>OU696665.1:2500000-3750000 GCA_916049575.1 Ancistrocerus nigricornis
TGCTTATTCCAACTCGGGCTCGCGAGCCTTACTTTTTTCGCGGGTCGAGTCCGTGCAAGAAGGGCCCCATTACCTTAAGATCGGCCGCGTGCAGGAATTTGCGTCGAATGCGACGCGGCGAATGCGACGAATACGGAAACGTGTTCAAATTCTGACAAGTTTGGCGCCGCCGAAAGGGCCTTCCGCGCGTGCCGGGAAAAAAGTGCATATTAAGGAGCATTTAAGGCCGACGACGACGAGGAGACTCGGCCGCCGCCCCATGGGACCACGCAGTATGCACAATCTCCCTGTAGTTTTTTGCACGCGACCCTGCCCGCGACTTCGAGCCTTCGAAAGTACCGAGAGCCTTCCAGAGAGACAGAGAGACTGCGACAACTACGACGACTACAACGATGGCGAAGAGAATGAAGAAGAGGAGGACTCGTTCTCCATGCATGCGGCCGAGGCAAAGGAGGGAAAAATTCGTGCACGTGTAAAGCGTTAATTCGTCCTGGTGCGTTTGCCTTTGCGGTCGTGCTTCCGAGAATTTCGGTACGTTCTCTCTAACGAGGCCGACTCTTCTTCTTCTTGTCTCCGACTGAATCTCAATGTACAATCCTTGTACAATCGTTCGCTATCAATAAAATTCTTTTTCGAATATTTATCGGTATTCTCATTTTTTTTTTTTTCCTTACAATATCTACACCCATTCCCAACGATACCTATCGAACCGACTACGAACGATTCCGAGTCTTGTCACGCGCAAAGATGACAACGTTGAGAGTATCATGTTTTACTAGATGTATCGATGCCATCAAGATGTACCTGAAACGGCGAAACGATGCCACGGCAAGCGGGATTCCCGTACGGCTCGGCCGATTGCCGACGTCCTCTCGACGTTGTAATTTAAGACGGTCGAGAAAAGTTTTTCAAGTAATTCTTTTTTCTTTATATCCATCTTCAAAGTCCTAGCTACATGGAGAAGTTCGTAATCGCTAGGAACGATATATCGAATCGGATGCCCTACCAGTAACTTCCTTCGTTGTTCTCTCTCACTCATACTACTCTCTTTCTCTACGTAAGGGAGTAACGGGTAATCCCAGAGAGTATTTCGGACAGACACCCTGCGTGGCTTCCGGCCTCGCGTGTCCGGTAAGCCGAGTAATCCCGACATAAGACTCCGAGGACCCACCGGGAGATACGGACTACGGAGTCCGCGCCGCATAACGTTACTGCGGATTACGATACTTCGCTCGAAACTAGCTCACAAATTACCTCGAGAAAGCGTCGCGGCTTTACCGGAAGTTACCTTCGTGCAGTATCGTACCGGAGCGGTGCAACGCTTTACATGGGCTACGTATACTCGTCTAAGGATTTACTAACGCCGAAACGCAACTAAACCGATCGATTCTGTGCCTTGATATTATGCTAAAAGTTTTAAGGGAACAGTCTAATCTCTTGCATAGATTGTTCAATTTTTTTTCATTAAAGTGAATGAATGGGTAATGAAATGTAAGGTAGGTTGGTCTATGAGTACGCAATCCCAAAAATTCATGAAGTTGTTTGCGATAAACGGTTAAGTTCAGTGCTGTTGGCAAATGCAATTTGTTCGCACAGCACTTCTCACTAGCATGGACTCGCCAACAGAACTGAACTCAACCACATAGTGTAAACAACTGTATGATTTTTGGGATTACTAGCCTTATAATTTTACTCTCTCTTTATAAGAGCTCGAAACAGAAACGTCTTTGTGCTAGTACGATCGATGGAGGAATGAGAAAAGTATAAAGGACTGTAAGCAGTGTCCAAACCCAAAGCATAACATAAACAAAGATTAGAGAACCCTAGTATTCGATCTTACGCATGCATTCTAAGAAATGCTCGATTGAGTAGGTCAATGTTCGACCCAACACTTATAATCTCTAATATTCCTTCTAATACAATCAAAGCGATCAAGAGATAACCCGAGATTCCACAAATATCAAACCACGATGCAAACCGTTACGGTCGTATAATCGAATTAGAATTTAACGAGATCCCTGGACTCTAATACCTACTTGCATCAACATCGCTAGAATTCCACATGGCTATCGAACGATTGCGTTCGAAGCAAATCGCGTTCGCTTTTCGCGTTACACTTTTGCGAACGTAAGAGGTAGAGAGAAGAAGTTGGATAAGAAGAGGAATCGCGTGTCGTGTCCCGCTGCGTTGTCCCGGAGGCAGATAAGTCTTCGTCAGGATGCATTAGCATAACTAGGCGACCGAGTTCGAAGATAGGGGTAAGAATGAGAGAAGAATTTCTCTCTCTTTTTCTATGAAAAAAGCCAGATGATTCGTACGATTCTATATCCTCTTGATCGATCCTTAATCGTCCTTCGTCGTCTTATTACTCGAGCTTCATATTCCTCGGTACGTTCAGAAGAGAACGAGACAGGCCGTCTTGTCTTTCGTCTCTTTCTTTCTCTATCTCTCTTTCTTTCTGGATATCTCGTTCCGATCGTTCCACCATGCTCCGCCGACCGACGCTATCCTTGTCTCTCTTCTTCCGTTTTTATCTCTCTCTTTCTCTGTTAGATCGAACGACCGAGAAGAACACTGACTGGAGGGTGGGAGAACGGAAAGGAGAAGGGAATCGAGATGACAAAAAGGGCAAGGGCCCGATATGGAGCGGCTCTGCCGTCACTCGCTGACGACAGGCTACGCTCCTTATTTAATATTTGATTATAGATTTATTGATGGATCAAGAGAGAGAAGATCGGTGACGACACGCGGACACCTCACGCGTCTGGAGACTTTTGACGAACGTTCATCGTCGGCAGCCGCGAAGACGCAGGCCAATTTGTCCTCCTCCTTCTTCGAAGCGAACGAGCACGACGAGCGCATTTCGTGCATGAAACTTTTATAAAGCTGCTCTCTCTTTCCTTCTGTTCTATATATGTGTGTGTACGTGTGTGCTATAAATCCTACACGTGTGTTCGTATCGACGAGAGGATCGATTCTAAAGGGCATCGTTCGGTACTCGATCAAGTTCGTGGCTCGATTTCGAACCAGTTTCCAATTTCTACCAATTATCGCGATGCAGATTTTATTTAACAGCATCCACTCGATGATTTGCTTCGAAAGCTGAACCATCGAAAGAAAGAAGCATGAAAAAGACGAGGAATACGAAAGGCGGAGGCGGAGAAAACGGTGAGCGATCTTAAAGGGGGTGCGCGTTGGTATTCCTTACTTTCGAACAGTTAGTTATTTCTTGTTCGCGATGTTGGCAACACGTTTTAGTGCCCATAGATGGCAGGGCGGCCCCTCAGTCAGGCCTGCCAACGCAAAAATCTCGCATTGATTGATCGGATCCCGAGGTCGAGGGACAAGAAGAACCGTGGTATGGAGGCAAGGAAAAGACGGACGAGGAGAAAAGAATCGTTCGATGAGAAGAAAGAAAGAGGAGGAGAAGAAGAAACCAGAAAGAAACCAGAAAGAAACGAAAGGAAGGATAAAGTGGGCTCCGTTGCCCAACGGATACTGCGGATGCTGTACCAGCAGATCGGGGATGGCGTATATGGAGTGAAAAACTGTCTCGACGGAGTCCCGTGGATAGCGCCTTGCGGACCCCTTTTTAATATGTTCATAATACCAGCTGGTTTTTGAGGGTCTGCTACTAGCCAGCCAGTCAGCCAAGTCTTACCGTTCGACCACCTCCGAATCGTTCGTTTTCTCTTCTTCCACCGCTCTCTTTCTTTCTTTCGATCCCTTCGACCTGTCCCTCTCTTCGGGCCTACGAGGCTCAAGCAGACCCACTTTGCCGTACACACGCATTCAGCTTCTTCAGAACGGAAACTGAAACCTTTTTGCCCGGTGGCCGAGGCAGTGACGTAAAATATGTCTCTGTTGCGGGCCGCAGCCTCCAAAGTTCCTGAGCTTTTTAGCGGCCCTAAGAGACAGGGTGTCCGCGTGGAATGTTGATGGCCCGTCATCGTCGCTTCGAATGGGGCTATTACGTACTCGCTTCCTACCTCACCTCCTCCAACGTTTCCTCTTTCCATCGACACCCTCTTCCATTTCATCGCTCGCAGAGAACGATTAGCGAATCGTTTCACGAATTGTCTTCGACTGATCCCTTTTTTTCCATGTAAACACGTACATCTAGCTTATCTTTAAACGATATCAAAAGATAGAGCAATTGGACTCACCGTTAGAATAGAGCAGATGCAGACTGTACTGAATTCCATTGTTCGTTTTCTGACCCTCGGATTCCTGAAACACGGAAATAACACATCCTGGTAAATACGACGTACCAAAGTCCCAGTAATGTGATTACATTACGTATGCTCGAGAGATAAAAAATTAGAGCAAAGACATTAGAAGGTTGTTAAAAGATAAGACGGTAAAAGGGCGGATCCTTCGATCCGGAGGACCCTTCGCGCTCGTTTCTCTTTTTTAATTAAGTGCACTGTGACGTAACGACACCACCGCTATCCTGACGATGTCTACCCGTCTCCCGCCTCACGCTAATTATTAATTTCTTGATGCGCCGGTAAGAGCCGTGCCATTACGTATCGCGTGGCGTGCGATGCATAATTATCGTGCTGCCTCGTTGACGAGTCATGCGTGCACCCTGCCATATGCCACGAGAGCGCGCGGTAATGCATTTTCAACCGCTACTACTACCACTACTCCTACTAACGTTACAACTACCACTATCCACCCACTCTTCTTTCTCTCGTGACTTTTGGAGGCACGAGTTCTCAGGGACAAACGCCGAGAACCACCACGAACAGTGAAATCGATTTTACGTCGAATTAACGTAATTACCCCGACCTTCGACGTTGATATCGCGCTTCGAGAAAAAGAGACTCCATTTTATTAATGACGATCAGCTATCGTAACTTCGGTATATAAAATATACCTTGTTGAAGATACTCGGTGATCGAACACGCGAGATTCGAAAAACTGACGAAATGAAGCAAAGGGTTGATTTTTTAATATGAATAATTTTACGAGTTTGTAATAACTAGATCGCACTTTTTTTTCATTTTCTCTTTTTCTATACTTCCAACATACGTCGAGCACGCATTAAGGCTCGCTTCACGTCCTAGCGCAAAGTCGCGACCATTAATCTAAAAATTCGCTGGTTCGACGAGCTCCCGTTAATCAGGTATATACGCGAGGTTTATTCGATCGACTCTCTCTGCTCCACGTCGACAACTACTTTTTAATTAAACAAGAAGAAAAAGCGGATCGGAGGAGGAATGAACGCGGGAGCCACTGTATTTACCTAGACCGCCCGTTTCCCGGAAACGGCGCGCGCGTACGATCCGTTCGTTGAAGTTTCACCGGTGGGATTGTTCTTTGGATAGATCCTAAGATCATCGGTACTGGACCAAACGGGATGCTGCGATAATTTTTACAAATGATAATCTAATCGAATAATAAAAATGGCAAATATTTAAATAAATAGCCTTATGATATCGTGTGAGACTGGTGGTATAAATTTCGAGACGAGGATAAAGAGCACGAGTCAAACTCATGGTTCAATTAGGTACTACAAATTTATATTTTTATTTATTTGCTTTTTAGTGTGCATTTATCATTATTAAGTTTCTGATTCATATTTTCTAAATTCCCAGTATTAATTTGATAAGTACCGAATTAAATCATAAGACTAGGGGTTAACTGTGGACACTTTTCAGTAACTATTCAGTAACAAATCTCTTGAAGTAGATGTATGGGCCTTAAATGAAAAGATTATAAATAGAAATAATCAACTTTTATTCTTCAATCGTGGGGAGAACGAATAATACGATTCTGGAAAATCAGTAAGACCTAAATATCTGTGAGACTGCATATTCACACTTAAAGATCAAGTATCCTCTCTTAATTGTTGAAAATATTCAAATGTACCATCGAATGAAGGATAGAATGATAGTTAGGAGAGAGGGCAAGGTGTACCAGGCCACGAGGGGTTGATGTACGGTCACGGTTCACGACCCTAATTAATAGAGAGGCCACGCGATACGAGCGAGTTTCTGCCGCGTGAATTATACTCGTATATGTGAGACGGAAGCTCGTCGAGTTACGTATAAACGAAATATAATAAAAATGACTCCATGAGAAAAGATTCTATCGAAGGGTTGAAATTCGTCGACGGGTGGGTCGAAAAATTTTCGACGTTCTTAAATCAACGATCTTCCGTGCGGGCGAAGCCGACTCTCCGCGCGCCGTCCTGTCGAATTAGCCGACGATTTATGGCGGATAGATTTATTAGGGGGTGCACCTCGTTACCCTGAGGCTTGGAAGCAGACGAAGAGAGAGAGAGGAAGAGAGAATATGGTTTAGAGGAGAGACACCAGATTTCGACGATATACCTGGAGGGCCGAGAGCCAGAATTCCGGAGGTCACGCTCGGGATTACGTATCGATAATTTATATCGACGGCTCGAACCTTCGATCTTCCTTCGATATAAAGCCAGCTGGTAAAACGATACGGATATCGATTCTCCATTGAGAAAGATTGACACGTCAAATGCGAATTTTTCTTCTTTTTTTTCCCTTCTCCTACCTCCTTAAAGATATCCCACGATTGATATCTCTCTCTCGTCATAGCTTGCGACATACGAGAGCTCGTACACGTGTATCCGAGTATCGCGTAGATTTTATTCGTAAAAATGTTAACGATGCACGTAGTTCTTTCGAGCCACCTACCGCGTCTATGATAAATGACGGATAAACATATCCGAGAATCAACATTCGCCGATAGGTTACACAAACGTGACAGGCGTGGCGATCGAGCTGGGTAGAGAAGAAAAAAACTGGAAAAGGGAGAAAAACCATGAGAGTTCTCATAAACGTATCGACATACACATATACATGTAGTATCTAATACACACGGATATTTCTCTTTTTCCCGTTCGATGGTCACGTACCTACCCACACACACACACATATCAACGATCCGTGTCTTCTCCACTTTTACCAAGCGAACAGAGGAAAACTAGCAAGTTGAACGATGGCAAATCCGAAAAGTCGTTTGTCCAGCCGATATATATTCCGACGTAACGATTTCTCTTACGCAACGGAAACGACGAAGCCGCCACCGCTGGTTGGGTTTTCCTTAAACAGCTATACTAATTGACCAATAGAAAGTGGAGCTGTAACGATGACCGCGGTTGACAATCGGCTATAGCAACCGTGTCGTTCGAGAGCATTCTTTCGGGGCCGCGAGATCGCGGACGATAAGTCGCGAGAAGTAAAACCAGTCTTCAATCAAATAGCCATTATTTATATACCTCGAGACCGGATGCGTGTCTCTTCGTTGAAAGAATGGAAAGAAGCGATTCGCGGGTAGTACCTATTAAATTCTAGCAGTCTGGTCTAGTAATAACGAGCAGAGTAGTTTTCTAGTTGTTGGTAAGAAAGAAACGAAACGGTATCCGCGCGAAGCTCGTTCTTTAACGATTAGAAAAATATTCTTGCAAAAGTATTTTGTACGATATTACTCGTGTTACATCGGGAAGACTATGATAAATATATATTTCCAAGGAAATAAAGAAAAAAACAGGGTGGAACAAGGTTCATCGAGTAATTTGTAGATTACGAACACTTAATGCACGAGCGACGCTTAATAACGAACGCGTATAATCCTCCCAGCCCTATCGGTCTCGCGCGACGCGTTTTCTAATCTTTGATCGAAGGAAGGATAGAAGGAAGGGTGGAAAGGGCGAGGAAGTGCCGTCGACTCTTTATTATTCCGTCGGTCGTTCGGTGCTCTCTCGCGTGACCACCACCGCGTATGAAGAGAGAAATAGAAAGAGAGAACGGAAGAGTCGTGTTCTTCCATCGCCGGCTCGGAGCCATTTCTCAAACGGCCAATGGATTTTCGCCTGTCCGACTAATTGCTGGAAAAGCTGGTAGGTGTGCTTCCGCCGCTCTCGCGGACTATCGATATGTATACACACAGGAGGATCCGTTTAATATTTGACGTCACCCTTTCCCCCTTACTACCCCCGTCCAATGGAAACGGCAATTATCGAGATAAGCGCGCACTCGCACGATATTCCCCGATGTCATAAAGGGCCTCGTCTCCTTTTTCCGCTCGTCCTCCGGGAAAACCAACCCCCTACCCACCCTTCACCGCCACGATCGACGTTCGAATTCTCTACTTTCTCGTTCGCGGACTTTGCTTCCTTTCTTTCTAACTTCTTTCTTTTTCTAACGGCGATTATATCTTATGGGTATGCATACGTAAGCCATGACCAAGTTTCATCGATTTTATTTGGAATTAGAACAATTTTAATTTTCATTCGGATAGGAAGAGTCTTCGAGGAAATTTTATTATTTTATGATTAAAAGAATTTACCAAAAATAATTCGTTGCAAGCCTATGTATCGTATATCTTGATAAAGAAGTGTGATGTATACCCAATTATGTTTTTACACGAATTAGAAAAAAAATTTAACTCTCTTTTTACATGACTTATTTTAATTTAAAACGATGGATCCAAATTCTAAGAAGAAAATTTTGCTTTATTTTTATTTTTATAACTGCGATTGTGTGAAAACAGAATTAGGTGTATTTAAAGGAAAAAAAAAACTATTTTGCTAAATAAAATATTATCAAATTATTAATTCTAATTATTAATGGGTTATAAACTAATTCTATCCTGACGAAGATTAAAAGATTCTAAGATTGATTTTGCTTTTTCGAAGCAACATTGACGTACGATTACATACCTGATCTTTCTCGACGAATCCCATGAAAGATGTCCTCTCGATTTCGATCGGCTGATCGTGTCGATCATAAAGAGCTATGACGAAGTGGAAAAAATTGCTCTTCCTCAAGTTGCTCGGTGGTTGCTTCTCGAAGTGGGCCTTGGCAACACCAACCCTGAAACACGAAGGTTGATAACAACGTTAGCACGAAATCGTGTAATAAAGAGATCAAATCGGTTAGCTATCGGTATGGCTTGCGTCGTTGTTACTCGGAATAAGAAACTAGCCAAAGTGCAGGAGAGAGAAAAGACAAACGAGATCGAGGGTTGCGACGCAGGTGGCCAGGTCGCCTTAAAATCCCATTAAGGTCTCATGTGCCGAGATTAGGCCACCGGACCCGGCTGCCATCTTTGAGTAATGGTACGGAAAGTCCCCTTTTCTCGCGAAAACCTTCGCGAGTGAACTTCGATTCTCTTTGCGATCGATGTAAACGTACGATTCAAATTTCTCAGACAATTCTCCGATGAAATTTCGCGTATAAAATTCTTACGAGCCCTTTCTCGCCTTTTTCCACTCACCTTAAACAAAACCATTGTCTAAACAAAACCGTGCTACCCCAGGACGATATTTAAAGTACAAACGAGGAAGGTCGCTCGATTTCTTTTACGAGAACCGTAGCCCGATCGTCGCGCCTTTTCTCGCAATTAAGCCAACCACTTGCATATTTAAACCTCTGCTAACAAGCGGCTCGCTCTCGAATTTAATGCGCTTTCGTCCTCTCCTTTCCACCTTCTCCTTCGTGGCACACGCTTAACCCACCGACTCGTTTGCTCGCGTTCACCGCATCGTGAAGTCTTTAACGCGTCCCGAGCCCAACGAAGTTATACTTCCAGTCAAATCAACATTACCTCCAATTCCAATAGTTCAAAAAATATAATAAAGAAACGAAAATGATATCGTCCACCTCTCGAAGTACCAATCTATCTATCCCAACAAGATCCTAGATCGCTAACACGATAGGCGTATCCAACGTTTGGAAACGTACCGCGGAGAAATCGCTCAACGATAAAACCGTCGAGAGACCGATCGAGGGAGGTTGGTAAAAGGGTGAAGAGGGGGTTGGGTGGGACAAGAGGGAGAGGTAGTCGCGCGGCACCGCATCGGACTCTCCGAGCGGAAAACTGAATCGACTGGACCGAAAATGAATAGCGGCAGTTTTGCAGCACATTTGCGAAATAAATGATGGTATCGGCGATGCGTTTGTCACGGGCTTCGCGCGAGTGAGAGAACGAGAGGAATAGAGAAAGAGAGAAAGAGAGGGGCGGGAAAGTTGCAAGGGGTTTTGCGAACGGTTCGCGGTGGTAGGAGGTGGTTGTTGGAAGGGTGGTCGGAACGGTGGTGCAACCAACGTGCTACGTAGGACGGTAGGGCTGGGGAGGAAGAGGGTTGGGTAGGGGAGTGATGTACTGCCCGTGTCGATAATTATCGGTGGCTGATTAACCGGCCGCCGGTTCGCGCCCCATAACTCTCGACGTCCGATTATTTTGCCCCGTTCGCCATGCACCAATTCCTATATAACGTGTGGCCACGTCCTCTGCCACACCGCTGCATTATCACCTACCGTCTACCATCGTGTGTTTAAACATAGGAAAAGAATAGATTCTTAACGAAAAATCGATGGGCTATGAGTAGGAATCCGATAAAAAGTACGCAATCCCAAAAATCATAGAGTTGTTTGCGATAAATGGTTAAGTTCAGTGCTGTTGGCAACTGTAATTTGTTCGCACAGCATTTGTCACTTGCTTGAACTCGCCAACAGAACTGAACTTAACCATTTATCGCAAACAACTTCGTGATTTTTGGGATTGCATAGACCAGCCTACCCTATAAGTTAAACAAGCGAAATCTGTCGGACGCTACAACATTGATTTTTCGATTAACGACTCGTTCTTTAAGCTTTCACGCGAATCGTTTGTATTTTTTAGCAGAGAATTTATCGCTTACCGCATGTTACTCCCAGTTATCTGGTAAAGATTCGCGTGGTTGTTTCGTCGTCGGAGTACCCCGTCACGCCATCGATAAGCACGTTCGCAAATAATATGCGCGACGGGCCGTCCCTACTTTGTTTCGCGAATGATGGCGACGGGTGAGCACGATAGGCCTTATCTACACGCGTGCTGTATACGCGCTTTCACGGCTTCTACTTTCAACAAAAATCTAATATCTCTACCGTGACTCGAGCTTGATATTTCTAATTAAAAAGTTTCAATTATAAATGTCTAAAAAAAAAAAAAGAGAAGGGGAATAGTCTTTAACTAGTAGTCGAAAGGAAATGAATAAGAGCGGGAAATTCGAACGGCGCACGCATCCACCTTCCCACTATGTGGTCCAGAGGCAATTTACCGAGCCGAAATAATTATAATCACGCGGCGGGAGAGCACTTTCCGCCAATATTCCTCTATTAAGCGGCTATTTTTCGCGTCATTTCGTTCCTCGGCCAACGGCGCATTCTACGCGGTCGCGTTTATGGTCGGTTATGCTTTACGCGCGTGGCTGCGGTATGGATCGTACACGTGCGTGTGCGTGCATGCCTGCCTGCCTGGTCCCGTTTTGTGTGGCGATCGACGCCAAGGTGATAATTACAGGCTCGATTCGCGCGTACAATTTGCCAGCCGCGTTTCCCATTTTCCAGGCAGGCCAGATAACGGGCGTCTCGTTGCGTTCACGGCACACACCTGCGATGCTTTTCCTACCCCTACGGCGGTGTCTCGTTTGTTTCTGCAGCATCCCTATCACGGTCCCTCACAAATTTCTTTTTTGAGAATTTTGGTGTAGAGGAAAAGATGAATTTTTTAAATTAGGCTTAGCTTTTTTTTTTACTGGAATGATTAGAATACTTTTAAACGAGATGAACCCATTAACTAAATGGAAAAAATTCGTGAAAGAAACTTCATTTTCGAGTCTCGTATCTTCGAAACAAGACTAAATCAGGTTTGTATGTCACGATCGCGTGGAAGCGAAGAATGCAGTTCGCGCGCTTCGATGTTTCTGCTTTATATCTAGCTACACACAGGACGATATACAAACGCAGATGCGATGGGAGGGCATAACAAAGGATAACCAATCGGAAAAGCGAGAAGGGTGGAAACGAGCTTGGCAGTTCTATCGTGGCTGCACCTGAACGTACAATTATTATTCGGTTAAGTCTCAGGGGTGCGATGCCATCCATCACCTTTTAAAATGTCTAGCATTTACGCGAGCGTGGTTAGTATTTGGGTTAAAACTCGAGACTCGCGTTTTAAAAGAAGTTTTGATGAAACAAACAAAAACCAAAAAAAAAAAGAGACAAGTTCTTTCATCGCTCGAGAGAGACGATTAGTTAGATTAAATATCAATCGTTAGAGATTCTTGTTGATTTCTCACACAGGTGGAGCGACCGATCATCGACCTAAATCTAATCACTGATCGATGCATCTCCTATCCCTGGGAAATCGCGGAACGCGACCTATGCTATTTGCACGAGCGTGCATTATGGACGAAATACGCGGATAATACAAGCCCGCGGTTATGGATACGAATTCGTGGATAAAGCAATCGCGGAGAATTACAATAAATCCGCAGTTAATGCACACACCGCCGGGGCGTTAGTTATTACGAGTTAGCCGAAGCGAAGTCTATTTACGCTCACGCGCGCCCACCGCCCGTGATTCATAATGCGCGCCGAGATAATGAGCAATTTGTAATATATCCGAATGTAATTCGCTGGTAGCGGCGGTACTCGCTATTCTACCCCGACCCATCCTCCATTCGTTTAATTTATTATCGTGCTTCGACCGTCGACTCGGTACCACAAAAATGCGTGTGTACCTTCTTATCAACCTTTGCCTATGCTAAGAGATGAAAAATCTCTTTTTCTCTCTTTTTCGTTGGGGGCTCATCCACCTTAAAAATCATTAACGCGCTTTGTAGAAAGAGGGAATGACCGAGTCTCGTTGGGAAAGTTTTCTCGTACTACCACTAGTACCATTACTACCACCACGTTTCGTGATATTTTCCTACAGTTTCGTTCGCACGTGGGATAGGAAAAAAACGCAGGGAAAATTCTCCCTTGGTTTTCTTTTTTCTTGCACGCACGACAACGGCTCTCGTCGTCCCTTTCCACGACGAGCTCGCGGTGGTTTACTGCTTCATTAGGCAGGTAACTTTTTTAGGGGTTTTTAAAAAGCGCGAGAGTTTATGCCTGTTTGCTGGGAGTTTTAAAACAGCTTCGCGAGACCTCTCTCACTCTCTTTCGTTCTAACCCCTCTACATTGTGACTCCTAGGTCGGAACGATGCTGCGAAGGAACGAAAAGTTTTCGCCAAAGCGTCGAGTTTGTATTACGAAGATACTTCGAGACGAGCCTGACGTTTAACGTTTCGCCACCCTTTTCGAAACTCTACCAAGAGTTGCCTAGGGGCACTTGCCGAAATTACCGGAACATCGTTTCAATTAACTTTCGTCGAAGTAAGAAAAATTTCTTTACTTCCTACTTCGATCTCCTTGATCGTGTTCGACCTACACCGCGAGTCGAGATCTTTTAGATGATTTTCTTAAGAGGAAGCAGGTAATCTTATCTACTAGCTAGCAGGATTTTTCATTAATACCTCGTTAGAAAGGAGAGCGAGCCTTAGCGAAGACTCTCGACGGAGGGAAAGTCAACGAAGGAGAGCGTCTCGAGAAGAACCGGTCTTTCCTTCGTTCCGCGCATAGAAATATATCCCGCGGAAGGTACTTTTCTTAAATGCAATGAAAGAACGAAAAGGAATAATCTTGTTTATCGTCCTCGTCGTGTTACTTCCTCTCGACCGGCCGTGTTATTTCTTTCCTTCCTCTCGTCCTTATTTTTTTCTTTTTATACACCACTGATGAAATTACGGAAATTATTATTTAAAATCGGACAAAGGGAGAAGAGTTTACCGCGAGAATTTAGAAACTCGTAAAAAGCCAGGACTTTAATTTGGCGGGCTTCGACAAAAAGAAGGGAGGAAAAGTGGATGGAGAAAAGGGCCGAGTGAAATAGAACGCGAAATAAATAGGAAGTAAAAGAAGAGGAGAAGGAGAGGTTCAGGTACAAAGTGTACCTACTACCGGTGTAGAGAAGGGTAGAAAAGAGGAAGGAAGAGAGGGTCGAAAGAGAGGGAAAGAGAAAGGCGCTAAAATTCTCAATTACATTAACTCGATTCCGGTCGGTCCCCGTGTCACGGCAAGTTGGGAGGGGTTAGTTAAGAGAGAGAACCGCTATTGGATTAGCGAAGCCGCCAACCCAGCCGGTTTACCTTCTCGAGTCCTCGTATCTGTGCCTTCGTCGTTTGCACGTCGTACAAATCCCTTAAGCGAGCTCGCAATAAAGCGCGGTTTATCGTTCGCCAAACGCAGCTACGTGCTGTGCCAAACGTGAAAACTCCTATTCCAGTTCTACTAACACACAACACGTAGATAAAGACCGAGCGAGACCGATCAACGTTTATTTTCCTTTTATTTTCCAAGTTTCTAACAACGATGCAAGCGATGATCGAATGATTCATTCGAGAAAGAAGATCGTGTCTCTACTTGTTTTTATCTTATCATTACTTGTAATTGGACGGGTGATTGGGTATTCGTTACATGGGTATTACAAAGAAACATCTATCTTTCTCGAATAAGATGCCTGGTTAAAAATATCGATTCGAAATTGAACGTTTCCTAAAAGTTAAGAGCGACGAAGCTGCGAGTTTCCGTCCGACGGCACGCGACGTCTGCCGTACAAGAACAAACTAACCCTGTTATCACAATTTTCTACAAGCTATCATCAGCCACAATTTTTTCCAACACTGTCAACATGATTTCTTCATCAATCTGGCTCAAAAAATCGACCCCTATACTCGCACAAATACTTAAACAAAATCCAACAACACTCTACCTTCGCGTAAATCAGGTTTCAAGCCAGACAATTCAAATGAACAGAATCCTAAACAAGAGGATAAATAAAATACTTACGTTCCGTTATCGGCAATGGCAGGTTGTGGCCAGGCACGTGGTACAGGTTCCTCCTTGAGTATCTGCCTCATGTCCTGAGGCGCGAAAACGAGAGGTGCGCGTGGGTGATGATGAGGTGGCGGGGGTGGTGGAGCAACGCTTGCCCCATAGAGTTTCCTTCCCCAGTGTCCCTCGAGTTCGACGGGGCTTCCACCTCCGGTGGTGGCACCGGTGCCACCGGCGGCACCTAACCCGAGCCATGGCGACCCCCCAGCACCCACGATCGTGGAGCTGGGCAGGAGACCGCTCCACTCGTCGGACCGCGTCGTGAGGCCGTAAGGACTCTCCTGCGGCAACAGCCTTCCTGCTTCTCTTCTAACACTCTCACCGAAAACAAAACAAACTAACTACCCCACACCCAGAATTTTGATTTTCTCGACTTCTCTATGGTTCAGTTTTTCTTGTCAAGATGCCTTTACCAAACATGAGTTTTCTTTCACGAGTTTCACTTTGAATAATTTGATACTCCTTTCCAATCACACAAAAATTTTAATCTCTCTTGTATCAGATTTGTACAAAGTAGCGCGAAAAGCCGCGTGGCTGCGCGCGATCGTCCGACTGCCTCGTGCCACAACTCCCCCCCCCCACGAGAGTACGATCGATCCCACACTCCCTCACGTGTCTTTCACAAAAGTGCACTCGGTTTACCGCGAAAATTCACTCGAGTTCACAGTCTTTCTTTCCTCCAAGTCGATCGTTCACGTGTAAACTAAGGAGACGTTACTCGCCGTCCTCGTCGTCTTCCTCGTCTTCCTCGTTGTCTTCGCAACGGACGACAACGACCGAGGAGGAATCCGCGAAGGTGGAACGCGCGTGATCGTTCTGAGAAGAGTAGTCGACGATCGTGCCGTGCGAGGCGACGTTTGTCTTGTGTACTCGCGTATAAACATACATATATATATGTTTATATGTATGGTTGTCTTGCTCGTTTGCGTTATGTTCTTCTCATCACCCTTTCTCGTGGTGGACGACCGTTCGACAGAGAAGAACACCGAGAGTTGTTGGCTTCGACGTCTTGGTTGTCGTCTCGCGCGCTACAGCCGAGTGTGTTTCCAAGCGAGGTCCCCAGCCGCGCGTTGCTTCCCGTTACGGCGCCGCTTGTCGAATGTGTCAGGGCCGGCACGAGCGGCGTGCCAGCGAGTCCCAACGGGCTCGGCCCACGGGAAAGCTCTCCCGTTGGTGGGCGAGGCCGAACGAGGCCGAGCGATCCGCGCCGCGCACACTGCTTCGTGACCTTACTCGGACACGCCCACTCCATCCTATCGACCAATCCAACTCCCGGAGTACGGCCAATCGGCTGGAGTCTGCGCCGACCTTATGACCCGCCCATTAGCGTCGCTCGCGATCGTGGCGCTACAGTGGTCACCCGTCGAGGTTCCTCATTGCGGTGCGCGCCGCAAAGCGAGCGACCTCGGTGTGTCGTCGCGCTCTCCTTTCTCGATGTTTCCTCGATCTATCGAAATTTTATTCCTAGATATTTTTTACTTTTTTTTTATACTTTTTCTAGAATGATACAAAGAAAAGCTTGGATATTCTTTTGCCAGTAATGGATAAGCGAAGTTCGATGTGTAAGGGGAACTTCATGTAAGGAGAAAATCAAAAGGGGGGGCTTTTTTGTACGTATTTAGCTCTCGATCCCTTAAACGATCGAATTCCTGAGAGTCGAACGAGACGATTGCATGTTCGTCTGATGAGAACACGTTGAATGTCAGGTCGTCTGTATGCAAAGTACGACACCGGCAATTCCCGTGTCGTTCGATCAACCCGAGCCGTTTAAAGCCCGCGATCGGATAGTTCTGCCGTTTGTGCTCGTTCGATCGTAAGAGTATAAGGGAAAGTATTCCGAGGTGGATCCGAGCAAGAAGAGGAGAATCGAAAATCGCCGCGAGGGATTCGACGACGCCTCGACTCCGTGGCATTCCGAAAGGTGACAACGACGAGCTGCTTCGTACGCACGTGCGCCAGGTTTGCTTGGCTGACTGGCAAGTTCGCTGGTGTCAGTGTCCTTCTCGATCCCGGAGACGCGAGAGTTTAATGACGGCTACTCCTCGCGAGTCGCACCTAGCTCGCACTCCAGTTTTTATCGAGCAGCAATCAAGTACCAGGAACTCCGTGATCTCTCCCTCAGGAGAGTCCATCCGCTCGATTCTACTCGCATGCCGCTTTATTCCTCTCGATCGTCGGCTGCCATCTCTCTCCTCCAACTACGGATCGACACCTGTGCGAGTCCTTGCATGTCGCTCTTGGTGCGAGGAAAAATGTCGAGAGACGAGAAAGTTCGGAGTAAGGTGACGTCTCGCTCGTAAAAGTAATTATAGAATTTATTTGAATAAATTTATATGCCAGTTAAGGTGAATTTAGGAAGAGAAGAGTCTTTTGGATTTGAGAAAAAATCACTGCCGTGAAAGTACGAGGTCTATAATGTGTTCTGTAACGGGTAATTGCCGATCTGTCCCCTCTCTTTCATTCTCCATCCTAAAAATCCGAGGAACCTTACTTTCCCGAGTGTTTTGCTTCGACGAATAATGTCTCCTTGCTTTACGACGTTCAAAAAGCAACAGTCCGCCGGTTCGTCGCACGAGACGATAATGAAGAAGTTTAATGAGTGCCTGCAGACGCCGTTACGAAGGTTCGGAGATGCGCGCGTGCCAAACCGGTTCCAATCTCCTTTTTTTTTTTTGTTTAAAGCCTTCTCTCTCGGTCCGTTTCAGTGGCCGTGATTCATGAGATCCCTCTTGGTTGCCCAACGGTCTGTAACATTGCCACCTTATGGCAACGACTTCGCGTCTGGAGTACGAAAGCCATTTGGAAATGGCGCTACTCTTGTCTCTTTTTTTACGCTTTTAGGGCTGAGATATTTCTCTTGATTTCTGACAAAAAAATTCCATATGGCGCAAAGTGATCGTGACAAAAAAAAACTATCACAGTCCTTTGAGAGAACTTTGACCTCTCCGGCATACTCGATCGGAATATTAAAAAATTATAGAACAAAATGTTGGAACAGGAGATCTAACGTATCGGATCTTTTCCAATGTATTCTTAAACGCAAGCAAAAATATTCGACTAATCCAATAACAAACGGTGTCGACGTGCCTAAGTATTCGAATGATGTCAAATGAACATCGGCGTACCGGCGAAATCCAATTACCGTTTCGGAAGGGTCGGGCTTCACGACGATGCCTGTGCACGACCTGCAACGGCTTGCGATGCACCCCGCAATGAGAAGCACCACACCGGAGACACTCTAAGCCTATTACACTGCTATGATAATATTTCGATCCTGGTTTTCCTGTTTGTTCTACCGTCCATTCAACCTTCTCCCTAAGTTAAGCTGTAAACGTTTGTGGATAAAACTGTCAACTAGTTCTTCAATCGACGGATAGAAAAATAAGATAAATTTCTTGACGAACGATGAAAAATTATAGTCAGAAACTTTTTTAAAAATAGATACGCGTATCTTCGCAAAGAGACGCACTTGTAGCACCAGCACGTAACACAATCCTACGATGAAGGCTGGTAAAGTACCATCGCTGGTAGTATATCGTCGAAACGAACGGAGAAGGGTCCTGCCAAAAAGGGCCCTGACATATGTGACGCTTATGCGGTACGGCAGCATCCCCTACGTTCACTTTCTCTCTTTCTCTGTCTGTCTTCTTTACGAGAAAGAGCCTTGAACATGTGGGGTGGACCGAAGTATCTAGAATTCTATGACGGAGTTTGTTTGCATTCGAGCAAACGATTCGTGAAGTGCTGGAGTTGATTATTTTTCGTCTTTGCTTGTTAAAACGACAGGACTCGTTGATCTTCCACTCTTGTGGGACAGAAGAACTTGGAGCGAATTCGATTAAATGAAAATCGATTTCAAGCATTTGTAATTTACCACCATTGTGTGCACTCTAACGAATACTACCCTACAATAATTAAAACAAACTAACACTAGCCAAAAGATGCATACTTTTCTAAGTTTCGAACAAAAAAAAAAAAATATCGAAAAAGAAGAAAAAACTCGCGTGGTATTGTGTTCCTTCCTTCTTGGAGCATTTGGCACGACAATACGGCCTGATCAGCGCATCGGTGCGCGATTATAATGATAATGCTTAGGGGGTGAAGCGGGGGCGCGAGCCCTCCGCACCCTCAGGGATGGTGCTCGAGTTTTTCGGTCCAAGTTTTTCCTACGCAGATGCGCCACCCGAGCTGGGCCCATTTATTAGCACGACCATTCTGACCCTCTCATCTTTCTCTTTTACACGGACGCTTTTCTCTTCTACGTGCTGCTCCCATTCAAAAGGGCTGGACAACAGGTTGCCGCGTCAACGTCATTAGCCGTTGCGTTTTTGTTCCTTCGGTCCTCTGGGGTTTACCTCGATGCCGATAAGAGACCCAGCTCGTTAATTCTTTCGAGATAAGGTACAAGGTGTGATTTCGCTAGTAACATCCTGGACACATCTTTTCTAGGTCCAATTCAAGAATCTCTGTCTGGAAAGTCTCATGACCATGTGTTTTACCACATAAAAGTTTAGCAATTGTACAAAATACATAAGGGCCAATCTGTCGAATATTACTGTAATTCTCATTTCAAACCTTCCTGAAAAGTATCACGTTAACGAGGTATCCTATTCGATCGATGTATTACGAATTAACAAGCACTTCATCAAGTTTGCAATAATCGTGTCATATTTGATGTCGGTATCGCGATCGAGGTATCGTTTAACATTCTAACGATACTCGGAAACGACACGATAAACGAAATGAAAATCCACGAGAGTGTCAAGCGCCCGTACGAAAGTTTTATGCATTTTCGACCGTCTTTGGGTAACCGCTTCATGATTTATTCTTAGGATACGGAAAGACATAGAGAGAAAGAGAGAGGGGACTCGCTTACGGATGGGATCGAGGACGCGTCTGTTTCCATAAACCAAATTATTTTTATATCCGGGGATCTACGTTCGCGTGAATTAGTTATAAGCCAGGGCGGTCAGTCGACTGGATAGCTACTGACCATGCTCTTTTCTACGATCACCCTCTTCTATGACATATAATATAAGTGGATATAGGCTATAGGCAGTTACGCGTTTTCCATTTCCAATCGTGTCTCGATAATATACGAGAAGATTTCTTCCATCGGCACCATCATTTATCCTTGTCCACCTCAAATACATGTCATCCTTCAAAAGCAAATTATTACCAAGTTCAAAACTATGCTAGACACTGATTTCTTCGTTTCAATTAACAAAAATTGCTCGACCACTCGATAACACTAATTGTAAGCACCAGAAACGATCGTGAGTGCGGCATATTTGAGGTAGTGGTTTTATCGAAGATTCGCGGAGGGTCGCTCGTGCCATCGGCCGTTAACCGATCATTTTGGGGATGGACAGAGGGAATTCGGCTAGTTAGCCAAAGCCTAACGATGCGTCCAGGTCGAGAGATCGTTCCGGAGAGTGGCGATAGGACGGTACGGGGTAGAAAGGCACTCCGGTTAGGAGTAGGATACCCTCGAGAGCCGTACGACCAGGCACGAGCTTTCGACCACCAACAGCAAACGTGTGCTTCGAAGAGAAAGACTAATCCAAAATGTAAGTTGTCTTGCGAAAAATTGCTTCCACGGTCGATGCACGTGCCGTTAATGTAATGTATATGTAAGAAGAAATACATCTACCAAAGTGGATCACTGGAATATTCTTTAAACGATTCCATAGTCATTCTTGACCAATTTTTAAAATATGACATATGAACCCTGTATTTGATTAACGATAATCCGATATCAACCGGACGTAAAAACCACTATAGAAGATTCACATTGGTTAATTCAAAGACAAACGTCCTTTCGTGAGTCTCGATCTCTAACAACTTAACACGATTAGTGGATCAGTCTCCCTAATGCAAGCGGACTCGCGTGCACGCTCGTACAAACTTTTCGCATGGTCGATAGAGGAAAGTTTGCTAGAAGACGTCGATGCTGTGGTGCAACGGGAGAGGTTGCGCGAGGAGGTGGAAAGATGGAGGTGGAGAAGCCTCCAACGTCGTCGTCTTCGACGGCAAGACGTGTATTCGCTGGATTGCGGCCTCGTTCGAGAACTCTCCAGGGAGGACGCCATCTTGTTCTCCTATGTAGGTACCCACTGCCCGCCAACCCGATGTCCTGCCACCCTCTTTGCATAAACTTACAGACGGACGATGACGTCAGGCGGCAAAGACGTCTCTTTTTTTTTCGCTTTGAATATCGATTTCTCGTATGAGTTTGTAAAAGTCTGACAAAAAATCTGATCTCTCTGATCGAGTATATCGTCTTCAAACTAATACATGACAATTAAAAGATATTCGAGAATCGCTATTGTCCACGAACGGGTCAATCGTTGCTGGGTGGTTCGATTCTCGCTTAAAGTTTCTACCTATGGATTTCACAAACGTTGTAGGTTCGTTCGACGTAAATTCGGTGCATTGGTAATGCTTAATTTACCAGATGATACCGATAAATGCACTCTTCTTCCGCTGACCGCCATACCCGACAACGGCATGCACATTTTATCGGCTTTAATTGGGCGCCACCGCATATTCCCGGTTAATTAATACGAAAAATTGCCAATGTTAATAACGCATGCATTACGCGCGTTTGGAAACGGGTCCGCGTGTCCGCGAATACACACGCTGATATTCTCGGCAAATATGTGTAGGGTCACCTGACCTGCCGGAGAGAACGATATTAGCGTATTTTGTTATAATTATCGAGCAGTCATCCGACGGTCAGCATCACCGCGACTCTCATTCGATTTTATCGACACGATCGAGATGTATATTCGACAAATTTATATTTATTATCGTTGTCTCGGCAAATTTCTTTTTGTACCTAGTTCTTTTTACTTGTTAAAAATCTATGAACAAACGAGGAACGAGTTCTATTATCGGTATCGAATAAACCACGTTCCCGAGTGTTACGTTTGCTGTGCTTGCGAACAGATCGACGCGACGGCTCGATTAAACCGCGCAAAATCACTTCTTCCGTTTGAGAACCCCACCAGGGTCGAGTAAATAACGAATTGAAAATCAATGGTATTACGAGATTATGCGTTTATTGGTACAGAGCTAGCGGAGTTATCGAAGCCCAAAGCAGTAATATCGAGTAATTGCGTAAACGCACCCGCGCTAGCCCTTCTCCCCCGCTACCTATCGTTCCCACTATTTACGAACTCTACCAGAGCTGAATTTTGCACAGGACGTTTAAAATAATTATTACTATTCGTGTTACACAATTTTTTTTTTTTTGTTTTAAGGAGATCGAGAGAGAGATTTTTTTCCATCGATCTTTTACGAATTTTTCGATTAATACACGATATCCCTCTCCCCAATATAATCGACGTTTAAGCGTTGAACGTTATTTGCACTATAAACTATCAGCGGACATTGGCGTGGCAATATCTCGGTGCTCCCAGCGGGCAATCAAACCACCGGTTTCCAACGAAAGGACAATGCATCACGGTCTCGTCCAACGACGTTCTCGCAATATTAGGTACAGAGCGGGATGTGTGTATTTCGCACATTAACGTGTTTGCAGAGGACTGGTTCCGTAGCCGGGGCCACCGACACATTGCGTGCAATATCCACTGTTTGTTTCACGGCTGGCTTAATTCTGACGCCTCCGTGCCATCGTCCTTGTTTTCTCTGCAAATCCATTGTTATATCGACCGCCATATTTCCGAGTAACACGAAAAACACCGCTTTTACCGGTCGCAAAAATTCATTTCCTTTGGAGTTTAAAAATGTATGCAAGAGTAGGAGATATCTTGTAATCGTTTGGTAGCTTGACCATTCGCAAGATACTCGTTGTAATTTACTTACACCATAAAAGTTACGACGAGTTCTCTGAAAGATTTCAGCCCTTCTCTAGTTTTCCTGGCAACACGCACGACGCTTGATTGTTCAGCTTTTATTATCTCTCTCCTGTGGCCTACTCCATCTTATCCTCGCTCGTGAAAACGAAGCTGCATCTTTGGACAAAGAAATCTAATGAGAAAAGAACGGTTCACGAAAGTCTACCACAAAATTCAACGCCTTTTCGTCGCGTTCGCGAAATGGAATTAGCGGGCGGTTTAGTTCGTCGTACTCGCGAAATGCGGGGTTGCATTTTTACGGTCGTAATAATACGCCCGGAAACCTACTACGATCGGGCTTGTAATGCAGCCCTGGGGGCCTGTGTGATATAATACATTTGCTTTGCATACAGGACATACAGTGAGAGAGAGAGAAAGAGAGGTAACGTTTGCACGAGGAAAGGTGAGAGAGATGGAGGGAGGGTATCGCACAGTGAGGAACGACAGGTTGAACGTCCAGAGAGAGAAAGAGAGGGAGAGAGAGACACGATGACGATGGAAGAGGAGGAGGCCGGTGTGTATGGTTACAAGCTCGCGTGCTTGCATTTGGTAACAAGGTACAAATACGTTGAAATGCGGGAAACATGGTCGTGGGAGGGAAAGCCGTCCGCACTGTTTGCTCGTACCTATTGAGGCGATTCGAGGCGATACTCTAGCAATTATGTCTGTTTATTGTCAACCGTTCGTTCAGTATTATTCGATAAACTAATAACTGCCGAAAATTGTTGGTCAACTTTTCCTATTTCATCGTTCGGTAGAACCTGTAGTCAGAGAATAAAAGACGTTCGAGCACCCTCGAAAGTGTCGAAGCGAGCCCATTCGTATAGTTCTCTCGGACAAATCGATGTTTTCAAACAACCGTCTCGACCAGCACGATCCATCTTCGAAAATTGTTCAGTGAGCATTCCTTCCACCAGGTGCCATTTAAATGACGAGCTTGCGCGCACAGGACACAACACGCTAGACACTGGGTTCTCTTGGAAAGGGGGGGAGAGTAATGGCGCTCGATCGAGTTAACGCGAACAATGGTACTTGTTACGAAGGCAACGAGACGTCACCGAGCGTGAATTAGCGTGCGGCGGTCGATCGAGGAGGGTCCATTGGGATACGGTGGAGGAAAGAACGGGGTGGTTTCGCGAAAGGGCTAGGATTCTTCTTGCGCAACCAAGTACATAAGGTATACACGACACACATGGCACGCGAATATAACTTAGCCGAGACCTATAAATTAACGTCAACGAAGGTAAGTAGTCCGTGAAACGGTCGAGAATCCTAGGAGAAAGCTGTGCACGAATTATGAATCATTCTTTTCATGGAAGGTAACCCGAGAAGATTCACGAGATTTACGAGGGATTTGTGTCGAAATATGACGAGCTTGGTTCATCTATGGGCTCGTCTAATTATCGTTCGGTGAAGAGGATTAGGCCACCCTACCGTTGAACTCGCTAAAGTCGGGATTCGTTAGCGTTATCACGGTTGATTCCAGCTAGTCTACTGTAAATATCTTGGAATATTTGGAATATTAGTAATAATAAACGTTAAAAATCGTGTTGGACTAGGAAAACAAAGAGGGTCAAAATATAGATTCTACGATGAATCCGTAGTCTCGAGTACTTAGCCGTCTCGTACCTATCCATCGGCGTAGGAACACATGGCGTATGGTTACGGTGAGTGAGTGCGGAACCCTCTGTTTGGATTATGGACTCGTAGCTGCGTCGGTGTCTATAAACAGAGGCTAAGGGAGAGAGAGACGGGTGAGAGGCACGCTTTCGCGACCGCTATGACAGATTGAGAGAGAGGTATCGTCCTTTGGTGACCAACGAGGCGTCTCGACGCCTGTATCCCCTCTTCGACGAGCGAGCACAAAGCCATTCTTTATCCTACTCTCTTGTGTGTACCACCACCGTGTGCACCACCCCTTATCCCCCTTTCCCCTATTCTCTACCTCGTACGACGGTGAATCTCTTCATCGTTTACGCAAGGTACCTACCGATAAAAGAGACAAGCCGGTGATCGAACACCTGTCACGCGTACCACGAGCTCAATAGCAACCGATAATTCGTTTAACAATCGAAATGGGTATCTAAACGAGTCAAGTTGTACTTTTTAACGATGAGATTACGCGAAGTCTACACGAGCATAATCAAAAGTAAGCATCGGTAGATGATATCGCGTTTACGATAGGGTATAGAAGGTAGAAAGTGGCGAGAGTAGGGTATTTGCGATATTGTTACGACGCGCGGTCGTTCAGATACCGGGATGACAATATCTCCAAGCCAAAATGCACGTTAGAGCCAGCTCTAACCGTCGGCTCTTATTGAAACATCATCTATGCTTACCCGCGTGAAAACGACCGTCGGCATTTGTCCATAAAGAGAATGACCCTGTATAGTCTCCGGCTTCTACACCTTTTCTCGCCCATTGTCTTCGTACGCGACGAAAACTATGATTTTCCTTTCATCCTCGATATTCTTCCTACGTGGAATAAAATCGTAATGCTTGCTATTTCGTGAGATATGAAAAAGGAAGTGGAAAATAGACTGAACATCCATCGATTCCTAATCAAACTCGAGAAGTTCTTCCAATAATGAAGATACACTTTCGAACGACCACCAAAGCCATAAAATCGGCAGACTCGAGGCACTTGTTTCAATTGCAAACAGATGCGAGCCACCCCTTGTCCCACCCCACGTGAAAAGCAGTACCCTTCTCCTTTTCGATGTCTCGCGGCTATCGCTCAAACTCTCTCTTTCCGAGAGGAGATAGACGGGAGACATCGAAGCTGTAAGGGCAACGAGGCCATCACGAAGAGGGAGAGAGAAGAGGGTGCTATAAGGGAGCGTCAGATTTTAGACCGCAGCAGATCGGACAAGTGCACGCTCTCTCCATTATACCAGCGTGCCTTCCGGCCGATACTTCGTACAGGGTGCAACGAGCCGTGAAGACCTCGTCATATGTGCATTTCCTCTTACTTATGCGATACGTGATACCAGATACTACTCTCTTACAAACCATCATTCTTCCTTTATCTCTTTCTGACATTTATCAATCAATGGAGTTTGTTTCCCGTGGCTCCTAACGAACCTGGATTAAAAAGTCGAGCTACTCCTGGGCGGAGATGTGGTCACAGCAAAGTGGGTTTAAATTAATTGATCGAAAGTGGCGTGTACCGGCTAATCCTTGGGAAAAGCCCCGCTTGAAAAGTTCGACTAAGTCTTTGTTTAACACCCTCTCACGAATAATCTCTTAGACGATGGACGACGATGGAGTCGTTGAACGAGAGAGAAAGATAGATAGAGAAACGTAGAAAGTCGAGAAGGAAGGAAGGTTCTCTTCGCGAGACTCACCTACTCTCAACAAGGAGGTAAGACGGAGGCGAAATGAATACAAATGACGCTTGGGTCACCTGCACCGTAATTGGATGATCCTCTATTCCGAGGATTATCCTCCGTTGAACGTCCTGGGACTCCGCCCGCGTTCGCTCGGTATACCCGCCTCTTCACGAGCCTTTCCCTTCGAACAAATTTCACCGGACGAAAGTGTGCCGACCGGATGGTTAAACCTCGACGAAAGGATCCCTCTTCCTTCCTTCTCGAAAGGAGTCTCGCGAGGGCCGAGTAAGACCTATGGAAAGAGAGAGAGAGAAAGAGTGAGAAGGAATGACCACTACCCATAAATCTGCTAACGGTATATAAGCTGAAGGTTCGCTTGTGGCAAACAGCCAAGTAATATCGCGGTTATGCCGACAATGAGGAGACATCATGCTTCCTAATACCTTTACGACCGAGAGGAAATAATCGAAAACGCGCGTTTCTTCTTGTCTTTTGGTAAAGGACTACGAATGCTTTTACGACCGCGACGAATCGCTCCTACGACGTTTCCCGCGCGTTCGATCCTCCCACATTTTTTCCTGCGTTTACCTAGCTGGAATATAAGAAGAGAAGAGTTCTAGGAATACGATAGATCGAATTTCCTGAAAGATTTCTAAAGGGTCGTCATTTTTAGTATGATTTTCATCGACGAAATTGTGCAGTATTTTTTTTCTTGTCCAGTCTCCAGGGTTCTGATAAATTTCTGAGCACGTTGCCACGATCTTGCAAAATAAATCTCATCCAGTCTTTTAGCATATTTCGCCAATTAAAGCGTCCAACTACACTTTACGAGCTTGAGTCCAGCAGTCTCTCCTACTTCAATTCGCGTTCCCCACGGTGCTTTTGTTTCGTTCTACTCGACTCGTATTCATCCTTCCATTCGTATTTCTTGCAGATCTTATATCTCAGTTGACTCTCATTGGGAATCTAGATTTTCAAGAGACGTTTCCTCTCTTGGAAAGAGACTTCGCGCTTGACCCGTTACAAATTATCGAGAATTTATGTTCAACGTTAATCCTCAACGAACTGAAGGATTTAATCTGCTCGAGGAAATACTAAGAAAAAAGGAAAAAAAATCCTCGCTAACGCTGGACGACCGTAGGACACCTAGAAAGAATTTAAGAGACTGTCGGGAGGCATACACCATATCGTTGCCATCATTAATTGGGCCAAGGAAAGCAAGAAGGAAGAAAAGGATGAGAAAAAGAGAGAGATGAAAGTAGAGTGGTCGAATGAAAGAAGAGAAGGAGGTAGGAGAGGTGGACGAAGCGATCCAATGGTAGGAGGAGTGAGAAGAGGAGCAGAAGTGAGCGAGGTTTAGGGTAGATAGGGGCGAAAGTCAGTGCATAGCCCCTGTGGGGGCCACTAGCCGTCTTCGTGCCTTCGTCGCGACCTCAGGAACTCCTGTTGCCGACTCTGCTGAAAGCTGTACAACCCCTGCCCTGTGCGAGAGAAAGAGAGAAGAACGGAGATGGAACCTGGCGTTGCCGACTTACGTTTTATCTCGAAACGATGACTTTTCAAGAAACTTCGTTTAAAAGCCTATATGTATCGAAGAACAGTTACCTATATAACAACGTGTACGAGATCAAAAATCCAATCCCATCAATTTCCTTTATATATTAAAAGAACTACAAAAATATAAAAATTGTCACTCTTAAGTAAACAAATAAATTACATTAATCTCGTTTTCTCAACTTCGTATAAAAAAAATTGACTAAAAGGGAAACATCGATATTCTACGAAAGCTTTGATCAAATTTCAGTCAAAATGGACCATTTTCTAAAAGAGATAAGCAACGATGTATCGCAGGACTTGGTTCCTTTCAGCTCCCCAGTACACCGCAGGCGTTAAACTTTATTAATATCCTTATCAAAAACAGCGAGGCAGCTAACTGCGGTAGTTGTAGTTCGCGGATTCGAAAGTTCCACCTACGGTCTGGTGTTCGACGCTAGTTCCCGGGGTTTCTCCCGTGGGCACAGTGGCCAGCCGTTGGGTTTGCGAGTCCTTCAGGACTCGTCCGTATCTCTAGCAAACTATCGTTCGGGACGTGTACGAGAGGATAGCAGGGATAGTGGTCGACGTAGTTATACCGATGCTTCTATGCTCGCTCTCGCGCACGTATTCTACTTCGTTGGAGACGAGAGACTCGGATTAAACTTACCTAAAGAAGTCCTCGATGCTTCTTGTGTACAACCTGCGACAAATCGCACCAAGACTCGTCCCTACGTTTAGAGAAAACTATTCTGACTGATTTACAATCCTCTCTTCTCATCCAATATTTCATTTTCATTGTCAATTTCTATGATTACAATCATGTTTAAAAAAGATCAAGTAGTACAATGTTATTTAACCTATATTATAACGCAAGCAATATACATTGTGTGGGTTTAACCACGTGAAAGTTGCTGACACGTTGAGAACGAAAACTTTTCCACGCGATGACCCGACGAAGTTTGCCGAAGAGAAGAGAGGCAGTGGACATTCTATGTTCGTACTTGATTAAGGTTAGGGACTGGATGGTGTGGCACGTTAGCATATTACGACCTTGGAGAACACGAAGAGCCTTTAAATCCCGTTACGCGCTCATAAACGAGCTAGGATAGCACCTTCGTGTCGTCGCTGGGATACTGAGTACTCGGCCGATATATTTTCGAAAAGCATGAATATCTTTTTAAGGTAATGCTTTTGCGAAAGGGATCGATATTTGGTTCGACCTTCGTGAGTCGATAGGTCTGATAACGTAAGATAATGTAGCTTGAATCCTGGTCTTTAAAAAATATAAAATAATGATATAATTTGATCATGTCGAGAAGACCAACTCGACGACCGACCTTCAAGACAGCTACTACAAAACTAACACGAGCAAAGATTTCCCGAGGTCGGGTCTAGTTGATTGTTTACATTCGTTCGATAATGAAAACCAGCTGACTCGTGTAATTCAAAGTGTATACTACACATATCGATTCCAATAAAACATTGTAACATTATTTTTCTTCTTTATCAGTTACTCCTTCAATTACTCTTTTTTCCTATGAGTCCTTAAAGTCATAAAATTTTAGGAGAATTTAGTGATGGGTCCATAACGAAAGATACGTGTACGATATTCGAAGGAAGCTGGCAGGGAGAGGGCAGCGATCCACCCCGGCAAAAGTTATGATGGTTTATGAATACCCCCGTAACGAATGCCACACTAGCCCCATGAACCCTGACTGAATGGTGCCCCGTTATGCTATAATACAAAACTATAACGCGTGATTTTCTATGCTGAAAATTGTTTTACGCCTATAAACAGAACCTGCTGTGACGGCGACAGTTGGTGCGTAAAAATATAATGACCTGAATGCTTTTACGAGCGGACGCGTCGATTAAACACCATCGTTTTCTTTTTCGCTTTTTCGCAGTTTTGGATTATTATTGAAAATCTTCCATTTTCGCACTTTTTAACCTTACCCTTATCCGTAATTAAAGCGAGCCAAAAACGTTTGTAGGGGTAACCTGAGCCATGAAAAAATTAAACTCAATTTTAATTTCTCCCTTAACGAATCATCAGCTTTTCATGGACACGACCCGTGAAACAGAATGTTGCTAAAATAAAAAGAAAGATGAGTTCTTTCGAGCACGTGACTTACGTTAACACAATGCAACGCTAATGCACAAGAGTCCTCCTTCAATAACGCATTCAGAGTGTCATGACGTATCGTTGACATAGCTACGGGGGGTGGGCACGATAGGTAGCAATTTGTAAGAGGAGACCCCGCTGAGCGAATGGCACGGGCTCGCGTTTAGCCCGGGGCGCAATATGCTATGGCACTTGATTAAAACACCATGCTGCATTCTCCGGCGCGTAAAACACTGCTAAATGGTGGCACAGGAAGGGACGACTCCTGCGAGGTTAATTTCGTCGCTCGCTCAGAATGAAAAGTATAGCCGATGAAACGGTAACGAGCGTTAAGTCCTCGTTTCCAACCCTCCCACATATGATTTCGATAAAACTAAACTTGATCTTGAAAGATAAACGTAAGATTATCGTTAGGATGGAATTTGGTAGATTTTTGAGAAGAATAGTTTGGATTCTCCACTTGCCATAAGGTCCACCGTGTTGTGTAATATGATGTAGTGCCCTCGATGTGCAGTATTCTATGAGTGGAGGGATCTGGCAAGATGTACCGACAGATGGAACTGTTAATAATTGATGGTCGCGCCTACCCTTCGCTCGAATGGTGGTGCTAACCTAGCTAGGATGATGACTGCACGGTTGCATTTGCGAGGTTTCGTGGAAGAACCTCTATTTATATGTGTAAAGTATACGTATAATAAAAAGAGGTATACGAGAAACTTGAAGCCACATAAAAAATATGTCGAATCAGAGAAAAGTTGGAGAGTTGGGTGCGCAAAGAGGGTTAAGACGATATCGTTCGCATTATCCCGAACATTTCCTCTGGTTTTGCGGTCGACGTGAGGTCGTTAGGTCAGAAGAGGAGAACTCTCGAGCCGCCCACGTCGTGGGTGGTTGAGAGAGCGAGGTGTGCTTGAGGGTCCGGTACTGGGCCGAGGGCAGGACGACATAATGGACACATTAGTGCCTAGCCTCCAGTTTAATTAGTTTACATTACGGTGGCATCGTCACCACCGCGAAGGGGTTGCCTTGCACGAACGAGAAGGAACGTTGTGCTGAGTGAGCGAGAAGAAGAGAGGAGAGGGAACGGAGGGGAAGCAGGCGTACCGTAGGGCCAAGGCAGCTTGATTAATCGGGAAAGTTTGATGCGAGTTGACGGAGACGCTAATCACGCCTCGTAACCGAATAATACTGCGCACTCTAGCCTGCAATATTCATGAAGCACTTGGTATACATGCGGCAAACGGAATTCATCATGAACGATGCCTCGTTAAGTATCGTCGTGCAAGGAACCGATACTCGTCTTTGGAAGCTACTCGATTCACGTCTAGCTTAATGGAATAAAATATTGAACCGATCAATATCCACGTTAAGAAAAACACACAATTATATTTTTCCACGTTTCTGCTCTACAGGGAATCTTCTTTTCTTCAAATTTACCGCTGGACGGCACGAAGGAAGAAATCCTTGCTCGTTACGCTTGGATGTGCGTTACCCATGAACTCTCGGCGCTACGAATTGAATTTTGTTGTCCCACGGTAAACAAGCGAGTGGAAATAAAACGGGTCGGAAATCGGGCGGTATTCTGACGACAGTGAGAAGGTGGGTGACAAGAGGGGGTGGGTGGAGAGAGTAGGATGACCCGATGGTGCACGCGAGCAAGAGAGAAAGAGGCGCGGCATAGCTCATTTAATTACAAATTCCATTAAAATGAATGCCAGTTCAGAAACAAACTCCACATATCTACATTAAGCCGCGGGGCAACATGTCTTAATCAGGTTAATATAAATATGAAATATGCAGAGCGAGCGTTGGTCCTGACTATGTCTCTCTCTCTACCCCACTCTCTCTCTCTTTCTCTCCTATTCGCTCACGGGTTAAAGGGTGCCGCGCGTGGACGTACATACAAACCCAACGTACGGTTACGTTTCTACTCCTGGCACATAAGCCGTGGCATACGTGTGCCACCACCTTACGACTCCTGGGGGGCGCCTTCATATTAACCCCTTGCATATTAAGCGCGCGATAACCGAATTCTCAAATATTAACGTTGATATCACGGTAGGTTCGCGAGGCATCGCCCATCTCGGCCTGTCCTTACGCCAAGTGAGCTCGACCGCCGGCAAGACGGGTCCATCTTGCTGTGAGAATAATGTAGGACAGTGGCATCCTCCTCTTGGTAGCGATTCTCTCTCGTTCTCTCGTCGTAATATTCCAGAGACCATCGACAACGATGACTGCGATGCCAATCTTTAATCAAAAACCTGTATAAAAGGAAAAATGAAAAGTTCGAGACGAAAAAAGAAAGAGAGAACAGCAAACATTTCGACCAACGGTTATTTTTCAATATAACCACGCACGACGTAGAGAGTTGGTCAGGTCACCTGGGGAAATCTGGCCGGGTCTCTGAGACCGGACGATTTTATAAATATTGGATCGATTAAAAATTAACAATACGTTCGCCGTCCAAGCCTTTTCCTCCATCGTCTACACTGTTCTAGCTGTCCTCGAGCTCCTGCGAAACTGCAAAAGTAACGACTTTATAAGTCACGAGATTCGTGCAAACGTGTTGGTGTCTATGCGTGTCGGTGCCAAATACCATGGACACGTACTGGGAAGGGAGATGGTACGAATGAGAAAAGGATAATACCGCGAAAGAAGGAGAAAGAAAGAGATGGAAAGAGGGAGTGGGACGAGAGGGAGGACCAGAGGGAAAGATAGAAAGAGAGGGAAATGGCGGAGGGACGAGCGAGAAACGAAGAGGAACGCTCGTGCGTGGTCCCAGAGTCCCAGAGCCGATCCTGCCAAGTTATTTAAATTCAAATTCGAAATATCGTCGAGGGTTGCTAACATATTGTTTGTTTCGTTTGGGCCGTGGCGATAGTGAGAGAGGAGGGTGAAGGCTATCTCGCGGTCGAAACCCTTCCTCCCCCTATTTTCTTCCACCATCGCTCGACAATCGACAAAAGTTCAAACTTTATTACAGAATTGTAAAAGTAATCGTCAGTAAGCTGAAACTTTCTTACGGGAAATAGGGAACCATCAACCTTGGACGATACACCTATCTTAATTAATGCACCAATTTCCTAGAGATAAAATACCACATGCACGAAACTTGTATTCCCATATCCCTTTATCTCAACGGGTGCCAAGTTCACTCGGTACGCTCAATTTGTGCAACGAAACGGATTTCTTAATTTCTCGTCTACCTCGACTATATACGTATATATCTCTCTCTTTCTCGTCTGGTCCTTTCCAAGGTTTGCCGGACCAGTCCAGAACTTATTTGCATACGTGAGCGAGGGCAATACGTAGGAGAGCATTCTCACCTCCGATGTCGTGTTCGCGCACATAGTATTCCCTATCCCTTAACAATTTGCTGCTAACATGCCGAGGAATTCCACTCGCGACCGTTCTACGACTCGGTACGATCGTACAGGTCCCTTCAAAGTTTCAAACCTTCTAATCGTATCGCTAAACGTCAGACCGAATGACATAATCTATAAGAAGTATCACCTGGCAAAAGGGTTCGGGAAAAAGGGTTTCATCATCTGACTAAAGTCGAAGGATCTGAATAAGAGTGGAAAGTTTGAGGATAAAAATTAATAAATAGAGCTCGCCCTTTTCGGTATCGTCAAGTACCCTAGGGGCTTTCCCGAGACGACGTTCGTTCTGCCGAGTAGGTGGCAGAGCCCCGTACGTTTGGTCGGGTGGCTTTTTAAGCTTTCGCGCTGCCACTTGTGCGGGTCAGTCTGCAAAAAGTCTTAATTAATGACCAGGCCTTTCCCTGAGGGTGTCCATGGGACAGTACCTACGGAGGAGGGACGAGTCGAGCGAGAAGTAGCGAGAGATGACGGAGTGCCCTCCGAGGAGCGACCCTCGATGCAAACTCCTCGTATGAATATGTCTCTGCTAATTCAAACTTCGTCCCAGAGGTAGATGCTGCCTGTTTACGGGGAATATTAAAAACTTCAACGTCGTCTGCCTCGAACATATCCAACGAAGAAGAAGAAGAAGATACCATCGATGACTTCTTTATACGAGCCTGGAAAAAAAAAGCTAACTGGAATACCTTCGAGCGATAATTTCACGAGTCATGCATAATTTCTTTTTCACTGGCTGAATACTTTCAAGGGGTCGTTTTACGTCATATCCCAAGCACCTTGTTCGCGCTTCTCTACCCGTCACTGCAAGAGATATATTTTATTTAGGCGATAATTGAAAATTCTACGGGAAACGACCGATGGATTTGTCACCGAGGAAGGTTTTACGTCTTCTCTGAATTTCCCATAGAGTTCCCTCCCCCTCTCTTCCCCAGAGTTACGTCTTTTGGTCGCTTCTTCCTTCCACACTCTCTTTCTCTCTCTCTTGTAGTCGTAACGTCGAGGGGGTAAGAGAGATCGTCCGGTAAGATGGCAGTATCACGGCTTTATTGACCGCCCCACGACGACGTTTCCGTAAGCACGCACCGATCTGGAAAATCTACAGGGGCGAATCTAAATCTAGGGTATGCGAGCGAACGAATATTTCAACCACAAAGTAGACCATGAAAGAGAGAAACAGAATGTAAAATTTAGCAAAGTTTCAGAAAGCACAAAATTAACAAACAAATTTTACTATCATGGATTACGAGTAAAACAAAATGTATTTTCGTTACTACAAAAATAAGAAAAAGATGCTTGATCCTTACGTAAAGCATTCAGTCGAAGTGCGTAGGTGCGTGGATGGTGAAGAACTGGCGCGGTCAGGGACGAGAGAAGCGTGGATTGAGGAGACCCCATGGAGTCGTGAAATCCATCAGACCGGGCCGCGAGCCCCGTTTGCTAGCGCTACTTACGTTGCCGTGGCGAAAACGGCATCGACGAGCGTGAAAGGGAGGGCAAAGAAGACACGGGGCCAAGAATAAAATATCATCCACGGTATGTCCCCTTTGAGAACGTGGAGCATCCTTTTCTACGTAGCTATCCTTTCGATATCTTAACGTTCTTCTCGTCCCTCAAACGATCATATTCGGTTAAAATAACGCAAATGATGTAAAAATGATTAGATCTTTGGTTAAGTTAGCAAAAAATTGTTTAACTCCGTAAACCAATCTAGAATCCATAAAGAAACTATACTACGGGGTTACTGCATAGGAGGACCACTCCCTTAGGGCTTGAAGGGTGGCTATGTCGTTCCTTAAATCTGAAAAATGAAATTATATCGTCGTAAAAGAGGTCCTTGTAGGCGGGTCCATCGCGAATATCGTCGCACGTCGACGCGCACACGCGAATAAGAAGAGCATTAGTCCGTGCATAATGTATGGATCATGGCGACGAGCGTTTGTACCTACTCGCGCGTAGTACACGACTCGCTGGAAGAGAAGGAGGTTGAAGGAGGGAGAGGAACGCGAAGGGAAGTGCTAAGGGAGCTATACGAGAATGTTGGGAGTCGTAAAGCACTAGCTTACTAGCTTCTCCAGCCCGTTATAATAATTTACTTCGCGAAATTCGTTCTCGTATTCAAGCGCAGTAGCGTTTCCTTTTTTCGCGGCCGCGAAGAACTCGGGTCCTTCGCGAAGAAAGCAGACTGTCGAGGTTCTAGGGGGTAAGATGAAAGCAAGGATAAGAGATGAGAATAAGGCTAACGTCGCCGATGGATAAAAAAATGTGTTATCACGTGCCGCGACGAAAATACCGATTTGATTTATCAACCGGGAAATCCTATCATCTCCATGTTACAAGACTTTTCACTCCGGGTCTTTGATTAAAATGCGAGCTTAATCATCGCTCTCCGGCTGGCACCTGGGGACTTGGCTTGTCGCCTCCTACGCCGCCAAACCCTTCTCCACCCCCTCGATTCTTCGCTCGTAGGGCCACTGCCTGCCTTTTCTCTTTCCTGTCGCTAAAGCTTGTATTATATACCTACCCGTGTATATACGTATACACATCAGAGCCTTCGACGAAAGCTCGGAAAAGCAACGGAAGGATAATGCATGACGCGGTCTTTTGTTGCTTACTGAAAAAAAGCCACGGCAGCCGTCGTCGTTTTCCTTGCTCTCGCACTCTTTCTTTCTATCTCTCTTGCTCTCTTTCCGGTTGTTTTAAGATATTAAAATGTGTCATCAGCTGATGTCTTCGTTACCGCATAGTGATGGATCCTCCACGTCCATCCCGGCCACCCCCTCGCGATGTCTTTTCGCCTCGTTCACTCCCCCATTTCTGTGCCACGTTCAGCCTTAATTACGAGAATGTTGTTGCTAACGGAAAAGAGCCACGTAAATTTAATTATCGAACGGGTACACGTACATATATATACGTAGGTATGTATGTACGTAGGTAGGAAGGAAAAAAAAGGACTCGAGCTCGTTTTAAAATCGTTTAATATCCTACGTATCACCCGTACACGGGGGCTGCTCTCACGAAATCATTTTCGATTCAGCTTACGTTGTGTTAAAAGCGTCGGATGCAGTGATTGCCGTTTCCGCAATGCTCTCCCGGGCCACCCCCTCATTCCGAGCAGGGTATTTGCGGGTAAAGTTTTGACTTGCCTAAACGCGTTCGCTAACTTTCTACGGCAGATTACGCGCGGCAAATCTACTGCGAGAATAACGAAGTAAGTAGGGAGAATGATCGATCGTGCGTGATATCGAATTATCCATTCCTTCAAGAACTATTCACCCAATTGAACTGGAATTAAATAGATACGAGTATCAACCTAAAGGAAAAATCTTGAGAAGAAGTGGAATATGAAAAGAAGAAAGATCGAGCAGATCCGAAGACAGATCATTCCTTATCAAAGTTCGTGGTATAGGGGGACGCGATCGACGATCGTGGCCTTTCCAATTCACGATAAATCATCTCGAGAGCACGATAGGCGTCAATAGATCCGCAGCGATCGCGAAGGCGTAAGGCATCGACGAGAACGTTGGCTGGAAGGGTGGTGTGGGGGAGGGTTGGCGAAGGAGGAGGTATAGGAGAGAAGTGGAGGAAGAGGAGGAGAACGACGACGACGAGGAGAAGGGAGAAGTAGTGGAGGGAAGGGGTGGTTCTCGAAGCTTCGTGAGGGGGTGGGAAGGCGAAGTAGTAGAAGGGAAGGGGATGGGGCTGCAATTTCCGCGGCTCGTGATTGGGGCAGCCTCCTCGGGGAGCAAAAACTCCATCTACAAATGAACAGCCGTGACAAGAGCCATAATTTCTCGGGGCTGAGCCGCAGTCACCGTAGCTCCTGCCACCCGCAACCTTCCTTTTCGCTTTTAATACGATCCTCTCTCTACGGGAGAGGTACCGCACCCGGCTGTCGAAGGATATGGAATGCTGTTCTGAAAGATGCTTGCCGAAGAGAAATCAACACTTTTCAGGGAAGGCTACCGGAAGTTATCTGGGTAGTGTTTTCTAACATATAGGGTCTGGGTCAAAGGTTACATCGAGGAGCACGTAGAGAGTGTCACGATGTATAAACGTAACCCCGTCGCGGTTTCGATAACGGATAAGTGCTTGGCTTCTCGAAACTCTTGTTCTTTACTTCCTTCGAAAGCTGATATCAAGATGGACGTTGACGTTGCTTTCGAAACGTCAACGACACTCCAAGAAATTTTCGATCAGTCCCCTTCTAGATCAGTTTTGTTCAAGCGTTTCCACTTTCCTAGAGAATTTATCGTAATCCTACCACGTTCGCCAGGCTGCTGGCCTGCCGGATCACGTTGGAGGATGATGTATGATAGCGCCCGCGAAAAAATTAAACGTACATTTGATAAATAGAGTTGGCAGCAGTGACTGCGTTCTCGACGAACGACGCTCGGAGGGAGAAGGCGGAAGAGAAGAATTGAAAAGGTCGGTTAGACTTCCACTACAGGAGTGAATGAGTATGAGAGAGTGAGATGAGATGAAATGAGAGAAGAGGTGGGGAGGGTGGCAGCCGTTGGTTCTACCTACGGTGGCTCGACCTATCGTACCTTTCGGTTTTCCTCCGAAATACACCGTCTCATGGGAACGCCCGTCCTCGATGCTTCCGCGCACGAGATCGTGCTAGTTCGATCGCGCTTTCCGTAAATCATTAAGCTCTCTTTGCGCGTTTCGCTTTTGCCGAGGACTTTGCTACTCTCGATTACGAGTTTAGGAAACTCTACGATTCGAACGGTTCGCGATCGGTCTTTAGTTGTAATAATGTTTGAAATTGGATGAAATTATGTTTACCCTTAACTAGAATCGTCTACCAACGCAACTAAAATTGTCTGGTTTATTTGGAAATCTTGTAGTTTATATAAAAATGGGCTAAGTGTGAAATGTAACATGTTTCTTTAAATAAATCAACTTTTATTGAGAAACAAAATCTTCAATTTCATTACATAGATCCAATATTTGGCTGTTAAGATTCAGTCTCCTATGGGTCCATCCGGACTCAACGATTCCGGTTAAGGGTTAAAATAGATACCTATGCAAGGTACGAACGAAGAATCAGATACCATCGTAGATTTGCCTCCGAATGAATCGTTCCCCAGAGTTTAATCCAATTCTTATCGAATAAAATAAAAATGATTTTTAAAAATCGAATTCACGATTTCCTTCGGTAGAAAGCCCTACACCGTCACCACGACGATAAAATCCTCGGACAGAGCCTCGATTCGTCGCAAGGTGATCGTTATATCGACTCTTGCTTCCTGCTTTATGACTTCGTGACTAGTACAACACGCGCTAGGAGAAACAATTTCAGGAAGGAATTTATCGCTTCACGGTCGGCCTCGGAACCATTTCGACGATTGTAAAAGCTGGACGTTGTCTCTGGACGTCGATTCTGGCCGATCGAGGGAAAGGGGAGAGAAGGAAAATGAGAAACGGTTCGTCCTGTGGTCAAAGTCGTTAATAATCTTCGAAAAATCGAAGGCCGGCCGCGTATTTTCCCCGAGGACGATTCAATTGGTTCGCGTGAAATCAAAGTGACAATCCACGAAGAGACCATTCGAAGTTTTCGTCTTGGAGGATCGGGAGAGAGACCAGTTTCCAAAGTCCGGCCTCCAAGGAGCTGACCTCCATTACGCGGGGTTAACCACTCTGCCTTCTCACTTCCGGCAGACTTTGATTGGTCTCGCGATTCCATTAATCGTCCAATACCAACCCTCTCGATTGTATCTTTTACTTTTTACGATAGAAAGTCTTTGAATTTGTCGAAAAATAATAATTCTCTCGACAAAGTCGGTGTTCCTCGATGACGTTAAAATTGAAAATGGAAACTAAAGGAGAAAGAGAGTCTCGAAAAACTCTACGCCTTCCCTCCCCGTCGATATATCATCAAACTTCCCGCTTCTTTCTCACCCAGCTCCGAAAACAGCACCGCTATGAATTATTTTACGCGAAACTTTTCCGAAGGCACACGAGCTCTTTCCCGCGAGAAAGAAAAGGTGAGTCCTGTGTGGGTTACGATTCCTCCTAGCTGCCTTCCTCACGGAGCTTTCGAAGCTTCGAAGTAAAAGAGCGAAAACTGGAGAGAGTGAGAGAAAAAGGGAGTATGGATTCGAAGCGTGCGAAGTATCATCTTCTCCTCGTGCATTCCGCATCTTCAAAGTATATGCAGATGGATAGATAGAAACCCGTGACGTCGGTTCTCGCCTTGCCCGCCTACTCTCCGGAGACGTTCCTTGCGTCGCGACTCTAAATAATGCAAGAGTATATTTTTCTATCGCCCAAGTATGGAGTACTCGCTTTCTGTCTCTGGAGCGAGTCGAGAGACGCGATTGTCACCGGTTTTGTAAGTACACCGGTTGGTACCACTATCCTTTTACGACATTTCGTAATATATATACTAATTATTAACAACGATTCAATCGTTTCACCTATGATTGCCACGAACTTTCGAACTTGGTCTGGTAATCTCAAGAAGAACTTTCGAAAGAGGAGAAAACGTGGCTATGGAAGATGAGATGGAGGAACGATAAAACGAGGGGGAGGGCAACGTTTTGCTCGGCGATATTAAAACGGTATGAAGATGAATATCGTCTCGCTCGAAGGAGGAACTTGAAAAACTCAGTATTAAGTAATGTATCACGCGGCGAGGTCGTTGAGTTAGTGGCTTGTTTGTCGTCGAAGTGCATGGCTTTTCTAAAGAAAGTAATAAAGGTTTTTATTCAAGGACAATGATTAAGTATCGTAACATAAATCTTTCCTGTTTTCTAATACACTTTACGAATCTATACGAATCTTTATCCGAGCCACGAAACTTGAAAAGAAAAAAACGAGATCCTACTCGAGATGGCAGCTCAACGAGAGAAAGTTTCACGCAGCTATCGAAAATTAGTCGCGAGACGATGCAGAGAGAGGTAGAGAGAAGGAGAGTCCTCCATCGTATGGCTGCAGCATCGAAGTCGCACAGCGCAGGTGCAAGGGGTTGGAGCACTGCTCCACAATTAAGAGCGTAGTCCCTGCAAATTAAGAGTTAAGGTGCATAGGTGGCCCCGTGTCTAGGGTGGGGAGTCGGGGGTTGGTGGATTTCACGGGGGCTGCCAGCTGCGAAGGCGGCACCGGACACGCCCCTGGTGGCCGTACGCGCAACCACTGTGCGCCTTTCCTTGCGATATTCCACCTACATAGCTCTGAAAACCTAGTACACCCCTGCCTCTCTCTCTCTCTTTCTCTCTTCGAGTCTCTCCCCACTCTTAGACTTGCATCGCCAAGACGATCGGAGCGTGCACCGTTGGACGCGAGAAACTTCGCCGCAGTACCAGATTACCGAACGTTTTCCTCGCTAAGATCATCGTTTGATCTTCTTAAGATGATCGAAATTTTGTTCTTTTACATCTTAAAACCAGAAATTCAAATATGCTGTTGACATAGTTGTGTTTTAATTATACTTAATTTACAACCATCAAGTATAGTATAATCGTGAGAGTAGACAAAATAAAAAGATGTATGCATGCTGTAACAAAAAAACTAGGAATAGGAATTGAGTAGGTTCTCAAACTCAGTAAAATGTAGGTGAAGAGTGGCATAAAAGAGTCATTTTTTGAAAGTTAGACGAATTAGTTTTTGAAAAACTAGTCAAGTTTTTGCTAGTTTAACTAGCAACCAGCTTTGCTACTTAAAAACTACTACTAAAAACTTAACTACTACTACTACTAAAGGGATTTCTTCCCGTTGAAATATAAATAAATAAACTATAATTCGTCCAACATTGATTCGAAAACTACTGTGTAAATGATAGTGTCTCTTTCATACCACTCTTCCCCTAAATCAGAAATCTTTTGTATTCTTAAAACAGAAAGGCGATAATGCATCTTGTTTTTTCAATTAAAAGCTCGTTACACGTTACGATTGTGTCAACTTATCAACCCAGTTTGCTCTACTTATTAGCTCAAGCAACGGATGTGGAGCGAACTCCGTAGAAACCGGTCGCACGTGTCCGCGAAACGAGCACGCGTATGGTTCCCCGATGGTTTTAGGGCGAATTCATGGGGGTACGAGCGCTGAACGGTAATTACGGGAGTCGGAAAGTCGTCAGCCTCGGTCATAACTTCGCGGATTCCCATGAGAACGTCACTGCAATTTGTCCGTGGGCACGAGAAAAGGACCGTTCGCGATTATTTGGGGTGCAGGATGCAGGATGCAAACAACGTCGAGAGAAACATAGAGGGAGGGATGTCGAACAAATGACGTGCGTTCGTCGGCATATCGATCTCTTTCCGTCGATCCGTAGTTAGAACAGGTCGTTTCTCTCTCCTCGTTTTCGATTTGTTCGGCCGATACAAAAACACGCGACGTCTCCCAGCGCTCGTAAAAGACGAAACGCGCGACCTTCCAAGAGAGAGAGATATCGTTGGATGCGAGCTAAATAAAAATCGCTTGGATTTAACGAGAACCTACGAGATATCGTGATTTCGTATTATCGATACTGCAAAAAATGCATAAACACGATAAATCTTCCTGTCTCTCTTTCCTCATATATATCTCTCTCTGCTTTATTAGACTCGTTACGAGATATACGTATTTACGTTGCATCCCATTAAATCATCCCGAAATTATGCGCTCGTGCATCCGTTGCATTACACGCGATTAAATATAGACAAGAAGTTACAGTAATGTCGTATTAACGCGACACATAACCACGATCGCATTATTCTTCGTTTGGTTATCGCGTTAACGATCGCGACACGCCCGTTTTCCCAACGTTATAAACGTTCAAATAAATGAGACATTTAAAGAACGAGATAATTGTGACACGTTAACTATTTGGATATCCATGTAGTTAAAGTCTTGGCAAACGCACGAACGATGATGCTCCAGATGAAAAATCACGTTGGAGCTTCCGTCGAAGGTATCCGTACTCGGTCCATCAATTATTCAAGCGCAATCTCATCCGGTATGATAATCCGTGAGAGAAGAAAAATATTCATCCTGGCGGTTTTATCGTCGGTTTTCACGGAATTTCATGGATCCTTCTCTCTCTCTTTCTTACTTGATACACCTTCGAGAGTCGAATCTCGATGGACCGCGGTTGTGGATGCTGTGAATCTTCTTACGCACGAGAGTCTTAACGGTGGTCTTTCGGAAGGAAAGAAGGCCACGAAATAGAGAAAAAGAGAGAAAGTGGAATGGAAAAAGTCTTGGTTCGTGCTCTTTCTCTTTTTTTATTTCCTCTTTTTTTTTTTAGCAGCAAAGTTCGGCGCTGCCCTCGAGATAAGGGAAGCCATGGGATTACCGAAGTCGAAGGGGGATGATACTTTGGTAAGTCGGACACGGATAAATGATGGATCGTCGGCGTCGTGGAATGTAAAACCCGCGTAAATCTCGACCTACCGACTTTGCACTTCGCATGTATACTTTTCGCGACTTGTTTTGCGACCATCAAGAATCTCTTTTCAAAACTAATGTCTACGCCTATGGAAATAAAAAAAGAATGATTCGATCCTATACCTCGAGATATCCCTTGTCGCCAATTTAGAACAATCCAGGTGTTAGAAGGACCTTCGGGAAGCAAGCGCGATGATCTCCCGTCTCCCGAGGATTTCCACGAGCAGGCTTTGCTTGTGTTACCTGTTCGGTTGTCCCTTTTCTCCTCTGCTGCTCCTTGGATGCGGCTTTACGGGAGTCAAATATTTGGACGGTTCGAGTCGAGTCATCTCGAGGTGGGCCGCGGAAAATCGAAGGGCGCGCTTTCACGCGTTTTCCACTTCTTTTTCCCGTTCTTCCTTGGTGGCTTTTCCTACAACGATGTTGAAGCGATGGAAGAAGAGAGAGGGAAGAAGGAAGGAGAAGTATTGTGCGAATTCAGAGCTCTCTCATGGGACGTGCACTCCTCCGCCTTGCCAACAGCTGATTAATCGTCCTGCTTCCTCCCCAGAGGAAGACCGCGGAGACGCATCGAGTCGGCTTCTTTGTCGTTGCGAATGGCGTTTCGTGCTGACTATTTTTCGTTTACCGTTATAAGGAGCAGACCGCAACGTCTCGTCGAACATGGCGTTTCCCATAACACGCCTACCGCCCCGACGAATCTCTCTCTCGCACAGAATTCCTCTTTTTCTTCAGGAACCGAAAAGGGTACGGCCCACCTTTCGCGTCGTACTATTTGTGTTTCCTTTCAAACCTTGACTAATGATCCTACAGCTCGTGACAAGTAAAGTCTTAAAGAAAAGTAACCAACTCTGGAGAAGACAACGTTTACATACCCTTTTAGTTGTTCGAATTATCTACCATTGATTTATAGAATCCTATCGTTCCAACTTTGAAACCCCCCATAGCCGGTGCCTGCACTGCGGCACGCTCGCTGCAGCTTAATTTGTTTATCCGCGCGGCAGTAGACGATGCTAGTAGTAGTGGTAGGGAGAAGAGGCCATACGGATAAGGGGGTGAATTGCAGGGCGATCCAATGTTTTATTTAAATACGTCGCTGCGACCCGGCTCGCGGCCCCCATGGGTGTCCTGGACGGTAGCTGCCTACATTTAATACGGGAAGCGACAGACTCATTTTTATTTCTCCAGTCCCATGGAAACCGACGTTGGCAAAGCCCTTCTTCCTTCCCCTTACCTCGTTGCCATCCTATAGCGATTTACGAGTTTCGTAGAAATTTAGATCACGGGTTATAGACGCGTTTCCGAAGGCTGGTCAATCGGATTACTCCTTTCATTGGTGTTTTTCATGTAAAGTTGGCTTGTAATATAGCTAGAAACGGTCCTGGTAACAGCGTGCATTTTTTTATTATTCAAAGCTAGCCAGTTACATTCATTCCTTCTCTCTCTTTCCGCTTTAGGGAGTTAAACAGTCGTGTCAGCGTTAAATCACGAGCGGTTAGCTCAACGAGGAATAATTAGACGGAGAGAGAGAGAATGAGGAGTAAGAGAGAAAGAACATGTACCTGCTAGCGTCGCTTTTGTACGACGCGTGATCACGTTAGGCTCGTTATCGGGCACTTCCTTTACGCCAGAGTACAATGAGAGATTTTGAAAAGACTGCATGAATTCTAGATCCACGCTCTGGGAGCTCGCGTCTGCCCCGCACGCCGTAATTCGAGTTAATTCCGCTGCAGGGAACAGGAGACTCGATTAAAAATCTCGACTCATTGTCTTATGTTTGCCCTGGGTGCATACTCCGGCCCGAGCCAATTTTCCCTGCACGCTGACACTCGTTTAAAATTCATAAAAATACGAATCTCCTTTTTTTCCCTTTCTTCTCGTCTCTTTCCTATACCGAAGTTTCTTAAATTTTGATGCAAAGTTTATTACCAAGTCAGGGATGTTAACGACGAGAGCTAGACGTTGATAATCGATGGTGAATTGAAAAGATTCAAAGGTTTCCGTCAGGAAGAGTAAGGGAAAAAGATTCGAGAGAAGAATAGACCAATCTTTGAACGTGGAATTCCTACTTGGACCGTATCTTCGAGATACCTAACAGAGTCCATTAAATTTTAACGATCCTGGACGAACGTGCGGAGACATTAGATCGACGAGAGAAGGTAGGCAAATACGGTCGGAGCTATTTGCTCTGGTTTGAATCGGAGGATCCACATGTGTGGAGGACCGCGAGCGAGGTCCTTCCACTCTGTGACCTTCTCCCTTCGCAAGCTTCTTCTCTTTCGTAGGTAGCTACGTACGCGCCGGTCCCTCAAGTTAAATAGTATAATGGCCAATTTTAAATGTCCTCGAGTATCTAAGATCCCTGTTTGCCCGTGTGTTCGAGGTGTGTTTGAACGGCAGCTCGTTCCGGTAGAACCGAGAGTGGAAGAAAATGGTCGGCAAACCCCATGGGCTTCTCTCGATCGTACAACGTCTTGCATTCGCAGATATTCCGAGCCAACCTTCTCTTCGTATCTTTTGACGATACCCGTCAAATCTGCACTCTCTGTGCATACCAGGGTCTCGATATTACGTGCAACACGGATACAGCGTCGATTAGAAGAACAATCCTCTCTTGAAATATATTTTCCAGACGAAAGGACGTATCACTCGTCATCCCAAGAGAAAGAGAGAGAAAGATAGAGGAAGCGTACCCAACAGAACTATTTTTCACTTGGCCGTCGGACTGGCAAAAGAATGAAGGTTGCTTCGCGGGCATTATTGCATTGTCCAGTTTGATAGAATCCCAAAATCCTTCAGGTCCTGCGACGAAGCGACGCGAGGTGCCTAGCAATGCGCCTTGCGGCCATTTTCCCCAGGGCACGTGGTAACCCATCAAACTTTTAGCCGGACATTCCCCGGCGTGGCCTCCATCTCGCGCCTCTCACGCTTTCTTTTCCTTGAAACGTGCCGGAGAAGCCACGTTGCTGGACGAAGGCACCCTCCCCCTTTAACCCTCCTTCGCAGTGTTCGTCCTCGAACAAGGCTGCCGTGATGAATATTGCAAGGGGCGCTTATTGTTTCCACTCACAAATCATCCGTCGATGTCTCGCGGGGGGTGTGCCGCAATGTTTTATTCTTCTACTCACGACGCACCTCGGTCATCTCTTTCCAAGCTCTTCTTCCAATTTTTCCGTCGGCCCGTAGCAGCAGCTCCTCGTGGTCTCCAGCCAAACGGACAACGTCCATCAATCGCAAGACGTATCGCTGCTATTTCCCGATAAGCGTCCAGTCTCCTTCAGGACTCTAAAGAATAGTGTTTCCTGTACCCAAGCGTGAATCCTCTTAAAGCGTCTTCTCTCGAATGTATGTACATTCGGGACCAACCAAAACGGATCGTAGCCGATACGTTGACAAATTCTTCTTTCCAAGCGATTCTTTTCTTCTCCCTTTCTTTCACGCGGATTTATCCGTCGGCGAAACTCTGCCGATCAAGGATTCTATTGCCTCTTGTTCTTATTCCGCGCGATGTTTCGAGAAAGGAAGAAGATAGCGGCGCGTATATGTTCGAGTTTTTTACGAGGAAAGCTAAATGGAGGTCGGGAAGGGAAGGCGAACTCGTTTCTCTAGCGAGCTACGCCACCCTTCTCCCTTCCAATTCCGTAACAATAATTTTGCAAATAGCACACGGAAGCCGCTGCTAAATAATGAAGTATCCTGTCGTCCGTGAAGATTCAATTTGCGGCACCGGCTCGTGAACGAAGCGTAGGTGTATTCCCTTGAAAAAGAAGCTGTAAGGTACTTTTTTTTGTTCTTTCTCTCCCTACCATCCCTCTCACCTTCCACCCTCGTGCCGAACAATTTCTCGAGGAAAAAAACAGGAGAGGGGACAAAAGTATTTGCAAAAATATCTTTGATTCTCTTCGAAGTTTTTCTTTCGTAAACTAGATTACAATACGAGTACTACCAAAAACTTGCCGTGATTTTCTCGCGTGTATCAAAAAGGTTGGAAAGTGGACGGTGTGTTTTATACGGTCCCTCACGAGCCAACAGCGCCGACGGTTGCCGTAAGATATTCAAACGCAATATTCAAATGCTGACCAGAATCCACAAATTCGATTTTCGTTTGTATATAAATCAGAGTGCGCCATATACGTTTTCCTTCTTCTCGTGGCACTATGTTGGAAATAGAAAAGACTCGATATCGAGCGTGGAGCATACAAAATGCACGGCCTATAAGTGAAACCGATGTAAATAGCGCGGTCGGTCGCGAGGGCGTGCGCGAGTGCAATCTCGCGACGAAAATTGGCAATACTCTTGCCGTCGGAGTTTGGCTCTCGTGGGAAGTGACGTCACAAGGATTTAGTTTTCTTCCTAGCCGCTGAAGAGAGAAAACGTATCTCGACGAGTACAAATGTTTAACCGTCTTTCTAACGTGAAAAATATTTTTCACGAATTTCTTAAAAGCGACGCCTGCTTCATACCCAATTCTCCTTTTACCCGTTCCATGTAAAAATTTGCCTCGTTTACGGGACATCAACGCTGTGAGAACTTGCGGATTTCCGCGAGTGTCGGGAACTACTCCTGGTAACCTCGCTCGCTGAACGTGTTTACTCCCGGCAAAACTAATTGCGCGTGCACGATTTTATTAAATTTGTCCACAACGTTACCTCGTTTGCATTCGTTAATGAGTTTTCGGTCTGGCGGTCCGGGCCAGGAACGTAACGAGGTTGGGGACGCACCGGTGCTAGCGGGGGTAGGAACTCAGGTGGATGGAAAAGTGGGGTGGGCTACGAACGACAGGGCCGATGGTTATGCTACCGATGCTGGTGTTACTGCTGCTACCTCTGTTGCTAGTGTTAGTGACACAAACGCGAACGTCGAATACATAGCATCGGTTTTCCCTACCGAATTTGCATACTTTTCTACGGGGCGTTAATCTCTACGCACCTACCTCGTCGAATTTGATTTTTTCATATTTTTTCGCATTTCTCTCGCGAGATAACGTGCTTTTCTAGGACGCGAAATAAGTACAGTGGCTGAATGTGATAGACCATCGTAGATCACTCTGTGGTCCGGCATCTCAAGGGTCGCATTATCTCCCCCCTCTCTCCTTCTCTCTCACTCCATTTCTCTTGCTACCTCGCAAGAGGCAACCCTTTTTGTCGGACCTTCTTCTACAAATTACCCTCAACCGACCGCGAAAGAGTTTAATCGTGCTCCGTTGGAAAAAAGATGGGTGACTAAGGTATGCGATCGAAGAAGGGACGCTTAGTTTTCCTGACTTACCTACCTTACTTCGAAGCTAATCGTCTTGATATACTCTCGAGAAGACGATGAATTACGAGAGAAATTTCTTAAATCAACGTACGACGCCCTTTATCGCGTGTACCTACCCGTCGTAGAACTTTTCAAGATCCTTCTTTCCTCTCCTTTGAACCGCGAGACGAAAAACTTGCTTGAAACACGCTCCCTATAATGTCGGGAGTCCTTCGGTCGACGATACGAAATCCCATGAGAAGAAGGAAAACCACTTGGAATATTTACGATAAATACGTATGCGTGCTCGCTCGTCTACCAGCCGGATAACAAGGGGGTGCGGAGACCGATAAAGGACATTATTCAAATTTGCCTCGTGTATAATCGGCCAGAATAAAGTGGAAGGTAAGGTGAGAGCGACGAAAAGATGAGCTTGAATATAGTTATACACCTTTACATCTGTGAGGGAGACGAAAATCTAATATACCTACTCTTTTACAGGCAAGACTTAACGCATGAGATAAAGATTTACTAAACGATGAAACGAGCAAGAAATCATATTTCATATCGTCTATCATCTTCGTTGACTCAATAGAAGAAGTGAAAAACATGCTGAGAGTATCGGTATGGTAAAAGCATGAAGCGTAGGCGGCTGAGATGATTCGAAGTCTAAGCAATATCACGGGGACATGGTTATCTTAATGGAGTCGTTGGTCGTCCGGTGCGATGCCCGCAAACCGGAAAGCACGCACCAATGGTTTTAATGAGATTCACAAGTCGGAAAGCCTGTCTGAAGTGATGACACGATGGCTCTGAGAGAGAGTAGCTTGTACGTTAGAAACTCGACGGATGGTCCAACGAGTAAGCTTTCCTACATGAACATCTCCGAAAGAAACTAAATATTACATCGACTAGTAAGAACGAAATTGCCGAGGAAAGGGAAAAGATTCGAGCAGTTAGAAACGTATCTCGTAAACGAATTTCAGTCTCGCTTTGCCGGATGGTCCTGACTCGGCCGTAGAAACACGAGAGTAGAGAACTGGATGGTGAAGAGAGAGAGAGAGAATGAGAAGGAGGAGAAACCGGTGGGATTGCGTTCGTGTCGGTCCTGAGTTTCGGACTTGGGAATTTCGGACGGTGGCTCGTTCGCGGGATACAAAGCGGTCTGCCGGACTTAACGTGATTAGCAGAGATACCCCAACAGCAGGTTCCTATTATCCGCGGTCCAGACGCCGCCGCACAACCAAATCCCCTTCCTCCTTTTTCGAACCCGTCAACCCCTGAGTCTCTCGATCTTCGTCGTTGTTTATTAAAATCTTCGACCATCTATTGTCAGCAGACACTTGTACAATCCCTTATACGAATACAAAGTTATCTTATAGAGGATGTTAAATGGTTAAAATCGTGGAAACTCTCTGCACGGTTGGATGATCGAGATCAGTCGGCACGCGAGTTCTAAATCAGAAGAGATACAAGAGAAGGTAGGTTGAAAACCAGTTCGGAAATAAGAGCAAGCGAGACAGGAAGATAGAGAGGAAGAGAGTAAGAGCGTGTGTAGTAGGCAGGGTGAGAGTCCCTGCGAGTATGAAACTCAATTTGATTCCTGCTTCCCCGAGCTTCTCTCGTCGGAGGTGGACGAGGCAGTGGCGAGCACGCAGGGAGGAGGTCGCGGGGTGTCGGCGGGTTCAGCGCCACCCCAGAAAAGGGGGGTAGTCCCAGGGGCGCGCGACTGACCCGACATCCTGCAGGATCCAGCCACTCATATTGCCAATTACCAACTCTACGACCCTCTCGCTCTTCGCTTGCTTCGGACTTTGGATGATTCCAGCCACTTCCAGGCTGTTCCACTTCCCATTCGACGTTCCTCGCGTCCTTTCCCGTTCTCTTCTTCTTCCTTCTCGCGAAAGAAGCAAACGACAATCCGGCTCGCTTGCTAACCGACTTATCAAAACTCGCAGGAGCCTGTGCGAGTTAATTAACTTTCTTCCATTTCTTCCTGCGTATACCCGTATGTGTGTGTATGGTCGTCCAAACATTCCACAAAAAATTCCAACGTGGTAGGGTAAAGGTGACCCAGATAAGAGTACCTCTGCACACGCTAACATCAGTGACCGACACTGATAGCTGCTTGCGTGCAACCACGCCCTTGAACGCAAGGTTCTTTTATGTCTACGTTGTGGAATCGAACCATAGAAATCACTTAAGTTTATTGCACCCAAAAAATGTGAGTAATCGTGGAATCCATACGACGGATGCATACTTGTAGTTATAAAGGTAAGATATCGCTTGGATGAACGAAAGAGGGTGAGGATTCTGGGACGAGCGTTCGTTGCTAGAGGAAAACTACGAAAGGACTTTAACAAATATTGAAGTCTCGGAGAGAGAGACGTCAGCCTCCTCTCAGAACTTCCTTTCCACCTCCGGAAAGAAAGTTCCGAGTTTAAACTTGTCTAAATGTTTATACTTTCGCCCCCGCCTTCATATTTCCACGAGACACCCTCTCTTTTCCTTCGCCATCTTCTCGTCGCGCGTGTCCCTCCGAACGCCTTTCGATATTTTCAGGCAACGACACCTTCCCTCGGACTCTCTTCCTTCGTATCTTCACGAGACACACCCGGCTTTGATGTAACTACGCGCGTGGCTTCTTGAAGAGTGAACGCGACTCGAGTATTATGCATGTATGCAGCGATTCAACGTCAAGAGGAAGGGAACATTTTCTTTTTCACTAGAGTTCCCCCCCTGGCTGGCACACGCCAGCTGCCTCGAGGCTATCCTGTATCTTTATCCAAAGTCTCTACTTTCCGACCTCGCTTTTTATCAGGGCTATGTTTAAAATGGACTTTTTTCCAGAAGGAAAGGTTGAAATTGAGAAATACAAGGGCAGAAGCCCTAACCGATTAGAAACCCATTCAGGAGAGTGTCAGAAATAGGATGAAAACGAGGTAGAATACGGAAACAACGCAAAGGGGTGGCGATGCGTGGAGGTGGCGCGTTGGTCGGTGCTGGTCTCGCGCCGGAGTAAGATGTAATTTTCAATACCTCGGCCCCGTAGTCTCTGGAGGCGCAAGGGGAGCCACAATTCCGGGGGTTTACCGTGCGCTGTCGACGTAAACTCTCCTCAGTCGCACCCCCGTCGGCCGAAGTCAGCCACGGAGAGCACCACTTATTCGAGCCCCCAGTGACTGTCAATACCGACTTCCGTCGCATCTTCCTTGGCATTTCGAATGGACGAGACTCACCTTTACCTTCTTCATTCGAAGAAAACTTTGAACCAGTCACCTTTTTCCACTATGAATATAGCCTGCCCTACTTAGAAACATCAATTTACTCGTAGTGCAATTTCTTGATTAATTCTGACAGATAAAAAAGATTTCTAACTTATTTCTACAGTTATATGACAGTTCTTGAATAAATTTGAACCACTACAAGTCATGTAAGAAAAAAATATAAAAAAAAGGGTTGTTAAAGTTACTTTCTAATCCTCGAGCATGAATATTCCTTAGGCCAAGGTGAGAACCACATGTGGGAACCTTGATCGAAACCCAAGGGAAAGCTGAGAGTCACACTGATCTTGCTCTTTGTCGCGGGACCTATTGGAGTGCATCCTCCGCCTCTCCACACACTATCCTCCTTCTCTCACAGTAGCGAGGCACGCTCTTCCTAGGATCCTCTGGTACCTTCCTTCCGGTGGAGTCGCGAGCTACATACCGTGGCTTTCGAAACCTCTCGAGAGGATACGTTGACTTCGATATTCCGTATCGAGTTACGCTCGTTTCCTCTACCAAACAGTTTGCAAGCGAGCGATACCAAGGCGTATGTGCACGAGCCGGAGCGTGGATCATGAAATTATTACGAAAATGTTCTTTTTCCTTCGAGTTGGTGTCCTTAAATATTAATCTACTTGGCTTCTCAACTGTTATTAACGTTACATCTTATCAAAACGAGATTCGTATCGTTAACGAGCGCGACGACAATTTCATTTGCTCGAAATAAGGGCGCATCTCGTTACCTCGTGCGTGACGGTTATCCTGTCACTTCCTTTTTTTTTTGTGTTTTAATCGCAGGACGGTTTACAACCCTTAACGATAATTAAGCTAATGAACGACCATCCTTAAAAAAAAAAATAGACTTCGCCCAGGAATCTTACCTTTCCGAATATTAGCAAGAAAAAGAGACATAAAACTCGTTGATAGTAGTGCACAGAATCGAGGCGATAATCGACCAGAGAGCTCGGACTTAACGAGCCGCGAATCAAGGAAACTCCCAAAACGGTGCGAATTAGTATTCGTTTGATTTTCCCATGAGAATGTAAAAGTCCACCTCTCGTTCGTTTCGAACGCAAAAACGTCTTCGGCTAGAAATGCGATCGTCATCTAATTGGAACTCGATATCGAGTAACGAGGGTTACAAACTTTTCCCAGTTTTCCTCAGCTTCCCCTCTAACCCCATAGACCCCTTCCCTCGAGTCTCGGTCACCTCTTCTCGTTTCTTCTCAAGCTGCGGGGTCGCGTCCCCTTTTCCTCGATGGAGGAGAAACGTTGCCAGGAAGAAGATGAGAAAGAGAGAGATAGGGAAGAAAGTGAGAAGCAGGGTGCGGATGAAAAATTGTTATCTTATTTATGTGCACGAGATTAGACCGGTGGTGTAGGACGTTCCACGGCACTAACAGGCGTCGGAATGATGAATGCTCCTCTACGAAGGCTCCAAGAAGCGTACGTTCTCGAGCACGTATACGTTGATATTCCAGCTCGAAACTCCAACGAATTAATTAATTAAGCGAGTGCATCGAGCGAATCGAAAACGAACGACCGAATTATAGTGTAAACGAGTATAATAAACTCATAAATACCTGACGAAAAGATAGAAACGATAAGACACTACGGTACTAACGAGGTAACCATCACTGTTTATAAACTTTCGCAGACACGCTTCTGACACCTGTAGACAAGAGCGTGTTTAGAACGAACTACATTTTGTCACGCGACTAATTCCCATTCTTTTTTTACTTTCGAAGGGATAGCAGCCTTATTAGACTTTCCTCGAAAGGGTGTTGTCCAAGAAGAGGGAAATTCATTATAGTAGCCGATCCAATGGTTTCAGCTTATAGACTTTTGCAGGTAGCCGTCAAAGAGAGCCGTTGTTGGATACGGGAAATTACTCCTGAGCCATTACGAGCTGTGCTTCGTTTGCAGAGCTTCTCAACGATGCAGACAGCACGGTGCATTCGACTGCAACCGGCCAGGAGTCCCCTGGAGGGATGCAACACCAAGAGGAGAAACGAGAGAGAGAGGTAGCTTAGGTACGGCCGTTCGTTCCTGCTTTGGAAATCTCAGCGAGGAGATGCGATACGTCTGGAGGGTAGGTTGTAGACGTCACGTGAGGAAGAAACGAGAGAGAGAGGAAAGGATGATGGTGAAGAGAAGAGAGGGTAAGGTCGCTTCAGCCTCCGAGTATCCCACGAGGGCTCCGGTGTAATTAAGCGAGTGCACCCTCACATGTCTACGTACGTTCGCATCGCGTCTATCCATCTAACCGTGGCAGGGTTGTTCTCTTCGTCGAGTCTCTCTCTCTCCTACTCTTTCTCTCTCTCATGCGAGTAACGCGTATATGGTAGGGAGACAGATAAGGTCGCAAAAAGCTTTGAAACCTCGAACGAGGTCGAACCACGTACGGTTCATACACACGCAGCTTACCGGCACGCGCGGAAAAATCTCAGCTTCGCGATGTCCGTCGGGATCCAACGCCGCACGCTACGTTTTTCCACGGCATTCGCGACTCTCAAGCCTTCTAGACGTTCGTCCATTTCTTTCTATTCTTTTCGTATTCGTAGATTTCTTCTTGCCTTGATCACGATGGAGGATAAGAATCGTACTTAAAGATCAATCAAATAATCGAGTGTGATACAGTGATAAAGGGAAAAGTTCGAACTGCGTTTAAAAGAAATCGTTTCCACGAATGGTTATCGTTGATGGTTTTCGTGGGGTTGGTGAAAGAAGGAACGCCGATTCGACGGTATCTTCTCCCGAAGGAGCATCTTTCGAGGCTCCTTTCGCTCGATTTCTGCGATCGTTCCAAAGGTGCCGGACGGATATCGTCGTGGAGGACCGCAAGCACGTTAGTGCGCACGGTATATGGTAATGGAGGGCCAATCATGCGGTAACTAGCCACCCTGGGGAAACGGTCAGGGCTGCCAAGCGGCGGTCAGCTCCCGTCAATGTGTCACTTACGTATCCGGAATACCGAGCTTGCTTGCTCTCTCTCTCTATTCTGACAGAACGTTGCACCCAGAACGAGCTTGCTTCCCCTCGATCACCGTCAGTTTCCTGTCTCTGGAACGTCCGCGACTCGTAAAACGTTTCTAGAAAATCTTGGAAAAAAAGATTATTAAATTTCTCTCGTATTCCTACGAATCATCGTATAATAGTGAAAAAAAAAAAAAAACCCTTCAACGAGACTACCCAACGAGAGAATCGGAACGTTTCCAGAACGCCAATTTCGAGTTTATTCGAGCGTCGAGTCGGTCGACGAGGCGCGAAACTGCGTTACAAGTTCGCATTAAAGTCGGGGAAAGAAGAAAGGGGCTGGAGACGAGGGACTAACCGATCGTGAGGGGATGAACGAACGTAGAGAAAGACCGTGCAATTCTTGATACGGAAAGGTCGAAAGAGCGACTTGACGAAGGTTCGGACGGCACCTACACCACAGATACAACCACCATAGCTAACACTACGAACTCTATCAAGAACGTAACACCAATACACGTTTATCGTCTATCACCGAGTGATACCACGTGAAGGGCTACACGCCGCGAGAACTAGAGAGAGATACAGCGATAGAGAGGAAGGCAGGACGATAAATAACTACAGGATGAAAAAGGGGGCGCGGTGCCCTCCCGGGGCCCCTAAACCTAGACTACAAACCCCTCCCCCCGTTCGCTCGATGTCTATCCAACGCCGTATAAACCGCACACGCGGGCCCGACCCCGACAATTATACCCTCGCACGCGAAATGTTTTATTACCTACGATGTAGGAAGCGGCTTTCGATGTTGTCCGCGTGTGTCCAAGTATTTGTGCGTGTGTATGTGTTGTACGGTAATGCGACTGCGCGTTTTAGACGATGTTCTTCGATATACTGGCACACTTTTCACCAACGTTTTACTTCGATATTTCTGACATATCGATCCAGTCTCTTGTACGATATTAATTTTCTCTACTCCTATGCAAATGGCATACCTCCGAGACGAGGTTACCGGCTAATAACCATTTCAACGTACGACGGAATCCTTGGTCCACGGTCTTGAAGGATGTGCCAGATTGACAGTACACCAGGGGATTTCGCGTTACTCCCGAAACGTAGGCGACGTTGCTCTTTCGGACTAATTTTGTAATCCACTCTCGCGCTCTACCTGCTAACTGCTCACTAAATCGAGGATCCAATCTTCTCCGGTGCTGTCCATCCTGCTGACGTCTTACACGGGGAAACTACGATCTTTCTCTCTTGATTGTTATTGTAAATTTTGGATAAACTAACGAGGATTAAAGGTTTTTGAAGGAGACATTTTGTTATTATTGAATTTCTCTAAATCTTTTTATTTTTCTCACGCGTGGAGACGACAGCGTTGAAATTCCGACGTTACCTTACCGTGCTTCGCCTGCAAATTGACCGTTAATTAATTAAAAAGCAAGGAGGCTGACAGCATAGCTATTTACCTCCCCTGCATTCACCCCCCTCGAGTCAGCCCCTTAGTCTTCGGTTAATCGGGTTAGATTAACTCGGTTAGCTCACGGCAGCTCGCCGTTATACCCTCATAGTTAGCGACTCGTTACGTAAAATCGGGCGTCTTGACGAAAATGCAAAGAGCAAAATACGCTTTCTTGTAAAAGTGTGTGTGTTGGAAAATGTGTTGGTGAATGTAAAACGATTCGATATCGAAAGGTTGCTCGAGAACCCGTGAACACGGTCGCTTATCGCTTCGTATCGCTGGTATCGATTTTTAAATTGCGTAATAAATAAAATTAGCAGAGAGAGAGAGGAGGGTGACTTCGCGGTGGTCGGTTCGAAGGGGTCGCCTTGTAACTTAATCAGGGCAACTTCCCTCGACTTAATAAAGCTGTCTCAATTTTCGCCTCATTAAGAAAATACCTCGCAAGCTTTTTCATTCGATTTCTCCTATGGAATTCGAGGACGAGTCTTTCGATAACCAACGAAAAGTAGGTATCTACTACTCGTATCACTTTTGTCCCAACATATCAGAAGCAAACACTAAATTCGCCGTGAAAGTGAATCAAAAACGTTTGAAATACTTCCCCTCGGGCAATACATTCTTTCCATCCCCCTTTTTTTCCACTCCTCCGATTCTCTCTCCACGTACCAAGTTCGCGAGTCCCTTTTCATTCGTAGCCTAGCGTTTCATTATTTCACGAAAAATTACAGCCGCGTCCCGTAATCGGTTCGCTACATCACGTCTCTCTCGCGAACGCGCGAAAAAATGCCATCGGTCGTTGGAATTTATCGCTTCGCGACCATCGGCCGATACGCAACGGCGATCGAAAAAAAAAAAAAAAAAAATACGGTAAATCGTTGGTGCTCGACGAATCATACGGAAGTACTTCCAACGATCGAGATTTTTTGTTTCCATGTTTTTATTTCGTTCTCTGTAAAAGAAAGATATATATCTAGTTGAGAACATTTTTGGTGGACGTTGATTAGGGAAAGAGGAATTCTCCGAAGGAGGGCTCGATTTGGCTCGACAGCCGGTTGATTAGTTACACGAGAGCTTCGATGTATGTACACGACACGCCAAGAGAGATATAGATAGAAGTACATAGCTATGGCATCGAGCTACGTCCGTCACCGTGTATGATGCATGCGTCGAGCAAGCTGCTCTCGCTAATTCTACGTCTAAACGCACCGGCACGATATGCGGTCATGTTGCATTATGCGCGACGCGTACCGTTTTACCCGACCTACACGACGCTTCCAAGTTCGATGCAAGGCATACCAATCGGTGTATCGGTACATATAATTTCGAGTCCTTTTTCGTGCCTTAGGTCTAAAACATGTAGTGGACGGTGCTTGCCAATTTTCTTTTTTTTTGTTCATTTATATAAAATTACGTGTCCTGACTGACTGATTGTCGTTTAACCCTTTTGAACCCCTGACAAGACTGATTTTGAAGATAATACGATGTCGAGTGTGACTCGATTCTCAATTTTTTTTTGTACTCAAAGATTTGTCTTCAATTCACCTACCAGAACCTCGAGCATATTTTTTTTTTTCTTAATGTAGCTAGTTATGTATCACTTGAAATGATATGATGTAGGAAATATGTCGTTTCAGAGGCGACACTCGAGTGCAAAGGGTTAACCTAGGAACCTGACATTTTTAACGTACAGTTGATTCATGATTAGGATTTTGGAAACTCCGTTTCTAAAGGGTTGCATTAAAATACTCATATCTCAGATACCGAAGATGTTATATAGATGAAAGTTGATATTTATATTCTACTTGGAAAATAAAAAAACACGTGTTTCACGGTTGTTTGATAATTCAATCAATGTGGTGAAAAAAAGGGGTTCTATTTTTTACATAAGAATAACTTGGAAAATAAAAAAAAAAACATGTGTTTCACCGTTTTTTCGAAAATTCAATCAAGACAGTGAGGTGGTCAAAATTTCTAACTATCTACACTATCCACATACGAGGTATATATTTTTTATTATTAGAATTGGATTGGGAAGATCGAAGGTCCAGTAACTTTTGGAAATCGAGATGAAAAATAAAAGAAACGCGTCGAACAAAGTAATTATGGAGCACGGTGCGCAACGAGAAGAAACGGTTCGTCGGATCGGCGAGCGTTTCATGAAGCACGGAGGAGGTTGGGGCGAACGAGGGGTCGGAGTTGATAAAGAAATAAAGAATCGTGAAAGTTCGCGTCGAACCTCGTGCTCCCGCGAGACCTTATGACTTAAAGTCTCCTTACTCCGTTAATTCCGAACATTAACAAAAGTCTCGCTAAAACTCGCAGCCAACTTTGCCCGGTCTCTCGGGTACCGAGCTGGACTTGTTAATGAAAAAAATACAATAAAACTCTCTCTTTCTTCCTCTTCTTCTCCCTTCGTTCGAAGAAACTCTGACTTTTGATTCTCGTTCGAGACGTCTTTCTTTTTCTTCGTTCGTTCGTCCAAAAACATTTTTGTTGCATTCAAAAAGCGATGGTTCCTCAAAAGTTTAACGAAGAATTCGAGAATCGCTTCATTTTTTTTTTTTTCCTACCAAGGGAGGGTTGAGGTGTGCCGGTGTAAACCGCTTTATACCTTCGCAACCATACAACGAGCGAGAGACCCCTTCTTTCGTTATTTATTCATTTATTCCAACGAGATGAACTTTACGGAGATTTTAATAGCACTCTGACTTCCTCGAAATCCGCGCTACCACCGTCTCCCCTTTGTTCCACCTTTCTTTTTTTCAAATTTTCACTCCTCCGTTCAACAAAGACGATCCCCTTCTCGCAAAATTGATTACAACCACGCGTGAAACGCGACGTTACCTCTAATTATGCTAGACGACTAATTATCCGATTAAATTCGTCTACCTTGAACGATTCCCTTCAGGTTAGAATAAGAAGACACGTTCCTTCCCAGTGAATTATTACGAACGATAATCGAACAGGAAAACGATAAACTCGGTCTTCCCATTTGCTAGAAGAAGATCCGAAGAGAATATCCTAGAGGATTCGGAGCAACGTGGTCCACGCGGAGAACTCGGATACTCCCGCGGCCGATTCCAACAATTTTTCCCAGCGGTCATTACTCACCGCCTCAACTACTTGCCAATAATGGTTAACCGTGTGCTCTCGCCCGCTACAACGTTCCTTTCCACCTCCTTTTTCGGACGGCGTGCGCGCGAGGGAAAGTGGAACGCGGGGGGAGGTGAGACGAAATATCGACGAGAGCGGGTTATCCCGTAAGAGGAAAGAAATAAAAAAAAAAAAAAAAAGGGAATAACACGTGGACGTTCCACGAAATAACCAGTGAAAGCCAATACGTTCCTATCGTATTGGAAATTCGCAAATCGATCCCTACGAGAGAAGATTCTTTGCTAAAAATCAAGTTCGACCGGATCGATAGTCACTCGTCGATCGAGTTTCGATCTTTCTCATGGGATGAGTAAAAAGCCGTAGCCTTCGAATGTTCTCTCTCTCTCTGTCGGAACGAAGAGAAGAAAAGGGAGAGAGATAGAAGTGACCCAAGGGTGATGGCGAGCACCTAGTTTTGATTCACCTCATGGCATCCTACCGGTAACGGGGCTGACGGCGCGTAATTGTTCTCTTGTCTGGTTCTCGCACGAAATCCAAACCCCTGCGCAGGTACCCCTCCGATTGCCTTCGCGCCAAGAATGCATAAACAGCCTCCTTTACCGATCCGCAATGCCGCAGAGTCCTCCACCTACCGCTTTCCGACGTGCGAGAAGTCTTGCTGAAAACTGCCAACACTGGCAACGCTATTCTCTGATCGGAAAGATGAAACGTGAGATGACGTTAGCGATCCGTGGTTTTATCCGGATTTGAGAGTTTAATGTAATTTGTTTCGAATAAAAAAGTGGTGTAACTGGCCATCTTCAGAAATTAGCCACTAGGTACTTCATCCATTTGTGTTAAGTTTCTATAAATTTTTATGATATACCTTGATGCCTTACTGTCAAAATGATACTTACAATTACTAGTTTAATGACTGCCAATAATATGAAGAATTGAGAGAATATGGCCCGAAAAGTGCACAAATAAGGTTTATTTTTTTTTTTCATGTAGTCTCCATGGCCAATAATTAAATTGTGTGGCCAATTACTACTGGAATACTGTTATTTTTCAAACAATTATAATTGAAATACACAATATTGTTTTGTTTTACTTAATAATAATTCAAATCTATAAAACAGGATAAAACATTAATATTGTGAACCATTTTAACAAAACGCTAACTGGCCAGAGTGCTAAATTGGTCAGTTACTGTGAGGTTTACCCTACAATCAAAACGAACACGACTGTAATTAAAAATTTCTCGAAAAAAGAGAAAACTTCTCTAGTTAACTCGTATTACCCAGGCTAAAATCCCAGGATACTAAACTCGAGTCGAGATTCGATATCGAAGACAACGTCTAACGATTTCAAACATAAAAAGCTCACTCGTTTTACCGAATATCGTGATGATTTCTCTTAACCTCGAAATGATTGGCACGCGTCGCAGGTTACGCTCGTAGTTATTCGCGTTTCCCCGGTGCGGCAACGGAACTCTGACGTGTGACGCGCACGGCAGTCCTCCGAGACGCCTCATTCAATTAGTCACTCAGTTACTCGCATCACATCGCATTTATCCCGTCAGTTCTACGAAAGAGAGAAAGGGAGAGAGAGATAGCAAAAGGGGGTGTATACGCGATGAACTCGTCGTTTCTGTGGCTCGCGAATTCGTGACACGAACTTTCTCTCCGACTCCTTATCGATCTATCAGCTTCTCTCTGTCCCCTTAACAACCAAGATGCTTACAAGACGTCATATCCCTTAGAACGACACCAGTTCTGTCTCATCAGCTCCGATATTACTTCGTCCTCCATCTTAGTCTACGCAACTTCGAGATAAGTTTATTTCGTTCTCTACCCTATCTTAGCTAGCCAGTCGCTATCAGACTTCGTGAACTTAACGAGAAGAATGGGAACGAAGCAATCACGCGAGACGTAATAAGATTTTCCACGAAGGACGACCTCGAAGAAGAATAGAATGAAGAAAGAAAAAAAAAAAGGCTAGGGGATACTGGACGATGACCAGAACGAAGGTATACGGAAAACCGGAAGTTGCGACAAATTCGGTCGCAAACTCGGCGAAAGGCCGAAACCGCCAACGCCGTCGAATTACTCGTCGGGTACGTCCCATGGGAACGAACTTGTCCGCGACAATTTCAAACTTATTTTAACATTCATATAAGTCTCGTGCCCTAGCACGGGAGAGCTGGTACCTACCCCCGGACTCTACGTGTGTCCCTTTCGTCGCGTAACTCGAGAAGCAACCCCTTCCTCTCTGATCGTCTCTCTCTTTCTATCTCTCTCGTTTTCTCTCTCTTTCACGCTCGTAAGAACGTGCAGGCATAAGGGTAAGGCAGGATTTACATAAGATTATGCGTAAGCCTTCTTCGTTGCTTCCACTCCTCCTATGTAGAAGGGATCGTCGAGATAGCGGAGCGACGAAACGGCACTCAAGGGTACGCTCGTCTTCGACTGATAATTAGAATAAAGTGAGTTTATATGACGCGCCGAGTGGTGGTAGCCCGTGAGCGAGATGACGTCGACGTTGATAAGAGGGGTTGCTCGTACGAGGCTCGTCTCTTATTTCCTTCCTGATCTCTTTTTTTACTTCGAAATGCTTGGTAGGAACGTCGAGATGAATTTTTGTGGGATCGAAGAAAATATTGAAGGCACGATCGTAAATCTGTAGTACTCGCGAAATATTCGTAGAGACTCCTTCGGACCCGCGAAATTTATTAGCTACTCCTCCCTTCTACTTTCTGCCTTGTTAAATCTCGCCTTCTCCGACGATTATGCGTTTCGTATTCATAGTCTGCGGGAAAATTCCTCCTAGAGCGCGATAAAGGTTATACGAGCGCATAAACTTAAGTCGAACGTATTATTTAAAGCATCCGAGGGGTTCGGACTACTAAGAAGTGGGATAAACCAATTCTCGACTTTTTTTTTTTTTTTAATTTCTCATTTTCTTATTTTTTAAACATTTTTTGTTTGATAAATTTCGAAATCATCGACGTCGATATATAAGAAAAGAGTTTAAAGGCTTCTCTTAACCAACACCGAGGGCACTGGACGCAATTCCGAACAGTGGTACCCTCTATCGTTCGACTGCAGAACTATTTTCCTACCACGTCGGTACATAACGTGCACGATCGGTCAATCAGAGCTGTTAAATGTTAAGTCCTCCGTAGATATATCTCATTCGTGCCTCTTTTACAAAAATTGTCAAAAGAAAATCGCGAACGAGAATCCCGGATGTCTTTCAAAATCTCCTGTCAAATTACCAGTTACACAATAACGTATCTCCATTATTCTTTCTTTTAAATTAACAACAAAAAATGCTGCGTTCTCGATTCGTGACGCTTATCCGAAACGATGTATCATATTATCCAAAATTCGTATCCTTTGATATATCTAACCTTCACACATCATCGTGTCTCGGAATAAAAAGGCTGACGAGAAAGAACGACAAATGCGATCCTCCGAAGATTGCCATAGTGAGTGTCCCGATCCTTCTATTCTACTTAACTTCCTCAACGTTTATGTAAATTATCCTCCTGAGGGGTTAACGACGGGTTAACGAGCCGATTAGAATCGAAAATTACAAAGATAAGATCTCTCTCTCTTTCCCTCGTTTCTAAGATCAAAACAGCATGGTCAAATGGAAGATAACTTTACACGCTTGGGTTTGCATACGAAAAAGTGTATCGGTTATGCACTTTCGCATCGTGATGTAACCACGACGTTTTCTCGACGCCCCGAGCCAGAAACGTTTTAACGTTTCCCTTTATATAGCAATGGCAGAAGAAAAGCGACGTACGCGCGAAAGTCATTACAAGCAGGGCTATTAATTATTTGCCCCGTGTTCCTATTTGTGTATTACATGACCGGCAAAAGATCGAATAAAATCTGGTACATGGTTTTAAAATTCCTGTCACGATGTTCTTGAAGGATTATTTCAACTACAGATACTTTCCGGCTGTGGTGCACTCGATGGTACAGAAATATCCGAAGCGATGTCAGCGACGATTCATGTGTCCGAAAAAGGAATGGTTCCAAAATTTTTCGCTCCTGACGTTGACATTTGCGAAGTCATCGATCATTACACGAAAGAGGCAGACTGCAATGGTCCAAGGAATGCATTGGTCGAATCAGCGAGGTTAGCTCGGTCCTGTATAAAACCACTGTGCGAGTGCGAAGCGTGTCATTTCGCTGGTCTTATTATTCCTGGGGGATTTGGTGCAGTTCGAACCTTGTTAGTATTCAACAATTGAAGGGCAGAGTTGTCAAAGTTTTTAAATCCTACTTAAGGACTTTTTTACTTGATACCTTTTTGATGCATGACATGTTGGTGGTCCAAAAGTGGACTCAAGGATTTAGCCTTTTAATTACTCTATTATATTATATATATTTGCTTCTTTTTATTTAATTCTCTCTTAGGAGCGATTTTGCTACCAAAGGCTGCGAATGTACGGTAATACCCGAGCTAGAAAAGATCATTCAAGATTTCTCCTGTGAGAAAAAACCCATTGGTGCTCTCTGCATAGCAAGTGTTCTCGTAGCCAGAGTTATTCGAAACGTTAAAGTTACACTTGGCAAAGATAGTGAGTATCACCTACATCGTTTTATACTAGGTACTTCTTACCTGCAACCAAATTTCAGACCCAAAGGAGGACTGGCCTTACAGCGAAGCTATTCAGATTGTAAAACAGATGGGTGCTAAGGTGGAGATGAAGGACGTGAAGGGTGTGACTAAGTGTAAAAAGTGCAACGTTTTCAGTACACCCGCTTGGATGTACAAACGCGCGACTTACGCGGAAATCCACGCTGGCATCGGGAAACTCATCACGATGCTGAAGAAGTGCATTCGTCAGTGAAAGTCTCGTGAGCGAATGAAAGTTGGTCCGTAAAGGCGATTGTACAAATTTTTCTACGTTTTCCTTTTCTCTTTTTTTATATCATGTTGTATACGAGTATGTACATCCATCGTAATAAATAGTACTCTCACCAGTCAATTGGCTTTGTTTTTTCTATGTTCCAGGAAAGACAAGGATTTTTATATTTGCTTTATTTATTTTTTTTTTTACTCGTGTCCCACGGACACGACGTTTCTCGAATACATTTTGTTCCCTTATCGAACGATAAACCTATCGTATAATAAAGCTACAATAGTCAACAACAAATGAGATAACAATGCGTTCGAGATCTTCGAATTTCATTCTCGATGCAAAAAATAATCGCCATCGTGATCTCCTACGAGGCGATTAATCGAAGAAAAATTTAGGAAGAAGACCGAGAGAGAGAGAGATTTTCGTTATAGCAGAAAATAATTAGCGTTACTTTCGTGGACCAACGACGATTATAAAAGAAGGATATGAGCAGTCTTTAACGGTTCAACGAATGAGTACGTAATCGTTTTCTCTCTTTCTACTTAAACGCGGTTAAAATCTAATGACGATATCGCGAAGTACCAATACTCGAGGGTGAAATAATTAATTACGATTAATAACCTACTGTGATAAACCTAGAATAAAATTAAAATAAAGTAATCGCAATTTATCCTAATCCTTACAAGAACGAGGCGAACTTAAGACCTAGACAGAACCTAATCTAAAAGATGAAACTTAGAAATAGTAGCTCGTACACAGGAGACATTACTCGAGGACAAAAAGATGAAGGATTTCGAAAAAGTATCTTAACTCTCTTCAGTCATTACCGATATCGTTTTCCTTTTTCTTCTACGATTCGACCATATATATATTTTTCGCTCTCATTATTCAACTTGACATGTAAAATAAATCACCTTCATTTTTCTACCGCGTGGCAGGAGGGGGGCAGTCACGAGAAAAGACGAGAAGTCGCGTGCGAGTAGTTCACCGGTTGCGTTGTCTCGAATGCCCACGTTTTATCGCGAACTCGTCGCTCTCCTCTTACTCGTACCGGTATCCAGGCTTACTCGAGCGTAACGAAAGTTGCACGCGCCGTTCTCGCGCGATCAATTTGGCGCGTGCCCGTGAACGCCGATAATCAGCCCTGGGATGACATCTCGGGGATACGCAGGTTCTTTCGTAGAGATTCGTTTAAACCTACCACGAATTTCTAGAGCTGTTAACGAAAAAAAAAAATGAAATTCGCGTATTTCGTGACTAATACTAACTTCTCGAAACTTTCCAACTCTTTTTTTTTCGCTCGACGTTCAAAAGACTTGAACTTTGCTTTCCGATCTCTGAGGGCCAGATTAGATGCGTGGGACGTTATCCCGAAAGTTTCTCGTCCCCTAAACCGTACACTAAACCATCTACATGGGTTTTCAACTCAGAGCGAGTAGGGGTTCGACGGATACGCGAGATCTTCTCGCTTTGTCCTCGTCGTATTGCTTGATCTTGATCAATTTCCTTTTTCCCTTGCTCAGCTTCTTCCTTGGAACTTCGTTCGTGGTTGTCTCTAATCCGTTCGATCTTTCTTCCTCTTCCAGCATCCTCAGAGTCTCGATGATGTTCCTGGGTTCCGTGATACGTCCAGTCGAACTGCCGTTCTTATTGGCATAGACTACAGAGAGATGAGAGAAACTGGATTTCGGTGGTGCCGTAATGTCAGCGAAATCACGGAAGTTTGCAAAGAAGTCTCCACCACGAACTGGTTGTGGTTTAGGGTTTCTGTAATAATTGGCACGAGCACGAGAAGGTGAGCCATGGTAGTAAGGATTGTAAGCGGCATCGTCCGCGTTGTATTCTTCGTTCTCTCGTTCCTCGGGATAATAAGTGCCTCCACGAATAACACCAAAGTTACCAGAGCCCAACAACGGATGCTGAACCTCTTTGGAAGGTGCTGCAGCAGCTTGATAAAGTCCACGATCGCGTTGAAAGTATCCCAAGAACCTATTGGGCCTGTACCTTTGCTGTTGATCAGCGAACGGTAATCTCTGATTGGTGAACAGTTCAGCAAACGATGGGAAAAAGTTCTGACTTTCAGTTTCTATACTCTTGTCGACTTCTACTGGATTCTGAGCCTCGGGAGACAAATGAGTATTCTTAGTTTCCTGATCTTTCATTTCCTCGCTACTCGTTTCGTTCCTTCTCTCTTCCGATTCTAACGTCGTTGCTTCTAGCTCGATCTTCTCCGTTCGAGTGTCCTGATGGTGATCACCCATCGTCTCGTCTCCATCCGGTTCCATATACATATCAGAATCATCACCTTCCGCGTAATCCTCGCCAGTTTCCGACGCAGATGCCATGGAATCCTGAAACCAAAATAGGGTCCTGTAGTAGGTGTTCCCAATAATCTTGCCTCTCTCCCAAGAGAATTGCTTAGAAACTAGAGAAAGTTCAAAGAGTTGAAAAAGCAAGAGAACGTGAGATATAACAACAAAACTTCAACGATTATCCGTTATCGGTAATTCTTGCTAAGCCATTAACACCTGGCATTCAAACGATCTCTACTTCCTATGGTATATTAAACTATTAACAAAAACGTGTTAGAATAAATGGAATTTCGTGATATTAAGAAAGCCAGCTATTAAGTTTCGAGCAGCTCCCTGTCAAAGTGTAGTATGCGATTGTTGTTTTCTCGAGGCTATGAGTGAAAAGCTGAAGAGAAGAAAAGGAGAACCGATGCAAAGTTCAGCGTCGGCAGCATCCGATCGGTGAAGAACGAAGCCGCCCCACCGTGTCCTCGCCTTGACATTTAAGGCATCTTCGTGGCAGCGACCGCCTTCGAAACTAGTTATCCGGCGGCTTACGGCGCGTATGTACGTCTGAAGGTGTAGATACTTGTGTAGGTGCTCATACGTAGCTACCCACTGAGCGTTCGTCGATCGGCTGCACGTGCGCGCGCGTGCGTTCACGCGAGTCGCCTTGCGACACACCGACGCGACACGCCTAGCATTGTTACCGATATATCGCGAGTTCAACTGGGTTACGTTCGCCTAGCGATATTTTAACCTTCCTCTCGATCTCTTTTACCTCTCTAATCTATATTAATATTTATAGAATTAGAGTTCTTAGATAGCAGCAGTATAAAGAGAGTGCAGGTAGTTTTGCTTCGGCAGGTTAAATTCCCTAGTCAGGACCTTGTAAACGTTATATTTTTTTATTTTGCATTTTTATGTATATAGGGTGTTCCACGTAAATGTAGCCACCTTAATATTTAATTTTTTATTACATAACAAATATTTTTAATGCAATGTAAATAGTTTCACAAGTTGAATGCTTTGCAAATGTTATTTTTTTCTTAGGGTTATTTCTTCCGAAATTTTAAAAATCATCGGAATGTAAATGAATAAAGGTGTTTAAGTGGACCACCCTGTATATATAAATTTGTTATATTTTCTACTTTTACAGCTTAAGAATTCAAATTTCTGTAATTGCTAATGCATCAAGAGGTTACAATTTGGTCAAAGATCGGCTCGGTTTATTGAAATCTTACGGTAATGCAATCTTACGGATGCGTATCAATAATATGTTAATGAGACTCCAGTGCATGCGGGTTAATTATTGATCCCGACGATTCCCTTGTCGTACATAACAAGTACCGACGACTTTACGATCATAGGATGAATCGACTCGTTATGATTTCTTATCCCGCAATTTTCTCTCGTAATCGACCACGATTTTTATCTACTGCAGATGAATGCAAGGCAGCAGTTTTAAGCTTGAAAATGATCCATACACCGACACTAAAAAAATTAATTTCTCATCATTGCGTAACGATATCAAAAAACGGACAACGGGACAGTGTTCTGTATGCTTTCTTCTTTCTAAATCATGACGCATACATCCGGATTTTTGTCAAAAATCGATGCATCTCGAATTTGCCCGATCAAATACTCGTTGGAAAGAGGAAAGTCTCTTCTTTACGAATATGCAAGTCGCGCTTCGATAGGATGACTGGTTCGAAAGATACAGCAGTTTGAAGGTTGAAAAAGACCCATACTCCGACACTTAAAAGATTAATTTCTCATCATTGCGTAACGATATTGAAAAACGGACAACGGAACATTATTCTACATGCTTTTATCTTTAAAATGAGCCATTAAACATTGAAATCGGCGGTGGTGACCATTTTGGCAAAAATCATGATGCATAGGTCAGGATTTTTGTCAAAAATCGAAGTATCTCGAATTTGCCCGATCAAATACTCGTTCGAAAGGGGAAAGTCTCTTCTTTACGAATATGCAAGTCGCGTTTCGATATAATGACTGGTTCGAAAGATACAGCAGTTTAAAGCTTGAAAACGACCGATACTCCGACACTTAAAAAATTAATTACTCATCATTGCGTAACGATATCGAAAAACGGACAACGGAACATTATTCTGTATGCTTTCTTCTTTAAAATGAGCCATTAAACATTGAAATCGGCGGTGGTGACCATTTTGGCAAAAATCATGATGCATACATCAGGAAAAATGTCCATGTATTGCTAAGAAGTTGAACTTTATGATGGTCACCAAAAAATTCGAAAATATAAGCTACAGAAATCTGTAGAAACAAAAAACCTAAAATTGGGACAACTAGCCCCGGCCTCCCCTACCTACATTTGTATCTGTTTTTATAAATTTTAATTTTCCATCAATTATTAGCAGTTACCCTGCTTGCACCACTCTAGATCAAGCCTTGAATAAATGTCAAATAAAAAATCACGAGTTACGTGTGAAATAATGAAAAAATAAACTTGTTCGTTCTTTTCACCACAAACCGTAAATCAAAACTCACAAAGGCTTACAATTATTAATATAATAAAGACCTTAAACCCTCGCTTTCTATACTTAAATTATCCTTGATAATTACTGCCACGGATAGACAGTTACGCGATTATATCGAATAATAACGCAAACGTTTTTCGCGAGGATAAGAGAGCCCAAAGGAAGAAAGGTTGAAAAGTAGCAGCTTTAATGCAAAATAATAGGCAATTATTTAACGACTCGTTGCAAAAGTCTGTTCGCAACGCGTGGAAAGGATCGTCGCGAAAGGGAAGAAGATACGAAATAGCTAGAAGACAAAGCGCACGCTTCGAATATTACGAATGACGAAGAAAAGTACGAGGGATCTCTTACGTTAAGCTTGGGAACGGAAGACGGATCGCACTGCCGGCGGTCGCGAAAGGGAAAAAGAGAAGGAAACGTTATTATTACGCGATTACGGAGACGCAAATTAGTCTCGCACGGCGGTCTCGCAAAACGCGCGTTACGGACCGAGATAATGTTATTAGCCTCTCGACGTTCGAGCGCACGCGCTGCCCTATTAGCATCATCCAACCATCGTGGTATGAATTATATGTGAATTAGGGGCAATCAGCTTGCTGGATGGATGATCCACCGTGCGAACGAGCAGGACAGAGATACGAAAGAGTTTTCATAAGCGAAGAATACCGATAATGGAACTTTGATTCGCCGTTCTAGTTCGCCAAGAGCGTTCTTGAAATAATCTATGTAGAGAAAATGAGAAAAAAATGTATGAAAGAAAGTAGGTGAAAAAATGATAAATCCCTTTTGAAAGTCGGCTCGTGTCGTTGATCGGGATACGGATCGTTGATCAAGCAACGACTATAGCAGATTGCGTGTTTGCAGATAAATGCCGAAAATGTGTCTCGCCTTGTTAAATGCATTATTACGTGCAATTAATTAGAGTCCGTGTTATGAGACGCATTTTCGAGGGGGACGCTGCTCGTACAGGTAGCTGTGTTATTACTGATAAAATCTCTGAGAGCAGTGCTGATTAAAGACCACGACAATCCGGTCTTTCGAGACGAGATTAACTCGACGAGAAATTATTTCTGACGTAAAACTCGTAGATCGCGATAATGCTTCTCGTTTAGCACGGAAAAAGATCGGATTAACGTTCTCGCCTAAGGATTAAGAAATGTACACTGTCTCGTTGCGTGGAGATAATCGTCAAAAAAATGATAAATTTGCTAATGTTGATCTTTTAGCGTTCTGTACGATATTTTTTACCTCATGGGCTACGGCATCCTCTGGAACGGGTGCACCATCTGAAACAACGAAGAAAATCATTTTAAAATCGATAGGACTACGTCGAATATACGATCGAAATTGACGCTCTACCAGAGTGCAACGAAGGTCGATACTGATTTTTTCGTCAAGTCTCCAAGGTTTCGGGCTATCTTTTATTTACAGGACAAAGAACCAAGGTATACGAGAATCGGCGAGTTAACGATCACCCTCGCATGTAAATCGATTAACCGGTCGCATTTATCATCCCCACGTTGCGTCTTATAAATTTCAAACTCAAAGAATCGCGAAATTGCCCTCGAGACCCACAAAAATGATCCTCGATCAACTATACCTCGAAGGACACGAGCATCCTTAATTAACCCGGATCTCATTCATCGGCTATTTTCGAGTGAAAGTTGATTATCATGATCCAACCGATGACGAAAAGTGAACGGCTAGGATGAAAGGATCGTCGTCTAGCAAATTGGAAACACCTGCTGTACCTAGATACCGGAAAGAAAAATCGAGCAACGCGACGATGAGAAAAAAGAAGGTACAGTGTTTAATAGGATAAAAGATGGTTCCGTGCGATACGTCCAAGTCGAGAATAGTTTTCACGACGTGCCAGTGGTGTTGTTCATATAAAACCACGAGGATGTCGCACGTATGTAACTCCATAAATGGAGAACCTCGCGTTTTCCTGTTTTTCCGAGAAGCTACGTATTTGGCACGTTTCAACGCATTGTCGAACACCCTCTTCTCGTCTCCACCCTCTTTTCCAAGCCAACGACGATCGTCGAAGTCTTTGAGAGCTCGGCGAGGCTGGCAAACACTTCCGACATTCTAAGGCATACTTTTTCTACGCGTTCAAAGCCGCCAGCGTCGTCCTTACGCGAATGGAAATATCGCGCATAGTTCGATGCAATTAATATCGGTGTGTAATACTTTTTACGTAAGCGAAGAAAGTGTCGCTAATGCGAGGAGTAAGAAAGTCACGAGGCACTGGATTTATGATCGATTGAGAATAACGCGTTTAGGTTTTACTTGGACGACTTGCGTTTGGTACGTAACGGTGAGTTGGCACGTTACCAATGATAATTAGCGACGATAATACAAATTTTTACGCTCCTACCGTAGGAGATATCTCAAAGATACGAAGAAGTAAAAGGGATTGGCTATCCACGATCGATGCTTTCTATCTGACAAAGAAATTCGTTCGAGATTAACACGAGAGATCGCTGAAAATCGAACGTTATCCACCTGTCTTTGGAAAAAGTGAGTGAGATAAAAAGACTATCTTATTACGGTCGAGATTCAATTAGAACGGTATTTCGATCGCAATCCTGGGGTCCCGGATGGTTCCGTGTGGCAAGACCTCCCCTTCGTCCTATGATTAATGAGAAAATGTGCCATTAACGAGATCGAGTTAATTACAACTTGTAAATGTTGCAAGTGGATTCGGATCTCCCGCGACTGGAATTTAACCGCTTTCTGTCTCTCTCTCTCACACACATTTGTACGAGTGTGCCTTAAATCCGTTCTCTTGACCGCATCAAATGCATTCTATTTCCCAATTACACGCGACACGGTGAAAAGCAGCAGTGATCGGTAGGTACCCACCGTACAATCGCGTGCGTTACTCGCGAATGTTGCAAGGCTGATGTTAAATGGACCCGTTTAAACTTCGACCAAACGCTTCTGATCCGAGGAACGAAAGAATTAAGAGCGCTGACGTTGCTTGAATTTGAATTCTAAACCCCTGGCTCGCCTACAAAATTGACATGCCCGTGGTTTCGAGTCTTGCCAAATCGTTGGCAAAGATCTACTTCGAGAATCTTGAGATTCCAAGGCATTAAGCACGCTGACGTTGCTAAGTTTTCATTGAGTTGTAACTAATAAGTTACGGAACGATTAAATACGGTGACGCGACGAATCGTATCTACCTACGTACCTTCTCTATTTTCCAACAATCGAATCGCATTGGTAACGGTGCAATTAGGGGAACAATCGAGCGTTAATAGCGAGCCGTTAGACGAACAATGCGCAATATTCTCTCTCGCGTAACGGCAGAAACGCGTGTGGATGCCATCGTTGTGTGTCGTACGTCGACATTTCCATCGTACCTAGTATTATATGCCGCATGCCGGCATTCGTTATTAAATGTTAATACAACGAGGACGCGACCCCGTTTTCCAATGACTTCGTACCTACGTATATCCACGCCAACACTGAATGCCGTAATGCCATAATCGAGGATGATACCCGGGGTAAGAAGAAGGACTTCCGTGCTGTGAAACCGGAGATGACGTCTCTCGATGCTTTCGCGATTCTCCAAGATTTCCTGCGTTCACACTGACATTTCGTTCTAACGCGTTTATGTAACGTCCTGGCTAATAAAGTTCTTCGAGTTTAATTGTCTCGTCATTATCGTCAATTCTCTTTTGATATTGACACAATAATTCATCGTAACATCTCGGGAGAGGATTATTAAGCTCGCTTAGACGCGATGCCTAGGGGGAAAAATCACGAAGGACCTCGGGTATTTTATTATGACGTAACTTATTAATTAGAAACGTGACTTACGACCCGCGACAATGACGGCTACGACATGGACATTTTCATCGTTCGTTGCCGAGGCGTTAATTGCTCGCGGAACTCGTGCCGTGATATCGAAGTGAGGTCGAGATAACTCGACGAGCCACGAAAGGGACGTTAACACTATGCGCGATCATTATCTTTTACATGATTAGAGGAAGAAAAAAAATTATTTCACGCGTTATAAACTTATCGTCTACAGGGTGTCCGGTTCTAGGTGTTCCAGCGGGAAACTACATGTGGATATCAATGATTTGAGTCGAAAAGTGTAATACTATTTTCAAAAATTCGGCACAATTAAATAGTTATTAACTAACAAAGATAGGCCAATCAACATGTAACGTTGTTTATTGTAGATTTATCTTCCTACTGCTTCGTCTGTTACCTAGCTGCGAGCTCGAGTGAACCACCTTGCTTCGCTAATCGCCGTAATTGGTCGATATTTGTTAATTAATAAGTCAAATTTCGAAGAATGGTATTAAATTTTTCTACTCGAGTCATCGACACCCTGTATAACCTGAAAATAAAAGAATCTTCCAGCAAGTAGAGATCAAAGATATTCCTCTGAAATTGATCGACCGTCTTGTAAATAAAACCGACAAAATTACTGAAACGTCGTTCGCTGTTATACCCTTGCCTCGCTAAATAAATTATTCATCGCCAGACGTCAAGCAAAGACGAGAGATCTAAAACAGCCGTCAAATACGTCTGACCGTACAAGTAGATACATTTACCACAGTTAGAGAGTAACAAACCCGAGGGCGATAAAAAGTGAAGAAATTGGTAAGCCGCAAATCGGTAACTTTCTCGTGCGAATCGCGGGACGGCACAGTGGGAGGCAAGAATGAGTAGAAAGAAAGTTAAAAAAATGAAGAACAAGAGATGGAAAAAGGGCGAGGCACGTTTAAAAGAAAAATACCTTTCCCCGTGTGTGTGTTCGTTCCTATCTCGAGCTTCGTTTGAAATTGTAATGGGGGCTAGGTACGCGTACGACATAATCAAATCGCGTATCGGACCGGATTCTTGGCGTGGCCCGACGAGGAGGAAGCGATTACCATCAAAGGCAAAGAGAGAGAGAGAGAGAATAAGAGAGAGGTGGAGGCCTCCTCCTTTTCCTTTTTTCGCCCTCTGGTCTAACCAACGAGAAAGGACGATTGGATTACGTATCGCCATAACGAAACCGCTGGAAAATTTGTATCTGCGAACGATCGTTGATCGGTTAGCGATCGATCCGGCGATCGTTTTCTTGATCGTTTCCTCCTTTCAGTCTTCTCAAAAAATGCACCGAGAGCTCATTCTAGTTAGATCGAAAATAGAATACGTTTATAGTAGATTTTTACTGAATTATACTTCAGATTTTATTGCGAAGGAAGTAATGGATTCTATAATTAATTAAAGCTCCTTTCGCTTCCCTTTGAAAGTCACGAATCCACTATATATATATGTATTCAAGATCGTCGTCGTTAAGCTCGCGTAATGCCGATAGACGTGCCCACGTAAGTGTATCAAACGTGAACGTAAGGAGCGTTTTCTAAAAGCATCGAGTTAGAGGTCTCTTTCTCCGGGGAATGGGCGATCTCCACGTGGAATAACGTCTAATGAGAGAGTCTTCCGGCAAATCGTTCGCTGCTATCGACTGCCAGATAGACGGGGGGCTATATATAACGATCGTTTTCGAGGAAGTAACGTTTACGAACTAGCGCGCGAACTATCTCGTTAACCGGTGAAACGTTGAATTTTACCGAATCGACCCCTCTTTTCAAGAAAGACACGATGAAATGCCAGGCAGGATGTACATAATGGCGACGATAAGCCGTATTTAACGATCGATCGGTAGATCGCTTGATCGATCTAGTTGCACGGTCTTAAGACGTCGATACGCGCTAGGCACTCGTTAGAATCGTTTGAAAAATTCCGAATCCTTCGTTTCTCTTCGCACGCAAACACACCTAAGCGATTCGTGAAATTTACAAGCGCAGTTATCGATCGCTCCGTCACGGATTTCTGCCTTGATAGAATTTTTCAACGTTTAGCCGAGAAGCGGCACCGATTGGAAATCGACCTAGCTCCGTTGCACCTTCTCGAGATTTAAGACTTACTCGGGCTTTCTTTCGAAAGAGTCCAGGCAGGTTGTATCTTTTATCGATCCATCCTCGGTGAGCCATCGATCTAGCACTCGTTTAGGCAATCACGTTCGAAAAATACCTTTTCCTTCCGCCGAAATCGTTTGCGCAAGTGATTCGACAGTTGTGATCGAAATCTTCTGGAGAAAGTCAAACGATATTCTCCCTGTGTCCTTTTTGAAAGAATAATGCGTCGATTTACCAATCATTTTTTTTTTTCTCAATCGATAATAGAATGTATTCTTTGGAGAACAGGGAAACCTATTATCATGAGCTCATCGACGTCAAAGATTAGCAACTAAGTATCGTGAGCATCATGGGAATGAGTCGATACGGAACGTGGGAGTTGGAAGCTTGCCACACCTTCTTCTTCTTTTCCTTTCGACTCGTTGGAAGATCGAGTAGAGACGAGTATAATCTCAAAGGCTCCGAAGAGTAAGAGGAACGAAGTATCGTCCCTCGAAAATATTTCAAGAGAGTGAAAGCATCCGGCTTGCGATAATACACGATCGGAGCACCTCCGGCCGTGTAACGGCGCTCGCGAACACGAGCTAACGTCGATCGGTTCATAGGGATCGTGACGACTTTAAACTTTCGTTTAATTTATCGCCGTACTCGAGGATCCCAATCGAGAACTTTCACTAAGAGGGGAAGAATCGAGTTAAACGATGAAAACGAGCAGAAAAAATGGAGAAAAACACGAAGCATACAATTTCAATTCGCTCAACGTTTCAACCGAATGGAAATCCTCTCGAATAATTTGCTACGATAGCCACTTATCCTATCGTACAAATTATTCCCACCGAGATATCGACTGTATACCTGCTCGTTCGAATAAGAGCGTGGACCAACGTGTGGAAGTAACGCGGGTGTGGTACCAAAGCCTATGACCACGACAATTTGTATAATGAGACTCGCTCGACGAGTAATCAGTGAGTATTATCCAACCGTTGACCAGCACGAGTTGGCATAGTTCCGATCTTTTGAGCAAACGCTTATCGTAACTTGACACGAAACATTCAGAGAGATACTGATTTAGAAAGCGAAAGACATCTTCGTTTCCGCCCACGCGGATCGAGTCTAACGAGTTTCGAAGACAATGATAATAATCAGTGATGTAGGTATATAAGAAAAATTATTGAAACCCGACTGCTTTCGATACACCGTTGCTTATACAATCGTCTGCTCGATTTTACTTTCACCTATAGAGGGGTAGCCTAATTAAGCGTTGCTTTCGTTAAAATTTATGAAAATTGTGATATTCTTGACTCATGTTTCTCCATATCTCCGAATATAGGACTCATTGCCGTGCTTCAAAGCGAGACTTTTCAAACAGCTACTGATGGCTTAAACTAGACAACAAGGATCCTAATCTCTACAACTACAATTTTCCATAGAGAATCTGATCTCATCCTACACTGCTATCCTACGTATTTATATGTATCTACACCTTGTTTGTTCAATATCATCTCTCAAATCATCATGTACTTACTATATTAAATTATGTCTCTAAATTGTATATTTAATTAGGTAAATGTAATAAATGGATCTATCCATCACCCTTTTTCCCCCTTTTTTTTTATTTATCCCCTTTTTATACACCAACTTTCAAGATTAATCGCAAAAAGAAAGAAAAAAAACGCTTGTCAAACATCGTGGTACTCGCCTTGACGATTCTAATCCGTCGACATGCTGTAGCCACGCTCGCATCCGCTTTCTAAATCCGTTTCACCGCGATAACTACAATGACCAATGACATCCTGTAGATGAGAAGATAACACCAAGCGTGACTCTCATACGAAAAAAAAAATAGAATTATGAATCAACGTAAAACGCGGTCAATCTAATCTTTCCAAAACGTCGGTTAGAATCTCTAAGCGTGACGGTGTATCCGGTGGACCAGGGTCTCGATTAAAACGAGCAAACGCGTTCTGGTTTGTCTCGCTGGATAAGATTGGCCTTGGCAATGCGGTTGGTATCCCGTGGTTGATACACACAGGCTCTCTCGGCGTCGGCGGTTCGAGTTCGATGCCACTTTCACGATCGAAACTATATAATTATCTTGCGTCGTGCGATTCGATGCGAAACTCGTTTTCGTGCACTCTCGGGTGAACACGTGTGCGTGTGAGAAAAAGTTACGGCTCATCTCTCCGCTACGTTGATTTTTGGTCACCGGTTCTCCAAGGTCAAGCTCGTTTCTCAAGGTCTCGTTGAAAACCAGAAGAAAGATGACGCGTGTTTTAACACGAGGATACTAATAGTTCCAACGCCTCGAGCTTTCATATCTCTTACGCGATCCTGTAATTTAGTAAAACGCATAGATTATCGACGTTGACTCTTACGTGAAAGCAGGTTAACTCGACGTCAAATTAAAGCCTCGTCGATTGAAAATAAACGTCGAGTATATCTTAACGTGAAGATTACATCGATGATGTTCGCTTTGAATATTCTAAACCTACCAATCGTTTAGCCATCGATCTATATTTCTCCTTGATGATTAGGCGAAATGGAAAGGAGTTGTACTCTCGTTCAACGAGACAGGGACAATTTCTTGAACGATCTGCTAATTAAATGTCGCTTTTTGCTAACAAGTGTAAAGCGTAGCCGCGCGTCAGCCTCGGTGCCGCGTAATTGCTTGTTATTCAAATAAAGAGATTATTACGATCATTAATCGTGGTTCGCTCACGCAAACGGTAACGACGCTTTTAATCGCCCACTCGTTCCTTTCCTTTCGTTACGAGTATAAATTCGTGCGGTCGTTCCATTTTTTCCCGTATCTCGATAGGTTCGTACCTTTCAAAGTTCTTACGAAGCTTCGTTGTCTCCCTAAAGTTATAAATATCATCCCAGTGAGAATCGTTTAAAGACTTTGGTTAAAGGAGATCTTTGCAATTTTCTCGTTGCAGTAGTAATACGCGAAGCTAGATGAGCGAACGACTTTCTCTCTTCGTCGTGACGCGTCTAACTTCCGGGTCACACGAGACCAAGAAATTATGACGATGTATCGAGGAATCTTTCTCTTTCTTTTTTTGTCATCCTAATCGATCGATCCAATCACTCTTCTCTAAAATCTCTTGCCACGAGTGTCGATCGTTCGTACGTCTCGAAAGAAAGCAGGTACGACTTAACATCTATATAGTAGCTTTCGATCGACATGATCGATTCGATTCTCAGCTAGAAACCGTTATGTCGTCTCTCTTGCGAATCAGACCTTCGATTCGCTATCGTATCGATGACAACTGGTGCACACGAAGGAAAAACGATGTTGTAAAAAAGTCGAAGAACGTGCAGGGAGCAAGGACAAGCTCATAGCATCCTTGTTACAGTTTTCTTCCTGGCATATAGCGCATAGTACTACTCGGCCGCGAGAACACGCCGATCCGAGACACCTCGTCCGATGCGAGTGCAAGGACGTCTCGATCATTAACGTTCCCAGCTAAACCAATTAGCTTCGACACGGATGCTAGATTTCTGCACGCGTGTTTCTCTCTCTTTCTACCATGCACTATATTAATCAATGTCGTAGGAAAGAAGACGAAGATACGACAGGTTTCTTCTCGAAGGTATATAGCCTCTTTTCCGTAAAGATCTTTGTCCCCGATTAACAACTATCATAATTTCACAATTATGCAAAAGAAACCACAACTTCGTAAGATTTTCATATAATTGCTAATGAGACGAATGGAATAAAATCTTGATATTAACCCTTTGCCTTACAATATCGTGTGAGTACAAATTCCAAGACGAGGATAAAAAGCATCACTGAAACCCATAGTTCAATTCTTCCAAGTTTATTTTTTTATTTATTTAATTTTTAGTGTTCATTAGTCACCGTTTGGACAAGCTTATGATTCATTTTTCTTTAACACTAGATTTACGGATGTTGTTTATATACCTATTTTTACTTAAGTAAAAAAAGAAGAATATAAAGAGGAAAGAAAAGAAGAGGAATCAACATTTACATATAGTTCATTACTTAACTAAAAAGCCACGTATGATTTTTTTTAAATAATTGTAAAGTTTCATATATATATAGTAATCAAATTTTTAATCAGTCAAATTGGCTCAGTCCGTAAATCTAGTGTTAAATTTCTAGCACTAATTTGATTAAGTATCGAATGAAATCATAAGGCAAGGGATTAATGATCGAATCCTTCAGGAGATCCTTCGAGATTTAAACGATCCAAAGAGTAAACGTGACCTGGAACTCAGCTTCTCCTATTCTCTTTTGCTCGTTAACCCGAGGCTAGCTCTCGATTAGCGTTGAGCTGGTCAGTGCTCCCGAAATTCCACTCTCGGATTCCACACAGGGAACGAACAGTAGCCCGAGCGGTACAGCTATTTGTCGTGCCTGCCGGGGTCTCTTATTGCGGCAACCTGTAGCCAGGTCGGTGCTCGTCGAACGACGGGGAGCCCTGAAGGAGAGGGGAAAAGAGGAGGAGGATACTGGTTTTGCGAGAGGCAGTCACCGTCGCGCATGGAAGTTCAATGGTCAGATCGGCATTAGACGACAAACGCTAGGCGGATTTAATGCGCTCCAATTCTTTGCAGCGTACAGACTTTAAACAGCTGCTACTACAGTGTGCATCCCACACGAAAGAAAGGGAACCCGCCTGTTAATCGCTCATTTTACCATCAACCTACTTTGCATATAGACGTAAATGTCAGCCAACAGTTTTTGTTCCACGTGGCTTCGAATCAACGTCAAAGTAGAGATCAAAATTGTTTAGATGATTTTCGATGAATTCCCGAAGGTTGGCAAAAGTCGATCGGCGAACGTAAATCTTCGGATTATGAAAGGGAACGTTGCTTGGCGTTTTCAAAGCCCGAATTGTTTCTTCTCGACATCAATCATTCGCTTTTATAACCGCGAAACCGTTTCAGTAATAATAATGCTCTCGACGTGAGCGCGTAGACCGCGAAAGATTTTTGCTTTTCTTTTTTTTTCAGCTCGTCCAGCATGATTTCAAGCGTGGAATATTGTGAAGTCCACCGAGCGGCGATATGTATGCAAATGGAGTGTGCCGTCTGTGGTTTACGAAACGGTCCTCCTCTCTTTTCTACCGTTCGAAGACAAAGCGACCGATAAAGGAGACTCGCTCGAGAGCATATTTCATCCTTTCTTCGAGATACCGCCGTTGCTAAAACGTTGTTGCTCGACGCGTAAAAAGTAAATAATTCATAACCCTTCGTCGACTGTAAGAAAATTGAAGGTGCGATTTGCGTCTGAAATATCAAGATTCGTGAAACGATTAATCGTGTCTTGATAAAAAGTAAAGATGCACGATTCCCTACGACATTTGGAAAGAACGAAGCAAGGATTAACTTGGCTTTCACGTCGCTAGAAAGTGCAGAAGTCACACGATATTCGAACGAGCGCAAAATTCGTGGCGAAGGATGAAAGAGAAGGTCGCCTCGGTGAGAGGAAGAAGAAGGGTATGAACGGATCCGAGTGAAAGTGGACGAAAAATGATCTGGTTATCGCCTGAAAGAACGCTTTCTTTTTCTCGAGCAACGTAGATTTACGTACGTACGTGTACCGTAACGGTATCGCGATCGTACGAACGCGCGAGCTGCTTTCAATTGCGCGCTAAGAAAGAGTCGTCTTTCTCTCCCTCTCTCTTACTGTATATAATGAGAGCGATTTTAATCGTTCCTCATTAACACATCTCGCCACGAACCGCGTTCTAAACCAATCGACTTCGGTGATAAATCTTTTCGATAGCCAACACACCTTTTCCTGGTTCCGGCTTATTGTACAGTTTCTACCCTTCTTCTTGGGTTTCCTGGTTAGACAAAGACATTTTCCTTGAATTAAAGTGGATGCAAACATTCCGAGTCACGAAATCCAAGAGTTCACGAACTCGAAAGTTACAGGTGCATCTGTCACGGCCAAGGTGGCCACGGTCTTTCTTCCTCGAGACCATCCAACGGGTTCCTCTCTCGCCTTTACGATGTTTACGTCTCTCCAGGTAGAATCTTGCCAAATCACTTTCACGCGGCTTGTCACGACGCTCGTTCACGCTCGGAATCTTCCGTGGCTCGAGAAGCATCGAGGGAGAGGAAAAAAGAGTACGATGGAAAACGAGAGAGCTTCCTGATTGATATAACTTTCATAAGCTGATTTTTGCTTACAGTTTCTTGCCCAGTGGTTTAACAACTTCCTTGGTTGGCACGGCGCTTAGATCAAAAGGATGTTACATTTATAAATGAACACGATTATCGAGCCACGCCAACGTGTCTTGCTTCGAACCGCAAAAAAAGACGTTAGAAACCACTGCCGCGTGCTTGATGAAGAATGAAAGATAAATATAATAATCTTGTAGAAAGATCTAAGAAGAGACGTAGATCACAGTGACGGCATTAGAATGGACGTTCCGGATTGGCTTGCACGATGAGGAAGAAAACGGAGTTTACTTTTATAGCCGTTTCTCTTCACTTTCGTGGGTACTTCTCACGGCGAGCACAATAAATGTTACACCGGTGAATGATGTATAACGTCTTTCATAATTAGTGAAATCGCGCTTACGTTCAGGGTTTGCAACCTGTGGAATTAGACGCATTAATTACACGCGCCATGGGGACCCGAGCTCTTGATTTTTTTTAAAAAAAGAATCGCGAGTATGTGCTACGGATAATAAGTACGACGTAATTCACGTATCGCGTCTATCTCAAGAATGCGTTTAAACAAAACCCTCTCGCCCGTAATCTCGAGTTAATGAAGCAAAGGATAGAAAGCAAAGGAGAGAGAGAGATTAGGGACGAGGTGTAATGACGCACGACGATTATCGGCTTCCTTCGAATAATTACTTCCCAGATGATGAAAAAAAATTTCAATATAGCGCTATTAATCAATGTATCTATATATCTCTCTCTGTTTTCTCGTTATCGATCGATCGGAAGGAGTAAACGGATGAGTAATCCTTACAGTGAAAGATATTTTCAGTTCGAACAGAAAGAGAGACGCGGAGAAAGTGTTGGTATCCCGTCGGCCCTCGACTCATCCAACTCGGCCGTGACTATTTATCGCGTCTCGTTTCCACACGTACGCGTTACCGACGTCTTCCTATACTCGATTTATCCTTTTTCTTCTCTCGAGACAATTGGTATCGACGGGAATCTGTGAATTACGAACAGGGTTGCCAGATTGGGATTTTTTTCTATATTCTGGGGAAAAATTTAATTCTTGGGGAAACTATTGGAGAAAAAGAAATAATAGCACTTGTCTTACAATTAATTATAAAGAAACTGATCATTGATATTTGAAAATCATGTCATTTTAATTTCCTTATAACTTAACAACATTTATCCCCCCCAACTTTACGGAGAAGTTAGACAAACTCAGTGTATCTTACCCTATGTGTAATTTTTTTATTAGGAATTGTTAATATCATTTTATATTGTATTGTATTAATGGGTTTTCCCTTAAATTGAATAAATAAAATAAAAATAATTTGGGGGGAAAAAATCAGATTTGGAGAAATATAAAAAATTGCATCTGGCAACCCTAATCACGAGCTTCGCTAGATAGATTTGCACGAGTTATTCTTCCGCCATATTCAAGCTCTCTAGAATTTACCACACCTTCTCTTTCTCAATTTTTTATTTTCACAACGATCGTTCCTGCAAATCGTTCGCGATAATCTCGAAAATCGCTGGACGAGGCAACGCAACTCTCTCGATATTAACCGTTCTATAATGAATTATGACGGCTCGTTTGTTTCACGATGAAACCGAAAGTTAAAAAACGAAACGCTGCGATACATTAACCGTGCCCTACTGGTACACTCGGTAATAACTCTTGGGTTTAAGGTAGCAAAGTAGAAGCTCGGCAGTAATAAACATATCAATTTGCAACGATCCTGTTACGCGTTTTCGAACGTACGGCTCTGGACTCTTTTGTTACGTCTAAAAATCCTTTTTAAATGGTTGAACGCGAAACGAAGTCGTTTCTTGAATTATTCCTAAGGCGATACGGTCCAGGATCGTTGCAACATTCACCGTGGCCGATGACTAATCGTGGAGCTCTCTTGAAAAATATGAAAAGCTTCTTACGCGTCTTCAAGGGCGAAAAATCTTCTAAGAAATCTTCTCTCTCTTTCTTTCCCTCTTTCACCTTCCGGGTTTACTATAAAATCATTATTTTCCGATAATATCTATCAAACATATATGAAAAATGGTCGTATAACGCAACGAAGTGACGTTGGACGTTGCAGTTTAACCGATTCACTCCAATTCGCGTGAAGCTTTCTCTTATTATAATAGAATCTCCCGGCATCTCCTCCTCCCTTTCCTAATTCACGGAACAAATTGGAATTCGTTACACTCGATGCTCGAATCCGCGGGCGGCGCGTTCTTTCGAAAGCGATAATGGCGGTTTTAGAGACCGTTCGCCTCGAAATAGTTGTTTCCACTTTTCAGTCGGCTTCCTGGTAATAAATTTCTTTGTCGGGCTCACGTTTTACCGGCTACCACCGTCGAACGCGTTCCTTCGCGCGCGGCTTCTTTACGATATTCCTTATGAAGGACAAGTTCATTAATACCGTTCGTTTTCTTCCACCTTCTCCTCTCTTCTATCTGACGAAATATCGAAGATCGAGATTCCAGACGAGCGACGATTTCCTCGTTTTCCAACTACCGCGTTCGAACGTGCTAAGAGAGTGATACCTCATCTGGTGACCGTTACAAATCACGCGTCCTTACTTAGGTAACTCAGCCAGAGAATGTTTCGTTCTCCATTTTCGTCTGTGCGGTTACGATCACTTGCGAGCGTACACCGAGCTACGCGGATATATCGGCCGCGAAAGGACGTTCGATCGCAAGGCTGACGCATTTTCAGGAAAATTGCTGAATATTTTATTCTACGATGGACCACCACAACATGCACCGAAATAGAATTTACTTCGAGACGAAGGTTACATAAAACTTGCCTTTATGGGTCGAATAAAAGTCGTCCTTATATGGTAAACGCTCGATAAACGTGTCCTTGCGTCGTGGTTTTGTCGTACTCGCATTTTTATATTCTCTTATCTCTACATTTTTATCACATGTACGTTTCCTTTTCTACGGCCTTGGAAAAGTTCGAGTTTCCCATGCGGTGTTCAGTACAAAGGATTATTCGAAACATTGGTAGGGTGGTACGAGAGTGTCTCGGTGATTTCGATAGATCGATCGAAAAGGTGCTCGAATAAAATAGCAGTTACAAATAGCGCGTCCTTATTTAACGGTGAGCGACCGGCCGGAGAATGTTTCTCGCCTGGTCAGTTCCTAAAGTTGACCGCTTGTGATCCTGAATCCAGAAGCCGAGGAAGGAAAGACGTCCAGCGAGAGGAAGATAAAGAGAGAGGGAAAGAAAGAAATACGACGAGGAGCGTGTGTTGCTTCATCGGCAATGCTCGACTCGGCTCGACGATCTTAAATGGTGGAAGATATGAGGAACTGGCTTATCCAAGGTGCAAGAACCAACTGACCAACGTATACTATTTTTTTTTTTTTTAGTTTTGCTTGCTTTCCTTTCGTCTTGAATAATCGAAGAGAAAAATCCTGATGGAAGAACGCGGTCCTGGTGACTTTGCAAAATCTTGGAACGTTCGAAACGTGCGTGGAATCGGCACCCACGAGTAGTTGGCACGTTTAAAGCTCGTTAGGTTGGCATTTCGAGAGCGAAATCGGTGGTGCTCGTAATTATGAAGTGTCCGGTGCATTTCGAAAGTGCTCAGAGCCGATAAGGCGATAGGTGAGCGGGAGAAAAAAAAGGCGATCCGTGGTAGCCACGAAATCGTTGCTACGCCAATTTATTTTCGTAAGTGGTCCCTTAAGGAGGGTTCCGGAATCTTTCCTTTTCATTAAGCTAGAGTTATTAGAAGCTAAATTAACGTTCGCGATCCACCGTAGTATGCTTGTACCTTAAAACCCAAGAGAATCTTTTGCAAGCGTGATTTTATTGCATTTATCTTCTCGGTCGAGTGAAACGAGTTCTCGAACGAATCACAGTCGTTCCTTAGGATTCCATCGAATCAGCCTCGCTCCATTTGTCTTCTCTTTTTGCATCTTCCGTCGTCCTTCTCGTGCATATTTATGCATCCGCACGGCGCGACATACCATTCTGACTTACGATCGTTTCAGCCGTCGACCTAACTTCAATTATTCCCACATATCGTCGATCATATCGCTCGTGAAAGCTCCGCAACGTTTCGACTTATTTACGTTCTCGTGAGTTAAATGAGCCGATAAATCGATGAGGGTAAGTTGTCATCGAAATAATTGACTACTCAATGAAACGGAAGAAGAACTACCGTTTTCTCCTATCTATAAAATACGTATATACGAATCGTTTAATTTGCATACGCATACATAACGTTGAATACTTTGAAGGTAAGTTAATGAATAAATTAAGAAATACCACGAGATAGTATACATGGTAAAATTGTCTGTTTGCTACAACGCAATTAATTCAGTCAAACTTCCGCTCTGGTTTCGCCTCCGTCGAGTGGAAGCTCTCGCACGTAACTCGACCGTACGCGTGCGTGAATGCGAGTACAGGTAGTTCTACCAGCCGATCGAATCGCCCGAGTCAGCAACACGTGGAAAAGGAGCAAAGCTCGTTCGTGGCACGTAATCGACCTGAATTAATCGAAAGGGAATTCCGGAGCACATCGCGTGCGACTCGCATCGTTGCCACTGATAATCTGGCGAAACTTGTGCAACCATTCTTTTCTTAAAGGATGCTTTTTTGTAATACGATGATAATCGGAAGCGTATTACGGATCAAAGAAATACAACTGTGTTGCATGGATATACAGAGTGTCCGCTTCCATATAGTCAAGCGGAGGACTACATGTACACATCAATGACTTGAGTCGAAATGTCTAATACCATTTTTCGAAATTCAACTTAGTTAACGAATTATTAACTAACAAAAATCGGTCAATTACGGCGATTAGCAGAGGAAGGCAGTTCACTCGAGCTCGAAGCTAGACAAGAGATGAAGCGGTAGGAGGAGCAATCCACAATAAACGTTACATATCGCTGCTCGCCGTGATTGACCGATCTTTGTTAGTTAATAACAATTTAACTGAGCCGAATTTCGAAAAATAGTATTAGACATTTCGATTCAAGTCATCGATATGTACATGTAGTCCTCCGCTTGACTACATGGAAGCGGACACCATGTAGAAATAATGGTAATAATAATAACAGCAAGGAGGACAATGACTTCATTAAAATATGTATGTGTAAGAGGAGGGAGAGAAAAGGATTCGAAGGATCTCTTAACCCAGATCTAACCGATCATATTCCTTCTTAAGGGTAAGTCTCAAGAGCGAAAGGATCGTTGCGCCACGATCGACATCAGCTTCCTGCGGTGGAACTTCCACGGCGCGTTACCTGCCAACGGGATCAGGTAATCGTATCTCGCTCGATATGGAGAACACGCTCGTTGGTATGCAATTTAGGAAGGATACGAATGTATGTACGTATGTATGTATCTACGACGTGTATCTATACATCTATATAGAATCGGTGTTACTTTCAAAAGGGAATTGGCAATCTTGTTGGGGCTTCAAATCGAACGACAGTGAAACGTGATGCGAAGCTTCCTACCTTGCTGAGAGCTACCAAGGTAGCTCGGTGTGCTTTATGAAAGGATCAAAGGCTAGATGGTAGGTTTCCGATAAAGCGGAAAACACTATAGCCACGAGACGCAAGGTGACCAATTAGAGGTGAGCAAATTGCTGCTTTAGATCGGTCCACGACCTTTCGAGATCTCGAGGAGTTAAAGGATTGACTATCGCCTCTTCGTTCCCGCCTTCGAGACTTCACGATGTGTTCAGCTGTACGTTCTAATCCTTACCTGGGAACAGAAAGAGAGAGAGAAATGGTTATTAGAGCTCGATTGGATAATTGCCGGAGCGTTCTTGCGGGTCGTGCGAGTCTTATCTTCGCGGAGGTCTAAAGCTGTCTGTTGGTCTTTGGGACGAATGGTGTGTTATTATGGAACGAACCAAAATAAGACACGCCTTGCTCGCTCGTATTTCCATAGACGTAAACAAAACTATTTCCAAGTCGATCGACCCAACGATATTAATAACTAGGGATGTTCGATTCCGATTATTTTATTTTGCATCCTGAGAATCGAGATTCGATTCTTTAGCATAAAAAGTATCCATTTTTCTGCGACCATAGTCAATTCTTGGAGGATTGGAACTTTCTAGGCAACCAAAGATCCCCATTGAAGGGAGGAACGAATAAAGATTCGTTTTTTCTTGATTCCCCTAGTCATCAATTCCTTAACAAACGAATCAGAGACATTTCTTTTTGTTTGCTCGGTGATTTTAGCTTTGGGCAGCATCAGTGGAAGTTTCGAAGTCCGAAGATCGATTCTTTTTAATGAATTTATTCAGGATCGATTCCAAACATCGATCATATAACTAAACAGTTTTAGAAAATTTGACAACGATACATCGAATATTTCTAAAAACAAAATTACATGTACTAGGTATGGATGGCAACAAGCGGCACGAATTGCATATACGAAAGCGCAATAGGAAAGAGCGCTCTTCTGTGCCGACACGAAAGGCGCTTATCGGTACGAAACACACGAGACGACGGCAGGCGTCGTGTCGTAACCGTGCCATGCACTTTACCTACGAGTTTTCGTTTCGAAAATAATGCCTGCCTCATGATTTTTCGATGCGTGCTATTACCCTTCGAGGAAACTAATAATCGGGTGATACTAAAATGCTCGAAGGAACACTAACCATGATAGCTACGACATGTATAATAATTTTTTTTTTGACAAATCGGAAGACTAAGAAAATAGACAAAGTTTCTTGAATTACGTGCTTTCACTCCTCGACATCTAAATCCTTACAGGAGCAAGGGATTGCTTAAATTAGATAAATGCATGGTAGAGCGACACGCCAAGCTTCTTCTAATGAGCCTTCAAAGGTTAGACGAAGCACACGAACGTCCCTTGGGCAACAATAACACGAGTCCCGCGTTTCGAAACGGACGTGTAATCACGGAAAAACTCCCTGCAGCATCTTTTCGCTATTAAACAATTAACACAGGTATCGAAGAAGCTAAAGTCTTTCTAAGAACACTCACGTGGTACATCGATTTTTCAATATAAGTTTTACTTCGTGGACGTCCTCACGTACGTCTGATTAAAAGACCGAGTGTACGAGAAGTTAAATACCCCCTATAGATCCATTGTGCAAACTTCAAATCCTATGGAACTCTAATCTATTAATAATTTGATCAGAGCTCCTCTTAAAATCGAGATACAAACGATGAACATAAACGTACAAGCTATTAAACCGTATTCACTGAATCGAATGACTCACGAAAGCGCGATCGCTCGTTTGGATCCCTCGAGGCGGCCTTTGTCTCGCACCTGTTGCTTCTCTCGCGATACTGTTACGGCGGGTCATGGTTGTGCCGCCGAGAAGGTATAATAATTCAGCCTGCGTACATACGCCTAACGGATGGACGAAGATCCTACGACGCAATCCATGCCTATAGCGACGTGCGTACGCGTTTACCATGATGGTTACAAGTGGAATCGTTATTAGTAGAAAGCGAAGAACAGGATTATTACTTTACGCGATCGCATATTAATTGCGGAAATATTGCGTATAACTTACTTTGTCCGTCTATCTTCCCTTACCAACTTGTGAAATTTATCTATTTATTATTAACGTTACAAAATAAAGTCACGCGTCGTGTAAACACGCATTTCTTTGACTCACTTTCTTATCCACTTCCATCTCCTAATGATTTTCTAATACGTGGGCGATGAATGTTTTACTTGAAGTGAAAAAAAAATGAACTAGTTACGTTCGCTGAACGTCGTCGATGACGGTCACTTGCTTTAATAATTCTGTATCACAACACGAGTTTTCTCAGAACAGGAAGCTCATAACCGGTGCGAATTAATTAACATCAATGAATCGATAAATCCGATTACCTACTCGTATGAATAAGCGGTGAAGCGTGCTTGTGAAATTGGACTAACGAGACCGTGGTGTAGGGGCAACAATCATTGAGTTTACACGTTCGATATATATGTGTATGCAAGTTGATGCATATACCTGTTCCTTTTGAGAACATCGATCGAAATGATCGTGTTTAACGACTGCTATAAATAATTTTTATCTAATCGTACTACATTCACACCAGCATGTCACCGTACTGGAATTATATAAAAATAAAAAAGGGATAATTAAATCGTACGAATGATACATCCGTCTTTTAAATACGTCTTTATCAAAAGTTTAACGATTAGAACTCGATTGAAATATCATCGTCCAACTTTCCTCTCTCGAAATCGTCATCGTGTTTCTCAAATCATCGTTGACTTGCATCTTCTCATCGACTCGTCAATGACGACTGAACGAAGGATCAATTACGCGATGGCCTGGAAGCGCTTTCTCGCTCGTCAAAGGAACACTTTCTAATGACGAAATAGTGCATCGTCGTTAACGATGTGGTCCCATCGATTTGTCCCGATAGGATCGACGTATATATACCTATCTAATGTTTCGACTCTCGCGTGAAAACCCCTCTGTCGGTGTTGGATCGTAAAAGCTGCGAATGTGTAACGTCCTACCGACGAGAGATCTCTTTAGGGAGATAATGGTAATAAGCACATGGTTTGTCTTATATAATATAATAGTTTTAGAGAACAGAAAACAGAAATAGAATCTTAATGACAGATTGGAAAGCGCGAAGGTGCGATTTTCTCGGATGCTGCTTCGTAATTCGATCTCATTAAGGATAATTAAAGTCATTTTCACGAATGAACCAACGCGTATTTATATATAAAGTAATTCAATTAGATTTACGAACGTGTTTCAAAAAAAATACGAACCGGACTATAAAAGTTTAATTCGCATTATTAAAAGTTTCTAACGAGCCGAGCGCGATTTCTCCGTAAAATCGGTATCGAGGAGGAGAGTTTTCACAATCTGAGGAACGCGAAGGACGATAAACTATAGCTTTTTTTCCTCTCGCACTGACATTAAATTATCGAGATAATAATATCGCGTCTTGATTGGCATCGATCGTAATTGTCGCTGGGCTGGCGTTTCGTTGTTATTGCGGCATGCAATTCGTTGTTAGGTTTTATCGCTCCTAAACAAATATTTTCTATCGTTCGGGTTCTAACGTTAAGGTTTATCTATCTCTCTACTTCTCTTCGGCCTTCGTACTCACGGATACACTGCTCAATCGTTCGACCTGTCTGTATCTAATTACTAATTAGTCTCTCGTGTACACATTAATCTTTGTTTTATTTAGCTCCGACGTCGATCCATTTGTCATCCTGCCTGCAGTTTTCGTGCTGACGCATCGATGTATTTTACGGTCTAAAATCTCACGCGGGATACGCCTCGTTGACTTTTCCGTTCTCTTCTATATTTATTTTTTTTTCAACTGTCTATTTTTACACAACGGAGAAGAGAGAAAGTAAATGTTGTATATACGAATTAAGATCCTCCCCTGATCTCCACCTAGATACTCTTTTCTGGACCACTTGCCGTCTTTAGACGCTCGATCGGTGGTTGTGAAATTCGCCAACGAGAAACTTGCTTCTTCCAGGCGTACACGAAACTTGAAATATCCATGACACGATTTCCTGATCGTTTCCTCGTATGACGACATTCGTTTACTCTCGTTTTCCAAACTATTCGACTCCTCATAAATATACAATCGAGGAAAGACTTTTATGGATTTTAAAAAAAAAGGTTCAATGAAATTTTGTCGTCAGAAAAGAAGAAACGAGAGGATTCATTTACGTGCCTTGGAGCGTTTTGCAACGGTTAAATTTGATATCCAGGTTTTAACGATCTTAACGACTCGCAAGGCCAGATTCTCAGGCCCCACGATGCGCCTTGTTCCTATAATTTCTTCCTATATACGTGCGGACATGTACGACGTACAGGACGAAAAAGAGAAAGTATATAATCCTCGAAGAGAGCACGTATTCTTGAATTTTTTCAGTAAAAGATAATGGGAATCATGAAATTGTCGCTGTTTCACGTTGCCTCGAGATTACTTTCACACAGGACTAGGTATCTATGACGGAGATCTCATCCGTAAAATATCATTCTCTTGAAATATCATATCACTCTTTTCCATCAAAAATCAACGCTGCGTAAATGTCGATCGATGAGAAGTCGAGGAGATCAAGATTAACCTTTAACTACCGACATGGTTTTTTTGTAACATAAGGACCGACGTGCCATTGTGTAAAATCTAGATAGTTTACGTTAATAATTATGATAAATATAACAAAATTAGGAATTATAAATGATACTAAGCATAATTAAATAACAATTATTATTGCTACTAAGTGATACAAATCCCTTGCACGTGGGAAAGAGTATAAATTGACAAAGTAAGTTGTCTGTTAGACCGTACGTCAATACTTAAAGATTAAGATATCAAATATAACAGTCCAGCAAACATACCATACGGTAAAAAGAAAATACTAAAGAGGTCGATGCTTTTTAATTCCGATCGTCTGACCGTGCTCGAAAAATCGACTTTCTCCGAAAACACCGATCGATCCCACTCCCACGAGAAACTCTTGGCCTCTGTGACAGCTTGCTCGTGATTGGCCAATAGGCGACGCGAAGCTTAGCTCAGAGTTTAGCAACTGCGATTCGTGACGCGATTTCCTCTGCATGATAATTCAGACGACGACGAGGACTATGATGCAGGGTGATCATCTTGCATCCGCTTCAAGAGATCTAAATGTGTGTTTGTATGTGTGCGAATATGTTCAAAAGATAGAGAAAGAGAAGATAGCCGTATCTAATTGCACGTTTCGTCGCTCCAAGCCGGTAATTAATTCTCGCCCGATCATTGTTAAGGCGATAGGTTCGAGACGCTTTAGAAACGCCGGCAGGCCGATCGATTTGCAATGGTGATAGATCGACGATAGATCTGGAAGCGTTTCGTGCACGCGCGCGAATAGTAACCGTGTAACGAGCCACGAGTTCCAGAATATCACTTTCCTTCGTTTCTTCGCGAACATTATCGTCGATGAATTACGTCGCGAGTGGAGGCGTGGGTAGCGTAACGAAACCACTGAAATATGACTGACAGAAAGCTCTTGCTTCGAGTGAGTCAAGCGGAAAGAGGACGATTAAAGAGACGTCATCTTAGTTGCAACGTTTCTTTCTCGTATCCATTTAATTTGTATCTGCCATGGCGACACATTGTCACTATTTTTTTCGACGATCAATTGTTTGCACAGTTCCTAATTCGATCAAGAGTAAAAGAAGTGCCATTTTCACGCAAGAAACGTTGTGAACAAAAGGGTCAAGCATCGTTTTGTCGTTAGTTTCCTAACGATGAAGAAGGAAGGCCTGTTAGAAAGTTTAACACGGCTATTATTCCGTAATTGTTCGAAAATCATGCCACGGATCACGGTCCAATTGAATTAAGGGAACGCAAAAAATGCTTCAAGCGAATGGTGTCTCAATCGTGACGAGCGACGAAAAAGAAATCGTTGCCGTTACTTTTGAGGTTTGGGAGTTCTTCGTCGAACCGGTCCTATCATACGTGTATTACGTTCATCGTTTCTTTCGATCGTTTCTGACATTTCCCTAGAGTCAACAAAATTTTGTGAACCCGTTTTCGCGATTATCATAAAAAAAACGAAATCATCGTAGGAGTTATTTTCCACAATGACGAGAATCGTCGAGCCACGACATTTCACTCTTTTAAGAAAGTAAAAGTGCCGCGAGGGGAGATTAAGAGAGCAGATAGCGTGGCATCGTAAAAAAGATTTTTACGCTTGGTCTTTACGCTACGGCTTTCCAACGCGCCGCGCGAAAAATTATTTTCCTTGGGCGAGCGAGAGCAAGACCGTGGACACCTTCGATCGACTTACTACCTAAGGAGACGTAAAAGAACAATTTTATTGCTTACGACCGAAACACCGTTTCTCGCGACGTTCGTACTACCTATACCTTTCTATACTTATAATTACCAACGCCATTGTTGTCCATCGACGATAATTTCGTAGCACGGCGTTACCGCAACGTTGCGACAGCTAACGTGGATAGATAGACCGAAAGCAGGGCTTGCAAGAGGTATTAGGTACAGGCTATCATTACATACCCAGTTTCGTTCTTTAGCAAAGTACGATGTAATCGGCTTTCTTACACCGTGTTGCCTTATAATTGGACAGAAGGAATATTTAAACTCTAATTGCGCGGAGATTTCGATTCCGAATCTGGAGGAACGCAACGATTGATCTCCACCTCGCTATGATTCCAATCGATTGTTCCTACTAAATCTTCGAGTTCCGTTAATTAAACCCGTAAATGCCATTCTTTACCATGGTTTTAGCTTCTCTACGCGTGTGTCCGCCGTAAAGAAATTATAGCTACGTGGCTAGAGCGGGGTTTGGTATCAAAGTGAAACCTCGCTGGACTCTTCTCTCTCTCTATGTACGGTAATTGATGTAATTATCGTCGAAGGCAAGAGATCGAGGAAATATCGACGATAAGACTATCCTTGCACGTGCGTAGAAATTCTCTGTCTTTTCCAACGTTATTCTCGTGTTAATTAATGTCCACGCATTGTGCCACGTGACGATTTATGCATCACCTACTTCTTCTCGTTTATTTATTATATCTTTGAATTCGAACGGTAGCTATATTTTTTGAGGATAGCCAACGAAGCTGCGTACAAGACGTAGAAATTAAACTCGAGAGGATAATAAGTACCATGAGGTCCCAATTCTTCTTATTCCACGGTAATGATCGCTTGAATTACGACCAAGATTACGCAGAATGATTTCCCGCCTGTCGATCTTGGGAGCAATCTTGAAATCGTAAAAAATTCATTCAATTACATTCTCTGCCAATCTTTCCACGATTGATTTTATATTCTAATCACTTTTAACGAGTACTTTCGGAGACGAGCAAATCGATTCTATCGTCGTCATGCTAACATCTGGTTTCCGTGATTGCGACAATGAAATTGTAGATTCTCAAGAGAACGACATGATGAAGAAGAGGAGAAAGATCAAGAGATACCGTTATTTCAGTTTCCATCTGTCTCTTAGCAGACAGACCTTTTCTAAACTCCGAAAGAAGTAAAGTCTTCCTAAATGGTCATAGAACGGAAGGAAGAGATCGAGTCTGTCGAGCTAGCGCCATGCAATAAAACGTTCCTTTTAGCTTCGTACCGGTATGGCTGCTGCAACAGTAACGAAGGAATTGCATCCGGGTCGGGATACCGGGCGCGTTTCTTGCGGACGGGGTAAACGCACGGTAGTAAGAGGTAAATGCGAACTAACGGGAAATAAACTAATAACTGCCGTGGTTGCTTTCAGTTTCTCCGCGCCCTTCCTCATAACCGGACATAAGGTTCTTCCCATTAACCAAGTTGGAAATGATTTCCTAGGATTAAATATAATCGGAATGTTTGCGATGGAAAGTGCATAACTGTTACGAGACGCACAGAAATCAGATTTCACCGAAAAATTTTTCTTCTTTCCTCACCAACGAAGGTCAAACGCTGACCCGGGCCGAGAAAGCGGGTACCAAATGAATCTGACACGGGACACGTAATTTATGTACATTGATCGGCACGCGATGAAAACGACTCGCTTCCTTTCGTACCTATAGATTCTACGAGGTCAAAGAAGGAAAGAGCGAGATGGAAAAAGGAAGACGATCGTTTCTGTGATTTTACGAGCGGGTTACATCGCTCTGCTCCCTCGCGCGTTCGATCTCTCATGCTCGACGATACACAACGTAAGTACCCCGCATACATACCCGGAAATCGAACGCTTGTTATCTCTTTCTCGTATCTACGGTGAAATCACGCACGCATACATGCAACCAGCTGTCCGCGAGTCTATTCTTCTTTAGCGATAATTCACGGTGTTGAGAGAGAAACTCTTGAATTCTTACGAGCTGTGGTACCTACTTCATTGAGAACACCGAAATCTCCGGAAGTTTACTGGACGAAAAATGACGAAAGTATATTTCGACGTGGATGATCGAAGAAAATGACGAAATATTCGCGTTAATGCGATATTTATGGACTACCGATCTCCTTGTAGACTATAAAAGAAGTTTCTTATGTTTACCGTCGAGAAGTTTGACGAGGAATAACATTTTTATTGCGCAGTACGGAGTTAAGGGCATGATCGTTAGAATTTATCACTGAGCTATCCTAAGTGGTAGTGAATCAAGCGAGCAATTGACAGCGAATCTAATTCCTTTGTATAAGAAATATAATTCACTAAAATATGTTTCTTTTTTTACCTTTCGTTCTCCTTATTTTACCTTAACGATCGTTCCTCCAATTACGACTTCTGTCATACAGTGCAATATCACGTTGAACGAAGTACCGTAGCCGTCCACGGTTAGATCATTAATCTAGCTGCGTCTTATGCAAACATAGCGGGAGCAGTACTACGTCCAGCCTCGAGTTATCCCTTCACAGACTAGTAGTACATGTTCGCATTCTCGAACTATGACACATTGAGCGACGTAGACTACATTCTATAGTAAATCCGCTTGGATGTAAGCGCCATGGCTCTTGTCGTGTTTTAAAGAGTCTCACTAAGATCTAAATGTCTAGAAATTAGGGGTTGGAATGGTTCCAAAAATAACTGTTTTAAACTGTTATATATAGGTTCGGACTGAAATGGTTAGGGGAACCAAAAAAGTGTTATAACTGTTATAGATATATTGGTTCTGGCCCATATCGGTTTTTAAGAACCGATATATCTATAACAGTTAGGGTAAACCTTCCAGTAACTGGCCACTTTAGCACTCTGGCCAGTTCACGTTAGTATTTTATTAAAATGGGTCACAATATTAATGTATAAAGCATATTCTGTTTTATACATTTGAATTATTATCAAATGAATATTGTGATTTAAATTTTAATTGTTTTAATAATAGTAATAAGCCACACAATTTAATTATTGACAGTCGTTGAACTAGTAATTAGCCACATAATACAAGTATAACTTTGCCACTAAGAGATCAAGGTGCATCACAAAAATTCATAGGAACTTAATTCAAATGAATGAAATACCTAGTAGCTACTTTCTGAACGTGGCCCTATAACATTTTGTCAGTTCTCCTAACTGTTTTAAGATCCAAAACCAATACTATAACTTTCCCCAACCCCTGCTAGAAACCCAATCGATCGCTCCAAAGGAATCACAGCAGAAAATTCCTCATAATCTTTATCAAGAAACAATGTATTCAAGTTCGAGCGAGAACTAGCACAATTCTTTCTCGTTTCAAGGCTTCGATAGTGTTAAATGCTAAGTGAAAGAGATGAAAAAATAAAAGATCAAGATATCTCGATATCATTTTCAAGTTGACCGGGCAGACCACGGAACGTAATTGCAAAGCGATCGTACTCGGTAGCGTGCCGCTACTCCCGTAAAGGATCAACGCTAGCTTATCTTGTCGCAGTGGGCTTGAAATTAGATTAGTTACCGCATGCGCTCGCACGCGGCCGATTAAATCCGCGTCGACGCACTTCCATCGTCGTTGGCACGTTCGTCGAACCCTTCACCGCGGATAGGAACGCGTGAGCACGCGCTCACGCACACGCATGTCCGACGTGTCGCACGTGATCGATCGATCACGTGCCTCTGGATCTGGAACGTTTGTTGCCGATCGAAAAAAGGACTGGCTCTCCCGTTCGTTCGTACCTTCGCCGCGTTCTTCGTTCTCCAGTGGGCGTTCTTTACAGTCCAGTTCGAACGTATCTATCCATCTGTAAGCGTTGGACGTGCCGACGATTGCTGAAACTACCTCTCCGAACCGAAATAGTCCCCGATTCCCGTGTTTAGAAGGCTTAGGCCGAAAGAACTTGGCCTGCGAAGCACGAAGCAACGTTGGGAAACAGTTTGCCGCTCCTGAGATATGACGAGATATAGTAAACGCAACAAACTCTGTCCTATCAGTGTGACGAGAGGCCTCGACGTTTTTTAAATAAAACATATCTACCCGTGGAACCATTGCGGCTCCTTTATCAAATTCTATTTGAATTTAACGTGCAACGAGTATCGAATTTATTTACAACGGGATCGATGTCCGCCCGCGATTCTTGCGAGAACGTTTCGCGTGATGAATCATTCCAACTGCAGGATAGAAAAAAAAACGGTGAAATTCGATCGTTGGCCAAACCACGATCGTTGAATTTACGCTAGACAAAATTCGCGCACTCGAAAGCGTGCTACGATTTTACGAGATAAATCGTAACGTTCTGCCACACAGCCGGTCGGTCACTAGTAAGTTTTACGATAGGCTTCGATTTCAGCCTCGGGACTACGCACTGTTTTTTACAGATTACTACTAAAAAATCCTATCGTCGATTCACGGAGTCAGTCAAAGTTAGTATCGTTATTTTTCGTCAATGGAAAAAGTTTCGTCGCTTCGCGGCCGAAACTACTTTCGAAAGAAATGTTACGCGTTTTAACGTACAAAAAAACATCAGCAGCTAGAGATCATGCTTTTTCCTTCCGTGTTGCAAAAAAACACGATTACGTTCGCGAGCTAGGAATATCGTCACGCACCGTTTGCGAACTCCTTTGCGCGAGAATTTATTCGCTAATTGATTAACGCCGTCGGATTTTCAGCCAGGGAATTTCATATCTTCGAGTAACACGTGTGGGAGGTTTGATTTACAAGCGGTGTACCAGTAAAGCGGCTACCATTTAATACACTGTCGTGTAAACAGAGCCTTACGGCGATCGTACTTGTCGTTAGTTCGGTGTCACGCGCGGTTGAACTTTAAGCCGCGTTCAGATGAAAAGGGCCAAAACTAGTTTGACTAAATGATTTATCAAACGGAATATGACAAGTCTATTATAAACGCATACGTTATTTGCAGAGTCCTGACAATTTTTAAAAAATTATCGTAATTTATTTAATTATTATATGGGAAATTCCCATTGGCATAAGTAAATTTTGATTGACAAGTGAGAATTTGAACGTTATTTACCAAGCCCTGGCATTTTTTTTAAATCATCGTAAGTTATTTATTTATTTATTATACGGGGAAATTCCCATTGGTATAAGAGAATTTTTATTGACAAGTGAGAATTTGAACGTTTACCAAGTCCTGGCATTTTTTTTTAAATCATCCTAGTTTATTTATTTATTTATTATATGGGAAATTCCCATTGGTATAAGTGAATATTGGATTGACAATTAAGAATTTGAAGCAACGTTTGTGAGAAATCGCTAAATCCTGATTAGAACGCACCTTTAGAAGCTAGTCGATATCCCAGCCTCGTGATCGACTTAAATTCTCGATCTAACCTCGATCATTGTCTTATCCAACGTGGGCTTTGATAAAGAACGCTGAACTCTTTGCAGCACTAGCCTCTTTCTGATCTTTCCGATCGAGGATCGATAGATACGAGGAGCTCGCTTCTCGAGCGTATCGATCGAAACTCGATCGAGCGAGGAGGCTCGAAAGGCGGAGAAAGAACATTCGAGTACATAAATCTTCGAGTAATTTTTACGATTTCCTCGTGGTAAGCGTTACGAACAATGCAACGTGCGTGACATACCACGTGCTCGATTCAAAGACCGTATCGAAAAAATTGTGGGGTACCGGTGTAAATCTTCTTCGAAACATTCTCACTCCAAAATCAGAGAATCTCAAATCTTTGTCGATAAAAAATAATAATCTTGTGTAAGTGCCATCAGAGTGGCATTATCCTTCGAGCCAATTAAAGCATGTTCGACGCTTCTCCTATCCATTGAATCTCCCTGCTCCAAGTCGTGACCGATAGAAGTTGAAAGCGTCACGAGAAGAGAAAGAGAGAATCAAATGATTAGAAACAAAGAGAGAAAGAAGGAAAATATGAAGAAGGAATAAGGTGGAACATGGCTGAATCGCGATGACTTTTGCAGTAGGCCATCCAAACGAGTCACGAATAGTTCGCTCGGGGGCACATCCACACTCGATTCAAGGACTTGGTGAACTCACGAGGGAACGTTTAAAGTTCACGACGCTCTCGGAGTAACGTGGCTCCGATGCGATGCAACGACCCGAACTGTAATGGTATGCGATGTCTATGTTTTTACTTGCGTTGTTGCTATCAACATGAAATACACGCGATTCTCTCCTGGTTTCGCACGAGTACTGCACACGAGCCACAGTGGTCGTTAACAGTCATCGCGTTGTTATCTCGACTCTCCTGCCAATTAGCGGTCCGCCAAGAGGAAGGTTACGGGTGTCACAACGGAGACACGAGTGACTTTAATAATTTTTTTCGGTCATGCCTGCGACCCGTGTCCTAAAATCTGGTAACAACCATAAAAGCTAACAGATCTTGTTTTACACTTAATAATTACTGTCTCGAGGATTATGAGTTCACCTAACGACATGATTAAGACGGTACACTGACCCTGTGGAACTAACGAGCGAGAGGATTAGAATCTAATGCTTTTTTTCCCCATTTTTTGTTGTCTTCTAACGACTGACGTGCGTCTTCCCTTTTTTTCTTTTTCCTCGTTGATGCTCTCGAAGACTATGATCGTTTTGCAAGCCGTTATAAATCCTCGATGATACTTTATTGCACGACGAGACACACTTGAAATCAGAGCCCATATTCCCCGTGTAATTACAAGAGTAGACTATATGTAGCAATGTTTGCCCGACTTGCTCAACTCGTCGCCGTTTTCCCACTTGATCTTCTACGTTTCGACTCTTTACGTAGAACTCCCATTTGCTTTGATTTCAATAGAAACCGACTGAAAAATTCCTCACGAGTAATGGCACAGTAATTATACATGTAATCGCAATTAGAGCACGTATCATGGTCGTATTCAAAAAGTGCCGATTCATCGTGCTAATAATAAAGAAAATAACGTGCTCGAGAGATAAAATCGAATGGGAAAAGAGTAGGGGAAAAGAATGAGAAAGAGGTCCACCGAATGAACTTTTATAAAAATGGACAAATCTGGCACGGTCGAACGCATTCGAAGCCCCTTATGTTCGAATTTACGATCGATCGCGAACCATGCGAGAATGGATAAAAGCCCACGGTGGCGGACCGTAGAACGTTCTCCGTGTACGTAATAAATAAGCAACGGAAGGGTAAAAATACGATAGCCGGGAGCGCGCGACGCCGCGGTTACGCGCTTGCGAAAGAACGATTTTAGTTTTTCCTTTTGAGAGAACGAGGCTTTTCCAAGCTAGTATTTTTTTTTTTTACAACAGCGCTTTATTGTACACCGCGCGATATAATATGTATATAGTTAAACTATACATCTACCTACATGTATATTACATCCGTGTAAACCTATTTGTGCTCGTGTCATACGCTTACCACCCGTTTACGCTTCATTTGCTGCCAGATATCGAAAGGTCGCGAGCCCTGCTAGGAATTTCCTTCTTTTTTTCTTATTTTCTCTTCACGATGCTCTCGAGACGATCTCCCGTCTAGAGAACCTCGTTTAAAGATAATTTATACGATCGTAGTTAAAACGTCGATAACCGAGAAAAGCGATAACGAGATCGTTTTAATTACCATGACTCGAAAGCGCGCGGGTAACGCACCTGTAAATTATCGATTCCTACCTACGTTCGAAACTTTTCTTTTACGAGAAATATACGATTGAGTTCGCGACACCTGGAGCAACATAATTTATCTTTACGGGAACATGGGAAACTCTCGATTTTTCTCTCTCTCGCATAAGACGACAACGTCTTGTAAAAAAAAAATTACAAGAGGATAGAAATCCTGCGAGCTGTACAATCGTTTTATAGAGAGAGAGAGAAAAAAAAGTGAGACTGTAAATCGGTAGTATCCACGGGGGCTTTACTTTCTAAGGACCTTCGAATGATTTAAAACGTATTTGAACTATGATCGCAATAAAACGCATGCCGGTTCGTACGCCTTCTATCGATTTTCATAATTCGTTTAGAAAAAAAAAAATACCTTTAGATCTTTATTCAGTTTCTTCGAGAAATCCATGAAATTATATTCTGAAGCAGGTACGCAAAGACATTGGCCTTGTCATGCTGCCAGAAAAGTAGTTCCTAACACCGAGCATCTCGCGTGGGCGTACCGGTGTGCCAGCGTGGAATATGGAATGTTGAGGAATATTTTGACGGTTTCACGAGCAACACGCCAAGATAATTTGTTCTCTTTCGTTCTGTTGCAAGATCAAGGGGAAGCTGATCGAGAAAAAGAGAGAGTTAGAGATCGTTCAAAAACAAAGTCCGAGTTTCTTTTTACGGGATTTTTCGCGTCTCACGGCGCGGTACTCTCGCCTCTCACATTTTCCTTTTCCTCTCACCGTCGAAATGCGCGACGCCTAAGCTACGACGACAAAAACCGATGTATATACCGCGAGGTCGATCGCTTCGAACATTCTTCTCGTCTCTTTATCTTCTCCCTTTCTATATGTTCGAGTTAATTGAGAAATAAGAAACGATTTTCCCGTACTTAAAAGGTACTGCGGGAACGTACACCGACATCGTTGACCTAGAAATAATTCGCGAAATAAAAAAAGAAAGAAAGGTAAAAACCCACGAACTGTCTTTCGATGCTCGCAATTAATCTCAACGAACCCACGAGTCTTTAATACTAATTAAACGAGCACGGACATCGACCGCGAGTGATCGTAACTGTCGCTTGGCAAGCCACGATTTGTCACTTCGAACGGGGGTCTTTCGGTACGAGTAAAGGTATTCGCGTTGCACTCGAACTTATTTTATAGGCTCGCCTTCGGTTAACCAGAGAATTTATTTGCGGTGGAGACAACTCGTTTCTAAGTACTTAGCTAGCGTTAGAAGGCACGTTAATTAATATTCATTGGAAGACGCGAAGCTGGAACGGACAATGATCTAACATAATTAATATTAATACGAACGACTATAGCCGATTGGAGTCTAAACGATTCTTGGAATGTTAGCTTCGCTAATACGTAAATACCTTAAGCCGTGGGTCAATTAAAAGCCGAGTAGAAAAAGTTCAATATACGTAACCGTCCAACGATGGATGCTGCTTGGAACATTAAGTAGCTCTTCTCGTCGTCGTTTAACATAAATCGATCCTCGTAAAATTATTCCACAAGTTTATGTCCACCCTTTACTCGTCCACTCTCTTCAAAGACCGGAATAATGAGCGAACTCGTAAAAACGTTTCTCGCAACAATTCTCAACAAGTTATGCTTTTCATTTGACTCATTTCTACCAGAGTTTATCCTCAGAGACGATGTTTTCGTCAAGGCTCGCCCACGAGTTATAAATTTGGTAACCGTCCCTCGATTTTTTTAACTGTGGTGGAATGTCGTCTTACAAGGTGTCAAAGACGATTCTTCGATCGTCCGTAGGAAAGGAACGTGGGTGTAAATTTTTCGAATACCCGACAGCTTGCTCATTGTCGCCCTCTTTGTTCGGCTTGGACGCGATGAAAGCATCCTTGCGTTCAAGGATGACTGGAACATCGAACTCGGAGATATTGCAAATTGTTGTGACACCTTTCTTTCTCGTGTATTTTCTGCAAGAATCTCACAAGGAAAATCGTTCGATCATATAAGTTAATACATCTTCGCGTTACTTCCGCTCATATAATCGGATCAAACGGGGTCTACTACCTTAAGAACTTTATATCGTAAGAAGGAAAAGTTTCTGCATCGGGAAGTTCTTCGACGGCTCTTATATACAACGCGAGAAGACGAACAAGGAGAGAGAAAGATCCCACGTAATCTCTCAATTTCACTCGGATCGTGCGATGGAAACGATGTTTCTCTCTCTTACCTTCCCATCCGAAAATGGTTAAGGCTTCTTAGAAAACTCGTCGACGACGGTATCGACGTAACCTCACGCGTGTTAGCGAATATAGGCATACAATTATCGAGGATCGCGGTAGGTACGCGAGATTTCTTGAGAGAGAATAAAGGCTAGTGCTCCTTCGACAGCTGTCTCAAATAAATCAATTGTCCTTTCGAGAAAAGAAACATATATACAGTATACTGCTTTAGGATGATCGAGCAGGAATAAAAACCACATTCCAATCGGTGAACAGCCGAACGTCGGCTTTTCTAAGCGCTCAATAAACGTAATTACTTATTAGGCGTGGTGCAAAGGCCGACCTAGAAAACCAGGCACGATCTACTCGTGTCTTGAAACGTACTTGGCCGTTACTACTATCAGCTTCCTATTACTTTCAATGCGTCCTTATTGCCTAGAAATCTAATATATCTAGATTGATGACATCTAACATAGCTTGTACATTCGACTAATCATAGATATTATTTTCAACGAATGTTCCTTTTATCTCTCTACTTGAATATATATATACTTATAATCAGGGTCATGCCTAGTAGACAAAGATTTATGACGACGAAAAAGAAATCTTTTGCGGCTAATCGGAAGGAAACACTTATCGTTCCGCGGTTAGCCAGTCGCGACGCGTTCCCTTTCGAGTTCCACAGTTGTAAAGGCCGGTGCCGAGCACGTGACCAAGTTGCACCGTGCGTCACGTGCATCGAACGGTGCACCGGCCGCCACGCTCTCGCGCACGTGAATTCTGCATAATGGTGCACGAGGGAGAAGGTGCTTTTATGGCGCGATTCGCACCAACGTCGACGATCACTGACAAAATAGCATGCGTGTTTGTAGGTACGACATCGTCGTGATCGAGTTTTAGCCCGAAAGCGCGATCAAGAAATAGTGGGAGAAGGTTGATCGTACGACGGAAGCCGCTGGAAATCCAAGGCACGTTTGTTGAAACGTGAGAAAGAGAGATAGATCGTGTCCCCTTTTCTAGACTCCTCGGGGTAGAAACGTTCATGTTGAAGATATGGATGCATGATAGATCGCGTAATAGATCAGTTATCTCGTAATAAACTCACGTGTGTTTGGTCTAACGAAAATCATTAGAGTCTATTGCGTCCATTTAATTACTAAAAACGTTCGATTCGATTTTACATTACTGTTTCTTATCCGCGAATTTCTCGATATATTCCGGGCTTGGGGTAACCCCTTGCAAGAATATGCGTACTTTCAGGCCATGCTTTTCTTCTTAACGAGAAAATACGAGAGTGGACTTCGAAATATCATTCGGTATCATTGTTACGTTTGCTCTCGGTTATAATAAGTGTTATGCTTTTTCTTCTTAAAAAACTCTGGGAGGAAAGAAAGAGTGTTGCCTTTGGCGATGTATCGAGAGCGCGGGCCAATCTATGGTTTATAATTGGTACCGAAGAATGTTCCTGTTTATGAAAGGATCGAAAAAGCCCGTTGTCGGGCATGTACCGTTTCGCCCCTATCCTCTTTCTCTCCCCCCTCCCTATTTCTTTACTTCGATTCTCGAGACGATTAGAGATAGATCAGGGTACGAAACGTGATACGATTTAACGACTCGACGATTGTTAATTGCTCGGAGTCGAAGCCGGCTTCTATTCTCCAGAGATTACTCTTACCGTCGCGCTTCGCAATGATTAACATACGCCCCGCGGACTCCAATAACACTTTGGACGATCGAACTGTCGTCGAAAGTTGACGTTTAAATCAACACGATTCCCACGACGCTTGAATTAACGCGCATTTTTATCGTATACCCTCGAGAAAACCACGAAAACCGATGCAGGAAGACCAAACGCGTTTCACATGGACTCTTGGAAAAAAAACAGACGCGAATTTCTGTGAATTCTGCGGGCTCGACAAAGTAGCGAAACTTGCCTGGACGATTGCTACACTTTTTATGAACCGGGCTAATAAATATGCGATTAAAATATGATCTTTGGTATACAGGGTGCCCGGTTTCAGGTGGTCAAGCGGAAAACTACATGTACACATCAATGACTTGAGTCGAAAAGTCTAATAATATTTTCCGAAATTCGGCTCAGTTAAATAGTTATTAACTAACAAAGATCGGCCAATCACGGTAAGCAGCTGTTGTTTATACTGGATTGCCGTAATTGGCTAATAATTTGTTAACTAAGTCGAATTTCGAAAAATGGTACTAAACATTTCGATTCAAGTTATTGATGTGTACATGTAGTCCTCTGCTTGACTACCTGAAACCGGACACCCTGTATTCCTCCGTCACATATACCGTCACATTTTACGAGAAAACCTTCTTACATTGATTTTTCGTATCTAATTAGGATCGAGTCGCTTCGTTAAGAGACCAACGTCTTATTGAATTCTCCTTATCGAGCCCTCGATGAGCGTAAAATAGCGAATAAAGATATGCAACGAAGTCGTAAAACGAACCTTCACGCCCTCATAATCATCGAAGTCGCCGTGTAAAACCAGTTAATTAGCGATCACGTGCGAGGACGAGGAATGGAATCAGTGTCAATGACGGGGATAGCTCGCGAGCTACGATCTCTACCATATATACATACGATAACGAATACGCGTTGCAATATTTCTCCCGTCATTCTCACGCTTTCTCCGTAGCGAAGATCGACGAGCAGCTGGGTCTCTCCAATGTGCTCGTTTTTTTTTTTACGAGTCGATCGACGTACGTCGGTCAATGCCAATGTCATCGACCTTCGTACGAGCAAAAGAATTACGAATGAAATTATAACCTCGATGTCAAATCTTTTTCACGAGTCGCATTTCCGCGTTACGATAAATAAAAGTCAAGTTGGCATTAACGAAGACGTCGAAATCGATCGATCGTAAGTTTGTTTCGACCTTCGTGATCGGCAGGATGCGTGGTCGATAAAGAAGATGAAGCATCTTCGCTAATTGACAGGACGTAGGTAGGTAGGTACTATACAGTCGCGTGATTTCAGTCGGCCGAGCCTGCGAGCACGTGACTTTGCTAGACTTTTCCTTCGATGACATTAATCCGTGCTAGGACTGGGTTTAAAGAACGTACTGTTTCTATTTCTCTCTCGTTCCTTTCGTATACACATATACTCTTTCTCTCTCATTCTCTCTGATCGAGTATAACTCGACCTTAAACGCGGCACGTGCTTTTGCACGTGTACTCACGTGCCACACGTGATTCCGGCTCTCCGTCCAAGTAGCTAAACTATCATTATTATTATCTATGTTATTGCTCCACATCATCGTCACCGCAGGAATGGCGTTAGCCGGAGGTTGTCCCTCTTAACGGGCCGCATCGACATTTCCTTGCGATCGTAGGTGGTATGGACGAGCTTATAGAACGAACTAACTCTCGTGCAAACTCACGAGTTTCCTATCATCTCGAAGGCTCACGTGCTCGAAAGACCTTCACATTTCTCCAGCTCGATCACGATGGATCCATTATCTTCCTTTGAGAAAGTACAAGCACGAGTTGAATAATCGTCTAGTGAAATGCGAACAGGTAAACGTTGAGAGGAGAATTCGTGGAAATTGCGAGAAGGTTAATAATTTTTTTTCCTCTTTTGAATATGGCAAAGATCGACAGGAATGAATGGAAGAAACGTGTACCGTGTTCTACGTAGTCAGGATCTGCTGGGAAAATCTCGCGAACAGGTGTCCGATAATCCTCCCGATCGTAAAGTCATAAGGCGGTAATGGATTCTGCCCTCCCCGTAAGGATTTTTAACCTTCCTCGATCTCGGCGCAATCGGAGCAATTAGAGGCGCTTGCACCGAGATGGTCTCCTCATTATCGTGAATCGCCAAGACGATCAATGGCATCGAGCCTATCCTGGAAGAAATTCTTCCCTCTTCGATGCTCGAATCGATATCACTCGTGAACGTATACGGAAAAATACCTAGTCGTGTCGGTAAATCGAGTTAATAAATCAATGTTGCAACGAAGATTTTGAAAAGGAACGCATCTACGCTTTTTCTCCTCCAGCATCTCCAAGTATTCTGTAATTAATGTGAAATAGAGAGAGAGAGAAAGAGACTCGAAAGGTGTGGCGATAGAAAGTGAAAGAAAACTGACAGTGTCGTCAATTTCTGAGATTACAAAGATCGCAGCGTGAGTTTTAAAAAAATCTGTAAGGCAGCTGGAGACTGCAACAGTTTTGAATACTAGCACGTCTCGCGAGGAAGGTGCATTCTCCGAGATTACTGAGATTACCATCTGTAGAAGGAAGCGTTCTACTTTCGTGAGAGCGAGGAAGCAACGTGATTCTCTGCGCGAACGAAGCTATTTCAAATGAAATAAAAAGGCCTTTTATTTTTCTTCCAAACGTTATATTACCTCGTAAAATCCTCTCAACTAATAGAGACGATACTCGAACGACCAATTGAAAGTATATATTTTTCTAATCGATGAATCGTAAACCCAGGCGAAACGGCGCATTCGAACGATTGGAACGCGTTGTGCAAGTTGTAGCCCTGAACTTTAAGTCATCGACGGCGAATGACTTAGGATCGATGATGACGTTACAAGAGCCAATACCGTTCGTGAGCTTTCATTGACCCGAGGAAACGCTCGTGAAGGATAATAAAATTCTCGTGAATGTCTTTTTCAAGCTATCGATCGATAAATAAAATGATATACACTCGCTGTTTAATTTGTATAAACCACTTAGTTGTGTATTGCCTACCTGGCATGAGTCTCTCCTGCGGAGGATATCCCAACACTCCTGTCCCAAGGATTAGTGCGACGATCAAAGTCCTCGAAAGTATAGTCTTCATGACGAACACCTGATCTAAGCTAGCCTGATCACAAGAATCGCGAAGATGACACGAGTGACACGTCCGATATTTTTTTTTTATTTATAATAATTTTCTTTTATCTCTTCTGCCAATAACAATCACGTTGTTTTGTATCACTCAATGCGTACGAACGTGTATGTTAGTCTAAGTCTGCCTCGTGGAATCCACGGCAGAGCTCCTGTCGCTGTCGGACTGTGCGGTAGTCTGGAGGGCCGGCTGGCGCTTTCACCGGTTTTATACGTCGCGCAGGAAAGCACCTCTTCTGGTAGGGGGATTCCACGGAGCAGCGAGCATCGTGAAGGCACCATCGCGTACTATACCAACGATCCCTACTCCGATTATCTATTCTTATTGTTGAAACACGTAAAAGACGACCCTGTCACGACTGGTTTCCTAAAAATTCTTTTATCAACTTGGACTGTATTCTTTTTCTGATATAAATCAAGTTTCTTTTACCCAAAGAGTCTCTACGGAAATATTAAGTTGTTTTCAAATTTTTCGAACATAATCCTGAATGGCTCACGCTTGATTTCAAGACGTGGAAATAACTTTCTACGATGCCTTTTATAGTATAGTTCACTTCTAGAATAATGGTACAACGTTTACCTCGAGACTTAAGGATGGGCCACGAAACAATGGTTCTCCTATTGCGTTAAAATATCATAGGAAATGTCAAGAACAATTTATGCCGACAATTTCACGGGAAACCTAGCGGTACTGGTAATTTGTAAGTGCATCTATAACTAAAGTATAATAAAGATCCTACAAGTACGCATCTATATCGGTTATGGACAACACTCCTTTCCCTATTTTATCGATGCCAAAGAACAATGAAGTCGTCGAATAGCTAAGATCGACCCCACTCGTTTGGGTTCTACTTTGTCTCGTTAAAAGTACCACTTGTCTTCGTTACACACGATCACCATTCTATCGTAACGATTCGATCCGATAAGATATCCACAGTTTATTAGAAATATGCAGGATAAAAGCAGCCGACAACTCAACAAAAAAGGAAATAAAAAGAGAGTCCATTTATACGCATGTATGTACCTCGATCTACTTATCATGATTGTCTTATCGAACCGATGTACGTTCACGCGCGAGTTACGATCAAAGTTAGCCGATTCAGGGCCAGAAACGACTACTACCTAATAGCCAAAGGAATGGTGAATCTTGTTGAAAAAAATCGATCTAGGCGGAAACGTCCAGCTTGCACAATAATCAGGATCGATCGAGAGAACGGTAGTCGAAGGATATCGACCGTAGTCTCGTTAGCATCGTTGTGCTTGACATCCCTCTGACGTAGTCTTAAGGATACACAGCATCCCGTTTGGAACCCGTTCGAATCACTGTCCGCGCCTCTACCCAAGATGAAGCATTATTGCGCTCGAGATCATTATCCTCGTTCGTTGGACATAATTCGTTCGTCGTGTTTCGCAAGAGTTCTCGGCGATCCTCCCGTCGGCTCGCTCGAATACGTTTTGCGTTGCTTAACGCGTGGCTACAGGACTACTACGGCTTGGTCTCTCTAACTCGTAAAAGTCGCGTTCCTTGGGTCACTTTCGTGCTCTCCTGCAATAACTCCGAGCATATTTCAACGTTTCGAGGCTAACAGGAGAAAGAAAGAAAGAGAATCTAGCTGGATAAGTTCCTGTCCAAGATTCGTCGATCACCATTTCGAGGAAACCGGACGATCGTTTACACCGAGTAGATACGCGAGCTTTTCAATCGTTAATTAGACACCAGACGTTGGACACGTTTTCACCCTGTTGGTCGTACCGATCAAACCGGTCCAAAGGAGAGTCCATCTTGTAAATTGTTAATCCAGAAGGTGGACTCGTCGTTTTAAATATTCAAAGAAAGGATCCTTGCTTCCGTGTACAAGATGTGTTAATTACACCTTATAATGACTTATGATAATAAAACGAGTCGACCTTCTACTTGAAAATTAAGCACGCACGCCCATCATAAATCAGGAACGCTCGATTATCCGGGTACGTCGGCGGCACATATAAATCAGGTCGAGTAGGTTCGGCCTCTCTGTATTAAAAATCATTGCATATTTTGAAAGACACGTCACGACCATTGTTCTGTTCATCGGTCCTTTAGATCTTTCGAGAGTCCTATCGAGAGGTAAATCGACCGTAAGTCGGATGTTTAAAGTGGGACTGGTCGTGTCCGTAGACAGGACACGATGAGAGATGCGATGTTCGTACTGATGCAACGACGACACGATCGCGTGGTGTTAGGATCGAACGAGATCGATTGCGCACACCCATTGCAAATTCTCGTCTACTTCTCGCGGTTACACTCGATTCGATGGCATAGTACTTTAATAACGAATCAAGCGTACTCCTCATCCATTATCATCTCACATGCAACAGAGTGGAAACAATATTTCAAGGAGTGATCATCGTGACTCGCGAGACCGTGAGATTTGCTTGGTAGCCATAGCGACAAGTTTTCTCATGCAAATGAAAAGTAAATCGAGCATGGATTTTACGATCGCAATAAGTGCCCCGAGTCCACCGTATCTTCCATCGAGAGACACTAAGATCCACTGTGCAAATCATGCGCATTCGTACCTACCTTTTGCAAAAGGCAAGAGGATAGGTTTCTTCGGGCTAAGATTGTAATCGAGCGAAAATCTCGAAGCATGGAAAAACGATGATTGCAGAGTCTAATAATAACGTTAATTAGTTAATTAAGTAATAATCGATTTGGAAAGTTTGATCTAATCTCTTCTAATCTCGCGTCGCAATACCATCGTTCTATCTCTCTTTCTTTCCTCCACTCGCTACACCGTGCTCGATGCCCAGACGCATTAATCTCAGGTGGTGCAAACATCCTTAATAATTAGCAGTATCACGGGAAATGACGAAATCTTCAAGATCCTCGCTATCGTCCTTCCCTTTCCTTCTCTTACTTACATTTTTCCTTTTTAATTACAAACGCGAGACGTCACTTTCGCAAGATGCGCTCGCACGAGTGTCAAAGTGCTTGACCCTGATCTTAATTAACGCGAAAAAGAACACTTTACGAAACGGTAGCGTTATAGAAAGTTACGATTTATCCGGTAAGAAACCAAGACGAAAACACCTCGTTATCCTTTTCATGCCCATTTCTATAAAGATCGCTTTCGTCTCGCGATACAACGGTTATTTCTCTCACAAGATCTATAAAAATTATCATTTATCCACGATCGTTCGATTATCAAGGCTAGTAAACCGAGTTTCTTCGTTGCATCATAAGTATATACCTACTATCCATTTTTCGTTCTAACGATAACTCCAATTGAATCTAAATAAAATCTAGCGCGGAACAATCGGTGCTCTCTTGAATAATGTTTCCAACGATAACGTGGAAACCAATAGCAAAGTTGAACGGTACTCTAAGATCAATTTGCCATTTCTTTTAGTGCGAACCGTACAAATGACTTTACACAAGTCTTTTATTGCGCCTGTTAGAGCCATTAAGGGTACGAGCATTTAATTCGCGAATGGTTTATACACCTTGCGATCGCGTTATCGTAAGTGCTAGAGAGGGGATGCCTGTAAATGCTCGCTGAACGTTTCGTTACACTATAATAGAGAAAATAAAAGTATATCTTCGGAGAAGGTGCGATTTAGTCCGAAACTTTCGTTATGGTCGTCCAAAACTCTCTCGGAAATCGTAGAACGAAAGTCGACTATATTGTACCACCTATAATTTTCCCTGTTTAATGATAGTTTTATTTAGAAATGCGAATATCAAAGTATGTGTCTATAGTGCCAGGTATAGTGTATGTTAGGTTAGGTTTAATTAATTAATTTTTTTAATTAATTTTTGCTAAAACACTATACTACTATCTGCCAACTTCATAAAAAGCATAGCGTGAAGATTACAATTTAACTTACTAGGCTTCTATATTGTACCGAAGGCAGACCATCGGGAAATTGATACTTTCACATGGATTCGTAACAGATAAATCAATGATATAATATATTATTGATAAAACATCAAACTAAACAAACATTGTGCGAATTTAATCAGTAATTTTGTTCAAAGTGGCCCAATATAGCTAACTTTCCCCTATATACCTATCTACTCACGAATTCTATTCCGAACGCTATCGCAAAAATCATCGAGACGCTTTCTATCTTCGCTCCTTTTTTGTCCAGCATATAATATACCTCTCTATTTTTTCCTCTTATCCGAAATCGCTTTTCCTCGGATATTACACCGATTTCGTTCGCCGGCGATAACGACGATTGCTCACGGCAATAAATTTGATCGTTGCACTTGAATCGTTGAGTAACCTCTATCAAGCTTTAGCTGCTCGGATCGATAACATTTTATTAAGATATTTTCTGCATCACTTTCGCAAATTCGATTCGCGGAACGATCGCAGCACTTCTTTGTGCCGTGCGGCTTTAGTGACTTTCGTAACGCTTTCGTAAGCAAGAGACCATCTACGAGGCACCTGCGGTAGTTCTTATTTGTACCGGTCCGAGATGAAGTGCGTCTCCTTAATGTCTAATGCTATTTAATTCGCGGAAAGCGTGAAGCCGTAATTTCCTACGTGTTATATTCTCTTAAGAAAAACGAACGATCCTGGCGCTAGAAAATTTCATCTTCTTGCATCGTAATTTAGAGCAAACTATTTCACGATTCGATATCGATTATGACCCAACTCGAGTTCTCGTACATGTGCCTCTTTATAGACAAGAAACAAAAAGATCGAACGATTCTGCAGGGTAAAGACGTATATCTAAAAAAAAAATTCTCGATCGTTCGAGTCACGTGGAATTCGCTATGGCACCTACGCGCAAATAAAAAGCACTGTAAATCGCCACGAATTCGAGCTCACGCGATCTAAAGGTGTATACGTATATAAGAACGATATAAAAGTATAGCTTTATTGTTCGGTCCATGTAACGAAGGTGCCCAGCTCGTGTGAAAGTGCGAACGGTATTTACTTGTCGAATTTATCGCGCGTACGTCTCTATTAAGCCTCACCCATAACATTCTCTTATGGATTACTTGCCAAGCTAAACTTCAATTTCACCTTTTGTCACGAAAAGATAAAAAAAACAGAATCACGCTCTGAAAACACGCGATCATCGGCCGAATTTAAAAGTAAGGAATCACGTTCTCGCGTCACGTTACGACGAAAGAACCGTTAATTTATACGTCCGTCAAGCTTGTTCACTCCCACGAAAGTGCAGTCAAAGAACCGTGCGACGCCATTCATCGTGTTAGCTCGCGAGAAGAAAGAGACACGGAACAAGAAAGCAAAGAAAAAAAAGGATGAAATAAAGAATAGTCGCGTGAGGAGGATGATAAATCATTCATTTCCACGACTATTCCAAGTTCTTTCTTCTTTCTATCATTATTGTCCTATTGATCGATGAATCCTATAGATTCAACGACGTAGTTGTTTCTCGATCGTGATAAACGCTATCGAGCATCGACCCGGAAGAACTTAAACGATAACTCGTGCCGATCCCGTATAATACATCGAACACTCTCATTAATTATTCAAAAGGCCTTGCAAACAAGCACGAGATTCCTTTCCGTTGAGAAAGAACCAAACGTTTCCGGATCCTCCGTGTTTCAAGATCAACTTCTCGTAGGTGGATATAAATTATCGATCATAAAGCGTGGGTGCGGTCGCGTGTATTATAATATCGTGGACAGGAGCGTGCTATAGATCGAACTTTGATTCGATGACGATGATGACGACGTGTCCGTATTGCGTGCATTGGAAACGAGAAGCACGATGCAAGCGCAGTTGCACCGCGCGAATCGTATTACTTTTTCTTTCTCCTTTTCCTTTCCTCATAATCGTATGCAATCCCTCTCCACGACAATGATTCATTAATCATGCAGGGGTTATCGAGGTTACGAATCGTTCTTGCTCTTGGCTTTATCCACCTCCTCTCGAGAGAACAACATTTTTTTTTTTTGTGATCACCTTTGTCTCTTGGCTACTATACACCTACGGTAAATGCAGTCCGGATTCACGTTCGAACTGATGAAAGAAAAAAACTACTTTATCGGAGGCTCGAACAAGCAAATGACGACAAGCATCGTCATTTTTTGAGGATTCCTTTCGTCGGTTTCTCTCTGACTCGCTTTTTACGATTCGAGGATATCGATCGCGTGTCTCGATAACGTTTCCGCGCGATGTTAATGATCGGTACCGCTGGTCACTTATGGGTTGTAAATTATGCTTGTAATCGGTCGATCAAATATCCGCGGGTTGTGTCTATACGGCGTTAAAATATGCGAGGACACGTGGCACACGGGGATATCGATGTGAATCGAACCGAACTCTTTCCGTGAACTCTCGTAGGATAGTTTATATAAATATGTGTGGGAGAATGAAGGATTTATGTGGTATTTACTTAACGCGAGATAACGCGAGCTGTTCGTGATCGATGGCTTTTAAAAAAAATTCCAAAGTCTTCTAAACTTGTCCAACACGTATCGAAGAAGAATCCGATTCACGCGTACTTTCTCACGCTCGTTGGTAAGAAATCGACGTCTGGTCGATTAATTTCCCTTTTTTTTTGTCTACAAATCGCCATACCATCGCGATTGTTATACCACGACTCTAGGCATTGCGCGATGCGCTCGTTATTAATGATCGTGTCAAGGAAACGACACGATTTCACGGTTGTTATATCGCGAATCATGCAAGTTTACCTTGGACGATTCATAAAGTCGATTGGACTCGGCACTTGAAGTATTATCGTGAAACGTTCATACTCTTTCTTGTTACCTGTCCCGTCATCACGAATTAATTAAATAATATAACATTTAAAGAAACGATTCATTACTCTGTCGTCTCTTTCTACAGTTTATCGCGAGAAACCTGAACCAATTATTCCTTGAACGGTGTATGAAAAACGTTTGCTCGTATGGACGACACGAACAAGGAGGGTAACGTTAAATCACGTTTAAAGTAGACACGTGGAAAGGTGCTTTGACCTGCTACTTTTTTTGCAAAACTTCTAGATCCGATCGGCAGTGTTTCCTCGTACCACGATTGGAAGGTACCTACAATGATACCAAATGGTTGCACGAAACGATCGTATCGCATGGCGACTACAACGATATTCGCCGTCCAAAAAATAAGAGTAATATCGGGTACGTTAAGCATGTACGGTGTTTTCTAATACCGAATAGTCGAATATCGTAAGAGGTAAAGTATACATCGCAGGTGTACAATGATAGAGAATAAAAAAAAGAGAGAGAAAAATGAATGATCATAGTTCGATGACGATGCCCTCGACTTTAATCAGCTACACGGTAACGCAACATACACATCGGCTCCCGGCTTCTCCCGATAATCTCGGGCTTTCAGGAGAGCCCATTATGGTTCCAGCGTGCTGACTCGCGACCAAGCGCAATTATCCCTTTTGTAGGTGTAACAATGAGCTGCTACGCGTCAGAGATACTGTAGATGCCCGAGGTGTGGGCGGATAACGACCCACGAGCCTCTACCGATTACCGATGAACGATTAAACGGCATTCCTTCGTAGGATAGAATTCTGACGATAGAACATACATCATATCACACTTTACGATTTATTTGAATCAACTACCTTTAAACTGTTGCATTTACATGACTTCTAATCGCAGCCGAATTTCTCTACCAACCGTAAGAACAAGTATATACAGTAATACAGTGTGCGATATTGTTTTTTCTGCCTCTTTTTTGTTTGTTTTTGTTCAATATGAAACCAAATATATTAAACAAAATTTATATAAATTTAAATGCAAACTGTATCCCCACATAAGCGATTTTTGTCAGTCCCACCTATCGCGTAACTTCGAGGTACTACTGTAATAGAAATGATCGCACGTAGAAATTAGAAGAGAATCGCTAAAGGCTTCAAGTAAATTAATTAAACTACCACGTGAATTTCTTGTCAATTAAGTCACTTAACGAGTATAACGAAAGGTATAAATTTAGTTTAAACACAGAATATCAGAATGTACCGAATTATTCAAGCCAATGAACCTACACAAACCGTGTTTCGCGTTGCGTCAGTCACCGAACTCAAAGAAAGGAGTTTAGGATTAGAACGACATGGCTTTCGGCAAGCGATCACTGCCGGCGCCATGAATCTCGCCTTCCATCGTAACTCCTGCTGCCAATTAATACCGATTACCGTTCGAAAAGTCACGTTGCTTTTCTCGTTAGCCCTCTATCTCTTTCTTTCTCGATGATCACGAGTGGACGGGTCGACGTTTTCAAAGATAATAAAGCGCGTTGTTCGCTATTTCGACACGATTTAAACGTTTACGTATACACCGAGAACAATATCCTCTTGAGGATACAAGACGACTGACGTTGTGTAGTAGCCTGAAACGGAAAATCAATGATCTCGAGAGCAAAACGGACATCGTACGGTGTCGTTCCTAACGATAACGATCCACGGAGCGTCGACACCTCGTTGTCGTGAAGAAAGAGATTGAATTGAAAAAAAAAAATTGTTGAGATCTTACGGAGTTTACACGTAACGTAACGTGTGTGCACGAATAACATAGATACGTGCGATCGTAAAAGCGAGACTCTAGTGTCCATGCCGATTGATCTGTGATCGATATACCACCACCGGCGTTGCTCTCTATCGAAAGACCCAACATTCCTTGTGCTCGATCTACCGTGATCGATCATTACTTCGCCTATTAATCCTCAGAAGTCGCGAACCAAGGGTCCTGATTTTGCACCCGCAGGGGGAGAAAAGCTGATTGTAACGCGCTAATGAATATTTCGATAGATAACGAATTTCCACGAAGTTACTTTCTGTGCTTGGAAATAGAACTTTTTTTTTATTATTATTTTGTTTAATACGGTTTATATCGTATGGAGTGATCGTCGATCGTTTGGTACGATAGAAAATTTGGAGAACGTTGCAGTTACGACACGGCTTTGAAAGTTATTCGATTCTCGGCTTATTAGGTGACTAGCGATATGCGAATGAAACCTATCGAGATAACGTCGATTCGAATTGTAACTAGCAAGTGATTTAACCTAGATCCGATAGCTCCTTTGATACCTTTGTATACTAGGATTCGGTAGGAGTTTTATCGGGAAAAATGAGCCTAGCAGAAAGTTGGTTACAATTAATTAAGGAAATAAATCTTTATGCGGCGGTATCCATTGCTTGCCGACGTTAAATGACAGCAGAATGCCGAGATAGAACGAGATCGGGATTAATAGCGGTATTCCTACGTTTGATCGAAATTCATCTCGATGAAAGATATTAAAGATTCGATCTATGCAAAGGCTAATTTTTTTTCATCCAAGTCTTATCGTTTCAACTTCTTTCTAACGCGAGTGACACCGTCGTTTATTTATGAGCTGGTACGAACGATTCGAATTGACGCGCGAATATCACGTGGGTGGTGTGCGTGCGTGCAACCTAATTCACTTATTATTCTAACTCGAGATTACTACTAGTTTGACACGTTATACAGAGGTTAAATACGTTTCGGTTTATTGCTACAATTTATTTCGATGCAGCGCGACAAATATTAAGTGCATATTTAATAAGCGTCTGAAAAATATCCTGGTCATGCGATAAAAGATTTGATCCGATTAGAAATCCTGCTTCTTACACGTGCAACTCTAGTCGTTGCTCTATTTATATTTCTGTTAACACCTGCATGAAGAAAAGGTCCCGTCGGAATGCTATGCTGTATCGATCTTATCGTTTCACGATGCGAACCTAACCTAAATTAAAGGGATGAATTTTCTTGACCCAACCTTACATATTATATTAAACTTGTCTCTATTTGGTGGTTATTCAAATGAATATTGCCTATCATTATAGAAACAAATTAAGCCCATGAGAGTTGCTGGAACCTGTTGACTAGTATGCAATTAGTATATTCTATCTACAATGTGGATATTTCAAATTAGAAATAAACGCTGCTGATTATATTATATTATGAAGTTACAATTCATGCTTGTGAAATTATTGAATGCAGCAAAAAGTGCAACCAATTAGCTCGACAGTACTTGCGTCGTGTACAATAATAGATAATAAATATAACGCAAGCAATATCGATTGCCCGGGTCTCACCACGTGGAGGTTGTTGCATACGGAGACCCAATTTTGAATATGAATGTAAAGTAGGAAGTTTTGAAAAGAATAGGCAAATTACCGTACAGAAACTTTGCTTCCTATATGTCTTCTCAATCTGCAACAATCTTTGCGGAGTAAAATGATGAGAATACTTCATAAATTCATGTGAATATTTTTAGTAGAAAGCAGTCCGTGGGATTTCACACTGGTACCAGAAGATAAAAATTAATTTTAAACATATAAAACACACTGAGTATATTATCTGATACATTTTACTTACATTGAATGCATAAAAATGAAGCTAATAGAATCTGGATGACGTCACAGGGTACCTGCAATCACCAGTAATACATTTTACATACAATGTGAATGAAATTACGAAATATAGATACGAAATTCGTTATAATAAATGAGCTAATGACTAATTACGTACCCTAATACTATTTTATATTCATATCGAGTAAGAATATGAAAAATTATTACGAAACGGAGGGTGAAAAATTGGCGTCATTCCATCGAGCGGACGCGTCGCCTCTGTGAGATATCCCACGAAAAAAAAACTTATAATATCGTACAAAAAACGGCTAGTCTACATTACCTGAGGTTCTCGACGTGATCTTCTACAAAATTCGAATGAAAAATCCATGATTTCAAGGGTTGAAGACACAAAATTCTGGAAATGACGGTCAGCTTCACGCCGGTCGACTATAATGGCTGCTGTGTAACCGTGCAAAAAAAGAAGGGTGTCATGGCGGCTGCGCTCTGATTGGCTACTCGTGTACTGCTACAGACCACGCGTATCTCAATGTGCTAATGAAACGTCTCCTATTGTATATGACCTTTCGTATGTATATTCTTCGAATTCTCGCAGTCAGTTGATGTATTAACCTATTATTATATATACGATTATATTACGAGTACCAGGAAGCGTTCGATATGCAGAATGACGTGATTGGTCGAGACATTGATTAGCTGCAAAGTAATTGGTTGAACGTTTGACTTGATTTGTATGCATATCTAACTTTATTATTTAATATTACGTCGAGATATGTTCGATTAAAAGCACAAAAACAATAATTCAATGAAGTCTATGACCTTTTCTCGACGAGCGACACAAAATTATTACATGATATTTCATTTATACCGTGTAATCGTTAAATTTCTTACCATATGTCTAATTTACGTATTTTTTATTTTTCACTTCCATGTACCATAAGAAATTATCCTGTATAATAATAAATAAATTATTATCGAAAGGTTTGTCCATAGTAAAATACCCTCAACTCTTTTCAACGATCGATACTACAACAACTAATAAACGCCTTCATGCTCAAGCATCGAGAGACGTTCGCTATCGATGATTCTAATCGCATTCTTGGTTCGACATTTACAACGCCTTTTTAAAAGAGCATGGCGGGCAGCATGCGCGGAATTTCGCGATCGAAATCGTTTGATCGAGTCGCGCGAAGGTCGTTTCTCCTTGAAGCTTACTCGGAAACTGACTTCGAGAAGCCTTAAACAGATCGTTTTAAAGTTCTTAAATGTTGGTACTTAACCTTGATAGTTACAACACTCGCCGTTAGAATCGGAGCAACGGGACACGTTGTTCGAAATTAGAGCGAACCTTTCGCCGTTCGCGGTGTATTTGATCGATAGCGGAGAACGTGACATGGTATATATCGATAGATCGTGTTAGATCACAACTCGTTACCAAGCTAAATAGGGAAAAAATAAAACCAATGAATGAAATATCAACGAGAAAAGGAGACCAAATCTCTTTACTATTTTTACTCTAGCGAATATACCACACGATGATTTTGCATAAATTGTCCAATCGCTCATCTTACTCGAGGGAAGGCTCGAGTCCATTGTCGGTTCGTCATCGCACCTCGGCAGCCGATCCGCCTGCCTGTCAAAACAGCACTTCGACGTATGTAATTACTAGCAGCTACGTGCTGGTAATCCGGGATATGCATGACACTATCGAACAGCAATCAATCGGTCCATTATTCTCTCGAGAAGGTACTAGCAATCTCTAGATCTGACCTTGTCTCGACCGAAATAGTACAATGCCTCTGCATCTTTTTTTTTTTTTGCATCACTTTTGCATCATCAACGGGATCTGTGTTTGAGGAAGTCGCAAAATTTGTCTAAAAATAAATGCATAAGACAACAACGTTGCTACGCGTTTCCACTCTCTCGCGAAGGGAACGTCGCTCCCTCGACTCTCACTTTTCTCTCCCTCTCGTGTCCAAGAACGCGCGCTCGAACTCTAATACGCACGTATCCATTATGGAAATTTATGTTGATTTTATCCGAACTCCTTCGTGGCGGCGACTCCTGCCCCTTTCGAGGCAAGCGCTCCCCCGTAAGTAAGACATACCGTGCAAACAAACAACTTGTATAAATTATTGTAATCTAATCAGTCGCAAGAAATACGAGGACACGCGTTACTCGTTCCTCTGATAAAACGGTACGCTACTATTAGCAACTATTAGCACGAGCTTGAGCGCATTGGAACGCGTGACCGGGACACGTCGAAGCGTATCGATTGAACTCTGTTACTGTAAATCTAATTTCCAGCTCGTAATTTTCATCAATTTCGATCATCTCTCGTTTTCTCATGATACCTATGGATCTCTTTATATACTCACGCAATTTAAACTTCCTGCGTTTATATAAAAGGTGCTAGCGAGGGTCCTTTATCTTGGATCTCCTGCGTACGACAATCGTTTTGACTGCGCAACTCTCGCAAGCCTATTGTTCGCGCGCTTCGTCCTTATGTAATTTTCCTACGAGTGGCATATCGTGTAAGACATCGCTTGGAATCCGAGCAGGTTGAACAACTCGTTGGTACCTATATGGATACATAGATTCGCGCCTCGAGTAGGTTCACGGACACGTTTGTGCGTTGTAGACGAGTGTTACGGGTTATTACGGCGTTGGCTCGTCTTTGAATTTCAAATTATTCGTCTTACAATCGACTCTTATACCCACAGGAAGAACTTTTCTATTTCTGGCTACGATAGAAAAAAGAATCCTGTCGATAGAGAAGTCAAAACGCGTTTGGTAGTACGAATCGTAAAAGTCTATGAAAGAAGCAACTTTCGTTCTTCCATTCCGTGAATTACGACGAGAACAAGACTCTTCGTTGCTGGAAGGCATAGATATATTATCCTTACGTTGGTAAAAGTGACTAACCAATGATGAATAAAAGACAATGTTTTACTAGCCGACTCCGACAACGAACAACGGTTAATAACGTTGCTCGAGCGTTGTACCGTTGATCTCTTGCTAAACAACGTGTCCCGTCGTGTGAATCAACGAGATTAACATCGTTCTTACTACCATTTCGTGATACTTACGAAGCGATATGCCTTCGAAGGATTCATCTTTCGAGTGTACTTCGATCGAGGAAGCTCATAGCGATCCATGTTTGCTCTATAAACTCGCTTTCCTATCGAAACGATATTACACGGTTGCACAGCGAGCTAAAAATACGGTGAAAGTGCATGGAATCTTACCGAGAGACGTAGGCAATCCTCGAGGATAAATTTAAACTTATTCAAAAAAATTGTAAGAAACGACTTGGTAGAAATAGCTAACAGAATCTTCGCTAGGCTAATAATCTGAACAATCTTTCTAATATTTGAATTCTAACTATAATAAGGTTGCATTATATTCTGTTAACACGTTAAATTCGTTTACATAAAATTACTATTGTAAAATTACATTATTTTCCCTTTATTTTGATGGGGTTGTTTTCTGATGTGAGAACTTAAATGTGAGAAACTTACTCCGTATTTCTGGAATCGATATTATCAAATGTCCGGTTTCTAATATTTTTTCTGCCTCAATAAAGTTTTTTGCACCCGCCCAGTTAAAAATTTTGCTTAACGAAAGCATAATATTATAAAATAAATTGTAACACATGTATTTATTCAAATTTGCAACCTAAAGTCAGCCATATTAATTAGGCCACGCCTCCAGTTCCCAATAGTATCAAAGAGTATAAAATCGCATGTAGAAACCTATACCCGGCTCGTTCCTTTTTTAAGCGATCATAGTAAACGCGTAGCTCGCGTAACACACATTGTTTATTCCATCGTGACTATTTCCTCTCCGTCCCACCATCGAATCTTTCCATTCGATCGCCGCGAGTGACCGAGGACTAACAATGAGATCGCGATTCTACCGTCGTCACTCATCGAACGAGAGAACGAGACAGCTTTCGTTATTTTTCCTAATGCCATGACGCAAGAAATCGAACCTAACGTTCAACGTAGCAAGATATCTTACGGTGTTACGTTGCCTTCGTAAAAAGGCGATTACCGTTCGTGGAAGGAGAGCTGGTGGTCCGCACCTTAAAGAACTCGTTAGACGGTATAAAGTAAAGGATTATAAATGCTTTCTCCGATCGTCATCGATGCTTTTCACCTCGAACGCTCGCGGGTCACTAATGTCACTTCGCGTCATCGGCAGCAAGGTGAGACTCGACTTTCTTCGAAGCACGCGAGAAACACGCGTTCCTCTTTTCCTTATTCGACTCACGTACTACAACGAAGAGGCACTTGGGTACATCGTAATGTTGACAGAGATTAGATGTTTCTAACACCTTCGTCTTTAGCATCGTAGTTTTTGACGCGTGTTAAAAATAATGTTAGAACGCGACGGAAATACTTTGCTTGAAAAATCATTTATAATTATCTTTCTATCCTTCTCTCCTTTACCCGTGGCACGTTTCTATCGAGCGACGAACGTGCCGCATGCTACGCGGAGAATAGATACATCCGTGATCACGTGACCGATCCACCGCGTATGGATCTTGCAAGATCGAGGAAGATTCACGAGGCTTTATCTATCCGCCATTAAATCACCATCGTGGATCCGGTCTTGAATAGGTCAATGCACATCTCTCCCATCATTGTAGACTTTATCTCGTGAGCGTGCCGGCGTATTAATGGCGCGCCATGTCACCGCGTTCTCGTAGGTACTATAACCACCTGCGTCGTATCTCTACCTAGTTCTCCTAGGATAGTCATGGTTTGTACCGTGCGAATTGTTTTTTTTTTCTTTCTACCAAAGGGGTCACGCACCATCGAGATTAAAACTCACTTTCTTTATTCTATGTTGCCATTATATTTATTTATCAATGGGAATAATCCTTTTAATAGAAATACAAAATGAGCAGTTATCGGTGAGATGAGTACAAATTCAGTGGGAGCGAAGTTTTATCTTATTCTAAGTTTTCACTCATTGCTTCATTAATTTGTATCACAGGGTGATACCCGTTAAGAAATAATTAAATAAAATAAAAATAAAAAATTAGGATACGCTTGTTGTTACGAGATCAAACTACTTGCTTACGACGTGAGTTGGCTAGTTTTAATTACCGAATTCGTTAATTAATTAACGATCGATCAAAGTCGATTGATTTAATATTTATGAGACGCAAGAAACCTCGTCGTTAAAGTCGGTGTTTTACCGTCAAGCCTATAACGACCAAGAGAAACGTAGAACGTAACGAATGTAATTACGAGGGATAACAATGTAAGGGAAGGATTTTAATCGAGACATGACGCGATTTACACTCGTTTAAGTAGATATGTACGTGATACACGAATGTATGCGAGATAGCATACGATTTAAATCCACGAACGCCTCGTATTTTCTTTACCAACGAGGTTCTGTAAAAACGAGGAAATCGTTTGGAAGGATCGGTTATGCTCGACTCTCGAGAAACGCTTTACGTCTTTGCGTATGTACGCTCTATCGACTTCGCTTTCGATTTCACGGGAATAATCGATAAAATTATTACGAGTAAATCAAAAGCCGGTAGCTGCATGAATTTCATCGGTCGTCAACGGGTACGAACGATGACGAGTCAGCTTCCTGGTTTTCACTCGTCGAAATTCAACGCTTTCGGATATTCCTGATTCGATGATTTCTATGGAACGAGCTAGTATCGAGGAGGTCGAATAAACGTGCCCTTGCATTCTCGACCGAAATGCCAAGACGCTCCCACTTCTTCTCTCCCTTCTTCTTCACGGAGATGAATCTCAGACGCGACACCGATAATCATGCCGCACGCTTCGACACCGTTCAACATCCAGAAAGAATGCCTGCGGCATCTCACAGTCTCTTCTTTGATACCACCTCAGAGTATCGTCGACGAGTTTGCATAATTGCGATCACGTGCGAGTCTCGTTTTCTCTCCGGTAATCGTTCTACTCGTTTGAAATAGAAATAAGATCGTATGTAAAAATTGTATCAAGGAATAAAATGAATTTTCTCATTTTTTTTGCTGTAACGTTTGTGGATTTTTGTCAAAAATCGATGCATCTCGAATTTGCCCGATCAAGTACTCGTTCGAAAGAGGAAAGTCTCTAATTTGCGAATATGGCAGTGTGGCTTCGATAGAATGACTGGTTAAAAAGTTGCAGCAATTTTTCTCTTGAAAACGACCCACACTCCGACACTTAAAAAATTTATTTTTCAACACTCCGCAACGATATCGAAAAACGGACAACGGGACAGTATTCTGCATGCTTTCTTCTTTCTAAATCATGATGCATAGGTCAGGATTTTTGACAAAAATCGAAGCACCTCGAATTTGCCCGATCAAATACTCGTTCGAAAGAGGAAAGTCTCTTCTTTACGAATATGCAAGTCGCGTTTCGATAGGATGACTGGTTCGAAAGATACAGCAGTTTTAAGCTTGAAAATGACCCATACTCTGACCCTTAAAAAATTAATTTCTCATCATTGCGTAACGATATCGAAAAACGGACAACGGAACATTATTCTGCATGCTTTTATCTTTAAAATGAGCCATTAAACATTGAAATCGGCGGTGGTGACCATTTTGGCAAAAATCATGATGCATAGGTCAGGATTTTTGTCAAAAATCGAAGTATCTCGAATTTGCCCGATCAAATACTCGTTCGAAAGGGGAAAGTCTCTTCTTAACGAATATGCAAGTCGCGTTTCGATAGAATGACTGGTTCGAAAGATATAGCAGTTTTAAGCTTGAAAATGACCCATACTCTGACCCTTAAAAAATTAATTTCTCATCATTGCGTAACGATATCGAAAAACGGACAACGGAACATTATTCTGCATGCTTTCTTCTTTAAAATGAGCCATTAAACATTGAAATCGGCGGTGGTGACCATTTTGGCAAAAATCATGATGCATACATCAGGAAAAATGTCCATGTATTGCTAAGAAGTTGAACTTTATGATGGTCACCAAAAAATTCGAAAATATAAGCTACAGAAATCTGTAGAAACGAAAAACCTAAAATTTGGACAACTAGCCCCGGCCTCCCCTACTATTTATAGACATTATATATTACAGTCTATAGCCATATAAGTGACATTGTAATGTATTAAAGGGTTTACCCGTTAAAAAATAAATAAAATAAAAATAAAAAATAATTTCAATAACATACAAGCATCGATATTAATTAGAACGGCACCTTGGAACGTTATTATTGCACCTGATTAAATTTGCCCGGAGAAAATCGATCGTGATCGCTCTCGAGTCGTTGGTAATAATCTCTAATGATCGAGTTTAATATCTTACATATCCAATAACCGATTAGAGCACGCGCTGGATGAAAAGGACGGCTGGTTTTAAATCGTTCGATGGTTGATCTATTAAGCAGCTAATACGGAAAGACTTCGTTGTCCTTAATGAGAGATCGTGCGGTAACTATCGTACGTGGCTCGAGTATGGATTCGAAGTTGTGCGTATGCGTGCAAGCTCGAAGCTCTTCTCCTTCCATGAGTTTCTTGCCCTATGGTGCTATAAATCCTCTTCGAGAGGGAGGAAAAAGCGATGGCGAAGAGAAATCGATGACAACCGAGAGAATACGTGAGGATGGTGCAGATCGATCGTGTATCGATCGGTACGGTAAAGCTTCTCGGCATTTAAGGAACCTTTTCACACGGCGCACCCTTTGTGAATGGTGTTGCGTTTTAATCTGGAATAACGATAGAATTACTAAATGCTATCACAGAATTTAATTTAATTTATTTAATTAACGGGTAGTAAATCTTTAGTATACAGTAATGGATATACAATAGATGAATAACATCTGTGAATAAAAATCGTAAAGACAAATTACTCGATTATCAACATTAAGTTTTATAACAAGGAATAATATATAAATGTATTAAAAGTTAGTAATCGAAGATGCTATCGGATGCTCACCCAATCGTTCGCAATCATCGTCATTAAGTTGCGAGAGAAGGTGGTCGTTTCACGAACGCTGACGACGAAATAATGAGTGCTTAAGGTTTTGAGCTCCTGGCAATCGAGATGACTCCACTCAGTATGAGCGATCGACTCGAGCCACGAAACAAAGGCCCACGCCTCCGAGGATTAATCGTTTGATTACTCAAGTAAAGCTGTCTTTAGCGACCTGACACGAGGAAGATTAATGTCTCGACTTATCAACGACTCTCGATTCCTCGCGTGGAATATTTCTCATCCTCTATTTCGAATTTTCCTACAAGATTTCCTTCGATTAGCGAACGAAATTTTCTCTTTCAAACTTCAACGATCACGGGATCCTTACTTCGACATCGATCGTACTCGGTCACTTTTTATCTCGATTCTCCTTTTAACGATTCATCATCGTTCGATCGGATTTCTTGTAAGATCGACAAAAATTTGTCCGTCGACCGTTTCCATTTCTATCGATCTTCCTTGATGCTTTAATAACTTTCTTGTCCTTGCCATCTCAAGAATAAAGTAGCAATAACGAGTAAAAAAAAGTCTGCAACCTTTTTATCATTATCGTCCTGATTTCAGGTTCTGAAGTTTCTATTAACTCTGAACCGCTTAATTCGAGAAGACGAGACGTGGTACAACAGCTTGATTCGCGTCGATTGCGCTTGGATGATTTTTCCTAAAATAGAACATCAATACGTAAGGTTAGGAAAATATTGATCGACATGGAGTTTTGTGCTGGAGTAACATGATGTTCGATGAGGTGAAGCAACCACAAGGATGTACTACACTATTCTGAAATCATATAAACTGTTTTATATTAATAAATGATATTTGGTTCGAACAGAAAAACCGGTGACTCCTCGATTAATTCCCGATCGTGAATCATTCATCACCCTATCAGGTTTATACGATCGTACTCTGCCACGGTACCCATCGACGTTTCGTTGTAATTCCACAGCATACTTTTCTAAACGCTTTTTCCTACCACGCGTATGATTTATGTTCACGATGTGTGACATTCCGTGATGCCATTATCAATCGGATACAAAGGATAATAAAGTCACTTGTTTCTTCACAATTTTCTTTCTTTCCATCTCATTAATCATACTTAAATTCTATGGGACTAATTAAGTTTCCTTTTCTAAGACGTTTATTCTATTACCCAGCTGTTCCTCCTGTAAAAAAAAAAGAACCGCTAGATTAATTTATGAATTGGAATAAATATCGGTGGTTTCACGATCGTTGGTTATTACGATTTTCCTACAAAATAAATTCATAAACTTTTATCACCGATTAAACCTTGCATAGCGAAAGGTGTAATAAAGATTCTGGATGAACGAGGATCGCCGAAGATTTCTAATCCAATACGCCCTTGTTGCATCAGTCGAGTAATTAATCGATAATAATTCTAATTAAGAGAAACTTTCCGGGGTGTAAAGAGAGGGGGAAAGATTTTTATTGAGATTCCTGACCCCACGGTTTATAACGCTGGCCACTTAACCACGTTGGAACTCGACTCGCGACCACTACCGGTTGCGTTTTCTCGATTTCTGGATTCCAGAGCTGTCAGCAATGCGATGCCGTCGACTAGCCGCTTATTCTTCTTACGTACCAACACCGACACGAAAGTAATTGCGAAATCAAGCTCGGTGACATAAGCGTCGATCCTTCTTCTTTTCAACGCGTATTGTGTCTACCTTTTGTACGAACGAACGTTTACCATCCATTGTTGTAACAACAGAAATGTATCTTTTGTTAATCATTGACGAACACAAAACGTTTACAAAGATAGAACGATCAAGTCTTTTTTTTATGATCCTTTTCGAACTATTACCACTTATAAATAGCATTCAGCACTGTCCCAAAAAAACATTTATTGTCCTTTTAGTATACATAATAAAAGCTTGGTTTTAATAACTTTTTTTTCATATATTTATTTAACGGGAAATTCCTATTGGTACAGGTGAGTATTTGATAAGTATACAGATGGGCAAAGAAGGAAAAGTATAGCAGCTTGCTCAGAGCAACTAAACAGCTTAATGTTATGTTTTTTAAGAGAATTCTCCAAAAGGACAGATGTGGTATATGGTATCGTTATTCGAAAAGATCACAGTTTCTTAGTTATCTTTATGGAATGTTAAATTTAATTAAGTCTTATAGTATAGACCACAGAGTAGTTTAAATAAAATATAATTTTATAATTATATTTTTCGTAATCCATTCCACGAATCCTTCCAATATCCCTCACGATTAGAACTCCAGAGTACGAATACTTTGGCTTCTACCACGAGATCGTCCATTATCGAGTCGACTCGATCACGAAGAATCGTTACAGGGGATCTCGGCAGCATCGGGCCAAGGCGTATTGCGATCTCTCGGGTTACGGGCTTGTCCCAAAGATTTATGCGAGCGAGATTTACCGACGCCACGATTCTTCTCGATTTCTTCTTCGATCATTCGAGCTATCCTCCGTGTCGTCTTCCATCGAGAAGAAGCTAACGTAAGCGTTACACACCGAGGGAACCACGTTGAATTAGCTTTCTCGTACTTGGAAGTAGGAAGGAGTCTCGGTACGATTATCGCATCGACGTTCTCGCGAGTGTTTCCGCGTACTCACGCTAGAAGAAGTCTCAAAGACGAATGGAAAAGTATGACTCGAGTTTCACGCTTCATATTTCATATCTCTCCCATCGCACAGATTGAGGATGAGTTCAAATAAAAATTAATGACTCTAGAGGATCTCTCTGATTCTTGAAACCGATAAGATGTTAAAACAAATATGCGATCTTAACGATATCTCTCGTATGATTCGAGAAGATAAAAAGCTTTCGAGCAATTTTATACTCAAGGAACATGTATTCACGGATATCGGGTGCAGCATCCGTATGGACCACTCGTCGAGAATACTTTTTGCGTATCCCTTTTCTGGATACCATCTTGACGCTCCCTTTTCGAAGAAACGCGGTCATGGCCTGTACGAGAAAAATCATGCGTGTCATCGATGCACCGTGACCCTCTCCGTCAGACCCTCCATGGCTTTATAAAATACAGAATTTACTTTTTTTTTATCGACCTTAAAATATCTTTGATTTCTGCAACGACCTTCTCATCCGATGGATGAGTCAGACTATACTCTCACCTTTGTTATCCTTTTAACCAGCTCGTCTTTCTCACGGTCCCTTCTTATAAATCTTTAGAAATCTCGAGGATGCTTAACGACTATCGATTCGTACGATATACGTGAACAACTTCTGCATATCTAATTATTATGGCTTAGCTATCATAATGCACGTAGGAGTGCGAGAAAAAGAGATATAGACGCAGGCACACGCACACCAAGATAATATCAGCAAAAGGATACGCTACTCCTCTAGGCCGTTCGTGCAATCATCCACGAAGTATAATCCTCGACGTGAAAAGAGGGCGAACAAAGAGCTGGCATTTGAATGCCAACGACTGCCGAGCTCTTGCACGAGTAACACCGTTGTTGCTGGCAACGAGACTTCGTGATCCTGAAAGGATTAAGCTTCTCGATCCTAAATCTCTTTTCTATGTCTACGATCGATGCAAATCGACGAGGAAATCGTGCAAAATTTTTGATGAAAGGATGCCTGACTTCTCGCACGAGAGTTCTCCCGCGTCGTAATTAGCGCTAGAAACGCTTTAGACGTGCGTGGAAGCGGTATATTGAGTCACGAGTATACCCAGCGTGTATTATAAACGATAATCGAGGGAAATGATGACGCCATTGTGATCTACGATATGCTAAATCGTTTGGAAGATTGAACGGGAGAAACGGATTTGCGAATTTTGCTAGTTTCTTTGAAATATAAGCCAGATGATATACAACGTGTCGTAAAAGTGATCATTTCTACTGTAGTTGTTGAAAACGAAATGTTTAACGATCTAGAAACGTGTTCTGCCCTGTCAATCCAAATAATGCTCAAACAGTTTCTTAACGTCTGTTTAGTATCCCTGGCAGACACTTTTTTCATTTTAATGTGTATTTTGCAAGATAAGGCAAGCTAAAAACATTGTATTACATTGAAATTAAGGTTTTAACATGCATATATTGTCAAAAATCTGAAAAAATACTTTTTTGTATGGTCCTAGTATAAGATTGATAGTTTCTAAGTTTTGTTAACTTTCATATTTTATAATTATTTCCTTGAAAGAATTTTTTATTTTCTACCCCATTGGGGTGCACACACTTACCCCTAATACGGGTCAACTGAGAGCATTCTAAATTTGTGAAAAGATTAAATAATTTTCAGATTTTGTTTCCATTGTGATTTCTAGTCTAATAAATACTCTATTTAGAAATAGTAATTAAATTTTCCTAACCCTTATAGTTTGGGTCCACTGAAATGACTATTGCATCGACAAGGCAGTGTTGGTATTTCCTAGTAAATCCAAAAGATCGATTATTGTCGTCGATACGAAGAGTATATCACGAAAGACGTTATAAAGATGCAAATGTTACGATATCTCTTTCAAACTGAACACGACCTCGCATTAATTCGCTCTCGCCAACGGCGGCGACTTTACGAAGCGTCTTTTTTAGCCGCTTAATGAGCAGTTAGCGCCATGATATTATAGCGGTACGCTCGCTCGCTCGCGGACCAGGAAACGCGAGATCCTTAGATTATCTCAGCGAGAACGATCTTAACCAAATTACAAGACAAAAACGCGGTAAGTGGTTGCACGTAAAAGCCAAGTTTTATCTCGTCCTAGTCTTTCCGGAGACAGTTGGTGGATACACTCTGCTTCTATAAATTTATTACACTTTTTCTATTCGAGTTAAGGAAAAAAAAAGTCGTTCAAAGTAAACACTTCTTGGACGATACAAAAGAAGGCAAAAGAAGTTAATGGCCTAGCTCTCGATACTACATCTTTTTTCTTTCTTTCCTGATTATTACGAGAAAGCTGAATAAATTAACGACGTTAACGACGATATCTGCAGTGATCGATTGAAATCTGTCGGAAGTTGAGGTGCTTCGTTAACAAAATATACGAACAAAATGGCTATGGAACGAATCGAGCTAAATTTTCTGTAAGAAGCGAAAGAACTTTCGCGATCCTAGACGAACTCTTTCTACGCTTTTACCGGGACCTCAGCGTCATTATCGTTTATCTCGTGTTTTATACTTTCACGTGGATGGTAGGAATGTCGATTGTACTCGGGTACGTGAACGTGTTCCTACGAAAACGATTGCCGCGAACGATGCGTATGATATTCTAACTTGCTCGACCGCTATCTCGTGGCCTGCAATTATTGGTAATTTAATTAGTGCTCTGCGAGAAGATTGATTACTTTAATCGATTCATTGAAATTGCGATAGAAAAATAGTTCTTTCCTTGAACCTGATCTTCCATGGGTAGAAATACACATTTGCAAATTTTTATATGATAATAATAATGAGATAATTTTGTTTGCTGCAGATAAGTAGTCTTAGGGGTGGAAACACCCTTACAAAGAAATTTTGGTAATATGAGAAGTCAAGATTTTTTTGAGAAGATGTTTCAGCCCCTTCTCCTATTATTATCCTGACATGAATTATATTTGTACAAAATTTCAAATTTTTGGTTAAATTTACGAGTCGTCGAACTTCCTTCGTAAGATACGTGATAATACTGATTACGAAATCGCATTGAATTATTGGAAATAAATTAAAAAAATATGCTTTTTAAGACGGAAGTCAGTATCCGAAAGCTTCGAATTAAGATAATCGTTAATTAAATGCGTGGGCATAAAAGAAGCAAGAACATAATTTATACGAAGGCGTTGGAATGCCGTCTCTCGGTACGAAGACAGATTCGAAGAGGTTACGCGTGAAATTATCATTTCAAGTATCGATTAATACGCGAGAGGTTCGACGTTTCAAAGTTTTACGGAGTTTCACGCGTCGTGATTTAAAGTGTAAAGTGAAATCGCGAATTCTCTGTCTCCCTTTCGTTCGATCAATAATTTACAGTAATTGAAATTAATTTATCCGTCAGATCATATCACGAAATTCGTCGAGAAAATGTCTAATTTCTTTCGACTATTTCGTTATCGTTCTCTGGAAATGATCTCACAATCGTTAGATCTCCAAGTTTTCTACTTATTTAACCGAGAATATATCTAGAAAAGAACTATTCTCGTCGTACCTATATGTTCAAACCGCAAGGACGAAAGAGTTACGGGCTCTGCCTGTGAATAACCACCGTTATTACTGGCACTTATAGTTATCAGTGAGAGAAACCACTGGATCATTCTGCGAATGATTATAATTCACTCGGATAAACACGTGGGAAATCACGAGTATCGCCTAACACCGTATACACGGGATTATTATTTCACCGATGTGGCTTTGCGATTACCATCGAATATAAAACTATTATGATGAATCTAAACTACTCGTTTCACCTTCGACGATGTCACTAAATCTTGACGTTTCTATTCAAGAATTACAAATGGAAGAAACTGCACTCGAACGATGCAAGAATAGAAATTAATCTCGAATGCCGCACGCGTCTCGTCTTATTTCCCACGAGTCTACCACGAGTATACTAAACTATCGGTTATTTAATAATTAATAGCCGATTAAGGAATCGTTGTTGACTCGTTTAAAAAAAAAAGAGACTTGCCTTGAAAAATATATAGCGTCTTACGTATTGTCTCAAGGATGCTTCCACACGCGTGAGAAACGAGTAACTATGATTCCGATCTTGCCAGGAAGTCACATAATCGATATTACGCAACTGTTAATATTACACGCGTGTATGGACAATAAAATATTAAGGAAGTTCTTTTTTCCTACTATTTTTACTTCCTACTCTATATTATCGACGTGTTTAAGAAAGTGATATAATCGACAGAAATTTTTAAAAAATAATTTAATAAATCTAAAAAAAGTTATTCATTAACAAATCTTTTTATTTAAAGCTTTTAAAATCTTAAAATCTTTAATTATTACTTTATAAGTTATTAAGTAATTTACATCATTGCTGCAGTCGATAAAGCAGGTAACTGTGTTCTCGTCATCTGCAGAAATGAATCAAAATACGATAGTCAGTGTTACCCTCAATCGCATATTACTTACAGGCAAGTTCGACCTTGTCGCCATAGATGGCGCTTCGATGTTATTCTATTCACCTACGTCGGTAATATCGATATGACACTATTTAAATAACAATCTCAAATATTTATTACTCTCTCTAGAAAAAAATGTGCCCAGAAATAAAAAAAAGAAACTTAATTACTCTCCTTAAAAAAAAAACTCTTCTCACTTTTTCTCAGTCGCTTCGATCACCGATTCTTTATCACCGAGACGTAAATCATTCGCTCCCCATCGAGTCGACCAACGAAGGTAGCTTTCGAAGGAATAAAATTCGATCGGCAATTAAGCAGAAAATGAACCGTGAAATGACCGGCTAATAAGGAAAGAAGATACTGGACCGAAACGATATCTCGTATCTTCGCAACCGTACGAAATTATAATCCATAACCCGATCGTATTACGCTCGCTGCTAATAAAACTGATCGGCTTAAAGGGCCAACTAATAAAGAGTGTCAAAATATTACGGCAAGGTGGTTCATAAAAATGCAACCGTACATACTTTCTTGTAGCTGTGCCCTCATCGTTGGTGTTGCAAAAAAAAGGTTTGAAATTATAAAATAATAATAATGGAGAAAGCTGGTCCCTGCAATAAACACGCGATGTAAACGTATCCAGGCTGCGACAGCCGTAAGACAGGTTAGCGAGTGGTCCAGGATCAGCGCTAATTTGGTTTTACGTTACAGAGTGATTATACGTAGGCTCGACGCGTAACGCAATACGGATTACGATTGGCTCTTTAATCCGAAACAAAGCGTGCTGGATTTTCGACTCCTCTCTCTTTTTTTTGCCACACGTGCCCGTAGAATGAAAGGACCGCACGCATCGTTCTCTCTCTTTCTTTCTTGCAAAGGAACTTCTACCAAATCGAGAGAGAAGCCTCATCCCTTTCCCTTGAAAAGTTGTGGAAGCAAGCCGTCGCGTTGGATCTCGCCGATGTATAATTATGTAAGAGATTTTTCGGGGCCGAACAGGACCTCCGGCTGTTTGTCGATTCTCGGAGGAAGTGTCAGGACTCTTTTCGAAACTCCTGCTATTATCTCGACCCATCGTGGGTGGCGTACGATCTAAACGTTGGAGTTATCGATTCGAGATCCGTGCTGAAATTCTTGATAAAAAGAAGAAGATATTCTTCTCTCTTCCGTGTTTATACAGCATGGTAGCTTAAGTTCGAAGTTCAAGCGAGCGTGCGTGTCCACGCGTATAGCGAGTTATCGCATGCTCGAAGAGTGACGATGAATTTTAGTTACCTTTCTACGGCTTCGAGATGATCGTTGTTAAAATGCCTACACGGTATTATCTCCGACGATGTTTGCTATCGTCAAATGCTTTTATCAAACCGCTGTTTTCCGATGACAACGATGATAACAATAATAATAATTTATTCGAGGCGTTTGTGACACCTGATAAAAATTTCTATCGACTCGTTTCTAACGTTATCTATCGACGAGTCGATTCTAACAAAAAAAAAAAGGATAGAAGAATACAGGTCAGATAGGAAAATTGGGTCAATGTCGAGAGGCCCGTTCTCTAATTTTTCTCGTCCCCACCCACGTCGTTCGACGATTTATCTCAGCTTCTACCGTTTCTCTCGGAAAACGGCCGAAGATGACACCAAGAACGGACCCGTTTGATGAAGGTGCTGCGCCGAATTTGGTAACGGTCCATGGTCTTCTGTCTCTCTTTTTTAAGAAGATCCGTTACGTCGTGGAGGTGCGATCAAGAAGCGATTGGAATTTTCCGTTGAGCGCGAAGTTGAAGTTGCAAGAGGAGGCACCTCCCGCGATAAAACACGTCGTGGGAGAGGAGCGTGGGAGAAGGAACGCGTTCGATATACATTTATATAAATTGTATACAGGGTGGTAAAAGAAAAGAGTTCGATAAATTAATATACGTCTAAATTAAAATAAGTATACATTTAAATGAGTAAAAATGTTTGGCAAACATAGATCTTAAAATTGACTTTTTCAATGTAAATTAATTTTTATAATTATAAGATTATTATTAATGTCAACAAAGATTACCATATAGATGCAAATCTTCAGGATGGTAGCACATAGTTGAAAAAAGAAGAAAAAAAATACAAACTATGATAACAAAAAGAATAACGCAATACAAAATATTATTACAGGATATGATTATTAGATTAGGTATTAATCTAACACGGTAATCGTTTTTTTTTCATCATCAGACAAATTTTTATTAATCTTGAATAAATAACCTCGATTAGCATGTTTCTAAAATGACTTTGCGTATATTCAATATTTTTAATATTTATTTAATCAACGGGTAATAAACCCTTTAGTATACAATAAGTTTTATAACATAGAATAATATGAGAAAAAGAAATGAGTTGGATCGATTTTGTGACCCATGTTTATCAGTCAGTTTTTTACTCATTTCAGTCAATACTATAACACTACTATAACTGTTCGTGTATGATTCTTTTATAATAAATAAACACTTTAAAATATCGAATCCTTTTCTTTTACCACCCTATACATACGTATATACATATCGATCGAATTCGTGCGTATCGATAAAACGCAGAAGATCTCTCTTTTCTTTTCGAGTAGATCGTGGCGTCGATAGGGCCTCGCGGCCTTTACCGGTACGTTCCGGGCCCATTAATACGCTCGGCGTATATCCGTGTGTGCCGTACCGTCAGCCATAAATACGCGGCCCGATATAGGAGAGATCACCGCGTGCTCCAGCGCCGCGTGCACCACCAAGAGAGAGAGAAAGACCGTAAATCAATTCTTTATTTCGGCTTCGCTCGCGCGTACGCGATAGAACGCATTTGTCAGGATGGTGGTGGACCACGACTACCGAAGAGAGTGATCCCGAGGGTAGAAATTTTTTCTATCCTATCTCGTCTCGATCACTTTCGCTTTAATAAAAGAAAAGAGATCGGTAGATCTTAACAAATGATCGTAGTATCCCTTATTATAATTATACCGCGTGTTCCTTCGATAAACAAAAGTTACGCTTCCATTGTCCCAGAGAATTCGGGCTAGTAACATAAATTCCATCGTTAACAAACGATAAACATTTTTTTTCCACGAAGGTGGCCGATACGCCGATCGTCGTGATACTTTTTATCGGTACGATCGGTAAAACAAAAAAGAGAGTGAAAGAGAGAGGGAGAGTATAGCGCGAGAGGCACGTGGGTAGGAGGAGAACAAGCGAAATAATTGGATGGCACGATCGATTCGTCGAAACGAGCGCGACCGGCGCCAGAGACTCCCTCCTCCCCTTTTACCGTTCCTAAAAAAAAGGAGAAAAAGGGCTTCGCGGGAACGCGCGTGCTTGTAACTGATTTTACGCGCGATAAATTAGAAAGTTAGCCCGCGATCCTCCCCCTTTCGTTGCTCGGTTCCCCGTCGCGGATACCGATTCGTAATTTTTTGATAAATATTTAAATCGCGAGAATCGATGACCAGGCACATAACTTCGTGGCTGTATCGCCGGCTTGTCGGGAAGTAATTTCAAGTTAATTTAGTGTAAACAAAATTGAACACTTTTTATATACCCGTGTCGATGAGATTAAAATTTGATAAAATATTCTCGACACGTTCGAAATGGGATATAAAATTGTAAGAGATCCGGTGATTATTAAAATGCAATAACGTTTAAATCCACGAGCGTGTTTAACCGTTCGGAACGACGCTAACTAACGCGATCTTTCGAACTTTCACGTAACGCGAGACGCGTTTTACTCTTGCCGTCTCTTCAATCTCTGCCGATTAACGAAACATTGTGCCGTAAAATACTGGACGAACGTAGAGAAAGAGAGAGAGTACACGATACGGGTACTTTAATTTCGAATTACTACTATCGTTGGTGTGTTCACCGAAATTCTCGAGCTCGAAAACGATGCTCATTACAACGGTACGGAGTGCCGTGAGTGGCGCCGTCGCGCAACCAACCGATTCGAAACTTCAAGAAGCGGGAAGAAAAAATATGGCCTGCCCTTATAAGGCGAGATCTCGCGTATATACGCTGTATTACAAGAGACATGAGAAAGAAAGAGAAAGACTCGTGGAATTTTATTTATGATGGCCGATACGAGGACGTGTTTTTTTTTTCAAAGAGAAATAGAGAATCTTTAGAAGGTTTGAAAGAGAGACGGAGAATGGAAGAATAAATGGGATTGATTTAAAAACAAAAGGATTAATATCTTCGATAGATGGAAAAAATTTTATTTAGAACTTTGTCTTTAATAAATAGATTGATTGTGGCAAAATTACCTGATCTAAATCCATTGAATTTTTATTTGTGGGGGTACCTAAAGTCTTCGGTTAAAGGTAGGTTTTAGAAAAATAAGAAAAAAATTGTAAACGATGTTAAAGAACTGCAAAATTTGGTAATTTAGAACGAATGAGATAATCTATGATGCAACGCACAGTGGTCCATGCCGCAAAAATAAGTATTTTAAGGGTGCTAATAAAGGTTTAGAGGGTTTAGCTCATTTACTACATTTAAAAAACATAGGTACATTTAGCAAGTAACACCATGATTTGTTAATACATACTTATTCATGAAATTGATGCTATTTCGATGAAATCGACTACTGTGCAACGTTTAGAACAGTTTCTAATTTTCTTTACTTACTTTAGCGTACCGAATCGATCCCAAAAATTATGCCAACATTTTCAAAAACACCCTATATATCGACAGTGGTTCTCATAGAAGAAAAGAAGAAAAGAGACAGAGAATAAAAAAGAAAGACAAAGATACCGAATACAATCTCTCGCGAATAGCCCCATCACGCGCTCCCAAAGGGCTTTACGATCTTTCACGGCGCCACAGGTTAATCGTTCGAGTCCTCTCACCCTTTCAGCCTTCCGCTCGATTCGTTTCTTCGAGACTTCCTACCGTTCGACTTCGCGACTACCGGTTGCGACTTGGAAAACGTACCGAGTGGACATACGAATTCGTGCGGTCCATTTCATTCGTTCATTTATTTTCTCTGCAAGGGATGCCGCGAGTTACGGTAGCCCTGGGGATCCTCTTTGCGAGTGGACCATACCGCCCGTCGATCCAACCGAGATCCGACATCGTTTTCGTAAATCAACTAGCGGCACGAAAGAGAGAGAAGAGAAATATCAAAAGAAAACGGACACGTAAATCGTTTATAAACGAAGTACGATCCTTTTCTCCCGTCTCATCAGCCGATAGCTCGTACCTCCTCGATGATTATTGATAATTGGCGTGCCAGGACACGATTAAAGCGAATGATGTCGTTGATCGTTGACGTTTGATGGTAGTATTTAACGGTTAATGACGGTGTCCCTCGAATGACGCTCGACACGCGATCGATCCCTGGACCACCATCGTACACAGCATCTACCGATGTTCCGAACTCTATTAATCTCACTTTCTATCAAAGATCGTTTATTCATTTTTTTTTGTCCAGAAGGCAGCAAGTATTTTTTGTCTTTCAACCAAGTTCCAAAGAAAGAGAGAAGAGCTCTCGTGCAAATAATACTCGAAGATACTCCAAGCGTTGGATCTCGATGACAAGCAGAGAAGAGTGACGGTGGCCGAGCTTTCAAGTCGTTCCACTTCGATCTTGCGTGAGTCGACCGAGGAGGATGAGAAGAGAGAGAGGAGGTGGACGACACGCAAATTGATCTGCGGTTCGCCGTGTACTGATATGCGGTCCTGGCGCCACAACGGCATTCCAGCATTTCCGGAATGGCGTAACTACCTCTCATCCCCGTCTGGCTTGACATTAACGCGGCTCTGTTAACAAGAAGCGACCGTCAACGTACGCCGACCCGATTAACGAGAAAAGATCGAAGACGATTCGGTGATATTCTACCGAAGAATGTAAAGAAATAAAAGAATTTAGTCAAAAAATTAAAATGAATTTCTTGACTGACCCTAACCCTCGTACTTTTCCCTAATTCCTTCTACTCCGCTAAAAGGGTCAGGCAGTGATCATACGGGTACGTCGTAAAGCTTCGCGACAATTTAATCGAGAGTCCAAGAACGAAGCATAAACCAGCGGGTGGTTCCCGCGTTTTGGATTTGAAGAAATTTGAAGGAGAAGTGGAATGAAGAGAGTGGATGAGAATCCAAAGGGAAAGTGGTGGGAGATTCGAACGGGGACCAAGAGGGGGGAGGGCCACGCGACTGTTCTCCGTAGGAACGTAATCTCGGTGCATCTCGATGCCCACGCGTCCCATACGATATTACTACGCTCGAGAATCGTCTTGTTTCTTTTATATATCCCGGCTTGGTAACGTTCCTTGCATGCCTTTCGTTGGATATATCGTTTCTATTATTGGGACTTAAGACCCTGATTATCTTTTTTTTTTGATCGAAAGAAGATACCGAGTAGAATGTTCTCAATTTTGTTATACGTGTTTGACTCCTGGTATTTGTGATTCACAAACACAATTAGAATAATTGAAACGTCCTGTAGAAGTGAGACGAGTACGTTACCCTCTTGGTTTCGCGATGCCTCGCTTATCGCGCGACGACGGCTTATCAAGCGCCAGTCTGGCCGTCTCCTCGTTACAGGTGAACGTAAGAGAGAGATAGAAAGAGGTTTCCTCTCCTACCTAACATGGCCTAAGAAGAGTCTCAAAAGAGGAGAACGATCTTTCCCTACTTGCATATAAGACTTTCACGTGTACACGGAACTCTTATCGCGAATTCCGGGCCGTCGTGCTTGCCATCCGCACCGGATGCTAATTGAATCTTTGGTACACTCCGATGATGATAAGGCTTGGGATGAGATTTCGTTTGGAGATAAATGATTTAAGCAAGATTCGTCATTGAGATCACATTATGCACAGTTTTAACGTTTTCTTCCTATAATATCGAGATAACGGTGTCAACGATGTTCGCTTGGGGCAAAAAAAATAGTACGGCGCCAAACTAACGAGTGCATTGACACAATAATAAACTCACGCGTCACCGACCTTGTCATCTTTCCAATCCTGCATACGGTTTTGTAGTATTGTCGCAGTTTTGGAGATCTAATCAGTACTAGCTACCTTTACAGAGTGTCTTAGACTGTAATTTATAGGCCTAAGTTTAAGTCTATTGTTGCGTCCTTTTCTCATGCTAAACGTGATTAGTATTTGCATACGACGTGTTGCAGACTTTTGTGGGTTATTTCCCTATATTTTGTGTTCTTTTTTTCTTTGTTTCTTTTCTATATTCATATATAGGGTAAAAGGTATAATGATTCATTATAAAGATCAATTACTTAACACTAATTTCTATGGTAACTCAAATGCTTTAACTTATTATAAAATAAAATAAACTTATTAGAAATTATAAAAAAAACTCCTCTAAAAACATAGTCATTGCCAAGTCATTATACAAAGTTACTGCCCACTTGTAAATATTGCTCTAATTAACCTAAACCTAAGCAAAAAAATGTGTTTTTTCAGTCTTTTCTTACATTGGGCAATTACTATAGCTATACAGGACAATCACTGCATAACTTACCCTATACACATATATACTTAACACGTACCATATAACTATAATTAATCAAAGGTTCTCAACCCATAAAAAAAAATAAATAAATTCGCACGAAAACGAAGCAAGACTCGGACGATTCGACGATAAGGTGATCAGATAAACGAAAAGATTCGCGTTAAATGCTCGATACTTCTCGCGTCATCGATCTTTTCATTCCTTTTATTTTTTTCATACATCTCTCTCCCTCTTTGGAGTTTCGGTCGCTCGAGTAAAACCGGCCGCGAATACGAAGCGGAACGGGTTTACGTCTTAATCAGGCACGATTCGATCTTAATCGATGTCCCTCTAGACCGTTCCATAAATCTCACGAAATCGTCGTGAATCTTCCACGATCGTGGAGGTCTCCCTCGTAATACGTACCTGCTCGCCCGTATATTATTCACGCTACCGTGAACGGACTCTCTACTCGAACGTGCCTCCGTTTCTCCGCGACAACCGTGAATTATTTTGTCGTCGAGACGCGCCGCCAGTTACGGCGAATACAAATGAATTCCAAACGGTACCTAGCACTCGTCGCGCTATCGTCGAGACGATCGCACGCGAAACTTACCCTAATCGAGGCTATTATTATTACGAGAGACTGTTAATCCTCATTTTTTAACGAACGGAAGTGCAGTCAACTTCGTTTTAAGCATTTTTTTTTCCTTCTCAGGCACGATAAACTTCAGGCTAGACAAAAGAGGCCAAAGGGCGAAAGGTACGTTCTAAAGCAAGCCCTTATATATAATAATAAGGACGCTAAATATAAATATTCCGTTCTCTCTTTCTTATAGAAAAGGTACGTCTGCGTTTGCAAAGAAAGCAAACGCGGTTATGAAACCTCTATCGAGCTTCTCGAATTCTATACGTCCCTTTTTCTAAGGGAAAGGTTCAATGCAACACAATGTTTTCATGGATCTGTGAGGAGAAATCGGTACGGGCACGCCTTACACGAGGTATTGTACCTACACGCATGTAGACATACGTATGTATATATTGCTCGGAAATAACGAAAGAGCAAATATAACGAGGAGGATGAATATTTATGGCGCTCTCAATTGCTTCGCTCCCGCGGAAAAAGGGTCTCTCCTGCTCGTTCTCTCGCCCTTCTACCCTCTACTTCCCTTTTTTCGACTACATCTGGGTCGTGGACCACCGTGCGTAACGTACGATTCACGTGAATCGGAGTGGTCTGATTTATGCACGTTTCACGCTTTCGTAGTGTAATTAAGTCTACATTAACTGTAAAAAATGAGATAAAAAATTCCAAGCATAAATCTATCATCAAAGACAAATATCTCAGAGACGATGTTTAATTCCAATCGTCGAAGGCTCGGAAATGTCGCGGCGACGTCTCATTGGATTTCCTAGTCTGTCTGGGTTCCGCCTCTGCACGATTCAATTTCGTTTCTATCTTCGTCTTATTCGTTCAAGCTTCGAAGAAAAAACATCGTCTGTCTTTCCTTGACTGGATAATTTCAGTTGAGAAATTCTTCAAATGATATAAAGCAAGTGTACCCAGCATCGTAAACGGTACCCATATGTCTATGAGCGGTAAAGAACAAGAAGAAGTAGCTGGAATATGAATAAGAAGAGTACGAAGAATATAAGTTAGAGCATAGGTACATTGGTAGACGAGTGCTGTACCCGGCGATTCGTAGCTTCGAGTGGCTGAGGTGTAAAACGAGTGAATGCATATATCATACGGGCGTAATGCAATATCGGAGACTGCTGCCTCTCGTCCGGAGGGCTTCGAGAAGGGCCCCGGAGGGCCCTGACACGCCGTCCACCGTACGACCGTGTAAGTATAAGTAATGCCTGTTATTTGCCGGGTATTAGTTTTTGTGCCGGCCTAACTTATCGTCCTCGTAAACTGGTGCACAATTACCTGTCTCTCTACCGGTGCCGGCTCTAGCAGAAGCACAACCAGTCTTTTCTTTCTCTTTAACTACTTCTCTTTCTCTCGGAGAGATTCGTCGTCAAAGTGCTTCGAAGCGTGCTCCCTTTTAAAATTACGTTCAGGCCGGTTACCGAACGGAAGAAAAATAAAAGGTTGAGAACGAAATCGGCCGATCGATCATCTCGCTTTTGGAGATTCAACTTTTACCATCCTACTCTTTCATTCTCTTGTTGTAATTCCGAGCAATTTTAGACAACTGGATGATTCCTCGATTACGTCAGGTATTATATTGGCATGGATTAAGCGGTCTTTAGATTATCATGGCCCTGGCCTCGAATACCTACAAATTTTCGGCGATTTTCGATAACGAGTTCAAAAGTCCCCGGATTCGTCTCTTTATCGTAATCCTACATAAATCATTGAACCTCCTCGTGACTCTTAAAGAAGTTATTCGGCACTTTAGTGCTCGATGTATTTAATAAATTTCACTGGAATTCCCTGTGTTCTTCTAAACACACCCAACTAATCCTTATCGTTCGCGTTATCTGGTTAACGAATCGGCCTTTAAGGGAAATCGTCCTCCACAGTCGGTGGGCTTTGTTCTTCTCTCACCCTTCTTGTAACCATTTAACAGGGCCAACGATATTTCCGGAGTAGCCGTCGTTACGGATAATGGCCAGATAAGGAAGATCGCCGAAAAGCCCGTACACCAATGCGCTCCCGCGTACGACTGTCCTCACGGTTGGTCCAATTAAGGCTGCAGCATCCGAGAGATCACGAGGAGATCACGAGTATTTCGACGATTTTAGAAGATTTACTGGCATTTAAACGGGACGAGTTTCTAATCGCACTGGATATTGTATTCGAGAGACTATCAGGAGTCGAATAATCGTGGCATTTCAAACTGGTCCAGTTCAGATTATTCTCTGCGAAATATGGACCCCTCCTCCATTTCCGTTGATCTTCATGAGAATCGTACGAGAATCTACACCTGGACTACGAGGTCTGAAAAAACCGAGAAATAGGGAAAGTACAAAGACGTTTTAACGCGCGAAAAATCGTCCACAAATTTCCCGGATCCTTTCGACCACCCAAAAAGCCGGTCACATAAATCGCCGAGCATGCTCGAAAATCCGTGACGATTAAAGCCAAAGTCGACTGGCTCACAATAACACAGAAACCTTCCAACGAATATTTACCGAGGTTCGAGATTCTTCTCATTGTAGCGATTTCGTCCACCGTCCTGCCACGGCTACATTTTACGCAACGTCGGCTTCGACTTCCTGTTACCGAAAGTCGACGGTCCATACGTACAAATACGAACATGTATTTTATATATACATGTATATAAAAGAGAGAGAAACCAGCTCTCTTTCCCTCTATTTTCCTCGGACTTCTTTAACGTCCGTGAAATGGACTTCCTGCGGAAACGCTCGAATGGACTTGGATTATGACTTTTAAATGTAGACTTTATACTCGTCGTGCATCACGACCATTGTACTAACTTCCACCTACATTATCGTCCCTTAAAACGATGTATATTAATAACTGCACATTTCGATCGCAATTTTCTCTTTGTCTCTAATTTTTCCCACTCTTCGTCCCACTTTCACGACCCTTCCCCTAAAAAAAAAAATCCAAACCCTTCGAATTCTACGAAAGAGCTCCTAATTCGAGGACAAACGACCGTATTGTGACGGCCCGCATTGTCCCACCCTATAACCGTGAAAAGTGTTCCTAACCAAAACGCAAGTGAGAAAGAGGACTCAGAATTTTTTCCAAAAAATTTCGTCAATGAATCGCCGACAAATTTTTTTTAAGAATTACGACGTCTCTTTTAGCTTGGACGAACCAACTCGCTTATCCTTCAATCTAATTTATCATAAAAAGCCATTACGGCAACTAAACGACACGAGACACGCATTTCATAAGTCTTCCTTCAATTTCACTATCGCGAGCCGCCGTTTAATATTATATACTCCAGCAAGTCTTATCACCAGCCGCAATCGATCTGACCAATTTATCCGCAGGGCGTTATACTCGATCGAATAATTATCATTCATAAAAGCCCAGGCATGCTTGTATGCATACAGTGTATGCTAACGGTATAATCCTCGGTAGCTAGTTGGAAAGTGCATTCATATAGACGAGGCACTTGTCGCGATAACACGCCATAATTAGAATTCGCGATCGACCGAGCCAAGTACAGATACCCTAGGCGATAACTTTGATTATTATACAGGATGTAGCATAGATTCTCGTGCTTAGATACGAGTCAGTAACGACAAAGTCTATGATTTATAAACGATTTATCGTCTACTAATCGATTCTTTACAAGAGAACACGTTTCTAACCGAGTCCATCGAACTTCTTACGAAAATTATCGAAGAGGACGGAGTAACCATGAAAAAGCGGACCAACGACGGACGGACGGTGGGAAAGAAGAAGCAAGTTTGGAATCTCATCTCTAATGATCGGTGACTTAATATTCCGGCTACGTGGGTACTCGATTTAACGAGGGCGGCAAGCACAAAGCTCCAGAACGTGCGTTCGCCCGTGCACACGCCGTAACGGCTGAGAAATAGACCGGCTCGCTTTCGAAGGTCCGGAGCGGTCTTCTTTCTTTCTCGATCGAGAAACGTTCGACCGAACCTGTCGGGCCTGGCACGCCGCATGGCGTTTTCTCTCTCTCTCTCTCTCGACGGATAAGCAACCGAGAGATAAGATACGCTAATTGAGAGATCTTAATTGGAGGCCGCAGGTACCCTATCGGACCTCCTTCTCGCCTGAACGTGCTTTCCCCTACCAAAGAGTCTCGTCGAACCTGAAAACCTGGGCTTCGAGACAAGCCGCATTTTTTCGCGCGAGTTTTACCACTTTGAGGATCCACCGATCAACGGGATATCTTGGGCGTGATCGTCGATCGAAGTTTCATCTTTTTACAATTTAATTAGCAATGAACATTTTGTAAAGAGTTTTTCGATGAAGAAAAGAGAGAATAGTCGTAGTAAGCGGAACGTATGGTGGGAATTATCCTGTGAGATAAAATTTCCGGTAGGGCTCCGGCCGAGTAAAAAAGGGGTTAATCTTGGGATCTCGAAAAGGGCCTAGACGTGGTCTGTTATATACGCGTATAGGGATCAATTTCGACCTGGTGGCGCGTGAATGCTCCTCACACAGGAGAGAGAAAGAAGCTGAGGCAAAAGGAGGGTGAAACTTAACGGCTTCGTCGGGGCCCAGACGCGTGATTTCCAGATCAAACACTCGAGCGCGTTAAGAAGGAAGGGGGTGCTTATACTATTCGAGTCGGTATGTACGAGAAAGGAGGGTGTCAACGAGGTGGCAAGAGGGATTGGGGGACCCTCTTTCTCTCTCTCTCATTCCTTCCTTCCTTCTATCTATCTATCTATCTCTCGCGTCCCGTTTCGTTCTTTCTCCCCTCCGTCTTTCGAGAGAAGGGGGAGGGAGGTGAGAGGATTTTTTTACATTATTTGGGGTGCCCTTGAAAGCCCACTACCGAGGAAATCAACGGTCGGAATTGGAGTGCCGAGAAGAAGCCGAGACACGTACCTACACCTTCCGCCCTTTGCCCGCGGGGACCCCTAATAATACCTTCTCGACCATCCCTGGCAAATAACGAACCCACAACTACCACCCTGCTTCTTCGTGTCCTTCCACTACGTCGCGAGACGTACCACTGTTTGATTTTGGCTTTCCTCTCTAAAGAATTCTCCGATTGGAGAAGAGATTTGCGATCGAGAGCGAGGTAAATCGTTTCATTCTTCTCCCTCGATGGAAGTCTTTTCTTTCTTAGAACGTTGGATCTCATGGGAAAAATATGAGAAGCTTTAATAAAAAAAAAATCGGTAGGTATGTACCAGACCTCTATTTACTCACTTACCTATTCCCTGGAGACGTTTTAAAAATTAATACGTGGGAGGATGACTTAGAAGGTGATTAGAACGACGTGTAGCAGTGTATGAGCATGTATTTGACAATGTTTTTTTTTTTTTGTTTCTCTCTCGTACGGCGGCACACGTTATTAGAAGTCGCAGTTATGTGCGCGTTTTCCTTACGTTGGAATGTTATATTTATTGCTAGTTGCTGCCGGGCGTGTCATGGCTCGTTTCTAATCGCCCAATGCGATTAAAAAAAGGATCGCTCGGGATTTGCTCTTTCTCCCTCTCTCTCATTTTATCACTTTCAATTTCTTACACGTTCAACGACCAGAACACGTCCGGGGTACATCGACACATCGATTTATTGGGTAACGGTTTGGGCCACTATGTTTAACTACACGCGAATTATACTTTAGAGTATCATACATATCGTCGTCGTTCGCAAGGTTCGCCAACGATCGTGTACGGTACGTTTATCGTTTATTATCGTTATTATCATTCGTCGTTTCCTCGTTATATCGATCGTCAATCTGGTGTCTGTGTGCCTATGTCCGGTATTAAATATCTTACAATACACATCATCCTTCCATATATTTATATATTTATATATATATATAATATTTATACTTTACCTTTTCTGTTTTTAATTTTATTTATGTATACTATCTATCTATAGGGTAGTCAGATTCATCTCTCGCGTTCCGTTCGTTTTCACCGTCGTTCTGATTCGTCGATAATGATGATGATGATGATGATGAGGGTGATAATTGTTGTGATAATGACGATGAGAAAGTATGAAAAAAAGAAGGGAGAGAGAGCGAGAGAGAGAGACAGAGAAAGAGAAAAAGAGGAGAGAGAACGACACATACTTCTAATACGCTCGTTCATCGTGCATGGTCTCTAATCGCGCGACACAAATTCTAAAAAAAAGTTTGAAACCCTCTTCGAGAATCTTTGGCTCTCTCTCTCCCAAGAAATCTTCTCTCTCCTCTCCTCTTTCTAATCGCCGATCGTAAAATCCTACTCGCAATTACTCGACGCGTGTGTCTCTTCCCTTTCCTCTCGCGTCGTGTGACTTCTGCGTGTGTGACACTATGCTTACACATACAAAAACGAGTAATAGTAGTTGTAGTAGTAGTAGTAGTAGTAGTAGTAATAGTAGTAGTAATAGTAGTAGTAATAGTAATAGTAGTAGTAGTAGGATAATTTCTGTGTTTTTTCGTTTCGTTTCGTTTCTTTCTTTCTTTGTTCTTTTTTTTTTTTTCTTCTTTAGAGGTGGCGTTTACAATACCATATTACAATATGAATACACTACGCGTTACAATTAGGTTTATTTTTATTTATTTTTTTTTATTCCTGTTATTAAATTATAAGCGTTCGGACTTTGACGTCTTTTTCTTCCGCTTTTTTTTCCCTTTTTTCTTTCCTCTCGTTTAGTATAGTCTGTTCATTTCCATGGTCAGCTGCTGGCATTTAGTTTCCGTTTACGCGCAACATTTTTATTTCTGCTTAGCTTGCGCTCGCCACGCACCGATGGACGAAGAAACGAGAGACGCGTGACAGAAAGGAAAGGGAGAAAGAGAGAGAGAAAGAGTGTGAGGATCGTATGTATGCGTGTCTCATGGATAAATGCATGTGTGTGTGTCTGTGTGTGCAATAGTAGAAAAACATACGTTCTCGCGCGTATCTTCTAATGCAAACTCGAGCCGGTTTTTTTATTCCTATATCCGGTCGGTTCTCCGTTTTCGGACAAATTTCGCGAGGGTGGTGAGAAAGAATTTGTAGGTAATGGGTTCGTCCTCGTGATCGTCGAAGGGTACGTGGCGGTATCATTATTATTTTTTTTTTTTTGTTCCATATATATATTTATATATAATATATATTCCTACGCACAATTTGTTTAACTACTCACATTAGCATCACATACAAACAGCATTCGAGGTCGATTCGTGGGTGGGGGTGGAGGAATTTTGTAGGGCCTCTAAAGCGTAGCCGTTCGTTACGCAAACGAATTGAGTCAAGGAAATCTGGAGTTCTCGAATGGACGGGTAAGAAAGAAGAGAAAAAAAAGGAATGTTGTTGAAAATGCGAGGCACGATCGTTGGCCATGGAATATATTCTGTACACCAAGAATCGATGGAGGATGATTGCTCGACGATAGAAAAGAAAAAAAAGGAGGAGGGATTGTATATCGTGCACGTGAAACGTCCGCGAAATTCAGATCATTATACACAACAAAAAAAAAAAACAACGAAACGAGAAGACTACTTCGATCGATTCGAGATCGATTCGTGCGTGATGAAGGAAGAAAAAAAGGGGATGAAATTATAAAGTGGGGAAAAAAGTGTGAGCGAGAGAAAGGAGAGAGCGACGCGTCTTTTCACACGAGGTCGATCGTGTGAATGAGGGATGATAATGATGAATGTGGTAAAGAATGAAAAAAAAAAAAAGAGAAATGAAGGAAGGATCAGGCGATACGGCCTTCGTAGTAACCTAAAACGTGATTTCAATAAATAAGCTACCTAGGGAGCGTTTCCTTTTTGGGAGAAAAAAAAGAGCAGGCGCTCCTTTCGCGTGGCGATGCCGCGAGGAGCTGCTCCGTGTCGCTGCTTCCGGATCAAGAATTCGAAGGAGGGTTGAAAACTAGTCAAGAAGGAAAAACAAAAAATAGGATAAAGGGTGTGAATATTAAAGGGGGGGAGTCGTCAGCAGCAGTAGTAGCAGCAGCCGGTCGGCTCTTCGCGTCGCCATCGCGTACGTGTTCGCGTTTTCTAACCTAGTAATACAGTTTTTTTTGCGACAGCGTCCTAAGGATTAAGTTTCAATAACGGTAATGTAATATATTACACGCACTCACACGCGCTTAAAGAGGCAAATACTCACGGCGCGCGATTCTGACGGACGCGCGCGCGGGTACATTCATACGTACGGTCATACATACAACGCGCATAAAACAACACATAGAGAGAGATACGCTCCCGTTCGCTCGTTTACTTTACCCCTGTACCATTGTTTTTTTTTTATTTTTTTTCTATTTTCCTCTCCTCCTCAATTTTTTCATGGTTATTGCTCATTCGTAAGAAGAAGTACAGGGGAATCGGTTCTCGAGCGAACGATCGATCCTCGCGTATTCGCACGCGGTCGCTATTACACGCACACACACATACCTACGTACAATATCCACACATACACGCATGCAGGCAGGCTGAGAACGAACGTTACGTTACGTTAGGCGGGCCATAAAATTAGCACACAGCGAGCGAGAGAGTCTTGCGGCGTGAGGCTTTTTTTTTATTATTTCGTTTCGTTCATATAGCGTGCTCGCGCGCGACGGACACCCCTCCTGAGGAAAAACACCGCGATTCTCTTTTTTTCTAAACGTATTTTTTCTTCTCTCCATTTCCCTCGCACGAGCAAAGAATCGATCGCGCCGATGTCCCCGGAAATAAAAAACTAATTTGAGAATCCGTGCGTTGACAGGAGGTGAGATTAGAACCGTTTGTGAACGTTTCGTTCGAGAATAGAGAGAGAGAGAGAGAGAGTGATACACACGGTTGGGAGGGGGAGACGAACGCGTGCACGCGAGAGCGCACATTAAATACGAAAACGATCGTTCGATTTAGAAAATTCGACTCTACGACGAGATTTCATCGACTCTTTCTCGCGAGCTTTCTTCTCCAGGTTTCCTAACGCCTCTTGCCCGAAGTGGGTTCAGTCGGGGGGCAAGAGAAGAGTTTTCGGAGTTTCGCGCGAAAAAGGCGATCGGAGTCGTTGAGGTCGTCGTACGTTGCTCTTTTATTATTCCTTCTTTTCCGCTCTCTCTCCTTTTTTTTTGTTTGACTTCCTCAGGTTCTTTTTAGAAAAAATCGAGGCGCGAGGATTCGCGCGTGACTCTTTTTCCGACTGGCTTGCCTGTTGAGATCCGGACCCACGATGTCGTCAATTGGAGGTAAACGACGAAGCAACGCGTTGTATTTTTTCGGTAGTCTGGTCTCAGGTGGCTCACGGAGGGTCGGTGTATTCTGTGTGGATTTGTGTATATGTGTATTCGTGTGTGTTTGTGTACCTGTGATGTTACGTGTGTGTGTGGGTTAAGGAGGCAGTCTTGATCGGCGAGCCAACGCTTTTCTGGCTCAATACTTGCTGGCCTCGACGAGGAGACGACTCTCGTGCCGTCTTCGTGGCATCGCCGAGTGTTCTTCCTCGTCTTGCCGCATCTTCCAACGATTCGAGTGCCGATGACGATGCGTCGTCGTGTGACCCGCCTGCTGCCTCGTGCCGGTACCATCGGCTTGTATCAACGAGTTCTTCGTCGCCCTCATCGGTGAAGGCTTCCTCGAAACAACGTAAGGTTCCCTTGGCTCCATACCACCCATATCCGCGTTCACCAGAGTGTTGTGGTGGTTTATGTCGGCGTGAGGATTGTACTTGATGAAATTGAAGCACTCCTGCCTGCCATGGGGATTCTTCATTGGCTTGCCGAGCTTGTTGAAGCCCAAATATCGCGTACCATCGGCCACGCTCCTGTACCTCAGGTACGAGCCGTTGTAGACCTCGTAGAACTGGCACATCGGACCCTTCTGTTTTTTCGGCTGTAACAGGAGTAAAGAGACGTATTAAGCAATGGTTCCCTGATTTCTATAGGAACACCTGTGGTGGATATATTAGGAAGAATGTGGGTCAGAAAAATGTTCTGGTGTTCTTAACCCTTTGCCTTATAATATCGTGTGAGACTCGTTGTACAAATTCCGAGACTAGGATAAAAAGCACGAGTCAAACTCATGGTTCAATTCTTCCAAGTTAATTTTTTTTATTTACTTCCTTTTTGGTGTTCATTAGTCTCTGGACAAGCTTATAATTCATTTTTTCTAAATTTCTAGTATTAATTTGATTGATTGTCGAATCAAATCATAAGGCAAGAAGTTAATAAAAAGAATGAATAAATAAAGTAATTACCAGGCCAACGAGTTTCCACCGTTTGTTGAAACAAATGTATCGCTGACTTTTCTCTGCAAAGATGTAGAGCTTCCTACTGAAGTCCTCGGACTGTGTCGTGAGCTTCTCTGTAACAGCAAGAAAAGAGGGTTAAATAGAGAGAAAATCGTTGCTTTCGTAGAAGGGAGAAAGAGATTTCGCGGTGTCCTTCGAAGCGATACGAGCGGCAAACGCGAGAGAGGACAAAGCGACTTCACCGATGGTGGCCGAGATGTCTTTCGTGGCATCGGTATGCTGAGGCGTGCGCGCGCGAGAGCTCATGCTGGCACATTTCCGAGAACGGAAACCACGAGAGAGGGAAAGAGTCCGTGGTTTATGGCGCGAGAGTCGTACTACCTACATCGGAGGTACGTTCGCTCTCTCATTCGTGTTCCTTCGTTCCTACTGTCCCTCTTCTTCTTTCCAGGCACTCTTCGGCACCGTGGAAAGAAGAAAAGCGGCGGCCTGGCCGGTCGGTGCTAATGAAGGAGGCACAGACCGACCGGTGTGTGCTTTGCCACTTAGCGGACCCTGTCGTTCGTGCTTCGACCCCGAAGAGAGTGCACGTCGTACCCTCGGCACCTCTTCTCCCATTTCTATATCCTTCCCTTTCCATCCTTCTCGCGTTATTACGAAATATCCCCGAGAAGACGTCCTCTCCAGGAGAATACGAGTTTGACAGGTGCGGAACTACCGAGTTTCTTCAAAATTAAAAGAGTAGCCTATATGTTACGTTCATCGAGTTCTCGCAAAAAGATAACAATGACCGGGATAGAAGAAGGCATATACGAAATTGACAATATCTTGAAATAGTTCACATCGACCGAGGTATTACAATACCGGTAAGTGTTTGGAAGACTTCCATGTATGTCCTGCGGCTTTCGATATCGGCTTTGAAGACGTGCCAAGAGCTTCTAAATACCGAAAATCAAAGGCTCTTCTCCCTGTTCCCTTTCTCGTTTGGTTAGCCTCGATACTCGTATATTAAACTCCTAAAAATAAGGATTACCGTCTCCAATTTCTAGGGGCAACGAATTTTGCGACGGGGTATATGACTAAGGAAATTCTTCGGCGTGCCGAGAGATACCTATCCCTTTCTCTCTCAAAAAGTTCGGCACCCCCTTCTGATCGAAGCCGCCAGGAGATTAGAGGCTGCCAAATGAATTAAAAGCCAATTTTAATCAAAAGCGGGCACCGGCTTTTAGGCACGATTACCCCCGATAATAACCGGTGGGATGGGCCAGCGTACGAGGAAAAGAAGACTGGGGAGAGAAGAATGGATCCCATATATTACTTCTACGTGCTCCTCGCGATACGGGAACCGATTTGCCGGCTGGTTATAGGTTCGCAACTGACCCGCGTACTAAAACGAGGACAACGGCCGAGTTCTTTCAACCCTAGAGGCCTGGAAGCAGAGACTCTTGCCAGAGTTTTGTCCATGTGTTGGTACTCGAAAAAAGAACGATACTCGAAAGAGGAACGATACAATTTCTTTTTTCCAGGACACGAGTGTATCATTGAGAACCACTGGTGCGCCACAATTTCGCGGCGTCGGCGTTATGAAAGGTATAATACAACGCGAGATGGTCGGTATAACGCGTAAGCAGAAGAGGAGAAGATGGAAAAGACGCGAATAGCCGCAGCTCTTGTTATGAGGGCGCACGTATAATAGCGACCCTGTCATTAACACCTAAACGCACGATTGCCCGCAACGGCATCGTCCTTCTTGCCCAGGAGCACGAGTGTGCATATATACATGGTACATAAGCTGGTAAAACGATAGAGAGAGAAGAATATCGGGGCGTCCCGGATCAAAGGTGCGACAGCTGAAGTCTGGTTTACCGGGCTGACGCGGTAATCACAGCTCGCTAAGACTAAAATAATTAAATTCCAGGTCGGACGAGGTGCTGTCCGCGCGCGGAATCCTCGATCTCCCGATCCATATTTAGTTCTATCTAGCGTCCGTCCATCCGTCTTTTCCTGACACTCCATCGGAAAAGCTGCTCTCGCGCGAAATTCCTCTAGCCATTCTAGTCCCGGTATGTTAATCGATCTTACGAGCTGTCGTGGACTTTACTGGAGAAAGAAGGCCGCGTTCTCTTCCTCGTATTCTTTCGAGTAACTTATCTTTCGAACCTGCGAGGGATACCTACTAGGAACGCCCATTGGATCTCTCAGGGTGGTCGTTGCTAGCTCAAAGCTGATTCGTAAGTCGAACAATGAAGACAACCAATTAGTGGCTCTGCCGCTTCCACTCGGTGGAATGAGCCGCTCTTAATCGCTCTCGTTCGATAGACACACACTCTTTTACTCTTTCTTTCTCATTTTCTCTCGCAGGTATCTTCTTGGGACCAGTTTTTTAGTCGTAATTAGGAGACAAAGGTTTCGGAGCCAGTTTCCAGGTGTTGGGTAGGGAGATGGTGGTGCAAGAATCGAATCTACGTCTTGCAAAATCTTATACAAGGTGGTTCTTATAATCAAATTGTTCATATGATAGGTGTACACACCAACTATCATTTTTCGTTCTGTTAACACATTGTTGACCGGTCATGAATTAATTCGTGTCGTCGTGCCCAAATGTTGTTGACCAGCCACGAGTAGACTCGTGATCCACAAGCTTTTTTTTATTAAATAAAATTTATTTATATTGTTTCACTTCCATATCCAATTACAAAATAATATCCAGTGACGTGAGATAAATTCTGAGTAAAATTGCCGGTCAACAATGTGTTAATAGAAGTTCATGTTTATATAAGAGGGTTCTATGACAAATTTGATCTCAAATGTTGCACCTTATTGGGAAATTAACATGAAATTAATTATTAACTTTAATAGAAACATAACATTTTGTAACAATATAGAAAAATGTGAGAGAAATTAATTTTACTTATTTAAAGATTTTACTCTTGTCAGAAGGATTAAGAATGGTTCATTTCTTGTGGCTTAAATGATTAGAAATTGTACTCATAGCGAGATAAATCGTTTACATACGAGATAGACTGGAAAGCACAGGTTTGTCAAATAATGTATGATCTAAGTGTTTACATTTTAGATAATAAGAGCTCATAACCCAGAAGATTACTTTCATATAAATGTAGTTTTACTATATCCAATTTTTCCCACCGATCGATTCTTTCCAAAGTCTCTCGAACGAGGAAGTTACGAAGTGTCTCTCTCTCAAAAAAAAATGACAGGTGATCAGGACGGCCCTCGAGATTATCATAGAAACGCGATCGTAAAAAAGATCGGCGGCACCTACTCTTACGTCGCGGTAAACGACCACGGAAACTGTACTCGTACGACCGCAGGCACGCATCCGCTTTCGCCGGCACGACGATAACGAGAGAGGTGACGTTCGACGAAATTGATTTCTGAACGAAATAAAATAACGAAACATTAAAAAAATGCTAACGTGGCAAGAAAAAAAAAAAAAATGGATAGACTCGATCACGCCCGATGGAGCATCGAATGACACCGATGTGATCTTCCTTAAAGACTGAACGCCACTGTCATTTATCCGATGACGCCTCTCTTCCGGAGCTTATATCTAGACGTTCCTTCTAAGGTAAATCGATACCCCGGCTGTCTTTAACGCCGAGAGAAAACCGGCAAGACGATGGACGATGACTCATATGTGTGTCGGGAGATCAACGTTTACAATATTGCTACCGTATCGATCAACCTTTCACACGTTGCAGCTACTACCGAATTTATACCTCTTCTAATAAAAGAAACAAGATTAAAAAAAAAAGAAAGTATCGCGAGTGGAACGATCCCACGGTGTGTCTCGATTCCTTCATGGTTCCGTAAGCCACGCTGTCAGCGGAATAAGAGGGAGAAAGAAAGAGAAAGGCTTTAACGGGAGAAAAGGTGGAGAGAAGTAGGTGGAGGAGAAGGAACGTGATGGATCTCGGGGAGGTGCAGACACCGTGTAGCGTGCGGCGCGAAAACTGGCTCTTCTGTTTACACAAGCCTTCGGCTTCTTCCCTCCTCCCAGTTCCTCGCTCTCATACTCTCTTTCTCTCACAACTCGCGTAGGGCGGACGGTTTCTCCTCCTTCGCATACACACTGAGAAACGGTGTTCTCGAGATTGCGCTGGAATCGAGAACGCTCGTTCCATCCTCCGGTAATATACTCGGAACCAAGGACGAGAAACACGTTGGAATTTTTTTTTGAAGGAAAGATAACGGAGATAATCGATTTCGTTCGATGATACACGTCGATGGTGCCTCGTATGGACCACATCGTCGTATCCTACCAAAAGCATGTTCCACGATAAGAGACTTTGGAAAAAAAAAAAAAGATTCTCGAGGATATTCCGTGAAACGATCTTGGGTTATTTCTATCGACGGTCATCCGTAAAAGACAAGTTTTGACGTTTACGAGTAATCAATTCGCGATAAAGCCACGTTTTTCCAGCTGCTTTCGTACAGAACGAGCCTGCTAGTCCTCGTTCCCTTTGGTAAAAGAGAGAAAGAGAAATTCGATTATACGCGTAGAACGACCGTGAACTTTAAGAGGAAAAGCTGAACGTGCTCGATAAATAACGGAGGGAAAAGGAGAGCGATAGAGAAGACGAGTCGAGATAAACGGTGTCTAGTCGAAAACAATGGTGACTAGAGAGAAGACGAGTCGAAGGAGCATCGTAACTCATCTCGGTCCTTGGAGATTCCCTTTAAGAAGGAGTTCCTCTCCCTTTTTCTCTTCGCGCAAAGGGCGCTGCCCTCTTCCTCCATCCTTTCGAAGAGACGATAACTTCTCCTCGGTGTTATTAGCGAAGATGAGATTTCTCTCATCGCAGATTTTTATCTCGTTACGAAGAAAGTATTTAAAAAAGAAAAATAATTATCTTCCTCTCGCAAGAAATACATTAAACGTCTTCGGTCGAGAATTCGAATTTGTTCTTTCAAATCTTAAGAATCGATGCCACCAGCTCAGCTCGATCCTATCTTCGGTTATTAGCTCGTAAAAGCTGCGCTTTGGGATGAGCAAGGGATAGATAAAGGGTGCGTGTGAGCGAAAGATTCTTTCATCTGCTCTCGGTAGCCAGAAAAGAAGGAGAGAGAAACAGAGATATAAGTTCCCGACCCAAGCTCCAATCGATAAGGATCGCAGTAAATTAAGATCTTTAATGCCGACGGTCGTCGACGTTTAAAATCCTCTTCGGCAGCCCCTTCGAGGAACTTTTACGGAACCGTCGATTCGTACGATAAGCTACACGTTGCCTTCCGTACCTCTTGATTGGGATCGATTAACTAATCGTTGGTCTCCCTTCGATAGCCACACGTACGATATTCGTATCTCTTCGAAGTCTACGGGGTTTGTCAATTTATTCTATTATTATTAAGATATTAATTAACAAATTTTGGTCTTCCAATCGAAGAAATACATAAAATTCAATCTAATCACCATTATTACATCTAAAATTTACTCGACTTGGAGAATAATAATAAAAAGAATAAAGTTTCCTCTCTGATCATTAACGAAAGAATCATGGGGTGAGAGAAAAGAAGAGAGAGATGGTAGTTGAAGGAAGGTCGAAAAGATGAAAAGCTTCCACTTACGAATCGAATCGAATCGAAAAAATACATAAAATTCAATCTAATCACCGTTATTGCATCTAAAATTCACTCGACTTGGAGAATAATAATAAAAAGAATAAAGTTTCCTCTCTGATCATTAACGAAAGAATCATGGGGTGAGAGAAAAGAGAGAAAGATGGTAGTTGAAGGAAGGTCGAAAAGATGAAAAGCTTCCACTTACGGTAGGGTGCATTGTCATCGCTGCGTCCCACGGCCTTGATCGAGCGGCCCATTACGGTAACATTGCCGCTGCTGCAAGTCGAGTAGAGACTCACGGAGCGCACCATCGCCGGTACCGCCCCGCACATCACCACCTGCAATTACAAAAGGGTGCTCTTATGTCTTCCAAAAGCGAACAATCCCGTTTGGAAGGGCTCTCTCCTGTGCAACACGCCCGTAAACACAGGGAACTATACTTTGCCGCGCTTTTAAGCGCGTGCCGTCGATCCGCTATTATCTAACGCGTCTTTTTATTTTTTTTAAACGGTACGATGGAATTTAACTAAATTTAAAATGAAAGAAATTCGATGGAATGACGAGGAAAATTCGTGGAATGTTTCGGAAGAGATTTTAGTGCTGGAAGGATTCTTTTTACGATCTTAAAGTCATTCTTTTGGATTTCTCGCGGATTCGAGCGCAGGCTTAGAGCGAGCAAACAGGGATCCATGTCGGGGAAATAAGAGAGGATCGTTAACGAGGGAACACGAGCAGTCCATTAATGGCACGTCCGAAAATCGGCTTTCGTTTATTTCAAAACTGGCGCCATAACAATGTTATGAGACCGTATAGCCAGCCATGAGGCACTTCATTCCGTTTAATTAACCAAATTGAAAGCATCTCGTGCAAGGTTGCGATACTAATAACAACGGTGTCATTATTTTACTGAGAGGGTGTATTAAAAGCTAAAAAATGTTTTAATTCGTATTCTTGAAATATCATAATAATACAATCTTTCAATTTTACAAGTATATAAATGAAATTTGTGAATTTTGTGAATCTTTATATAGCATTGTCACCTATAAATGTTCGTATGAAATTCTTTTATATGTATCCTAATAGGTTTTATAACCCATAAATAAATAAATAAATTTTTAAAAATCGGTGATCGGCCACTAATAATATTTTCTATTGCGTTACTTATGATTTTTATTATCTTAGTTTCTATTTTTTTGTCAACTAAGTATCCTTTATCAAAGAGTGTATAAATAAATAAATAAAATAAAAAAGCAAATACCACGAGTACTCGATCATTTGGTAGCGTATAGAGAACACATAAATCCCGTCCAAATCCGATTCGAATCTTCCCGCGAAATTACCCATATACGTTCGCTTAAAGTCAATCGTAAATCTTCATCGAGTCGAGAATGAATCGAACGGTGCTCTCGAATCGTTATATCGAAGCTTCTAATGGAGAAACATCGCGTTTCTTTCGCAACGAACGAAAGAAAGGTAAGAGAAAAGATATGAGAACGTGGCGCGCGCACAAGAGCGCGAAATTAAAGGTACAAGGAAGAATATAAGAGAGAGAGAGAGAGAAAGTGGGAGCTCAAAGGCGGCAAGGAGCGCACGAGCACGTCGATATAAATCGTCGGCGTTGTAAACGCGTAGGAGTGGAAGCACCGATCATTAATCTATGGCAGGTAAGGTGCGCGCCGACGTAATCGTCGATTTACTAAGTCCTGCCACGACTTCCAACACGCGATACTGCTTTTCTTTCTTTCTCTGCCAACACGAATTCCATCCTCTCTTTCTATCGGCTATCTTTGATCTGACCCGGTCACCGAGCAAACTGCGGGAGCATTCGAAAGGGAACGAACTACTATCGGTCGCTTACACGTACATTGTATATGTACAGGGTGTAAAAAAATGTTTTTTCTTGACTACCATAGTTGGATTCTATAGTTTCAAATCGGTGAAGATCTACTAATAAAACTCGAAAATCAAGGTCCAATTTTTTGTTAACCATGTGACGTTCTACTCTTCCTTAGGCCAAAATTGTCAAGAGAACCATATGTTCCAAAGCAACCCTTTCGTTAGAAATCAATGTTAAAATATTGTTATTTGCAAAATGAATTTTATGTTACATAGCTCCATATATTGAACTTAACGCTCGTATATCACGTGTAACAAATGTGTGATATTTGTTGATTTGTTGAATTTTGATTTGTTGATTAGTAGATCTTCACCGATTTGAAAGTATAGAATCCAATTATGGTAGTCAAGACAAAACATTTTTTTACACCCTGTACATATCTACGTGTTAGAGATAAGAACGAAAAGTACAGCCTGTGTCAGGTTTGCAAAAGAATTTTTAACTATTTACTCACCATCAGGAGGCACAAAATCTTCGCTAAAACGGCAAGCTGTGGTAACCTGGAACATAAAAGAAATTTTTACCGATTAGTTGGTTTATAGTACACCGTTGGTAATGAATAAGCGAACCCGTAAGAAAATTATTATTATTATATCAAGCGTACAAATTGAAAGTAGAAGATTCCGTGGATCTCTCGTGACGGATAAGGGAGAAAACGTGTACGAGTATATATGTATATACGAAGAGATAATTAATACGGGAGACAAATTACGAGTGGCAGATCGTATCGGTGTGTTGCACCGGGCGACTGGTCTCGATCATATCTCTTTAAACGTGCACCGCGGGTAGGATAATAATATTCATCTAACCCTTCCCTCACGTGACCTCTTCTTCTTCCATTTTAATCTCGTGTTTCTTTTAACAAAAAATCCTTGCTATCGACGACGTGGCGCGTGCCAGGCGATCGTAAATGCAACAATTATTCTTTCGAGGAAATGACGACGATTTAGGTAGTAGAAGGAAAAGCACGACTCTCGTAGAAATCAAGAGTACCAAGAGCGTGTGTGTCACGAGTTGTAAGTAATAACCCAGTTGCAAGCGAGCACCGCTCGTGTGGTGTACAGCCACAACGAGTTGCGTAATGTGAATGCATCTCGTGTTACAGAATACAGGTGAACACCAACGGTAAGAGACGAAATGGACCATGTAGGTTTCCTTCGACAAACGTTCGATGCATTTCAACTATCAAGGATAATAATCGATGATTTACGATACAAGATTTCGCTACCAATTACTTCCCTCTCATTCTCCCTTTGCAATCTTCTTGTAATCGAATACTACTTCGGATATCGTTTGATGTTGATCGTAAAAGCCAACGATTCTTTGCTATAAGAGAGAGAGAGAGATTCTCTTCTCTCGCACGTTTATCACCGTATATTCAATGCGACAGGCATCGAGCGCGTAATGCGCGTTGCGGTTCCCCTAACGCACTCTTCTCAAGTTTCCGAGGTTTAATTGTACCGACGTGACACACGGCTGGAAGTACGCTAAACGTCGCGACGTTGAACCTTTTCCTATTATCGAGACGCTACGAAGTTGATGTACCTTGTCGTTCAACGATTTTTCTCTTTTCCATCTTCTTCAATTTCTATTTTTTTTTTTTTTTTATTATTAAAGATGGTAACGCCGAGAAGAGAAAGATACGAAGAAAGATAACGATCAACTCGCGACGAGGTAATTTCATATTCCAAAAGAAGCCTTAACGAGGACAGTAATAACGATGATACCATGAACGAACGAGATAGAGGGATGTACTCGATCTTACCGCTCGGGTTGCGCCTTCTACCTGTTATCTCCGATCGAAGCGTCAATTTTTCGCGAGAACTCGCGCACAGCCCGATCGGCTAGCTGTCAAGCTCCGGGCCCAAGGTGTACGAGTATTAAAGCGGTACGGCCGGCGTGCCTTCGAAGACGCAGGCTTTTACATAATTGCAAAATTAGTCACAACGCTTGATGTCCCGCTGACAACCTTCGCCGTCTCGTTAGCCGGCCTCGAAGTATCAAGAAAGAGAGAATTATCGAACGTTTTACTCTCCTTCTTTCTCTCGTTAGTATTACGCAACTATGAAGAAAATGTTACGTTCCCTTGCGTTGTTTTCGTTTATGATTCGTGAAAGCTAGTGACACGAGAGAAAAAAATATGCGAAGAAACTGAGGGAGGTAAAAGAAAAATCCAGTATTTCCAGTATTTCTAGTATCGACGTAGAACACACGCGTGCTTCGAAAGGAGGAGAAGGAGGGCTCGAGGCCGAGAGAGGAGGAGGGTCCTCGACTCGCACGCGGCTCGTTTCGCGATGGAGCTTCGCGCGCGTTCGAGCACGTGCTCCGCCACCGAGTTAAAGAATTCCGAGCTCTCGTGGAATCTCAACGAGACACGAATCTTGGTCTCTTCGAATGAAACACGTTATAACATTCTTGTGGAATCCTTTTCTGGATTTTCGATCGATTAATCGATCAATAACTTACCGTACGATCTCCAAAAACATAGCTGCGTGTTTCCACGGTGTAACGTCATCTCCGTCCCATTATTTCGCATCGAATTAATAAATATCGTTGAATATTCAAAGTCACATTTCTTTGCATCGAATTAATTAATATCGTAGAAGTTTATCGTTGAATATTGAAAGAGCACGAATTCTCAAGTAAAGCCACGCGTCACCGTAATCCTTGATTTCACTGATGGATTCACTCAAATGAAATTATCACGTTAGATGGTCGTAGATACACTTTGAAATGTAGAAGGAAGAATAAGTTGTGCTCACCGGCGCGAGATCGGCACGGTGAATGCGAGCGAGGACTCGCGCGACGAGCCGGCGTGACATCCTCCTCCTCGTGGGCCACGTGGGGACTCCGTTCGAAAAGGGGGATTTTAGTGGGGAGGATATTCGTTGCCCGCCGCGTGAAAAACTGCCAACACTTGAATAGAGCCCGACACGCCGATGAAAAACGCGGCTACCGCCGCCGGCGATGGCTCTCAGCTGGACACCACCGGCCGTCGCCTAGACGCCACCATGCTTTTCTTTTGCTTTCTTACTGGATGATCCTTAGCATCGATCGATTTTATAAACACTGACGAATGACCAACGATCAGAATCTGACGAGAACTCTCACCTTCGATAGCCTCGTGAATAAAATTATGACAAATTGGTATTATTTTTTTCTGGAACCATGGGGTTTTCTTCCATCGAGAAATCTTGCCGAAGAGTGTCGATGAAAAATCGTTACGAGTTCCCTTGGCTAGAGCTTTGAGAAAAGCGTGGACGTCTCTATTGAATGAGGAGAAGGACGACAGAGGAAACCACAAAATTTAGTGCCTTTGAAAAGCAGCACGAGCCGTCGGAAAAGTCACCTGGCGTTTCCCGTTCGACAATAGAAAGCCCCAAATGTTTCCCAAATAGGCGTATCGAATCCTGACAAATCACGTGCGACAATAGTGCTTTCCCCGATCGATTATGCGCCTACGGTAAATTTCTTTTAGCTGATCCTACTGAAATAAACGGCTGGATCGATCGGTCACGCCAATAAATTTTGATTCTTTGATCACCGTGACCGATGGAAACGGCTCTGCTCAATTTGTAATTCTTTTGCAGACGATACTATATTTCTTTTGGATGATCGGAACGAAAAGTAATGTTTAAATGACGAGAAGTTCTTCGAGTTTTAAAAGTAATTCCACGTCAATAGGAGATGAACGTTATCGCGGCAGCTTGTCGTCGTAGTCGTAAAACCCTAATCTCTCGGCTTAGAGGGGTCTTAAGATCTTTTCGAGCACGATCTCCACCCTTCTTGCACTCTCTCTCCCTCTTAACAATCATCTCTCTATCCAACCCGCATGAAATTCCGATCCAGCATCCCGTGGTCCATCGATTTTCAATGGAACCGATCACGGTATCCGTCTTTAATGGACCAAAAGCTATCCCGCTCGAGTTACAAGAATTCTCATACTACGACGTCTTACATTGTCAAACATTTACCAAATTCCCAAGACGGGTTATTCCCAAAAACTAGTAATACGCTAATTACTTTTCGCGATTCTCATCCGACGGATGTTCTCTGGATCGCGTCACCCGAATTCTTCGAAAGTTTAACACTAATTAGACCGTAACGCTTGGTACTTTTTAAGCATGGAATAATACCAAGAATTTTAACAAATTCGTCATCGTAATCCGGACGAAATATAGTTCGCTTTTAGGATACTCTAAACTCGCCTTTTAAAGTATCGGATGGTGTCAGGACGTAAAATTGTCTCGTCGATTAAACCGAATCTTGTCTTTTTTTCTTGGATGAGTAGGTCGTACTCGTGCCTGGTGCCACGTGAAGTGGCAGAGATAGTCGTCTTAGAAGACGACGATGTTGAAGAAGACGAGAAGGATGAGACGAACGACCGTCGGAACGTTACGTGAAGAGTCATCGTGCGTGAAGTGTTCCAAGGGACGACGACGTAGAAGAAGAAGAAGGATGGAAAGGATGGGAGGATGCGGAGAAAGGGTGAGATGCAAGCGACGTGCTTTTTGCTCGAAAGCCGCGACGTTCCGCCGGCGTCACATTCATTCCGACACGCTTCCCGTCATCCTTCGATACGAAAAACGATCTTGAAGGCGCGAGCCGTCCTGAGAGCTGGAAAGAACGTCGTCATCGGCGACGCGTGTCCACGGAATTTCAATCTCGTCCTTCGAATCTCTTCCGTTTTATTCTTTAACCCTTAGAGGGCCAAGATTTTTAAAAATTTGAAATTCATTATTTCTATTGAAAAGTGATCTGGTCAAATTGGGCTTGATGCTATATGACGTCATGCTGGCCCTTTAAGGGTTAAATTTATAAAATTTTAGGTACAATAGCATCTCTATAATCCGGTCTCTGCAGTAGTCCCGTGTTTTTTTGGAAAGGAGACCACAAAGGAATAATACAAATACAATGCAGAAATGTGAATTTTTTTGCTAATGTGAATCTAACGTGTGCCTAATCAAAGTTACGTAAACTACAGGAATATGCAATATTTTCTGTTGCACTTTTTTTTTATAATACTAATTTTCATTTTATTATATTTTGTGCAATAAAGGTAGGTTTTACTATTATATGCTATATATGCGTTAATTCTTTGTTCCTGTTTTCCTGTAAATTGAATAAATAAATAAATAATTTTTATTAAAATGTGTTTTTTTTTTTTAAATGTACCTCCACTGATTACTGAGAAGCTACTGTACTTTCGAATAATAAAAATTGTCCACCATGTAGGTACTCCATCCCTTTTTTTTTTCTTTAGTACCTCTATCCTAGAAGAACATTTTATGGAAGGATGATCCACCCTATATCGAGATCTCCTTCAGACTGTCGCATTCCTCGTACCTCACTCGAGACGATTTAAAAGGGTTTGCCCGACTCGATGCTCTTAGCTAGCCGAATATCACCCTTTCGTCTTTGCAGCCTGCTCGTTCGTTACGCGGCTACCAAAGAGACCACGGTTAATTGAGTCTTAGGAATTCATTTCGGTGTCCGATAAACTCGACGACCTCCAGGATCGACTGGGAAAACGTCGAAGAAAAATTTCAAACCTTTTGACTTTGGTCTTCTCGAACTGGACTTTCCAATCGAATATTTAACAACCTATCTTTACATAAATTATTTTATAAATACACTTATTTCCACGAATTTCCTTCAAAAAAAAAGAGAGTACAAAAAACATAAATGCTTGGAAGAGATGACGAACGGACGAGTTACGTGGCTTCGAGCAAATGGAACAAGATCGTCTAATCACCGGCTAACGGCAAGCTCGCACGAATACTCGGTGCAGGGAACTCGGTCATCTCTCGTATCGGTCACCGTCTCTCTTGGAAAGAACGTAACAATTCGTGCAACCAGCCGCGTTCGCTCGCGTTACCGAGAACCGTGATTCATCTACGATCGCGACGAAAGGGCACGGAACGCGTAGCGGCGGTACGATGACGTCAGTATACGAGCTCGAATGGTACGACTAATTGACGTTACGAAGAGAAGAAGATCATGATCGATTCGATTATATTCTTTGCGTGCACGCGTTTAACTTCGTTAAGTTTAATTCAAAAGAGAAAGCGGTCGAAGTTTCGAACACTTTTACTTTTAGGATACTTTAAACTCTTTTTTTTTTTTAATCCTCCATGGAAAGTGATTCCTATACAGAGAGGACGAATTCTTCTTATTTCTTTTCTCAACGAACGCGTGTGTCTCGTATCGCGCACGCCACGAGCCTCGCCGTTTGTTGCCCGGCCGTAATCCGTAATGGGCTCTATGGGTATTTAAATAACCATTTCGCCCACCCACCTTCATCACTTAACTCCCTGTCTCTCTTTCTTCGAAAGAGAATCTCTTGTTATCACGAGCACGCTTCATTCTTTTTTTTTTTAGCTTCGGTCTAAAAAACATCAAAGATCCGTCAGGAAAAAGACATTCCTCTCGTAATTTAACAAGAGTATACTCCCTAGTACTCAAGCATGACTTTTGCGTAACACCAAATGTCTCGCGTTTCATCGCTCGATCGGACAGCTTTGAAAACTGTGTCGCCGAGATTATCCGGCGGAAATTCATCGGGCGCCAGCGGCCTTTCGATGATGTTGATGATGACTCAGCCTACTCGGGGTTAGTCATACGAAACTGGTAGAGCTCGAAGAATCCGCACAAGAGCCAGTCGCACTTTTAGGGCGATTCTTTTACTAGCAACACGAGACATCGAGTTGGATCCTTACGTTTATTCTACATGATTGTCAAAATATTGAGAATGATGTAGCATAATGATCGATACGTATCGAAGAGCCCACCTACTATCTATCTCGATGACAAACACGAGAGATACACGATCGATAACGAGTTGATCGTAAAAGTGTCACGATAGTTGACGGATTTCGGTGAAACAACGTATTCTTCTCGTAGATAACGTCGATTACTTTTTTTTTATATGAGGACGTAATATTAAATAATCTGGTCTTTAGAAGCAGAGAACGTTTTGAAAAGGAAGCTCGTGGTTAGAAGTCGCTGATAACGGAAGCGTGGGAGTACGTTCGTGGGTAAGATAAGAAAACTCATGGCGCATGCTGGAGGTAGGTACGTAATTCCTCTAATTATAATTTCTGCGAATCTTACATACGAAACTGGCTCGAAATAAAAGTTACGTCATTTGATTGTAATACTTTTCTTCATTTTTTTCGTGATATCTACTGACGCGTCTAACGGTGTCTACGTGCTGGCTCGAAATGTTTGCTTAGCCCAGAAAAGGGCCACGATACCGGACACCTTATCGGTACATAAAATTCGAGCTCTCCCTTTCTTTCTAACGATAATGTCCTCTCTCTTTTTGTGATTTCACCGAACTCGAACAATTCCCTTCGCAATTTTCCCTCAAACTTTCTAAAGATCCTCTTAATTACCGTCATCCGATCTCGTAAAGCTATCCCAACGTTTTACGTGATCGTAAATTTTCTTTCTCCAATCTACTTTCTGCTAGAAGATATCAAGAAAATTACGAGAATTTGTCGCGATAAAGAGCAAGAAGACCCCGGTATAAGTACACTGCATATAACTTTATAAATTATCCAAGTTACACCCGGTAGGTTTGCGTGTCGTCGATAGATCTAATTAAAACGTCTAGTTGAACCAAACGAAGCTTCGAATGATAAGAAAAAAGAAAAAAGTTTCATGGTGATAAGCGGTTGAGTACGATTAAAGATGAAATCAATCGTTGCACCGTGAAACGATCATCAATATGCATAATCGCACGAGCGCCATTAACGAAGACCTTGCGCGTGCGTGTCTCATTCTACGATCGTACGTTCTCTCCTCTCTCTTACTATAAAACGTCGATCGTGTGCGCGAGCGAGTAGTTTTAGATGTAATTAGCGAAGTGATTTGCACCGAGTAACGATAGTGTCGAAGCTGTGGAGTGTGAGTGAAAGAGAGAGAGAGAACCAGTCCAAGGCGGTCGCTGGTACTCTTCTCGCGGGAGGGATTTCGTCATGGCCGAGTGATATCCAATCGGGAATATAGTAAGCAGGAACGTGGTATCCAATCGGCGGTATGGATTGCCACTAATTGGCCTCGATATTCAGCGACGATGACCTAACCGCGTCCAGGTGGTCCGATATGGCGTCGTCCGGCTGCCACTACGGAGTTTCTCGAGTGTTTCCAACGTTCCTGACGTTCTCTCAACCTTTTTTTTTTTTATTTGTTCTTCGACGCTTTTACAATTTTATCGTCAGAGAGAAGGAAGTATTCTAATTGGGTAATCGCCCGAATAACCAATTACGAATTTAATCGCGAGAAACGATGGTCGTTTCGCGTCGGATAAGAAGCTTAACAATCGTTGTCCTTCGGTCAATCCTCCTCGTGACATCCTCGAGAATACGAGCCATCCGAGGAGACCATAAAACGAGGTATGCAATAGCTCGATTCGCGTTATACGATCCGCGGTAACATCATCGATTGCTTTTCCACTCCGGTGGTCCGACTTATTTCTTAATTAGCTTTACTAGTTCTCGTCGGGGTTGCGTGTGGGTGAACGTTTAAACGAGGAAGCCACGTCTTCCTTTTTTGGCGACGTCCGAGAAGCACACTCGTTGGTTAAATGAGAGAGAGAAAGATAGAAAGAGGGAGAGACCGTTAGTCTTTAACAGGATACCAACAGGATCCTCGTTCGTCGTTAACAAATAAGCGTGCTGGAATAACTGGTACTAAATTCGCGCTTCTCCGTGTTTCAACCTCTTACCAACCCAATACACTCGGCAATTCTAATTTCTGTTTACCCTGCGTGGCATTTCGACGACGTGCTAAAACGCGGCCGGCGCTTCGCGCGTTTTTTCGATCGATCTCTCGATTACTCGCCAGAAATAGCTTACGTCTTATTTCCTTTTTCCTCTCATTCTATCTCTCTTTGAGTAGACAAGGTAAACTAAGGGGTGGCGTTAATTGCAACGAACAAAGAGAAATTTTTCTTGACGACCGATTGGATTCCCCGAACTCTACTTATGTAATATTGAACGAAATCGTTGGGAATATTGAAATTTTCGATAAGTCAAGGCTGGTGAACAGTTTTTTTCGAGAGAGATGATACTCGAATGATTTTAAGAATAGAAATACTGTTTAGCAGTGCTATGAAGACCGAAGAAAGTCCAAGACTACTTTAAGTAGATAACGTCCGTGCTAGTCAGACGCCTCGGTCGATCAGACCATCCACCGCTTACTTTGAGCCTGTTTCTCGCGATATTCAACCCAGTAGCTCGCGTTTCGGCTGATATAGAAGAAGAAGAAGAAGAGACGACGAGTCGCACGATATTTCTTTTTTTTTTTTTCTTACGGCTTTACGAGCCGTATCGAGCCGGATCGGTCGGTTTCTTCGGGTTCAACGATCGCTAAAGAAACTTCACCCATTACAGTTCCAATCCCTGTTTGGCTCTCCTTTCCCCCTGGCCATCGAGAAGTCGAAGTGAAAATAACGTGGGATTCTCTGCTGGATATCGCGTAACTTCCGCACTTCTCTTTTAAAAGACGATAGTGCTTTTAAAACTTTTTCTTCGAAAGGTCCATCGTTCGTCTAAAGGTAATAGTGGATGGAAAAAAAAACTTTAGCTATTATCTCTCGCGTGCAAAAAAAAAAAGACAACGTGGTTGTAATTTCAAAGAACAACATTATACATGTCGCTTACATCTGTTCCAATATGTACCAAGAAACGTAAACAAACACAGCATGGTAATTCTAGGCGTGCCGACAGGTGTAGAAAATATGACTTGCGATCAGAAATGATGGCCACTTTAGCGTTCTGGCCAGTTCATGTTAAAATTGGTAACAATGTTAATATTTTTGCAATACCTACTTATAAAGCATATCTTTTTTATAGATTTGCTCAGTTCTCTAATCATTGGCCAATTAAATGCCACGTAAGAACATTTATCAGCAACATAACTTCACCTAGAAGTTTGATAAACCGGGCCCAAGTTATACAACTATCATTTTAACACTGAGATCAAATTGCATTACAACAATTCATAGAAACTTAATTGAAGTGGATGAAGTGTATAGTGAAGTGGGTGAAGTGTGTGAAGTGTACCTATTGGCTATTTTCCGAACGTTGTCAGTTCCACTTCATTTTCCCCTACAAAGATTGATAAACGTAGCTACCGATCCGATTCTTATCCGCATTAAATCTTTCCTTCTCCTGGACACATCCGATTCCCCCAAGGTATCTCTTTCACTGTGGTTTCACGGAGCGCGTGCGTACAGGATTACGTTCCACGTGCGGCACACCGCTCGTGCGAGGAAGACGGAATGAGAAGAAGAGTGAGAGAGAGGACGCGAGCGTGTTCGAGCGTACACACCCTCCCGCGAGACCGCAAACATTGTGTCACGGTCACGAAAGCACGCGTAGTATCGCGTGTAGGCAGACGCCGGCGGGTCCGGCACGATGAATTATACATCGCGAATGTTTTCGGCCTCGAATTTGCATCGGCCAAACGGCTACCGCCTGCTATTCTTAGCCGCGGGACACCCACCCCTTTTCTCTACTCCTTCTCACTCTGAAAAAGGAAGAAGCAAGATGTACGACCTTAGGAACCCTCTGGTATCTAGCTCGTAGAATATACGTTGGCACTATACGTGCAGTCCGATGGGATCTCACAGTGAAACTTGAAATTAATTACCCGCGGTCGCGTGTCTACCAGCTTGAATTAACGACCCGAATTTGTCGTGGAGACTCTCTCTCTTGCACGCGAACGGATTAACGAATTGGAAATTTTCCAGCTAGCTCGTATCAAAGATTTCCTTTCCAAAGTGTATGCTACTACGTGTTTGCTTGTATCTGTCTGTCGGAGATCTTTATTCTCGTGCGAAATGGAGCACGCGTTTGTAACGCGTTTAGTCGTTGTGTATACGGAAGACACCAAGAACGGGCCGTCTTGTTCTCCATTTGAGAGAGAGAGAGTGAAAAGGGGGTGGAGACACTCGTCGTTGTCTTCGTCGGAAGAGAACGCTTATCGCGAGACACGCGCGATAATAAACGTCCGCTTTACGAGCGTGGAAAGCAGATACGAAGGAACCAAGGAATAGAAAGAGAGAGAGATGAATAAAGGGTCGCATCTTGGGAACTCCGACGTTTGTTTTGCGCACGCTGGCGGAAAACGGAGTCAGCCTGATAAACGCAGCCGGCCCAGAATTACGATTGCTGGTCTCTTGGTAGCTGAAATACGTAAGAATGTGCTGATTATATGAGAATTCTTCTTGCCGAGAAGAGTAGTCGTTAATTTGCTAATTACACCAAAAAAATCTTTGTTTACCGTACGTAGCCGCGGGTCTATATCGCGAAAAGTATTTTATGAATGCGAGCTGTGTATAAACCTCATCTTCTCTTTCTCTCTTCAACTCTTGTGATTCATTACGCTACAGGGCGAAGCACTCGGCTCGTAAAAGAAGCACGGGAGGAGAACAATAGCCGTTGCAATCTCCTCGAGCACCGCTTATGGTGGTACCACGAATATATTCAGGTGGACCGACAAAGGGCAACGATTTTGCTGATAGAGAAGGAGAGAGGGTGAACGAAGAGTGACATATCTCGGGAGAGAAGAAAGAATCAACGTTCTCACCGAACGCTAAAAGAGGAGAGGACAGGAAGAGTCAAGAGGGAAGACACGCAACAGCGACGCCCCCGTTGTAAATTACCTCGCGGTAGAGAGAGAGAGGACTCGTGAAGGAGAAAACGATGACGAGGGACCGAAAGAAGACCGAAGAGAGACCGAAAGGAGAGAGAAAGAACCATTGTCTCTCTCTTTTCTTTAAAGAAGAAGTCAAAGCTCACCTTTCGGAGCGACTAATTAAGAACTCAGACTAATTCAATTATAATTTATACCTCGCTCCGTCGTAACCCCTGCTTTTCCTCAGCACCGTACGAGCAATCAATTATCTACCGCTTTAAACGCCACGTGTCGGCGCTACGGGCCAATAATTTGCAAAGATTTCGGACTTTTCATCGAGCGGATAAGAAGAGGCCATCGGGATAATAAACGGATTTCTTGAAAGAGAATCGAGATGGTTTTAAAAGCCAGTCAGAAAGAAGGGACACGTTAGAAGAAGGTGGAGACGACGTCCTTTTCTGACGGGATTGAAACGTTCTAGGTTATTTGTTTCGAGTGCAACGTGCCCCGCCCAACTCTTCTCTCTTTTCTTCTACCGTTTCTCCGGAAGCTCCAAGCTCGGTAGGATCCTCTTGAACGCAACGAATCTTTTTGCCCTTACGAAGACCTTAAAGAAACCGTGCGAAGTCTCGCGTGGGCGGTGCACTTAAAGAGAAACACGCGGCCTTGGAATCCTGACGACTCGTCGGATGAAATATCTTTCGTGGTTGTTTCGCTGTCAAGGATCGTTCTCTATCCCTTTTGGTCGTAAGATCGATACCAGGAATCCGATTACAACGACAGGATCGTGTCTATACTTCGTCTGATCATCGTACAAGCGGTGTTAATAAAGAGACGATAAGTTCATTAGCAGGCAAAGAATCTTAATGAACTTTCAAAGAAGTCCCGTAAGCCATCATTCCAAGCTCTTGGGAAACTAATACATTCCATCCTCCCGCTGTTTTAATCGTTTCACAGGCTAACGATAGACACGAATCGAAGCTGGCGGCATAACGCCGTTAAAAGAGAAACACGAGCGAAGGAAGATTCAGGCCGAGGTCTAATCGACTCGGCAAATATCGTTCGTGTAACCTGCCGACATGGGCGTCGAAATGCAAATTAGGAGAAAGCTTTCTCTACTCGTGCACCAGTACGACATTTTCTTCGCGTGTATTCCTCGATGTCGCGTGACCAGCTTCGAAGACTCACTCGTAACCCCCAGAAGCATAACGAAAATTATGCAACGAACGTCGATTCTACCGAGCCTAACCTGGAAAGGTAATTGAAAATTTCACGATCTTTTCGCACGCGAACGTAAAATCGCTTTCTACGAAAGCTACAAAAGCTGTTTTCTAGGGTGAAACTTTTCGTAGGGGTTTCTCTCTATGAAATATGCTTGGATATGGAGCTTTTTTCGATCTTTTTCGAGAGACGGTATCACGAGTCTCGGAGCCACGCAGGAAACGACGGTGTCTCTTCTCCTGCTCGGAACGAGGGAGCCCCGGTCTAGACGTCGATGAGAGGGGAAGCAAAGAGAACGGAAGAGATGTCGTGCGTCGTGTTCCCTCTATAAATACATTTACCTTGTTTGCAGAGCACTTGTATACGGCTGGTCCGTATTCGTGGAATGCGAGGAGTCGCAGTGGTCTTTTCGATCGGTAGAAATTTTTGGTCCACGACGAGCCGGAAGATGAAACGTTCTTTCGAAATCCGATCGTGGAAAATGTCTATTGCTTTATGTTTTAAAAAGTCTTTCTTCGAAGAGGACATACCACGCATACCGTACGCGTCAACGCGATGTTTACAGTTTACCATGTTCGAGCGTATGACGTACTCGATTGCGAATGTAAATTATTTAACGACGAAGGAACGTTGGAGAGCTTAGGAAAATTTTATCGATCGAGATGTCTCTTTCTGTATTATTATTACAGACTAACGGCAGTGTGGTCTGTTTGCTGCAAAAAAATAGGACTAACACCGTTGGTATATTTAATTTCAAAGGCTATCTCGTCGATATGAAGTGCTACATAATTTTTGTTTGTTTCATCATAAGCCTGGAATATTTTCCCTTTTGTTTGAAGTATCAATTTTATCAGTCTTTATTTTTTCCGACCTTTTCCTTAACATTGGAACTATATCTACATATTACGAATTTTGTCCTTGTTCCTAGCTTCGCTGCGTTCACATCAGCTGTCAGCTGAAAATCTAACCTGTGCTGCAACGTTTGACTTGTTAATATCCTTAACCTATCACATTTTTTTTTTATTAAGAATCAAGTTTGGGGTACCTTTAGAACCCATTAACTTTATAATCTTTGATATAAAATTATACATAATATAATAGTTGTATAAGTGGTAGAACCTTCAAAAATTCTCATGTACCGAATACAAAGTTTGTAGAGTACCAGTACTCTTACTACTGTAATTTTTTTGTGTTATGTAGATATGATTCTTTATTATATGTTTTCGTTCGTAAAAGCTTCACCAAAAACCCCATCTCTCCCTCTCGATCGGATAAATATTTAATTTACTCGATTGGTCTTAATCCCAGCAATTTTGATAATAATGGGATTCCATTACTTACCACGAGTAACCACCGATCGTTTATTACGTGCGTGCCTAAACGGATAACGATATCTTTGATAAAGATTTTGAACTTTAGGCAAAACTCCTTTTATCTCCCACAACACGACGAATCTCTCACTCTTTTTCTCTCTCTCTCTCTTACTCACGTAAGATTCCACTCCAGATATTCCGCTTTGAAGTAAACTATGATACTTGAAGTGGTTAGAGTCGCGTAACGGTATAATAATTAACAAACGCTGTCTCGCGAATAAAAGCAGGAAGCTTCTCCTCGATTGCGGCGGCGTACCATTACGTAACGATAATTATCGGTCTTGCCGATCAACCAGAGAGACAACCCCGCGACGATAAAGAATTCGAGCGATGTATAAAGGCTCACGAGCCTTTATCTTGGAACGTGCAATGCCATAACTCTTTTCTTTTTTTCACGTTCTATCTCCTCGATGTTATTGTTTAGACTATATTATGTACATACATTTCTCGTGTACACGTCTACCAGTAACGATACGTATCGGTAGCTCTCACTCCCGTATAAGATAACGACGATTATCTTTTTAATTACGAAAACGTAACCTCGACAATTCGATAAAACTCGAAAGGAGATAAAAAAATCATATTGTCGAAGATATCGATGTCCTCGTTGAAGAATTTTCGTGTTTAACCCAGGAGGAGAATGTTCTTTCCTTTCAGGATAGCTACCGGATCGAGAGTGGCTCGTGCGTGCCGCAAGTTTTATCGACATTCCTATCTAAACAGTGTGCCATCGTCGTTCCTATCGATATCTTTACGATCCGCGAGTCGATCGAACGACGACAGGATGAGGGCTAAGAAAGGATAGAAGGGTTATTAAATCTTTACTCGAAAAAACTAGAATTACGATTCGTTCGGATAATGGCTACGACGATTTGTCGAAGAGAACGTAGGAGCGACGAAATTAATGCTATCGTTTCTATCGATCTTTTTCCTCTTCTTCTTCTTCGGTGATGGGAAAGAAAAAAGTATAGAACGGAGAAGAAAGACCACCGGATTCACCGGGGTCCCGATAAGAATCCTTTCTCTGGTAAAACTAAGCAGGACTAATGGGCCTTTCCGTGAGACTCTCGGCCCACACGACACTCGTATACAGGGAGAGCTGAGAGAAACGTAGTTATACTTAACAGATGTAAAAATTGTTCATAAATATTTTCGGTGAAGAAATACAGTAGAACAGAATGTAATTTACAAATTTAGCTCTAGATCACTAAACTATGAAATGAAAACGTATTTTTCTTATATCACCGTTATTTATTACAACCAAAGAATCAAAATTTAAAAGATGTATTATTAGTTATTAATTAAGGAATAAAAAGCAAATGAAAAAGCTATTGGACGGTTGTTTAGTGATCTAAGGTTAAAAAGTTTGCTTTATATATATAGCAAATTAGGCTCCTACAATTATGTTAAAAACCAAATGTTAAGACTAAGACCAATGTAATTTTCCAACACACTAACACCTCCAATGGGATTTTCTTTAAAAAAAATACAGTAAAACGACAATCATTGATGTTCAAGTGCTCGAAAATCACAGCTGCTTGAAATTCCATCGATGAAACACAATGGTTGTGGGCGAACGATCGCTCGCGTTGCACCGTAGTTTTAATATGCTCGTTCGCGATAATGCCTTGGGTCAATAATCGTCGACTCTAAGACGGCACGCACGCGACGAGAAGGAGACGAACGGAGAGGAAAAGAGGTTGTACCGGCCTCCGTTCAGCCTTCGGCCGATGCTAACAGGCCTTTGCGGAAAAAGTTGGCGCCAAAAATATTTGCCGTCCGGCGGCCACTTCGATGTTGAAGAAGACAGAGATAGAGAAAAAGAGAGAGTCGTTAGAGTCTATTTTTCTTCCACTTCTTCTTCTTTGCCTCGTGACAGAAAAATCGATCTACTCGAACCTCGAAAAGATTCCGATCGTTCTGCGCTCTCTCGCGCGCGTGATTTTGAACGATCAATTATCTGCAAATTTCTAAGAACTCGGCGGCGACCTTATCTCGAGTAAACGCGTCCGTGACTATAAATATAAATTCACGGATTGTTTTATCTACGGTGCGGACATTCCTCCAAAGACTCGACACATCGAGCATCCGAGATACGATGTCTTTTGATATATAGGTATATTTAAGCTATCTATCGATGCCTGGATTTGATTTTGATCCAAATTAAGCGTCAAGGATTTTTCTTCCCTTTTGTTCTCAATAACTGTAGCCACGTGATAGAGTACAAAGTTCGAGAGAAAATACGTAGTAAAAGTCTTTTTTTCCAAGGAATCCCGTGAAGAAATATTGAGCTCACGTTTTAGAAGATACCTAACGCCAAGAAGGTCAATAACTTATCAACCGTATCTACGGATCGCTCGGAAAACACTCGGTAACATTAGCCATCGAAACGATTACAAACTTCTTAGCACGAGCGACTCGTTCGTAATGGCGAGTTAAGAGGATGCACGAAGATAAGAGAAAACTCACGATCCGATTCATCCTCCCCGACGATATCCGTTACGGAAATGGTAGTGGGATACCTTTTTTTTATTCCACGACCACGTGATCTCGGTAGATTTCCAGAACTCGACACACCTTCTTAAGGGTGTAATCTGTTTACGATTTTCTTTTATCGACTTGGTTTGTTATGTAAGATTAGATTAACTACATTATAAGCTCTGCTTCTGTTGGACTACGTATGATGAACTGGATCGATTTAAATGAATATTCAAATTAATAGATTAGGCAGAGATCCGAAATAAGAGTTATATTTGAATTTCGTAGATAAACCTCTATTACTAAAAATTGAAGTCATCATTGAATATTTTTTAGTAATAGATTTCCATAATCTCGATTTTTTAAATATTTTGAAAATCTATTTCTCAAAAAATATTTAATGATGACTTTAAGTTATTTTCAATTTTTAGTAATAGAAATTTATCTAAGAAATGCAAATATAACTCTTGTTTCGGGTCTCTGGATTAGGTATTAAACATTTTCGCACAAACGAATTTTTTTTTTTAAGAATGGAAAACGAAGGATAATCGAAGCTAAGAATAACGTACGTAATCTCGAGAAAAGAAAAAGATTCATTGAGACATCTGCGTCATTTTCGTCCCATCCAAGGTGTTGGCGCCATTGTACCGGCTGCTGATAATCTAATCTCGCGATAATACTCGTCGTTGGGTTGACACGCGTGCGAAAGAGAGAGCCATGTATTATATTCATTCGACGAAGAGAAAACAAAAGAGAGAAAGAGATGGTACGAGCAACGTGAAATTACGACGGAACGAAAGTGGAATGCGAAAAAGTGGAGAGAGACTCGAGTGGTCGGACGCACGATGTGTGCGCGCGTCCAAGATGCTTTTGTTCGTAGATCGAAATATTACATAAGAGACAGGGAAGATATTTTTTTTTTTATAAAGACTTTCGTCAAAAAGAATTTTTTCGAATGATGGATCGTTGTTGTGTGTTATATACCATCCGTGATTTCACGCTCGCGATTGGAATCTTCTTCTTTTATTTATGATTTTTGTTTACTTCTTCGAGAATCCACGTGAACGAAATGCATTCGAAGTGTCAAAGAAACCTGTTTCTCGGAAAGTTAATCGTCTAGATTGATTAGCATCATCGGTGAGAATAAATTAACAAATTGTATACTCGTATACATCAAGCACCGTACATTGTATGTTCGGATGGCTTTGGTCAAAGATCAACTACGTGGTTACCACGATCTCTCGTTCCTTTTTCCTTCGTGATATTTTCGAAGAAAAAAAGAATGCGTAGGAGAAGCTTTCCACGCGTTCGACTGGCACGAAACGCGTATCGGTATACTTTATCGCAGCCATTAAGGAGACATTAAAGTCGCTCTTTGCCAAGGGAAGCAGCTTGTCGCAAAGGACAAAAATCGTGGTTTCGTATTATAATCCAGGCACCGTGGCTCGATAAATCGGTCTGTTGGCAGACTCTCGTCAGATTCGAAGGAACGGCTCTTTTCTTCTTTTTACGAGCACCCAGTCGTCGTTTCTCGCGAGCTTTATATTCCTCGAGAGCACCTTTTCGAGTTTTCCCTCGTACGAACAAAGTTCCGTTGTAAAAAAGTGAGAATTGCGTGAAGAGAAGAGAAAATTAGAATTCGAGGACCGATCGATCTGAGATACCGGTTTTCAAAGGTTCATCGCACCGTAAGTCCCAAGCAAAAATTCTTAATTCTCATGCAAAGTATACGGCTCATCTTGCTCGAATCATTCGTACATACGGCAAAAACGAATTAATAAGCTGTCCATAACGTATGAACGTAAATATCCTCGTAGTAAAATATTTAATAATTATAATCGATTTTGCTCGATGGCCTTGGGTCCGTTAAAAACCTGCCAAAGTTAAGAATCTTACTGCAAAATCGAGCGAACCGTCGACACTTTTCATTCTCCTTACGATAGAATGCCGAAGATTATAGGAGATAAGTGATGTGTACGGTAATCCGAGCGAATGATCGATCGATCGTAACCATAAACAGAGCGACGTTGGTAAGGCGTTAATACCCTGTCTCGGTACACGAGTTTAGCTCGCATTGGCACGACTCTCGCGTGAAATCGCATCTGTCTTCCACGAATCCCACTTTTACTCGTTAATCGCGCATAATCGGAATGTTTATTTTCGACTGGGATCGAACCACGTTTACATTGTCCCTTTTTTCGTAAATTTACTCTTCGTTATTATTCATACGTAAAAAAGACTTGGGAATTAATTCCAAAGATAGACCAGGTTCTCGCAAATCACTAGAAAGAGAGTGTAAGCATAAATAACAAAGTGGAAAGGTTCATGCGTGACCAGTTGATTCTCACCGTACGCTCGTATGATTATCAGTTAGTGTTCTGATATATCGCCAAGGGAATGATTATTCCTCTCGATTGAATGTGTAATCGCGGACGGTGAAATAACGCATTAAGGGCACCCATCGTGCGTACGAGATCCCTTTTACTACAGGGAAAAAGCTTAATCGATCGGGTTATTAGCAGGGTCACGATTACTTCTCGCGTGAAACCTCAAATTTGCGGGAGCACGGGTTCGAGTGATTTGGTTCTTCTTTGGTGGTCCAGTAACGAGTTATGAAATTTAATTACTTGTCCTGATATCTATTAAATTCTTTGGTAATATCCTATATTCAACATGGCCAGAACGTTAAAATATTTATTTATTCCATTTAGGGGGAAACCCATCACTACGATATAATACTGAAAATATATAGGGGAAGAGTGGCATGAAAGAGCCACTATCATGTACACAGTAGTTTTCGAACGAATGTTGGACGAATTATAGTTTTTAAGTAGCAACACTGGTTGGCAATTAAACTAGCAAAAACTTTACTAGTTTTTCAAAAACTAATTCTACTTAAACTACTGTGTAAATGAGAGTGGTTCTTTCATGCCCTATGTTCAGAGAGGCAAACACACAAACATAGAATTAACTCCTATAAATCTTTGCAAAGCCGATTAGTCCGACCACCCAAAAAAGTCAAAGCTATGATTGCAGTAATTAATAAAAACATATTTGTGCCCTATGTTCAGAGAGACAAACACACAAACATAGAATTAACTCCTATAAATCTTTGCAAAGCCGATTATTCCGACCACCCAAAAAAGTCAAAGCTATAATTGCAGTAATTAATAAAAACATATTTGTTTGTTACAGTCAAAAATATGTTTCATATATAAAAGTAGTTCGATTTTCGCTAGAAAAATGATCTCAGCCCTTTTCCCGTTCAACGGTAACGCAGTCAATGACACTGAGCAACGTATACTCCGGCGGTTACTGCGTAACTAAACGTCCAGGCCGCCCGCGTCGTGAACTGAAGATGTTTGTTTGGTTTTCCCACGAAGAATGCTGTGAAGTACACTCGAAAGTCAGCCGGCCGTGCGCCTTGAGAGTGTCCGAGAGTTTCCGAGAGTCGACCGCCTTCGATCTTCGTCCTCTTCGTTTCTTCATGTTACTCGTTATGCTTCGAAGATAACGGGAGAGAAGAAACGACAGAAAAAAAATCAAAGTCGCGCTCACTTTTATTACGCAAGTTAAAGGACCAGAAGTTGCTCGAGCGTGGTACGCTCGTTGGTTAGAAAATCGGGACACGAATATAATCACCGTCGAAATTGCAGCAGCCAGGCAGTCTGACAATGATGGCGCATCTGGTTATCTACGTGACGGGCGTGATATTTGTCGAGTCGTTATTATCGGTAAACGGGAACGCGAAAACAAATGTTTCCGTATTTCGAGCCATCTTCTCTCGTTCATGGTCGAGCAATTAATAATCACTCGAGTTCGTTTCAAATAGCTGTCTTAGCTAAAGGGAGCCACCAAAATATTTTCTTTTTTTTTTAATGGTGCGATAAATGGCATACTTTGAATGGTTTAGAAAGAGGTAGATAGGTTAAGCCGACTCTATGCTTCACGGACAATTGTAAGATCGAATAAGTTACTAATATTTTATTTTAATGCATGAATGTTATAGAAAGTACTTCAAAAATTAAAAAGTAACCTTTAATGGGTACATCTTCGTATAGAAATAAAGAATAGAAACTACTGGAAAGTCCAAAAACACCAGTGAATGAACACTTTCGATCATCAATGAAAAGTTTTCTACTAATGAATGAACGCATTAAGAAAATATTATATTTTTATCAATGTTTATGTTATACATAAAAAAAAAATGTAAATGTTTTGTTTAAAAAATAAGGAGTGTTCATTCATTCACTATGAAACAGATTTTTTTTTGTATGTTAGAAACAAAGAAAATGTTTAGGTAGCCTCCTTTAGCTGGGACACCCTATAGTATACTAAACCCAGACATATTTCGTATTCATATAATGCAAATTATGTATACCTATATCACTAAAATTTCAGAAATTTGACCACTTTACAATCATATTCTTCTCCCAATCCTTATGCAAATCTTCCAATGCATCTAAAATTATTAATCAGCATCGTCTCGATTCATCGCGAGTCAAAGCATAAAATCGATATCTCGTACGGTCATCGTTCCTTCGACGAAAAGATGCCAGGAGACTCTCGATAGCGTCTCGACGCTCTAAATATTTAGTCTCCCGATCACTGACCCTCCTCAAGAAAGTATTCGTTGTGCTCGTAGCAACCTCTACTCGTTGGAGCGATTACGAGCATGGCGTTGAGTTTATACCGACGTGAAGGATGCCAACGATGACGTATCGGTCTTTCCTTATCAAACTTCTATCGCGTTACAGAAGGAGAAGAATAATACGGTTATATACGAACGGGGTAACGTTCGGACTAGCTAAAAGCGAATCACCGACGTTCGATTCTCCTATCGTACGACTCTTCTACTTTTTCCTGGTAATTTCCGATTCCTCATTCCTACGAAAGGAAAGATCGATCCTCTCTCGAGCGGAAAGGCACGATTTGCATGAACGGATAAAACTGTCCGAGCATAAGAAGACGCGGGGCATCGCGGATCTCTCTCGCGGAACACGAAAGAAGCGTTCTTTTAAGAGTTACGTGACAGGTCTTGGAGTTCGACGGCCGTCTCGGTGCTTGTTGGGATTGGACGAAGAAAGGGAGAAAGAGACGGACAAAACAAGACGGAGGTAGGTACGCGACGAGTCAGCGGAATAAACTTTTCCTTCCAGGTCCGCTGCTTGCTTGGCGCCCGAAAACTTGGTTGAACTAGAAGTGTCTTCTTCTGCTTCGCCTCCTTCTTCTTCGAGGAGAGGATTCTGGATATCTCTGCTCGATGTTGCTGGACGTGAAAAGGCAATGCTCCGAAGTCGATGGCCGAGCTCGTGGTGGAACGATCGACTTGCCGAGTTCAATTTGTAAACAGGACTCTCAATAATGGAAGATTGTTACACCCGAGGGAACAAACTCTCTCTTCTTCTACCACTTCTTCTCTCGATTCTTAGTGAGAGAGAGAGAAGTTTAACGTCGTGGCCACACAGAATCCACGATTGCAAAGTGTCGTTTCTTCGGCTCGTGTACACGTAGAGAGAAGCTTGCAGTAAAACTTGCTCCTTCTTCGTACACTTTCGTACGAAGGACTTTATCGCTTCCTCGTAGTACGAGCAGGAAAAACCTATGGTGAAAAGAGTTACGACGCGACGTTGTCCGAATATCTAAGAAAGAGAGAGACCAAAAGTCATTCGAGACTCGTCCTGCTCGTCACGTACGAAAACCAACGGGGGTTGTAGCTTAACATAGTCAACGGGATCTATTCATTTTTAAACGATATAAGAGATATGTTAGGATGATTCGAAATTCGTGGCACGAGCTCCAGGTTAACCCTAGGTCATTAAACTTAAATCAGTGGTTATTCTGTCGTTATTCATTTGACTCATAAACTAGGAAATAAAAATTTATATTTTTCTTATATCATCCCTATTTAGGGGAAAGTATGGCAACTGGACCACCCTCGTATCTCAAAATAAATTTTTCAAAACAAAACACAAAAGTTCAATGTCACAACGAAAATAATATGGCTGGTACGCAATGAATTTAGATGTTGCCAATATTGAAATTGAAAAACTATTTTTTGAGATCTGAGGGTGCCCAATTTAGTATATTGCGAAGTGTCAAAACCTAAAAGATGCATTATTAATTAAGAAATAGCTATTGGATGAATGTTTAGTGATCTAGGGTTAAGAAAAGACGATATAAACATTTTCAAAGAAAGCTGAGTAGACCAAAAAGAAAGAATCTCTGTAGATATTGCCTCCCGAGTCGGGCAGCTATTATCCACCCCATTTCATCTCCACCCGTACCTGCTTTCGCGGCTGCCGCGGCTTACAACGTGGAAACATAAAAATTGATTGCCGCGTCTCCTTCCTACAGAAAAAGATGGAAAGAGGTCCTGGTGACGTCACGCGACACAACGATAACGAGGGATACGAGGGTCGACTTTTTTTTTCTTTCCTCTTCATTGGTCTACTCCCCCTCGGAAACGTCTCTGACTTCTCTTACGTTCCATGCTACTTGATCGTTCCTCGTGATTTACACGATCATTAACGATACCGCCGTTAGAAGATGAGAAGAAAGAGAGACACCAAAAGATTTACACTGTTCTGGAGAGTTAACGCTTCGAAAAAGGGTGCCCTGATCGAACCCCTTTTACGATCTTCCTCGACTGGTTACTCCACTGACCGAGATGCACGAGAACTCGACACAAATATTCCACCAGCTATCATCCAGTCTCTCTATGGTGCTCCAGTATATTTTACGCGAGAGTCCGAGTTTATGCGATCGTTATTTTCGAAATGTAAAGCACGAGTGGAGATCCATAGGATGAAGAGTACGATAGGTCGCTTTTCAAATACAGGACCGCAGACACGAAAATTACAACGTTAATATGTAATACAAACTGGTAACCGAGAACGTGTAATTATCGTTCTAGCTCGATAAGCCGTACGAATGGAGAGTGGTTAGAGAGGAGAGTAGGACACGAAGCGTGCCGATGAAAGGCGTTTCACGTCACCCTTTCTCTCTCTTACTTGTTTTTTCTCCCACCACACGTTACCCCTACCATGGTACGAGCTGATTGACTTTTTAATTGAACCCACCAGGCAATTACCATCGTCCCTCCTTGTCCTCGAAATTCACGCTTAGTTTCTATACAGAAGTCTTCGAACAGCCGTTTTACTCGTTTCCCGTTGGATATAGAGAAAAGAATGATCTCTGAAGATAAATAAAAAGTGCACTTTTTTCCTGATTTATTAACTCGACGAGACGGCCATTTTATCTGCGACCGGATTCCACGCAAGATCCTCCCACTCGTCCACGTAACTTTCACGAGCGTGCAAAATTAATACCGAACCAATCGCGCTTTTTTTCTCCCTCCCTTTTCTCTCGTTAATGACCACGTAAATCACGACGACGTCGAATCCTCGTACTTTTCCCGTTGCAATATATTTCCCTTTAGCTCCCAAGCTAAGAATGTAAATAAAATGTCGGAACTTTCACTGTAACGATCGCGAGAATGCATATAACCGCTTGTGCGCGAGCGAGCCGGGTATATGCAAATGGTATTACCACGAAACAATCATAATTTTCTACGAAGTTCGACACGAACAGCACGAAGTTACGTGCTTTCGAAGATCGTTATCGAGTTGCAATATCGTAGAAAAGCTCCTATCGAAGTCGTTCCACCCTTTTCTCTGTGTGTGTTACATGCACGTAGTGGGTGTAGGATACTTTCGAATTGTTAACGAACCAAAGGTACGATCGATAGTTCGGTAAAAGCCATTCGAAGAAGTCGCGTAATCCGAACCATCGTAACACGAAAAAGAATATTCGCGTTAAAAGAATAAAACGGCTTGAAAACGTTGTAGAGTGTAAAAAAAAAAAAGATATACGACGGTGTATCGAGTCGATATTACAACATCTGCCTATATTCCCTTCTCTTCCTTCCCCTATTTTCTCTTTCCATTCATCGTGAAACGATGACGTCGTACGTACGTCCGTTGCTCGAAGCAGCTAGTAACCTCGATAGGTCGATATAGTATACCTCGAGAACAAATCTCTGAAACTGGATGCTTAATCGATGCAAATCCTATTGTCATACAAATGGAGGCCAAAAAAAAAAAAAGGGAAAAAGAATGAACGAAAGCACCCCGTGAGAAAGGATCGGACCCGATAAAAGAAGGTCTCGTCCGTGAGAGAATAATGAACGCGCGTGTACCAACGAAAGAAAATGGAGAGGGAGAGCGTTTATGCGACACGTGGAAGGAACAGCGCGTAATCGATTACGAGAAGAGGAGGCTCGCGTGTCGCGTGCTCGACTATCGAGGAACAATAAGAGGCCGTCTGCCGCCACGCGAGCGCGTGGGTGGAAGAAGTCTCTCACTCTTTGCATGAGTAGGGCTGGGAAAACGATGTTCTTATCCCGCTCGTTCTTTTTTTTTTCTTTTTCAATCGTACGTACAAAACATGCGTTGCTTTCGAGGGACGAAACGCGCGTGGCGGTCCATATGCTTCTTCTCGCGGCCGTTTCTTGGACGTTTCCCAGCAAAGGGTGACATTAAAAGTGCAATAGCCCGATCTCGATGCGTCGTTCGGTTAACGGCCGAAGCTCGCCTCTTGGCTCGCGAAATCTAATGACGAGACGCTTAAAAAAAAAAGAGAGAAAGATAGTACCGTTAACAGGCACGTACGAACAAGAATGGACAACGTGTTCACGCATTAATCATTAGACCGTGTATAAGGCGATCGTGATATCGCCACGGCGTCCATTATTTTCGCATTGTTTACAGTGCTTTTCGGTTCAGTGCTCTCTTATCACCACTTTCTAGCCAACGATAGTATCGATAATGCAACACTGGGGGAGTAGCACGCTCCGGCCAACCGGAAGACGCTTCTGGATTCGTAAGAGTGGAAAAATCCACGGTCAAGAAATTAAGTCAGTTGGATCAACGATGTTATCGTGATCGAATTGATTAATGAATGAATTATGAACTTAATCGATCGTAATTATTATCATAAATTAATGAAGTGTGATGCTCGAATAAATGGATAAATAAGTTAATGTCTGTAATGAATTAGCTTGTAAACATTTATATAGTATTAATTCATTTTGTCTATATAAGAAATAAAAGTTTTTGCACTACCCTATATATATATATATAGGGCCACTAGCATTGACACAGTAGTTTCCGAACGAATGGTGAACGAATTATAGTTTTTAAGTACTGGTTGGTAGTTAAACTAGCAAAAACTTTACTAGTTTTTCAAAAACTAATTCGTCCAACATTCGTTCTAAAACTACTGTATATATAGTCGCTCTTTCAAAAAGTGTAACTTTATAAAGTACATAATTTTGTCAAAATTCGCAAAAATTGTATTTCGAAAGAAAAAACTAAAATCTAGTCTGGTTTTAACGAAATTATCTGCCCTAGGAAGAAGGGTGTACCGGTCGATCGATCATCGGTGGCTCGTCGAGGGCTTCTCGTTCGGCAGAGCGTCGATTTATCTCCCTTCGAGACGGCGGCGCCGGACTTTGTACCTCGTGACCCGTCGCCGCGAGGAGTAGTGAACTGGATCGAAGTTAAGCGCGACCGAAGGAGAGCCTCGCGCTTACACGGCCAACACGGAGAGTTATCGATTCTTCTTTCTTTCCTTCCCTCTCTATCTTTCTCTCTTACATGCTTGCTCGTTTCACCGATGGACGACGATCGGCCGACTCGTTTCGAACCTCACCGTTTCCCGGAAGTTCCGTTAATAGGCACGGATCTATAGCCGGTGCGTGCACGTCCCTCGTTCTAGGGACCCCACACGAGGGAAAAAAGAAACTAGCTAGCGATTGTACGAGAAGAAGAAAAGACCTTTTTTTCAATGAATGGAAAAATGTATTGTAACCATTTTTTTCTTAATTATTTTACCTATATTTCCAAGAGTTATTTCGTCATAGGAAAGATCTTTTTTGCAATTAATGGAAAAATGTATTGTAACATTTTTTTTCTCAATTATTTTACCTACATATCTAGGAGTCATTTTGTCATAGGAAAGATCTTTTTGCAATTAATGGAAAAATGTATTGTAACATTTGTTTTTTAAATTATTTTACTTATATATCCACGTGACATCTGATCATAGAAAAGACCTTTTTTTCAATGAATGAAAAAATGTACTAGGTACACCATTTTTTTCTTAATTATTTTATTTATATGTCCAGGAGTCATCTCGTCATAGCAAAAACGTTTTTTCCAATTAATAAGAAAATGTATCGTCAAATTTTTTTAATTTTAATTATTCTACCTATGTATCTAGGAGTCATCTCATTTTAGGAAAGACTTTTTTTCCAATTAATAAAAAAATGTATCATAACATTTTTTAAAAATTATTTTCCCTATATGTTCGTATGTTTGTCCTGAACATAATGTCTTCACTATTGTATGGTATTAACAGATTTTCCCATAAATTGAATAAATAAATGTCTAAGAACGATCTCATACAAAACTAATAAGAACTGGCGCCAAGCGACAAGAAGGCAAACCAACCAGTTCATCTTTTCTCTATCGAAGTAACCCAAGCAACGAGACTTCTTACTAACAAGGCAGTGATTCGATCCGTACACGAACGCTCACACTCTCGTTCCTTCCTTTGGTTTCGACGGCGATCGCAAGCGAGTTAAAGCGTAACGCACGTTATCGGCCTTCGTGTCGTACGCGTACGTGCTTGATAATAGCGTTCTAGCGTATTAGCGAGTACGGGTAGACGAGCGTGCGATACCCGGCGTAGAATTACGCTCGCGAGACGTGTTTGTCGTTTCTCATACCGGTCGAACCCTTTCCTTTCTTCTTTCGTCCAGGGTTACGAAGGATTTTCTAGGACGTTAAGCCGTTGTTACGACTTTTACGTTGATCGAGAATTTTTGGCAACGTTCGTGAGGGAAAGTGAAATTGCGTAGAATATCGTTGAACTCGAGAAGAAAATCGTTGGTGATGAATTATTCAAGAAAAAGGGGGGGTTCTACTTATTGTACTATCTCGAGGAATGACTAGGAATAATCTTCTTTTTTATTTTAACGTTCTTTTCTTCTAGGAATCGGTAATGAAATTTTCTAACATTTCTCCTGAGTTATTGGACGAACGATAAAAGTTCTCGAACCGGGCCGACTCTCCTCCGAGAGAACACCTTTTCCTCGTAAACGAGTGCCTTTACTTAGCACGTTATCGAGCCTTGTAATTGACCAAATTACCGATAGAAAATCAGGACTTTACTCTCGTAGCTTTCTCGGCCGAGAGAGAGAAGCGACAAAGTGCTTGACCCGGCAACTTCGTAGACAAGGACGACGATAAAGGTAATGGATCTTCTATTAGGGACCGAAAGGGTCGAATACTTTGTTCGAACGTAAAGTTCATCCTGGCTTCAAAACCTTCCAGCCCTCGGGTTTAAGTGGCCTTTTAAATGAATTGTAAATTAATCAAATCCATAGAGATATTCCACGAGTTCTAGCATGAGAAAACTACTGCTTTACTCTCTCTTTAAATCTTTCGATAGATTTTTCTTAAGAAGCCCCGTTGCGAACCGATTCGATATCAATTCTGGGCCTAGCTAATGCGATCAACGCGACCTTGTTTTCAACGATAGGATTGCATCCATCGATACCAGACCACCTAGTACGGTGGCGTGAAGCACTCTAGAGAGAGAAGAGCGTGGAAATTTCGTAAACGATGCTTTTAACGTTCGATCGATCCCTCGAAGCACGTTCCATCCACTCGCATCACTCTCGTTACCTCTCCAACTTTTTCTACGAAAAAGTGACGATAATGAAAAGAGATAAAATATTTAAAAAAAACTATATTGCGACTTCCGTGAATACTTACGTCAGACTAGGTAAAGAGAAAGATTCTCTCGAGATTAGAACGAATATGAATTATCCATCAGCCATGACGTTCGTGAGATGGATATTACTAGATTTCCGTGAAAACTGCGTTTTGCGTACGTTTTCAACGACGATTAACGCGACCATGAATAGAATTATGAAAAAAAAAAGGAAGAAGGTTGCCACGGAACCATAAAAGTCGATGCAACGATCCAAGAAAAACACTGATTCCATTTCGTTATAAAGATCTCTCTTCTCTTCCATCCCCCTCCGTGCAGTAGTTCCTCTCGAGCAAAGTACATTACAGAGAGGATCGATGAGAGAGGATCGAGAGTTGGGGCGGCGTGCACGCTAAAATCTTTCCTCTGTTCGCTCGTTATTCATATTAGCACACGTACCGTGCGCGATTTACAATGTTTGCCAGTCCATGGCGTAGGTCGAGAGAAAAAGAGGGAGAAAGACATCGTCACGCTCTCGACGTACTCCCACTTGCTATCTTCGTCATCGAGGTCGTAACGAGGAAAACCTGCCTTCTTTGCATCTTCTTCCTTTTCTCGACCACCACCTTCGAAACGTCACGCCGTAAACATCGTTGACCCGAATAGGATTCTGGTTACCTGCTTCTCCTGAAGAAACAGAGGTGGTCAGAAGTTTTTGATTCGTTTCTTTCGGATTTTCAACCGGAAATCAGTACCTACCGTCGTCGTTAGACTCACCTATCAACGACAACGGATTACGCGTACCCGCGTGTCGTTTGTTTGGCGGTAAACACGCTTTACGCCTGGAGATAAGAGCCGACCGGTCGTTAAGATGGAAAATATGCTTTGAAAGGCAGCGACTCGTGAAAGGCGTAAGTACGTCTCGTCGTATTCGATTCTCGTAGGGGATAATTCCGTGCAATTCAGACCGATTTCCATATATCTTGTTCGAAGTTCTTAGATTCGAAGTTATGACGAGATAAATCGTGGTCAAAAACCTTGGATAACTCAAAGTATCGTGAAAATTTTAATAGAATACAATCATTGGTCAGTCAGATAGATAGTAAAATAGGAATTCTGAAGATATACTTGACCAACGATCCGAAGAAAGCACGACGAGAGATACAAAGAGGAATCTGAAAAATTGATCGGCCGAAGGGGAATCGAGCTTGCCTAATCGATCGGTACTCATCCAGAAGGCATTTTAATTGCGCGTTTCGCTTATCTAAAATATGCCAGCTTATCGGCAACGTATCGTCTGATTTTTCCAACCGACAACCCAACCGCCAGCCGATAATCGAGCGAATTCTTCTATCGAGTGTTTACTCGAACGCCGGCAGCAGCACCGAACGTTCCGCGATCGACTTGTCTTCCTCCATCTCTTCCTTCTATACGAAAGAAAAGAGCGCCGGGCGCTCGACTCGTGCACGTGCCCGATAGATAAATCATCGATAAATCGTAACGCACGAAATCTTCTATCAGGGTTTCTAGGTCGAATCTTTCGGATCTCTCCATAAAAGATAAAAAAAAGAAAATCTTTTTTATTATTAAATACAAAGACAATAATCCAAATCGATAAACCTAACGACCTTTCCCATACACAAGCAAAAAAAAATGTACCCTAAGGGTTGTGGGAAGCCTCGACGGGGCTCTCCAAGTGAAACGCATCGTACCTTACCGTCGAGGGTACGACGATAGGGCTGCCTTGAATACGAGAAGGAACGATAGGAAGGAAGGGTGAGATAGTGCTTTCGGTTCGCCGCACCATCAAAATATGATCCGTGGAATCGCGCGTGCAACCTTCTCCTAACCGTCGAATTAGACCATAACGACGTCCCCTTTTTTATTCTGCATCCCTGTGAGAACATCGAAGGGTTGTCGAAGTAAAATGAAGATAGAGAATGAGAGTCACTGGACATCGTGGATACCGTTACGCTAGCTTGGAGAAAAGTCGAAGTTTCCCGTTCCAAAGATCTACGATTTCAACTGGTCATTTTTCTAACCCCAGAGATAATGAAGAATAAAGAAAAAGAGATAATCTCAAAGGGTAGAAGTTTAAAGGTGGTGGGTAGCGTGAACTTACATTTGGTCGCGCGTTAGACGAGGTCGATCGTGAAGGGAGCGCGTGATCCGAAGCGGACGTCATCCCAGTGATCGTGTACGAGAAGCTTCGTTTAATCGGGACTCCCAGGATCATTCACCAGGTTGCGCACTCGCGACCCACCACCACCACAACCAATTACTAGCACCACAAGCACCTTGTGCTCACAACGATGATCGCTGACGAATAACATACGAGAGAGAGAGCGAATATACTTCTCTCTCTCGTTTTCCTCCCTAAAGATCAACGTACGAGTATATCATCAAGTGTCCGAGTATCGTGGCGGCGACGAGACCGTCCGATCGTTCGATCCTCGAGGAATCATTCTAACTGGATCGATTTTGATCGCGAGAAGAGAAGGGTAAACTATGATCCTCCCAGGGTAGGTTAATACACGAAACTATTTATCTTTCGCTCTCACACACACACGCCACTCTTTTTTGGCCTTTTGTTAGAAAACACACTCACGTGCTCGGAGTGAGACGCATCCAGGCGCGTTGCGTCAGCAGCGTCGACGCATTGCGTCGGGCTGGCCTGCGGGTTGCTGCTTTCAAATTCCTCGCATCTGGTCACGCGTTTTCCCGCTACTTTATTTGATTTTTCTTCTTCAAACCGCACTCTCTTGCTTCCACCTTTCCCTCGTTTTCTCTCGTTCTTTTGATCTTTACCTTTTCTCTTTCACACACTGAGCAACAAACTTTCCACCAAAATATCCGATCCAGCACGTACCACTTTGGAAAAGGTTTACACTTTGCGAATCACACAGGAAATCCTAGCGAATGAATTCTTCCCGATGGGTTTCACAGCTACTCGTTCTTTCTCGTACTGCCATCGAAAATATATATCCAACGATTCCCGAACGTTATAGATCGCGAAGTAGAGATAGATCGAAGGGTAGAAGAGGAATAGAAACGAACGATGGACAACTCGCGACGAGTACGACGCATCCACGTGTATGCGTCGTCTGTATGCCCCGACTGGTCGTACTGTGTAAAAATTGTGTAAAAGGAAAACTTTTGGAAACACTCTCGGTTTCTTCTTCGATGATGATCCTCGAAAACAATGACGATTCGTGATATATTTTGATTATATATCGGATCAACTCGCGACGACACGCTCGTTGAAGAAAAAACGGAAGAAGAAACGGTATCGGCTTTGGGCCGTGAGACTCTGAGCGGCGCGAGTCAGCCCTACTAGCGTGTTGTTCGCTTCTCGCTTACCTGCCCGCCGCCGTTGCCCTGCTGCTGCCGCTGCTCGCCTAGACCGCCTACCCCCACCCCTCTCCTGCCATCCCTCCACTCGTATCGTACACGCGGCTGCCCCTCCATCCGGCCTTTTCCTCCCACCCCACGAGACCTCCGTGATCCCTACCACGACTACACAACCACGACGCCCCCGCCACCGGTGCCATCCTCAACCCTACTTGCTGCTGCTTCCACGAGCTTCTCTTCTTTCCTGATCTCTTCTTTCAGTTTCCAACTTTTCTGTCGATTTCTTCCTTCTTGACAACTTTTTTTCATTTTGTCTATCATTTCTTTGAGTAAGATTTTTTTTTATTTATCATTTTGCATCCATTCCCAGTTTCTTGCTAAATTGTAATTGATCTTTATAACACTTGTTATGTTTTATTTTATTCTGTTTTCTTTGCTTTTTATTTTATTGTATATTATGTATATTCTTTATACTAAAGGGTCTTTACCCGTTTACTGAATAAATAAATAAATCATTCTTTTTCTTCGAGTCATTTTTCAAGAGTCTATTTCGAGTCAAAGTTCTACGTATACTTTCACTCTCGTTGCCTCAAGTTAATCTCGTTACCGTTGTCACAATTTTTAAACAGATTCGTTTCCCTTGAAGTGCTTTTCTCTCATTGATTTTTTTTTTTTTTAACATTTAATTTCTCTTTTTGTTTCAAAAGACACGCGAGGAAAAGAGATACGGTGTTCGACTCTCGATAGCGACTGTCGATGACGAGCCGGCGACTTCGATTGCGCAACTCTCGAGTCGAGGTTTGTTTTGCCGAGAGAGTCAACGCCACGATCGTTTTATTAATGTATTTCAGTGAATGTCGCTGTTACATCCTCGGGATACGATCGTCTTAGATGATCCAGCCTTGATCCTTTCCCACCGATTGGGTCATCGCTATATCGTAATTAAAAGTTTGCAACCTGATCGTCCATTAAAATCAATTTTTTTTTTATCATTTCAATCAAGATCTCTTTTATAATAAATAAAAAACTGTAATGAAACGATTCAAAGTGAATTTTTTGCGAATTAAAATCCTTTCACCGAAAAAATTACGTCCAAGTCACTGTTCACCATTTTGAAAGGAAACCACGCGACGACACGGAAGAAGAAGCAATCGTAAAACGATTCATCTCGTTTGACCGTGCACGAGACACTGTTGACGAAAGTTCGATGACGATGCTGGCAGCGAGCGTCTGCCCAACAACGAGATAATTAATTATCAATCGAGCCGCCCGACTCGATTATTCGCGACGCGCGTGCCTCGTACTGAACTCTTTGGATCCTCGTGTTTCGAATTTTCGCTCGACACGCAACAATTCTCGAAGCGCGCGCATCGTTACGTACGAGAATCTATAAATAATACTGGACACCGATGATTATTGTTATTATTAACGAACGTCATTACATTCTTGTGAATATTCGAAATGCATGTTTTTTTTTTTTTTCATCGTGTTTCTACAACATTATATTTATAAACAATGTTATTTGTCTCGTTACACATTCTCGCAATAATGCGGATCTTAAAAAGGAATACAAAACTTGGAATTGAAAACGAATGACCCTTCGAAAAGAAAAAATCGAAAGTGTAGCTTTATTAATTAGGGTCTCTTAATTAGTCCCTCCAACGCTAGCTGACGATGAACAGCCGATAACAATGGGGGCCACTGTTTCACGAAGAGAACCTGTCGTCCTCCTCGTGTTCTTTTCTTCCTTCCCAGGGCTTTCGTTAAAATTCCGGCATCTTGTCGCCAAATCTCGGAGATCGAGCTCTACCTCTTGAAATGGGATTTTACTCTGTGTCTTTTTTCTCTTTCTGTGTGTGAGAGAAAGAGAATTTGGCACCTAACGCCTAGCCTCTCTTGGCACCAGGCCTTCCGGGGATCGCGATTTAAGGCTCGAACCTTTACAAACGGCGTGCAAATTCCACCTCCAACCGTATACTTTTCTCGCGCGCGTAAACACGCCCATCGATTTCTCCTCTTCGCGTCACCGTACCTACAACCACCGTGATAATAATACCGTCTCTTGCTCTTTTCCATCACGACGAAGAAAAATCCATCGTGAGGAAAGAAAAATTTCGGCACGTTTGATCACCCTTCTTTCGCTATCTTCAACGATCTGGGACACGAATGTCGGAGCTACCTACAGCATACATTTTACATCGACCCTTTCGAAAGACTAGAACGAAAAAAACAAAGAGAGACGGACAGAAATCAGCGAAGGGTCTTGCTCTCGACAAAATCAAGGGTACGCGCTTAATTATCACGAAGGTGACAAGTGTCTCCTGCCATACGGATTTACCTGAGTATCGTCACGATATAAATCATAGAGAAAGGGACAATGGACGTATTGTTCTCAGAAACACAAAGCTTTTTATTTCTAAAAAGTGGACCAGTGGTTCATAAAAATTGGGAAGTCGATAGGGAACCGTGATTTTCGAACGTTAAAACTCGTCTTATCGAAAAATATTTCTCATATCGTTAACGATCCATGGATCTATATATCGTTAGCAAGATCGTCGAGAAGAGAACGAGAGCGCATTTTTAAATGGAACGAAGGTCAACTCTCGTACGGATCGATGGTATTCGCATGACGAATCGCCAGCGAGGATCTACCCACATCCTCTCGTACGATGAATAACCGATGACACGAACGATCTCGCTCGATCTTCCCCTCTACTTTTTTTTCTTCTTATTTATAACTTCTGCATCAAGAGGGATCAACGTTTTTCCCACGTTTCGGATATCAACTCGTACGAAGAAACGAGTATTTTCAAAGCTTCGTCGTAGATCGATTTAAATACCACGCTCTCGTTATCTCTCCAAGCGAGTGCAATTACTAATTGCCGTTATAATCTCGCGGAACTCGGTGGACCGAGATATCGATGGAATTCGTTTTCTACTGACGCTAAAAGCAAGCGCTATCCTTGTTCCTCCCGATAGTGACTCGAGTTGAAAAAAAAACAAACAAAAAAAAATATCAATGAACCGAGTTATGCTCACGAGGTTAGAAAAAGAAACGAGTAACCACCCGCGTTTTGCCTATTGACAGCTCGAATCGTTTCACGTCACGGAAGAAGGATCGATCTGTCGTCAAACTCTAGATACTCTCGAGATCTCTTCCTTCGATCTTCTTACGACTACCTGCTACCATTTTTCGAGTTGCTATTTGCGAAACGTCGATACGTTGACGGGTAATCATTTCTTTTGGGGATCCAGACGATAATGAGATAACGTCTTTATAAAAATTGACCATGATCGATAAAAGACAGCTTTGATGATCGTTTGTAAACACTTTTTAACTTATGTAATCCTTCAGGTAGAAAGACGAACGAACGGAATTTACTTCCCTGATTTTATTGACGCCTTGAAATTTATTCGAAATGATGAATTTTCATGGAGAAGTCAAAAAAGAATAGTTTAACAGGCATCACTCGTCGGCACGTGGAAGGCCGCGAATGCTTGGCTCCGCAGACCGCATTTAATCAGTTTGCGGTCGCGGTTCGCTCTCTTACGCCCTTTTAATACATTTTCCCCTGCCCTCTCTGGCATATCCCTCCCTGTTGGACGACGCATCGCGAACGTAACTCAACTCAGCGCCCGCTTACGATTTCCAACAGTCTACGCAACAGCCAGCTGGCTGCCTTCTTTCTACGGCAGCTGAACGCGCGATTCTTTTTTTCCCCACTTTTACTTCCATGATCCTAAACATCTCGGTTAGGTATTTTAGTTGAAAGATTGTAAAATAAATTCTGATGGACCGAGAACTTGATCCATATCACTTTGCGTGTGGTCTCTGTATACGCGGATAATTTATCGGAGACATTAATACGGCCGATTATGAGGCACATTAATGAGAGATAAATTATGCGATGGAGAAAGAGAGACGGGAATAGGATTTCGTTCTATTTTCATTCTCAGACTTTCCTCGATTTCGTGGAATTCTTGCCGTTGTACGGGAGGAAAGAGTCGGTAGTTTTTTAAAAAGGTTTTACGCCTCCTTTTCGTTAGGGGAAGGGAGAGATGGGCTGGCCAGTAATTTGGTGGAATTAAATAATAGCGCCCCGTCCCATTAATGTAACGACTCGGTCGACGATGTCCCGCAGAATCTGTGGATGCTGGTAAAAGAGAGATGGAAAAAAAGGATTGGAGAGAGAGACAGTCGATGGAAGCAGGTAAGGCTTCGCGTTTTATTTCATCAGCGATACACCAGAAGGTTTACATATACCCTCGTCCTCTCGGGAGCTAAAAGAGACGGGATATAACACACCCCCGATTCTGTGTGGTCTCACACTAGTCATTGGATTATTACTTAAATTTCATTTTAAAAAAAAGAAGAATCGTGAAAAAATTTGATGTTAACTTATCGTCCTACTCGATGAGTAACCAACCGGTAAGCAAAGTACAGAGTTTGTTTTTCCTCGAGGTTACCTTTTTAATAGCTCGACAAAGAGAAGATTAAGTCGAAGGAGCGGACTATAAAAGAGAAACGACGTTCTTCTTCTCGTGAAATCCTTTAAGCCCTGCCATGAAACAATATGAGAACGAATCCCAACGAGTTAATAGCGCTTTTTATCACTTTAATAAATACGATCGTAGCGTTTAGCAATAAAGATGTCCTGCTGGACGATGACGTGGGAACGAATGAAGACGTTGCATTTCGAACATTAAAAAAACGTTTCTCTCGATTCACGCGAATCCTTCGAGGAACTTCTTAGGGACAAATTCTATCCTCAGGTAGGCATAAGCTGATTCGGCTTTTCCATCGAATCTTCTTCGAGCCCTGGAACGTATTTAATGTCTCCACGAGACCCACCGCAGATTTGTGACACCACGACTTTCCGCTGTAATAACATTCGCGCCTTTACAACAACAGCTCGGCTCTCTCGGACGAGAGATCCACTCTGCAACAATAACACCGCATGTGTGGCCTCCGACATCGTTCAGCGGTGCTCAAACACTACGATCGTGTACTTAACACGACTACTAAGATATCGACTAACCTAAGCAGTCTTAACAAGACTGATTTTTTGCTTGACTTCGATTGCATAATCAAGTTGAAAACGTTCTAACGACGGTAATATTTGCGAGCAGGTAATAGAGGCGTTAGGACGGCGCCAAGATAACTGTTGGACTGTCTCTCCCTGTGTCAATGGACTTTCTGTTCGTGGAAAGCGCAGAAAGTTCTACAAGATTTCCATTGACCGACTGGCTCCTCTTCTTCTGGACAATGAGTATCTCGGGAGACATCGATCATCGAAGACGTTCAACGAGTACGAGGAACGAAGATAATACTGTACAGTTCTACGGGAGAATCGTTGTGTGTCTCTATTGTGGGAAATGTTACGGGGACTGTTTGTCCGAGGGTCTGGATTTAACCCCTTTGATGTACTTTGTGGAGTTTGAGTCGTGATAACAGTTTTGGGTCAAATATGGGGTTCATAAATATGATTTATTACATTCCTGCTAACGAAGACTGTACTTTCCATTAACACTAGATTTACGGACTGAGCCAATTTGACTCATTAAAAATTTGATTACTATATATTTATGCAACTTTACAATTATTTAAAAAAAATCATACGTGGCTTTTTAGTTAAGTAATGAAATATATGTAAATTTGATTGCTCTTCTTTTCTTCCCTCTTTATATTCTTCTTTTTTTACTTAGGTAAAAATAGGTATATAAACAACATCCGTAAATCTAGTGTTAAAATATTGTTTATGTAGGAAATATAGTTTTCAAGATTTTATTTGTATTCTATTGTAGATGTCCATTCTTTGCACCTCTGTGTACTCATCATATACAAATGTACCAATGGGAATTTTCCGGTATATATAAATAAATTTTATCTATTCTGACTCGTTTTACGATTGTTTCATTAAATCATTTTGACCCAGATAAATAGTACAACAAGGGATTAACTGAACAAAGCTAATTAATTGACCAGTTGTTCGTATTACAAATCAACATGCTAAATAAAAATATCCGAGTGAAAAACAAATTGGTGACATCTCAACGTCTCGATAAGATTGCAACCACGTTCTCTGCACGTTTATCGCAATTTTATTTATTGTCTTCGTAGGCGTATCTCTCTGCTCTCGACTTACCGATTGGTCGATCATCCTCTCTACACCTGTCACCTAGTCTTTTTTCGACTTCTTAAAAAAAAAAAGCCCCCGAAATCGTGTCACACTCGATACCATCACACCCGGAAGACCGACTTCGATTATCTCAAGACGATAGTATCGAAAGAAAAAAAAATGAATTTTGAGAGAGCACTTTGAACAGCATGCCGCGATAAGTGAAATGTGACATTGGAGGAGAGATTACTTTTTTTGAGAAAGCGCGTCTTACTTGGAAGAAACGTGCTCGAGGAGAGAAAGTGCAATGTTTTCGAGAAGTACACCTGATCGTTCTAATATCGAGCGTACGACCACGTGGTATAACAAGGTTGAACCACAAATCCACGTGCGCACTTGTCCGTAAGCAACCTTACGAGTAACTACACACTTTCTCTCTCTCTCTTACTCTTTGAAACTCCATTTTCTCGACGCAAAGCCGACTTATCGCTTAGCCAGTCGCGTAAGCTCGCCAATGGAGAATCATTTAATTAAGGATCAGTCCGATCCAACTGCCCATAAAAGCCGCGCGTCCGTGAGACTCGCCGATAAAAGGTGGATCTTGCCAGGGGCATCTCGAACGAACATCGTCGTCCACCATCGAGGCCGATCGAGTCTGTATCTTAACTCTCGTACTTTTCAACTCACCGTCTCTCTCTCACACCTTTTTCTCTCTTTTATCGGGTCTACCATAAAATCGATATCTTCTTCGACGATCGTCATGGTTTTATCGGTGTCCGCAACTCATCGTAATTCATATTTTCGCCGTAATTCTGGACTTAACAGGTACCCGTCACACACAATCACAAATTTTATTATACAATCATGAATAGCGAATTCCGTATCAATGAAAATACACACGTGACCATACGGAAGAATCGTTACAACGCACGTGCACTTAACGTAATAACACCGATTTAATAATAGTCCCGTGTAGGATTAACGCCAGCTGACGCGAAGGTGCCGAGACGAAGGCCAGATTAGATCGATTATTATCGGTGATTATCAAACGAGGATACGTACCACTAGCTTTCAAACGTATTAAAGCGATCTAAGACACGAGGAATCAGAAGCTTCCGGGCGCTTAACGAGAAGAGACTACTTCCGGTATCGCGTCAAAATCAACGCTTATTATCGCGTACGAGTAAATAATACGACGCGAAGAGTTCGATGCAGAGTGACGTGTCTTGTTCGATTTCGCAGCAGCTACGACGAACGTGCGTTACTTAATCGTTAAGAAAGACATCGATGAGTTTTTTTTTCGATGACGAACGTTTAATTTATTCGTAGTAACGAACATTGACCGGCTTCTTTTGTTGTATTCCTCGTGTCACGTTTTTTTTACTTTCTATTGTTTAAGAGTAAGAAAAAAAAAAAGAGGTAAATTCTCGAAGCGCCACCCGACGTTTTCAGTGTTGATAAGCCTCGATGCTCTGGTAATATCGGCCACGGCTAAGATTAAAGGCCTTATCATCGATGTCACTTGGAATTAATCTTCGGTGCAACGCGAGGCGTCAATTTTATTTCCTCGTTTAAATGTAGAAACTTTGGTCCGATTCATCGATAAACAAGCGTTTGGTGAACTGAATTTTTTACGAGGATTGCGAGGGCGTAATTAGATAGGGAACGATTTCTGACGTTTTAATCGTGTCATTTCGTCATTGAGCGGTCGATGTTTGCCAAGAGACTCGAAGAAACCAAGGCCGATGGTTTTATGAGTTTTTATCGAATCACGGGACATTCCCCGGATCGATTTACACTCATTGTCACCGAAACTCCCGGAAATTTGTTAAAGAAAATACCGGACGAAACTCTGCAACGAGATAAGAGAGTTCTCAAGTCCGACGCGATTGGATCGGTATAACGTACCAAGTAAATATGACCGTGGTCAAACAGAAGAAGGCCGAAGAAAGAGTTCTCGATCGTGGAAACCTCGTCGAAAGCTCGTCCGGTTAAAAGTGTTTGCGCGAGAGTCTACCCGAGCAACATTTTCGCCATCCTTTTCTTTGCGAGACGAGCGAAAGCGGTGTTCCCGGTTTTCCCGCGCTAAGATATCCGCGAAATAAATATTTGAACTGCATCCGTGCCTAATGAGTCACGGGATGTTATCTCTTTGTAAGTTTGTATTGGATTTTAATAAAATTATTTTGAAACGATACAATATGGGGTCTGACTCTTAGGTGTTTTTATTTAAAATTATAAATGGACAAATTTTAATCCTCATTTACTGGGGCTAATTAATTTTAATATTCTTTCTAGACATTTAAGATAGGTGCCACTGTCTGACGTTAATCAATATACGTCTCGTTTTGCAAATGGTGACACTATTGACAGAATTTGTAATCTTGTTAATCACGACAATTATAGTTGTAACCTTTTTGTTAATTCTATGTTTGTGTGTTCTTCTGATAATATACAAAAAAAAAGCCTAAGCCTAAGATAATCGATTTGAATGAAATTTACAATATGTATATATCTTACCTAAAGCTGCAAAAAGTAGTTCTTAAATTTTCAATATGAGCTCAGATAAAAAAGTTTAAAAAATGCCTTTTTTTGTAATTTTAACCTCTGCTTTTGCCAAAAAAGTTATTCGATTTTAAAGAATGTAGCTCAATTTTCTGATTAGGTACCTAACTGTATGTTTTCAGTATTGTATGGTCCTAATTGATTTTCCCGTAAATAAAACAAACCAATTAATAGTAGATATATAAAACGTTTCTATACAACCCTCGAACCCATTTCCCACAAAGTTAAAAAAAAAAAGTAACTAAGCTTCATCACGACAGTGATTCTCCAGTGAGACCGTTATTAAGCTTTCGCCTTGAACGCTCTCGTAAACGTAATTAAAGGCTCGTTTTAAGAACACCCGAGTATTTCGCGAAGATTATGAAACCGTACGAGAGAAAGACACATTATGAAATTCTGCTTACGGTAGACGTTACGCGAAGGAAATCGGATTGGAGTCATTTCCCTTTTTTCGAAACATTCTCGTGCATCGGTCAACGACGAAATCGCGGGGACTCGTTTGCCGTCTCTCCCTGGTTTCCGGTGGCACCGATCGGCATTCCATTCTTTCCTTGGAAAAAAGAGCACGCTGGTGTTTGCCGATCGGAGATAGTCGAGCCGCAATCGTCGTGCCAATAAAAGGACTAATCCCCTGGCTATTCGATAAACTCACGTGACATCTCTCTCTCTCTTCGTATTACACCACGTTCGGCAGGGATTCCTCGAGTGACACCACGTACCTTACGATAAAAGAAGACTCAAGAAAACGCGCTTCTCTCTGTCACGAAAAGCGGAAAAGGTGTCTGTTTGTCGAATGGATTTACGAGCGGACGACTCGTCTTCGAGAATAACCGCTACTACGTCGTTATCGTCTATACCACATTTTCTACGCACTTCCTAGATCAAGTAAGATTTTTTTTCAAGTAATCGATTAAAACTAAGAAGGATCGATTACAGTAGTAACCATGGTGTTAGTGGTGAAAAGTTTCGTAGGAAAAAAAAATTGTGAGAGAAAAAGAGATCGATCCCAGCACTTCTCTCTTTCTCTAACTCAAAGGTGGCCGCATTCTCTCTCGGCTTGGCGCCGCATGGCCGTCGCACCGAGTCCGGTAAACACGGACGAGAGTCAATAAGTCATAAAATCCAACACCTAGGCAGAAAGAGAGAGACTGGCTATTCGTTGCAAGAGAGCCACGTATCTACGAGCCGATCGATTCTCGTTACACGAGAGAGCAGTATCTCTGTATTTACGACTCCTCTGTTATCTCTCTCTCTCTCTTTTACACACATACAGATATTCTCATATGCGCGCGCGTCGTCTCTGTCCGTCTCTCTTCGCGAAACGAGGCTATTGGCCGGCACCCTGATCGATCGAAACCCAGTTTCGGCGACGTTCAACATCCTTCGAAATTCATGAATCGCTGCTCGATAAGTTTCGAGAGGGAGTCAGCCGGTACACTCGAACGGAGAGAAAAGCGACCGGTCACGCGATTTAATTCACAGTACTCCACGGGCCACACGCAAAGCTTTCTCTATGAAATTAGCTGATATCTTGCGCGAGGAGAAATATTTGCCTTCCCTTTTTCGCCGTGTATATTATTTCAGTTAAGTCCTCTCGAAGGTTCCCTACTCTTGAGAATGGAAAAGAGCAGAATCATTTCTCACCTGGCTCGTTCCTTCCCGAAATACTCGGAATTCTTTCGATGCTTGGAAAAACTTCGAAGGACTTTCGTAAGACGAAATAATTTTCACTCGTCGTCGTAAAAGCCAGCTCGCATCCTTGGACTCCGCGTGCTTTTACGCGCGAAAGTATATACCTTTCCGCCGAATGGAATTTTACATTCGGTGAAATGACCGAAAGAGAATCGATGAAATTCAACGAAGGTAAACCTGATTATCGAGCTCTCCTGATGCGCTTGACTTTTAAAATACGAACGCGAGAGGTTTATGCCCGTTCGAGACGCGACGCTATAAAAAAAACGAAGTCTGCCTTCATTGTCGCTCTCTCTCTCTCTGTCTTTTGCTCGTATCCTTTCGTATTTGTTACGTTATATTAATCGCGAATAAAACTGGAGAATACGAGAGACTCGACGGGATACCGAGTACCGTATCATTTCTTCGTTCGAGTTAAAAAACGATAATAGCATTTTGATTACATTATCATATTAAGTTCGATAGTGACAAGACTCATACGTATTTGAAATGATTAACCTTTTGCTTTATGATTTAATTTGGTACACAATGAAATTAATATTAAAAATTGAGAAAAAATCGAATGTAATTACGAGAAATACAGTTTGCAAATTTGCTTAATAGGGTGGAGCATTACTCATAGGTGAGAAATATAAAATTCGAATTTTGGACTAGCATTTGCTTTTTTATATCAAAATGAACTATACAAAATTTCAGTTTAATTAGAAAAGCAACCTGAAGATGTTATCGAATTGGGCTGAAATTTTTTATAATTCAATTTGATATAAAAAGGCAAAGGCTAATTCAAATTTTATATTTCTCACCTATAAGTAATGCTCCGCCCTATTGCCCAAATCATAGACTAACGAACACTAAAAAATTCCAAAAAAGAAATTTATTAAATTTGAACCGATCTACAACTTATACTTTACACATTTGTCGTAACATCTGTACCACGAGTCTCCAAAGAGGTTAACCTCTTGCCTTATGATTTAATTTGACACACAATGAAACTAGTATTAAAAATTGGAATGTCGATACAAGCAATACAGTTGCTTAGAGACTAACAAACACTAAAAAATCCTCCAAAAAATAATTTCATTAAAACTAAACCATTTACAACTCATGCTCTACATATTTATCATAACATCTGCACCACGACTCTCACACGATATTATAACCCAAGGGATTAATATAGAACGACTTTCTTCCAACCTAATCACAAAAATCACGCACAGGAATTGAATGCGAGGAAGCAACGAGAGCGACATTGAACGAACGACGAACGTTAAGCCATCCAAGCGCGAGTTATAAAATTCGTCGAATGTGTGGTACATGAGCCGCGTCGAAGGGGATGAACAACACATTAGTCAAAGGCAGTTTACGTGGTCGACGAGTAGAGCCAGTCGGCTCCCGAGAGCTACGCGCGGTTCTGGTATTTGTGAGCCGTCTACCAATTTGTTTCACCGTTTGACAAATGCATTCGGGGCCAGAACGGGCAAGTAGTTCGGCAAACTCGTCTGACGGAACGAAACGGCACCAGGGAAAAGTGGGGAAAAATAAAGTGAAACGAGTTCTCTCGGCCGGTGGTGTCGTCGTCGATGATGTTGGTGATGCTGCTGGATATGATAGTGTTAGTTTTCAAAGATATATGTACGTGTGTGTACATATATAGAAGAGAGAACCCGTAACATCGGTAGTAACGGAAGAGACGACGACGTTGGGTATAGTAGTGGTGGTATTAGTGCCAGTGGATGAAGAGGAGGAAGTGCCAGAGGGAGGAAACGGAGTGACGGAAGGGAGGATACCCGTCGGAGCTACCGCCTTGATTTGGGTTACTAAACTGTAAACAAATTCCAACTTTTTGTTCCATCGATTATCGATCGGTGTTCTCGGGTGCAGGGACCTCCGTCGCTTCCGTGAATAATACTATCGTCGACGAGCGGCTACCGAGCCGAGCCCTTCTGCTAGCCAAGAGAGGCAAGATATTCGAAATGATAGAGAAATGGAATTCCGTGGAGAAGTCGATGCCCCGAATTTGAGTGACCGTGTTTCATCCACCGTATATACATTTCGAGAGGTCGAACTCCTTCGCATAAACGTCGCTCGGCATGTCGATGGTAAATGTAACGTTCGGAATGAAATGGAAGGAGAACGAGTTCCTCTTGGCTCTAGAGACTGCTTTTGATCGTTGACCCTCCATCGCGAATAATATACACGATTTATCCCCGTCGACTGGAGAAACGAAACTTTTCTCCCCCTTCTCGATACTCTCCTATGTTGGGCCGTGGAAAACGATGGTCCGAGCGTCTCTTTGGCCATTTCTACAGATTTTACGATCGTTTATACTTCTTAAGAGACGCATCCTCCTCGATCGCGCGACGGATACTTCACGATATCCGATGACGCTACGTATTAAACTACCATCGAGTAGTAGCACCAGAGATAAATTTTTTTCCTAGTCTCTGATGCTGTCGTCGAGTGTGCGCCAGAAGATCGCTCATTTCCAATTCGTCGTTCAAACGAGGGAAACGTTAAGCGATACTTCTATTCTTTACCAGCCAAATGTGTTTCGAACCCCCCCACTCGTCAAACGATGTACCATAAACGATTCTTCCCGGATGTTACTCCTTCAAAAAAAAAAAAGAGCTTTAATGCATCCCCCGTTAAAATCGTCGCTTCGTATCCACGTCGAACCTTACAATAAATTCCGTCGAAGAAGGGTGGAAGAAACGTCTTCCGGATTTTTATAACGATTTGCCACGTTTCCTCCAACGTTCTCGTCGAACCGATCGAGCAGCTAGGAAGAAATTTGGGAAATCGCCGGGAAATCCCACGCGTTCCTATCCTTCAGATAGAAAAGAAAGACGGAACGCGTGGGAGTGTCGGCGCCACAACGCGATTTTCTTCTTATACTTTTACCAGTCCGACGAAGGGACGACGGGGAAACTATCGATTAATCGAGGAAGTAAGTTCGTTACACCTCGTTGAATTTCCTATGACGTCGATGCTGAACATACCTTCTTTTTTTTTAACATCGATTTGGAATTTTCGTCAACGATCATCGGGTCTCCGATAAACGTAATTCTCGATAAAAATAAAAATTCAAAAGATGCAAAAGAGAAGTAATAGAGAAAAGAGCGGGATCGTAAACCGGCGCGACGTTCTTCGACGTAAAAGGTGGAGGTGGGAGGAGGACGAACTCGCACGCTGCCTGAGGTCGTGGAATAATACCGCTACCGCGTAATCAAAGAGCTCAAACCGGATTGGGCAGAGGAGAGCGTGCCGCTCGAGAGGAGACCCCACGCCACGAGTGCAAGAGAGAGAAAGAAAAAGAGAGAGAAGGAGAGAGAAAGAAAAAGAGAGAGAAGGAGAGAGAAAAAGAGAGAGAGAGGGAAACTTGCAGCATCCGCGCGTGTATCTTAATTGCGCGCGAACGCGGCCCTCGCGATTTGTCGCGTCTCGAGCGAGACAGTGGGCCTCACGCTGAGGTGGACCCATCGTTGAAGGTAGAGGTGAGAGGGGTGGTCTTTCCGAAAGTTTCGAGCTCCCTGTAATTACGAGACGTTGCTAATGACCGACCGGTCACGCGCTAATGAGCCAAGCCCGGTCAAAAGTCGCCAGATGTAATCGTCCAGCTTTTTTCTCTCTATCTCTTTTACACACAGCTTTTTATTATATAAGAGGTAGAACGTTATGCAGTATACATTTTTTTACGTTGACTTCGAGGGAAGCGTGAAATTCGAACGGTCGCGAGTTGACCCAAAAATGCATACTTTCATCTCGCTAATTAATGATTCATTATTTTCGACTGTTTTTGGGTACCTTGTAATTATAAGAAGTGAAGTTGTTCGAGAATGAAAATTCGTGAGACACCGTGGGTTTTAATTTTACTGTGCTTCTCTCTCTCTGAGGGTCGGTCGGTCCCTCTTGTACCGGTATCTCGGAACGAACTTTCTCCCCTCAATGGAACGTAGTAACGTCTAAATGACTATTCAGATGCGGCTTAAGCCCCCATGGAATCCTCGACGTTTGTTTTCGAAGAGAAGCACGTTCTCTCTCGCGAGAGGGATTAACACGAAGAAAAGAGGAAGCGTCAACTTTTCGCTCGTCATTCCGAGTACCTTCAATTCTATTCGAAAAGCGATTAGTATTATAGATAGCTACACCTGTAAAAAAGATTCTCATTTATCACGAAATAAAGATATAACTTACGATCTAGATCCTTGCTGTTGTATTTATTAAACTTTCACAACCCTTTCACATATAATACCCATTTGGTATGGGATCGTGTGCCAATTCTAAATCTTCAACGCAGATGTTTGGTATTACGGTGATCTCTATGTTCGGATATCCCATTAATACTAAACCCCCAACAAACGGTCATTGTCGGGAGTGTCAACTCGCTTCGTGGCTTACGATCGAGCCAGGATGAAGTGTTGGGAGCACGAGAGAGAAAGATTTTCTCGGGCTAAGCTGATTAACTCGACCGCCGTTTAGCACCCACTGCTCGTCATCGTGAATATCTATGGTGCCGGCATTTGGGGTCTCAAACGTCCGGTTTGTACAGCTGTGTACGAGTTCTTCCTAAATCGTTCTGCCACTTCGTGTCACGCTTAAGCCTTTGAATGGTCTTTGTAACGCGCGACTAGCCGAACGTCTAAATACAAGGCGGATGTCTTCACAAAAGTGAGGAAAGCTATTGAAAATTTTACTCTCTTTGGAACGAGTATTCGAGAAGGAACCAGGAAGGATAATTAAATTGTCTGATCGATCTCGGGATGCTTCTACTAATTAGAAAAGTTAGAAAAAGATTAAATATAAGGTTAGAAGTAACAGGAAGTGAGAGGGCTAGTATGGTTTATTACATCATGGGCAAAGCCCATAAATGAATATGTTACACTTTTTGAAAGAGCCAGTTCATTCACACAGTAGTTTTTGAACGAATGTTGGTTGCTACTTAAAAACTATAATTCGTCCAACATTCGTTCGAAAACTACTGTGTAAATGATAGTGGATCTTTCATGCCACTCTTTCCCATACATGATAAGAATTAAAAATTAAAATTAAAAATTAAAAGAGAGAGAAAGAAGGGCCTACAAAGGAAAGAGGGCCAAAGGTTAGAATGTTCGACCGTAAGAGTCGACCTATAGATAGGCACCTAAACATAAAATAACTCACACGGCCAGAAACTTCAAGCAGCAGACTGGCAGCAGTTGAAAACAATTGGACCCTCTGTATGCTTCTGAGTCCTATAAGGTAGCCAGGTTTCCTTCTCTCTCCTTGAAACGTATTCCAAGAGAATTCGCTATTACCTACCTCGCTAACAAGGAGTCAGCACGAATTTATGCAGCGTCCGGGGATGGGTGGAACCGCGAAAAACGTACGAGCTTACGTTCCCTTCACCCTTCCTTCCTGCATTTCTTCCTTCCGTTCGTTCCTTGGGATTTGATTGCAACGCATGGGCGGTGCCAGAAACGCTCGCGGTCCTTTTCTCGCTCGCTTTTAGACCACGAGCGCGCATTAGCGCGAAAATATACGAGATTCGAATCGCGAACCATGGGTTAGGAGTCTTTTATATATCAAGCCCACCAACGTTGCACCAAGCTATGCATTTTTAAACCCTTTCCAAAGAACTTGTTTATTTTGTCAAAACCTTCAAAACTCCTCCCCCACTATTTTCCCTGACTCGTACGAGTTGGAACCAAGTACTCTTCTTCTTGTTTTTCTTTTACAAGACATCGAACTTTTGCCGAAATTATCAGAATATCGTGTTCCTTCGCTCTCCAACATATACGGCAGTTCATTACGCGCGTAATTATACGCGCCGTGTAATTATTGGCATGGATCGATCGGCCGAACGATCGCGGCAAGCTTACACCGAAAGTTTCATTATCGGCCAGGATCTCACGGTGTCATTTTAGTCGCTTCTCCAGATAAAAAAAAAAGAAAACTTGCCAAAGTTAAGATACCTATCGAAACGGATCGATCGTGTCGAAAGGATCGTTCCGTGTTTCGTCTGGCGGTAAAAAGTATAAAACGATATTTCTTTTAACGGTTCTATACCCTCCAGCACGAAAATATGATTTTTGTCGGATGTGGGTGCGTCGAAAGATATTAGCAAACCATACGCCGCCCTTTTCGGCTTCTCTAATATACGAAGAGAGCGAGATAGATGGAAAGAGAACTGCGACGAATATAAAACTCGAGCTCCCTCCCCCGCATACGATTTTTTCCCTTTCGTTCGGTCGGCAGGACTAATGGCCGGCACGGTTTTGCAACCGAAAGGGAACTCTCTCTCTCTTTTGCACGGTCGTCGCTCCACGTAAATTGCCTAATTTAGACGCGAGGCCAGACGGGTCGCCGTTCCTTACGGAGGGCCAATCAGGCGAAGTAAAAGAAGAGAAAGAGAGTAAGTAAATTCGAAGGAACGATGCTCGTTAGGCTACCGACTTGGAGACGCTTACAAATTCTCATTTTCCTGTAAAGATTCCTGCGTGAATCAAGGTACTCGAAGATATCAGGAGGTAGCACGTTCCGGAATAACGGAGAAAAGAGAGGCCGGTATGACTCGTACGTTCCAGGGAAGTTATAAGTGAATAGGAGGAAAGTTACCCTCGTATATAGAAAGCAGAGAAAAATAAAGTTACTCGAAAAACGTACTGTTCGGAGTATAAATAAACGAGTGAGCCGTATCTACCGATTCTCGGCAGAGGCAATTTGTGGCACGCGAGCTTTTGCATCGGGGCCCTGAGGCCCCTTGGCCACGCGCCCTGCTCGTGCCCCTATCTCCCACCTTTCATTCTGAACCACTTAAAAATGACGAGGACCGCGAAGCCTTGTTCCTCTAATTTTCCTACGATCCTTCTCGCACGGGCCACTTTACAGTCATGATGATAAACGAACGGACAAAGTTTCAGGGAAATACTACTGGACTACTCCAATACTCGAAACAACAAAGCTCTCTCGGACGTGTGGCCGCGAAAGATAACCGAGAGAGCTTAATTGTTTCTGGTCTGGCAGCTCTCTATGCGGTCTGCAGTTTGGCGCATCGACCAAAAGGTGAGTCCTTTGTATTCAGAATCGAAAGCAACGTTTGCATGGTCCAGTGCTCGTTCTCCGACTATTCTCTCGATTACGTTCGCTAGACACACGTATCGTTTCCTCGGGAATTTCGAAGCTTCTCTCGAGAATCTAAAGGAGAATTTCGTCGAGCGTATTAACGAAGTGAGAAGAGCAGAGTCGGTAAAATACGAACTCGTTCGAGGAACAAAAATATCGAGTCGGAAATACGTGTGTGTCTTTAGCCCTGAGGTGTAACGCGACTCCTGGTTGGTTGGTAGGGAATGTACATCATCGAGAAACCGTGCAATGATTTAACGTTGATCGAGTGTCCTCCGAATATGGTCGTCGCTTTGCCTCGGGTGACTACTAACGAAATTACCTTCTCTCTTCGAGTTAAGCGCGGGTGCATACCTTGGCGAGTTTCAAGGACGAATACCTGCTAGAATATTTCTTCGGACTTCTCTCTCTGCGTGGTAGCTAAAGGCAGAGAAAAAAAAAGAAGAGGAACAGAATTCTTTATGCGTTCGATATATTTCAAGTAAATTTTTTTTACTCTCTCCAAATCTTCTTTTTCTCTCTCTCTCTCGTGACTTTGGTCCTTCGCGTGATCACGGTGTTAATCGCAGGCGTTGCAGAAACGCGCGAGAGTCTATTAAGAAGAACGCCAGGCCTTATGGCCGATCATTACGATGGAAACTGCACCAGGTCCGAACGTTGTGATTACCTCGAGTTAATCCGCGATATAATAGAGACGTTCGTGGGCGCGTTGCCCGAGCTCACGGATATTGCCCTAATTACTATATAAAATGTGAAAAACGCGCCGAAAAACGTTCTGGCGCCTCTAACGATCCCCTTTGAATTCTTCTCGAGGCGAGATACCTCCGTAAGACCATCGTGGACCTCCTTCGTTTCATTCTCTCCGTTCTCGTCTCCCTTGTCGAAGGTGGGACGAGTTTACTCGAAGGGATTTCGTACGATCGATGAAGTTTCTTCTAGTAAGCAATGGTTTAGTATTTTTTGAAGAACATAGAATACTTTTTTTTTACCGTGAGATAAAGCTCGAGAGTTAGTCGATCGTTTACTAAAGAAGGTATGATAAAAAAGAAGCCTCGCTTACTCTCGCTTAGGCAAGTTTTATAATATACGAGACACGAGAGAGTTTACGATTTCTCGCGTTGCGTGCAAGTAACGCGGCGCTTATTTAGTGACGCGCCGGCCCCTTTTTTTCTCTCTGGAGGAGGGCTGGAAGGTCGGGAGGTCGGTTAGGCGTGGATCGAAGTACCTCTTTTCGCGGGCCCTTTTGATATACCCCGCCAAGGGATCGAGTGCCTTGTACCCGAAAGAGAAGAAAAGGAATTTTTAAGAATTTCGATGCTAACTCGCCACTGGTGACGTCAATTTGACTTACGTCATTGGTAACGCCGATCCCATCTAAAATTTTTCCAATAATAATTTACTACATATGCTACTTTTAGTTGGTTTAGTTTTAAAAATATATTTTTTTTTTGACAATAAAACTTAAGTATTTCTTTTTCTCGATCGAGGCAAGTTCAACTGTGTCTGTCATTTTTTTAATTTTTTTACGGGTTATGAAAATAAATAGTGTAAAAATAATAATAATATTCCTTTTTCACACTAAGCTTGATTAGGAGTTGCAGACTCACGTGGATTATTTTCCTATATTTTGTGTTCCTTTTTTTTTTTTTTTCTATGTCTCTTTGTATAACTGTAATTAATCAAAGAGTCTTAACTCGTAAAATAAATAAATAAATAAATAAATATTAATGTACAATCAGTTTCATAGACTACCAGACGTAGGAAACAGAGAATCACAAGTCTTAGATTCGAAGGCAGATAGATTAGATTTGAGAGAAAATAGAGAGCAGCATTTTCTTATGAGGTTAAAAAAAAAAAAAACTGTCACGGTATGGATGTGAAATAAGACATCTACTTAGAGAAATCTAAAAAATCTAATCTAAATCTATCTAAATTATAAGAAATCACAACAAAAATTGATTAGGTACCAGTAAAACAGTTATTCAACTTTTTCAAACCACCCAGTCTCTCAAACGTCACCACTGATTAAAAGAAAACTTTCGAGGATTCTTCCTACAAAAAAAATCTCACCGACTGTCGTATTTACAATAAATCTCGATTAATTACAAACTTTGCTACCACTTTTGCCATGGCTAAAATCGTAACGCTCGTAAAGACTCTCCGCGAGGCGTTCGAGATGAGCACGACTCGAAGTCGATACGAAGTCATAAATTTAGAGAAGCAACGGCGCCAACGCAAGAAAAAAGGAGGACAGGCGAGTTTCGTACGCGGCGCGCGCGCGGCTCGATAATTTCAAGATGAAATATCATAAAAGAATCCGAACGTAATCGACATCGTCCCTCTCTTTCTCTTTCGCGGTAGTCTCGGACACGTCCAGGCAGTAACACGCCGAATTTACAATCGATAAACTCGAGGAAAGAGAGAGAGAGAGAGAATTCGATCGAAAAGAGAAGCATCTTCTCTCTTCTTCTCGCACCTCTTCGTCTTCTTCGAGAATAAAAAGCTCGCCGCGAGATAGCGAAGCTCTCGAACGTGACTTTCTTCGTTCGGAAGGGAAGAACCTGGGCTGGCACTTCTTACCCGTATAGTCGTAACTAACTCTCTCTCTCTCCACCTCTTCGTACTTTCCTCGCAGCAAAAGGCTGTAAACATTTTGGCACCATGATACAAGAACAATAATTTAGTGAGCTCGCGAGGGCCCTCCCTTCTTTCTCTCTTTCTTCGACAAGGAGTATATGGTACTTGTAACGCCGAAAAGATTTCGTCTCATCGATTTTTGCGAAACTTTGAAGATCGTTAACTCCTCCATTCTTACAGGTAATGCACGAGAAGGCAATGATAATTAGCAGTAAATCAATTCTCCCCAGTTTCCTTACGATGGACCTCGTGATAGAAACGGGGTTGAAATAATAAGGCGTTTGATTTTAGCGAGAGTTCAGCGATCGATTCGAGCTAAATTCAAGAATATCCAGGATTAACGATCGCGTTTCTTTTTATCTCTTTCCGATGCAAAACAGCAGGTTACTCTCGAATCTTAATCGGGTCAGGCAATTAGAATTTTAGAAGAAAGAGGTCGATGCACGATGCAGAGAATATAACCTGGAATAAAACGTTAACCACTTTGCTATTCCATAAAAAGAATCGAAGCTCCGAGAAGGTACTTTATCGTTCGTTTCCATCGCAAATATCCCGAAGAAACATTGACAAGAGTGCACGGAATCGTGGCACCTTGTTTCTCGAGACCTTCCCTTCGAAACGTTACTCCTTGAGTACACGAGTTCATGGATAACGAGCATAATTCTTTGGAGAGAGATCAAGAGCCCGCTCGCTCGCTTTATGGGTCATCTTTTTAAAGGTATCGAAGTTTCGAAAGACGAGGTGCGGACGGCCCACGCTCTTTCAAAATTATGGACGATGGTGCCACCGTTTTAGTATACGCGTTATAATTCACGCGGCACGAATCCTTAAAGGACACATTCGTTCGGTTGTGATTTCCCGTTAATTGCTTTTTGGAATTCGATTACGATCATCGCGAAAGAAACGAGTAGGATGGGTAGAAGAGAAGAATGAAAAAAAGAAGATGAAGAAAGAAAGAACCGCAGGCCGACGTATCCTGGCAGGTAAGGTGTATCCGTGAGTCCTGTACGCGTTATGGGGATCCGGTATAGGCTAGCGCCGCGTTATTATTTTTAAGAGTGGTTGGATTGAATTTTTATAGGGCTCTTGGCATACGCTTACCCGCTCAGTGACGCTCAAACCGCATCCCCCGAGTCCTTCGATTTTTATGGCATTATTAACGACGAACAAAAAGGGTCGCCTCGAACGACGTAACAAGCTACCCATGGACAACCCTATGAAAGAGAGAGAAGGAAGGGAAAAGACGCGTTAGCATATGAATGCCAGGGTGCCGAGTCCCGTGGTGTGCACGAAAACACAACTAATAAAAGGGAGTCATGAAAGGGACGCCGCGATGGATCGCTTTCTTATAATAAGCTTCTACCATCGAAGGGTGTCGGCCCGTTCGTACGAAATACCTTTCTTCGAGGCCCTTCCTTAAGGCTTGGTTAGAGCGTTAATTAAATGGATTTGAAAAATTTTTTAACAAATTCGTACGCTCGACCGAGACATTGGAATCTTTTCTTTAACCCTTTAAATACTGTTAGGGTCTGTACTGACTGGATTTTTGGTTCCTTTTATGTTAGTTTTTAAAGTTTTTACAATAAAAATTATAGATTCTGTCACATGAAGCTTTTTTCCCCCAATATTGATAATTTTTGAAAATTCTTGTTCAAATTTAATGATGCACTAATTTATTTACGGGTGTGTAACCCTTTAGCATAAAAGTTTTTAATTATAATCAGTAGACTGCGGATATTTATGCAAATGTATATGAATTATAATGCATGATTCATCAAATATTGCAAGTAGAGTTGATAACTGAATAAAAATATGAAAAATATAAAGGATATAAATAACATATTACAGTCTAATAATCAGCTAGAAGTAGGCAATAATATGTTATACAGATTATTAGTAGCTAGAACAAATATCAAAAAATAAAATAAAAAAGAATATACTCTTCGACCTTATCTGTATTAAATATGTATACTCTCAAAAAAACCAATATTATTTAAGAGTTCGACAGACTCGCTTCGAAAGTACATCCCCGCGTATTTCGTGACTCAAGGTTCAAAAGGCCGATACAATTGATGTATCCAAAGGTATCGTTTAATCGCGACGTCTTTCGTTCTCCTCTCTCGAAAGGACGAGATATCGAGCAAAGATCGGACGAAGGAAAGTTGGTCCATCGGCCGCCATAAATAACCAGTGGACCGCAGGGTTGCTGCGTTTCTCATAGCTTTAGAAAGAACGGTCGTAATCATTCCTTCGGAATGCGTGATTGATTTAAAACCGCGAAAGGACGGCTCGAGAGAAAAAAAAATAGACGAAGAGAAAAGAAAGAAAGCGGTGAAAGAGTCCTGAGAATTCGTCCATGCGGGAGCTCCGAAGGAAGCTTGCTCCTCTAGTAGATGTTAACCAAGAGGAATAGGAGGCAGAAGAAAAATTATGGAGAGCGAGACCGAGGTCGTAATAACATCGGCGGATCTTAATGGAGGCATCAGCCGATACTTGCGCCGCAATTTCATGGGGTTTACGATGGCGTATATCAGAGGTCCCGTGGTGAACGGATCAGCCCCTGGGGGTATACTATCCACGTATGTCCACCAGATCGTCCTCTCGTTTGTCCCTCACCCGCTTATTCACCGACCATTTATTTCTCCACCTTTTTCCGAATGGGAACGGTGACCGCTAAAGGTGTTTTTGATGCCGCAGTAAAAGTTCCTTCGCGAGCAACGTCGTTCTTGTAAAAAAATCACTGCCCATTAGAAGGATCGTCCATGAGAAACTCAAGTTTTTCTCTACACAACCTCCTCTCTTTTTCTTGGAACTATCGCTAATTCGATTACTATCTTTGCGAAGTTGATTTACGATGAACTCGTATCGGAACGATAGAGAATTTCTCCGATAACGAACGTATGGAGGAATTAGAGAACGCTTTGATTCAAAAGCGTAATCGCGAATGATGAACGTGAGACGAATAGGACTCGTCGTGGATAGATACTCCACGAGACCGTGACGAGAGTATTCACGATCTTTGATTGGACCGTTTGTCTCGTCTCGTTTTCCATGATTGATTTTTTACGAGATAGACACGCTACTCCCGTACTCAACCCCTATTAGTCGCCTTTTACGACAGGCAGGGGATACCGTGGGTATATTCTATATACCACAGCCCACAGGGGAATAGCGAATTTTTTTGTTGATCGATAAAATTAATAAAGTTTTGAAGCTTTATTAAGGATATTTGAAGTTGCAAAAGTCTCTAAGTCCCACTTAAGGACTTTTTTACCTGATACCTTTTTCATGTGATGCATGACATGTTCTACACGTTGATGGTATCAAATAAAAAAGTCAAAAAGTGGACTTAAGGACTTTTGCAACTTGGCCCTTCATTTATTCTTCTCTTTAACAAACTATCCGTCGACAATTAGGACTTTCAAGTCGAACGACTTCACGAACGAGCCCTTTGATATCTCCATAAAAAATTCCCATCCTCGAGTCGCGAATTCTACCGACGTGCCTCGCGGAGGACGATGTTGTTCTCGTTCCAAATTCCGACAGGACGATATACGCGTCGAAGGCCCCTGTCGAAGGCTGTTTTTATGAGCTCACAGGCAAATATTTTATACCTTCCCTCTCTCACTTTCTTGGGAAGAGAGAGAAGAGTAAGAAAAAAGGAGAGGGTGCGTTTCACGCGACGCTTCTCCTAAAACGTCGTCGTCGCCATTCGAGCTCTCTTCGTACTCGACCCTCGCACTTTTCCTCTCCTCCCAACGATGATTATCGTTCGGAATGCCGACTCGACGGCACCTCCTTTTCTATCGACGCGACGAACACGATTCCGAAGTTTTATGCTCGTTGCTCGATTGCGTTTCCGCGAACTCGATAACGCGTGTCCTTCGTGAGAGAAGTGTAATAAACAACGAACATTAATTGTGTGTGACGAATTTCAATGATCTTGAACGTTTCACGGTAATTTATTTATCTATACTTATATTATAAAGAAAAACGATTTGATTTTTTTGTATTTTTCTACTCCGACACTTAAAAAATTAATTTCTCATCATTGGTTAACGATATCGAAAAACGGACAACGGGACAGTATTTTGCATGCTTTCTTCTTTCTAAATCATGATGCATACATCAGGATTTTTGTCAAAAATCGATGCATCTCGGATTTGCCCGATCAAATACTTGTTCGAAAGAGGAAAGTCTCTTCTTTACGAATATGCAAGTCGCGTTTCGATAGGATGACTGGTTCGAAAGATACAGCAGTTTTAAGCTTGAAAAAAACCCATACTCCGACACTTAAAAAAGAAATATCTCATCACCCCGTTGCGATATCGAAAAACGGACAACGGAACATTATTCTGCATGCTTTTATCTTTAAAATGAGCCATTAAACATTGAAATCGGCGGTGGTGACCATTTTGGCAAAAATCATGATGCATAGGTCAGGATTTTTGTCAAAAATCGAAGTATCTCGAATTTGCCCGATCAAATACTCGTTCGAAAGAGGAAAGTCTCTAATTCACGAATCTGGCAGTGCGGCTTCGATAGGATGGCTGGTTTAATAGTTACAACACTTTTTCTCTTAAAAACCACCCATACTCCCACACTTAAAAAATTTATTTCTCATCACTCAGTAACGATATCGAAAAACGGACAACGGGACAGTATTCTGCATGCTTTCTTCTTTAAAATGAGCCATTAAACATTGAAATCGGCGGTGGTGACCATTTTCGCAAAAATCATGATGCATACATCAGGATTTTTCCTTGGAAACCTTGGAAAAATTTCCATGTATTGCTAAGAAGTTGAACTTTATGATGATCACCAAAAAATTCGAAAATATAAAATTGGGACAACTAGCCCCGGTCTCCCCTAGTTATGAAACATATTTAGGTGTTACTGTAATTAAGTAACAAGCTTCTTTCACTAGCCTTACCTTTCTGACCCTCTTCAAAAGAAACTAAATAACTAATTTTGATCACTTTTTTCCAACTCTTTGTACGACCTAAACATACGCCAAACAATCGTGTTTCCAGTATACCAACGGTAGAAGCTAAAATTTAGTAAGTAATCCAAAAATTTTGGAAATAATTCCATACAAGATGATTAATTATACTTCAATACATTTGAAACGATATAGAGAAAAGACGGATCGGTAGATACATTAAGTCAACGCGAGCCAATTAAGAGAAGCCGTAACGGACCGATAGTATAAGATACGATCCGAGTAGCGTGGGAGGGCATTCTCAGGGCCCTAAGCGATCGAGGGCCATTGTCTCGAGTCATTCGAGGCCCCAGCAGCGGTCTATAATTTCGTCAAGATCCGTGATAACGTCGACGCGGCACGGATTGAGATCGATATGGTTCGAGCGAAGGGTGCGAGGATGGCGTTGACCTCGGGAAGCTTGAGTAAGATTGAGGTTGGTCAAGATATTCCAGAAAGATCGTCGAAAATTATTCAGGAAATAATAAAATTCATATTTCGCGAGTTTATCGTATTCATCGTACCCCTCGACCTGCCTCAAACGCTGTTGGAGTGTTGTAGGATGACTCGAAATTCCATTTAGACGGGGTTCCCCCTTATTTCAGTTGTTCGCAAGCACGCTGCTGGTGGCAACGCGGCCCTGACCTGATCCAAAACGGCTCGAATACGAGTAGAGCTATGGAAAACGAAACGCGGCGAGGCGTGCTTCGAATACTTTCGATGATCGATGCGCGAGCTGCTGACGCGAGAGAGAGAAATGGGTAGAAGGGGTTCTCGCTTGTCGGACGCTTATGAGACACCGTGTATGCGAGGACTTTCGAGCGACGACGAGCGAGTCTTGTTTTTTAAGGACGCCCAGCGTCGTATCGCAGCGGCTTCTATTAATCACCGAGCGATGACGGCTTCTCGCTCGCTTTCTCACGCGCTCGATTCGGCCATCTCTCGAAGCGTGCGCTCTTATCGCGAGTGAGAGAGAGAGACGAAAAGTATAAATTCCCGTAGCGGTAAAGCCAATTAGTGTTACGTGTAATGGATTATTAAAAGTCGCCCCTTTCGGACGATCGTCCTTTGAACTGGGAAACCGACTGCTTTGTCTCCTTGAAAGGGAAGAAAAAGGATGAGAGAGAAAGAAAGATACCTCGAGGGGACGGCTCCCACGAAGGCACGCCGAAATTTAATTTATAATTTCGGAAGTGCCGTGAGAAGAAAGAGAACCGTCCGTCCTGGAAGGATCCTGCCGGGAGGCACGTCCTGTCGACCCTTTGAACGAGCTACCCCACGACGATGACGACGAGGAACACGACGACGATGGGGACGACACGCGCGAGCCACCAACGCCTAGCGAGAAGAGATCTCTTACCTGGAGGACCGAATTAAATTTCACAGCTCGAGGAGAAACGGACGTTGGCTTTGTCCGATCGGCTGCACGCCGACGGACTCTTCTTTCTATCTCTTCCTTCTTGCCAAGGCACGTTATGCATATGCCAGACTACGCGGGATTTATTTCGAGAGATTAGAAATATAAGTCTCGGTTGGTGGTGCTTTTATTACCGGAGATTGGGGGAATGATACAAAAGATTTTTTTCTTCTAATGTTAAATAAATTATTTAAAAAAATGGACTAGCTGCTTCCCGAAACACAGTTTTTTTTTATTTTTAAAAGAGAATCTAAATCCCAATTTTCACGACTGTAATATCTTAAGTTTCCAAGATGTAGGTATCCTTATTAAAACAATTCATCCTCTCTTTTCCACCCTCCTTGAGTCGATTTTCGGAAAATGGTGAAATACGTGTTTAAAAGGAGAATCTAAATCCTAATTGTCACATTTATAACATCTGTAGAAAATGAGTGCACCCCCTTAAGAACAAAATTTCCAAAAATCCTTCCTTAGTGGGTGCCTAAGTCATGAAACAACTATATCTTAATAAAAATTTCTGGTTCCTATATAAAACGGTTTAAGCTGGTCGTATATGAGTCAGTCAGCCAGGACACTTCTTTTTACATATATAATAATATAGAATAAAAGAAGAAGATAGAAAACTGGTTCTCCTTTCATTCCAATTTTCTACAGACAATTCACCAACCCCTAAAGAAAAACTTAGTTAAAAAGGACGAGATCCTTAATTACGAGTAACGCCGGCGCCAGGCACCGGTTAAAAATAATCTGAAAGTAGGCGTGAGTCATTGCCAGAAGGGGAAAGAAAAGAAAGAGTAGAGAGATACGACCTCTCGCGAACCCCGAGAAGCGCGGCGACCTTTTCGGCAAATGGCTGGCCCATTACATTGTCTTAAGTTTCAAGTTGCACGAGGAGAGCTCTCTCTCTCTCCGACAGGCCGGATTTGCCGAGAGAATATGACGAGGGTGAGAGGGCACGTACGTAGGTACGTCAGAAGGAGGATAGCTCGTGGTGCGAGAGAAGAGGAGGAGGGGGGTGATTTCAGGAGAAGGAGCCCGGTGTGTGTCGCATTATTTCGGCTTAGCATACGTTTCGAGTTTCAAGCCATTATGCTCGCGAGTGTTCCTTCTTCCGAGAGGGAAAAGAAGAACCTTCTTCTGATATAAACACGATATCCCAGGATCGAGTGAAGTTCGCTAAATAATTAATACACTCAAATAAAATCGACCGAACGTTAAAAGCTACTTTTACCATGACGCTAATGTGAAAAGATAAGATAGATTCAGACTGTATTCGAACGAGTACTTACGACGCTTTCTTCAATAAAATAATCGATAAACTTTATAAATGTCCTCTCTACCTGTTTCTCTCTTTCTTTCTTCGAAAGACCGCAAGGGGCACGCGAAATTCGCGAGAAACGCGAAGATGATACCGAGGCGTCCCTTTTCGCATATCATATATCTACGATATCTCAAATCGTAATATCCTGTTATTATCGCGACGGTGAAATTCAAGGGAGTGGGGGGAGAGAGATATATTATTACCGTTATCGATAAAATTATAGCCGCTATGAAAAACCGTCGTGCGGAGTGCACGTAGGAGGCGAGCTGGACCGTCCGAACGAAAGAGAAATTCACGCGAAACCTGGATTCTTTCTCTCTCTATCTCTTCTGGAAAGGAATTAAAGGTGCCCGAGAGGATCGCGAAGGACGACGAAGCATCGACGTACGTGCTTGTCGTCGTCGAAGCGTGTGCGACCAGTTTGCCGGGCTATCGTACATTCCGATCGACAACAGAAAACGTTTCGGACAAATGCGCGAGACAACTTCGTAAACGCATCGTTCCACCTTCATCTTAGTTTCATCCTTTTCTTTTTTTCTTGATATTCTCCCATCGTCGTTGACAAATCCGTCAAGATTGGGACTGATCCGTAACATCTAGGAGAACGGATATTTTATTATCTCTGGAGACCTACCGCAGGACTTATGGTCAATTCAATTGTATAAATCGCATCATTTATTTATTCCAATAAGCCCATTTTACTATATAACAAATTTACAGAGTAAATCATGAAGTCCAGAAGGAATTATGGTGAATTGTCATTTGACTTCTTCAGTTTCCAATCTGCATTTAGACAAGATCTGTATATATTTATAATTAAAAACTTGTATGCTAAAGGGTTACACACCCGTAAATAAATAACGAGCATAAACGAAGACTCTATTTTCTACCTTCCACGAAATCCTAAAGAAAGTACCATGAGTTGATTACGAAATACTATCTCACGGAAAACGTTTGGTCGCGTGGGTGTTTTAGGACCAATGCCTGCTTACTCTCTCGAAGGTGGGACCGTTACACGCTAACGCGATTACTAGACTACACGTAGAAGCTTTGCCCTATTCCAAGCGAAAGTCTATGTCCGAGCTTTGGGATAACTTAGGGTTATCCCTCTACTGCTACTATTCTAACCAAGGTACTAGATCGTGTCCTAATTGTTACAAATCGTCCAAGATCTCTTGGATCCAACCTGTTTGAGATTATCGACTCGATCTAACGAACAACAGAATATGTTATTTAGTTATTTAATTTACGGGAAAACCCATTAGTACCATATAGTAGCTCTTTGCTACTGATTAGTAGCCAAAGAGACAGAATGTTCAAATTAGTTAGCTCAAGTAAATGAGCATTAAACTTAACCCCCTTTATAATATTAAATAAAAACTTAAGATCCGTAACGTCGAATAGCAAAATGGTCATGTATGGTTCATAGATATGATTAAAAACCCGAACATAAAATCTCTAATAACAAAACCGAAACAAAATATCCTTCTTACCCCTCATCCTTTCGAACACTGTTTTCTCGCGTTGGAGAAACGACGTCTCGCTCGAGAACTCTTCGAGATATTACAAAAATCTGTCCAGAAGTTTAAGACATCTTCTCTGTTTTCCTGCTTCCCAAACATTACGACCAACAATCTCTACCAAAATTCGAGCTTCCTTTTCACGAGTCATTCTGATTACAAGAATGATCGATGTACTGGAAATCGATTCCTCCATCGTGACTACCAGCAGTTTAATATAAAACTTATTAAAATGAGTCAGTGCTCGAGGTGGAACGAAGGTAGTCCCTCTTGAAAGCTATTACCCTGGCGTAGTAATAAAGGAGTTGTCGTGTCGTCGTTGCCATTATTATTACGCGTTAGCACGTAGGTCCACGCGCGAGAGACGGTAAAACGTAAAGGGAAAAGGAAGACGAGGCGAGTAGATCTCGAGAACCTAATTCCATTACCGCAAAGCGGTAATAAAGATACGTTACTGTTATTGTAATAAACATTACCGGCAGTCCGGCAATAAAGATGCGTTATTGTTATTATCATTGGTTCCGTGTCGAAAAGATCACCGTCGTCGAGCCACCCACACGCGAGAGACGCGTGCTTTCGCGAAATCGTAAGCCGTTACGCGCTCTTATTGCCGATCTTATCGAATCGGTAATTGCAGGTGCACCTTCTCTTTCTTTAACCTTTTTTTCTTGCAAAATTCTTCTTGGTACCCGTTTTTCCCCATGTAAAATCCTTCGACTGGTTTCCCACGATCTTTGGTTAACGCGAACTATCAATTTCCAGACGCTTCTTCCACCTAACGAGATAATAAATTTTCTCTTCTTTCTCTTTACACAGGACCTTGATAAAATCGAATCCTTGAAATCCAACGAAGCTTTGGGTATTCGGGACACACAGGAAAACGTCGAGCCAAAGCCTTGGGATTACGGAAATCTAAATAAAATAAATTGATTTGTCAAGGCGACGATTCTGCGAACCAGAGAAAATCGTCGTCGTTCTCTTTTAAATCTTCCACGTTTTTCTTCCCAAGAGAGAATGAGGGAACAAGAGAAATACGTAAAGGTTCTGGGACAACGAAATCAAGAAATCTTATGGCGCCAGAGAACGAACGGGAGAAGCTTGGTAAGCTCCGTCTCGTTAACTTTTTTCCTTTACCCGTTAACGTCGCAAAAGCCCGGAGCATCGCACGCGAAATTCCCGGACACGAAATGAACGCTGGAGTCAAATGGCCCGAGAGATTCTCTCTCGGTAGGTAGGTAAGAGAGAGAGACGTTAATCGGGAATGACGTTACACGACTCGGAGTGGATACCACGGCGTCGACGCGTCCCTTTCGAGTCAATTTGGATAATTGATCGGGCTCGACTTGGGTGTGCGTCGATCACTACCCTGATCGTTAAATACCCAGCTCGGGTTTACATTGTGCAAAAGATGCAAGACTTTTCTTCTCGATCGCTTTCGGCGTATCCCGAAAGAATAACTGATCCAGCTGGAACCTTTCTTCGAACGAGAAGAGACATTGGCACTCGTAAAAATGATAGAATCTTTTTGGTATCGAGCGTTTATATAAAGAAGAGAGAAACGAAATTCCTGTTGAAGCACATTCCGTTGGCAACGATACAACGTTCTCGAGAAGCTCCTACGCGAACGTTATCGTTCGGTACAAATCTTTTTACTCCTTCTCTTCTTCTTTTGGTTTTTCCTTTTAATTCAAAATACTTTCTCGCCACTCGAGAAGCCATTACGTCCCGGACACTCCGATGAGTCGACTAATGAATCTTTCAAAGCCGGCAAGGTCGAACGTTAATTCGTCCGCTATCGCGTTCCCCGAAAGAAGTTATCGAGAATCCTCCTCCTTCTTTCCATCGACTGGTGTAAATTATTTGTAATCCGTAAAAGCGAGAATATCGTAGAGACTTTCGGAAGATGGTCGTAAAACGATCGATACTGCTACTCTTACCGATAGTCCAACGACATCCGCGAACTTTGCCGAAGAAATACGTCGATGACCTCCTAGCGTATTAAAATAATATACAAGATTTCAAACTCCTAAGTTTCCCTCCTTCTTCTCTCAAACTACACGTATCGTATCCGGTTACAAAAGTCTGCGAAGACTTTCGAATACTAGTTCGCATGAACTCGACTTTCCAAAGACGTTTTCATATAAATTAGATCAATTACAAAGACGAAAAAATTTCTTAGAGAACAATGTCGACGATTCTCAGGATGCATCTATATCGATATTCCATAGTCGCGTGGCTTTCGATACTCGTTCAGTCGATCGACGTGACACGAATACCACTCTCTCCCTGCATCCTTCGTAAGTATCTTTCGTGGAATTCGAAGCGAGCCAGACGATGACCCGCTTGTCGAAATACCATGGAAATGAGAACCATCGTCCAAGTGTCGCAAGCTACGCCCACGTTTGATGCTTCGTTCTTTTTCTCGATCAAAAAAAAAAAACTCGATGTCTAATCCATAATCAAAGGTTCATGAAATTTAATATTTTATTTTAAAGAAATAAAAATTTTAATTATTTTTTTAATAGTTAGAGCTTGCACGAAAAGAGCTCAATTGTCTTTTTCTGTTTGGTTACTATGACGATTACCTCGTTCCACTTATGATCAATCGAATTTTATATATGGGAAAAAATATAGAATGACGTGAATTATGCAACCAGCTCGATCCTTCTCGTTACGAAGATCTATACCAAAGAAGATTAGGGATCGACGAAGGACAAGTTTCTCGATGTTTCCCCACGATTTGCATAACGAACACTTTGTCCGTACACGCGCGAAACTCGTATCGCGAGGCTCGCGACACGAATCGAGCCTTGTCCCGTGTAGGAGATGAAAAAAGGAAACAGAGATAGAAAGAGAGAGAAGTGATCATCGTTCGAAAACTTTCGAAAGCCTTGTACGTGTAATAGCACGCGTAAAGGGTGAGAGAAGGTGAGAACGGAATGCGCTCATTAGCCATCGTTGCGTCTTCAATCAGATTATGGAAGCTGTCCTGGCAAGGTTGATGGCAGCCAGTTGGCTATATCGAAGCAGTTATTCGATTTCTTCACTGTTCTTAACCCTTTGACTATGGTAGACTTTGGTCAAAAATAGCTAACTTTTTCGTTAAGTTCGTTAAGTGTGCATTTTTAAGAAAGTACGTTTAAAATAATAAAAACTGTGAATGCAACTAAATTAAACAAATATCGTTCATTTATTAACCTTCTTATATATTATTTTCATTTTTATTGCTGATGCAAGTCAAAGGGTTAACAAAGGAGTTACACATGGAAACTAGATAAGGAGACCGAACTTCATGTACCTATATAAAAATGAATGTCTTTTCAAAAGGACTTATTTCATCACTAACATATTTTTCAGGGAATCAAAAAATCTTCAAACCTAAAACCTACAAAAATTTAGGACCGAATTGCATTAAAAAAAAATTTTTTTCTAAAATAAGAAATAAGTCCCTTTGAAAAAACACTGTTCAAATATTATCCGAAAATAAGAGAACCCTAGTGTTCTATATGTACCAAAGGCGAGGGTTTATAATAAAAATAATACTTGAATGCTCTTTGAAATTATTGAAACAAATAATGATTAAATAAAAATCGAAGTTAAAAAATACTTTCGTTAAAATTATACAAGTGCTGAATTATAAATAAAATCAAAATTTTGTTAAGTAATATATAACATGAAAATTTAGATATTAATCAAAGTATTTTATATGAACTCGTCATTTATAGGTTCGAAAATATGAACTTGCTTACTTCATACAAACTTTTGATCCTAAATTTACACTGGTACAATTTATGGATCAAATTCTCCAATTTGAGTTCAATCTCCTTACACAGTCTCAAAACAAAATATATAACGCGTTTCTTCGTTTGAACCTGTGGTCAAGATACTGACCGATCTCCCCAAGCTAGAAATATTCTCTCTCAGCTTTCGAAGGAACGCGGGGTTGCTTATCGGTCGAGGAAGGGACGATCCTCTGACTTTTTCCCACGTGGTGGCGGTTCCCAAATAACTTCACGAGGCGCCAAGACAGTTTTATCTCGCGTTCTCGCGAGGAAGGGACGAGTTTATCAGTGGTTCTCATGCACCACCGCCCACCCGTTAAGGACGAGAGAGAAAGGGAAAAGGAGTGGGCAGCTCGCGCACGAGCTCGGGACGAAGCCGGGCCTATAAATCTGCCTAGCTATCTCCGGACAACGGCGCGTCTTTGCCAGCTTTATGACAAATTAATAGACTACCTGCCCCTCGCAGACGGCGCGGTAGCACGCGCCTGCGAGAAGGAGAGAAAGATATACACCCGACCAATAGTGGGGATTTAAGAGCGTCTTAATGCATCGACGCCGTGACGTCGAGCACGATCGAGGGGATTACCCGTGGCACCTCGCGGGCCAACCATAAATAGCTGCTATCCTTCGTCTCTCACTTCGTATACTTTGCTAACTCATCGTAATACTTGATAATACACGAGTATTACCTGATTTTACGTTTTATCCGAAAACTGTGTTCAACAAAAATCTTGATCAAACGCAGGTGCTTTCGTTTTATATCAAGTACTTCGGAAGAAGAAGCTTTCGAGAGTAAGCGAGTAGAAAAATCTCGAGTGGGAGGAAGAAAAGAGAATTTTGAACACTCCTGGCCATTTTCCAAGACAACTTGTCTTCCCCAATTGGTCTTTCTTTTTCGTTCTTCGAAGTACAAGGATACGTGGCTCGCTGGGAGTCCCTTAAAGAAGTACAAGAAAGAAGAAGTAGAGGCTCATTAAAATTCCACCTTTTCTGCTTGGTACATAAAACCGCGTGAACGTCTACCCTCTCTCTTTCCTCGTTACGGGGCCTCGTCGATTTAGCTCGATGTCCTGCTCTCATCGAACTCGCATGTCCAAGCTACCGTGGCGTTTGGCTCAACAAAATGTAACGTTGGTGAGACGAAACTACCTTGCTGCAGGAACAGCAGCAGCGTGAGGCTTCGTGAGAGACGGCAGTGATCCCGTTTGGGATCGCTCTTACAGATTTATCGTCGAAGCCTTTTGCGGGACCGCTCTTCGTATATCAAATTAGTGAGAACGAGGCGAGAGGATGGTGAGAGGATGGCGAGAGGAGAACCCGATCAATCGTACCGGAGTGACAGGCGAGCCACGGTATCGCGGGCATCGACACGACGACAAGTGCCCTGCCGACGACCGTTCTCCGAGTTACCTTCGAGTAGCCTTCGAAATAGCGTCCTTTTCGATGACGTAGGTATACCCACCAGCGTTGTGCCCTTCTCTTATACCCTTTACCAAAATTATTTCGATAGATATATATATATATTTTTTTTCTACTGCTTTCACTCTTATTAAAAAGGTTAATAAAAGGTTAATTTTTTATATTTAATTTTACCCATTTCTACATATTCGATCGATTTGAAATTTTATACACATATGTAACTCAAATGTTAATTTTCAATATATTTTATTTTGTACCAAATTTTATTTTGTTTTTTGATTCATTGTGTTTTGTATTATTATTTTGTTATACTTGTATCTATTAATCTGTACGGGCTATTTTATTATATTCTTCGTCCTCTTCTCAGGGTACTCACTCATTCACTCTTTGTATCCTATATCTTCCTTTATATTTTTTATATTCTATTTTGTCATATTATTTTATTTTGTATTCTATTTCTTGTTATCTTATTTTATTTTATTGTACAGTTTGTAATAAGCTATCTATCTATCTATATACTCGCATTTGTAAGTTACGATACATGCACTTTAACGAATAAGATCGTACAAGTGGTCTAGGAAGTTTCGTATCCACTAGCACGATTGCCTCTCTCTCTTATCCTATCGTCCCATTAAAATGTGCAAGATCGACGATGCGTAATGAAATCTTTCTGAGTTACGATAGAGACGGTTGAAATTAAGACTTGTAATTTTTTGTTGGCTCGCACCGTGCCAAAAGAAAGTCTCACTATCTTTATCTTCTCGCGTACCACGTATAGAGTAGGTACTACGTATATATGCATCGTTCGAGGACCCCGCGCGAAAGAGGCGGCTACGAAAAAGACCGCAAGCAGATGGATTAATGTAAAGGCGGACGACCCTAACAAGCGAATTATCTCCGAGATATATTGTGCCGCTTCACGGGTGGTTAACTCTGCGCAGAGTGACTCTCAAAGAAAGAGAGAGAGAGAGAGAGTGGAGATCGGAAAGGAAAGAAGATGGAGAAAAGAGAAAAAGACGAGTCTCGAAGAGATTAGCCAACTTCGAAGTCGAGATGACTGTGGCTTGTCTCTCCACCCGCCGGTAATGCCTTGTAAGCTCTACTAATCTCCTTACCGCTCGTCTCCCCTGATTTATCGAGATGTTTTCATTGTCTTTGCTGACTTTAGCCGTCGACCGTAAAGATGGCCACGGGGCCAATGCTCCTCAGTCGGCGATCCGCTATCTCGGCCCATTTCGATTAGATTTTGCTAATAACTAATCACTTTCTAGAGTATCTCGTCGATTTAATCGATTAAAAAAAAATATAATATACATGAATACATTTTCTGACTATTTTAATGACCCTTTCCCATCTCTTCTCTAATCCTTCCTACGCGTATATCTAACCCCACGTCACCAGGAGAAAATAAAAATTCCGTAAAGATGCAATTCCAAGATTCGCTAGATCCTCCTTCGCTGCAAAAGCGGCTAGGAATAATATTTTCTTACGAAGGATGACAGAGGAAAGAAATCTTTCGTCCCTTCGTCTCCCCCGAAACCTTCTGCTCCGATCGATGTACAGAAGAAGCAGAGAGAAAGTCCGCCTTCCCGTCTCCACGATGAATTTTTCCGTGGCACGCACCGGCGAGCACGGGATTTAATGGTGGTACATCGGACCCCGAACATAAATTCTATGATCAAAGTGCATCGCGTCGTCGAGGGTGAACTTTAAGGATTTTGCGCGATTAAGTTCTTCTCTCTCTCCTTCTATCCCGTCCTCTGAGTTCATATCTCTTTCGATGATTTTCGTACATCTCTCTTTTTCCACGTCACGATCCTTCCTCCTCGAAAAGCCAGTAACGCGAAGGAACACCCCCTACCGTTTTATCGAACCTCGACAAATCGTCGAACTTTTAACTATTTCGAAAAAGGATTCGTCCTTGCGTAAATATCCCAAGCCGTGTGTAAGAGATATGAAGAAGAATATAGAGTTTTAGCGACAGACGAGTAAAGAAGAGTGTTGTCGGCCATAAAATACGCGTGCATGGATGCATTTACGAACTCTCGCTAACCCCTTTTCATGTACAAATAAGAAAACTGTTGGTATTGGTGGTTTAGTCATAGCAGTGGTGAGTCGAAGGGTGGTTGAGCTCGCTTGTTTTCCCGGAGGGGACAAATTTATAACTGTCTCTAACTGGAGAACTTCGAGAGAGAGAACGGCTCGAGATCAAAAGTCTGGAACCGCGAGTTCCACCCACCGTCATTGCTTTTTCCAGCGAACGAATCTCGCGACTCCCTCTCATCTCCCCCGTTTTCCAATATGGAACGCGTAGTCACCCGATTAGCTCGGACGTTCTTCTTCGTTCCACGAACTTTTCCTTCTCTCGAAAGAGAGAAAAAAAAAAAAAGATCAGGAAACTTACGAGGTTACCATTCGACGTTTTAATCGTTCGAAAAAGACTAAGATCGATGAACCTTTATCCACTTTGTCAGGATCTCACAGACTCTCGATAAATTAGATCGAGTTTTCTGAAAATCAAGCAGTCGCTTTTTTAAAGTTACGCTTGTTTTCCTCAAGCGTACGGTTCGTTCTATTTGCGTCGATTTTCTATGTGACGAACACCGCGGTGATCTTAAAAGAAGCTTGCACTCGTCCCTTTTCTCATAGCCTGTTTACCATGGAACTTATATTTACGAGCATACGTCTGATGGACGTGCGGTCCAACTAGACTCACGTTTAGTATCGAACAGAGAGAAAGGAGTCGTCGATGTTTTCGAAATGAACGACGACGAACGTGTATCGAGACATCACACTCGGGACAATTTATGGCACGGTGGGAATAGCTATTGTTGGACTAGTGGAAGAAAGAAGAAGTATAATAGGATCTCTGTTTCGTTCGGATTCCGTATGATCGTAAAAATACACTCGCGTTGGTCGAGATCTAAAGTTAGATCCGTTATGAAGGTATCACGATAAAAGAGAGAATTTTCTTCGGAAGAGAACGGTGTAATTTTTCTATAAAAAGCACGAACCCGTAAGTACTACGTGTCTTTAAAAAAGATCTTCGTCGAAATTGAGACACCTTTGGTATCGTACGATTTTCTCACGTTCCGACAGAGCCATGACGCGTCTATTCGACTCGAAGAATTCGGTGCCGAAAATTGTGCTAATCCCTTTAAAGTGACCGTCCCAAATGATCCTAGGCGTAAGTAACGTATAACAGGTAGGTAAGAGAGAAAACGACAGGTATGAAGAAACGAGAAGGAAAATTCGAAGAACAAAAGCAGCAGCAGCCGGACTCCACAGGTGCTCCCGTGAGTAGGTTTCCGTTCGTTTGGATAACCACGGACGAGTCGTCGAGGCGTTAGAACAAACACCGCTCGGAACTTTCTAACGCCAAGCTGACGCCGCTGTAGATCGACTTCTCTCTTTTTTCTTTGTCCCTCTTCGGTCCCTTGAAGACCACGTCCGACCTACCTGCTTCTTCTATACCAGTATGCCGTGCAAAAGTAAAACCCGTAATCCGAAAATAAACCCTGCTGCAAATTCTCCGAGGTCGGTGCTCCGAGAAAAGGGGAGTAAAATAAAAAAAATTAGAACGAGTTTCAATTTTTAGAATCCATCGATCGGAATATTACGTAAGAGGTTCGCTGATGTTCCACTTTGGCTTCTGTTTAACTAGTAGCGTGGGGACAATTGGACCTCAGACGACTTTGTTTTTGTCATATTATTGTCTATTTCTCTAGCTTTCTAGAACAGGGTGTCACTCATTGATTAGTACTTTATAAGACGTCCCATAAAAATATAAGAGTCCAGTTTCCCTGAAAAAGTGCCTCAATAAGGATGCTAAGTATTCTAGTAGGTACTAAAAGTAGCCGAAGTTTTGCAAAAGTTTGCTGTCATTTGTGTATGCGATCAAATGATAAAAATAATTAATAAACACAAATGCGGTGCTTGGAAGAAGTTTATGTGCAATGAACACTAAAAAAATATGTGACTTTTGCGTCAATTACTTCTTTTCTTTCAAATTATTTATAAATAAAAACTAAGTTATTTACTACAAATTTTACATTTCCTAATATGTTGTTACTAAAATTCCTAAATAATATACATTGCCACTAACTAAAGGTTAATAGGAACGAATTAAACAAGCAAAAAATCTAAAGTCGGAAGACATAATTTGTCCAAACTAAAGAAATACCTAAACTGTCATAGAATCCTACCAAAAGAAAATAAGGAAAAGGCACCCTCTAGGAGTCTATCCAATATTTTACGAGCAAGAAGAAGAAAAAGCACGGGAGGTCTTACGCCTCCGTAAATCCGTCGATTTGCGCCTCGGTAAATCCGGAAAGCAGCTTTGCTACCTCCGTGTCGTGCGACGCCCATTAAGCTACACCTCTGTTGCGTAGACCTTTTCACCTTTGGCCCGGACACAAAGTAGTAAGCAGGCGCGAGTTCTTCACTAAAGAAACGTTTCTTCTCGCTGTTAACCTATTTCGATCGTTCGCGTATTCCTTCGAATCAAACGAGCTGGCGGCTCGTGAAAGTCGCGTTCTCGCGGTGATAGGAAGAAAAAAAAAGAAGAAGGGAACCGTGCGAGCCTTCGTGGGCGTCGGTGACAGGGCGTTGCGTTAAACCTTCGAGAGTAAGAGAGAGAAAAAAAAAAAGACTATGCAAAATGCAGAAGGAGGAGGATCGTCGAGGAGCGTTTTACGATCGTCGATGAACACGGATCAACAATCGGAAGGCGATAGCCGTCTCAATGAGCCGCAATAAACTGACTTTATTGTGGGTTCTAAAAGTGCGCGAGCGAGCGCCCGGTTGGCTCCTCGAAGGAGTGCGAACGTAACGGCACCTGCCTACCGTCATCGCTACCCCGCTGTACTCTTCTACCGGGTGTACCCTTCAAAACATGCATGCTTGAAAACGTTGACTCTCGTCTGTACAGGCCCCAAATTTATTCAAGATTTACGGCACGTATGTATGTCGATGGTTTTCTATACGTATAAATCCTCTTTCTTGCCTTCGGTCGTAAGTTCCCGAACGAAAATGATAATGACGATTGCGCGAGACTCGGTCGTTCGCCTTTCCATCTTACGCGAGATTACGTCAAGATTCGATATACTCGGTCCACCCAGACGTGGGAACGCGACGAGGAAAACAGATCGATGCCTTCTGTCTCGAGCAAAGTTGACTATACGTTGCTCTGGAGAATCAGAGTGGAGAGAAATAATCTTTATCTTCGTGGCACGATTTTTAACAGGAGATATACAATTTCCTTCATATTTTTTATTATAGTCGTTAAAATTTAAAAATGTTTTAGTTGTAGGTGATCGAAGTTCTTGGTTGGACGATCGAACCAACTCAGACCAAGTTTAACCCCTTATTGTACTATTTAGTTAAGCAAAATGATATATAGAGGAAAAATGACATTTACTAAATAACTGAATATAAATAAAGACGTTCAAACTATACTTCATACATAAATAATACTTAAATAAAAATTACATATAATATAGTATAATAATCATATAAGTATATCAGAATGTTGTAGAGTAAAGTAATCAGAATATAATAATCATATTTATTTTTGACTGAAAATTGTTACCACTAGTCAGACTCGTCAAAGTACAGCAAGAGGTTAAGAAAATTTTGACCAGCATCTATTTTAATTCTGCTCCAGGTCGAAGACTCCAACGAACAACATCCTATTCTAGCCGTTACTTTTCGTGTTACGTAAACTTCTTTCCTTCGTTCTATCGGGTCTCTCTTTCTTTTTTCCCTACGTAACTCAGCGTCGATGAATTTTTAACGAGCACGGTACCTCCGTAACAGCGACGATAAATAACGCTCCCTCTCGTTGTACCGTACAGACTTCGCTTGTTTTCACCTTCTCCTAAGAATTACGTGATTCGCAATCGAAGGATATTCCAGAACGTAGAAATTGTTGATCGCTCGGCTTTATCGATACCTACTTCCCACGTTTGTTTTACGAAGGTCGACCATCTCGAACGGGCGAAGCTTTAAATTCGCGTAGCTTACTACCATCGATGACGCTTCAAAGAAACCCCAAGATTCTTTCTACTTAGGTACTCGTCCGTTACTTCGCATTCCATGGCCCTTCTTTACGGCAAGATCCGCGAGAATCGTGAAAAAATTAATATAAAGAGGATTTGCGCGTGAGGTAGAGAAAGAAAACGCCGGCTTTCGAGCCGGTTCTATCGATACCCTCTTACACATTATCGACGATAAAGTTCAAATATAATCGACTTCTTTCCTAACGGGACTAATTTTTTTTTTAGCTCCTGAATTATATACGATCTTTCTTTTTTTTCTCTCTCTTCTCCCCGTTTGAAGTAGAACTAAAGGTGGCACGTTCGAAAAAAACACTTTGGAAGGTTCGCAGATAAATAACGAAGCTTGCACCTCGCGTAAACGTCAATCTCTTTGACCGCTCGCATCATCGACCAGCTCGGTGCATTTCGGTGGACTTTCGAATACTCGTGTATTATTTATGGCCACGGGGTGAGGATGTGTGTCGACGAGGACAATGGAAAGGAAAAGAAATAAAAGAGAGACGCTAAAAACTAACCTGTCTTCGTCGAAAACCCAACCGAAGAAGCACCTTAAAACCATCGACGAACCACCGAACCCCACTGATGTATACAAGAAAAAAAAAGAGCTGAGAAATCTTAAAAAGAAAATCTCTATTTCTCCATGCGCATTCCAACGTTTGCTCTCTTCCTTCTTGAAGCAAAATACGTGCCGTACGACAATGCTCGTCCTCGTTTCGCGATTTACAAACGAGTACCCACGTTAGGTACATGCATACACACAACCTGCCTCGTTGTCCTGTCTGCCTTCGTATCTTCGCACGTATATACCTACGTTCTCTGTTCGTTCATTGTACGTGAATAGAAAGGGAGAGAGAGAGTGAAAAGGAAGAGTAAAAGCGTGAGAAAGAGTAGGACGACGTAAGATGCGCGTCGCATGCGAAGGCACGGACTCCGTGATACTCGAAGCTTCAGGGTGACCAAGTCAAGGCCCCGCTTGTCTACTCTTCTTCTTGGCTCGTGCCCTTTTCTCTAACAATTTTCTCTTCATCCTTTCGATCTTCTTCTTTTTTTTTCTTTGCAGGACGACCCACTTTTGCAAAGTTATATGTCGAGAGGAAAGAGAAGGCATAGAAGGAAAGAGTAGAAAAAAGAAGCCGTCGAAGGGGTAGTAGGGATGGTAGAAACACAGAAAGAGTGCGAGCAGGTAAACGTGGAATCGCGATTGGACGAATGCCAATTCCTCCCGGGGATGCGCCGTCGATTTGAAATTCAACGCGATGAAAGCTTTGCCGCCCTTCCCTTTCTTTTCTCTCTTTTTCTTTTTGTACCTAGAGGAGGCCACTACTCGCTCGCTTTCGTCCGTTTTCCTCCAACTCGCTAAACTGGTTCGACCCTGTAATATACGCGGCAGGCCAAAGTATATATCCCAGTTCGCTAACCCAGAGACCGGAAGTACTGGCAGCAGCCGCCGCTCATGCCAAACTTGGAATCCTTTTAATTCGGATTGGACTCTTAATCGGGTAGAAGAAATTCATATTTTTCTTCCTATCGCTAATTTTCTCGCGTTGGTCCAAAGACCTCAAGAATCTTTTCTTAATTAATTCATGTTTCCATTATCGTATTATACATGGCTTTTGAGAACTATGAGTACTTATTCTTGCATTGGTACGTTATGTAAGACTCTTGCATACAGACGTGGTTTACTGGAGCTTTCGTTAGCCAATAAAATTCTGTAAGATAGCTTAAACTGTCCTGATCACTGTATCTAGGCTTAACCAGTCTCACCACACCGTTTTTGGCTTTAATCATTGTATAAACCGCATCATTCTTAATGTAAATTCCTTCGGTGATGATATCGATTTTTTTCAATCTCCCACTAGATTTAAGATTTGTTTAAACCGTATTCTAAATTTCTACTGTCTTCTACTGTCCCACCAAATGACTACAAATTTGTATTCATTCTAAAGGGAATATTAATAAATAAATTATTATTAGGTTGTTCGTAAAGTCATTTCGTTACCTCCCAACAGAGGACTTAGTTGTACTTTTTCACAGCCACTTTAACACTTAAACCGCATTATCGTTATATATTTTAACAGCTGATTTTGCAAGGCTTTTTTTTGTAAGAGAGAAAAAAAGAAATTACTTTCCAAACAACCCAATATTATTATACATTATTCCAACGATCGAATCGATCAAAGAACGATGTAGTAAGCTTTAGAATGGCGCGTAAAACTTGTTAGAGAATCATTAAAAAAAAAAAACTGGATGCAAGTCATGTCGGAAGCTCGACGATGATCAGAAAAATCTAATCGAGAAATTGATCGCGGTTACGACACGAAACGTTACGTCATCGGCGCGCCGAGCCAAAACGCTTCGAACGGAAACGTAATATATCTTCCTGCGCGAGATGAGAGGAAAAGAGAGAGAACGTCGAACTTTCTCGCGGGTAAAAAGAAATTCAATTCTTTGGAAAAGGTCGAAGAACCTCTTGCCGGAATCGGTCGACGTCTCGTGTCTTCGACGATATCGCGAATGAACGAGGGACGTTGACATATTCCGGGGGTGGTTCGTTGGGTTCCTTTGGTAACCGTGACGGAAAGTCGTCGCGCGATACGCGCGTTCATGGCCCTTTGTGGGGCAAAACGACGGGATTTGCGAGGCGAGGCGAGCGTCGTTGACTCGGAAATGTTACCGAGGGTTTCCCTTTTGACGAGGCTTGACAAGGCGTAAGAGCCATCATCGTCGCGCGAGTGTCTACGCACGAGAGGGTTCGACCATCCTTCCTTCCTTTTCTTACGCGTATACCCTTTTATCCTCATTCCTATATCGTAATTTACTGCATCAGGAGAGGCATACAACTCTGTACGGCCATTTCAACTGCTTCAACCAGAGTTAATAATTTTTTAAGATATCTGGACTTCTTTTACTGGACTTGACCATTCGTTCAATAGTTTTTTCAGATCTTTTCTAGTCATTAATTAATAACTAATAACACATCCTTTAAATTTTGATACTTTGTAATAAATAGGGGTGATGTAAGAAAAATACATGGTTTCATTTCGTAGTTTATGAGTAGAATGATTAGCGACAGAATACCACCGATTTAAGTTTAGTCAGTTGTCACTTTCGCATAATGGCTCATTGTAACTCATTTTTTCTCTGTGAATTATAATTTTTTTTTCTGTATACTAAAAGCTCTTCACCCCTTAAATTAAATTAAATTAAAATTCCTGTACGATTTTTTTTTATCCACCTATGGGAGCAAACTTTCATGAATGAACGTCGATCGCGAGTAGTGGTAACGGTCGATCGAGTCAGACGCAATCGATCATCCTTCCTTCTTATGAAATTATCACGGTCATCTTCGAACATTAAGAAACGTTCCACAGTTTGGAGAAAGAAAAGAACCGAATAAAAACTTCCATTTGCTTCGCCATCCGAAGGAAGGATTCGCTGAAAGCTTTTTCACGAGGAACGGCCAACGGCAGTGACGACGACAGCAACGACGACAACAACAACAACACTACCAACGAAAGAAGAAAAGAATTTCGCACTTTGCCACGCGTTCCATCCATTTGTTTCTCGTGGGATTCGATTAGTCATCGGGCTAATGCATCCCTCGCGCGCTAAGAGACGTACGATTTCGTGAATGGCTCTCGTCCAATGCCGTATCGTCTCTTGAACGAGGATCTAATATCGTCTACGTTTCGAGAATCCTAACGAAAGTAACAGGCCATTACTCGAAAAGTAAAGAGATCGTTTGGAAAGCTCTAGAGAAGATTTGCCAGCCACTGCGTGGCACGCGATCTCTAACGAGAAAGGAACTAGTCTATCTCTTTAATCCAGCCTTGGAAGAACTGCCGGCGGCAGTAGCAACGGCCGCTGGCAAATTATTGCCTTCCCCTCTTTCAGATTCTACAGACGGTTTTCCCGATGAAAATCAACCGAATCGAAAGACACGATTTATCACTAGGAACATAGTTCGTCTCTTTGCGAGAGAAGAAAGAATCCTGTCATTCGAGAGACAAGTCGACGGACGCGTCAATGAAAAAGAGACCTAAAAAAAGTCACGCGCGATTGAAAGAGAAAAAAAAAAAACGTCGCTGCCGTCGCGTGCCAGGGAACAAAGAGACATCGACACTCGCATGCACGCGTTGTTTCCCGAGGGACTAGGTAGAGAAAAAAAAACAGAACCGGTGAACGAAGGGAAAAAAGCACCACGCGAGGAAGCATATCGTGCACTGACCTTATAACGAACATGTGTGTCCCGTGGTCCCTGGATGGACAATCATTGGGTCTCACACAGGGTGGCTCGTGGCTGTAGTTAGAGGACTGCTGACACTCGAGCAAGTATCCACGCACGCACGCATGCACCGTATTCGCGCAACAGCAATCTCTTGGAATACGAGAAGAAGACGACGTTAGATCGTCGTCGTTGATGATGGTCTTGATGTTACTATCGATGTTCTTGCTACCCTTACTACCAGCGGCGTGCGTGTCGTTCTCGAGGATCAGGCGCGAGTCCACGGAGGAGGCGCGTAGCGGCGCGTAGCCGCAGGATCCTCGTGGCGCCCGCTCGAACAGGTTGATCGAAATCTTGATCCCTGCCTGATCGCACCTTCCACCACCGTTGTTGGACTCCACTTTCGATCCTGCCACTTTCCTTCTTAATCCTGCCACTTTGCGATACCGGCCGAAATCTCAACAACGTGGGTTTTTTTTTTTTTTTATTATATACGTATGCGAGAACAAGGAATGCAACAATTCCAACCGACGATGTAAAAGGAAAAACGAAGATTCACGGTTAACCGATCGTCTACTACTGAACGAAGGATCGAGGAAAGACGAGGACAACGACGACGACGGTGGTCTCGTGGCGGTGGTCGATAGCGCGGCGCTCTACTGACGTCGCGACGCTTCGTCGTGTCGTGGCTCGCGGCTCCTGCCCGCCCCCGCAGCCGCGAGCGCGACCACCACCCCCGCAAACCCTCCGGAACAACCCGGAAACTGACGAACCTCTTCTCCCGCCCCCGCAAACTACCCTTATTTCGTACCCCCACCAAACGACGAAACCCACCACCACCGACGACCGAAGGACGACGAAACTCCTCCTTCTCCACCTCCTTCTTCAACTCCTTCTTCTCTACTTCTTATTTTTCTCTCAGTTTCCTTCATTCTTTCTTTCTTTCTTCATCCAGCATCCCTTTTTTTGATCACAGCGTCTTCGATCGATCCAAGAAAAGACTTTTACTTCCATCTTCTTCTTCGGCTTTACTCTGTTACGATCCTTCTTCTTATTTTTTTCTTAGTTTCCTTCATTCTTTCTTTCTTCATCCAGTATCCCTTTTTTCGATCACAGAGACTTCGATCGATCCAAGAAAAGACTTTTACTTCCACCTTCTTAGTCTTTACTCCGTTACGATCCTTCTTATTTTTTTCTGTTTCCTTCATTCTTTCTTTCTTTTTTCACCCAGTATCCCTTTTTTTCGTACAACTTTGATCGACCCAAAAAAAGACTTTTACTTCCTCCTTCTTGTTATTTTTCTCTCATATTCTTTTCTTTCTTCATCCAGCATCCCTTTTTTGATCACAGCAACTTCGATCAATCCAACAAAATACTTTTACTTGCTAACTCACTGTGTTCCACCAGTTACATTCTAAGAGACATCTTTTAAAGGAATATTGTTGCACATAGAAATTAGTAAATTCAAAGTTACGAGTATCGCATCATACGTGTTCTTAAAGAAAATCAAAAGGGAGAAAGCGAGAGGAGAGCTAAAAGGCCGAAAGAGAGCAAAAGGAAGATGAGAGTCGGCCGCGGGCAGTCGGCCGACCACGTGGGTTGACGTTCGCTGTCCCCTTCCTCTACACCCGGGCTCCGTGGCCACGTGCCAAATAACTCACTTGGCACGCGTAAACAATTACTCCGAAACTCATGTTATCGCGCTACATTACGCGTATATATCTCACCGGGCTTCTACCCGCGAGCTCGTGCGTGTCGCCTACTCCTCCCTTCTTGAAGAGGCAACTCGAATCTCTTTTACTGTCCAACGAGAGTGCGAGAGAAAGATCGTCTGAACGTTTAGAACGCCAGCGTAAATATTCGTGTCGCTCGGTGCTTAGGTCAAGGCGCAAGCAAGAGATGCTCTCTAAGATCATTTCTCGAACGTAAATCGCGCGTGGCCCGCGGAGTTCTCCTTTCAAAGTCGATTCCCTGCTACGCGAAAATTGATATATGACTTTTGGAGCGTGTTGTCGTGATAGTTTCGTTGTTGTTACTTGCTTTTTCTTTATTAAATACAACTGTATTAATTGTATTTGGGTTAATAATGTGAATAAATTTTGTGAATCTTTTTCTAACTTATCGATAGATCGATAGATCACAGTTAGTTAACGGTGGTGTTCAATTAAAAAAAAAAAAGTAAGTAGGGTAGTAAAAGGTGGTGTAAAAGTAAAAACCATGAGACCTACACCAGTAAGATTGTATCTGTTAAATCTCTATTGTTACGTTGCGTTGGATGCAACATCTGTATTAAACTGAATAAACTTTAATATTTTTTTAAAACCAGTGCTTGTTTCCTCCCACAAGGAAATCTTTTCCTACCCAATATCCAACATAAAGCATTGTCACCTACAAATTCTTTTATATGTATACTAAAGGGTGTCATAATCCCTAAATAAATAAATCTTCTCTTTTCACTCATTATAGACATTCTCTACCTCTCTTCCTTCTCTCCTTCATCCTGTTTATTGATCGCTAAAGCAAGGAAGCACACTTTTTCGAGAAAAAAAACCCAATATACCCTCTTCTTCTAACAAAATTCATGATTAATTAGGAGTTGGCCACGAGCTAGCCGCGGTATCGCTCAGAAGCTATATGCTCAACGTATTAGGATACTCGATCAAGCCTATAGGCGGGGGCGGTTCGACGTTTCTCGGGCAAAGCCGGGAGTAGCGCCGTCCTCGCTCTGGCGATCACCGCCGCTTGGTTTTCTGCATCTGCAGATCGATTTGGGCATCGGCCAACCTGAATTCTCCCGGTGTCGTGGGTCAAGACCCGACGGGAGTGGTATCGAGAAGACGATGGCAGGAGTCCTTCTCGCAAACTGGATACGTCCGAAGCAGAAGCTTCCCTCCTACGAATCTTCTCCTCTCGAAACGAAAACCTGCTTTTGGGATTTGGTCGAAGACGATGCTCGTGACGTAACGTTAAACGAGTTATCGTAGCAATAGAGTTTTGGTAAAGAGTACTTTCGATGAGATTGAGACGATTAAAAACGACAAATTAAAAAGAAACTACGTTATTCTATAAATTAATTAATTAATAATTAGATTGTATTGTAAAATTGTAGTTGTAAAAATTTGTATATGTTCTATGTAATGTAATAAATAAATATGATAGCAACACAAACAATTTTTTTCTTTATTATCCCAATAAATCATCGTTGGTTCACCCTCGCTCTTCCTTTCAACGGTAATATCATTTCTGAAAAGTAATTGTTCGATTTGCCGAAAAGAGCTACGATAAATCTATCTCCTTTCTATGGCACGAATCCCTTAACAGCTTCTTCTAAGAGTCTGCATCTCATACGCGGGGTTCTCGAGCAGCATCGAGACAATAACGATATATCACGAATAAGAGGAAACGAAACGTAATAAGCGCTAGGAAACAGTCATCCACGATGCCTTTGCACAAAGATATTTAATAACGAGAGGACATAAAGGTGGCCGGTAGTAGGCAGGATCGAGTGATCCTGGAGACGAAATTAATGGCTGGCGGATGTGGGAAAGAAAGAAAGAAAAAGACTTGGAATGTGCCAAATCGAAGTAGAATCGAGATGACGCGGAGAGAGAATAAGAGAAACGTAAGGAAGACGAGAGAGAGAAAGGTCTGGACCACCGTTAGAACTCTCGTAAGAGGCCAAGCGTGGGAGATATTTCCTACGAGATGGATACTTAAGAAAAAAGATTGCGGGAAGTGGAGAGCCACAAATTTGGAAACAAAGGAACGGTGGAAAGCATCGAGATTTCTCACTTTCACCAGTACGTCAACGAACGCGATACACCATTCGGTATCTCGTATAATTTATGCAAATCGGTATATACCGCGAATGATTTAGAAAGGATAAACTGGATCGAGAGACCGCACACGAAGACTGCCTCATCGCACCTTCCTACAAAATTGTACGTTGCATCGTTAAACCGTTCCTCGAACGAAATCCGTTCCCGGCGTGGATGATTTACGGAGCTTTTGATACACCAGGACGTCGATTACAACCCGCGCAATTTTAAAATCGGGAGCGACCGTCGTCGTCTCGCCAACGCTTCGATTTCTTTTTTGAGAAGCTTGCTCGATGATTTCTCGAGAAACTAAAAGATGATTGGTAAAAGAATCAAATCTTTCACAAAGTTGAAACTAAATGATGATTGGTAAAAGAATCAAATCTTTCACAAAGAAACAATAAACTTCGACACATTTTTATGCTCGTACCTACTATAATTCACTGATGTCAAAATGAAAGATCACTCGTTAACGAGAGGAACATGGTTGAAGGGAGGGGGAGGATGTGGGTATATTAAATGATACGCGTAAAAAGGACACGAAGGAACAAACGACGTGGTAATAAACGAGGCCGATGCGCGGTGAATCTCAAATAAAACGGTTCGTCGCTCGAGCACGCTTTTTAGCCTCGTTAGAACGTGGAATTATGACGGCGGCCTTTTCACGTTCGGTTTATGGATCTTCTTGACTAACGTTGGTACTACAAGATTTTTAGACGAAATTTCTTAACGGAACCTAGCCGATGCTCGGACCTTTTTTTATGCTTCCTTATTTTACGTGGTTGGAAGACTCTCGATTGCTCTTCTGACGACTCATTTAAAGCCCACCTGGAGATACGTCGATCTCGTTCGAGTTTTAAAGAACGGTAACCAAACAAAGAATCCTCTTGAGATCTACCAAATTTTATGTTTCCAAAGGGACACTGGGTAAAGACGTTAAACGAAACGTACACGTCATCGCGTTTACTGGTAAATTGGGCCACGAAAATGGAACCTGACCGAATAACCCGAAGATCCCGCACGATCTTGCAAAAGAAGAATAGTGAATGTAGATTTTCTTCTTTTCACTCTCGGCCGACCCCGTTGCGGAGGAGTATCCGGTCGACTCGAAAACGATTTCGCGGTATTCGATAAATCCACGCGCGGCTTCTCGCGAATGCCTCGTTTTTATTTCCAACCTTCCGGAACCATTGTGATCCGCGATCTATTTCTGGCGTTCGAATGCTAATTTCGCGAGGGCGCCGGCTGCGAGAGAAAAACACGTACGAAAAGCGTGGGCAGCGAGAGGACCGACCATCCTGTCCTTTTTCTGAAACCATATTTGGCTCTTTCCAGTGTTGGTCATCTCAAAGTGCGAGCCCTTTACTCAAAAACTTTCACTTCGCGTTTAGGCGCCACGTCGGTCGCTGATCTCAGTGATGGAATCAAGATATGACAAGAATAGGACATATTTGTCCTGTATTGACTTTTTAACATCGAGAATTAGTACATTGTCTTGATCTCGACAATCAATGTCTTTTCTTGATTCATTATTTACTACATATCGATTTATTATTATTTTTTTTAAATTTTTATACGAATTATGGAAACAATATATTTTTAAAATTTTACAGCTTGAATTATGACATCAATCTAGTGAAAGAAGTGTGAGAAAAATCAAGATCAAGACAAGACAAGATCTTCGAAGTCTTGAGTATTCAATTTCATCCTAAAGAGTAATATGTTGAAATATAAAATTGGTCAGAATTTCGCCAATCGTAAACTCGTGGATATGTCTCGGCATCGATCTGACGCACAGTGGGGTATTTGCATTGAAAAGCCAAAAAAAATTATTTCTACGTGCAAATCATGCCGAAATGAGACAAATTATTATTTCAATGTAGAATATATGGATTAGGAATGTTTTTAATAAAAAATGTGTAATTTAAGATAAAATAGAACGATAAAATCCTTTAACTTTCGACAAAGTGTGGTGCTTCATGAATGGACAAATAAAAAATTTAAATTTGGTATGTTGTTCCACAGAATTTTAAACCGTAAAAAAATTACAACTTTCACAAACTTTTCAAAATCGACTTTTTTCCAACTTTCCAGCGCAAATACCCCACAGTGCGACATGAAGAGCAAACGATCTACGTCAAGATATTATACACCCCCCTTTGGAAAATGCATCAGAAAAGGTCTCGAAGACCGCTTCGAGTTATTTACCGTTCCGTTTCTCCCTCTCGCGTTGGCGAACGCCTTTTTCGTTCTTATTTCGTGCACTTAACCGTGGATCTGACCTTTCGCTGGAACGACCTTCGACCTTCTGCGTTTTCGTGTCTAGCGAAAAAGAAAACGCGAAGAATGAGAAAAAGAGAGAGAGAGTAGACGTTCCACGTGCGTATCACCACACGAATACCGTTCTACTCTCCAAGTCGACGACATTCCTATCGCGGTGGTACCATCATCGGGTCGACGATGCAAAGGTTATCGACAATGGCGCTCAGCCAGGAACAGCAGACGGTGCATTGTGTTTAGCGATGTATAGGATATCCGGAGGACGATGGGCGACGCTGCAACAAAGAGAGAGAGAGAGAGAGACCTAGGGAGAGGGAAACGGTCGATGGAGAAGAGAGGACACACTCGAATCCACCCGTCGTGAGTGGACCTGCCCGGTGCTTGCATCATCCGAAGGTTCCAGTCCAAATATGCTTGGCTTCTACGACCACTATAATTGCGATCGAAAAGTCAAACTCACTTTTAGACGTTTACCTCTAGCGTTTCCGTTCGACTTTCGCCATAATTCCATATCCTCGTTCGAATCAGGTCGAGAGATTGGAATATTAGAATAGAAATCCTTCTTGAACCTTGCGTCGACCTTCGCATTTAACGAAAAACCCCTTAGAGATCCGAATCGTCTCTCTTACCAAGACACAACGGGGAAAAATGAAGCGCGAGACCACCACGGAAGCTGCTTTTCGCAGATTTCTACGAAAGCTCATACATTTTGCTACGTAACGCATGATAATATCAGAGGTTGGAGGAACACGGTCCAAGGTCCGCGATCTAGCTTTGCGTCACCAAAATGGCGTACGTTGTCCGTAGGGGGTGAGGAAGCTCGGGATTCCCTGGTTTCTTCGATTTTCACTACCCACGCTTTTGTACATTCGGGAATCTCGAAAGGAACGAGGAAGAGGCTAACCACACGCGTTTTGTGGGAACTCGAAGAGGGGTGGTATCGTAAGAGGGGATAAAACTTCTCTCTCTTTTACTCTCATACGCCCACTCTTATGAATCAGTGGATGAATGAATCGACTTTGCCCCACTTTTCGTCGCGTGGGAGTATCGTATCGGCCGATTCGTCTGACATTTTCGCGCCGCAGCTACCCCCTACCCTTAAGAACTAGCCGTTTTCGAATTGAGCAGCAGCGTGGCGACGACGTGGGCGTTGCTGACTCTATATCTACCCACGTAATAGACGAGTGTGTCTGCTCTCCTACGACCACGCAAAAATCCATCTTTCCGAATCATCCCTCCCTTTTACTCTCGCAGATTCCACCACCTCTTCTCGTTTTTCGTGTAAGAAAAATAAAATCGAGTATACTAGTCGTCCACGTGGTTCGATCTTCCTCGTGACGTCACCCTCGTCCATTTTACTCCTCGGCTCGTAACACGCGGAGAAATATTGCGTGATTCTGATCGTTCTCTCTCTCTCTCTCGGGTGAAAACGAGGAAAAGTTTCCCTAATCTACGATCGTCCGTCGTTATTTTACCACGAGACGTTTATCGGCCGACGGATCGGCTATGCGTACGCAATTGTTTAAAGAATGCAATCCGGTTTGCATCATCATCGTTGCTGCCACCATGAAAGAGAGACTTGCCAAGGTCTCAGACATCTCGTCGGGACAGAATTTCGAGAATTTTCATATACGACTCACGTAAAGTAATGTCGTTTACGCCTATCGATGCGAGCTGTGATAGTTGATAATCGAACGACATTCCATGATATGGTAAAGAGAGATACCCTATCGATATATGAGAGACTAATAGTGTGATTTTCTAGGAGGCCTCGATGACGATGATAACGCGAATGAAATACGATCGAATTATGATACAACTACGTACGAAGAGTCTAGCGGGAAACTTGAAAAAATGTCGAGGCGAACGGTCTGCCACGCGACAGGGAATTACCGTTTATACGAGCAACAAAAGGTAGAAAATAAAATTATATGACAAAAAAAACAAGCTTTTATTTAGTGTATTAAAATAAGAATATTTTTTTTATAAGGTCAGTGTTGAATGCTATTTATAAGTGGTCATAGTTCGAATAGGTGGATCCTCATAAAAAGTAGTATCAATGTTATAGCTTATAATCTCTATCAAATATTAATGCCTTCTCGTCAAAAGAAAGAAATTTAAAAAAAAAATGTATTGTCTGTTTTTGACTGTAAGAAATTTAAAAAAAAAATGTATTGTATATCCAAGTTATGTATGTGTGTAAAATTTCAAGTAAATTGGATACGTATAAGTGGGTCAAATTTAGCTTACAAGATTTGTACCAAACATACATACAGACAAGTGAAACTAAATAAAAGCTTTTAAAAAGAGAGAGAGAGAGTGATGTTGAGGCAGGCTCGAGTAAGCGTAAAATAAACTCGGAGACGCATGGGGTTCTACCTATGGCTCACGCACGTACGAAGATTCCAAGAGAGAAAGACGTGCAGCCGCAAATAATAATAACGACCGTTATACAGTTCGTTCCAAGCTTGCTCTTCGTAGGGTACCATTAAACTCGACTCTCGTAATAAAAACGACGCTGCTTACGATCCGATAGCGGATTCTGCTTAACGCTGTCGCTCGCCATCTCGTCGCCTTCTTCGTTTCAACTTAAAATGGATTTTATTTCTAATTTCTTTCTCTCTCAAGGTTTGTCGAGATAAAAGAGAGAGAGAGAGTCGATCGATCCAGCTAAACAAATTCGAGAGACACGATAATTCATTAACGAGGACGTTAATTGACTCTCTCCATCACGTGACTCTGTGGAACAAGAAAAGCCTTATCTAAGCGATGCTTTTCTCAAATTGAGACGTACGATGGCTGCCTCAACGGATCGTTGGCTATCTTAAACGATGAGCTAGGTAAAAGGATAAAGATAAGGAAGAACGCCGTCTTACGTATGGTAATTCGAGATCTTCTCTCGTAATTCATAATCTCTTTCATGCAGAAAACGAAGATCTTCGACTCTTCTCTTAAAACTTCTTCTTAAACGTTTATGAAAAATATTCAAGGTATTCGAACGACGTTTTCCCTTTCTCGATAAAGGTTTGCAAGACTTTTCTTCGGTAAAAGGAATAATAAAATTGAAGGACCGTTCGAGAGTCATCGTTTGCAATCTGTAAAAATATTCGGAATATTTATTCGAGGGTGGATGCGTGGGCGAGTACGACGAGTCTTATATATCTATTCGTTGAAGATGTTCTCTCGAAACGCAATCGAAAGAAACGTTCTCTCTCTCCAACTTTTCTCGATATCTTGCTACTCGTTCTCCACGATGGCCATAGATAACTACTCCCCCCTCTTCGCCAGACTACGCTGTCTCATTTTCCTTCGCAAACTCGTTCATTCAGAACGCGAAATCAATGAACGTTATTTTTGGCGAGAACCGGCGTCTGCGGTGGACCGAGAGGCACGACAATCTTTTATCCAAACGTACGTGACTTATCTATATCCTATATATCTCTATTTACGTAATTAACGAAGAGAGACGTTTAAACATATGTAAGACGATAAAAAAACAAATAAAGAGAAAAAAAATTAACTAAAGAAGTCTCGTTGAAGACGCATTGTTCGAAGGATACTGTAAAGGCAAACGGTAGATCGTAAAAGCAATGAAAGCAAATCGTAATAAGGGCGTAGGAGTCGATTATAAATCTTCGTGATGCAACGTCTCTCGTCGTCAAAGGCTTTCTCGAATCTCTTCTCGAAGTATACGTCTCGGCTTCTCCTTTCTCGATCTAACGGCGTCATTTCTTCCTACGAACTATTGTGATAGTTTCTAATGAGTGGACGCTCGCTTTTGTTCCGCTCTCGAGGAAGCATCGTGCTCTGTAACGCGTCTAAGAAACTTACTGCTGGAAAACGTGATGTATAGTGAATTATTTTTATGATATATGAACGTTGCTACTCGACTCGTTGCACACTGCAGATGACCTAGAAAGAATGCTAAGAAAAGATATCGCATTGAAATCGTATTCTCGATTATTACATCTTTTCGTATAATTAATTAAAGAAATAATGTTAGGAGTAATTATTATACCGTTTGGAATGAATTGTAATTAATGTTGAGTATTTTAAAGTACACGGAAAATATGTAACGTGGTTGAAAACGGTGGAGCTCGACTTCTGCTTCTGATGCTTACAGGTCGAGCGCCGCCTGTCGAATGCGTGTACGTTGCCCGGACGTCCTGTTCTCCTAGCACTTTGACCCAAGTCCTTCGCACCTTGTTTGTTTACGTCACCGTATACACGGTGCCAATGAACTCCGAGCGAGTTCCACTCACCTTCATCGATCTTACGAATAATTTTCATCATTCCGAAGCTTGAAATTTAATAAAATGAATTTTTTTTTTAAAGAAATGCATTGGTACGAGGTATGACTATGCAATTTATGGTTAAAAAAAAAACTATTGCCTCAAGGGTTAATGGAAGATGCAAAAGAAAAATATAATCGCTTCGTTCCATTGTTTCGGACGAAGAAAAATTCTCGAGGTATCGTCGCATCATCCCTCTTGGCATAGGGGAGTGCATCGTCTCATTCATTTTCTTTGGTAGGAAGACCGGAGGCTCGTTCGTTCATTTGCATAGTCTTGCATAGTCTCGCATAGAGGCTGACGATGCAGGAGAAAGTCTCGTGAGAAACTTCTTTTGAAATCAATCGAGAGAAGAAAGAAGTCTCGGAAATTTGCAAATCGAACTTAAAAGACCGGTTCTTCTTCCTCGTAGCCGCGTTCTTCCCAAGAAAACCTCTTAATTTGTTTACGGCGTAACGATTTGCACGGTCCCGTGATCTCGCGCGATTTCTCCTCTAATTAAAAGAATTTATTGACCGCGAGTGGTGCACGACGCGAACATGGAGAATGGCGGCAAATTAACGCGTCGTAAAATTCCACGCATTAATAATGACATTATTACGTTCGTTCGGCATCGGGAAAGAAAGGAGACGAGGACGACGAGCTTGTTCGAGAAATCGATACCTGCATCTCTTTCTCTCTTCGTTTCTTTAAACGATTCACGACGAACGGTCGGTCGTTACGCGTATCTGTCGAATTACGTTCCTTGGTATCCTTTTTACGAACTCCGACAATTAACCAGGAGAAGCCCCTTTGTGCAAAATGCTTACCATCCACGGTCCACATTTCGTATTACCGGTTCTCTTTAAATTTTCGAGTTTCTTGAATCACAAGTCCATAAATTCAATAATCTTTCTCAGCTTCTTCTGTATCACGGTACCTAGGCTAAATTCTAGAATGCACGCACTGCTTCGCCCCCAAGCTTCACAGCACCGTTTATGGCTTTAATAATTGTATAAATTGCATTATTCTAAATGTAAACCTCTTTCTATGAAAATATCGATTTCTTTTAATCTCTCACTAGATTTAAGATTTGTTTAAACCGTATTTGCAACCAAATGACTGCAAATTTGTATTTATTCTAAAGGGAATATTTCCGTAAATAAATAAATTATTTTTAGGTTGTTTATAAATTCATTTCATTATTTCCCAACAGAGGATTTAATTGTACTTTTTCACAGCCACTTTCACACTGAGAAAATATCTATAAAGGTCAATATTAACTCTCCTTAACTGTTTCACCATATAACACCAAATTTGTATTCTTTCTAAAGTGAATATTCCCGTTGATAAATAAATTATTATTATTATTATTAAAAAATATGAGAGATCTTTCGAGCAAGTCGTCGAGGATAGATCGAAATGACATTTCCTATCGTCGAATGTTCTCTAAGTCAAAGTTTGCTAACGTGTCCCGTTCGAAGCTGTCGAGATCTACCCTGCTCGATACCTGCAAGACTTCGAATTCTACTATGACGTTAGAACTCATCTTATCTCGACTCACGATGGACAAAAGATATCAAAGTTATTCGATACGACACTTGCCAACTTCGATCGCTGATTTGCGCGAAAGTTTCAGCGAATTACGCGCGCGCGTGCCGATTCACGAAGAGACGAATGCTTGAATATAACCCGAAGGACGACTCGCGTGTATTCGTTCGAGCGTGCTATCCTTCGTGAGATGATTTTATTAATCCTCCTGCCGGAGTACTGTTACGTCTTTACGATTCAAGGAAGTACGCTTTGTTAAGGAGATGCGTTTTGTCCGTACGGTTGAATGCGTCAACCGAGGGTCACGTTCCATTGAAATCCTTGATATTTCGAACTAATCCGAGCGTGAATGCGTCACAGTGCCATGCAGAATGTTCGCGTTTCCACGCTCGAAGATGCTCACGTATCTAAAGATGATTTAACCCTTTGTATGACGCTGATCGATATTTCGACCAGTTTTATCATTTTTGTTAATAAACTTAATTCAAATTCAGTGAATCCTTAATAAGGAACTTCATGTGGTCGTGCCTAAAAAGTGGAAAAAATTCTGTGAAAAGTTATGCTTTATAGACTGCGGATATTTATGCAAAAGCATACGAATTATGATTCATCAAATATTGCAAGTAGAGCTGATAACTGAATAAAAATATGTAAAATATAAAGAATATATGTAACATATTTAATGATTTGTATTATATGTAAAATTTGAAAAACATAGGATGCATTTGATTTTTATACTAGATAAAGGATTTCAAAATTGGAAGACTTTAATTTATTTAATGCAAAAGCTGTACACCACCCAATACATTTTCGAATTAACTCTCAGGGTCACAATTTTTTACCAATTTTGATGAATAAGGGCTTATTCGAAATTTGAAAGATGTATTGTGAGAATGATCTTCAGCTTTCGAATAAGCCCTTGTTCATCACAATCGGTCCAAAATTATGACCAGGAGTTCATCCAAAATTTTGGACGAATCCAGTTGTGGAAAATAAAAGTTAAAGTATTAAACAATATTAAGTTCCCTGTCGTTTTCGTAATTTTTCCTCACAAAGAATGCATCAAAATAACACACTCCCTAAACCTAATATTAAAAAAGAAAAAAAAAGAGAACTATGTCCAAGAGACGAAAACATCGGTTGTCCCTAACGTTGCAACCTGTTCCCCGTGCACCTGTACGAAAGAAGAAGAGTTCTAAAATACTATCAAAATACAAGAACGAGTTTGGCGAACGGTCGAGCGATTATCGGTTTACAATTAAGACGTCAGTCGAGCGAGGGGAACGAGAGTCCACCACGCCAGGCCATGTCACGACTCTATCGTTCCTCTCGATGCGGCCATAGAGAGACGATCGAATCGCGAGCTGGACGGTGACAAGACGTAGATGGATAGACCGAGAAAGAGACAAAAAGAAGTAGAAGGGGTTAGCGAAGAATCCGCAGAACGTATATATGTGTGTGAGGAATAGAAACGATGCGGTGACGACGCGAAACCGGTCGACGCGTGTAGCATATGCAGACATTAAAACACCGCTTGTACATGGATTAGTATATATGTGAAACGCGTTGACAGGAGGTGAGCAATGGCTCGTCAAACTAGCTTCGTCTGACAGTCGATGACAGACGCACGCACACACTTTGGACCACACACAATAGTCCCCGCGAGAATATACGAGTGTGTGAGAGAGTGATACCGCGAGGTCTCCTCCTTTTGACTCTACCCACCAATTCATATGATAATCGTTGGGCCCAGCTATTCTCTGCCTTTATTAAGTGTACCACGTCTGACCCATTTCGCCTGTCAGTCCTTTCTTCCAGGAATTTCTGAGTCACTCTTCTAAGCTGCGTGTGGCTACTTTTCGAATTTTCATCAAAATTTTTCCAATTTTCCTCTTGTAAAAGGAAAAAAAAGAGTACACTTTTCGTAGAGTAGTAATACAGAGAGGTTGTTTTGTTCGGAGGAAAGAGCGAAATCTCTTAGAGCGCGCTCCACATAACGAGCGTCGATATCGTCTTATCGATTCAATAGAAGCCGCTTTAATTAAGCGTCGTAAACATCATCCCGGAGCCCTGCTTTCATACGGTATATATCGGCAATTCTCCTGCTGCTCAAGTTCAAAGTACCACCACGCGGAGTGGCAAATGCCGGTAAAGATTTTCTGTCTCTCTTTCTCAAGACTTTCGTAGAGTCTCTCTCGAAGAACTTGGTGCTAATCACCGAGCTCGTTTCAAGGGGGTTGGAGTTTGGCGAAACGAATGGAATATAAGAATGCTTCTCTCTCGCGATGAGAAAGAGGAGGAGGGAGAATGGTGGAGAGGGCACTGTCATAAATTTAAGCAAACGATTAACATTCGAAGTCGTTCCCACAGAAAAAAGCGTCCTAAAGGGACGTAGCCTCGAAAAGGCTACGAAAGGCATCTCTCTTCGTGAAAACGATGCGAGAGTGCGACGAAAGAAAGAAAGAAAGAGTAGGATGCATCGCGGTGAGGTCGTAGGTTAAACTGTTCTCTCAACGCCATCCTTGATTTATTAATCATCGCTAAGGCCGTAGGCTACCTACGTTATTACCCCTTCTCCTCTCTTCTTTTTCCACTCGAAATATTCTCCGGGTTGTCGAAGAAGAAATTTTGATAACAAAAATGAAGAAGAAAGAATTGTCCTCTCGATCGACTCTTCAGCTCCAGAAAATCTACCGATGACTTCCCGTTCCATTAGAATCACGACGGCTTGTCTTCTTGGATCCTAGAGAGAGTAAGAGAAGAGAGACGTCGGCCGCAGAGCACTAGAAACGCCTACGTCGCGACCGCGGGTCGACCTAGATTGTCAGTGTCGTTATCCTTTGCCGTCCTTCCTTCTCTTCTGCTCTTTCCGATCTCACCGTCTTCCATGTCACTGACGGTGGTTACGTAGGGAGATACGACCGTTCGCTTCTTACAGTGTTCGAGTAAAAGAAAACGAAGACAGAAAATTGCGAACAACCATCCGAATCTATAAATAATCGTAGGGTGGCTATTTCAGGCACAAAGAAACCGCTGTGATTATCTTACGTCGTTTCTCTCTTCTTCCTACTACTTCATTCTTTTTTATTGTTCAAAGTTTAAAGCAGAACACCAACGATCTCTCTATCGTTTTCAGATTCACTTTTACATGAGTTAGTCGGAGATAAAGATTTCTTTGAAAAAAAAAAGTCATCTCTACGATAGAAAAATCGTGCTCTCTCTTCATTCTTTTCTCTCTCAGTTTCTCATACCCCCTTTCTCGGTCCATGCATCACGTTCTTTGTGTAACGTTACACCATACACGTTTGTTCGAGTCTACCCGCACGATAGCATCGCGCCGCTATCGATATCCCTCCGTATCGATCAAAGAACTCCTCGAGGATAATAAAGCCGTAGCTCGTATGTATATTATACGAAGGTAGCTACGATACTCTCGCTAGCCAGAAATTCATCACAGACGTTTCAAAAATCACGGTTTTCGTTCATCGAAAAAACTTTCAAACGTTTCATAGGAACAAGAGAGTGCAAATCGTAATATCAAAAATCGACTTAGAGTCAAACGATGGAATTAATTAACATTGTTTTAGATAGAAGATAAGTGAAGTTTCAGAGAAGATAATTAATTATAAGACCGTTTCAAAGTACATCAATATCCCGATAAAGTGTATTAAAATTATATGAAGAAACGTTTCATAATTACTATCTCAGCATTATCGCAGCCTTGTAATTAATGCTATTTAATAATTTAACCGCGCGCGCGTGTTTACGCTTTTACGACAGCCACTCGAGTGCTCGCGCCCACGTGATCGTAAACGAGTCGAAAATTTAATTCTCTCTCTTTCGTTACAACTAATTTATGTTAATTTCCAATTATAATGTTACGAGAACAGAGAGTAAACTTACCGAAATCCTCGAAGATGACGAAAAGAAATCAGGAGTGACACTCGAACCGTACTCCAAAAGAGAGACACGAATACTGATTGAAAAGAAACATCGAAGCTTCTTTAAAAACGTGTTTTTCGAATCATTTGACGAAAAGTTACCAAACACGATTCTCCGGACACGTTCTCGCTCGATTGCGAGAACTTCTACTGACAATAATTCACGGCTAATCGGTAATTACGTCTAGAGTCTTAATTATCGACGCATTGTCTACGAAGGCACGGCACGGTATAAATAAAGTAAGCAGAAAACGACGTCTCGGCAACGTCGACGTGCAACGACTCTATCCGTCGATGTTAAACACAAGCGGGAGCCTCGGGGAGTTTGGTACCGCCTTCGATAAGCTTCGATAGTACTACGAGAGCTCGATTCTCTTCCTACACCTCCTACTATTCCTTATTCTCTGCTCCTGAGAAAGATTCGACCTAACAAGAAACGTGTAACAGCTTGAAGAATGTAACTGGACGTGATATTATTGAAGTACAGGGTGGAAACAAATTGTTTTGTTTTGACTACTATAGTTGGATTTTACACTTTCAAATTGGTGGAGATCTACTAACAAAATTAATCTTGATCTGGGATAAACAAATATCACACATGATGTAGGTTAGTTAAGTTCAATATATGGAGCTTTAAGTAGGTACAACACAAAATTTATTTTGCAAATGACAATATTTCAACATAAATTTCTAACAAAAGTGTTGCTTTGGAACATATGGTTCCTTTGACAATTTTGGTCCTAAAGAAGACTAGAACGTTACATGATTAAAAAAAAATTGGACGTTGGAGTATTTTTGATTTGAAAGTGTAGAATTCAAGTATGGTAGTCAAAAAAAAACATTTTTTTACACCCTGTACATCGATACTGTCGTCCAAATCAAATAACCCTGAACTACATCTAAGCAAAAATATTTCGCACGAAATGACAAATTATCTTACCTCGTGAAAGATAACGATGTTTCACGAAAGTGTACGCTCGCAACTTTAACGTCTTTCATCTCGTTGAACCTGCCGATAGGAAAGGTCGGAGCATGAACTTGTAATAAAAATTCTGAGAAAGAATTGAAACTACGTTTTGAAATAAAATGTGTGCCAAATTTAATCCGGTTCACGTTGAGAAGATCCCTTTCTGCGAAAAACGAGGAAAAGATGGAGAGACGTTTGAACGGAAGACTGTGAAAAATCTCGACGATTATCGTTGTCCGGCAAACGGCAGAACAGTTTCTACGTCATTCTATCGTGCGTCAGTTCTATCGTCGATTGCTTTTTACGTCGAAACTTAAAAACGTTATACACGATACACCGTTGGATTTTATTACCATGATTCATGAGTCAGTTTTCGAGGATGAGACGAGTCACGTTGCTCCGAAAGTAATGATTAGAAAATATGATCTAATCGTAAGCATGACAGCTTCGTATCTATTCTCTTTTCAGGTCCACGACCGGAGTACCGAGGAGAAGGGTCGGTATAATCGCGAATCGTCGGAGTTGGTACTGTAAACACGGCTAAAGATCTGGATAGACGAATGCGGCGCCAACGTAACGCTGACGCAACACGTAAAAGGGGAGTAAACGGGAGACGATGTGTCTCCCGTGCGAAAGCCAACGTCGGTATTATCCCGAATTTACAGGAAGCACAGTCGGTGGACTCTTCTCGCTCGAATGAATCTAATTTTATCGGGACACGACCTGTCGGAATTCTAAACAACCAACATATTTTAAAAGCGTAGAAATATTTATTGTAAGAATGAGTGACGTTTCAAAAAATAAGTTTGATATAAAATATTTCTTTCGAGACTCGTTACTTTGATTTTTCTAATGAATTTTTTTTCTAATGACAACACGATTGTTTGGCATATGTTCAGGTCGTACATAAAAATGTTATCAAAGTTAGTTATGGAATATTAAATTAAAATGTAATTATTTAATTAATATTTTTTCTTGTTTGAAGAAGGTCTGAATCGTAGAACGTAAGGTAAGGCTAGTAAAAAGAATCTTGTTACTTAATTACATTAACACCTTTTAATTTAGTGTTCCATAACTAACTTTGATCACATTTTTATAATTGTTATGTACGACCTGAACATATACATATTATCCACATCATTTTTCAGCTCTCTGCCTTCAAATCTAAGACTTATAATTCTCTGCTACCTACATCTGGTAGTCTATCAGACTGACTGTACACTAATAAATAAATAAATACACCAAATAATCGTGCTTTCATTAAATAATTTTTTAACGATTCAATAATTTTACTAGGTAGTCAAGATCGTTGGGAAGATCATAGAAGGTCCAGGAACGCGGTAAAACGAGAGGTGGGGGAAAAGAAAAAAGCTGAGAAGAGACTCGCAAAATCAGACGAGGCTAAAAAAAAAAAAGGGTAGGACCATCTTTTCCTCTCTCTTTCTCCGTACGACGCATAAGGCAATAAATATCATGCGATTAGATCTTCGATGGCGGCGTTACGGCTGTGGGGTTGCTTACGAACGAGAGGGAGCAGACTATTAATCACTCCATGTTAATCAAGCCGACCGCTAAGTAGGCCGCGCCGTAGCATTAAAGTGCACTGCCACGTATCGTATTGGCGTGCCAATGAGGCGGTTATACACGCGCGTAGATCAAATATAGGAGCATGCGTCGATAGAGAAGAAGAGTGTGCTAGTGTTTAAGAGAGAGAGAAGAAAGGTGGACTATTCTGACGATAGCCTCGTGTGTGGTTAGCCTTTAGCCTCCTATTATTCGACTCTCGAAGGATCCTACCTACCGCAGAGCACGTGCACGTCCCTTCTCATTTTTGAGGAATTAATCGTGACTAATTGCCAGATCGCTCGAAGAACGCATCCTTCTCTCCCCTATCCTTCAGATAGAATTACTGCGTTCGCGCTGTTTCCAAGATTTCTTAGTAACCTCTTGAAAGATTAATCCTCCTCTTTCCTCGAATTCGCATTAATTTGTGAAAGAAATGGCATTAAAGTCGATCGTGGTAATAGAGGGTAAAGAAATTTTTGTCGACACGTAATTTCAAAAGTTGTATCGCGATTGGAAATGTTTTCCTAGAGATAGGAAATTCGTGTTACACCGTGGCTTCTACGTACCCGATGCATCGCACCTCGAACGAACGTAAAACTTCGGCTAAAGGACTGATCGAAACTTCGAGTAAAGGGAGAAAAGGAGAGAAGGGGAACGAAAGAGGAAGGAGTCGTATAGAAAAGGAAACGCAGAGAAAGCGCGCTCTTTATGGACTTGTTTGTCCCTCCTCAGGTTTTTACGAATTATTCGAAAAGTTCGAACCACCAGCATCACCATGGCGAGACGTATCAACGAGACCATTTTGGTGCACGGTAGTTAGATCGAGCGATTATCGCTTTCAAAACGATCGAGGTGAGTCTCGTTTGATTCGTATTCTCTTACCTCGTTGTTGTACACACGGTATCTAGATGTTACCGATAGGCAGTTTCTTGTTTTTTTTTTATTTTCTTGCAATTTCATCGAGTCCAATAAACCCGGAACAGAAGAGACATGTAGGAACGTCGGAAAGGTACGGGGCCATTGTATAAAAGTAAATAAAGTCTCTTACTATCTTTCTCTCGAAGGACCGAGAAAATATGTCGATAAATCTAATGTCTAGCTGAGGTAGGTACCAAGCAGTGGCAGGTTGGAAAAATATTGTCTCGAGCGACCGTGAAACGATCGGGATGGACGAAACTTCTTCGTGGACGCTTTCTAGCAGAAGTTACATCCCGATTGTCTCCGCGGATCGAGAGATCGTCGATCGAAGGGCGATGATTTTTCCACCTCGCGAAAGTTTTCCAGTTTCGGCCTTCTTCTTCCTCGTCGTTATCGTCGTTGTCGTCCTTCGGTTCCTCTTAAGCGCACCGTCGAACATCGTCGTCTATAATTCATAATAAATCGTCCATCCGTATATCGTGCATTGAGTGGATTCAGAAAATTGATGTTCAACGTGATGTACCAAAGAATTCTTATAATGTGTGAACTTTGAAAAGAGATACATTACAGGCCGTTTTAAAAAATAAAATCCATCGTGCCGTCGATCGTATTTCAGTTTCAGCAGAAAAACGGTTTAGAAACTGGTTCTCCTCCTTCGGTTCGTCTGACTTCCTAAAACGAGAAACGAAAGTCGAAAGGTACTTCTTACAAGATTCTTCTTCTGTAACAACTACGTTAAAGCTTCGAAAGTGTACAGACGAAGCGTCAGGCGCCAGAAATTTCTCCCGGAATTATTCCACGTACGATAGCTCTGTTCATGATATACGATGGGTGCGTTCTTAAGACGTGTCCCACCTACACGCGTGATCCCTGACCGAGGTCGAATCACTTTAATATCGTGGAACGAGACACGCGTCAAGTGCCAACGACACTCTCGTCGAGATACCTGGGATCATTTCTGTCACGGACAAAAGAAATAATTCACCGATAAAATGCGTTTATTTGTCAAGGTCGAATGTAGCTGTAAACGTTAAGTAGTATTCAATAAAGATTTCCTTTTACAGACGATAAAAGCTATATGTTAACGAATTACACTTGTAGTCAAAATACATAAATGTCCAAAGGATAGATACGGCGAAGGGAGCTGCCGTATTGACCCTTCGTCGATTTTTTCAAGTCTTAGGAGTCGAGACCGAGAGAAATCGAGGACCGTCTCTCGTGTTTCTTCCATCATCTTACGCGACTCCACCTCATATAACCGTACGAGGAACCGACGGTACGATCTCGCACGAGATTCGATTGAATCTCTCTCTTACTCTCACTCATCCTCTGAAAATATCGCCGTGAGGTTTTAGAAGCAATACCTCGGGCGTGCGGTGTGAATGACGTTATTACACAACATATCGTACGTTTTTAAATGATAATCGCGAAATCCTCCTAGACGGCACATCATCACTTAGCCTGATTGTATCGTCCTTTAGGCGGCCGTCGCAACTGTGCGTTCGTCGTTGCAGCGGCTAAGAGGTTCTCTTCGAAAGTGTCAACCGTAAAGTCCTGTTCCTTAATAATTTTTAACGCAGAACGTTCCAATCTATTGTCATGACCGCGTCTGGACAGTCTCAAAGAATTTCTAGGAGGTATCACGACGCCATTTCTCATCTGTTGCTGATGCTGCTTCTTTTTTTGGCCCTGGATACGTTTCACCGTGACCGGTTGCCTAACTTGTGGTCTGGATGGTGGAGGTGGCGGAGGCATTTTAGGAGGTGGTAATCTGGCTGGTGGACCTGGCGGTAATCTTGGTGGGCCAGCCATTCTTGGTGGACCCGGTAATCGTAGCGGGAAACCTGGTGGATGGAAGCCTGGTCCCGATAAACGCATGGCCGGTGGTGGTAGCGGCGGAGGTGGTGGCCCAAATCTGTAAGAGCTGAAAAAAGTTGGAATTTTAGATCACCCGTTAACTCTGGAATTTTGTTTTAAAAATCTATTTTTAGGCCGCGTTATTAAAATCAAGCAATGACGAGTATACGCGTCAAACACAGGGTAAATTACACCTATTGCAAGTTTTTATACAAAAGGAACAAAATTAAGAACGTGGAGATGATTAATAAAGCTTTTTATACGAATAATTAAAATATAGCTTCCGATTCACTGTCACTAGAAAGATCTTCTGATTCACTTTCACTGTAAACATGCTTTTCCGGTTCACCACTGTTGCTTCCATCAAAAAATCGGCCTTTCTGGCCGATAAACTTTACATCATCATTGCTGTCAGAATTACCCATATAGAGGGTAAAATTCAGCAATGTAATTAATTTTTCAACCATCTTACCTTACACTTTATCATAATAATATTTGAGCTCAAGAGCTTTCTCTAGGATTAATGAAGCTACCGGTACTTCGCTTTTGTAAGATCCATTTATACATAGCCTGATCTAATGTATAATCATTTGCTGTTTTTAAACTTTTACGAAGACGAAAATTGTTTTTATCTAAATTCTTTTTAATCCCACTAATTGTAGATCTGTCAATAATATATACTTTGCTTTAAATCAGATGCACTCTCACCCTTTTTTAAACGTTCAAAAATATTTAATTTATTTTCTATATTTAGCATTACTCGTTGTCTCTTAACACTGCTGATATTAATTAACCTAGTATATACGCGTTGAAATCTGTCGAGACATTAAAATGGACCAGTTGATGCAAGGATGCGTACCCCAAAACATCGTTAAATACGTGTTTTAAATGTGTACATTTATAGATGATTAATTCTAATAAATACGTTACTATTTTTACTTTCCTAAATTGCGAATATTTCCCTTAAAACACCATCAAACCCTCTCATCTTAAGATATAAACATGTATGTCTGTAATCGTGTCCGTACTTCGGTGGTCCAGGTGGTGGTGGCAGTGGCATGCCTGGTGGATGTGGTGGCATCGAACCAAAACCAGGTGGTGGGGCACCAAAACCGAATGGCTGCGGTGGAAACGGTCCTCTGATCGCAAATCCACGTCGGGGTGGCGCGCAACCGGGTAACGAGAAACCAGGTGGTGCAAAACCTGGTGGTGGTGGACCCATCGGATACGGGTTTCGTGCTCTTCGATGACCAATCGATCGTGACTTCATGACGAGCCTTCTGTTTGTCATAGATTCTGTTCGCCAGTTCGATGCATCGGTTGCACCAACTTTACTTGCATCGATCTTCTCACGTGGTAGATCCCTCAGAGAAGCGACGTAGTTGCTACGCTCGATAGGATACCCTCGTGCTTCCTCGAAAGCTGCAACGTTACGATGTGCTTGTTTTCCAGTGAAACCTTTGCAATTTAAATATAAGAACTACAAATCTATTATGTGCGCGAACGTAACCTCTTCGTATATCAAAGGAAACGAGAGTGAATGCAAATTATATCGATCCAAAGCTAAAAATAAAATTGACTCGGCTTCTACCTAATATCTATCCTCGAAATCGATATCTTGGGGCATTTGAGATGAATCTTGCACGCTTAAAAGGTTTCCTTCATAATATAGAACTAAGGTTATCTTCCCTGAACTGTCTGAAAAGTGACTCGAGATACACGTGATTAAGCTTTCCCCGATTTCCGCGACGTGTCTTATATTCACCTCGTTTTCGTTTGTTTGAATGACTTAACTCTCTATGTGGCGAATTTTTTTCCGTGGCAAGAGAAAAATGAGATGACGTGAAATTAAGCAAAAGTAAACTTCTGATATGAACTAACCACTAATTTATAATTTTGATAAATATTTTATTTTTTAACACGTTTAAAGATTTCAAAGATACAACGGTGTACATATTTACACACAAGTATTATGTTTTGCTGATACAATCAAATATAATTTGAGAACTACGGATATATAAATATGTGTCTTCTAGTGATGGACGGCAAGACAAGAATTTCAAGATCTTGACAAGACAAGACTTGATTTTTCAAGACAAGATTACCAATTTCTTGTTCTTGATAAAATCGAGACAAGACAAGAAAAATCTATCAAGATTCTTGATTCTTGATAACTGAAACTACAATTATACGTATGTAATTATAATTGTGTAATTATAATTATATATTATGTAATTATAATTTTATGTATAGGGCCATATATATCGGGGTTATGTAATATTATAATCATGTTGAGATCCTTCCGTCTATTTTCAATTTTAAATAATTAAATGCAAAATTTAAATTAATTCGAAACAAGACTTTATAATTTTACTGAAAACTGCAGTTTATTTTTATTGTAAATATAGGAAATCTCTATTTTGTAATGTGTCCTCAAACGTGCTCTTAAGTGCGTGCGTTTAGTAGACTAGAGAGAGAGACCTTAAGCTTCGAAATAGTTGAAAAAATTTTCTACTACGACCATTTGTAGCTGATATAGAGTAATTTGAAAATGACCGAAAAATTTCAAGAATTTTCTTGTTCCTTTAATTTTTATGACCAGTAGAATTTAAAAAAAAAATTTTTTAATAATTTTTATACAAATTTTCAAAAATGATAAATCAAGGTGTGGGAAATAAATATTTATAGATATTATAAAAATATCAAGAATTTTGCAAGAATTTGGCAAGAATCAAGACAAGAAATTGATTGTCAAGATCAAGACAAGCCAAGTATGTTCAAATCTTGTCTTGACTTTTCTTGAATCCATCACTAGTGACTTCAAAGTTACGCGGGCTCATAGAGCGTTAAATTCGAAATTTTTAACGACATTCTGTTCGCCAGTTCGTTGCATTGGTTGCACCAACTTTACTTGCATCGATCTTTTCGCGTGGTAGATCCCTCAGTGAAGCGACGTAGTTTCTACGTTCGATAGGATACCCTCGTGCTTCCTCGAAAGCTACAACGTTACGATGTGCTTGTTTTCCAGTGGAAGGTTTGCAATTTAAATATAAGAACTACAAAAACTATTATGTGCGCGAACGTAACCTCTTCGTATATCAAAGGAAACGAGAGTGAATGCAAATTATATCGATCCAAAGCTAAAAATAAAATTGACTCGGCTTCTACCTAATATCTATCCTCGAAATCGATATCTTGGGGTATTTGAGAAGAATCGTGCACGCTTTAAAGGTTTCCTTCTTACGACGCATAATTTAGAACTAAGGTTATCTTCCCCGAACTGTCTGAAAAGTGACTCGAGATACACGTGACTAAGCTTTCCCCGATTTCGTTTTCGTTTGTTTAAATGACTTAAATTCGAAATTTTTAACGAACATATCACGGTAATTTAATTTAAAAGAAAGTGGGTCAAGATTGAAAAAGCTTCTAAAAAGAGAACACGACAGACTTCCATTTTAAAAGTTCGAGCTTTTAAAAAAAAAACGTTAAAAGCCTTGCTAATGAAAATGTTGCATCGTTAATATACCTTTCAAAGTCTCCTGCACTTCCCAACCTTGTTGCTGAATAAGATACCTGTAACCGAATGTCAAAACAAGTATGAGTAAAAAAACGTTTACCTTTCAAAGAACTTAACGCTGAAACATCTAGCAAAAAATATGAAAAGTGTACACTCTCGTTGAATAAGTAAGAAATGTCCATACCTACAAATTAGATACCCGCTGCGATTTATACCGTGTGTACAATGCACTCCTATTACATCGTCTGAAACAAAAAGAAAAAAGTATCATGCGTCGTAGACCGTCCTCGATTTTTAAATGAAAAATGTAACGAAACGTCGAACGTCATTCGGCGAGTAACTAACGTCTGACACAACTTCGATAACGTACTACACTCGAAAACGTTTGGAGAACTTTAAAGAACTAGGTTACTCGAATTCGAAACTCGCGAGTACGTTCAATTTTTAAAGTCCATAAATTTATCCGAATGTGTCATTACCCCCGAACAATGGTGGCCGTGGTGCATCGGAGCGTGCAAAAACATGCGATCTGTTACGTACTGTAAATAAATGTGTGAAATAAACTATCGTGGTTGAAATAAAGAGAAAACTGTGTCTTCGTTATATCCCTGTAGAATTAAAGAGATCGTTGCAAACGAAAGCATAGCCCGAGACACGCCTAATTACCAAGAGACGTTGAAAGAAAAAGTGTGCCCAATAAAAGAGAGGACGAGTAGTCCACGAGGTATACGATTCTACGGGCCATCAATTTTGCAGAGAAAAGGGTTCTCTCTCAGCAAGGGGCTGATTATAATATTATCGCAAATTACCGTCAAAAGGCTGCGACGAATTCGGCTGGTCGTCGTGACTCTCGATGGGTGCAGCCGGGTCACGGCGGCACTTTCGCGAGGTTCGACCTTAATGAGAGTAGTTCGCAAGGTAACGATCTCTCTACCTCCTATATATTTTCTTTTCCCTTACCACGAATGCCGGAGGAAGGGATAAAAAGAGGTAAGTACCGAGTACGGCAGTTTGTACCTCTTTACCTCATGCTTCGGTGCGAATTAAATGGACGTCGGAGTACGCGCGATACGCCTGCTCGACCTCCCCCAACATCTTTTCAAAGAAACGCCCGCGAAAAGGTCGTGCGGGAGCACGGTTTTTTTTTTTTAACCCTTTTTTATACGTTCTCCACGCTGCTCCTTCGTTATCACGCTCCTCGAACTTGGCCGTGAAGTTTTTCTAAAGTCGATCGCGTTTTTCACGAGATTTTCAACACGATTCGTGGTAAAATAGCGAAAGAGCTTAAGGGGAGAGATACATGTAAAATTTCCAACAAAATCATTTTTTTTTTTTTTTCATAAAATGTTAGTATAACATCTACGAGGCTACCCCAAACTTTAAACGCGTTTTTTTTAAAACTCTATTTTTCAAATCGGCGTAGACGATAACTCAAAAAGTTTTTTATCAATCGCGCTGAAATTTTGCACACATCTTTTCAATAATATTACTTTCTATATGAACCTATTTGTTTTGAAAAATTTGCTAAAAAAATTATTTTTCCGAAGCAAAAACAATTGAAAATTTTGGCTTAAAATTCAAATAATTGTTATAAAATGTTTCATTCCGTAAATTTCTTTTCTATTCATTGTTTTTTAGGTTCATCTACAAAATATAACATTAATAATCATCCAGATGTTTTTTTTTTGTATTTCAGATCAATACCACAGAGACTAGAAACTACGCCAATCGACAACTCTCGCTACGACCTTCCCAGAAGACTAGACTGTAAATCGGCCATTTTTAAATATTAAACAAAAAAAAAATTTTGTTGTAATAATTAAAAATATTAATAAACCATATGCCAAATGTCTAAAATATAGAATGAATTATTCTTGAAAAAAAAAAAAATTCATCCAAATCGACTAAAATTCGCGGGTCTATATGTATCTCCCCCCTTAAAAAAAAAAACATTGCAAGGAGGGGAAAAAATATAAGAGAAGATATTCTTTCACGTACGTAAACGCGTAGGTCTCTCATCATGAACTGGATTCACGTTCGCTATCTATCACGAGGTCATCTCGTATGCAAAGTTTCACTTATGCAGCTCGTAGGATACGACGTCATTCTGGGAACACGTCTGCATCTAATGCGAATCTGGAGCGAGCATCCCCGTGGTGCACCGACTGCGTAGCGCCGGTAAATGAACCGATCCTTGACGAGATTACCGGGAACCTTCGACCCCTTGCCTTCTTCTACTCGGAATCGATTTTTCGTGTGCGTCGAAAATTCGCGCGAGACTCTATTTCTAAACGATTACCAATCCTCCATGTCTCTCTCTCTTCCTATGTTTCGATAAGAACGTTCTACGATAACGAATAATGTCTTTTTAAAAAGTTCGACCCAAACTGTGCCACGTTCGCATATTTTTTTCAGATTCTTTTATCGCTCGTTTTAACAGGAACACATTGAACCGTTATGGAGGTCACCGGTTCACGATTCTGCTGTTTGTTTACCGACATAATCGTAAAGAGTAAAACATTACATGGTACAAATACGATAGTAAATTCGTCTGTGTTTTCTGTTGATAAGAATTGATGATAAGTGTCTAGAAAATACTCCCTCCCTTTCCCGGAAAGAGGCTTATTTTTATAACAACGTATGTTTTATGTGTCAGTCAAAGCAGTATAAAAAAATATGACAGTATTAAAACTTAGAGTTGCGAATACGCCACACTAACTTGACACACTCCTTCCTTATAACAAAATTAAACCAGATGATCTGCGACACAAATTTAAATGGACTACATTCTTTACTAAAGGGTAAGGGTTCCGAAAAACAAAATACAAAATATCAAACACAGGAAACACAATAAATAATACAAATTCTTGTAAAAAAATTTATGATTAAATATAAAATCTAGGAACTGTGGTCACTAATAACCAAAGAAGGTACATGTCACCTTAAGGTAATTTATTTTTTTTTTAGCTCATACGTGTACATTCAGAACAACCTTAAGCATTTAATAAAAAAAAAGAATACTGGTAAGAGGTAAAAATAAGTCATAAACAAGACCAACCCCGCCAATCTCCGAAAGGGTGATGTATTTTCCAGATATTTACCAAATTACTGAGAATAAACACGAGCGACAACTTGCAATTCGGATACGCAACTAAAACCCAGAATAATTTCGAAAAGGAACGATTGTCAGCCACTTCGCCAATCTATCAACCGAAGTAAATATATGTAGAAGCCGTTGAAAACGGTGAAAAGGACGTTAACGTCGAGTGAGTCTCGAGCATACATAAACGCGAAAATATCGTCGTTGCGTGGGAGGAGCGAAGCGCGAGTGGCTTTTCGGATGAGGCGATTACCGCAGTCTTAAATCAATCGAACGATCGAACATTTTCGAGTGTCTCTAGTTAGAAGAAAGGAAAGAGAGACTAACGTGAGTTTGCATGGCTTATAACACACCCGCCGAGCCATCGTGGATGGATGCGAACGATTAACGACATCTTACGTTCCGTGCTCGATAAATCATCGACCACTGTAAATGGATTCCCTCGAGGCTTATCTCTCTTAAAGAGAAATGAAATGGCTAATGAGAAAATGTTGTGTGAAAAGATGACAGAGAATTCATACACGTACTCGTTTTCATCGAAATCATGGTAGCAAAAGAGACGAAGACCGAAGGAAGGAAAGAAAAGAATAATAAAAATCCGTTCGATCGTAGGATTCGAAGATACCGATAAATGCTAACATAAGTAGAGGCCAATGGATGGGCCGCGGCTCCTTTTGCCTTCGGAATGCGTCTCGAGACTCGTTTCACCGAGCAGCAACGTCCTCCCTCGCGAGTGGAACTCCGATTCGAACTTTCATGACTTTCCCACGATCCACTTGGTGCAACGCGTCGCGCATGGTAAGGTAGAGATAAAAAAATCAAGAAAAGAGTAGAGTGGATGCCACGAACCGAGTGATACGCTCTTGCATATTAACGAGTCGATTAATAATCGCTCGTTTCGCGAGAACCCCCATAAATCGAGCCCTCTCCGATGATAATCGATAAACATTTAGCAACCAGAATTAAGATCATACGTATAGAGAATTTTATTCTGAGTTGTTTCCTGTTCTAAAATCTCGATCGAAGACTATGAGAAAAAGTAGAGAAAGGATAGGATCGAAACTTTTTTTTTCTTCTACGGTGGTTGATTAACAAAGTTCCGGTATATGTGTTCCATGCTTGGCGATCTTTCCAACTTTCGCCCTACCGATAATCCTGTCTCTCTCTTTTCTTCTTATATTCTTTATATTTTCATATTTTTATAATTTCTGTTTTTATTACTCACATCTACTAATTTGTAAGGGCTTTGCCTAAAGATGTAATAAACACTTATCTATCTATCCTTTCGCCGTCGTTCTTACTTTCAAGGACCGTTCTCCCTTTCTTTTTTTTCCTCTTAAAAAATGAAAGCAAAAGGAGAATGTTCAAGTAAATTTTATCACAACAGATTATTTTTAATAGCACCAGCTGTGCTTCCCTTTCGAAATTCGATAGAATAAGTTACGGTATCGATAGTCGTGAAACTCGATGAAAAGCAAACACTCACCCTCTTTGGCTGCTGCCATGAATTCGTCCATCACTTCACAGAATCTGAAAGGAAAGAGAGGACAGATATTTATTTCTCGATAAAATTCGATTCGATGGAATACGAAAGATAGTAGAATATCTCTCTGTTTTTCTCATACACGTAGAAAGATGGATCGCGCAAATTGCATTAATATGAAATCAATTTATCGAGTTATTCCTTGATCGTTCACCGCTGCCATTAAACAGTGATTAATGGCTATATTAATAAGTTGCGTCAAAAGGTTGTCGTTATAAATCCGTGGTTGGAAAGTTGATGCTCTGTGGCACCCCATGCTCTCCCGCCCCCTTTAACTCTCGCGTTATTGACAATCTCGCGGAGCCGAGCGAAAACGTTCGGCTATCGAATTTCCAGAGTCTCTCTCTCTCTCTCGTTAAAAAAATAATCAGCTAAATAAATATTCAAATATGGTAACCGGTCGGGGCAAGTGACAGTGTAATAGCTGTGTAATAGGTATGCAGAGGTCCGCGCACGGTAAACGAAGGAATATGGTAATGAGCCTTAAGAGCTTCGATGTTACACACCCTGAGTTACACAAAGTACAAGCCCTTGCGCGACGGAGGGGCATTAAGAAGTCAAATCGATTTCGAATTACATCGTTAAAGTAAATCGCGTCGGGTTCGATCTGAAAAGGCGAATCATTAATAATTCACCGATCGCGGCCGTCCTACGAATTATGATCATAACTTAGCACCGTTTAGAGCATGCACGTCGAATAAACTCGTATGGTAATGCCCTATTATTTTTCGATGTCACTCCACGCCTTTTAAAAGAGAGAAGACGTTATTTTAATGACTCATATCCGGATAACCTTCCTGATCAACCATTGTGTACCTTTAATTAACCCTTTGCACTCCGCTGTCCCCTCTGAGGCAACTATTTCCAACATCATATCATTTAATTTCAAGTGATATATCATTACTTATATTGTAAAAAAAAAAATTGTTCGAGTTAGTAAGTGAATTGGAGTAAAATCTGTGAGTTTAAAAAAAAATTCAGCGTCAAGGACCACTCGACATCGTATTATCCTCAAAATCGGTCTTGTCAGACTCGACGCGAAGTGCAAAGGGTTAACAATTTATAAAGAACGAATTATCTACGTATCGATAGCGAATGAACTTTTCTACAAACTCACCAAACGAGTGATCTACGAGCGAAAGGAAGAGATACGAAACAGATCTTCGAAGTTTCGCAGATTTGAAGATAGGGTTGCGATCGTAATAATTCAGAGAATGGAGTCGTGCATCATCGTTCACCTTCTCTCTTTTTCCCTCTCCAGAGGTCCATTCTCTCTTGAAAGAGTCAAAGAGCTCGCTAACGGATTAAGCCGACTACTCGATAAATTAACGCAAGGTGTTCGTTCCCCTTCTGCATTCCACGAAGATTCCAGGGACATTCCGAACGCGCCAAGCAAGGTGGAACCTTTGCTCCTATACGATCAGCCCTGGCGAACCACCCGTTGGCATAAAGTTAATTTCTCAAATTGCGATTGGTCACATTTTGTCCTTACGATCGGGGTGATCAAGAAAAGAACGACATTACCGAGGTCTTTCTTGCCACTAAGAGACTTAAATAGAATTTCTCAACAGCGAAACCATTCCGAAGAAACCATTTCGTCCGATCAACCGTGAAATCATTTCGATTCTCCTTTCCAATCACGACCGCCCCCGGAAAGTTGCCATTCATCATCCTACCAGGGGTTTTGGGATTGCCCGTGCCGTCTATCGAGGCATAATGGGACCGTTTTAGCTGGCGTTAGCTCCTTTTAACTCCAACACGTATTCCCTATATAGCAGTAATTAATCTAACACGATTATAAGCACCGACTTTCCATCCAGTTTCGACCACCGTTCGATAGATTATGTAGGTGAAAGAACCATAACACAAAGGCCTTTTAGCTCATAATGACTCTCCCAAAACGATCGATAACTATGGATAGCTCTTTTGATGATAAACGATAAAATTACACGCTTCGAGTTTTCCTATAAAAACACCTTGCTCGAGAGGAATGTGTTTTTGATAAAAGTCTGTTGCTTTATAACGATATGGAAGTATAACTCGTAAGAACGACTGTACCGATGCTAATCCTACAATTTATTATTTCTATCCTTCTCTTTCTCGATAGCTCGATCGAAGGAGAACGCATCAATCAAGAAAGAGGGAACCGAAGAGAAAAAGACAGAGACGAAAGATGACACCTCGGAGCTATGAGATATCGAAGGATGCTGACCGAGGCGCCACGAGTTGCGGCGCCCGCCGGTGTCAGGTGAAAAATGTTTGGCGTTAAATTAATTTGATTTTGAATTTGAATTACAGATGATGTTGAAACCTTCGTTGCATTCTCACCCAATAGGTGTTCCATTCGATGAGACACTTGCAACTTAACACCCTTACGATCTCTGGCCAACTTCTTCATCATTTTCTTCGTTGCTTTTAACAGTTGTTATTTCCCTCTCTCTCTTTTTGTACTTTAAACTTTTATAATTGCTTATTTACTTTATTTCTATAATATATAATCATAATTGCTATATTTACTTGTATATCATTGTAATATTTGTAACCAATTGATCTACTCATCCGTAGGTGCTTTTCCCAAAGATATAATAAAACTCTATCTATCTCTCTACGATCGTCGTTAACGGTATTGTCCTTATTTCGATCGTCGTTCAGATAAGTCATTAAAATTTCAAATAAAATCTACGCCTAGTTCGAAGCAGTTATTTCTCGCGACATTAACATCTTAACAGTATACGGAGATAAACGAAAGTCGTAATTCAGGAATCTATTATTACTCCAGGGCGTATTATTACGAGCGAACGAGTATTTTCCAAGGATCGAACTTGCATAAAATATTACGAAAGATCTCTTATATCCGATCTACATAGAGTGCCGCGGCGAATCTTGCCGGTTCAACAGGAACGAGTAGACATGCTCGTGAAACCGCGGAACGACGTTTATGGCAGTGCGATAGTCGACCGTAAGCGAGGCTCATTTGAATATCGCGCCGTGTGTGGTCTTGCGCACGCGTCCACCGTACGCGCGACCACGTATATGTGCGTGAGCGTGAGAAAGACGACGAAAAGTATCCAAGCAGATTTGTCTAGCGATAACGGGGCATTTCAAAATGTCTGCTACTTGAATCGATGGCAAAAGTACGAAGAAAAATACGTTAAGATATTTTTTACGAGAATTTGGACATCACATTTAGGATGTTGAGTTCCATATCGCAAATGATGATAAAATTGTTAAAATTTTGTATGTTATTGTATGAAATGCTTGAAAACTCATGTAAAAATTTCTAATAAATATCTAATTACTAATAAATTACATGTAGTCTTATGGAAATTGACGTAACTTGGCGATTTTATTTTTTCCTTCCTGATGTCAGGCAAACAAGAAATCACACAAGCATGAATACGAGTCTTTTTTTATACCAATATTAATAAAATTAATAATATCAATCAAATGCAATAAAAATAAAATTTTGTAAAATCAACAGAGGTACTAAACTTTTGAATGGGACGGTCCGGACTCAACATCCTTAACAATGAAAGTGATCGCTCGACTACCCGATTAAATTCACATCGAACGTGAAAGATGAATGCGACACGATAGTCGCTTCTTCCATCCCATCCGTCAGGATGTAATCCACCAGAGATTACTTCATCAAACTATTACGTTATTTAGACGCAAAAATTCTAAATTTTCAGTTAAATTAAGAATCACGTAACTAAAAGGCAAGGAAATGTGCAATTGCAAGCATAGTACGAACGTAGGAGAGGAACATCATAGTGGACATTGTCAAATTGATCCGTGAGTAACCTAGAATTAGTGACATTTACTAAATAACAGAATATAAATAAAAGCGTTAAAACTATACTTCATACATAAATAATACTTAAATAAAAATTACAATCTCTGCCAGCAAGAATATAATAATTTAATTTTAATTTAATTTTATTATTATTAACGGGTATCACCTTTTGATACAAATCATAGAATTATAAGTCAAAGCTAATAAATAAAATAAAACGAAAAGTAAAACAGATATTTATTTTTTACTCAAAATTGTTACCACGAGTAAGACTAGTCAAACTACAGCAAGAAATTAAAGACGATCCTACAAATTTCATCGTACAGATCGATATCAGTTGGAGAAGGATGGCAGTCGGGCTACGACGAATCGCACACCCACCCAGACGAAATACACAGGACGAATGGACGCTCTGGAATGCATACACCAAGAAGAGGGATTCCACTCGCCGTGCCAGGGGCACCCCTTCGGCGACAAATCGCGCGTATTCCCGAACTAGCTGCTGGGGTAGCCATCGTACGAAAACGAATCGATTGTAAGCTCTCGATTTTTACACGTGAAATATTACTTTTTTTCTGTCTTCTTGAAACAGTACGCTCCCGTTACTTTAAACGATCACGAAGTACTCTCCTCAAGACGATATTTACCGTAGCGAGAGGTTCGAATCAAATCGCCGTTATTCGGACTCCTTATTGGTGAACGACTTTCGAGACTTTCCATTCGGATATTTATACCCTTGTCGAAGAGGCGGATTGGCGACAGTCGATATATTCGCGCCGTCGCCACCGTCTTTTAAATTTTTTCCATACACCGCGCGCGCGGTACTCCTTTTATTTTTTTCTTCTATTTTTTTTTTTTTTCGTCGAAGGTACGGCCCTTGGTAGAATCGTTGGACACAAAACGAAAGAGATACACACAACAGAGAGAATCTCGCGAGAAGGCAGGCTTCCTTCGTTGCCTGTCATCTTTATTACAGCAATTTGCATAATACATTCTTTTGCGACAGAACTTACGGAACGCCGAGACGCTCACCTACGCTTTTATTCTCTCGAAAGTTTTAAGTATCGAGGGTAGATTCCGATTCGCATCGATCCTCGATCCTTACGTAACTTTTGTACCATTTTAATCTCATCTAAACGAATACTGATCTTTCACAGTCGAGGATTCTACGTTCGACGAGTCAGGAGTCGAGGGTCATTGCCGTAAGTAATATTATAAACGGAAGCAATAATTTGTATCAAGATTTAATTGTAACTTCAACTTTGTTCGGTAGCCCCAATTCCCGAAGAACGTTCAAGAAGACAATGTCCACCAAGAATGACGAAAATGACGCCGTGTGGGAAATGTTTAAGAGTATCTATCCTTTTTGATCCACCTAGTCTATTAACCCTACACCACTAAACATTCGTCCAATAGCTTTTTCATTTCTTTACTATTCCTTATTAATAACTAAAAATACATCTTTTAAGTTTTGGTACTTTGTTTCTAATAAATAGGGGTGATATGTTTCATTTCACATTTGAGTTTAGTGATCTAGGGTTAACATGCTTAAAAAATGATCACCACTATCCCTTTTCTTAGATGTGAAAGATACCAAAAGCAACTAAGAATCGGATCCGCGCATCATCTCTCGCTCGAAGGCACAACATGGTTTAAGTTTCTAACCGCGAATCACCCACATACGCTCGACGAGAATCGAAGGTGGCAGAAGCAGAGAGACTAGCCGCTGTTTGAAGATGTTTAATGCATGGGACAGTACAGAAGAGCGTGATCTTAGGTAGGCGAGCAAAGCTCGTGTCCGTTGTTTGTACGGGTGCGCGACTAACGCTGGACAAACCCAAGAAAATCGTAGAAGTACTCTGCAAACATTCCGTTCGAATGTTTCTCAATCGAAGTCACACGTGCTGTCCTACTACACGTGCTTTCCTTCTACCGGTATTTTTCTCTAGGATAATTTCGTCGAGAAGATAACCTTTAGTCGGGATGCTGTACATTTTTTTCCTCGCAACTTCGTCGAACTAAAGATTATTACCTCGGCCGTCTCCCGCAAAGTCGATCCAACAAAATGCAAATCCGTTCTCTCCCACACCGTGTCGAGTACGCGCGTGGCGGCATGCCGCGAGAAGATGAGGAAGAAAAAGAATACGATGCCAGAGAAGAAGGGTATATACGTGGTGGCGAATTTACGTAATGAAGCGATCGCCCGGGTGGTCCAGCTCGTAAGACGAGTACGCGTTCCTCATCTGGCAATGCTCCCAAGATGGAAGAAGAAACAAAGAACGAATATTCCTCTTGTCTCTTTCTCTCGAAAATGACTTCGGACCCACCAGCCTCGAATTAACCACGGCACCGGAAGTACCTGGCAACGTGCTCGTATTATACGTACGAGCCACGCTGTACCACCTACGCTTTTTTTTACGTGAAGATTTCTCTTCTCAAAAATCATCTACGTCTTTAAATGTGAAGTTAGCCTACCTTTCGTTGAGAGTATACCGATGTATTTTCCGAATATTTACAATAAAGAGAAAACTATTCAATTAAGAGAGTCTCGAAGATTCAGGCGTGAAAAGGAATATCTCTCTTTCGTTCTCCAAGTATCCTCTTACGCTGGAGTCAAATGTATGTGCATTGTCTCACGATACAAGACGGACTACACGCGAAAACCTATGTTCGACGTCGACGGCGAATAAAGACGTCGTTTGGTGAGGCGCCTAACTCCCACGTACACCTTGTCGCTTGAGAGCGCGTACACGCTTACGTACGAACCTCTTCTTGGGGTCACACGACACGCTTCACGAGACGTCTTATATAGTCGTGCGACGTGTGCATTTAGGGAATCTGGTTTCACGAATCGTTAACTTGGTAGTGAATATCGCGTAACACGACACTCTTTTCCCGTATTTTGTTTCCATATTTGCCAACACTTTATTCCCGATAAATTTGCAGCCGATAACGAGCTAAGCGCGAGCCGGTTTCGAGCACCAAAAATATTATAACCCATGAAATCGGCCCGAGAGAGAACCGGATCGCGATCCAAAATCTACGACGTAAAGCGTGCTGTTTTCGATAAGTTTTATCTTTATTCATACGACGACGAAACATCTTCTCTTTTGACGTTCGAGGAACGTGGGTTATCTCTGTCCTTCGTCATATTTTGGTTGATGTTTCTCTATTGGATACTAGGGTAGAATGAGGTGTGACTGGCCATGTTCGGAAAGTAGCCAATAGGTACCTACTATTAAGTTTTTTGTGAATTTTTGTGTCAAAATGATATGTATAAGGTGGCCAATTACTAGTTTACTGACTGCCAGTAATTAAATTGTGTGGCTAATACTGTTATATGTTGAACAATTGAAGAGCCAAGTTGCAAAAGTTCCTAAGTCCCACTTAGGGACTATTTTACCTGATACCTTTTCTATATGATGCATGACATGTTTTAAGTCAAAAAGTGGACTTAAGGATTTTTGCAACTTGACTCTTCAATTAAAATTTTAATACACAATATTTACTTAATCATTCAAATCTATACAAAAGCCCATTTTAGCAAAACACTAACGTGAACTGGGCAGAGTACTAAAGTGAACAGTTGCTGGGAGGTTTACTCTACTATTCTTTCGTACATAAACCGGACAAATCGAAATTGTCCAAGATAAATTATTCCCAGTATTAAGATAATAATACTAACCACGATATCGGTAGCACGCAGCCTCCGATTCTATCGACTTTTCCCGACACTTCATTACCCGATAATCCCTTCTTATCTTCATGGAATATGTAGAGAAGGAAAGAGAGAGAACCAGTAGGAAAGCGCGAGAACGTCGAGGTTATAATCCACCTCGCTCGAATCGGTTTGATCTTCGAGAAAACCGATACACTCGGCAATGGACACGGCGAGGTACGTTACTTTACGTTTCAATTACTATCGTATCCCGTGTGAAATTGCTTAATCGTCGATCCTACCGTTAACGAGATTATCATTCGATGAAACTAGCTCACGAGCATAAGTTTCTCTTCCATCTATTCCCAACCTGTCCTCTCGTTTTACGATCTTTTCCTTAAACCATCGGTCGTTAAATTCCTACGATCTCACCACAGCAATTAAATCGATAAACGAGCAAACACTGGAAGCGTGCATCGACGAGAAAAATAATTTTCTTTGTCTCCGAGTCACGAAGATCCTTGGACCAGAGGTCCGTAAATATGTTAATACTATCTCTTAAAACTCGAGTTAGCCATACGTTACCGTCTAAAGGAAATAAGGAAACGTCGTTAACCTTCCACGCATTCCCGATCCGAAAATAACAGCAGGACACGCGGGCACGAACACCTCGGACATTTTACGGCACGTTTCCTACGCGTTACACTCTCGAAGCTGTCCTCGAGAAAAGGCGACTTCGAGGGATCGACACCTTCGATCTTTCGATTCCTGGGACTCGAGAACGAGGTAAAGCGGACTTCGCTGCCGAATAAATCCGCTCGATACGAGCCCAACGACCTCGAGAAGATCTCTCTCTCTCTCTTTCGGGAGAAAGAAGAAGCGGTAAAAAGGATATCGCGTTGGGGGTACCGGACACCAACCTTAGACGCTTTTAAACACCGTTTTGCTCGACCTTGCGACCAAAACTCTCTCCACTCTTTCTTTCTTCGTGGTTCGCTCGAGTTCAAGGATATCTAGAATATTAAGTGGCGCCTAGTTTGCACCTCTCATCTCTCGACTCACTTCCCTTCTTCTCGTTTCAACCGCGAGAGAGTAACCGATCCGTGCTCATCAAGGATGCCGTTAATTACGCGAAGCGTATGCATCAAGCCACAAAACCGGACGTCGTTTTCGCTTGAATAGATTCACGAGGCTTGATCGATACCGTTCGATCTATCTTTCATCCTTTCATAGATTCCCTCGTAACAAAAAAAATTGCGAATGTTGCGAAAATGGACACCACCGCCGATTTCAATGTTTAATGGCTCATTTTAAAGAAGAAAGCATGCAGAATAATGTCCCGTTGTCCGTTTTTCGATATCGTTGCGGAGTGTTGAAAAATAAATTTTTTAAGTGTCGGAGTATGGGTCGTTTTCAAAAGAAAAATTACTGTAACTTTTTAACCAGTCATCCTATCGAAGCCACACTGCCATATTCGTAAATTAGAGACTTTCCTCTTTCTAACAAGTATTTGATCGGGCAAATTCGAGATACTTCGATTTTTGACAAAAATCCTGACCTATGCATCATGATTTTTGTCAAAATGGTCACCACCGCCGATTTCAATGTTTAATGGCTCATTTTAAAGATAAAAGCATGCAGAATAATGTTCCGTTGTCCGTTTTTCGATATCGTTAAGCAATGATGAGAAATTAATCTTTTAAGTGTCGGAGTATGGGTCTTTTTCAAGCTTAAAACTGCTGTATCTTTCCAACCAGTCATCCTATCGAAACGGGGCTTGCATATTCGTAAAGAAGAGACTTTCATCTTTCGAACAAGTATTTGATCGGGCAAATCCGAGATGCATCGATTTTTGACAAAAATTCTGATGTATGGATCAATATTTAGAAAGGAAAAAGCATGCAGAATACTGTCCCGTTGTCCGTTTTTCGATATCGTTGCGGAGTGTTGAAAAATAAATTTTTTACGTGTCGGAGTATGGGTCGTTTTCAAAAGAAAAATTGCTGTAACTTTTCAACCAGTCATCCTATTGAAGCCACACTGCCATATTCGTAAATTAGAGACTTCCCTCTTTCGAACGAGTATTTGATCGGGCAAATCCGAGATGGATCGATTTTTGACAAAAATCCTGACCTATGCATCATGATTTTTGCCAAAATGGTCACCACCGCCGATTTCAATGTTTAATGGCTCATTTTAAAGAAGAAAGGATGCAGAATACTGTTCCGTTGTCCGTTTTTCGATATCGTTACGCAATTATGAGAAATTAATTTTTTAAGGGTCGGAGCGGGGTCGTTTTCAAGAGAAAAATTGCTGTAACTTTTCAACCAGTCATCCTATCGAAGCCACACTGCCATATTCGTAAATTAGAGACTTCCCTCTTTCGAACGAGTATTTGATCGGGCAAATCCGAGATGCATCGATTTTTGACAAAAATCCTGAGTATGCATCATGATTTTTGCGAAAATGGACGCACCAAATGGAAGTTAAACTTTAAACTCGGGACGCGAGGGCGAATGTTGGGAGAATAAAGTAACGAAGGAGTACAAAATTTGAACGTGCCTTTCGAGGGTGTTAATACCGTGGTGTCGTCTTTATAAACGGCTCGGTCCACGCGCATAAGTCGACGCCGATATAGTATCTTCCGATACGTTTCGTTCCCCGTGGCGAAGCATCCAAGGTGAAAAAAGTTGCATGCGTACGTAGGTACGAGAGTATATCGGCTCGGGCGACGTTCTGTAAATCATCGGACGTTTACTGCGGTTAATTAACAGTCCTGGACCGATGCAACGCTCGGCCTTTCGCATGCTGAGAGCAACACGCGGAAAAACCGCGAGCTAACGCGACCGAGAAGGGAAGTCGATAACGAACGCGCGCGAAAATCGAAAGTTCGTCGACACCGAGAATCGATACGATCTTTTCCCTCTCTCTCTCTTCTCAATTTCTCGTCGTTGCCAAAAATTTATTCGACGTAGAATTTCGTGGACAAGGCCGACCATAACTAAGCGAATTACTCGCGTGCTCGACCTATGGTATTCCAGGACGCAAAGTGTAATACGATTCTTGACTGTATAGCGCGCGTTTTACGACCTAATTTAGTGGTCGAAAATATCGAGGGGGAGAAGAACCGAGGACGATAAATTTTAGTCGCAATTTTTCTCCCACCCCTTAGTGTCCTTCGAGCTTTCAGAAGCTGCCGGGAAAGAATTTAGCAATTCTCTTCCCGATGAAAAATAAAACGAAGTAAGAGAAAGTATAAAAGATCGAACTATTTCGAATCGTACCTCGAGGGCGCGTGATTCGAAAGATCCTACGGCAGCTGGCGAACGTGAAATACGATTAGCATTAAACTAGATATTCTAGGCTTTCGTGTCGTGTACGACTGTGTAAGTCGGGTAGATCGCCGAGGGCGCCCACGCCAGGTAACAAACCGTACGATGCCACCGCGACACGGTCTATACCTCTCTTTCCTTCCTCTTCTCCTTGCCAGGACGAACGGTGCTACCTGTGGCGCCGTTCTACCCTGGCAGGTTATCGTCTTCGCGTACCGGAATTATGTTCCATCGTGAAATACATCGAGGTGCGATAATAGATCGATCGTTTAGTCGGTGCAAAGCAAAAGACGTGTTACGTTGCACTACAAATGACTACGTTAACCCTCTTGCCGTACTATTTTTCTGTTGTAAAATCTGGACTAAAATGATCTAAGGAGACACTAACATTTTGACTGCCACTGCCATAATAAAATTTTCATTATTTCAAGTATATAATAATAAATTATGTGTAATATGGTTAAATAAGACTATATTCTTATCACTAGTGCCTTTATATCCATGATTTTCGATGGTGATCATTGGTGACCGGTGTGGCAGTCAAAGTGTTAAAACGAGTCAGAATAGAAAAAAAAGACATTTATAAAATAAAATAATACAAATGAAATCTTTCAAACTATATTTCATGCATAAACAATACTTTAATAGAACGTACAATCTTTGTTAGCAGAAATGTAATAATCATATTAATATTTAACAAATATGAATATCACGAGTCGGACTGATCAAAATACGGCAAGAGGTTAAAAGGGACGACACGAATTGGACATTAAATCTAAGCAAATGCAAAAAATATAATTGGCATGTACTTACTCCACAACGCAAAATAATGGCGGCACTATCTTCCCAGGAACCATAATCTTCTTGTACTTGATCCCGGCATTCGTGAATTCCTATGGCGAAAAAGAGAATCGACAAGAAATAAATAAAATAAAGACACCTCTCATGCCTATTCATGCGAAGGGATATCTTCTTAAAACGACTTTTACACGTCGCGTTATCCAAAATTCGCGCCTGCGATTACGGCTTATCCTCAACCAAGGATTATACTAATTATCCTACCTAATTATTACGTTGGGGATCCCTCAATTATTAATTGTATGAATAATTATGCGGGTCTGAGTGCGATAGCGTGTTATTGCGACAAGACGGTGGAACCTTTGAAAATCGAAGAGAGAACGAGACGGTCCAAGAACTAGGGAGGAGAATGCTTGTAAGGGAAAAGGAACGGTACGGTGGACCGAACGAGATGAACGACCAGTGTTCAGGGCTGTTCATATCTCAGACGGCTACTCGTCGACAGAAACTTATTCTACGGCGAAGTGGGAGAGAAAGAGAGAGATAGGAGAGTAGAGAACATTGCATGCATATTCATGAAGCTCTCTATTATCTCCCGCCACGATATGTTCTCGCTTACTCTAATTATTTATATCTCACGCACATTCAATTTAACGAGCCTCACGCGAATACCAAAAAATAACATTAAATGAATCACGATTTTTTCATCGATCCCGTGAAAAATCAAAGTTAATAAAAAGAAAGACGATAATCCTCGCCTCTTCTTCCCTCGTGTTCTTCTTTCTTTTCGTCGGCTCGTCACGCGGAGCACAGCCACAGGTTGTCGTAACCGAAACCCGTTATGAGCGATATCGGGCAACAGTTATCACTCGTTTCTCCACCCCGATGACGGATCACGTCGTTATAATCGATCTTTCTAATTTTTCTTATTTGGACATTAGAAACTCTATCCCGGTGGCCGGCCTAATGGCCGCACCGAGAGCCCTGCGTTTCTTTTTTTTAAACATTTTTTCTCTTCCGAAAGTGACGAACTCTACGAATATACGAAGAAGAACGTAAAGACGATCCTTTGTCTCGAAAAGCTGGCCTATTCGTGACGCGGGCAACGAATTAAGAAATTAAAGGACCGACACGGGACTTCATTATGTATAATGTGGTCTAATTAGGCGTGGGCGACACCCGAAGGTTCCTTCGCGTTAATTGCTCCTACCCGACGGCTCGATTGATGCTAGCTCGTGCACTGTTTTTCAAATATTTCTCTTCGACTTCTCTCTTTCTCCTTTTTTTAACGCGCGTGTGGCGAATGACCACACAAAGAAGCTGGAGACGAAAGTTGAAACGAGATCGTACCGACTTCCTCACGACTTATTAATATAATTGATCGGTCCACGGTCTTGACAGGTCTGACCTAGAAAAGAGCGTATCGAACGACGCTCTCACTCGAGACAACATCGAGAGAGTCTTCGATCGATCGATCGAGAGCCGCAGACAGCAGCAACGACAGAAACGGCAGCAGCAACCACGGAGACTATTCCGAAAATCTAATAATAAGTTCATTAGTTTCGTCCTCCCGACCCAACGAATTAACCAAACCTGCTCGACCGCTCCTAAATGCTTAATAAAGTCCAAACTGATCCTGCCGCAATATTAGACGCTTGAAATCGGAGAAGAGGAGGGTTACAGACAAGAAGGAGAGGGTGGTGGAGCGAAAAGGGTCGAGGACAGGTGAAAGAGAGAACGAGAGAGACGTAGAGCAACGATAGATAAAAGGAGATAACGGAGGACCGAGAGTTCTGAGAGAGAGAGAGATGTCCCTCTTGGATATCTAGCTGATCAAGGAATGCGGCAGGTGACTCGCGATGAGACAAGGAGAGGAGACGTTTATTATTAATGTTACAAAAATTCTTAACTTTTGACAATTATCCTTATTAGCTTTTGCAATTTTCTTATGGAGTAACGTTACTTTTCTGGGTTCCACCGAATATTAACCCCTTGTTGTACTTTGACGAATTTTAAGTTCTGCTGACAAAGACTGTAGTTTTCATTAAAGTATTATAGAAATATAGTTTGAAAGATTTTATTTAGATGTCTCTTTTGGCCCAGATTTTACGTAGATAAATAGTACGGCAAGGGGTTAATGTCCGATCTTTCGAATTGGCATGCAAAGTAGGTACTTTCTTACAAAGCAATCGTTCTTTCTTTGTAAAAAAAAGCCTTTGGAATTAAATTTACCTTTGATAATCTACAAAGGTTTCAATTTTTGTGCTCTTACCTCTCTGTCATAGTATCGATCCGTGTTCGTCAGGTCAACGATAAACTTGAGATGCGGAAACGCTTTCTGCAGTGTCGTTGGCGTGAATCTGTAACATCGGACATGGGCTGTATTATAAATATGCACGTTCCAGTGACTCCTCGATCCTATCGATGGCATCGTAAACGATACGCTATATCGTATCATCGTAAAACGGGAGCGAGACGTCTTCGTTCGGTCGTAAGAAGCAAAAGAAGTGTCTCTCCATTGGTGTGTGTGTTTCTTTCGACGTGACATGTGCGTTGGATCTCTTAAGAGAACGCGATCAAAGAGTCGAAGGAAATGGAATAGGAGAAAGAAGAAGATAGATAGAGAAGACGAAAAGGATTCGAAAACGACAACAACGAAGAAGGAGAAGACGACTCGATGATATATCACAGCTGGAAGGGGGATTTTTCAAGGTGGGTACCGAAAAAAGCAAAATGGGCTGGATTAAGGCGGGGGTGTCGGCCCAAATAGTTTCACCATTCCCTTCGATATATCAAAAAGCTTCTGAGATAGTCTCTCCAGGTGCACGCGGGAATCTCTGTCTCTTATAACGCCGAGCACGGGCTCGGTCGCTTTGTCTCTCGGACACGGACGAAACGAACCCCTCATAAATAAACAACCCCCCTCTCGCGAGTGCTCTCGAGGTTATTAAAAGAAGGCGCTGCGGAATTTATCGGCAAAGAGTGCGCTCGATTCGTGATATATTACGAGAACGTAGGGTTAATACGATTCGACAGAGATTTACGCCCAGGGTGAGAAAGTGAGAGAAGCGACGCGCCGTTAAACGCTCGCCAACATCTTCATTTCTTCTTTTTTCTAGCCTTTTATTTTTTTCCATTCCCTATCCTTGTCTCGTTGTCGCGGATTTTACGTGCCATCGTTAGAAAATACGTTCGTGTTTCTTATGGGGGTACCACTAGTGTGACAAAAATCAACAGCTCAAGAGATGCTTTTCGAAAAAGAGGAAGGTGAATTGTATGATTGGTATGATATTTATTGATTTATAACAATGAAATCGTTAATGACCCTAAGGGGATTTTGTTTTTGGATTTTGGATTTTAATTTTTTTTTTTTACAATCGTCCACCATTGTACAGGCAATACCTTCTAGTTTAATCGACTTTTTTTTATTTCAAGCACTCCGAGGGCCGCAATCACTGCAGCAGTGGAAAAACTTTTTTTTTTGAAGACTCGGGAAACAGCACATAAGTCGCTCAAAATTGAATATTTTCTCACAAAAAAATTACTACGTATACATAATTCATACACAAATATATCCTCAAACTTTCAAAAAATTCGATACAATACTTTTCTTTTAATAAATTCCCGAAAATCACCTTGAACTGTCACACTAGTGGTTACCGTACACTTACCGTTGCTCGGGCGTTATTTTCTGGACTACTGTCTGAAACAGAAAGAAAAAGAACTTGGTCAGTCTTCGGGTCCACGAGGATATATCTCGAGGAAGATGTAAAGGGAAAGATCGGATGACTACGTCTTTCACGAAGAGGTTCTACCGTGCGCACGAAAGCCACCACCACACCAGGAGAGTGAAACGCGAGTCATCGCGCGCACGCGATAATTAATAGCGCGAGAACGCAACGCACGAGAGCGTTCGTGTACACCACCGGGCTGCATCTTCGAGTGATTGATTGGCCGAAATCTCGTGGCGGATAACGATACGTGACGACGGCGATAATCAGGAGGAGTTCGAAGGCACGCTTCCAAAAGGAACCGAAGAAGGATGATGACCCAGCGATTTTTGGTCGATACACCTTCGCGCGTGATATCGTTTTCGAGCTAATAAGTTCACCAGTCGTACGAACCTCGAGACGTTATTAATCATCATACTTTACACGATTTACGATGATGTTGTATCATCGAGGCATCTTAATATTTGTCAGAGATACCTATGACTATGGTGAAAGGAGTCACACACACCTGTTGTACACGGAATGTATCAAAAGTGAAACGAATAAAGTAATTAACTTAACGTGTCTTTATTTCGAACGTTCCTAAATTTTTCCTATACCTATGTCTAGTCTATTTAATGAGATTAGAAATGGTTAGGAAGACGCGTAAAACGAAGCTAAACGCGGATCGAGGGGCACGTAAATTGAAAGTTTCCCCTCCTTCGAACTTCTCTTGCCACGGCACCCGCTATGGGTGGGCTAATGGTAATTACGGGTTTAGACCGCGCGATCCGATTGGCTGGGCGGAGAGATCGTATCTACGGATGAGTACGGAATGAGTATCGGTCGCATTAATAACGGGCCCGTTGCCCTATCGCTTTCGTGTCCGAACGTAATAATCCGACGTTGACTAGGCGTGAGATACTTTCCTCGACGTGCCCAAAGACTACTTCTGTAACTAATCAACCGGAGCAACGAGTTTTCGAGTATAAAGTCGTTTAAACTCGGCCACCAAATCGATTGCTTCATGTCACTGTTGATCGTGTTATGTAGGGTAGGCTGGTCTGTGAGTAGGGATTTGATAAGAGTACGTAATCTCAACAATTATGAAGTTGTTTGCGATAGGTGACTTCAGTGCTGTTGGCAAGTGCAATTTTTTCGCACGATACTTGTTCCTAGCTTAGGGTTGCCATACGTCCTGGTACACAGGGACATGTCCCGGTTTGACTTTAAAAAATCTAAACTTCAGAAAAATATGAATGGGCAAAGTTACACAAAGAATATAGAATAAACCTAAGAAAATCAGGATGTTGTTTTTTCGATAGATATTTGTCGTTGATTTTTCGAATTTTATTTAATTTTAATAAATATCTACTAAAATTGAAACAAAAGTTCCTAACCTAAGTCCTATGTGTAAAAGAGTCTGATTTCACTATTTTTTGGATTAAAGTATCTATAATGTTAATTGAGTTTTAGATTACCCTATTCCTATTGCAAATGTCCCAGTTAGCGTTTCAACACTTATGGCAGCCCTACCCTAGCTTGCACTTGAAAACTGAACTGAATTTAGCCTCTTATCAGATTACGTATTCATAGACCAACCTACCCCAAGAAAAACGATCGAAAAAGGAACAAAAAAAAATAGAAAAGAATTCTATAAAAATCGAGATATCGTCATCGATGCTAAAAATTGAACGGAAGATGTGCAACGTTCGTCCTCCAGCAAAGATTTACGTATATTTGCTCTTCGAACGAGAGAGAGGAAGAGGGCGCGAAGTAAATACAGAGATTTACGATCCTCCTTCGGGAGAAACGCGGCACTCCTTGGGGAAAGGATTCGGGAACGGCTCGAAAGAGAGAAAGCCGAGCACGAGAAAAGCGGAGAAAAAAAAATAATAGAGGACCGACCGAGTAGCCTCTGCCCACCTGCGAAATTTACTAACCCTACCTTCGACCGGTGAGTTTATTTTTCGCACGGGATGGAAGTCGGATCGCTCTCGCCGCTGATTCCACCATTCAATTTCACGATCCTTAGTCTAATATATGGCCGCGTCTAAATCAGGATTATCGACCGACGAACCGCGGCCGCATTGTCCGGCTTTTGTGACGGGCCGAACGTATTTCCATCGTACCGCTGCTCCACCTTCTTCGCGTACGCGACCAAAATGCTTTCACGACGCGTGTGTCCTCAGGTATGAGCAAAGATGCTGGACCCTCAAACGTAGCATCCAGAAAATCGACAGATTCGATCCGACCTACCGCACGTTGAACAGGAAGTTGCGATTTATTGGATTTTCTTTTCAACCGTTCGAGCAACGAAAAATCAGCAAAGAAGTTTTCTTGGGAAAAAAAATCGCAGAGACGATCGTTAATGGCGTCGATTTTGGGATACTTGATCGTACTCGAGGATCGTCGGAATCTTTTGGTAGAGACTCCAACAACGTGGGCGTCGAGCAACGGTAGATATCGTTGGTATTTATTGGAAATATTTATGAAGGGTGCCCTTTCATGCTTTCGCACCGAGTGGGCTGTAATACCACGGTAGAAAGAGAGAGAAAGGATCCACCGAATCGACGCCACGATTTCGGTAAAACCTGTACCGGGAACTTTTCAACAAGAATTTCGCGAGCTACGTGCATATACGGCATTGGGAGGCATCATCGACGAAAACGTCCTTGCTCTTTCGCAATTATCTCTTTGGCTATCTGAAGAAGAAGAAGAAGCATTATTGTAACGAGTGACCGACGTAATTGCTTTCACGATAACACGTTCGATGCTTTCGCTCGATTAATTCCCGATATATCGCGCCCAGTCGAGAGTAAAATGTCATACGTGCAAAGAAAATCGCGAGATTTTCGACGTTACGAAAGGTCACGTTCCGATTCGACGTTCTTCCCGAAGACAGAGGAAACGTCTATTCGAAAGGTCAGCTTCGACGTGTCTTCGCATTAAAGTATATATCGCTGTTTCCCACGCAAACGTCAAACATCGGACTCGATTTCAAGAAAATTCGCGCACGCATCCACTCGAGATGGGGCGAAAATCGGAGGTGACCTATTTTAAATCGCTCGAAATCTTCTGCCAAACGAGGAAGTAAGTGGATGCGGGTAACGTTTGCGCATACATCAACTACGAGCACCCATATAATAGTCTATATGGCCTTTCCATGCGATTCACCACGGATGTTGCCCACCCTCGCGCGACAAAACGTTTCTACGCGATTCTAAATGACAGAAAACACGGGAAAACATGGGAAAAATTTTATAGAAAAACAAAGATATGCTTCTATCGTTGTCGAATCGAAACCGATATCGTTCGAAGAGTATCTTCTCCAGGCTTTTTATTCGATATTCTTTAGCATAGAAATCCAACGAGTCGGTGGTTGCGTTCGAAGTTCCGAGAAGAGTGCACCGAACGTCCTAGCAATTTATTATTATGCGTGGTTTCCTACGGTTAGCCGGTGGTTAGAAATCGTTCGAGCGATTTTACTTCCTACATACGTCGAGTTTACTTTCTTGGTGGGTTCTCTAGGATGTCGTTATTGCTCCATGGATGCTGGACTTTAGGAGGAGCGAATTTCGTTATGTACCGATAAATAATAATCCCTTACTCCGTCTAGTTTATCCTGCCCAGTCCCGAATCCAAATTTTAACTTAGGTAGTTTCCTTTGTTGTTTCTATATGCTGGTCGAATTAAGACTCGCTTTCATCCTACGAGATGTTGCTATAGGTTTAGTAGGTTCAAATGTGATCTGTCTTCACAAAACTTATGAATTAGCCACTCAGTCATTGAATTTATACCAAAGATTGCACTCACAATTTTTCTTCTTATAAATTACATATCCACTGCCATGTAATCCAACGGTTGGAGTATTGGCGACTCAACATTTACAAATGTACAAAGAGTAATGTATGTTATTTGTACCAATAAATCATAGAAATAAATATATAGAATTGTAAAAACAAGTAACCTTAACTTCGATTTGACACTCCAAAACTTACAATTGTAGTTTTGTACAAATCTAGGCTTTGGACACTTAAAAATTTACAAGTGTAGGGTTTTTTAATCTCAAACTTCTAGCAGAACATTTCGGAAAATCAAATCACGATCAAAATTTCGACTCAGAATAAAATCATTTTCTAACGTTAAACGAATATCTCATAAAATCTTAGACCCAAAAAGGGATGCCATCGAATACAAACGGAGAAGCGCCAATTAAATCAAACTCGTGAAGAAAGCTGGAAAAGAAATTAATGGTTTACCTAAATCACTTTGGAACGTTCTACGAGGTGTTTTCGATGTTCGAAAGGTTAAGGCGTGCGCAGGGAATCCTACAGGTGCGTCTCCTTCTTTAGCATACAAGGAGTCTCCCCATTGACGAGATAAAAAATGAATCGGGGAACCATCAATCCCGACGCGCGTGCGCCGCAGACAAGGCGATTTCGAACGAAACGCCGGGTTTACGAGAAGGCCTCCGTAGAAAATCGATTCACCACCCGCGTGGAAAGGCTAATAATCTTACGCGATTCCGCGGTGCTTAGGTATCTGCGATTCCAGGATCGTTAGAAAAGCCGCTTTTAATCTACTCGATTAACCGGCTCATCTTCGAGTCATTGTGCTCTTACATGGAGTAGCCATTAGCAAGGTTCAATCAAAAAATATCTTCTGACGTTGGATATCGTCATGGGAGAACAGCTTCGAAATGAAAGAGTTTTGTTCGAAGGATTCGACCCTGGAATCCGTTCTCACTTCCGGCGAAAGAAAATTCTCTCGTGGCAATACCGTGAATCACCACGTGCTCCGGTGGTTCGCTCGTTTTTATTGACTCTCGCTATCCCCACGACGAAATTTGTATCCGTGACCATAAAGGAGATACCTGTACAGGCGAAGCGTTTAAGAATTAACGATACGAGGATACATCGCCATTCTCTGTGTGTAGATAACGAATTAGTATATCGACGTGGCATGAAATTTTATAGACTGTCGTCGTTCCTGTGTTTTCCTATCACCACCGAGTAATCACCGAAAGGAGAAGCATCTTCTCCTCTCTCTTTTGCAAGAGGAAGAGTCACGTGTAGAAACGTGTTTTTTTCGAGAGGATATAAATAACGGTACGGGTCGTCGGCAGTCGCTATAATTCAATTCACACCTGATAACCGCGACCATAGAATTTCCATATTACAGGCTGTAATAAAATTAAAAATATTTTCGGGGCGGTCCAAGCGCCTCGGGGGGTCCCTCTGGTTCCAGGACGAACGAGTCCAAGAGTCCCGCGTGCCGAGGAGGAGCCCGAACTCGCGGGACACCAACGTCTCACGAATTTGTTCCTCGAATTTGTTTCTACCCGTTGTCTCTGGTGGTCCACCTTACCCCACGCGACAAAGTCAAAGGCAAAATGATAACCTCGACATCAAAGAAATATCTCTTCGCCTTTTAGCGCGAAAGGTATGAGATTCCTTCTTGAAATCTGTCTGTTTGCTTCTTAAGAGGGCACCACTAGTGTGATAACACAACAAAAAAGTGATTTTTGGGAATTTATTGAAAGAAAATTATTGCATCGAATATCGATCGTCTTAAAAAAAAAGCCCGTTAAACTAGAAGGTATTGCCTGTACAATGGCGGTTGATTGGGAAAAAAAAATTAAAATCTAACAAAATGGCAGTGTTTTGAAAAAAAGTTTGAAAGAAAGTACGCTAAAACAAAATTCAAGTAGATTGGATGATTTGTATTCGAGTTCGAACTGCAGCGAATTTGAAAATAAAAATATTAAATTCATTGTTATAAATCAATGCATATCATACCAATCATACAATTCACCTTCCTCAAAACACCCCCTAAGCTGTTGAAGCTCAGCTATTGATTTTTTGAAAATGTCACACTAGTGATACCCCATAACGGTCTCAAATACGAGCATACGCGATCGAAAGACCCGTTAAACTTTTCTTTTGAGGGTACACCGACTCCAGAATACGAAGATGTTTCACGCTGAGAAAAGGGAGATTTATAACTCCGTAATTAGCCCCTTATATACCGCGTCCTAATTCGCATCCACCCTTTTTCCCCAAGCTTTGTCCTTCTCGCCGACAACGAGACGAACGTTCTTTTATTTTCTTTTTTTTTTTGTTTCTATCTTGTTCCCCTGCCAGCGACTACTTTCGACGTTCCCTCGACCCGATTGTTTTAACTACGGGGGTGAGAATACATTATACGTAAACGAGCGGTCACGAACCGTAGAGAAAGATTAACGATTCTTGGATATTTACGGCCATGACTCGTCAGTATCGTTTAAACAAATGTTTGTTTCTTCCTCTAGAAACGACGACCCCGCCTCGAGAATCCTCGCGAACCTCGAATTCCCTAAAGCTTCGATCAAAGGAGCCCAAGATGCGCTCGCACCTAAAGTGGCGCCGATCCTGGTCAACCTTTGAAACACGCCCATTCCGACACGAGTTTTTCCGCCAAAAGTCCTGCGATGATTCGCTTATTAGAACCATTTATCATTGTGAACCAAATGCTTGTTTAAAAGAACCAATTACCCTTATACCTTTTTTTCCCTTGAACCCTGAGAAACTTACAAATTATTTCGTCAATTTGATTTCCTGCTTAGGTCATCCAAATCGAAATGGTAAAAAGAAGTATATATCGGTCCATAACTCGCGCGACGAATCGCACGGTACTGAAAAGCCAATTCTACCGATACGTCCGTCGAAAGATTTACGATATAGGCGTGCTGCTTCCTCGTGAACGTTGGAACTAATCGCGGAACGGTTGTATGAGAAAGAGAGGGGTGGAGAAAAGGGACGAGCGTGGGCCAATAAATTTAGCAATTTCTTCGCGTGTCTCCGGTAGAGACCGGTGACATTTTTGTAAACAGACGGACGATCGAGAGGCGTGGTTTGGATTCCAGAGACCGAGAAAAACTTATGTGACGCGAAACAGGGTGGCATCGTGGGGGCAGGTGGGATACACAGAGAGAACGGTGGGCGCCGGCTTCATACGCGCGCCATTCCAACGAAATTTATGTACCAGAAGCATAAAGCCAATGCCGCGAACCATCCGAGGTATCCAAACCGAACCCACAAACCTCTCTTTTCTTTCCCATTCTCTTCTTTGCGCGTGGACCCAACGCGACTATCCAAACGGATGCTGTCTTGCATCTTTCTCTCTGTTCTTCTCTCGCATGCCGTTTCCCGTATAATAACGCTTGTGGTATGAGAGAATCGAGTTTCCCTGAGAGAACTCACTCGGGGTATAAAAGAAAAGCGATTGCTTCCATCTCTCTCTCTTTCGAAGGACTCACGCGAGATACTTTCGCGAGCCATTATCTCGCATTTATATGGTACTCCTTCGTCCAGAATATAACAGAATTGTGGTGAAGTTGGAAGGATTCTAACGGTCTTTTATTCCTTGATTCATGTCCCGAGAGAACAACAAAGTGTCATCGACGTATCGTAGGAAAAAAGGATTCCAAAACGATGTGGTAGGACGATAGCTTTCGAAAAGCATCAGGTGCCAAGGATACGTTCGTTCGGTAGATACGCGGATCGGTGTACCAAGCACGCGCTACACGACTCGTACGAGCAGGTAGTATGTATTATACCTAAGCGTAACGAAGCTTCGCAAAATGAGAGAAAGGGAGAAGAGAGCGAAACACGATCGGACAAGAAGATAGGCTTGGCTACTGTGAGATCTCCTTTGCACCGTAGGGTTCCCGGAAAAAGAGAGGGACTCGAAATGGACACTCGCCATCTCATCTAGCAGAGATAGGCCGTGGCCCAGCTAGCATATCTGATGAAACGCGATGGATGAGGTAGCGTAACACTAAAGTACAAGACAAAAATGTCCTACTCGGTGACCCCTCTCTTCGTATTACTTCAACCCCGTTCTACACCCACGCAAATCGAATGATGTTTCAAAGAAATCGAAGCAAAAAGTCGTTCGTTCGGTGCTCCCTAGACTTTGGCACGATTCCGAAACGTTAATGAGTCGCTAACGAGAGTATCTGCTCGAGTGGCATAGCTCGCAAAAATTCAACTCTCTATGTCTCATCGTATCAGCGTGATAAAAATAGAAGCTGGAAGGATAGCAATCGCTTTTAGAGAATAAAGCTTTTTTACGATATTTATTGCTTCCTCTTTTGATTATACGACGTCCCACACGCCTTGTATCCATTTTCCACAAACGCACTACTCCTAAGATATTACCGTATTTCACCATACTAAACCTAGATCCTTATCCGCTTCTATCTCACGACAAGTTTTCGTTGTATTTCACGATTTCACCATTCGATTTATTTGTCCAGGGAAAGCCACCCGAAGCTTCTTCATCGAGAAAAAAAAAAAAACTCACCCACGCGTTGTAAAAGATCAAGTTGACGAGATAATTCCAAACGATCTGTATAACAAGACGAGCACGCGTTAAGGTAATACGTTCGTAATGAAGCGTGAAATTTTCACGAAGAGGAATAGAATACCATGGAGAGTAGAGCAGCCGCGAATAAAACGACGTTGAAGTAGGACACAGCAAGATGTCGATTCTTTGCCAAGCACCCTATCGCGTTGAAAGTTAAATCAAAAAGAGGGACGTAACTAGCGATAAATAGCGCGAAGTAATCCAATGGGGGTGCAATTTTGCAAATGTGCATTCATGGTCGCCGGGAGTTTCATCGACGAACGACATGTTTATACGAGTGTTCCTCTCAGTGTCGATCGGTGTGTGCCGGAACTTCGAGGAGTCAAAGTTGTTCTGGCGCGGTTGGTTTCAACGTGACGCACGACTCCCTTTTCGAGGCGCCAGCCTGCTAGTGGTGGAAGAAGAAAAAGGGTATATAAGAAAAGGAAGAAGTAGTAAACGAAGAAGAAAAGGAAGCGAAAGAAGAAGAAAGAGTGGAAGGCGTTCCGTCGAAACGCGGTGTCGGAACCAGATAAGATCTCCGAAACGGGGATCAGTAATATTTTACAAAGTCATCGAAGTTGCTCGCTAACTTCGGCATAAATTACAATCTCTTTCTCTCTCTTTTTCTCGGCCAAACTCTCGCTGGTACCATGGGAAGAAGAGACGCGAGCATCGGACCCTCCTCGCAACGGGGAGCGTTAAACAAACACTTACCATTGCTAATAACACGGAACGCCACCAGTGGACCTATGCTGACCACGAAACGACGATAAATTTTCTTGGCGAAAAGGGCGTAGAACTCTGATAGCGAGTAATTTTTTGTTTTATTATAGGATTACATTTATAAACAGCTCTACGAGCTAACCAGAAAATTTGATGCATGTAAGTAAAATGGCACATGTTGACTAAATGACACTCAGTAACTAGCTCTAGGAGCTAACCAGGAAATTTGATGCATGTAAGTAAAATGGTACGTGTTTTCGAATGACACTCACAAGGGAACATTCCCAACCCAGAAATTCTGATTTTAATGAAACTTTGTGAGTAAGTAGAGTTCATCGAGTTGTTTAGGGAACAATTTTTTTTTCGGCGGAAATTTACTTTAAGGGGGTGTAATCACCCCTCAAAGTTTTGCGAATTTTTCGTTTTTTTTTATACAACTATGTAACTGTGAAAGATAGAAAACAATTTTTAATGTAAAACTTGCGTGATATTTCAAGATCTATCAGACTGCGTACACAGTTACATAGTTATATAAAAAAAAACTAAAAATTCGCAAAACTTTGAGGGGTGATTACACCCCTTTAAAGTAAATTTCCGCCGAAAAAAAAAAATTGTTTCTTAAACAACTCGATGAACTCTACTTACCCACAAAGTTTCATGAAAATCAGAATTTCCGGGTTGGGAATGTTTCCTTGTCAGTAGCTAGTAATTAATCGCGTTTTTTTAACAGTTCTTGTTTATCCATGAAAATCTAAAAAAGTCGATACGATTTTGGGTTGAAATTCAAGAAAACCACGGAAGGAACTCGTCGTTCATGCGTTCGATGCTTCCTTCGTATTCCGATCGCTGTTTACTCGAAAAACGCACAGGGTTCTCGAAAAGCGTAGCCGGAACTCGGTAAAATTGTTCCTTTTCCATGAGATTTCGTAAGATTCACCGTCTCGCTCCTAAAAGAGACTCCAACCGTGAAATCGGGTGTTTACCCGCGAGATTAGCGTCCCACGACGAGAGAGACACAATGCCGCCGTTTATTATTTCCGACAGCGTACGAATCCATTACCACCGTAGTCAAGGGTCGATTGCTCAACGAAGAGTCCAAAATGTCAGGTGGTCCACGTCAGGACGTTACATCGAGCCGTGACACGAATACGTCGGACAATCGCGAAGGAACTCGTTTATAAATCATATTCGTAATTACGAATACGAGAGAGATCGTATCTCGGCCTTCGACGAAAAAGATGAGACGAGTTACGTACAAGAAAGAGGATTCGAATCTTGCACGGAACCGGAATTAAAGTATTACGGCAATTACAACGTTATATTGTCTACGGCACTATGTAAATTCTCGAAGCAACGACTCCTTCCACCGTTTGTCCCTCCATTCGTCATGTCCACGAGGACAGAAAAGAAAAAAAAAAAAGAGAAAAAGGGAGAGTGACGTATCGGTGCAGATACCTATCCACAAGGATGACGACGAGGGTGGTTAGACCTAGTGTAACTGAGAAGTTAACACGATAATCATCTGAAATGTTAAAGATTTTCAGAGAGGGGGGGGGTTGAAATACAGATATCACCCACGTCGAGAGACTATCCATTTTGTCTTTTGGGTCTTTCCCAAAGAAAACCGACGCGTTCCTATACCCCACGAATTAATATTCCACCGTCGTCGTGCAGAAATCGCCCACTGCGTTTCGATAGTCTCGACGAAAGAAGGAATTTCTGGCATTCGAGACGAGCACAAGAGAAAAGTCCTACGTCCGAGCGTGGGTGGCACAGAGATCTCTCTCTCGGTTCTTATACTACGAAGAATTCGATCTACCAAAATCTTATTCGATTATGACATATAAATGTTCGATAAGATACGTACGATTAAAAAAAATAGGATCGACATTTAGTTCCAAGTCGATTCGGTTTACGTGCGTTCGTCGAGCTTTCCTTATCCGGTATGCGTCCTGATTTACGCGATCGAACAAAACACGAGGATAGAGAGCACATCTCATTGCCTTTTACGACTATTTATAACGACCGGATATTGCCTTCGAGCAGATTCCGTTCTGTAAAAATACGTGCATATCTCTTTCTCTAGAGGCAAGTATCCACACATAACAGGGTAGCCACCCTCGCGAACGTAGTCAATTTCAATTCCGATACGCTCCTTATTTATCACGCTAAATCCCGTCCAATTTGTAAAAACGTTCGATGTTTGGAGATCGATTCGAGCAGAGAGAGACTTCTTGAATTCCCTCAGTAAATGTGTTATTACGAAAAAGATATTTACGGCACGCGTATGATTCTCATCTTTCAGCAAGAGGGAAAAAAAAGAGGATGAAAGGAAAAGAAGGAATGTACAGGCGAGTATAGATAGAAGGAGGGTTGTATCGGCGCGTAGCGTATCGCGTTACGTGCGAGCCGACGTTTTGTTACAAGGCACGAAACGGAAGAGATGAAGAAGCATTCGTCGTAAAGGTTCGAAGGAAGAGCGAGAATGGATACTGGCGTGGGCCTCTTGAGGGCCCTATTAACGAGTGACCCCCCGTGGCCGGCCACAGCGGGCCCAATCAGGCCCGTGGCTTCGATTCCAAGTCGGCCCTGTCGACTCTCTCCAACTTGTTTTATGTAATGCCCGCGACGCCAGAATCAATTAGCCGAGGCACCCTCCTATTTTGCGTATGCATGCTCGCTATATGCATAGGCCGCCGATCCATGCCACGAGAAAGGCCCGAAAACTTATTTGCAAGCTGGCGCTCGGTCCACGAGACCTGCCGCTGTTGGAACTGGTAGACGGGTATAACCGGTTTCGCGTACACCGAGTTAGGCGAAAATTAAATGGCTCGAGACAAACGTGAATTGTTCCTTTTTTCATTCCAAACCTCTGTGAGATTCACCGTTTGGTATTCGGGTGATTCCCTTGATCGTTAGGAAGAATAAATCTTATGATGTTCTAACTGGGTCACGACAGATCCAAAATCACTCAACCCGAGTATGAATTTTAACTTAGGTTTGACCCTCTTAAACCTACAATTGTAGTTTTGTATAAACGTTGGTTTTGGACACTTAACAACCTACAAGTATAGGGTCTGTGGGTCTAAATGAAGTTTGCAAACTACGTTTTGACACTTAAAACCTACAGGTGTAGGGTTTGGAGGTCTAAATGAAGTTTGCAAATTACGTTTTGACACTTAAAACCTAGAGCTGTAGGGTTTGAGAGGTCTAAACGAAGTTTATAAGCTACGTTTTGACCCTCCATTTGTTAAAACCGGACAAAACAGCCACTTGGAGGTTGCAAACGTAGTTTATTCGCCCTATTCCATATAAGCTTCATTTTTAATCTCAAACTTCTAACAAAGCATTTCGGATGGTCAAATCGCGATTAAAATTTTGACTCGGGTACTCTCATTGATTTTAATCCATACAACCAAGAAGCGTGCATTCAATTAGCAAAGCCATCTTTCTGTACTTTAATGAGGCAAAACCAAAGATATAAAAATGGTTTATGCCCCGCGAAAGTCGACACCGCGATCCCATCAATTAGAAGGCACCAACGTGAGGTAGAACTTGGGGTAATCAACATATTCAACACGGTAAATGAGACGAGTCTTAAATCGATAACGACGGCCTAGCCAATTTTCAATTAGCCCTTTTCTGACCTCGATAAAGAAAAGGAACCTTTAGAAAAGAAGAAAAAGAAGTTATCGATGATACTTTCTTCTATGCCGACGCGTCGATGGGTTCGCGAGAGAAAGGGAGGATAGGTGAAAGAGAAATAAGAAAGATCCTAGGGCTTCTCTTTTTCTCTCTACTCGTGGAAAGAAACGTCGAGAGATCTCTCACCGGGACCACGGTGGCCCAGCGTGAACGCCATACATCAAGGAGCAAATCTGGCCAGGATAGAAACACGGCGCTAGGATTTCTTTTCTCGAACGGAAAGGGAGACACGAAAATGAAGGAGTCGAGAGTTCGACGAATTCAACGGAGTATCGCGCGTATCGGCTGTGAAAGAGTACGCATACGTCAAGCTTCTTTATATCGCTTCACGGACGGGGGGTCGACGTACGTAACAATGTAGCAATTTGGTCGGTCTCGATACGAGATCTCACGAGGGGTGCCTGTTTCTTGCCACCCTTGGCTTCCTACAAAATTTCATTTCGTTGCTTCACGTTCGAAAAAAATCTTTTGTGTTATCGTCGAGAAACGAAACTGTTGTAAAAGTGCAATTAAAAATTGATTTCGAGTAGGGTTAGTCATACAGTAAGGAAAGATTAGAAAATCTATTTTTTTTGCTTAGGTTTAGGTTGATTAGAGCAGTATTTACAAGTGGGAAATAACTGTGGTATATTGGACCAGCAGCTAAATTGGACCACCCTCATATCTCAGAATGAAATTAGATGCATATGGCTTAGTGTTGCCAATATTGAAATTGGAAAACTATTTTTTTGAGATCTGAGGGTGGTCCAATTTAGTTGCCTGTCCAATATACCATACTTTCCCCTATAATGTATATAACAATAGCTGTGACACCCTGGCAATCACTAAATTTTTTTGTTATTGCTTATAATTTGTATGATCCTAAAGAAATTACAATTATCAGTTAATGTTCCTTTGGTTAAGGCATTTGTGTCAAAATGCACCTGTGTGCACCAATAAAACCTGTGTCTATTCTTTAACAAAGCAATCACTAAACCTTTTACCCTACCATTCATTTATCGTATTACAAATTCTAATACACATTTATGTATCCATTCGTAAGTTGCCCTAAAACAGGTAGAAATCATCCGTCTGAAATATTCCACCTCCGAGAATCTCTCACGGATCGAATAAATCTAATTCCGGACAAATTAATACGACTTCGTTGATTCTCTTTTAAAGTCAGACTTTTTCTCCATGGCGGTGAATAGGTATATATATGGTAGAAAGGAGCACGAAGAACGGGGGTTGTATGTACCTGCCGCATCGTCCGTTTCGGGAATTCGACGCGATCTTATCTCGGAGAAGCCGCCAGGACCCCCCCGCGAAGAGGATCTTTGATTTAATGCGAGGGTTAAAGGATAAAAGGAGAACGTGGAACGCGACACGACGTTAAGGAGGAGAGGGTGGACATCGACTATCTCCTCCTTTTCAAAAAACGTATACGGTATCTCGGCACGGTGCTCGAAACTTTGCGTAAAATCCTTACCTCATCGATTACATGGATATTTAGCATCGATGATAGACATAGTCTTAACATCTTTTACTCTTCTAGACCTAACAGTGTAATTTTATAGTCAAAGATTCGGTCGAATCGACTAAAACTGGAATAAGCGGTATGCATCGAAACCCGGTAGCGCGAGTGTACTCCTCCCACGCGATTCTGGTTACTCTTAAGTGCGTAAACAAGCGTATAAACAAGAACGAAATAACACTTCTATTTGTCAAGAATCCACGCTTCTCTCTCTTTCTCCCTAAAGGTTCCGGATAAAATGTATCGAAGTTTATTCTTCGAAACTAGCGAACGTACAGCGTGAAAATTTATCGTAAGGCGTTATCGATCTGCCGCGATATATTACGCTTTTTCACGCTTCGTGCATCCTTGAAAACTTGCAAATCGAGTCCTTTGCAAAAGCGAAATAATTAATTGATAAGGGAGTGACGTAAATAGCTATAACGAATGACCACTTAAAACGAATTTGTCCGACAAAGTCTTCTTCCTCCTGTTTCTTCTCGCATTCGAAGACTTCCCCGAGAATCCAATATTAATTGGTCACCTTCGTAAATTCAATATAGCGCCTATGCTAATAAGCGACCTTCGGACCCGAGCAATGCGTGCCGCCTCACGCGAAATCTCTATAAATTCAAGCACCGAAAATTCGGAGACGGCTGCCATAAAATTCCGTGCGTTAAGAAAGATTCGAGAGAGAGAGAGGGGAAAAAAAAGAAATTAATGATCTACGCTTACGTTTCGTTGACGCAAAATTTTAAAAGAACCACGAACGAGATCTCGATTCACTCGCTTTTACTTTTATTCGGAATATTCAAGTAGATTCGTATCGAGTATTGTTGAATCATCGCTTCGAAAATAACCTGATAACGTTGTTGCATTTTTCTACATTTACGATGAGTCGTTGAACGAGGGCATCTGTTATACCGATACGCAAGTTTTTTTTATTTTCGAGTCCGTCTGGCGAACGCGATTTGATTATTTGGGTTTTTATTGATTTATGATTATAATTACCTCCTTTAGCGGTACTTTAAACGGCAAAATCTTTGTCCCCTTGATCACATTTCCATAGGGTTCGTAATCCAGCCATCTAGAAAATCAGAGGAATATGATATTAAATATGTTATTTGATAATTAATGTCTATTTTTATGCAAAAACTTGTTTGTGGCATACAATTTCCGCCAAATGTAAAATACATGTGACTCTTGATCATTTTCATGCACGAAGCGCCTCGTAACGTAAAATTTATGAACCACGATGAGTCTCTTACGTCAAATAATTGTACGGTCAATATAAGATAAAATAATTTATAATTCTTTGACGTTAATAACGTTCCAAGCCTTTCCCAATACTTAATCACTCATAGTTTGAACTTTGGCGCGCAAACGTGTCCACTTAAAAAGAAAAAGTCATGACAAACGAATTCGCGCATTTTTTCGGTCGATAAAACAGTACACTACCATTATCGTATCGCGTCAACCGATACACACGTCCCTCATGTATTATTTAAAAACGGAAACCTTGTTTGATTAGAAATACATTTTTAGAAAGATAATTCTGACACTTATGCTATCTTAATAGTAAAACTATGCTAATGAGTATCGACACGCTTCAAAGACAAACACGAAGCATCGAGACCTAACCTCTAAACAATGTGACCTTTATTTTGCTCACGTAAACAAGCACTTGTGGCTGCTCGACATTCTTTTAGAGTTTATCGTCGATTAAAAAAAGAACGAGACTCACCTATTAGGCACGGATCTCATCGTAATAGTTGCTTGTTCGTTTTTTCACTCGAAGATCAAAAGCGTAACACCAAAACGTAATACCACCACGACAGCACATGCACGCAGCAGACAGACGCACTGGAAAACGGTCGTGAAACAGAACGATCGATCGATCTCTCGATTTGCGCGCGCAAGAGCGTCATCCGACCGAAGTATTATTGGCCGGTTCTGTCGTGTAAAATATTATCGACCGATATACTAAAACTTTTCTGTTGTATACCCCTTATAAATTATAAACTATGCTAGCAAATGTTCAGTTGATTTTTTTAAATATTCTGCGTCTATGTTCGTACGATCGATTATGTGTAGAACATATTTAAAAAAATATATATTATGTACAATTTGGTCTTCCATCACCTGCTTGTCAAATATATCTTAAAAATATAATATTTATAATATAAAAATAACTGTGAAAGTGTATTTTATCATATTGTTGTGAAAAATTGTTATTGTTAATGTAACTAAAGTAACATGTGGTATGGAATATCTGAGAAACTTGGTTTAAATAAAGAAGCGTGTGAAAAGACTATTACAGATGTCTTTTCAAAGTATCTAAAGTTCGTTGGTACCCAATGTGGTGCCTGCAATGTCCCCAACGTCTTATACGCACCAGAAAATGATTCTGTATACGATAGATGATAATGTTGTTGTGAAAGCAACTAATAAATGCTTCGGGCGAGATCAGGGACAAGGATTTTCAATAAAAGCATTTTTATTAAGATGTCGGGCATTGTACTTCTCCATCCCTTGTTGCTTTTAATGGCAAGATTTCATTTAATATTTTTTTCTCCAAATCCAATAGCGCAGGCGGTTTCTTATACTGAAAATAAAAAATCTCATTTTCATAATTAAATTATGAGGTAAGATGCATTCAAATATATCATACCGTAATAATAAGTGTATTATATTGATGATTATATGTAATCCTATCCTGTTCAAGTTTTACACCAATACGTTCTAAGTCAGGAACTTTTATTTTCTTAAAGTACTTTTTATTACTTGTACGTATTGTTATAGTACTATCATCCTCGGCTGTAATTGTATATACATCTTTTGGATATGGTAAGTTTCTTATTCTCCATTCTAGAGATGTTTTAGTAATTCTCCTTGTAATAAATGGCTGAAAATATATTTCTACTTCTTGTTAAGATCTCTTTGATACAAGTATCTTTATAGCACTCGAACGTGACTTCAAAATTATATAATTCTAGATAATAGGATCTACATACAGTGCTCGAACTCTCCTGTATCCCATAAGTTTCTAAATTATTTTGTTTAGGTTCTGGATCACCTACTTCTATGGTCCAACCAATGTCTTGGCCAAGCTTTCCTTTTTCTCTCCATGCCCTGCGTACTAATACATTTGTATCCACGCTATATTCTTCTACCATTTCCTTACCATCTTCCATGAGAAAATGTACTTTCCTTTTTCCTATATAATGGTAAACCGATTAATCAAAGGTCATTTACTTCAACTCTGAAAGGTTATATTTTCTCTAATGCATCAATGAAAGTGTTTCTGATAAAAATTCTTTTACTTAATCTTTTGTCTAAAAAGTAAAAAGTTCTCATTCTTATAAAATAAATCTACTTTAATAAGAACAACCAACACTAACATTAATATTACAAATTAAAGTGCAAGAAGTCTGATCAGATGACAGTTGATTATTGATCAAACATATTTCAGGTTACTTTAACATTCTAACACGTGCATTTGCGAAATAATATTCGAAATATCTGTCTAACGATAAAACTAATAATTTTGAACGAATCTAACAATAAAAGATCACTGTTATACCAATAATATCTTACCATCTTGTACGATCGCGGTCTTTTTCGCATTTTGAATGAGTTTTAACCACGAATCAGTCGCCATTAGTAAATAAGATGTGAAAACCACATACAAAGTATTAGATAGAGGTAGGACGGAAATATTTGTCCACTTTCAGCAGCGTAATTTTCTCCTACTACGTGGCTACTGCGCACGACATTACCGACGACTCCTCAGAAATAGCCACTAGCGCTAATAATGTTGTTTATTACTGATATCACAGACGAGGTATAGGATAGACCTATCATGCAATGTAAATTTTTGTCCCACGGTACTGGGGCTACGTAGCCCCATTACCATTTTAGTGTCGCATGCGACAATATCGGTTTAGAATGGAAAAAAGGCAACAGCGCTACCGAATTGGTAGGAATTAAAAAGAAAATCGTTTTTCGCGGTAGCTTCATTGCAGATAGTGATCGATTTTTAACAAAAATCCTGATGTATGCATCATGATTTTTGCCAAAATGGTCACCACCGCAGATTTCAATGTTTAATGGCTCATTTTAAAGAAGAAAGCATGCAAAATACTGTCCCGTTGTCCGTTTTTCGATATCGTTGCGGAGTGTTGAAAAATAAATTTTTTAAGTGTCGGAGTATGGGTCGTTTTCAAGAGAAAAATTGCTGTAACTTTTTAACCAGTAATTCTATCGAAACGCGACTTGCATATTCGCAAAGAAGAGACTTTCCTCTTTCGAACGAGTATTTGATCGGGCAAATTCGAGATACTTCGATTTTTGACAAAAATCCTGACCTATGCATCATGATTTTTGCCAAAATGGTCACCACCGCCGATTTCAATGTTTAATGGCTCATTTTAAAGATAAAAGCATGCAGAATAATGTTCCGTTGTCCGTTTTTCGATATCGTTAAGCAATGATGAGAAATTAATCTTTTAAGTGTCGGAGTATGGGTAATTTTCAAGCTTTAAACTGCAGTATCTTTTGAACCAGCCATCCTATCGAAACGCGACTTGCATATTCGTAAAGAGGAGACTTTACTCTTTCGAACGCGTATTTGATCGGGCAAATTCGAGATGCATCGATTTTTTATAAAAATCCTGATGTATGCATCAAGATTTAGAAAGAAGAAAGCATGCAGAATACTGTCCCGTTGTCCGTTTTTCGATATCGTTACGCAATGATGAGAAATTAATATTTTAAGTGTCGAAGTATGGATTATTTTCAAGGGGGGATGAGATTCTCGTCCTTTATCGCAACAGATCTATTGATGTTACCAACTTCGATTATTGGGTCGAATGTGATTCCTAAATTCACCGCTCCATATGGTAGAGGGCGTAAATAAACGTCTGTTGTTTTGCACGATCGGTATTTCAGTACATGGGACACGAAGTCCCATAAGATGATAGGTCTATCCTTATACCTCGTCTGTGCTGATATTTCAATAAAATATATTTCTATCTGATTAATATACTAAATAAAAAATTCCATATTATAATTTATGAAAGCAAAATGAATATTAACTAAACGCAGCCGATTAGCTTCATAGTACTTGCGTTTTACAATAACTAACTTTTGAACGCAAGCAATATCAAGTGCCCAGGTCTCACCACGTGGAGGTTACTGCGTACGGAGACCCAAATTATACGATAATAAAATCTATTGTTGTATCGTATAAAAAAAAAGTTTTGCTTTATGAAAGTTCTAGAAACCGCCATTTTATAACACTATGTGTGTACTTTGTATCGAAGATATAAAAAGTATGCAAAAGTATTGATATCGTACGAAATAGAGCAGAATTTTAATACCTGAGATATCTCTTTTAATCGGCATACTAATTCATATACTAATTTTAGAAATCTAACAATTAGAATAGGTGAAATATCAAAATTATGTTACTCAGTTTACTGTGATGTATAAGAGACGTCGCCAATTGGGGAAGGGAATAAAGTGTCATGGCGGCTGCCACTTGATTGGCTATTTACCTACGCGCGGTGATGACGTCAATTTGAATATACCGCGGTATTAATTTGAATACTTTATCGAATGAATTCTTTATTTAGTTGAATTTATATAGTTATCCACTGCTTAAAATGTAATTCTACTTGCTTTAATTATAAGCAAATACAAAATATATATTTTAAGATCGCATTTCAAATGTAGATGTACATACGAGTATGGTACTTTCCCCAGTGATTTATTCAGTTTATTTATACAATATAGAAATTTAATGACAGATGGAGATCTTGAATGTATTTATGCAATTCCGTACAAATCAGGTTTATTTATACAGTGACAAGGCAGAGCTTTTGTATATAGTTTACATAAGAATTTCAATGGTAAAATCTCTGCTTGCAAAGTACGGTACAGCAAAAGGCATCCTACACCCAGTAGTATGAATATAATCGTGCATGTAAATGTTAATAAAGGACTGATTATTACAATTATCATTAATTATCGACATAAACTGCATTTTCGTTTTTTTTTTTAATGTTACAATATATATATATTCAGTTATTACTTTTCTTGTATATGTATTTATATATACAAGCAGGCATATACATAAATACATATGTCTTATTTATATTTATAGTATTTATAGAAAATTATACTAACTACATCAATATATACATAAAAAGGCAAATGTGAAATACTCGAACATTTCTCACTCCTTATTTTATAAAAATATCTGTATTTATTGTTTGTTCGTATTTTAATGAATACTCAATATGTGTAGCAGTACAGCTCATCGTCTTTGATGTTCTCGTAAAATTGCATCATATATTATCGCATACAGCTTATATTACGACGTATTATCTGAACGGATTAAAACGCTCCTCAAAGCGACATTACTATATGTGAGAATCAATGCATCTTACAGACAAAACGGTATAACTTTGCAATACTTGAGCAATGCCTCGATCATTTGCCTTTTATCACCCAATATTCTGCTTACTTTTTATTTCCATTTAAATGCAGATATAACTTTGCATTTCGATACACGTTCAAAAGCGTATCCTCCGGATTCTAAGTTTTTCGAATCCTCATTGAGACCATAAACTCGACTTAAATGAATTTTAAGTCTATAGTCCATGTATTATTCGCATATTTACCTAGTACACAGATCGCAAAAAAAATTAATTTCAATCATGGATTTATGTATATTCGATAAACTATGCGAATAACGCATAGAATTTGGCCGTTTTATGCACTTCAAGTTGCAATCGTAATCGATGGATTGCATTAACTAATCACATTTCGACAGAATCGTTATTTTTTTACATCTATGAGAGCTATATATATGTATATATATATATAAAACTGAATCGACGTGTGTATAGGTATATATGTATATATATATAATATTCATAGATAATACAATCGTATCGAAATGTGATAAATCTTTTTTTAGGAGACGAAGGAGTTAAAAAGACGTAGTATAATCACTTAACGTGAAAGAAGTACAACAGTGCTTACATGCACTTGGTAAAGTTTAACTAATTTATGTACCCTAAGCGTAAAGCAGGAAGAAGAGTACTGGAATAAGAGATCGATTGCGCACTGTTCCTATAGCGGCGATTCTCACTTATAATTTAACAAAAAGTTGAGCCCTTTCATATCTTTGCAAAGAAAAACGTATAAAACCAAGTAGAAGGATAATTGTCATTAAGTTTGTCGTCCGTTGCGCAAGTTCATTTTGCTTTTTTTCTGTTCTTAGGACACTTTACCATCGTGCTATTTTATTCGTTTCCACAATATGCAAATCCAGGGGTGACAATTTAGCATACAAAGTTATGGAGGTAGTTGAAGTGAACACGTAAACGTCTTTCTTAAACAATCATACCGTTAAGATTGCTGCAACAAAAGAAAGTACACGAACATTCTTATTTTATACCGTTTTTATATAACTTCTCCAAATCCGATGAAGACATTACACGAGAAACACCGGTCTTCGGTTATAGAACTTTCATGCTCGAAACTTCGCTCTTTGAGAAAAGAATATACATAATACATATACATATAACATTTGACGCAAGTGTCACCGATAAGATACATTCAATGTGAATAACATATATATTACGTCTGCAATTGTGTCATCACCTTTGGTCATTGTATGACCGAAGTCGTAAATCGTATTCTTCCTCTCCTATCCAGAATCTTCGACATTTTTAAAAACATGTACACGATAAACGTACATATATAACATTACGTAACTCGTCCAACAGGTTTATTACGATTTTTGGCAAATTCGTTGTTCAATCGAATATGGTGCGAAGTATGTCAAATGTAAAGCAATGAAATCCATTCGACAAAAGGATTGCATTACGAGCGTCTTTCTCTCACTCTAATACCGCGCTCATAGTCAACATCATCGTTAACATCGTAATCGTCCATTGGACGCGTTCGCTATGCAATGACAGCGATATTTTCTGAATAACCAATCGTTTCTAACACGATCCTTTGGCAGTTTCATTCCTTGTGCTCAGGATCTGGCTTTGACTTGGGCTCCATGGATGAAGGGCACGGATGATGTGGATTGGTTTGATTCCTGGGTACTAGTAACACGTTGCCATCGGCTGACAGCTGAAGACTGTATTCGTAAGGATGGTACTGATTACCATCGGGGTCTCGGAGAGACTGAAAAGTGAAAATTTTATTTATTAAAGATCTGTACAATTATTTGACTGAATGTAATTATAAATTGTAATTGGTAATAATTAGCGTCCATTCAAGTGAACGTGAATTAAAAATTTGTTGATATTAATTATTAATTAGGTTTAAAAAAGAACATATACGGATGCTTAAACATCCCAGAAGTTATCTTATCAATACACGGTTCACTTTGACATTATTCAATATAATTAAATAAAATACGTGCCTTAACAACATTATCGCAAAGCGATAATTCTATATGATACTGACCTGGAAAACGTGGCGATAAAGTTGACCGAACTTGTCTTTGACGCGTTGCCTCTCGAGAAGCATAAATTCGCGTTCCCGAATGAGTCTCATTTTACGATCGCGCATCTCTTTGACTTCGTCAGCGAGACTGATGATCTGATCCAGTTTACGCTTACGGCAATTCTGTGCCGCCACCTTATTCTTTCCTCGCCTCCTGATATCACGAATCAGGGATAACTGGGCCTCGCTGAGGTCATACTTGCTGAGACGTTCGTTAAATTCGTCCATGGGTAGATTGATGATGTCGTTTACGGGAATCGGCACGTTCAACGCTCTTGCGCGCTTCTCGTCCCGCGTTAGATGCTCGTCGCTCTCACTTTTGCGCACTAAATAAATAATATATTAATAAAGCAATCTTTTATGCAGGAATTTAATATTTAAACCATCGATTCTTACCTTTCTTATCGCGAGAAAGTGGACGTTGAAGAGATCCAGAGCTCTCAGCTGGCAAGTGATAAGTATGATTATGATGAACATGCTCGATGGCGGATCGTCCTAAAAAAAGTATGAAATTGAACATCAGTGATGCCGAATTAAAGATCTATTGTTAGTTTCCGTCGCACGGATCATTTCCTAAAATAATTACCAGATTGGTGACGAGTAAAGTCGACGCTGCAACTATATTTAATTTCAGATTGCGGCCCGGCTGCACCTTCTATTGGACCGGAATAAGCGTTGCCTGGTGCACCAGCTCCAACTGTGTGCGAATCATACTCGTATTTCATAGGAGTGGTTGGATGTGCCGTAGCTCCAAGAGGCGATCCTGAATAAAGAGTTACAAGGATGTTAGTAAAGTATTCTTATTCTGCGGCTTTGACGGATATCGTTATTATTCTACGAACCAGTGCCTTGCTCCTGGAAATATCGTTTGGCAAACATTTGATGCTTCTTCTGTGCCACAGGCGGTACGGTCCTCTCTGGTTGACATCTAGGTGAACCGGCGTTTCTTCCAGACACGGAGTAACTGCAGTCGTAAGGCATTCGATACTTACTGAAATAAACAAAAAAGAAAATTTATAAAATATGTCATTTATTTATTGTCTTATGGCTAATAGAAATTAACGTTGTTTATTGTACATTTCTCCTCCTACTGCTTCGTTTCCTGCTTAGCTGCGAGCTCGAGTAAACCGTCTTTTTTCGCTTATCACCGTAATTGGCTGATCTTTGTTAGTTAATAACTATTTAACTAAGACGAATTTCGGAAAATATTATTAGACTTTTCGATTCAAGTTATCGATATGTACATATAGTCCTCCGCTAGACTACATGGAACCGGACACCCTGTATACTAAAGTATTTTCCGTAAATAAATAAATAAATCTCGAAATAGATGAGAACTATCAAGATGATGGACCATTACCTAGCATAATCCATGGTATAATGAGAGTCAGCCTGCGTGTGACTGGAATTCGATCCAGTTTCCATCCATTCTCCATCCGAAAGGGATGGTACGCGTTCACTGCCCATGCTACTGACAGCACTATCGCTCGAAGCGTCCATCCTCTCATCCGTGACACCAGGTAGAGTCGTCACGCTCGTCACGGCCGTCGTCGTCGACGTTGTACCACCAGCTGCTTGAACTCCGGGTAAAGCAGCCGCTCCGGTCGGCCCGGACGCGTTATTGTTACCATTGTCCAGCATGCGCATGGTATACATGCCTGAAAGAATAAAAGAAACGTTATTATTTCTCTTATCTCTATTCGATAGCAACGTTCAAACATTTCAATCTTATAACGGTGGACCAAGAAATTCATTCGAAAGCATCTTTTAACTCAACTTTTTACGCGTAAGACGAACGATCAATCTGTACAGACATCGATGGGAATGACTTTTTTGCAATCATGACATTTTCTACAACCGGTTCCGTAAGATCCTCGAGGGGAATCCTTCTAGCGAATTCGTGTTACATGATCGGCAATGACAAAATGTGCATAAGTATGAAGTTAATATTTGAAGCTGAAAGAGGTGTGTATTTTCTACTAAAGCCGGAAGGCGTACGATGAGTTTACCATTATCGCTCGATAAAACGAAAAGATGAACGACGAGAGGGCTCAAGGTCCGCGTGGACCGATATGTCATCGATCGCAACCAGTATGTCTTTTAATATCGGTCATTTAAAGAACGGCTGTAATTACGCAAGAAAATGCTGATCGACGAGTGACTCGTACATTTTTTTTTGTTTTTCTTTCTTACTCCCTGATCTTTCTTTTCATTTATCTTTCCTATTCAACAAACGACAAATTTATCTTCCTTTGGATAATTATTGATCGGACTTTAAGCGAGCTCCAATGGAATCTTCGAGGATTATCGTCAATGGAAGAAAGTGCACGTTGATATAAAACTAGGCAGAAACGCGAACGAAGTACATTACGTCTATAGGAGTCATGCGTGTCCCGTTTTAAGTTTCAGTCATTGATATGGAGTATTTAAGCTGGTAAGAAAAATATGCACGCTGCTTCGTCATCGTTATGAGTATTTTAACGCCTTTGCGAAACGTTCTTTCGTGTAGGATTCGCATTCCAAGTTACCGTTGAACGTGTTTTATAATCGAATATGATAATTATAAGCTTCTAATCTTATGGCGTAACGTTGTTATATAATTGAGAAAAAAACAAATGTAGGTACATTTCACCGACCGTTTGACTCCTTCAATCGAAGCACGCGTACAAAGGCCGAATTCTACATTCGTTAACCTTTAGCGATGTTGATAATTAAATTTCCCAGCTACTCGCAAGCCCGTCAAGAAATTCAAAGCCGTAGGCGAGATTATAATTAAACATCATTTATATACGATCGTTGGAAGACTTTCTCAATCGTCGAACATCTGTTCGTGCAACGTGCGATCAACGATTTTCGGTTCCCGCGATAATATTTGATAACGTTCACGCGCGGGACAAATTTCGGGCAGGAAAAGTTTTCTGACATAATATTATATAATGTCATTCTTGTTTACAAAAATATATTACATAAATGTTATTCATTTTGAAACAACTCCAGAAAGGTGACCATCGAAAAAATTAGCCTTACTACTTCGACATAACGACAATTCTTTTTTTTTTCGAGCCGTGCTATCAAGGATCTCCCGATAATTTTTGCTATCGATAACTTAGATAACTCCTACCGAGCTATAACTTCAGAGGGGGGGATAAGACAAAAAGAAGTTGAAAGATCAAGGAAAAATACCTACGATCGATTACAAAAGTTATTCGCGTAAAATAAAACGAAGTCTTGGTGCACGTACTACATACTGATTTAACGATAAAGAAGAGAACTCGTTGTGCGGTGAGTTCGCTATCAATCGGTCGGACAAATTGAGTTACATGTGGGTCGATGGCATATCGGACACGTGATGCGTCTTCGTACGAGAGAGCTGTCGTACAAGCACGTACACACATGCACGTTCCTTCTCGTACCGCTGCTTCTTGGGCGCCATTCACATTTTTCTTAGCTTTCGGTCGTATGTCAGGGTCGATGAGCGACTTCAACGCGATCGGAAGATGGAAATTACGGATGACGCGGCTATTTTTCTTCGGATTTCTTTCTAATCGAATTCGCGAGTGCTCGCGTCACGAGGAAGATAAACACAAAAGCAGCACGCGAGCTTTATCGGTTCGCGATTACGACTTGAAATAAAAAGAAAACATTCTATCATTTTCGCTCTTAATTCGAGGAGAAAAGAGATAAGAGAAGCGTAAAAAAAAAAAAAGCGCGGCGACAGATGTTTTTTCTTTTACGTCGATCTGAAATTACCTACTTGGTATGTACACGATAACTCCCATGGCCGCCATTCAAGCCTTTTCACACAAGATTTTTCTATTCCTTCTTATCGATCGATGCGATCCAAAACTCCGTTCTCTTTTATCGTTGCTAGTAGTAACGCTAAATTTCCAAGATTTTTGCGGTATAATAAATACTGTAATGCGTGTAGCTATGCATATTCGTGAACATGCGCACGAGTAATCGGAGAAACACGTTCGGAGATATCTTCCCTCGGAGCACCGAGTTTTAACACCTTCGATTCGCTAAATGTTCCTTTCTCTCTTTCACAATAACCTTCTCCTGTGTTACACAGGCACACACAACCGTCACAATGCGTATTAAGTTAATCAAGTGAACGAGTCATCGAACAGAGATTCAGTTTTCTCAAAGACTGCTCGAATCGATGATTTATCGGGGATGTAAGCGAAGTTTACCACGTTCGAAGACACCACGCGATATGTTAGTGAAAGAATCGTTGGTGTATTTAACTCTGATGATAGATAACGAGTCTGTGATTCACGGAAATGAAAAACAACACGACACTCGAAAAGTAACCGATTCTGGAAACTCTGACGAACAGTCTAAAAACACTTTTTCAACACCTTATCTATCTCTTATATTTTTTTTTTTTTTTTTATTTAAAATAGAAAAAGCAGGTAAAACACAAAACGAATTGATCACGATGTATTATTCAAAAGCCCGCATACGTACGGTCGTGTAGAGCGCGTAAACATAACTACTTAAGTGTCGGCGCGTATCCGCGAGGCTGACCCGACACGGGGCGTCACCACTCGCGCGGCGAGAGGCTCGAAAGACCGAGGAGGCATCGCCTTTTCTCCTCGGCATTGGACGATCGTTGTTCAACGGTGGGAGAGACGATGACTGATCGTGCGTTTCGTGCACGAGCGAAGCAACGTGCCGAAAAAACACTGAGCAACTTGTTAAAACGTTGACTCGAGTGGGCTGCTTTCGAGTAGATACCATAAACGTTCCTCCTAGCAACCATCGAGATGAATTTCCAATATCTGCAGTTTGAACTTTCATTATTGCAACAAAAAAAAATTATTTATTTATTTATTTATTCGAATATACGGGACAAGCCCACTATACAATATAACAATTCACAAAGAGAAACATAAAGTCCAGAAGGACATAAAGACCAGAGACGATAGAAAGAAGTGTAACAGTAAAAAAGAAAAAAAAGAAAGAAAGACAGAAAAGAATCAATTATGACGGCAAATTGCCCGACGATTGAGTTTGCGCCTGAGCATTTACAAAAAGGTCAATTTCCGTGTAGTTATTTGCAAGTATACAGATTCGATTAATAATATCGCCATTAGCGTAAAATTTTTAAATTTTAAAATTACAAAAAGATCTGCCAAAGAACGAAAGACTGGCGTCGAAGAATTTAATTAATTAAAAGGCGCGCAACGTTAGAACGTAACGTGAGAGCTCTTGTAATGCAATCACACGGCCTACGAGTATAAAGAAACGTAAGCACATAAGTATGTACGTACGCGGTAGTCATTCCTACTTTCACCGTCGACCGTGGGTGTAGTCCGCGAATATGCACAAGCAAGTAATAATTATTATCCTTTCTTATCTATCCGGAAGATTGAAATCGATAGTTCCCTTTAAGCCTTTTTCCCATCAGAAAGGGAGAGAAAAGAAGATATCGTAATTAAAAAAAATCAAAAAACGAAACACGCATTCGATCGCACGAATGGATATGCATGAGAAGCGTAACGTCACACGTATGCACGTACATACATACATCGATATCACGATTATACGCACCGTTTACTTACGTGTCTACGCGTCGTGCATACTAATCGTGCCACCACGGTCTACAGTCTTATCGTTTTTCTCGATTGCCACTCGTGCCTTCGAAGAGACTCGATGCTATTTTGTAAAGACAGTTACTTTATTTCAATTCGATCCTCGTTAGATGCACGTTAGTCTACTTTGATAAAGATGTGCTAACAGTTCGATCGCTTTGAAATAAAGTCATTGTGGACGACAACGAGCTGTTATTTTCACGATGCAATTTTTATTCGTATGATATCATCGTTGGGAGCTTCTAAACTCGAAATCTCAAGGATAAAAGCGACAATTTTGTACGGACCACGCGAGAAGAATTTTCCTCTGTTAGGTATTTTTCTGAAGGAAGGTGGAAATTGGAGGATTCGATGACTATTGACCTGTTGCATGTCTAGATTATTCTGCTGAACAAGGAAGTAGATCTTTACTCAGATTGTTTTGAAAAGCATCGTGTAAATATTTACCTATGTCGATTATCGACATCAATCGAGTTGGTAATTAAATATGCATAGGAGAAAGATGGGATACTCGATTATCAGGGATACTTGATCATTTTTCATTATCTTTTAAATGTAGCAAGTTTTCTTCAAAGCATTCAGATTGATGGGTATGTATAGTAAGTTTGGCACCACCGTACCAGTTTATTATTTAAAAACTATATTAGTGTCGTGTTATTTTAAGTGAGTGTTGATAATAAAAATTAAGTCTTTAGATCAAATATCCCACGTTTCCCCTATGGAAGCAAAATATGCATATAAAATTGCAGTTAATAATTATTTAAGACATAAAACGGGAACGTAGATGATAACGATGGAAATTAATCATACTGGAGTAGTGGTATCTTTATTAAAACTCGTTCGACCATTCGCCAAGTCTTTCTAGCTCGCCGTATGACTAAGCGCTTCGAATATGGATGCGATATCTCTTGGCGAATCACGCGTGGCGATAATAAAGAACGCGTAACTATTTATAAATCATCTTTCGGAAATACCTCACACATGTGACGCAAAGTTGTAAATTAGATAAAACAGAATGAAATCTCATAGTGATTTGATTTTTTTCGACAACCTTACAAATCGATGTCAAGACTGTCCCATCTACAGGGTGTCCGGTTCCAGGTGTCCAAGCGGAAAATTACATGTGCAAATCAATGATTTGAGTCGAAAAGTCTAATACTATTTTCCAAAATTCGACACAATTAAGTAGTTATTAACGAACAAAGATAGGCCAATCACGGCAAGCAGTGACATGTAACGTTGTTGATTGTTCCTTCTACTGTTTCGTTTCTTGATTAGCTGCAAGCTCAAGTAAACCGCCTTTTTTCGCTAATCGCCGTAATTGGCTAATCTTTGTTAATTATTAACTCGTAAACTAAGTCGAATTTCGAAAAATGGTATCAGACTTTTCGACTCCAATCATTGATGTACACATGTAGTTCTCCGCTTGGACACCTGGAACCAGACACCCTGTATACACGTGCTCGTTAAACGAGGTAGTATACGAACGCACGTTTCATGACGTTCATCGTTATGACGAACGAAGCAAATATTTGAACGAATATTCGCGATGATCGTCTTGACTTTGATATCCTCGTGTTGAAATTAATGCTCCTTTGTTGGTCGATGAGAGAAAATAGTTATCTCTAAAAAGGCAACGTCTTACCCAGAGAATCTCGCTTCGGTATTGAACATAAAATCGTTTCTCTCGTGTCCGATAAAACGCAACTCGTATAAATTTGCGATAAGCTTAATCTAAAACGGAAAGACGCGTTACCGGAAACTCCCGGCGGGTTCCTTTCGAGATTATTTCACGCACCTCTATGCCGATAAGTCTATTGAAGGTTCCTTGAGAATGATAAGAATTAAACGTTTTATTTTAACCAAGGATTTCTCGTGTTATTTAAACGCTTTTACGAAGCATAAGTATGCGTTCTCTGAGCACGTGCTCGCATGTTACGGCATCGGTATCATCCCCGTAAGCATGAATTCCGAGCCTTGCTATATTTCTGTCCGCCAAAAAAAAAAAATTTTGCAAGAATTGGAATCAGCCTGAGAAACCAAAGAAGCTCGAACGATTTCGTACTTTTATATCGATCGGTCAAGGCCGACGGGTATTTTAAAATTCACCATTCAAGAGATTCGAAAATGGGAACGTTGAAAAAAAAAAAGCCGATGAAGCTCATCGAAAGATCGATTGTTTATGTCGAAGCTCGAAAGGATATTATTCATTCAACGATATACGCTTGATCTTATCGTCGAAAGAGAATAACGTTTATCGAGACGCTAAGAACGCGCATAATATTTGCAGATCGGTTTTACGATCGACGAAGAAGATAAGTTTAAATTCGTTAACGCTCATGCGCACACCACATTCCTGATTAAACGAGTAGAGTTAGTACTCGAGAAGAAGCCTCGTGGTTCTCGTTCGAGAACTTCGCGAACTTGGCAAATAAGAGAGAGAGAGAGGGATAGTAAAATACAAAAAATTTGTGTATACCGTTAAGAAGAAACGTCGTGGAAAAACGGACGCCCAATTTACTCGATCGAAGAATTCGTGATCTTCGGAAGCTGCTATAGAACGTAGGCGATTTCTTTGACTGTTTTGTTAGACGTCGGAATACTAAAAATAAATCTAACAATTCGATCGTAAATGTGCATACTGGTTCGTACACATAAAAGATCGATATCACGTGCGCTTTGCACCTTTGTCTTGTACGTTATCGATATAAATCACTGTAATGGCTAGTCTTTGAAAAAAAACAAAAAAAAAAAAAGAAAACAACAAAAGGAGGGAGGGGAGGGTTACAACGAGTTACACATGGAAACAACTTCTTCTCCCGCATTCTCCGTAGCCTTCGAGGTAGTAGCGTGACGACATTATCGATGATCCATCCGTACCACCTACGCACGCGCAGGCGTATTTAAAATACGCGACATAAATTTTGCGCTTGACTTCTCACCGATGCTAAATCCTTCTTTTCTTATCTCGAGTGTATATGTCTATAATATCTATATACTCGTTTCGTCGATATATACCGGATTAAGAGCGCGAACTCGATAACGATCGTTGCTTAATAATATTCGTTAATACCGTGCATTCTTCGTCTCTCTCTCTCACACACTTTTTCTTTGCTAAGACGATAAGAGGTAATTGGATTCAGAAAAAAAAAAAGTAATCGTTCAAGTTTAATATCATTGAAATAGTATTAGTGTAGGGATACATGCGCGCACCCGCAATTGCCACCGATTCGATTTATGCATATCATTCGTGCTATCTTTATTGGCGTTTGTGAAGTTTTTTTATTACATTGCTTCTATGCAAAGCAACGAGAAGGTTCATTAGGTTTCGAAAACAATCTTATGGCAAACGGCATTCGCTTGTAGATTTACGTAACAATGAAGCTGACAAAATATATTCGCCGCGCATTTCGAGCGGGTGTTCTCGCACGACGATTTGCATGACTATTTTTGACCTCCTTTCGCCGTTATCGCGATTCATGAATAGTGATCGGAGACATCGTCTCGGGAAAGATGATTTCGATGGTCTTGCTAATCTTGGAAAGTTACGATAATTAGACTAGACTCGTGATTTTTTAGGTTGAAGATGGATAGATGCAAGCATCATTCCAAAAATGATCAAGAAATAAAAGGATAAACACGTTTTCCTAGATAAACAAGTAAACACGTTTGCGAGAAAAAAGATATTCATTGATACCATCGTTAATTTCTCCTTGTACTTTTTTTCGGTCATATGCTCAATGCCTTGGAAAAAAAAAAGAAGACAACGATTGGAAAAAAACCGTCAAACCTACAATAATAATAAAAATTGAAACAAACAAGCAAAATGGTCATAAGCTTATCTCTACGAGGAAGCTGCGAAAACTAATCAACGTTCTTTGATTCGGTCATATGCTCAATGCCTTGGAAAAAAAAAAGAAGACAACGATTGGAAAAAAACCGTCAAACCTACAATAATAATAAAAATTGAAACAAACAAGCAAAATGGTCATAAGCTTATCTCTGCGAGGAAGCTGCGAAAACTAATCAACGTTCGAACGTTATAAGTTTGTTTACTATTACGAAGACGTTGTGTGGTCGCCCGTAAAAAAAAATTCCAAGCAAAAACATCACGTTTCGTCAGCGAGCTATGACGTGTACTCTGCCGATCCTCTAAAGATTCTAAAATGAGAAATAGACACGGATCTTACTCTCGTTGAATGAACGGACGTTTGATTAGCGCGAAGAAATTGTTCTCTCGACGTGCCTCGTATTATTAGTACCGATAACCTGCAGGGCTCCAATAAATATGTTTTCCTTGAACGAGAATCGAACTAAAAACTCGTTAAAATTGCTGAATATAATTGAGAAAAGATTAGTTCCTGTATGCAAAACACCGAAGGCTAACGATTCGCCTGCAGACCCGATCGAGGCTCGATCTGTCGTAATGATCGAGATTTTCTCGAGCTGGGCCACTGCTAGAAATGAAAATTTCACGAAAGTCGAGTTCGTCGAAGAGACGAACAGCGCAGCTCAGTCGTCGAGTGAATCAATTTCGTTCTATTATTACGATCGGCCGACACGGGATGCAATGGCAAAAGAAGGGAATGACTCACTTGCCGCCTTGTGACACACATAACGTTCTAGCGAAAGAGTGAAAGAGACAGAGAACACGCACGGGAGACACACGTGCGCGAATATAAGACATATACGCGAAAACGAGAAGCCCCTCTCTCTTTGCTTGAAAAACGTAGTACGGCGAAAAATCCTCTATTACTCATCCCATACGCTGTAAAACGATGCCAATCACGTTTTGCGAGTAGACACGACTATATATCTTTTTCCGTTTTTTTTTTTTCCTTCTTTAGTTGTATATACGGTGTGTCTGATAAACGAAACGATAAGATCGTTCACGTAAAGAGTAGACTCGTTCCTTAAATCCTTTGTTCTTTCTCACCTACTTTTATTCTCGATAATAAACATGTCGATAAAATGATTCTATTTTTAACTCGAAGAAAATTTGTCGGTATCGTTAATTAAAAATGATCACGGACACCGTGTATTATCGCGAATTACTGTGCTTGCGTAACGCTTACGTTTTTACAGACTCTCCCGGATCAGCTGACACAGGCAATCGGTTCGGTGAATTACGAGCGTTTTCCTTCTTCCCACTCGGTTAATTCGAATACGATTACTCGCCGATGATGGAACCTTCGTTTCGTTCATTGAAACGAAAGGCGATGATCGATCGATTTTTTTCGTATGTATCGTCAAACGAATCATGCGTCATCGATGTATGTACGAGCTTACCACGTCCGAAAGCCGTTGAAATATCGAGTCCCATTCCATGAAAGTTTCAAACGATCATCCTCACCCTTTTTTCCAATCCACCTTCTTCACGATGGGATTAACGCACGAGATTTCAAAAGTACGCTTTCCCGTATATAAAAAGAACGACGAGGAACGATCGAGTCGTTGTTCGACTATATAAAGAAAAATCGTCGAATCATCGCGACCTGCGTCATGAATATTCGCGATCGCTTTTATCGTTAATAGAATCGAATGAACGAGCAAGCGATCGTTGCACCAATTCCCCCAGGAACGGATGTGGAATTAATAATTACGCGCTCGCGTCTTTTCCCGTGGTAGCCGACCCACGACAACGAATATTTCGATATCAAAATCTCTAAAGACATTGAGTGTTGCTGACGAAGACGCCGAACGATGACGTTTATCGCGTGAATTTTCTACGGGAGACGTAACGCGATACTTTGCAAATTACGAAGCGTAATAATACGCTTAAGATAAACTTTGGAATAAATCCTTCGTTCTTGTCGCGTTTAGATAAAAAGATTTCTTTTTTTTATTATACTCGAGCTTGTTTAACTCGAGAATCAAAGGATTCCTTTTTTGACAGAGTCGAGGATACATCGAGTGGTTTGAAATATCCCGCGGTTACTCCCTTCCCGCGCGTGACTATTCGGAGGCTTTCCCGCGTAAATTGAAAATGTGTTAAATACCTGATCATCGGTTGTCCTTCAATAAAATTTATTTAATTAGTATAAAAATTCGTAGAGATCGCATGGCTTGAAACGTCGCGTAAAAATTAAAGACGCTGCGTTACTGAAAACCGATCCAATCGTTCCTACCCACGGCCTCGACGAAACTAAGCTTTTCTTCTTCCTCTTTTCTTCTCCTTATTCATCGCTCGGTGCGTTACCTACACGAACTAACACGTTCGTGCACAGATAGAAGCACGGTCCGTGCAAACGGACACATATCCTCTTCGTCGTGGATCATCACGAATTTCTCGGTACGACTCGAGCCGACTGATAAGAGAATTGCAGTCGTGGCTCGACGACCACCGGCCAAAGTCTCGACCACTTCGAAACAACGTTTTCAATCGATCGATTTTCATTTCTTTCGAGGGTCTAACTTTTAGTTATTTTTTTCCCATAGAAATTTCTTGCCCTTTTTTACGGGTTTTTTATTTCTTCGACTCGAAGAAACGCACATGGCCCACAGACGATCTTCTCGGCGTGTTTATTGTCCTATTGATACTCCTCGCCTGTACTTCGACGGTTTTGTTTATATCCTTAAAATCCTCTGAAGGGTCAAACGTTCATAAAAATCTATTCTACGAGAAAGTCTGAAGCATATTCTCTAATTACAATTCGACAAAGTTTGGGTACCACTGGCTCAACGCTTTGTCCTACCACGTGTTACACGAATCTTTTTTTTTTTTTTTAACTTTCTTTCTCTCCGTCACGTACAGAGAACAGACCGCTATTATGTACGAGTCGCGATTGTTTCCAAAAGTGACTCGTAGAAATTGTGGCAAATATATATACAACATTCACTGCTTTCAAATCTATGATTAGATACCGAGTGTAAGAATTTTTGTTTAAAATTAATGGTTAAATGTGCATAGATGCATTATCGTTTCCTTAGACTTCCTATACTTAACCACAAAGATAAGATACTTTACCGCCAAGTACTTCCTTATACTATTTATAACAAATGCTGAGATTTAACAAGCCAATGATCGCTACTTTTTGTTTACGTAGAACAATTTATGTTAAGTCAAATTGAATATCTGATCGACTTTTTAAAATATCCCGAAAGCCTCGAGGAATTCAAAACAACTCGTGAAATTATGTGCATGCGTAAAAGAACGGCATGACTCGACAGTTATAGATCATTATCGTTAATGCGTAACAAAGATTGTAATCGAAAAAAAGTACTCGTGACATTTCTAACCTCAAAGTACACGATACTACCTTTCGAGTAAAAAAATGTAGCAATTAAATAACGATATTAGCTCATATAATACTTCCTCTCTTGTCGAGTATAAAAAAAACAATTTACACACACGAATATATATATACGTAGATGAAGCATGCTGAACGATAAAAAAAAAAAAAATTTCACACTGCATTAAAATAATATTATGTGGAACAATAAATACGCTCATGATTATATAAGACAACGAATGATAAAATCCTTTTACCGAAATAGCTATTCCCAAAAGATAATAAAAAAAAATATCGAATAAAAAAAAATAAGTGGGGGCACTCGATTGGATGATACGTGTATGCGAACGAACAAAGGCGCAATGCGTACGGCGTCTGCGTATTGGCCGCTCGAGAGAAGTAGCCGTGCAGCGATTGGTCGAGAACGTTCGCCTTGAAGTTGGCTATGTAGCGCACAGCTTTCTGCGCATTGTCGTTACGCACTTTGTTACACGAACGGTTCGGCTAGTCGAGTATTCGACCGTCGTCCTGTCGAGCTTGCTCTATCGAGGGTAGATCGAGGTGTTGTGGAAGGAAGAATATTCAGTTGACCAATTTGTGAAGAAAGCCTAATATCTATTGCTATTTGTCTTTTTGGCAACGAATCTACGATCGGCTTGCTTTATAGCGACGTAAGTATTCCCTAACGATTTCGATGTCAAATCGGCCATCTTTACCGGTTCGAGCGCGAGACTGTTTCTTTTAATACAAAAACACGTGGTAAGATCGTGTGTTTATTTATGACAATTGAATTTTATCGTTTTTAATCGTTAACATTTAATGCCCCTCGATCGATCGTGCAGCGTCAACGTAACACATTAACAATGCGACTGCGTGGAAAATTTTCTACCTGCAACAACGTCTCGAAAATAAACTCCTCGACGACCCGATTGATATATTTCGCGGCTATTCGAGACAAAGGAGATATTTTGGATGATTCGAAAAGATAAACCGGTTTGTTCCCACGCCACGTGGAAACTGTTAGATTTCTTTTGTTTATTGAAATACCTCGTTGTGTGTCCGAAAGCACTTCAATTATTTCGTGACTCGTATAACTTCGATTCGTCAAGGACGTCATTGTTTTCGTTCTATTAGTTTAGGAAAAGTTATTTCATTGTTTTCTTTTTTTGACCTGTGAAGATTATAAAAGGTTGTAGATATTCAAAGATATAGCGGATTCCTGTTATTTGAGTTGAAAATTATTAACTAAACAATTATGCAAAATGTACAATGTTTTTCATTGTAGTCTGTTCTTTGAGTTTTAATGAATGGCTTGTGACTAAAATAAGCGTGATCCACCATATAGCTTTATTTCTTATATTTCTTCTTGTAGATTAAGAAATGATGGAAAATTGGGGTAACGAAGATGACTACTCGCACCCTATTGTGTCTTCCGTAAGTATATTTTAATACTATTTTGAATCAATGCTTTAATATGGAATATAAATTAATATTCTTATTCGTCTATAGTTTGAAGAAGATGGTGGACGCAGTTATGGGAAAGGACGGGGTTTCAATCCAACAAATAATGATGAGGACGATGGATGGAACGAAAGTAGCCAAACTGTAGATTATGATGAAGGAAGATATAACCAGAATGGAGGTAGAGGCGGTGGTAGGGGTGGAGGTGGCCGAGGTGGTGGTGGCCGAGGTGGTGGACGTGGAAGAGGAGGTGGCAGAGGTGGTGGAAGAGGAGGTTACAGAAGCCATGACAATGGAGATGATTATGGATATAAGAACGATAATCAAAATGGAGATCGCTTTGATAATGACAATGACGACAATGATGGAGGTTATAGAGGAGGAAGGGGTAGAGGGGGAGGTAGAGGCGGTGGCAGAGGAGGTGGCAGAAATTATAGAAACGATGACAATGGATTTAAAGATAACGGATTTGATAACAGTAACGATGATTATGACAATGATAGAGGTGGACGAGGTGGTCGTGGTGGTGGCCGTGGTAGAGGTCGAGGGGGTGGAGGCGGGGGTGGTGATAGAAACAATGGTAGCGACGGAGAAGATGGTAGTACAAAACCAAAAACAGAAATCTACATACCACCTGATATATCAACGGATGAACAAAGTTTGTTCGAAAATGGAGTTGAACAAGGTATTAATTTTGACAAATACGATGAAATTGACGTTGTCGTGAGTGGAGAGAATGCTCCAGCTATGATAGAATCATTCGAGGAAGCTGGCCTTCGGAAACATATTTTAACAAATATTCTAAAATCTAAATATACCAGACCAACACCCGTGCAAAAATATGCACTGCCTATTATAATGAGTGGGCGAGATTTGATGGCTTGCGCACAGACCGGTTCTGGAAAAACTGCAGCTTTCGTTGTTCCTATCGTAAATACTCTTTTAGAACATCCAAGAGAAATCACGTCGACTTCGTCGCACTGCGAACCACAAGTCATTATAATATCACCAACGAGAGAATTAACGATACAAATTTACGAACAAGTTCTGAAATTTTCGGCTGGTACTATTTTAAAAACCGTAGTAGCATACGGTGGAACTTCAGTGATGCATCAAGCGAACAGAATATCAGCTGGATGCGATATTATCGTTGCCACACCAGGAAGATTGTTGGATTTCCTGAATAGAGGACGCATCGCGTTATCCGCAATACGGTTTCTTGTCTTGGACGAAGCTGATCGTATGTTGGACATGGGATTTCTTCCTGACGTGGAGAAAGTTGTGAACCACGAAACGATGGCTCCTAAAGGGGAAAGGCAAACGCTCATGTTCTCTGCCACATTTCCGGACGAGGTCCAGCGACTGGCCTTACAATTTTTAGAGGACTATCTCTTCGTAGCCGTTGGAATTGTCGGCGGTGCGTGTTCAGACGTGGAACAAAAGTTCTTCGAAGTCACGAAGTTTAAGAAGCGAGAAATGTTAAAAGAGCTTATGGAGAAAGAGACTGCAGCGGGTACGCAACAAGGGACTCTGGTTTTTGTGGAGATGAAGAGAACCGCTGATTTTATAGCCGCATTCCTTTCGGAAAACAATTACCCAACGACGAGCATTCACGGAGACAGATTGCAAAGGGAAAGAGAAGAAGCTTTGAGAGATTTTCGTGTCGGAAAAATGTCTATACTGGTTGCAACGGCAGTCGCGGCACGAGGATTGGACATTCGAAACGTTGCTCACGTTGTAAACTATGATATGCCAAAGGGAATTGACGAGTACGTTCACAGAATAGGCCGAACTGGTCGCGTTGGTAATCGTGGAAGAGCAACGTCTTTCTTTGACCCGGAAAATGACACTGCACTGGTCGGGGATTTGGTGAAAATTTTGAAACAAGCAAACCAACCGGTACCCGATTGGTTGATACACGGAGGAGATAGCAGAGCTTTCGCACCTGGCAGAACAAAGCAATTCGGTGGCCAAGATATTCGTAACGTGAGTATATCCTATAACTTTTATTAACTTTAATAATAATTGTACTTGCTTTTAATTAATACGATCATATTAATTTTGCAGTTTGAAGAAGAGAGCAGTGGAGTGCCTTACGGTGATAATGCATACAATGCCCCGGTGGAGCCAGAAGAACAATGGTAAAGCGGCACTACAAACTTTAAAGGAGGGTCTGACCAAAATACTTTGTAAGGAGTCTCCGAATCTCAGTTTAACAAGCACACGTTTTATTTGAGAGCTTTACGACAATGTAATTGACTAATAATTTTGTTTTAGTTTTTCTATGATTAGAGAACTATTTTCTTTTTTTTTTTACGTTATGTGAATAGTAAGAAGGCTGTTTAAGACGGTGGTCTCTAGACCGTTGTGTGAGTTCCTTAAGTAACTTTTAATTCTAATACATCATTAAATTTTCGCTAAACCGAGCGTGATATCTTTGTTTTCCTACTTTGTTATTTATAAAGTAATTGAGCGAAAAGAGTAAGTAAGAATGTACATTCGGAAAGTATCTCATGACGGATACTACCATTACCATTGACCGTACAAACGTTAGATTTAAGAAATTGTTATGTAGACAAGAAACTACTTTAACATAAGAACGATAGTCTTATTTTAAGCTGTAGTACGTTATCTTATAAAGTTTTTATACGTTTCTTTTTTATAATAAAATGATATAAAAGAAGAATATATCATTAAAGCAAAAAGAAAATTTTTCTCTTTGTATTCTCTGTACTTCCGTTTGGTGATTGTGTCGTAGGAAATAAATTTCCATTGGAAATAAATTTGTTGAGGATAAAGAAGTTTGTCTTCTACTTACCGTCGTTCATTGCCATATCCATCAAGTGCAAATCCTCGTCGTTGAGAAGAGACGAAAGGAAGCCATCGGTGGTTTGGTTGATCGAGTCTGATGTTGGTGCGTGATAATACATCATGTCGCTGGGTTCAGATTTGTAGGCAGCACCACTTTCAGAGCCCATTGGTTCGCTACTGTTGGTTAGATTCATCGAGGTTGCAACCGCTGAACCGATGTTCGACGAGCCACCTACAACCGTGAGCAGTTTAGTTCAGATAACAAAGATCGTCGAAAAAAAAAAACAAGTAGTAATATTTACAATTCTTTACAGATGGATTCTTCGAAACTAGTATCACCTTTTGCCAATACTCACCCACATTATGGTAAGGACCCGTTGAGTTGAGATCTCCGACCGGCGGCGCCAAAGTGGCATTGTGAAGCAGCACATTACGTTGGGCCTCGTAGTGGCTGTGACTTATACCGTGTCCTGGGTATCCAGGATGCGGTGGATGAGCAAAATGATCCGGAGCACCGGGAAGGGCTAATAACGATGCCAAATCCTGCCACCGCTGCTCCATGCTCATTGCACGCACGAACGGCATGCGGCCCTGTGATCAAATTATTTTTTCGTTAGAACTTTGAAATATGTTTCAATCGAAAGAATTAGAAGAAAATATGTTTATTATCGAGACGAGTACAACGTGAAATTACTCGGTTTCGCGATATCTCTTGCGCTTCTTCGAAGGAACTAGAGTCCTTGCTTTGCTGACTCGTTCGAGAGCCAGGTTAGTCGGTCGCCTTTATCGGTCGATAATTAACGTCTATTTTTCGTTAAATACCACGGAGAAGCCTAGAGATAGCTCGAAATAGCGATACGCACGAATTTCGGAGGCATCCAATTAACACGCGAACATGTAATTACCCAACGTAAAGCGCATCCCTCGAAATAGCTATCCTCGAGCCCAAGTTTCGCGAGAATAATCGGTAATTTCACAGCGATGATCGATTTTTGCAAAATCCTACCACGCGAAAATCGTGACAAGCTCGACACGGTATTATCGTCGAACGATGATACATCCAGCGATTATATGCCGAGCAAGGAATCTAAGGCCATCGTACCTGTCAAATGTCAAGCAGATAAGACGCATGGATTCCTACGACGGTAGAAACCCCGCTGATCGCGTAGGCGTTGGTCGCACGATGGAAGGGAACGCTAGGGTAAAGGATATTAATAGTGATAGTGTGTGTGTGTGTCCAAAGTATAACCCCCTTCACCCCTTTTTTCTTAGGAACGTACGTCAATCACGATTTTACGTCGTGCAGCAAGAAGAAATATGATCTCGATTTTTGCCGTGCCAGAGTGGAATAAAAGTTTATAAATTACGGTGCCGCTTTGGTACTCGATTTTCTTCACGAGATAAGCGCAACTGAAATACGATCGAGTGAAAGAGGGATAGATCTTTGAGGAAAAGGGGAAGAAAAGCTTGATCGACGAAGATCGACCGACAAAGTAGAAATTTCGTTGCAAGAAGACTCTCGGACCCGATACCATCTCTCAAGAGCAGAGAATTCGCCGTTTTTAAAAAAAAGAAACAACCTAGCTGGACCGTATTCTCGCGGTCGAACGTAGCCGACGGTACTTAATGCACACGGGTATTGTCGCTAATGCGCGAAGAAGCGCAAGAAGAAGATGAATAGGGAAGCTGCCGCTCGCCGTGATGCATCCCGCCGTTGCACGCCGGCCGTTGGATCGCTGTTGTACGGGTGCATCAATCAGTCGTCGGTGCAATCTGTCGAGCGCGACGCCTTTAAGGCGATTCTCGCTTGTCAGCGCATCTGCCGCGGCGTCTCTCTCTCTTTCTCTCTGTAGGCCGCGAAATGTAGGACGGGAGACGTTTGTTTCACACCGGCCACTCGATTTGTCCTACAGCGTGACCACGTTTCTAATAGCACCGACTTTAACTTCAAGTAAGGATTTTATCAGGAAATGGAGAGAGAGGATACGGAAGTATCTATGGAGGACTATCTCTGTGTATTAAATGTGATGTGCTGTTACATCAAAAGTTTCAAGGTTTTAAAAAAGGGTTTGAAGTTGTTAGTATCAATTGTATCAATTGAATATTCCAGAAACTTGAAATAAGAATTATATTTGAATTTCGTAGAAAAATTTCTATTAGGTACTCTAAATTGAAAATAATTTAAAGTCATCATTGAATATTTTGAATTATTTGTTAAAAATGCAATTGCACCAGTGCATCAAAGTTTCATAGAAATATGTTGCTTTTAATATCATTTAATTCATATCAATGACATTCTAATATATCTCCAATCCTTTCAAAGATATAACACGGCCCAGTTTCGTGGAACACCCTGTATGAATATAGGATTCACGTATAAGTTATTTACCATTTAAAGTAATAGAGATTTTTTTAAGAAATTCCAATATAACTCTTATTTCAGGTCTCTGGAATATTCATTTACTGTATTTTTACCAACTACTCCATTCAGTACAATTCTACATTTTGCTATTTCCCTTTAGCATAGGTACTTGGCTTCATCAATAACCACCAAGTTCAGTTCTAATCCCGATTGTTCATCAACCCCATTCATGAAACAATTTTTTTGACACCTTTACAACCAAAGTTCCACATGAGATAGTCCTCCTTGCTTCTACCCTCCATAGCAGTATGACAGGATTTCGACTGTTCTAGTTAAAGATACACATATGCATAGTTATATCATCGTTTGAACGTTTACCACAAATTAATCAGGTTAACGAGGAAATTTACAATCGATGTAAATACTCACGCGAATGTGAAACCTTTTTTAACAAATTGCACTCGTTTGTTCCAGCTAATTTATAGTTGTCAAGCTCGTCGTATCGCCAAATTATATGTCTCGGTATAATCGACGTATACCTACCACGTAAATCTCGCGACGTGGTTAATAATTTAACTCGAATGGATTCGACCGATACGGAGCATGAGTCGTTCGATTAACAATGAGAAAGATCGACCGAGACGACGTAGAGGAACGATCGTGCGCATACCTCGGCTACTGGTGCTTATGATTTATGTTGCAACGTAATATATATGCTCGTGTATTCTTGTAGTTACACGCGATATCGTTCGGTAGACGTACGAGATCTCGCTTCGGAGACTCGTCAGCGAGAGAATCTGCCGCGAGGAAAGATATCTCTGTGCTAGCAGATGTTGGAGACGAGCTGTCGAGGACCCACCGAGCTTTCTTCCAACAGATTTCTCGGCTTGTTCCTACTTAAATAATATCTTAATCACTGGCTGGATAAATTTCTACAGTTCTTTCCAAAATCTGTCTCTCTCTTTTTTTATTCTCTAAGTTGCTCTTTCTATTTTCGTTGATCGTAGTTTCGTGCGTCGGTCACAAATCAAGAGGATCCTATCGCAGTCTTCTCGAGGATGATCAATCGACCGGCTGACACCTGCCACCGTCCTTTAACCTGGCATCTCCTACAACGACGATGGTGCTCTTCGATCGAGTCCACCTTTCACCTCACGGAGTGTCCTCCGTGTTTTCCTACGTGACTGCTGGTCAAAGCTCGTTTCCGTCGAGAAAGTTGTGAATGAAAATATTGATGAACCGCAGCAAGCCGGAGAAACAGCCTTCGCGCTCTAGCAAAAATATTTTCGTGCGTTCCTTCGAATCAACGACGAACGACGCGCGACTAGTTCTTTTTATTCCACTTGGTTAAAAAAAAAACTACTAATACCTGAGTTTAGAGAGGAACGCGGAGACACGCCGTTTCTTTCTTTTAATTCGCTCGCGACCTCAATGATAGCGCTCGAGTACGCCGACGGAAATTCGTTTCGCACATCCTAGAAGTCGCGTATACGGGAGTCGCATTATGCATTTCACAGTGCATAAGTCCTGCAGCTGCCTCGGAATCCAGACGAACGGTTGGAGTGACGTCCCGTCGCGTTTCTCGCTTCTTCGCGAAAATTGCTCTTACAGAAAATTCATGGCGCGCGTGCGAAAAAGTTGAAAAAAACTTTGCTTCGCTATATATATTGTAGGACATCCTTTCTAGAAGAGCACCCAGTTAGAAAACTTACAAATGTTCAAGGTAAAATCGGTTATTCGGTGGAAACAATCGATAATAGCTAAGTGCTGGCTAGGAAAGAGGTAAAGGAGCGTTATCGACGAAACGTTAAGCAATTAAACGTTGTGCGACTTAACGATACGACGCCGTCGGAAAGCCATGCGCATTACTCACGGACCCGGCGGTGTACTCTCATGGCTAATGGGCCACGATATTAATTATGATTCATTTAGATAGTCATCGGATTAATGCACGCTCGCACGGGTTACTGCGGTGACGGGCTCGCGCGCCGAGACCTCCGAGTATCGCCACCACAAGTGCATCCTAATGTCCGACCTCTCCTTCTCTCTCTGTTATTTCCATATTACGTATCTCGTTTCTCTTATTAATTTTCTCCCAGGACTCTCGCGTCGTTCTCTCTCACGATCTTCTCGTCTTCCTATTTCTTTATCCCCTTATCCATTTCTCTTCTTCCTTCCTCTCATTTTCCTTTCTCTCGAATCTCTAACTCGCTGTTGTCTGTAAATATTGTGGGAAGTTCAAGGATACTTTGAGAGCCCTGCTTCGACGATACTCAAGGTTCTAAGCAAATATTCAAGTACCACGGCAAATAAGACGCGCTACCGTCCATGGTCTAGCAAATCTTTGCATTGTGCGTACGAGGATACACCGAGGATTGGTTGCGTGGCCAAAGGTCGTAACGATGCTTTCCGATTTCTCTTGCTTGAAAAGACGAGTATGTTGCAATTCTTCTTACTCGTCTAGCTTAACTTTTCGATAGAAATGATATCCGAAATTTTAATCACGTTTTGACCCTTTAACCACTTGCCTTATGATTTAATTCGACGATCAAATTAATACTAGAAATTTAGAAAAAATGAATCATAAGCTTGTCCAGAGACTAATGAACACTAAAAAGCAAATAAATAAAAAATATAAATTTTGAAGAATTGAACCATGAGTTTGAGTCTCACACGATATTATAAGGCAAAGAGTTAAAATGCTCTCTTAGAAGTTTGTAGATTAAAAATGAAGCTTATATATTTATATATATTGTGAATAAACTTCAGTTTCAATCTCCAAATGGCAGTTATGACCGCTTTTGCCCATTGGAGGGTCAAATCGAAGTTAAAATTTCGACTCAAGTAGTTTGCTAAATTTCATGCATTGATTCCTTTAAAAATAAATTGAAGAATCAAGAATCATCTCTTTCCCTGTACCCTGTTTTTTAACAATCTCTCTACTCAAATTTTACAGACGCAATTTACCAATTTTCGATTGTAAAGATCGTTTCTCGAGCACGCGCGCGTCCGTAACTCTCGAAATACGAGCAAGGGATACCATTCAAACTACATACTTTCGAATAGTTAAATATATAGACCAACCTTGTAAGCGGAGTTTGCTTCAAACCCATGACGAAGCGTGAACGTTAATATTTTCTCCGGTGCTTAACCCCCGAACAACACCAAAAATCGGTACAAAATGAACGTTCATCGATTTCGTTAAAAAAAAAATTGGACACGACTTGTGTGTCCAATTATAAAAAAAAAATATATGTCGATCGTTAAGGAACCGAATAAATTGGACGCAATTTTATTTAGGCGAGAGGTAATCGTGTAAAAGGTTCTCTAAATAATTTCGAAGATCATTCAGAGGGATAAATCATTCAGGGTCACGAGGATGAACGATTTTAATGTCATTGCAAATCCAATTTGATTTCAAAGTCGAAGATCGTTCCAGAGAGGTTGCTCGTAAGAACGATTTCATGCTCGAGAATCCTCGCGATATCCACGGGGCCGAAATGAAAGATTGCACGCGTGTTACACGTATGAGCCATAATTTCCTTTGCTTTCATCTTCGGCTTGACATCAGGGCGCAAGGCCGTTTATTTCGCAAGTACTCGTCTCTCGTTGCACGGAAAGTCTTCATCTCGTCGTCTCGAGCGCGTTATTCGTCATCCTTCATCCCGAGGCTGGACTTTCCTCGCATCTCTTTATCAATTATACAATAATTATTATATAATTGTTATCCCTCGTATGGAAGCTGAAACGAAGCGCATAAATTCTAACGTCCGACAGACGAGCGATTCTTGCTAATTAACGTCTTGGATTTAATATCACGAAGAAAATTTCTCCATGCACGTAGTACAACACGGAAGAGATAGAGATCTTCGATCTTAGAGATATACAAAATTCAAGGTGCTCCTCGTTCCGGTGGCAATGTGGACCTAAGCCTACCAAATTAGAGAGAACGACAAATTGGATGACGACTTTAAGAACTGACCGCAGCCTGCCAAAGATAATCCTTTGCCGATCCTTAAAGGTTTGCCCACTTAGTTACGACTGGAATCCCTGGGAGGTCCCTTTTCTTCGTCAAAACAGGGACCGAAGCTTTTAAGCTTTCTAACCGCGAGAAGGATCTCTCTCGTAAAAGCCAAGTACCTGTCGAACCTAGCTACGAAAAATCAGAACACAAATTCGCGATAATCCTCGAAGGAAACCGTGGCCTCTTAGCTACCTCGAGAGAGGTCGAGCTGCTGTAGAGGAAAGAAGGAAAAAAATAATCCGACGATACGTAAGAGCATGTGCTCCGAGAGTATAATAGGCCGTATTACGTACACGTTGTCTTCGTATCTCTGCTATATACGGGTAACACGTAGCAATTACAGGTGACTGAGGTCAGTGTTAATACGACAGTCGCGTGAGAGAAGAGTTCCAAAAATGATATGGTTCGCGACTGGCGACATCGCGTTCTCTTGCGTAAGCCTCGTCGTAGCTTCTCTTTCTCGTTGGACAATACACAACGATATATCCTATGGCTCCTAGGAAAAAGGTCTTCTTTCTCTCTTCGCTGTATCTAGTAGGAATATATTAATTTAGCGTGCTCATTACGTGTTGAGAGTCCTACGCGGTATACGCACGGGCAACAGCAGCAAAGTATTAAAGTGCCCCACGGCCGTCGTAATGACGGCTCTCGGAGTAAGAAGAAGAAATAGAGAGGGACAAGGTCGCGAGAACGTGTTCCACGCGGTATACGATCGTATTATGAAAGCGAATTTCAGCAGGGGCACTTTTTCGTCGAAAACCTATTCCTTTTTTCCTCTCGAGTCTTTGTTAAAAATTGTCTTATCTATGTTGATAGATCAACCGGTAAGGATTTGCTGCATTCTATTTGACATATCCTAAATTTGTTAAATAAAATACAAAACCGAAGAATCCTGTGATCGGTGTACCTGGAAAAGACTTTCGTCCAAAATCAGACTCCAACATTCCGAATTCGTTGCGCATTGCTGCTCGACGTTCTGAGACTTAAAGACGATCTGCTGCACTTCGTTCATGTGTGTCTTCGACGCTCGAGAAAAGTTTAAGGATCTCCAGCCGACGAAAGAATCCAACGAAGTGTAGAAAAAAAGGAAACGGTAGAGTTCGAAGAGGAAAGCTCCGACGATCCTCTCTTCTTCAAGGTGTCTCCAAACACGAGGAAGCGGACGGAACGCGACGGTTTAGAGAGGCGATCATTGCGCAAGGTAGACCTTACACTTTGGCACTTACATCTCGAGTCGATCGCTCGCTGTCGATCCTCACGTAATCCCAAGGTCCTTCGAGGGCCAGTCGCACGATTTTTTTTATTCAAGAAAACAAGACTTTGCACTTAGATCTTGAAAATTAATGTTGGTTAATACGATCACGTGGAGAATAACTCGAATCCTTCGAAGTTAACCGTTCTTCTTGTATAGGAAACGACGAGCTAGATTTTTCCGCGACACATCCGCGTACACTTCGAGGCGCGTGTCGTCCGTGAGTGTTAGGAGACAAGCGCGTTTGCCGGGAACGCGAGATCGCGGCTGGACGTGTAGAGGATCATGGTAGGGGTACACCACTTCTCCAATTGGCGGCCGTTTTCAACTGTGTTTTCTCTCCACGTGCATGCGAATCCTGCACACGTACATGTTGCGTCACTTCGTACCGGAGACGCCGAGAGCTATCTCGGTAGGTCATTGTCACGATCATCGTTTTCTTCTTCTTTTACTCCACCTTCTGTTTATTCTTATTTCTTCTATCCTTGGTCATGTATACGGATGCACGAAAATAAGTGAATTTCAGGATAAAATTGATCTGGGTGATTAATGGGGGATCGTTTTATTTTTATTATCACTTAGAGTGTGTTGGTTGCTAAAGAGAGCAATTTTCTTAGACATTCATATTTAGGACCATTTCCGAAATATGAATATTTGACTAAAAAACCTAGTAGGGGAATCACCTTTGTATTTTAACATAGATTTTCCAAAACAAAATACAAACGTTCAATGTCACAACGAAAACAATACGGCCGATATGTAATGAAGTTAGATGCATATCGTTTGGTGTTGCCAATATTGAAATTGAAAAACTATCTTTTGATATACAAAGGTGGTCCAATTTAGTTGCCGGTCCAATATACCATACTTTCCCCTATATCTTTAGTTTTATACCTTTTTGGATTTTTATAGGTTTATCGACAAATATTTTGGATTTCTGTTTCAAAATAATAGAAAAAGTAGGAGAGAACGTGCCTTTTTCGATGTTTCGCTCCGATACTTATAATGGAATGATTTATAACTTCGCCATTTTGTATCGTTTGAAAGAAGAAAAAAAATTTGTTTCAACACTCGAAGGTTGTAGTAAAATAATATAAAAATTTCAGAATGATACAATAATTTTATCACCTCTAAAAAAATGCCTGAAAAATGACTTATTTTCGAGCGTTTAATCTCCTCGCGGCTGTAAATAAATTACCCGTTTGCGTAAGACGGATAGCGTGAAAAGTAACACACTTTTCTATTATTGTTGTCTCACAAACTGAGTTTCCTCTGGTGAAAATTTTCTCGCGATCCATAGACGTCGAAATCCGCGCGCATAACCGCGATAAAATTTGATTTGTATCATATAAAACTCGTCGAACGGAACGAACGATGGTCAAGAATCGGTCCAAACCATTCAAAGAATCGTTCTCGCTCGAAATAATGAACGCACGACCTCGGGATATGATTTTTCAAAAAAAACTTTGAGACTACGGTAGACATGGAAAAATCTATTTCCAATCGTCGCAATCGAGTTCCCTGTATAAAACAACCGTTTGTTAAATTTAAATCGAATTCCAGGTAACGTTTTTCCCTCGAACGAACTCCATAACGTTGGAATTCGTATCGTTCGTGGTGAAAGCGTATCTTACGAACGCCACGATTGTTTTAACGCGTTGGATATTGCACTCGTACACGTACTTACGCGAAACTTGGCGAGCCAAACGTAAAAACCGATAAATTCTTGCCAAAAACCGTTAGGAGATCCGTGCGTGCGAATTTCATCGACTATCTTAATTACATGAAAGAGATCCGTGCATCTAGTTTACCGTTCGATCGGTCGAGTTTAATCGAAGCATTGATTAACGAATTAAAAAGTGTAGGTATGCCGTACGATGACGAGCCGCGAAATCGCGTGTTTCGCGGGCACGCATTTAAAGATGCTGAATCAAGTAGTCGAGGTGGAGTCCTTCGACGACGAGTCATCGAGTCGCACGATATCGTGGCTCGAACGTTAGACGCACCGAATAAAGTAGTAATCACGATCCACGGAAGGTCGTAAAAATATGTTGCGTAACCGGCACCTACAATAACCTACAAGAAAGAGAGAAATAGAGAAAAGAGCAGGCCTCGGAAACTGCAACCGGTAATGACGCGTCCGGATCGTTGTCCTGCTAAAGACCATTAACGTATAGTACTATACACGTCGATGCGAGAGACGGACCGGATCGGTAGGCTCGAAGCGAACGAGCCTAGGTGCGATAAAAGCCGTAAAAATATTCCTCGATCTCGAGCGAAACCTCGTAAGGAGCTCGAACTCACGATTTTCCGTTTTCCGACACACGAACACGAAGTAGCCGTGTTAATGGACTGCCCTCTCTTAAAATCCACGCGAAAGCACTTTGTGCGTGTAATAAGATGGAGACAGGAGCGATAAAGGAAGAGTCTTTGCTGATTTTCGTTCCGTAGGAGCTCTTTCTCCTATTAGCGGTGTTTAACATCCCGTGTCGAAATGTTAATCGTCATTTGACCTTCCAAAATGGCAGCTTATGGAATACGAACAATATATCTATAGATATTTTTGTTAATTTTATTTTTTTTGTATTAAATATACTTTGGTTTCAGTCTCCAAATGGCAGTTATGTCAGTTTTTAACCATTAGAGCCTGGAGGGTCAAAACTTACATTGGTTTTGTAGGTTTTTGTAGGGTCAAACCAAAGTTTAGATCAATCCTTAAATTTTTGTTTCAGCCTCCAAATGGCAGTTATGTCAGCTTTTAACCATTGGAGCCTGGAGGGTCAAAACGAAACTTATAAACTTAGTATAAACGAGGTTTATAAGCTTTGTTTTGACCCTTCAAAACCTAAATTAATTTTCTAGGTTTTTGTAGATTCAAGCCAAAGTTTAGATCAATCGTTAAATTTTGGTTTCATCCTCCAAATGGCAGTTATGTCCGCTTTTACCATTAGAGGGTCAAACCAAAGTTAAAATTTCGACTCAGGATGCGAAATTAAAAATAAAATTGATTCTACTCCTGAAATTATCGTTCTCTCTGTCTCCATTAGATACAAGTCTCTAATAAATATAAAAAAAAGGCTAAAGGAAACGGACAAAGCGTAGGTGTAGACAAATTTTTGTCAAGTTACAGATCGCGTCCATCGACTCGTTACATTAAGATGCGGTTACGACGTGTAATTGTCGGGTACGTGCCGGCCCATACGGGATACCGAGAGAAACTGCATCGGTGCATTCGCGGTCGACGCTGTAAATAAAGAGTGTCCCGTTTATGGACCGTAAACGCCGCTCTAACTACGCGTGCTTCTACGCGCGCCTTTACCCGCCGCTTATTCTTATCTTCCTTGCCGTCTGTTTCCTACTTCGTATATCACCGGTACGCCTCGCCGCGGTATCATCGTGCCATCCTGAACCTCTCATTAAGGATTTTCGAAAAAAAAACAACAACGAATGACGGAATGCCTGGAGAAGTTTTCGCGAAGGACCTTTTAAAGTTCCTTTTCTTTCTCTCACTTTGCTTTCCGGCGCTTTTAAACGTTATAAATTCCTTCACACCGGTTAATTACACTACGGATTATGATTCGCTATAAACAACCCATTAGATTGAAGCCGACTCAACGCTCTCGACGATATTTAATCTTGTACTACGGCCGATCGAGGAAGTGCAATTAATTAAGATATTACTAAAGTGCCTGATGTTTTTTTTATATCTCATTCAATTTAGATAAAACTGTACGAAACTTTCTCCAGTATTCGAATCTTAAGAATAAACTTAAAGCGGTAATCGCGAAATCAGGGTCGAAAGACGTACCTGGAACGAGCGGTGGTGCGGATGATGGGGATGATGAAATTGCGGTGTGTGAATCATGTCGTCGGTCTCGGGATCCTCGCACCTGGATGACTTCGCGACCTCGACGTTACCCGAGCCGTTGACGGCAACGTCACCCTTCGCGCTCGTAAATTCCTCTGCTCCTTCTTCCTTTTCCTCTTCTTCTTCTTTCTCTTCTTCTTCGTCGTCTTTTCCCAAGTCTTTTTGCTTCTTCTTTTTCCTCACTTCGGACTTCGTTTCCTAGAGAACAGGAATCTTTCGAGTCACAGATTTATGGATTTTATTGATCGCGTGAAACGATGTTGTATTATTGGTGAATGTTACAACACACCGTCGACAGATCGTTCCACGAAATCAGAGGAAATTTGTTAAAAAAAGGAAATGGAATTTAGGATATATTTCTAACGTTGTACCTCGACCTCTGGCTGAGCCTCATCGAGGCCGACGAGTTGAAGCGCCTCCTCGAGATTGAATCCGTCGGGTAGACCAAGATTGTCGCTTCCTAGAAGACCCTCTACGCTGGCACTTTCTAGAAGACTATCACCGAGTAACTCCGACGTGAAATCATTCTCTAGTCCTAAGGTATCGTTCAAGCCCAAAGAATCATCGGATAATCCAGCCAAAGGATGATGGTCCAAGCCCAAAGAAGGCTCCCTGAGAAGTTGATCGTCGCTCTCGGTACTGCTACTTCCCTTCTGACTACCGGAACTGAGTATGTATTCCCCTGTAACCCGTGTGTACAGTGTTAAAACTCAACTTGAGGAAAATAACATAAAATTTCGTGATGCCTTTCGTTGCCTCGTTTTCGACAGTCTTTATATTACACAATACGTTCTTATACAATCGTCAAAGTAATTAAGAACGAGCGCAGCTAACCTTATCGAGTACCCATCGTTCCATTATGTCGCGCACCCGTGTCACGTGAACGCACTCATTTTCAAAACGCTTCACTGCACAGCACAAAAATAGTAAGAGAACTCGCGGGAATTTTCGAAGGAAAAGAACAGACTCAACTCGAGCGAAACGCGTTCCGTTTCGAAGCGCGGCACTCGAAAACTGACTGGCACCGACGGACAGGTCAAATTTTCGGGGGAGGTGGAGACCGAGGAAAAAACGTAACTAATTGAGGGACAAAGGGGTGTTGTTGAAGATCCACCTGCTGCCTCGAGCAACCCCCGAAACGTTCCCGCCCCACGGCCAATCGCGCGTCCCCATCTCTTCCCACTTTGCCCCTCACGCACGCTCCGAAAGATGACCTGGAATGTCCGATGGAAAACCTTACACGTTTTCGGAAACGCACGAATGTATTTTTACATTTCCGTGTTTCTCCTTCGTGAGAATAAAAAAAAATGAATAGAAATTAAGAATAGCAGGTTGATTTTATTGACTATAGAAAAATGACGAAAAGTTTATTTTTTGTAGCAAAGGTACGTTCCCTGGCTCGTCCTGAAATTCTTACGAGTCCCACACCTCTTTTTCGACCGTCGGTCGATGTTATTAGAGATAATAATCTCATAAAATAATAATTCTTTCGGAGCTACCTACGGAGCTGTCGGACAGGTAAGGAGAAGGGATAGAAGAAAAAGGGAAGGATTTTCGTGAGTGAGTCTCGAAGATCGCACCTTTCCAATGCCTATTACATTAACGAGTGGTGCCAGCCATTGTCTGTCCCAAATGCAAGGTCGACCGCACGATAATGGCCGCTTGTAATTTGGGGGAACCACGGTGGTGTACCATCCCCTTTTCTTCGACGAAAAGGCTCTCGAATCCTTTTCAAAAAGTACTGACTTTTAGCCCATCTTCGAAACGTCAGCCACGATTGACGTGAAAAGGAAAAGGATTCTCGCGAATGGCGTGAAAAAAGGGGTGGTCAATTTAATTCCTTGTCCTACATTTTTTTTTTTCGAACGATTAACAAAATAAACGGATCAATGAACAGATTACGTTTTGAAGAATTCTAACCGTCGGTAGAAAGGTTCCAATTTGAGAGACGAAAAGAATGATCGTTTGTAGAACTCGTAGCGCGTCTAATGGCATCGTCGTACAGTCTTTTCTGAATTCCACGGCTTCTTTGAACTCGCGGGAGCCCGTCCTTTTCCACGGCCACGGTAACGTCGACAGATCATTTCTCATATTTCGCGCGCACGCCTAACGACCGTTTCCTCCAGCTAGTATCCTCTCTCTTCCCTTCTCTCCCGTTACCACCCTTATATCCAGGATAATAATTCCCGCGTTACTCGACAAAATTTTTGGGCCAGTGGTCCTTTCATCCCATACCCCGAGGAAAAAGGTATCCGAACTAATACCTTTCGTTCCCTATTTACTCATACACGGCATATACAAACGTGAATCCTCGCGTTCGAATGCGGCAGCACGATTATCCTACCCTGTACTTGACAGATATATCGCGTTCTGTCTTATTCGCACCCTCCGTCTATCTCTTTTTTGCTCGAGCATCAAAAGGAAGGTCTGTGACAATGAATGAAATTGGCCTTCTGACGACTCACTTTTCTGTGATCTGAGGATTTCGCGTGACACCTGACTACATGGCAAAGAAGAGTCTCTAATCGTGATTCTACTTTGACGTAATTGTTTCGGGTCTTGGCAATGCATAATAATCGAGTAGACATATCCTACGTGTCAATGAGAAAGTTCAGAAAACATCAATGACTATTTCTACGCGAACTATACGACCGAAAGGGTTAACAGTATCGTACGAGATAATAATACGAACAGTGGAACGATGAGTTCTCAATGACATCTGTCGTGCGATCGACGATCGTGATAAATCGTCATTTGAGCAAGCGTAAAATGCGTCTAACAACTTCGTATCTCTGATAAAACGCTCGAAACTTACGTCTCTATCTCGTCTCCTCGTAGAAGAATTTAATCCAAAAAACACGGACAAATATAATCCCAAGTGTTCACAAGTTTTATCACAGAACACAAACTTCAACCAACGTTCAGTCACGACACTATTTTCAGATCGCTATAATACTCCAACTCACACTAATCGCGTCCTTCGATACCACAATGAATCCTCACGATTGAAAACAGTTCTACCGTCGTACACATGAAACTGTCCTGCATCTTGAACATCTTCAAGACGCGTTCTCGCGATTGTTAGAATACCTCTGAAGCGAAGAGCGTGTCCAAGGACGTCATATTAAAAATTCGATCCCTCTTCTTCTTCCACGAGAAAAACGCACAAACCGTGTTTCGCGATACGAAGGATAAAATAATTGAACGGAAGCACAATTTCCGAAGGTTTCCTTTATCACGAGTAGTCCGTGAAGCATCGAATCTCGAATCTGTTGGAAGTCATAACGACGAATCGTGGTCGCTCGAGGATTTCGATGCAGGCACAGCATGGAGTCGACTGATAGACTATCGCGTACCGAGGCATTGCCTAACCACGGGCCCGCTCGAGAGTATCGTGCCGGGCTCTCCCGTGAAAAAAAAACGGACCAATCACGACGGGGTTGGCTGTTATTCCAATATGGCTGCCAGACAATGCCGTGCCGCCGCGGGGCAGAAGCGGGAGAGAGGGAGAAACATGGTGAGGGAGAGAGGGGAGAAAGAGGAGGGAAGGTCTCTACCCATAATGCCATTCTCCGGCTCCCCACTGCGAGCAGGGAGCGTATACCGAGGCTCGGATCTCTCCAAGGCGTCGTGCGGCGCCACGGCCTCGGTCAGGGGTGCATCTTGCCTCGCCATTGCCCCGAGTCATCCTTCCTCCGCAACCCTCCCGCGACTAGAATCTTCTATCCTTCTCCTACAGATCTATTCGATTTCCTACATAGAAATTTATCCATCCAGAACTCTCTTCGAAATTAAAGTACTTCAGAAGGTTCAACGTTTGGAAAAATTAATACGATCGACTTCTTTTAGAGTTGGTTTATGATAAACAGTGATCGAGTGCAAAGTGAAATTTCTAAAGAACACTCTCATGATCGTGCTACCATCGTTCGATCGCTGTCCTCGACATTGTTTTTCGTACGTTTGTACAAACACGACTACTACTCGGTGTCCGCAGTGACTAGCGATTCTTAGAGTCAGCCGGGCAAGACACCGCCGGAAGATAAAGGTTGTAAACCACTGCCGTTTAGATACCATCTAAATCCTGTCAAATGCTCGACTCGTTGATACCCTTTATTCTTACGTCGTCGCTCGGATTCGTGGATCGGATTAATCGTATAATTGCTGAAGGAGACTCCTCGTTGGTGAACAAGAAATTCATTGCTGGAGGTTCGATTTATGCTAGATCCCCACAGCCTTTGAGGGTATTAATCGATGTAAATGAATAGCTGAGACCCACGTTCGATCTCGAAGCTTAATTATACCAACGTAAAAATCTATCGAACGATTCCCTAGCATCGAATATTACTCGTACTGAAAACACTGATTTATTTAGCAATAAGTGCAAATCACTGTATCCCCTGGCGTTCCGCCATGAGCGAAACACACGAGCGCCGACAAAAGTGTAACGTAACAATGCGTGCTCGATCTTCTGGAACCGTCGTGGAAGAACAGAGCGCCGTCTGGGACACCCCGTGTACGTGATAAATAATAGTAGCTGCATGAACTTGTGCTTTTCCAGCATTGTGCCCCGTCTCGCTACGCCGCCATCCGATACGATCGTGCTCTTTGACTTCTTCTTCTCTTTACCCCTCCATCTAGTCCTCCGGTATCCTTTTTTTTTTGGACTATCCCCCCTCCACAATATCCTCTCTTCACTTCATTTCCAGTGGAGTTATGCGAGTTTGAATAACCAACGGGATCCGTCGGAAGCGACGAATCTATTTTCCCGTCTTTGTCGTTGCGGGGACAACGCAGAAAAAAATTGCCGTTTCCTCGAGGATGGACGATCGGGACAAACGAGATGAGATCGCATACTCGTGAAAGTAGACTCTGCTTGGGAACGACGCTCTCTTCCTAGGTTTAATGAATCAAACATGCGCTACGTGTGGGAGCTACGTTGGACGTCTTTGGAAAACACAGGATCAGGAGATGAAAAATGAACTAGAAGATAGATCGAAGGTACGTATTGCATTTAAAGTTTAACATCGATACGCGTAATGATTTAGATGCTATCTTTAGTGATTACTAATATCTACAATTAAAATCATCTTTTCTCGAAGGTCAATAGACGATCATTTATCATCGAACACGAGAGATCTTTCAAAAGTACATTTTCCGGTTAAGATCGAATGGGAATATATCAAAGTATCGAGTGCCGCGAGCGATAACACAATTAAAGCAGTAATGGACGCTGAAAAACGTTGGTCATCGTTCGGGCAACGGCCGTGGTGTCGTAGCTTTCTAGCGGTGTCTAAGCGGATTTGTTAATACACCAGGCATCGTACGCTTCGTTGACCGTGAAACCGTACGATGAATTTCATTTGAATACGTCGCTAACCCTAAAAACTTGTTCCCCAAAGAGATTTAGCATCACTTTACGTACGTCTTTCGATGGGAAGGAAGGAAGAGTTCGAGAACGTATCGGCAAAGTATAAAAACGGGGTCAGAAAACCAGCTCACACCTCGTACGTTGTTACGAGTCATTCACGATCTCGTGGACGCCGTCAATGAGCATTGTTGCCGCCTCATAGTATGACGCTTCGCTCTTCGTGTTTAGGTTGCACTTTTCGATGGCCACGCGTCCATGACCGCACCGGTAGCCAAGTCATGCTTAGAAGGTGCATTTTTTACATTTCGACTACCGAAAAGCAAGGTATCCCGTTAGTCCATCCTCGCCTGTAAAACGTAGTAGAACCGCGAGATTATCGGCACCGCGCTCGTCGAACGAATTTACTCGGTGAAAGGCGACCGACTCGTAAAGTAGATACAAACGTAAGTTTTATCGTAGAACTGTACGGATTTGCTAATAAAGTTTCGAATTTATAAGACATGGAACGTATAAGAAGGGCGAGGTCGAGAGCCAAGCACGGTTGGCAGCAGCGGTACGAGAGGAACTTAAGTTTCTTCCTGCCGGAGATAGGATCTTAACGTACGAAACGACGTACCAAGAGAGGATGCTGCCGTTGCAACCCGCTCTTTACGAGATTCTACGATCTTGATCTCAAGCAAACTCGGGAAAGGCGCGTGGAAAAATAGCGACGGGAGCGCGTGAAATTAGCGGTGAGTGACTCCTTCGACTTCCGAGATTCTCAAGAGATAGTTTCTGACCCTGAAGTAAAAATGACATCTACTTGTGTTCAAAGTGTAGAAAGGAAACCGTTTTGTTCATCGTGCGTGAAAGAAGAAAAAGTACCGGGCTGATCACTGATGGTATTTACTACTGCATAGGGCCTATGCAAAGTTTTAGCCTACATTTTTGTGACCCATATTCGAGGGGATCACGACCTCGGAAGTTGTTGGTGTTGCAAGTTGTCATGATGCACGGGTTGAGAAAGAGGCACGATGGGATCCCCGCCATGACAGACCAGATTTGAAATCAGTTAATCGGTAGCAGTACCGTATCGGTCTTCCTCATAAACTCACGGCGCTTTCTTCGATCGTGCAACAAAGCGATCGTAGGTGCATCGCGGGAAAAGGAATCGTCATGCGATTCTTTTGCTCTCTCCTTTTCAACATGGACTCTTTCTCTAATAAATGAACGTTCATGAAACACCGATCTAGTGATTTCACAAAGTTTCGCCGTTCATGATTCTCTTCCCCATTCGAATGCAAAAGGACGAGAGTTTGTGGTCGAACGAGTTCTTAAATATTAATCGCCGAGAAAGGAATTTGCTTTGTAACGAAAGTCCGCGAGATTTCGAGAGAAACTTTCTCAGGGATGTGTTTCGTGGAACAGGAAGAAAGAAAAAAGAAGGATTCGATGCAATAATGATAGGTTGGAGGTTGTCTCGAGAGGGTGTCTAGAAAGGGCTAATGGTACTTGAGGTGACAGGCTGACCTCAACGAACGCGTTCCGATACATATCTATCCTAAATCAACACGATCCCTGCCAGAGGAGCCAACCATGGTATCCTTAACTCCGTCTCTTGTTTATTTAATGTTTGGCTTTGCATTCTTTCCCCATGCACTCGAATTGGTGTTTCCGTACGAAAGATCGATTTACTTTTTAATACTGGAACGACGGTAATCCTTAAAGAAAATGGCCGTGGATGGTTGGTAACGAGGATGATTTTGAAAAAGTTTGAAGAAATCGTTGGAGTCCAACCCTCGTCGAGGCTTCCATTGTGGCAAGAAATTCGAAAAAGTTAAAAAGGCAAAGGAAGACGTGCCACTGATTTAACTTTTCATCCTTACTTGGCAACTGTCATCGTCCACCTTGTCATCGTTATACCCTTAACCCTAATACGAGTTTTATGTTAATGTTCTAATCCGACGCGATAGAGAAACGCGAAGAAGAAGACCTCGTAGCCGCGTCCATTCACGACGAGAATTCAAACGCTTTTGTCGAGGCCGGCCTTTTAAAAATTACTTCGTACCTTCGTTGCTTTTGCCTAATTAAATTATTCCCGAAGCGACGTATTAGACCGTGACTCTTGGTCGTCCGGTCTCGAAAGATGATTAATTTAACGTTACCATCGCCACGTTGGAATTCAGATCGATCGGTCGAAACGTTCCTTCTGCCTATGAGTTATTGCTCCTTGTGATTAATTATGTTCGCGACCAGTTACGCGTCGCGTAGCTATCGTACTCTTAATCTCGATCGAAATTTCTTGCGCTTTCGCGGAAAGGGATTTCGAACGACGACGTTGCACGAATTCTACGAACTGAATATAACAGAAAAGAAAAAATATTCTTCAAGAAATTAACCACGTAGACTCGATATTTTCTTATCGAAGATTATAAGAGACCTTGCGAGCTTACTCTACTCTTTAACGATGAGTCACGGTAAGATAGCGAAACGTCTTTGATGCTAATTATAGTTTAACGAGAAGTCGAAATTCTGTGTTACGTAATGTTGAAAATTATTGTATTTTACCAAAGAGAGAGAGAATCGAACGGTTGGTACCCGTAGCCGTCTATTTTCATCGTCGAAGCTGCTCGGAAGAGTGCCCTCCTGGATTCGGGACGAATCCGTGGCGTGCAACGAGCCACGATATGAGTAATGGTGCGTGCTCGTGTTATACAGAGGGTGGTGGATGTGGCAAGTCATGGCCCCGAGTATCCCTGCGAGACCGTACACGGCACGCCATACCGCGCCATAGAACGGCTATACCGCGGCGTGCCAAGCAGCTGCCCCCGGCAACTCGCGCAACCCCCATGGGGATTTCTGCTAGCCGGACTAACATGGCGGAACACGCACAGCTCCAAATATTGATTCCAGTACTACTCTCTCTCTACCTTTCTCTCAACGACCCAAACTTCGTCACTCTTCGTTTGACCAAAAGGCTGGACCACCCTTTGACGTGTCTAAATAGCTTGGATTTGATTTGACCAGGGTTACATTTCTTTTCGAGGAGAATACAATTTTCCAGAACGTCGATGATCGAATATAGAAAAATGTTCGAAAAAGAACCGGACGCCTCTCCCCGGTTGGGAAAGTACGGCATATGGAATTTGGTGTTACGTCAGAAGAATGAATTTCAGTTTTTCGCGGTTGGGTCCGCTTCCAATTCCGAAGGCACTTCGAACGGAATTAGTCACGGCCGTTGCCACGCATTGCCGCAGTCGGATATTATTTTTTCCTTTCTCGAGAGGGTCCACGTAACGAATCGAAGCGGAAATTAATACGACGCACCGAGAAAAAGTTCACCGTTCGATCGTATTCGGCTCCTTCGTTGGCGAACGCTTCCATTTTAAAGTTGGAGTATATCGATTCTCGAAATTGTGTTTTTCTTTGAATTTAACACTTTGACTGGCACCAAATTTTGTAAGAATTTTACCCTGAGTGATTATAATACAATTTTCATTATTTCAAGTATATAATAATAAATTATGTGTAATGTGTCCCATACAAACTGATTGGATATCCCATCAGCTCAAATATTTTGTACCGCTTCAATTTCAGTGTGACAAAATACAAGAGGTACTTTAAATGTCCGATACAAAAAATGAGTGTCCCTTCAGAACGAATTTTTTCTAAGTCTGGTCCGATAATAACCGATAATATGTAATTTTTTTTCTTTGTTAATAAATTTTTTTAATTCACTTGACACAAGCTGTTTACTTAATTGAAGACATCAATTTTATTCTTCGCACTTAAAAGTTCAACTCAAATGTGTTCATTGTAGTCATGTCTCAATAAATGTAATATGATCAAAGTCTCGAATGTGTTTTGTGTTATATTAATGTGACATTTATATCACTAGAAATTATCTATGATTATTTATGGTGATCACCCCAATCTCACTGAAAAAATAGGTAGCAGTCAAAGTGTTAAATGCATCCGAACCTTGGACCAATCCTGTCCATAAAATAATAAAACAAAATTCGATGGAGCCCTTCGAACTCTGTACGATTAATTTTCAAGTGGAAACGAGAAAACACAGAGAAAAAGTCGAGTGGAGCGTCTGCGCGTACGCATGGCGGATGCGGCCATGCTTTCCACGTGATCTTCCCCCTCGAAAGATTTCGTCCAACGCATGGACACGCATACGCGCCGCCTGGAACGCCCGCGCACGTGGCAGATGTTCCGTTTTATACGTTCACGCATGCGTCCCTCGAGTCTTTCCAACATTGGAGTGCCCAACGCCAATGACCATTTTTTTTTTCAAATTTCGTTCGCCCTTTTCAAAATACCCGTTCAAAAAGTAAACTCCAAAAAAAAAAGAGAGAGCCAAAGTTTCTTCGAGCCACTCGAACTCACGTTGCTCTCTTTCGTTCGATTACTTCTCAAAGCTCAAGATAACGTCGCTGTGAGAGCCGACGAAGGCGGAGTCGAGCAAATCGAACGCCCATTACACGATTTCCGCGCCGGCCACGATCGATATATCCCCGATAATGACGATCTCGCCAACAATGAGTCTCGACTTTATATTCAACGGTAAGGTACACCACGTTGGAATAGCGTTGAGTACAACAGGATGAAAAGCTTCGACACTATTTTTTTTTTTTTCTTTCGTACCCGATTAAAGCTTGCTTCTGGATCAAGAGATAACTCTGGAAGATCTCTACAAAGTTATTTCCCTGAGCCCATAACGCGAGCTACGCCGCACCCAGAGGCGTTCGCGCCCTCGAGACAATGCTATGATAATTTATTCCTGGTATATCAACTTTTTACAACCTGGCCGCGTGTAATCCATCATGCTTCGTCAAATTGGTACATGCGCCTCGCACGATGGTAATCCCTTTTCTCGCATGTTTCCTCCCTTTTCCCCTTTGATCGAGTAACGTTCTCCTTCTTTCTCTCTTATTCTTACGCCAGTAGATCGCGATCGGCACGAGAAGTCAGCTTACTTGTCCGTTGTAACCGCGAGAAACTATTACCATCGTGCACTCGACGTCCTCCTCCTTCTTTATCGTTCGTCTACGTGCCACGAATAAATTTACGTACGTCGCCGACTTTGTAATATTCTCAACAGCTACGCTTTAACTATTCCATTCCACGTTGATCGGTACAAGTAACGATCGATCGTATAATCGTGTGCTGGTCTCGTGATTCATGTCGCGTTAAACCTCGTTGAAAATCTTCCAAGCAGCATCCTTCGATCGATGAGAAAGAAAAAGGGAGTAAAATGAATGAAAAGAGACTTCTTTGGGGCCGTTTCCTTCCGCCATCTTGCCGGTGACTTTTTAGATCTCCATTTTCTCTCGATAAATCTGGGTAGAACAGGGACGGGCAAAGAAATCGAGTGGCTTTTGTGTATATCAGTCGCGCGGCTCATTAATCACACGCGCCGTACGTCGAATAGGCTCGAGCCGATCGACGACGAGATAGCCGCGTAATGAGCTCTCTTGCTCTCTCTCTTTCTCCATCCTTTTCGTCTCTCCGACCGGTAGAACGAACTTATTATATTGCTCGAATCGAATCGCAGCTTCATCGAACTCTGTGCGCACGGTCCAACTCATCCTTCTCAATATTATTGTTGAAAAAAATTATACTGGTTGGTTCGGTTACGTGCACACCGTGCCACTGAGTTTAATTTCCGTAAACGTTAACACGATTACACGGACATGGTCTTCCGTAATCGACAAAGAACACGACAAAGTTAATTATGCAATTATCGGCAATAAAACGTTGCTGGTATTCGAAATTATTTACCACGGCTGCTGGCTAATTTGATCCATCGTGTGGGATTTTCTTGGTTTATTAAGATCTAAGGAAGAAAAGGCTATCTCACGATCTAGAGATTCTCTCTCGAATTTCATGAATTTTTACGTTGGATTCTTTAGAAAAATCAGTGGTGAAACAAAAGAGAGCACGAATCTCTCGGAAGCATCTAGAGAGAGTAAGAGAAAAAGAGAGAAGAGTCAAAGAGGACCCTCGTAAATTGCCTCGACGCTCGATCTCAAAGGCGAAGAGTGGGTTCACGGTGAGACGAGCACGCTCGCTCCGACGTAAAGTAATTAAATGCAGAGGAGAGAGGGAAGCGAAGAAGGGCTGGCCAGATAGACGCTCGAAAGGGAGAGAAAGAAGTGGAGAAGAAGAAGATGAGAAAGAGGAGGGAGAAAGGTAGCGAGGGCGTTCCTGATGCCACTCCCCGACCTCTTCGACGGAACTGGTACCTGCCTGGCAAAGCCCGTCGTTATCCTACCTGAATAAAGTGCAGTCCCTTCGATCCGAGTACTCCCTCAGACACACACACACACATCATCTCTCTCTCTCTTTCTATCCCTTTTAGTTACATGTCCAAGTCGCGACAACGTCCACTCGGATTTCTCACTCGGACACATACACGTCTGATTTTATATATTTTTCTCGACCTCCTTACCTTTATACACTGCACTCCTCGTGATTGAGGAAGGTAATCCGTAAAGTGTAGGTGACTGCAAGAAATCCTGGCCCTCTAAATATCTTACAATGTTTTTTTCCGATAGAATTCTAATTTAAGACAAGTCGATCACGGGAATAATACCGTTGAAAATTTCTATTGTTTCTTACGTAAAATCGAACGTCAAAGTTTCTTGACTCGCCATGATCGATCGAAACTTTTTCGGCGTTCATGCCTTCGAGGAAGTGCATTCGGTCGAGTTTATGGTAATTATAAACGCGAAAGGTGCCGCCAGGTGCCCGGTCGACGCTAAAATTGGTTCTTACAAATTGCCGCGTTAATTTGACACGGTCCGAGTGTAAGCAGCCACCAAGGACCAGCTTGTATTCAGCTGCTCGCTCTGTGCACAAAGAAATCCAATAGAACGCGTGCACCGCGTGCCTAACTGTCCGATCGACTTCTTTAATTAGGACCGAGAGAGATAAATCGATATACGATATCCGTTATGTCGAAAACTTGGCAACGAAAGGTATTTGGTGATCGCTAAAGGGTGAATAATTTTAGAGAGAAATAAAATAATAAATTCTTGTATCTCAACTCACCAGTTTCGAGATCTACCGTGTATGCGAGCCCAGCCCAAGGATCTTCCTCCTGTGGTGGTTTCTCAGCATCTTCGGCTTCTTCCTATAAACAAATTTGCAGTAGGAACGTGGTATCGCGTTAAATTATCTGGAAAATGAGGATGAAGGATGAGTATAAACGATTAGTACGGAATAATTAATCTACGGTTTTTCTACCTATCGGTAGACGAGCGGAAAGTAATGTGTTTTATTAACGAAAAAAAGCTGTGGGGTCTGAAATAGAGATGTTAAAAAAGTATAGAACCACTAGGTCTGTTCGACTTTCGGTTTTTATAAAAAAATCTCCCACTTTTATAAAAACTAAAAGTGCCATTTTTATGATGAACTTTACCTTAACAGGCGTAGAAGTACTTCACGCATTCCTATAGCACAAAGATTATTGAATCGTGATCACATAATAGAAGTTTGCTACACCCTATGCTACAACTTTTCTACGCTAGGTCTCTTCGACTTTCGGTTTTTGGAAATAAATCTCCCACTTTACCTTAACAGGCGTAGAAGGACCTCATACATTCCTATCCCACATCGTGCAAAATTCGAGACATTGTATAAACGTTGGTGATGATCGAAGCGAGACGACAATGGTGACAATTAGAGGAACCTAAACCGAAAAGGGCTGAGGAAAGGTAGAAAGTGAGACGATCCAAGGCCGATTTTCATATAGACGTCATAATCAAGTCCCAAGCGTGCACGAAAGGAGCTAAGGGCGCGCGTATGCCCCCGAACCAAAGGTCGATCATGGCGGCGCGAGCTGCAGTGAAATGAGTTTAATGAAAACAGCATTATACTTCGATCATTAATCATAGAGAGCCTCTGATAGTGGCCATCCAACCACGCGCGTTCTCTCCTTCCATTCGGTCCGCCATCTTTCTCTCTTTCTTTCTCTCTTTCACCACCCTTCTTTCTCTCCCTTTTTCCTCGAACCCCCGGTCTCTTCTTTTTTCCACCCTACCTCCTCGTTTTTCGTCTCTTTTTCACTCCGCGTGATGTATCGTCCGTTGAGTGCCGCGTTATTTCGGCCTCAGTGTTATGAATACAAAGTTCGAACAGCACTCACCCCCCTTTTCAAAACTCATTCCTCTATTTTTCACGAAACCATCATCACCGAATTTATCCTAGGAAAGCGTTACGAAGGAATTTTTCTAATTCTACAGCAAGAAGCAAACTATCGATAGAAAGCTACCCTCGGATCATATCTACGCGATGACCCAAAACCATGCTTCCTAATGACCAAGAAAATATCTCTTTATCGACGACTTTTTCCGTAACGACAAAGAGAAGAATGAGATAAAAGTTCTGAGGATATCTCGATGACTTTTCACGGTCATCGCATCGAACCCGCAGCATCATCTTTTTCAGGGATACCTTGCGTCTTTCGATCGACGCGACAATGGAGGTCCTGTCATCGACGCGGGCCCGTATATTCGCCGGCATAGCTCTCAATTAAGAAACTGTTACGAGTCCGAAGCAACACAATCGGACCGAGGTCTGTGTATATCGGACTCACCTCGATCTCCCGGAATAAATATGAAATCAATGCCCGGCATGGACATCGAACGGCGGCCGTTTATCGAAGCCGACCCACAGCGACGACGACGACGACGATCAAAGCCAGTCATCGTTCCATGAAGCGTTTGTATATACCTCGATACAATCCTGTGCAGGCGATACACCAGCGATACTCCCATCATCCTTGTTATTGGCACCTTAATACGAATTCTCGACAAAGACGGATCTACACGACGAGTCGATGCGATTAGCCGATCGTTTTTTGCGAACGACGTTCAATGATGCGTATCATTTCAATATTTTCTAGTCTTGTCATTCTACAATCTTTATCTTATCCTTGTTAAACAAGATTAACTATTAACCCTTTGCGGTCGTATGTCTACTCTCAGCCACCGAAGCTTTTTTACCATTCCAGTATAATTTTTCAACAGGATCTAAGATTGTTGAACCTAATGTACCCAAATATTCAAATTTAAAAAAGAATTAATAAATCTTGTTTTTTATTCATAATCTTGCATATTATATATTACTGTTCGTTCAACAAAAATTCATTCCCACCAGCATGACACCTATATATAAACTTAATACGACCGCAAAGGGTTAATAATCAAGATGTTCGTAAATTTGGATAAGGAATATCTTCGTGGGAGAAACTTACGTAAACCTACGCCATTTTGCTTTGGATATAGCCAGTGGAAACAATCGAGGAGAAGAGAAAGGGAGAGAGGAGTCCAACCCACTTCGGTTTGCCAGACGCGTTTTCAATTTCCAGGACCATTAATACGACCCTCCGAATTCCCCCACTAGGATGCTCCAATCTCTTGGAGCCTTGCGTATTTTCTCTCTTTCTCTACTATGGCAGAGCCAAGCAAGCTTCCCCTTCCACAGCTCTCGAAGCGATCGAGGGCGCTCCCTCTCGTGTCGAGGGATGCTGTACATCTATCATCTTGGCCGAACCCCGTCGATGCATCGTGCGAACAAATGAACGCTAGCCATTTTGATGGTTTTATGAATACATTTTAGGAGGGTTGCTGCTGTGGTAGAGGGAAGAGAGGATGGAAGTAGAGCGTTGTTTTCGAGATCCCTCTCTCCTTTGCCCCTGATCGAACTTCTCGAGCTTCGTGTCTCTTTATATATATCTCTTTCTCTCATTTCACTCAAGTTTGAAGAGGAAGAGAGAGAGATCGATACCATTTCGCAACGGAGCCGCTCTAATGGAGCCTGTCGCCGAGACGAATACGGATCATTTAGAACCTAGCTCGTGAATTAAAAATTCGACCGAGTCACTTGAAAACTCCAACGATTGTTTTACGCGGCTTACGCGGTTTTAACGACGCGGAAAGCCATTTCCTTGTCAAAACATACTACAAAGATAAGATCGTACCCGGTGAGAGGAACCAAGTGCTTCTACCAATTTCGAAGATTTATCAAAAAGGACATCGAGGTTGAAACAATCTCTTGGCTCTGCTAACTCCAACAATACCTGTCGAGGAAAGTACTGTAGCAAAAGAAAAGGGGTATAAGCTAAAGAAAGAGAGAGAAAGACGGTTCCTCTTTGTTCGAAGCTGTTCGCGGACGGTCGGCGTATCGATCTGTCCGCTTTCGATCGAGGGCCTTCCCTGTATTATTGGACCTTCGAAGGCGGCGTCGTGGCCCTCACAAAGGTAGAACTCTGCTGGAACAATGCGATCTTCGCGGAGCCGAAAGGAGGAGAGATAGCGAAGACTCTTAGGAGAAAAGAAGAAGAGGGACGACGAGAGCACGAAGGTCGTGAAGAGAAGGAAAGATAGTGTAAGAGAGAAGGAAGGACAGAATCGTCGAGAAGTCTGATGAGCTACCCGCCCAGAACGTCGATGCAACGTCATTCTCGGTGACTATCCTACGGACGTTAGCTCGTCTTCGTGCCTTCGAGGATACTCTTCTTAAATGCCCTTCCTGTCCATCCACCGAAACGTGCGAGTCCTTCACCGGTGAACTGGAGAAGGCGAATAGGCGAAGATGGGAGACAAAACACGTGTCTATCGTTTCCAAGTAAAATTAGAAATAAAAGCTTGGAAATTAAAGACACGAAATTGTGAGTGGAATACAGGGTGTCCGCTTCCATGTAGTCAAGCGGACATCTACATGTAGACATCAATGACTTGCATCGAAAAGTCTAATAATATTTTCCGAAATTCGGCTCAGTTAAATAGTTACTAGCTAATAAATATTGGCCAATTACGGCGATTAGCGAAGGAAGGCGGCTTACTCGAGCTTGCAACTAGATTGGCTGATCTTTGGTAGATAATAACTATTTAATTGAGTCGAATTTCGAAAAATGGTATTAGACATTTCGATTGAAGTTATTAATGTGTACATGTAGTCCTCCGCTTGACTATATGGAAGCGGACACTCTGTATAAAGGGACAGGGATGGGTAAATATTAAGAAGAGTAGCAAGGATGATGCTCGTCCCTGCGGTTTTCGATGGAAAGAAAAGATAAGATCGGCGATCGATACGTATTCGAGAATATCGCGCAAGAACGTGCTGGGCGCGTGGGTACCTTCGTGCCTAATCTTCTTCTGTGTCTACCGGCTTCCTCCGTCGGCTTAATCCCCTTTTCTCTTCCTTTCCAGTGGCTCGTGCGACGATCGAAATTTATTTTAGTTCAAAGTATAGATACGTTGTATCAATGACAAAGAAATCGAGAAGAGACATCTCGAGTGAAACAGAGGGACACCGCGTAGGAACTTTATGGAATGCAAGATCTTAAGATCGTGAGGAGATAGCCACCCCGAATGCCGAATTCCAGAGTTGCTCGAGCTCGACTGGCGTTATCTTTGTTTGATGCCTCACCGTCTACTTCCACGTTGATATCGATCTACCGACACGGATCGTTTGTTTCTTGTAATCATACCCACGGGACAGTTCAACGATGAACGAGTATTAATGAGATCAAATCTCGTACGACCCTTTTTTTACATCTTTTTTTTTATCGTTGGACTGTATCGATGAATAGTCCAAGTTCTGATCGCCTTGACCTCGCGATCGTCTGATTCCAAACGTCGAAGTACCTACTATCACGATTTTTATAGAAAAAGAAGATGGTGGGTGTTCCCCAGTCGAAATTTTAACTTTCATTTGACTCTGTAATGGTTAAAAGTAGACATAAGTGCCGTTTGGAGATTGAAACCAAAGTTTAAAGATTGATCTAAACTTTGGTTTCAATCTCCAAATGATAGTTATGTCTGTTTGTAACCTTTAGAGAGTCAAAACCAAGTTTATAAATTTTGTTTTGACCCTCCAAAAGCTACTCTAGGTTTTGGAGAGTCAAACCGAAGTTTAACAATTGATCTAAACTTCGGTTTGACCCTACGAAACCTACAGTAGCTTTTGGAGGGTCAAAACAAAATTTATAAACTTGGTTTTGGCTCTCTAATGGTTACAAACGGACACAATGGTTACAAATTTATTCAAAATATATATAAATCATGATTAAAATTTCGACTTCCTAGGTTCTCTCTTTCCGTGAATAAAAAAATCTTCCGGTACTTTCGCTCGAGCGGACGTAGCGATAGGGAAGAAGATGACAGCCGATGGAGGACATCAACGAACCTTTTTTCTCTCTTTTCTCTAACCACGAGCGTGTGAAAAGCTCGTGTGTGCCCCTCCGGCGATCGAGAGAAGAAGAAAATACGTCGCGCGATAGAAAGCGGGAAGTCATTGCTCGAGGAATGACGGAACAATGGTCCTTAATCGACGAATCGATAATTACGGACAGGAGAAATCTTGGGGCAGCTTCTCGCGACGTTTTTCGAAGGATGAAAATCGAATGAACGGAACTCTGATCATACGTGTATAGAACTCACCTTCTGATTGGTCGCATTAATGGCTTCCAAAGCTTTCAGCTTCTCGATGTCATCCTCGGACTCTTTCCCGGACGTAGATGGGACTTTTTTCGTGGTGCTCGTCGGATCTACCAAGGTAAAACCTAAATCCACGTCCTGCTTCCAGAGCACTTCGATGAGGTCCATGTCCTGAAAATGAACGAGATGAGAATTAATCTGTGGCTATCGTAATGAACTCTCGAAGGAATGATTAACAGTCTTCGTTAATCTTAATACACCTTCGTTTTACATAAATTAATAGGTTCCACGTATAAGATCAAACGTTACGGTCGATACCTGCAACTTTAAGATACCCACGCGAGACTCATTTTTGTTGCGTCTCGGATGTGTCCCTTACAGGGAGTCCCATCGACGAGTACGTACAAAAGTGCATGATTAATGATGCTCGAGTATCGATGCATCTCCGAGTGAGAGAGAGAGAGAGAGATCGAAGAAAAGGACTCGGGAGAAGGGACCAATCACATGACGAGGCACAATCGTCCGGGGCAGCTGGCCCCGTGGCTTTTAATTGAGCCAATTTCGTCGGGTACCTATCCAGCCTCGTTAACCAATCTACGAATTTTCCTCGCCAATCTAATATTGGCATTACTCTCTTCGTTCTCGTCTATCTCGCGTCTTTCCTTCAAATTTTTTCGTACATTCAAAGAAAGAAGAGAAACGTTTAGCGGACAAAGTATTTGTCTGGTACGGGTCTAAAGACTTTTATCAACTTAGTAAAAAGTACAGGAGAGAAAAAGGAGAGAGAGACGTCACGAGTAGGAAAGGAAATCAAAAGGCTCGTTACGATTTCCTCGGAGAAACGTCGTGCCCGAAAGAACACGAGCGGTAACGGCGGCGTACTGAATAGATAATTGAACGAGGAAGCGATTAGGTTTGCCGATTCCTTCACGGTGGACAGGCGTAACAACTCGATCGTGGTCTGTTTAACATCGTTGGACGTTCCGACTCCCCGTTAAATTTCTTTCTTTTCTCCATCGGAAGATTTCTCTATGCTAGGATATAATTGTACGACAGGAAGAGGAAGGACGCGTGAGATCGTGGCAAATTAATTTATGCGACAGCTTCTTTTTAGTCGACTGTTTCCCGATCTTTCCGGAAATTGCGGGAAGTCAGATAAGAAGCTTCAGAACCTGATCGATTTTTATTAGAGATGTACTGACTACTGGCCTACTAGTGGCCAACTTGCCCATAAAAAATATTGTTCTATTATTAATCATTTACTTGGGCTAATCAATTTTAATATTCCGTCTAGAAATTTAAGGCAGATGCAACTCTTTGCTCTTATTTTGCGAATAGTGACACTATAGATAGAATTTGTAATCTTCCTAATTACTATAATCATAACATTGACATTTTTGGGTGTTTCGAACAATCGGCGTTGCAATCTTTCCGTAGGGTGATTTATATGCGTTAAGTCTTTGTGCGTGCGATTGTCCTTCTGGATATAAGGTTTTTCTTTTATATTGTACTTATGAGTGTTCCCGTAAATTGAATAAATTGAAAATTAATCGCAATTATTCATTTTGAACTGAATCAACCTAAATAAATATTAAATACCAATAAAGGAAAAATTTAACAAATAATTATATTACTTATCTTGGTCTAAAGACGTGTTTTGTCATATTTTTGATTGATACTTTAATTGACAGAGCCAACTAGTCGACCAAAAGTGTATTTTAACGGTACATTTTAAATTTTTATATAAAAATTATCGTAAGCGGATATCGATTATCAAGGCGACACCTCGCGGCTCTATCACGATCGGGAGAGCGCACCTTTCAAATCTATTTCGGCGAGCGTGTAATTCGTTGCGAGAAAAGAAACGAGCAAGAGAGGATTGAGGAGGTAAGGCGAGAAATAAGAAAGGAAATAAAGAAAGAAACCGTAGCGTGGGTGTGCGTATGAGGTCGGCCATGTTGGAAAGACACAGCGGGATATCCGCCGCGCCCACAGCTGCCTTCTCCCTCTCTCCTTCTTTTTCTATCCTTTTCCTACCCGCTCCCCTTACCACGAGCTCCTCTTCGCGTTTTACCAGAGCCTATCGATGCACACTAGTCCGCAGACTCGTCCCTCTAATTCACATTCGAGCCAGTGTGACTTCGATCAAAATGAAGCCTTTCTAATCGTTAAACGAGAAAAAGTTTGACGATCGGTTCTCTCCGATAAAAGGATGGTATCATAACTGCATGAAATATATATAAACACGTTTATACATCGATGCCGTGTAAAAGGGTAAGAGGGAGACAGTAGAGAGACAAAGGCGTCGTTAGCGGGAGGCACGAAAAGAGAAGGTGTATCTGTGGATCAGCAATTACACGTGGTTGTCTGGTAATGGCCGACGAGTGTTTATCTAGCATCGCTCGTCCCTCTTCGGATTGTATTGGACGTGTCGCGGATGGCTTTCGGAACCTGGTGTACGAGCTGAGATTCGATACAACGATCGGTACGTGCTCTCGTTTTATCTTCGACGTTTATCTTTCGAAAAAATTCGCTGGTATCGTTTCCTTCGAGTAACGCGTTAAAGGAGAGACAAAGCGACGCCTCTGGTGACTTTGCGGCTTTGGTTATCTTATAGTAGCGAGAGTACCTACCCTGCTTTCTTGAAACTGTTTAAAAATTCGAATAATCTATCTTTCGTGAGAATTTTTGTTCGATAAACGAGTTATTACGATTTCTGAACGCGGAACGCTTCCCCGATGCTCGATTTAGAGACGAGGAAGAAAGTCGTCGAAAGTCATCGTCATCGTGCGTTAAGCCGACGTTTTTGTTGAATTTTCTCCGAGTTAATCGCGAGACGATCTTCCTAGTGAATTCTCTCATCTTTCTCTCTCCCCTTCCATCTTTCTTTGGCGGTACAAAAAGTGTCGCGAGCAAATCGCTTTAATGAGGGACGATAGGAGGACTTTGCCAGCAGAGCCTTTCTATTCCTTCACGCTGACTTCCTTTCAGGGACGGCGATTGGAGTGTTCCGCGAGATGTACGGCGCCATGCATTAAGCTTCCTCTTACAGCAAATGTCTCTTTCTCTATTTCGATTTTGTACAAGCGAGTGCACTCGTTTCCTTTCGATTTGCATTCGCCTTTTACCGCAAACCGATCGACCGTCTCCGTCCGGATTAAATCGGCTTTGACTCGAATCCTTTCCTCTTTCTATTCTTTTCTTTTTTTTTTCACATCCGGTAAAGTCGTACTTCCCGTAGAATCACGACACGATTTCTAAGCAGCTCGATCAATCGGAAGAACCTTCCTTCGATTGCCGAGATCGAAACCTAGTGTTTTCTTCGATCGATTACAAACTTTACCGCACGGCTATATCCTTTCCTCATTACATAAAGCCCCTGCACAGAGTTTGCTACTTTGACCGCAAGAAAAGTTGCATCTATCGAACCTATAAATTATCGGCTTCTCGCTACGGCACGTGGCATTAGCGTCATGAATCGATCATCGCCGCGTTTTCATACAACGAACACTGCAATTTTGTCGGTAGCGCAAACGTGACCGGTTGTGTATACGTTGTAAATATATCGTTTAGGCTTGCTAGACTACGAGAGTGTGTATATCATAAACGAGCAAAAAAAGATTAATATGCACTCGGTGTTGTTACGCGCTCGCTAGGAAATGAACGCGTTCACGCAACGATATTTTGTTCGGCTATTCGCATTCCAGATTGATTATTTTTCTCTACTTTGTTTTCTATGATAAACCAAGCAAGAAATTACTAAGGAAAAAAAGATTTAACACGTTGGACAGTGCTGTATGTAGTGGACAAAAATAGAAAAATTCATTATTTCATTTTGATTTATTTAATCAATAATATTATCATACGATAAGTAAAAAATATGAATATACGGAGCAATATCTAAATCACCATGATGACTAATAGTTGTTGAATATAAAGAATAAGTTTACTAGGGTCTCAATCGTTCCTACCGATGATTTAAGTAATAATTAATTTATGTTTATTTATGTATATAAAGTTTTGTATATATTTTATAAAAATATATTGTTTATCATTGTTTCGTTGTCATTAATAGGGGAGATCGGGGCTAGTTGTCCGAATTTTAGGTTTTTTGTTTCTACAGATTTCTGTAGCTTATATTTTCGAATTTTTTGGTGACCATCATAAAGTTCAACTTCTTAGCAATACATGGAAATTTTTCCTGATGTATGCATCATGATTTTTGCCAAAATGGTCACCACCGCCGATTTCAATGTTTAATGGCCTATTTTACAGAAAAAGGCATGCAGAATATTGTCCCGTTGTCCGTTTTTCGATATCGTTAAGCAATGATGAGAAATTAATTTTTTAAGTGTCGGAGTATGGGTCTATTTCAAGCTTAAAACTGCTGTATCTTTAGAATCAGTCATCCTATCGAAGCGGGACTTGCATATTCGTAAAGAAGAGACTTTCCTCTTTCGAACGAGTATTTGATCGGGCAAATTCGAGATACTTCGATTTTTGACAAAAATCCTGACCTATGCATCATGATTTTTGCCAAAATGGTCACCATCGCCGATTTCAATGTTTAATGGCTCATTTTAAAGATAAAAGCATGCAGAATAATGTTCCGTTGTCCGTTTTTCGATATCGCAACGGAGTGATGAGATATTTCTTTTTTAAGTGTCGGAGTATGGGTCTTTTTCAACCTTCAAACTGCTGTATCTTTCCAACCAGTTATCCTATCGAACCGCGACTTGCGTATTTGTAAAGAAGCGATTTTTCTCTTTCCAACAAGTATTTGATCGGGCAAATTCGAGATGCATCGATTTTTCACAAAAATGCTGACCTATGCATCATGGTTTAGAAAGAAGAAAGCATGCAGAATACTATCCCGTTGTCCGTTTTTCGATATCTTTGCGGAGTGTTGAAAAAATAAATTTTTTAAGTGTCGGAGTGTGGGTCGTTTTCAAGAGAACAATTGCTGTAACTTTTTAACCAGTCATCCTATCGAAGCCACACTGCCATATTCGTAAATTAGAGACTTTTCTCTTTCCAACAAGTATTTGATCGGGCAAATTCGAGATGCATCGATTTTTGACAAAAATCCATAATAAACAAACGTTACAGCCAAAAAAAATGAGGATGGGGCAAGTTGTCCCAGATCTCATTGTCGGGACAACTTACCCCGACGTGTGAGACAACTTGCCCCATTTTCATAGGTTTGTTTCTCGGGTCATAGTTCAGTCAGATCGAAGAGTTTTTAAAAAATTCTGGCAAGGAAATGAAGCTGACAAAATTCTCTTTCTATTACATGTGTGAACTCGTGTGCAATCGATTTTCATTAGTGCCTAGAGATGCTTAAGTAATGTACCCAAAGTAGAATTGAACTTATCAAAATATAAATGTGTCTCTTGAAAAACTGTACCCAAATATGACCAATTTCACTTCCAAACATAAAACTTACATTCAATTTTATCTAGCAGTCATAAACAATTGAAAAAAAAAAATGTTTCTGAGCACACTCGTCAAATGAAAAGTGTGCAAGAACATAAGAAGCGGTTTAAATGAAACGGGTGTAAAATGGTCGTGCAAAGGCTCCATCTCGCGTAAAAATCTTGCAAAGCGTTCGATCCCTTTACAAATTTATCGTTAATCTCGTTACCGCATAACGCCGCCTTAGGTATTCTTCAAACGTCATCGTCCGCGCATTGAATCCTTCACGGAGGAGCATGCAACTCGAAGGAAGCTACGGTCGAAGCCACGGCGGGTCTCCGACCACTCTCTGTGTGTACGATAAATAGACCTAATGGTACTTCTACCGTTAGGTTGACCAGCCATTATCCTCGATTTTCACGCCACCCTTTACCTCGTAAAGAGAGAGAGAGAGACAACTTGCACCGACGACAGCTCGCTACCTTTTTACGGCAGGTGCACGTCGGACTAATTTACGATCGACGCGTCGTCGCTTCTTGTTCTTCCTCTCAACGAGAATAAATCCAATTTAGATCGATCTATCAAGATTTATCTATCGCTTCTCCCATCAAATATATTCTAAATGATATTAGAAAAAAATATTACAAAGTATACGAACGTGTTCACAATTTTACTGAAGTATCGTGATTATCTATACAAAGCCAGTTTCATTATCACCGATCTATGCAAATAAGTTTAAAGAAGTAAAAGTCTATACTCGCTAGGGTCCCTAGGTAGTAAAATTCACGGTGCCAAAGTAATGACTCTTTGGTGAATAAAAGAGAAGAGACCATGCCGAATGGCATACCCATTTCGGTAAATCCTTAGCCCGTGTTCATAAATTACTTAGTATTCGCGCAGTTACAAGTGGCTTTAGACATTTTGCGGTGAACTATGATGGACCACTGACCGCTAATGGGTCCCATGGGTTACGCCCATCCATTTCCACGGAACGTTCGAGAGAGAAGAGGTGAGAGAAAAGCTTTCTTTCGGAAACTCTCTTATCCATTTCTATCGACGATGGATTTCGTGATGGGGAGATGAACCGTTGAAAAAATTATGCACGGTGTCTCGTCAAATCTACAATTCTAACAACCCTCGTGTATCGTTGAAACTGTCGAAGAAATTTGTTGAACTCTCCGATCGTAAGTGTGAATAATGAAAGATCGCAACCGATTAAAAAAAAAACGCCGGAAAAAGCTTCGAATTTTTGTCGGAGAGAACTCGTCTCATCGAGAGAAAGAGAGCAAGAGAAAAAGGAAGAGAGAGGGCTCAAAGGTATAAAGCATTAATTTCCTGGTTTTAATTAGTGCGCCGTGCACGCAGCCGCGCAGTAATGGCGGCCAAGTCTCGACGAAGAGGGGATAAAGGTGAGGCGACGCTAGGAGGGGAATTTGATTAATGATCCTACGGGATCCGTCGGGAGAGAGAGAGGGAAGGAAGATGAAGAAGAAGAAGAGAGGGGAGAAAGCGTATCCTAGGGGACGCCTGTCTTACCGTGGAAAAGCGATCGCTCTGCTCGCCGTATCTCGAGATTTACAGAAATTGCTTCCAAAGCCGAAAAGAAATTTTCTCTACCACGGAAAAGAATACTTTACGTGTTTGATCTTATTTAACGAGAGAGATAAGCTAGATTTTATAAATTTAAATAGAACGATTAAAGTAAAAACACGTTTTAAATGACATTCAATTTGTTCATAACGAAAAAGCACGAGGTCGTTGAAAGGCGTGGCTTTTGGTGCCATGAAAATCGATTTAATTCGAGCGGAACTTTTCAAGGTAAGGGAGGAACTTAATAAGACTCGTGCACGACCCCTTTCAGAGGGAAACCGTGCGAGCGTGCGAGAGGAACAAGGACGAAGAAGAGTAAACCAAAGGGGAACGCGAAAGTCGTACTGAAATTACTCCCTAGAAAAGGGAAGCACGATCTTGCCACGTTTTATGAGAGATTCCTACAAAGAGAGAATAGAAGGGAACGAAGAAAAAAATTCGTTACGACGAGGAAGTTAAAAAATACGAGTTTCAGCATTTCTCACGTATAATGGGAAAGATAAAGAGTGGATTCGACAAAGGATAAGAATGCCAGGAATAAATTTGGAAGGATGTTACTCTGTTTTTACAAGCTTTCATTTAGTTTCACTTGTCTGTATGTATGTAAGCTAAATTTGACCCTCTCACACATGTCCAAACGATTTGAAACATTTTTTTCTCAACCAAATTGTCGATTTTTACTTCGAAACAAATTAAATTCCGAAATTTAAAAAAAAAATCGAAAAACCGATAGATCGTATATCACTGAAGCATAGATAAGACGATCGGTAATGGAGAAAGGCTCGATGGATGAAAAGAAAGCTAGCTGGGTGCTATCGACGTGGGTCGCAGTCCTGGCACCCTCTATCTCGTGTCCCATCGACGTATCATTGATGTAATTCGTATAATGTATCCACGCAACTCGATCCAAGAAGGTAGGAGAAAGAGAGGGAGATAGAGAGAACTTAGGTGTGGTGGTGGGAGATAGAGAGTCGTGTGTTGTGGGATATCGGAGAGGCAAAAGCAGTCAGGGGCGGTGCGTGCACAAAGGGAACGCCGACAGTGCCGTCAGGATCGTTCACCCCGACAGGGGCGTAACTTCTCTCCCTTTTCTCCCCTCTCTTCTTCATCATCTTCACGGCCGTACCCCTATCTCTCTGGAGTATGTAGATAGCCGTGCCCACATTGGATAATTTTTATTCATTTACGTAAAGAAAAGAAGGACACGAGAGTTTGTAAAACGACATGAGAAGAACTACGATACGATATGATTTAATTACAATGTCTGGACCAGTTCTAAACATTTTTTGCGATAAACGACAGTACGTCTTTCTCTACAAACGTTAATAGAAGAAGAGAGAGAATTCAGGAGAAGAGGATACTTCGAGAGAGAGACGATCATTTATCAAGATAGGGTCGATCCTGGATTCTCGCTAATCGTTCCCTTCCCGTACAAAAATCCTTACGCCTTATCTGCTATGCACGATGTCCGATGAAGGAGAAAGGGAGAGAAAAAAGGAGGATGAGTAGAAGCAATCGCGACGTTCCTCGCAAGAGGTACAAGACCTTTAACTTTGATCCTTTATTTTATACATTTTTTCTTCCTCTTCTTCATCTCTTTCTTCTTCGATCATCGATTCGTTCCACGGTGCTTCACCGATCGAGCAACTTCTCTCGTTACTTAATCACCGGCTCTCTAATTTACTTCATCGACGTGCTTTTCCTTCCTAAGTAAAAGAATGGATCTACCTTTTTTTTGGCTCTTTTATTATCGATCGATAAAGTTGCTTTGGAAAACGGGCTTTAACACTTTAAAAATTTTACCTCGAGTAATCATAATAAAATTTATGCATAATAAATGATGTGTAATATGGTTAAATAAGAATATATTCTTATCACTAGCAGTTATCGATGGTGATCATCAACAGTCTCACTGAAGAAATAAGTGATAGCATGGCAGTCAAAGTGATAAAATATAACTTCGTCAAACATTTTCAATAAATTTCTAAATAAAAAATCATTCGATCGTCGTCTCACGAATGAAAAAGAAGGAAACATGGAACGGCAAAATGGCGAAGAGGCTCTCTTAAAAGGACGAACGCGAAGGATCCGGAATTTTTTCAAGATACACCACGATTGGTCCGAACCTTGTAATTACGCGTGGAAGAAAACCGGTCCCGACGGTTTAAAGGATGGACGCCTTCGTTCGCTCGCGGCCGCCATTAGTGCAAATAAGATTCCGTGTTGGGATCCAATGAGAGACTCGATCTTCCGAAATATATTCTTTCTTCGCTTTTTTTTTTTCCTCTCATCTTCTTCTTACGTTCTTAAATCGAAAGAAAAGAAAAATCGATTTTCGTTCGAGGAGGAAGAAGAGAAAAATAAAATGAGGATAGCACATGGTTCCTTCTTTTTTTTTCCTCTCTCTCTCTCTTTCTCCGAGCTCGCTTCTGTGAGAATCGTGCGCGTCGAAGATCGCTCGTCCTCGGCGCGCGTCCCGCGCATCGCCGGAAGAAAGTGCAATTCACGATGCAATCTCCGGGGAACGGGCATCGATCACGCGTGGATCTTCCGCCGCGTCAAAATATTTTCAAAGACATTTCGCGCGACGGGAGCCCGAAGTCGTTCGATTCAAACGGAACTCGCTCATTTCCACGGCCGTTAAATATGTGAAACGGCGTACGCCTCGAGGGAATACGTTTGCTTATATACATCGTTTGTCCACGAGTCTCTATGGTATTAAATTTTTTACGCCTGACGGAAGAAATTTCTCCCTATATCTTTGAAAATTCAAACGAAAAATTATCGAGACGATCTTTCTCAACACCCTTTCAAAGAATTCCTATCGCGAGGGTAGCTGAGAGAGTGGGTAACTTTTTTTTTTTTATTCACAGAACGAATAACGTAACAATGGACTCGATAGAGCTGCTGGTATTAGTGGTAGTGAGAGAAGGGGAGAATCGAGGAGTCTTGACAAATGAAGAAGGCGGCGTCCCTTTGAATTCGCCAGCCGACTAAAGAAAACTCCCACTCTTCGATTCTAGCCTTGCTCTCGAGAAGAGGCAACTTTCCACGTATCTACACGTGTCTTTGCCGGTATAACCAAAGAAAATAATAATAAAAATGTTAACGAGCTGGACGTGGGCTTGACGCGAGAGTGTCCATCTTGACGAGCGAACGTAGTCGATCTTTGGCGAAATGAGAGAAGAAAAAGAAGAGGAACTTCTTCGTTCCCTGTCCGTTTACCAACGATTATGTCGAATGCTCGTATAGTAATTCGCGATTTCGCGTATCTTCGACGCGATCGGCATATCGAGATAATTAAACGGACTAATCGCCGACGATCTCCGTAGACGTTAATGAGCAGATATCCCTTCGATCGTGCATCCTCTCTCTCTCTCCTCGGTTTCTCTTTACAATCTTTCCAAGCAGACGCGATCCATCCAACTACGGTGATAATTACACGTTCTTTGCGCGTTCTACCGATCGCTGCCGCCATTTGTCTTCCAGGTGTTTGCGGGTTATCGACTGAGGATTATAAATGGTATTTGATACAAGATTTATACATTTTTTTATGTAATCGAGTGTGTCTTTCTAATTGCACGCGACCTCAACGACGTTTAAGAAAAAATTAAGTTTCTAAATTTACATTTTTTAAATTGTAACTGGAAAAGGATATACAGGGTGTCCGCTTCCATGTAGTCAAGCGGAGGATTATATGTACACATCAATGACTTGAATCGAAATGTCTAATACCATTTTTCGAAATTCGTTTCAGTTAAATTGTTATTAACGAACAAAGATCGGCCAATCACGACGAGCAGCGACATGTAACGTTGTTTATTGTGGATTTCTCCTCTTACCGCTACATCTCTTGCCTAGTTGCGAGCTCGAGTGAACCGCCTTCCTTTGCTAATCGCCGTAATTGGCCGATTTTTGTTAGTTGATAATTCGTTAAATAAGTCGAATTTCGAAAAATGGTATTAGACATTTCGATTCAAGTCATTGATGTATACATGTAGTCCTCCGCTTGACTACATGGAAGCGGACACCCTATATACGACTATACAGAATTAAAAAGTATGATACCAATACTTCCTACGTTTCGACCCTATTATATGGGTCTTCTTCAGAGTATTTATTCATGTATAGATTAGCTTACATCGAACTGTAAGAAGGATATTTTTATAATACAGGAAGTAGAATAGTAGAACATACTTTATCTGTCACATGGGTGTGAAAGAAATTTTTTTAATATTAAAAGTAAAAACAGTACGAAGGTGTACTAGTTCAAGCTAAGTACCATACTAAATTTACGTAATGGATAAAGGGCGAGTTTTTAAAGTATGAGTGACAAGAGTTATTTAAATAATCAAGATTAGAGTTGATTGCCTCTCTCTCTTTCTCTCGTAGCTTTCTTTCTAACGGTAGAGAGATCATTACTCACCGCCACGACGTTTTTCTCGGTCCCCTTTACCTTTTTCGGGGGATGCAAAAGTATTCCAGAGGGTGGTAGAGGTGTTTATGGTAATCTTACAAAACCCTCTCGTGGAACACCGAAGGTGGTCCTCGACCGATCATTTTTCAGCTTCTTTCCGAGATCTTCGATCGTGAGATCACGAAAAGAAGTAGTAGAAAATGTTGTAAATTTAAAAAAACAAGCCTAGAATCGTATTCTACTATCGATACAAATAAAACTACTACTTATTTTTCTTATTTAATACTCATTCATTTGATTAAGATCAACCTGCTGTACTGCCATATAGATACCTGCTTTTATCATCCGTCGTATCTTCCCTCGTAATCAGAAAACCGATAAAAGTCAAGTGGCTACGTTCTTCTCGATGTAAACGCGATAAATACAAGATAATTTCATTTTCTTCGAGCATCGGAAAATTTTTCATGTCCCTTTAAATTGTAAAGCGATGCTTTCATTGCCATCTGCTGGAACGTATAAGGGGAAAAAATTGATATGATTTTAATCCTTTCGTACCGACAGCCAACCGTAACTTTTCTCCTTACAGAGAGGGCGCCACTACTAAAGGCCAGAGAAAGCACGCCGGCAATCATTGATCGATCACTCGTGTAGATACACGATCTAATCTAATGAAAGAGTTTAGAATCGAGTTAATTACCGTTGTCTAATAATATTTTCTTAATATAACACTACCACGCTATATATATTTTTTTAAATTTATAACATCGTTTGCTCGATGCAAAGGAAATGACATAATGACGGAATTTTTTTTCTTTCTCTATCATCTCATAGAGACTATTCTCGACGGAATGTGCAGCATTTATGATTTATGTTGCGATGCAATTATATAAGAGGGTTCGTGGTATCACGCGTAGCGGCAAGACACACGCGAGTAAAGGTCGAAGATCGAAAGAAGCAAGGAGAAGAGGGAGTCACGAAGCGAAGGACTCTTTGGTAAGAGAGACGCTTGATCGTTAAGGACAGTTTGGACAATGATTACGCGATGCGACGCGATAGGCTTCCTTCTATCTACTACGTCTGGATTTAGATCTCACCATTGTAAACAACGTGCTATTGTGAAATTTGACTTCGAAAATATGACAAATGTGTTAGTAATATTCGTAAACAAAATTATTTTTAACATATCTTTTATTCTTTCTCTCAAAACTCTTCTCGACTAGGGATACCAACGATATATTGATATATTCCTTTCGATATATCGATAATCTTATTAATTTTTCCTTCTAGATTATAGTGGCACTGATGCCACTGATCAGTCAGTTATGTTTTACTATTTATTTCCCATTTTAAACTCCAATATAATTATTTTTTTTACCAAGGATTTAAAAGTGCAATTTTACATCCACAAAGGGAAACATAATATTACACTTAAGCCCAGAAGTACTAAAAGGTATTTTTGTTAAGCATGGTATAGAATATTTAGATGGCAGCAACTAGTAATTAATTTTCAGTTCATTCAACAATATATCAATCTATTTTTTTTTTTGCCATCCCTATTCCCAACTACCCAACTGTACCAAAAAAAACATCCTAATTAGACATTGTACCGCTAGATAGTAAAATTCTAATCGACGGTGTAAACTTGATCGCAAGTACGCCGAGACCGTAGCACGATCTTCCGCTTTTGCCGTAACGGTACTTCCGATACTTCGAGTTTCTTGGCATGGCTTTCTCCAAAAAGAGTGGACTCTCGATTTGCCTTTCAATCATTCTTGTAGTCAATGTTTATCATCGATCTAAATATTTAGTTAATTAAACTTTGAACATCGATTCTAACGGGAATTATACGTCGAATTCTTTGTAGTCGTTTAGAAGAATACGTGAATATTTGGTGAAAGCTTAGACTAACATTATCTTAAGTAGTTCCGATACCTTTCAAGGCCGTGCCAATGATGAAATCGACGTCCTTGAAATTCGAAAATATATCTTTGATGAATTTCACCGTAAAATCGTTAACTTTATAAGAATATCACGATCTATATAATCATCGGCGTTCCGAATAAATTGAAATATTTGCGTCATTTCTGCAACTTTCTTCTTTTCTCACTAATCGTAAAACGATAAGTTAATACACATGATCCTTGACGCGGTCGACCGAACAGAAAGATCATACAAGCTACCGCGTACACGCGCGGACGCGTAATCGCGATTACATAGTATATCACTCGAGCGAAACTCTACGTGTTCTCTACGTGAAGAGAATGTCAATCTTAAATGCACGTTAAGGAAGATGATAACAGAGACAACGGAGAAGAGAGGTGCTCATTCATGGACAAGAGGTTAGTAGTCTACTTTCGTGCACGATATCGCAATAATGTGTAAAAGTGAGCGATTTATATCTATGATTTAAGAAAAATCTCTCGATTTAAAACAGTCCTTATCGTTCTTGTATACCGATCGATTTTTATCCGAGTTTCCTCTTAAGATTTTTTTTGCTATCGATACTCTAACGATCGAACAAATAATTCAAGGGCATATGATTTTTTTTTTTCGCGGGTTCTTGCACGATTATTGCTATCATCGACGCAATATTAAAACTCGATATTCACGAATCCAAAAGCATACAAAGAATATAATTCATTCCTCTCGTTATACTCGTGGTCTTCTTATCTACTTGTTGCTTCTAAAAATACATGGGATATCAATAATGAATTTTCTATTTAATTTTTTTCTTCGAAACCCAAAAAACTTTTTCGAATCGCCTCGCGATAAAATACAATCGATTTGACATTTATCTGTATATACAATCTCATATCGAAAATGATCTCTAGATATTAGCAGTAAAAGGATGAGTCGGAAGAATGACGAAAGAAGATAAAAAAAATGAAGAGATTCGTTACGCCAAAAGGAGACCCGCACGCGAACCGACGAAGAAGGTAAATGCTCGTCGTCGATGTCTTCGCGTGGAGGTCGACTTCCACGGTGACGTCAGCGACGAAACGTTGAGAACGTCACCACGAGTCCTCATCATTATCAAAATCCTTCGCGTGTATGGAACCGGTTCTACTCTACGCTCGCTCTCGAAAATGTCGAATCGACGCAATTTAGGGGGACTCGACGCGAGGTGGGGCTAACAGACAAAAAAATTAATAAGAAAAAAAAAAAAATTTTTTAAAAACAAGCTTTTATTTAAATCTTTTAATTTAATAATAATAATGATAATAAATAATAAATAATAAATAATAAATAAAAATAAATAAAAATAAATAAAAATAATAAAAAAAAAATAAATAAAAATAAAATTTTTTACCGGACAAACATATATGTGAAACTTAGTAAAAGCTTGTAAAAAAAGTGTGAGAGGGACTACGACTTAAATAAAACGGAAAATGATGAGAGCTAGGTTCATTTTGCCACGAGCTTCACGGGTTTTTCCTCTATGAACCGAACACTGCATGAAGACGATAATCACCTCTCTGTATTTTCTATATAACTATGGCTACATGGCTTGCGTAATACCGGCGCTGTTGATGAAACGAGTAGGGATAATAAGAGAGAGCGAGAAAGAGAGAGATTTTCTGTTTGTATGAGCAATATGTCGTTTAGTATTGACACGCGATTTACGCGTTTTCCTACCAAGTGTTTAGAATCCGAACAAAGGTGGAAACTGCATCTAACCAGCTGTAAAACAAATACACGCGATCCATCCCGAAGAGTGGTCCAGCGTGTGGATGCTGCCGGCTCGAATAAAAGAGCAGCAATTTTTAGCCCTCCTTTTTGACCTATTGTTGATATAATTTAGAGACACGTACCACGTTCGAAATATTTGCCAAATTCATCTTAGTCGTCTCTTGGAAAAAAAAAATCCTTGTAACTTTGTCGAAAGATCCTGTGTTCTTTCACTTCACACTTTCCTTACGTATCCTTTTTTTTATCCACCGCACAGTAGGATCAACACCACTCGGCTCGATCTTTCTCACGATCGTTCGATGGAAAGGGAGTGTAAGAGAAAACGTTGATATCGAGAGAAAGGAGGAAAGAGGAGCGAAAGCGGATTCTCCGACAGGGCGCCTCTTTACACGCTCGCAATCACAACACTGCTGACCATCGAGTGTCATAAATGTAGGAGAACGCACGAGGGGAGGGACCGTAAGGGGAGGGACAGGAATGGTGGTGGGCCCGAAGATCACACTACGATCGCAACGATCCAAAAGAGACAACGACGACGACGGACAACGACGTTGGATCGTTCGGTATATGCCAAGAGATAACGACGAGTACGGTGTAAGAGTCGGCGTGGTACTAACACCACTGCTACTAATGCTACTACTGGTAGACTCCTGATATTAACGATACTTCTACCGTTCTTGGTTTATTTCTTAGTAGGTTTAATTTAATTTAATTTCATTTCATTTATTTTAGACTTTTTTAATTATTTATTCTTATATTATATTTAGTGATAAATATAATTTAGTGATAAATACTTTTAATGATAAATATAATTTTATTTAATTCTAGCGTTCTTGGTTTATTTCTTAATAGGTTTTATTTCATTTCATTGCATTTCATTTATTTTAGACTTTTTTCATTATTTATTCTTATATTATATTTAGTGATAAATATAATTTAGTGATAAATACTTTTAATGATAAATATAATTTCTAAAATCAATTTCATTTATTTTAGACATTTTATTTTATTCGAAGAAATTAGAAATTGTGATCTTCCATCTTTACTATTTTCGGTTTGGTCAATTCATATTTTTTTATATTTATACTAGTAACAATTTAGAAGAATGAAGCACGTGATCGCTTATTCGGCCTTGCAAAGAAATCATGTCTTTCTATTGACTTAGAACTGAGAAAGATCGTATGTGAGATAACTCGAAATCGTCGATAGCTCTTCCTTCCTATGGCAAATACTTCACCCATTACAATTTTAATCGTTACCTATTACTCGGTAAGCAGAGCAATCGCGGAACGATCGAGTATTGCACAACTTATCTCTTTGGTAAATTTGACTTTGCTTCGTTTTCATAACGGGTACTCGAAAAGATTTTACGATCGCTTTGAAAAGTGAGTCATACTTTTCTCTCGTTACTTTGGAGCGCCACCGTGAGCTGAAACTACTGATAAACATCGAAATCTTATTATCGTTCTAGAGATTAACCATGAATCATCGATTATTTATTGTTAAAATAAACTTCAAGTAAAAATAAACGCTTAAGGAGTGCCTCTGGTACGAACGAGATCATACGAGGAAGTAACGAAGTAATGAACGAGAAATAAATTTTATTTGCGTTAAAAATCCAACGTACTTTTTTTATTATCATTTCTGCATTTGATTTACCAGAAGCGTTGCTATGAATATGGAGACAAGATTGGGTGAACGATAGACCTATCATCGATACGAGAAGCGAGTACATTTTTCAAGCACGTTCGATGGATAACAAACAGAGCCATTATAGAAGCTTAAATTACGCGAAGAGCGTGCGAGAATAGCTTCGCCGATCTATACACGCTTTTCCATCTAAATGAGCGACTATGAGTGATCACTAAGAACAAAAGCCAGCAAAGAGCAAACTCTTTTTGTTCTTCTTACAGATTATGTAAAAGTTAATTGGCGTCATTTCGCTCAAGATCAAGGTCCTCGATCGTCTAACTTTTCTAGACGTTAGAATAATCAGGTTTATGATCGATGTTTCTTCTTATTGTCGATTTCTTTACCTACGTCACATCATGGAATATGTAATTGAATGTTGACGATTGACGACAATTTAATGTAAGAAATTCACGTAAAAGTGTGGCTGTCTTATTGACGCACAGAATATAAATGAAGATATTCAATTATCGTGTCGCGTTCCAGAGCACACGTAAAGAAATTTAAACAGCGTTGATGTTTTTTTTACGAATAATTAAAAAAAACGGTGTAAAGCAATTTATGAACGAATAAATAATATTATTGATCCAATTTCGTTGAATTTAACGTGCTTCTGGAATGTACCTAAAATTATATACGGTGTAATTACGGAGCATTCGTTATCTTTGCGCGCACGTCAGAAAGTCGCAATCTAAATTGAATTATCTGTCATAATACATTAACATCCACTCTGATATTAATCCTACTCATATTTACTTCATTTATAAAGTGCTCGTTGCGTACTAATGTGAAATTGAATAAAATTGTAATTATGCTCTTTTAGAAATCATCTTTTATGGTACTCAGAGAACAACGAACGAAATCTGAACTAAATGAGCGATAGTTGGTAAAAGAGATTTCTTTTATGCCTGCGATGGAAAAGTCAGATATCTCTCGCTATTACCAAAAGATTCAACGGGGGATCTTCGCTTATGCACGAGTAAGATTAACTACTATAAATATCTTTTTGCTAATCGAACGAATTTAAAATAGAATTATCGTGAAAGAGAGGAGTAAGTTTATAAAAAAATCCAGACAATCTTCGTAAAAAAAGGCAGACACGAGAAACATCGTTATTTCTGTCGTAAAAAAAGAAAATAACGACGATGACTTACGCGGAAAACACGAGGGATAGACTTGTGCCAGGTACCTAGTTCGAAGGAAAGACAATGAAGCGTATCTCTCTGGCCGAAATTACACGCGAATCTGCGTGGGCACGAAGGTTACAAGAACGCTGCACTCGGAGAAACGAACGTCGGGAAACACACTGTGTATCGGGTTATTTTTAAAACGATCGTCGTTCTTGCTTTCCGACCTCGGCAACCTTGACGAAAAAAATCCTTTCGGGACTTTTTCCGAAAACGATCCGATAAATCGTTCTTTCATTCGACTCTCGATCTTATAATTTATTGATCTCTCACAATTTGCAAAGAATTAAAAAGTATAACAAGCGACAAAGTTCGATCTAGAATTTGGCAGAGTTTCCCGTTTGCTCTGATTCATGGAAAACACCGAATCGTGTACGACCACTTGGCTGTACTTTGCCATTTCCCGTTACAGAAAGTTAGGAACCATACGACCACTAAAAATAATCGAACTTCTTCCACCGAATCGAACGATTTCAAAGATGTGAAAAGAACCAGAAAAGAATTGCATATATCCGTGAAGAAATGCACGAGCGAATTAGAATTTGGTTAGCCAACACTCACCGTTCCACGAAGAGAGAAAGTCTAACGCTTGAGAATCACTTTTTCTAGCGACTCTCGTTAAATACCAAACGCGTCGTTTCTTTCGAGCAAGTTTTAACCATGTCAGAAAATTCCATCTTTTAATGAAGATAGCTGCTTATTACGTACCTGGAACAAAAGTAAAAAAGAATACCGCGATTAGAAAGATCGTCTTGGATGATGAAAAAATGAAGAAAGCTTTTGAAATATTGATCTTGTCACAATTGCAGATAACAATTGATATACGGTTACATATCCATCGCGACGATAAGCATTACCATCGATATGTTGATTATAAACAACATTGACAACTTTTCCAAAAATTGATCGATCGTCTTACGGATTTCAAGTTTTATCGATATTTATTTATTCGTACGAAATCGCTAGCTACAAAAGTGACGTTTTACCGTAATTAATCGCCCTGATATAATCGATTGGGTAACGTGTAAAAGGAACGCCGCGTCGTGTCACGTGTATTTCAATTGTAGCAATCTCCACTCGCGGCCATCGAACGGAAATTAATACATGGTCGTTTTATTCTTACAGTAGTATCGATTCTTTATCGTAACTTATTCTTAAGAATTAAAAATAAAATAATTAAAAATAAAACAGGGTTTTCTCTTATCTTTTAAAAAAAAAAAAATATCGTACATCGTCGGACACGAAGACAGAGATCATCCTAGGTTGTTTCCTCTTCCTTCTTAGCATCCTAGCGTTCTTGCCAGCCAATTTAGAACGCGGGAAATCTCGAAGGGAACGAAAAGAAGACGCGATTCGCGAGTACGAGTGATCGACACTGTGGAAGAGAGGCAAAGTGAGCGAACGATACGCGTGCCTATACGCGTTGAAGAGGAAAGAAAAAGAAGACGCGCGTGTCCCTTTGTTCCACGAACCAGGTCATCGAGGTTATGATCATTTGCATGCACTTGTTATGCTGATTTATGAAAATTTATGGATCCTTCCTATGCTGTTTCCGATGGCCAACTAAGTTGAACGACGAACTCGAAAGTTAACTCGATCGACATTTCGAGGAAACTTGATCGAGTGACTCGTTTTCGGGTTGACTTGTTTTGGATGTTCGCAATAACGTTGAAAGTAACAAAAATACAGGTATGTGACGTAGTTTGCGAGCAAACTTGCTGATAGTGATTTATGTTTGATGAATATTCGATTGGAACTGGCTATGGAAAATATCATCGACCTATTTTTAGGTTGCAATCATCGGACAAAAGAACAATATTTTTTTATTATTATGCAATTCGATGGATCGACGATAACTCGTTAACCCTGGATCATATTACAAAGTATCAAAACTTAAAAGATGTATTATTAATTATTAATTAATGAATAGAAAAGAAAAAGCTATTGGACGTATGTTTAGTGATCTAGGGTTAGAATCGATAAAAACTTTCCGTAAATGAGTAAAAACGATTTCGAATCAAGGATAGCTTCTTGAATATTTTTATGGCGATGATAAGGGCACGAAAAGCGAGGACTATGTCGAATTGGCACAAGGCTGAACGTCTACGGGTAATTAATAGACGCTACCGTTTTATGCTACCCCGAGTGAACAGCTGCATATTCGAAAAATCTCAGTCGTTAATGAGAAAGAGTCTAGCTCCATATTAACAAGGAATAATCCCTGACCCGGAAATTCAAAAAATTATGAAACTCTGGGGATATGTAGTTATGTATTACACAATTTTCTGCCCAAAATCACTTTAAGGGAGTAAAATTGACCCCTGAATACTCGGCTATTTTTTTGTCATAGGAATAGAACAAGTTTTCAGGCAAAAGTTACTTCTTTTAATTAGGGCTATTGTTTGATAAAAAGTTTATCAATTAAAACAATTGCGTAATACATAACTACATGTGCTCTACATATCCCCAGAGTTTCACAATTTTTGAATTTCTGGGTCGGTGATCATTGTAAATACAAAGAAACTGCAATATAAAGTGGTATAGACTAGACTATCGACTAGATGCCGGTGGACCTTCGCCCTTGGCGTTTACCTAGACCTCATAGAACGTTCAAGACACAACTTTTTACTATCGTCACGGCTAGTTGCATTCATGGTCTATCTCTGTTACATTAAAAATAAAGAGATAAAGGCGATACCGATCGTAGATGGTATAACACGATAATGGAGCAACGTTCGGCGTTCTACTTATTTAATTGTTCCTAGGATCGTTCGTTATTTAAAGAGCCATCGACGAGCTCTCTCTTGCATTGGAACGTTGTAAAGATATTTTCGACGATGTTCCCTCTCAACGACGAAGTACGATTCGCACGTGGAGAAGACAAAGAGGAAACGTAGTCACGTGGCAATATGCCAATCGTAAAGACTACGAACGATTTTCTTCTTTCATTATTCCGTTCACCTTTGATCGATCTTCCAATTTTGATTTCAAAGATAATTTTCAACTTTTTTTTCTTTTCTAATTCTTATCGAACAAGTCAAGTCGCGTAGATTGATAAACGATACCTTTCATCGTCAGCCATACGTGTCCACCGATGTCAGCACGCATACATTTACTCGCGATACTTCGTGTTATGCGCTTTGCTGCGGAACGCGAAGTAAAAAATACTAAATTGTATACCACGTATTTCTATTTTTCATACCACTGGGTATACAATTCATGATATTAAAAGCACGATAATACTTTTTCAGGAAGTACAAAGTCTTTCTTGCAAAAAAAGAAAAACAACAACAATCGTCCTTCCCGTGTATTTCTACGCTGGTAGAAAAACACTGATACGACATTAGCTAACGAAACTGCGTAGATACAATTTTCCATACTGTTTTCGATGAGTTTCGTCGCAATTACGGAAACGTGCACCTCATCGAAATTTGGCACGTCGCGTTGGCGCGACGATTGTTTAGAATTTATTTCGTATCTTCCCGGTAGCTGAACCGAACGTAAAACACCTTTGCTTTGTTATCGATGATAAATTATCGTGATTAGGGGCAAGATTTTTTTTAATTTCCATACCACGATGTACAGCATACAAAAAAACTGTACGGCTGGAAAGTTGAAATATCACGAGATTGCAGTTCGTATCTAATTCTGGGCTCTCTTAGAAGTATTCGAAAGACTCGACCACGAGAGTTTCCCATTAATCCTCGGTGAAACGAGGTCGCATCTGGTTTTCGCGCTTTTCTTTTTTTTCCACCTCGACTATGGACTCGTGTATGCACGCGAATATATATCTACCCCACGATTATTTTCGTTATCGAGGCCGGTGCAAAAGAAAATTTGCACGAAAATTTGTCGAGATGCGACCGCGTCCTTGCGAAAGCACGCGTTCTTTTTTTATCGCGAGCGTGACTAAAAAAAAATACGAGAAAGAAACGTTTATCAATACAATTTGTACGACCCGGCGTTCACCTTGGTTCACTTCAAACGCGCCTTTAAATGCAACGGGATCATCGTTAATCCTATCACGAGTATATATATATATAATGGAGCTATACGAAGGTTATTAGCACAGGTGGCCCACTAATCCAGAAAAGTATAGGTGAGTCGTGCACTCGCGTGATCTCATCTGTCCCAAGATTGGTACATGTTATTGATACCCAAAGAAGTTGACACTGATCTTCCAGAAACGGGTAAAACGCGTTGAACTCCTTAAAACGATCGATTTTCCGATACTTTTCTCTGCGTTAATCATTAGGAGTCTTGCATTGACACGAAAATGCACTTAAACGAGACTTATCTCTTTTTCCAACGTAGATAAATGAGACCGTTCTTTTCTAAAAATGATACTCCGCATATTTGTAGTATTTTTATCGACCTATAACATTAATATAAGTTTACAATGTGTACGTTATTGCGTATTAGAGAAATCAGAGAAGAAAAGTTGCTGACTTTACGTTGATTCGTTTTACCATAGAATAAATGACGTACGGTGGGCGATATTAGAAAGTCTTCTCACGATTTCGCGATGTATAGTGCCTGTGTCTAAGGTATATCGAGTCAATGACAAACTATTCGTCATTTTATGTTAATTTCTCGCACTTTATTTTTGTTGTGTAGTTGTCGAAGTATTTGCATTTCTACATGGACAGAATAAAGAAAGAATGTTTAAACGTATAGAAATGACAGTTACATTTATTTTTTATTTTATTTATGGTAATAGGTTATCATTGTACAGTTAAAAAATATTTTTTTATGCTCGATAATCAAAGGGATTTATTTGAATATCTCGTAGAAAAATTCGATGTGTTGCTTTTACATCGCAAGGACGTTAGAAGGATTCGAGTTGTAGCAGTAAACGTCTCTCCGAGGTCATTTACACTATGCGATTATATGGCTACGAGAAAGAGAAAGAACGAAAGACAGAACGGTTGCGACAAACGTGTCGTTGTCAGGACGGTTATTTCTGATTTTTAAAAGTACTCGATTCTGAGAAAGAAAAATATTTTAAACATCTTCGGCGTGGAAGGGGAAATATTTGTTCGCTTTGTCTGCCATTTTTAAAAACAGTCTACCCAAAAATCCACTGCGTTTACATTCACAAACATTGGTATCGGATGAAGCAATAAATTCCTAAGCTGTATAACCTCGATCTTTGTAATACTAATCCTAATTATACTCTCAAATGCCTATCCGGTTATGGCTTAAAAAATTAGTTAAGAAAAACAGCGATGCGCGAACTTTACTATAAATCCAAGAGCCCTTCTTAAGCTTAGAAGCCTCATAACGTCGTGCCACGTTACATTAATGTCTACAGCTTTGTATAACTCAATGGAATGCACTATGACCCGTTACGTATGATTCATTTACATGTCTTTAAGTAACTTTTTCTTGCAACCATTATATACAAGATCATAAAGAATATAAGAGCTTCTAAAGAAATCTTGCAAAGCAAAAACAATCTGCAAAACGTTATACCTCTTGAGTAAGTTCCGCCGCTCCAACTGGTTCTGCCGGATGATCCGAAGAGTTAGGAGGATCCGGAGGAGTCATATTCCTTGCTGTTTCCGTAGAAACTGGCAAACTAGGACCAGCCATAGCCGCGTTTCTACCAGGATCTTCTATGTTCAGTAAGTAAGCATGGATATTGTTGGAAGCAGTGTTCATTCTATTGTACCTTCCCAAGGAATTTAAGTCTTCGAATAGATCCCTCTCATAATTTAGGAGCATCGAGTCCAAATTTTTAGGATGCACGAACATCGAACGATGTACTATCGTATGAGCATCCGTATGCCAACCGGATCCATTGTGAAGGTCCAAGGAACCTACGCCCATAGATTGGATATCCAAACCAAGGTAGGACTCCGGATCTACTCTTAACAAGGAGAGCAGCAGCGCGAGCTGGAGCAGCTCCTCTCGATACAACTTCTTTAGACACAACATGTTGCACGCCGAGTTCTAAACAGATCACTACAAATCCTTAACGCTACAAAAAGTCTGTGTTCGTTCACGTGCCGTCACAGTAGCTCCTTTTTGCTCTCAAAGACTTGCCACAATTTTAGCATTTTGATCACTGATCAGTGGCGCGTAAAGCGTCCTCGCGACTCTTAACGAAACCTCAACATCGCGTGAGGGTTCATCAAAGAAAATAATAAGGACGCACGACGTATATCCAATGCTTGTCACTTGTTTTAAATCCTCGCAACTTGGTACCGTAGTATCACTTGGAGGTTAGGTAGTACCAGCACAATGTTACTCCTCAACCCAGATAAGAATATCGAAACCGATCTCGATATTCGAACTTCGAAGACAATCTCCCGAAGAGCGTCTTGTCGGAACGACTGTCAGAATGAAAATAAAGGTTCCAAGTTATCCTTCGATAGGTGTAGTAGGTCAGTTACACGGTTGATACAGAAATAACCTCAAAACACGCACCGCACTCTCACGTCAAACTTTCGCACAGTTCGCGCACGTCCCACGCGCGCCTTCACTCTCGTCCAGGAGAATTCAAGGATTTTGGACTCTGGCGCGCCTTCTCGATGCTTGACAATTTGCCCTTGTGTATTTCTTTTTTATCGTGGTTCGATGAGCAGCGAGAGAAAAAGAGACGGAGCGATAACTCTGTAGCTAAATGCACGCGTGGTAGAGCAAACAAAAAAAAAAAAAAGAGAGACAAAGATAACGAAAATATATTAGGATACAGGTGGGTTGATAGGTCATCGACTACTATACCGGGTACTCGAATATTTCCCCTTCTTTTTTCTAAACTTTTTCAACCTTCGGATCGAAGAAAACATCGATAAATATCCCACACAACTAAACCATTTTCTTAGTTAGCCACGACACCATCCTGACGATGAGACGTTGTGACAGAACGGAACTATGTACTTTTGCACGGAGAAACGCAAGAGTGCACCTTGTCTGGCTGAGATCGTCGACGATATGTGACTCAGCAGTCACTCTGGTAACGTATGCCAGGGCCGCAGCGAGTCCGAGTTTCTCCCCGGTTTTTCTTCTTTCATACTTGACACGTAATTCTTTGCCACAACGATTCGATTCTACGCGCGATGAGTAAACTTCCCCCACTTTAACTTACTCCATATCGAACAACATGATTCGTCTTCGCGGTCGTTTTCGCGCGGCACGACGTCTACCATTGGTCGATTGTTTGGCAAGGCGCGCGAGAAATCGAACAATTCTCTGACAACGATTTGTTATTGTAATATTAATGTTATTTTTCAGGTTTTAAAGATTAAGAAAACAGTGAAAGGTATCGAATACGTGCGCAGCGAAAAGAAAAAAAGAAATAATCGCATTAGTATTCGAAAGTTTTTTGCATAGTCTTCTGGAATATGTTAGTTTATTCGTCTTCCGTTTGGTGCACTCATAGAATAAAATCACTTGCTATAGTAAACACAACGTCTTATCTTTAATGGAAGTATCTTGATGAAAGGAGCAACGACCACTTAAACGATTTTTAATGTACGAAGGTTAAAAAGAATCACAGATATTTTGAACATCAATATATAATTCGTTGAAAATTTACTTTTAAATACTTTCGAAATAAAAATAACGTGATTGTCGATCGATAACGAGTAAGCAGAAACTCGCACGGATAGATATTACTCACGATCGTTCGATATACTGAGTTAAAAGAGATTACGATGTTACTTATATAACGGCGTAAGTTTTCATTTGATTTTCACTGCTTTTTGTTCCCAGGGAGTTCATCGTTGCGCAACGAAGAATCGATCGTGGCTTCCAATGTCCGATTAATACACAACAATGTTTCGTTTTCGAATTATAAATCACGATGATAAATTTGTGCTGGTCGATTTTCACGTCATCTTTCGCCTTTTCGAGAGTCACAACTTATTTATACGCGAATACGCGCTCTTTTTCGAAGGTTATCGTACGTTAAAAAAAAAAAAAAAAAGAGACAAAGAATATTCGTCCAATTACTGACGCAAATTACTCGCGACCACGTTCGCCTATCTCGTTATTCGTGGCTTTGTTCTCGCGTGTATCACCCTACTCTACTTTATAACGATATACATAATATTTGCAGTACGTATGACCGATCGTATGAGTAAGTTCGCGTCTGTGAGCGTCCACGTGACCGCAAAGGAATAGTCATGTTGTTTAATCACTTCTGTAACAACTATGTTTACCGATAAGATGAATTTGCCTCATCCTTTTCATACTTTTTTTTCTATTCTTTATCGGATATAGATTCAACACGAATTGGATAGCGAGATGTATTTTACAAAAAAAAAAAAAAAAAACTTAACAAATCGAGTTCATAGGTGAATAACGAGAACATTAACAAACATCCGAGATACCACCGATAAGAAACCGCTATTATAATTAACACTGTCTTCTAAGAATCCATTTCTTTTTCGATCGTTTTAATCATTGATAAAATTTATTCGATAACCGCGATAATGAGTGTCTTCCTTTTTGCTTATTACTATAAATTATGTTTGTAGACAGATATCGAAAAAAGGGGATATCTCTTTGGAACAAATAAATAGATGCAAAAGAAAGAAGGGGTACTAATTTATGCGAATAACGCGTCGCGAATGATCGTTCGCCACACTGACGAAAGTTGCGTTTGAAATTACGGTAACGTCGAACTTTGACACGTTAGGATCACGTGGTCTTTGGAGGCGTTACCAAGAACGTGTCGATCGAAGGCGCTCGATCGCACGAGTGCGCGCAGCGCCGTTGTTTGTTCACGAGATAGCCTCGGATCGTGATCTATGCGCTACTTCGTCGATGATTTACGCGCGCGTGGACCTACATATATATAGATATACATGCAATCAACGTGTTCTTACCTCGTTTTCCATCTTCGTTTGCTTAATATGCGAGTAGAAATTGTCGTTGGAGAGAGTTTTCATGCGTGGTAGATCCTCGGTCTGGAGCATGATCGAATACTTTTCTTTTTATTTCCTTGAATAAAATACGAACGCGAGAGATCTACACGAGTCTCGATTGAAAGAGAAAAAACGTGTGTGTGTGAGAGAGAGAAAGATTGAGGATGTTGATCGACGATAGCTAATGCGAATTTACGAACCGTACGATCGCTCTTACGAAGATCGCTCGATCTTTCATGAATCGCTTATCGCGCGTTATTTTCCGTAAACTCTCGAGACGACGCGAAGAAAGGCTACTGCTTTAAACTCGGGCTCCGATAGTGCGTCGATCGGACGACAAACTGCCGTCCGTCTTACCGCCCGACAAGATGATTAGAATATCCACGATGCTACGTCATCGGGTCGCTCATAGCGCGCGCGATTCAAACTAGCTCTTCTTTCTCTTCTACGCGGTCTCACTGGGTCGTCCCAAGCGAAATTTCTGGACATCTTTTACTACAAAATATAGTAACTTAATTATGAATTCACATTGTAAAAAGATTCAAGAGTATTGATAATTGTTGTCAAATTTTTTAACACTAGATTTACGGATGTTGTTTATATACCTATTTTTACTTGAGTAAAAAAAAGAAGAATATAAAGAGGAAAGAAAAGAAGAGGAATCAACATATATTTCATTACTTAACTAAAAAGCCACGTATGATTTTTTTTAAATAATTGTAAAGTTTCATATATATATATAGTAATCAAATGTTTAATGAGTCAAATTGGCTCAGTCCGTAAATCTAGTGTTAAAGCGCTTTAATACGTTGAAAATTGCACGTGGACGTTTTCGACCCAGTGCGACCGCGAAAGCAGCGAAATTATACTGCAACCACGGAGAGTTAATGATTAGAAATGTCACTCTCGATGTTTTTACATTAAACATATAATATATTCATTTTGTATGCTTGTACATATCTCGTAGTTCCTTTTTTTGCCTTTTTTTTATACAACAAAATATCTATGACAACAGTACAGTTGAGAACGGTATACAATATATCGTTATATCGATAATTCATTCATAAATATGAGACGCAAGACAGCCTCGTTCTCTTAAGACGTTTTATTAACGGTATCGTGTCGTGATTGCATAAAATACGTAAAGTATCATGTACTCTTGATTACTCTGGTTGTCCAGTCTTTCGATAGAAAGTCGCTTCGGTTTTAAGAAAATCGCTCGCGCGTTAAAACAACGGTTTTTATTATAGATATACATACATATATCCCGAGAGGAAGAAACGTCGAACGAAAATGCGTGTCCTGAAGTTTCAAGGAAAAAAAAAAACAAATCGTCTCGATCGATCGTCGCTGATTTGCGAACATAATTAACGTGCGTCATTGACAACGATTACCCGATTTATCTTGGACGTGTGAGCCCGTCGTTTACATAAAAAGGAACATGGTCTGTGCGATTTCGATCCTTCGAACGAAAGCAATGAGAAATATTGCACGCGCTCTTATACGAATACTTTCGGATATTACATGACTGTTGTTGTTGTTCTTGTTATAACATAGGCCAATCACGCTCCCGTCAGATCCTTGGAGCTCGCTCGCATATGCTTTTCGGGAGCGTCGTTTTTTTAATATTTAACGAGAGAGAATATCCGTTAAGTGAAAAAATATGCTATTTACACGTAAGGTTATCTAGTTGTGCGTCGATTCGTTAATTCGCCGTTGGAGTGTATCAAAATCTACTTAATGGGACGATGAAAGATTGATACGCTGCCGTTATATACAATTTTCTTAGGTATTCGCACGATTATGTGAATGTGTCATATTTTCTCTTTTTATAAACGTGACGTCTCTTCGAATTTTTTTTTTCTCAACCGGAGGAAAATCAAAGAAATTTGCGCGAAGTTTAGCGATAAGCTCTCGTAGCGCTAAATCTCGCGTTATCGGCAGTCGTGTAAAGGCGTCTGCATGGGAAAGAAGAGAAATGGGCAGGGGAAAGAGAGAGAGAAGGAAATAGAAAGTTTGAAATCGAGACAGGCTTCTCCGATCGTGGCTCGATTAACGTCATGTAATTAATAACGTGAACGGCTTTTTTTTTCTCTCTTCGACTAACGAGTGCTACTGACTTTAACGGCGATGAAAAAGACCGCAAATCCGCGAAATTCGATTACGCTTCTTTTTTTTTCGTTTCATCGGAAATGACGGTGGGCAGTGGAAGATAACGAGACGCGTAAAAGATAACGAAGTTAGTGGCGAAGGGCGTAGATCCACCTTCGTCTTTTGAATTTTTCTTTTTGGGCAGGAATTTTGTTAACTCTCCCACGATCACCGCGGAACGGTGTGTCTGTGTGTGTTCGTTTATCTGCTTGTCGTCGCCTCTCGCGCGCCCCAACGAGGAACGAACGTTTCTTTCGCGTGAATGATAAAGAATAAAATACGAAAAAAGTAGAGAATAGAGGTGAAAATAAGTCGGAGGATAAAAGAATTAGGAGGAAGAAGGTGAGAAACGATCGATGTCTCTCTGTTGCGGCGAGTTAACTCTCTTTAAACGTTGAGGCGCAATGATTAGGACCGCTTTTGCATATTATCATTATCGTTATTATTATTAATATTATCATTATTATTAATCATCTCTCCGTGTCTCGGCACCGTAGACGGTTTTCCCTTTGTTTTTTTTTTTTTCATTAACGAACTTTCTACGACTCTCGAGAGCACGACACTCTTAACCCCTAATAATGGATTTTCTTCTGTGTATTTTTTTTTTTGTGTTTGTTTCTTTGTTCATGCACACACCGTACAAAGCGTCACAAGATGATATAAATCTATACACTTTTCTCATAATAAAATATCCGATTCTCTATATATGGCTACTTCACACACGGAGAACGATCAGCTCCACGCGAGACATACATCCTCCCGCGCTTCCAACAACCTGTTAGCGAATTACGAATTATACACGTGAACAACACACACGGTACTTGTTTAATTAACCTCCGACCTACTGTCTTTTTTTTTTCTTTCTCTTCGTCTGCTCGTTTCCGGCGTTTCCCTAATACAAAAAACACGTAAACCATCCTCGTTTTGTTTTCCGTAGAAATAGAGAGAGAGAGAGAGAGACGGTATTTCCATTTTTTTTTTTGTCAAATCGACTCCGATTCGATTATGCATTTCGGACCGTCTAACAGTTGATATGCTACTTAGAACGTACAAAGTGACTGTTCTTACGAATTCGCTTCCAGGCATCCTCTATGATAAATTTATTATACGTCTAAACAATGACCGGCGATGTAGCTGTCCAAGCACAAGTTCCTTTTGCTTTTATTTCCTCCTTTCCATCCCTCAAACTCGATCCATCGTCGTTTCTATAAACCTTTAACTCACTCCAATTGGATGGGTTTTTAGGAATGGGGCGTTGGGCATCACGTGGAGGTGACTATTGTCACTCCTTTTAAAGTGCAATATACTCAGACGAAAGGGAGACGAAAGACATGTTTTTGAAACGTCCGTCGAGGCGTAGCCCTCAACTCATCGACGGGTCAACGACTACCCTGTAAAATAGCGTCGTCTTCTGCTCCCTCCCTTATATTATAAATTTTGTTTCGTTTCTCCTCTCCTCTGCTTCTGCTTACTTGTTTTTTTTTTTTTGTCCTTTTCTTTTTTACTTAGCTTTTGTTTTACACCTAATAATATTCCAATCTGCACGCACCGCGTGTACAGTAAATAAATACTTTCGAAAGTGCGTATAAATCGGTGTATAATATGTTACAATACAAACAATTCGGCAAGTTATTACACGCTCGTCGTCGACTGTCAAGAAGATTCCCTTTTCCGACAGGCGAGGTCTAATCTCGAAACTGAGAGAAAGAGGGAGAGACAGATAAAGAGAGAGAGAAAGGGAGAGATAGCTTTTGTACCCGGGGGAAACTCTTGGTGTAGCGTACGTCTCTCTGTGTATACGTGTGTAATTTTCATCAGTGAAAAGCTAGAGCAATAAACCCTCGACCCTCCCTCTCTCCCGTCTTTCTCGTCGTCGGTGTCGGATTGTCTTTCTTTGCAGTCTAATTGTTGCCTAGTAGAAATAGTCTTTCGACGGAAAAATAAAAGGGAAACCACAGAAAAGAAATGTGGCGGAAATGGGCCATCCCTGACCATTTGAATAGCTCGCTCGGATCTCGGCCTTTTCGAGTAGGCTATGTCGCGTTATTATACCCGCTCGGAGGGTATATCTTGTATAAATATAATGAACAAAAATAGCCATACCGATATCATGACCGAAAAACTCCGGGTCATTGCTGTCCCATTTCCGACGAGCAAGGGTTAACACGCGCGAACGTTCAAGTAGTCGATCAACCAGTCGTCGAGCACGTCCACGTTGTTTTTCACCCAATGAATGTTGAATCTTATCGTTTCCAGACTTTGCTCGAGTGCTCGTTTACCACTGCCGACGTCTACCTTCTTGAAGAACTCCGAAACCTGGACAGATACGAAATTCAAAGTTACTTCTTTGTCGAGTTTTTGATTTAAGCTCAATGAAGTCAGAGATTTTTTCTTACCTCGCGGTAGTCGTGTTCCGTGAAGAAGTCCGATGTAACGACAGTTATCAATCCACCCATAGTTAACGTACCATTACCAAAAAGGGCTTGTATGTCGTGCCAGTACGCTTTGAGATGTCGCCAAGCAAGGAACTGACCTTCTGGATTACTCGCCACGGATCCTATGACCGTCTCAACGTCCTGAGGTCTCACCTTCTCTCTATCCAAGGAACGTAGAAGGTAACGTTGCAGCAGCCAGGGATCCGAGGTAGCTCCCAGTGCCTGTAACATCAACCTCTTCTCGCTAGGAACTTGGGTTGTCTGATAAATCGACCAACAATAGTTCCATTCCTCTTCGCCACCAAATTTGATACCTGAGACATGTAAATGTTATCTTTGAGAGGATCCCAGGTTGTGTATACAAAGTTGAAAGTGCCTTTGTCCATTTCTTACCAGCAACATAAACAACATCGCGAATGTTTGGGCCGATACGCTTGCCATTTGACATCCAGTCGTTAAAGAGCGTCTTTGCCGGTTCCACGACGTTTTCTAACTTGATTGAAACTGCGGCTTGCATTACAATAATTCGTAACAACCTAAGAACAAGATTTATGTTAAGATAAAGCATAGAGAACATTGAAGATACTTTGTACTTGATACTGACTTGTCCAGATGAGATCCATCGTCCGTCCAACCAACATACTTCGTAACAGGGCCCATCAATCTTTTGAGAAATTCAATGTATCTCTTGTACGCTCGACTTTCAGCCAATCTTTCCTTCCAGGAGTATAAGTACTTGAGAGCTGTTGCCCAGGGTACGAAATCTCTCTCGTTCAAGAGGTACAACGACAGTTCTAGAGGGACAGTAGCATTCAATTCACCAGCCTCGCATAACGTGAATGCATCGTCTATAAGATTTGCACGATCTGCTGGACTGAATTGCGTGTGATTGCTGTGTAAAGTTGAAATAATGGACATCCACATGTCTTCAGGATAAGTTACTCGATAAAATCCACTCTGATTGACGTTGCATTTTATGTACTCGACGTCGCTGGTGATTTCGAAAGTGACTGAAAAGTTGTCAAATAAATGATTAGACTGATAAAACAGAAGAACAAATTAAACGTTTTTCAAGAGCTGATCTTACCGTCGGTTAGGTTCATCCATACATTGTGCAACTTGTTTGGCTCCTTGTCCGTGTAATAACTCAGAGGAACATACCATTTGTAGTTGAATGGTGATTTTTGGTTCACAGTTTCCGTTTCGTTATCACTCGGTAACACAAGAAATCTCTTCTGACTCGCTGTGATAGTATTCCCATCACGGATTATCGTTATCAAAGGAAATCCCGTCTGCTGGGTCCACGACTCCATTATAGCCTACCAATATTTCCAGTTTGATTAGATATAAAACTTGGACGATTTTTCAAACAATCATTTCCGACACTTACTTTAACATCGAACGTGCGGTTAACCTGTTTAGTGAAAACTGCCCAGAGGTCTTTGGTATCGGCGTTTCCGTAAGCGTGGGTATTCAAATAATCGTTTAATCCTCTCTTCAGAACGTCTTCACAAAGGAAACCTTCGAGCATATTGAGAATGGAAGCTCCTTTGCTGTAACTGATCGTATCGAAGATAGCCTCGATTTCTCTAGGATCGTTGACGGGTACGCTAATGGGATGACTACTGGCAAGCGCATCGAGGTCCAATGCAGGCTGTGTTTTGTCCAGAATGAACTGATCCATCATACTCCATTCCGGTGAAATATGATTGACTCCTTTGTACTCGAAGAAACTGGCTGCTCCTTCGTTTAGCCAAAGATCGTTCCACCACTTCATTGTAACGAGATTACCGAACCACTGGTGTGCCAGTTCGTGAGCAACGACAACCGCGATCCATTCTCGCGTAGCCGTTGATGTTTCTTCAGGATCATAGAGTATAGCTGTTTCTCGATAGGTTATTAGGCCCCAGTTCTCCATCGCTCCGGCACCAAAATCAGGAATCGCGATCAGATCTGAAAGAAACGAGCTAGTGTAAGTGAATTCGTTGGGTTTTTCAGAATCAGATCGTTTTAAAGTATTCGTACCTTGTTTAGGCAATGGATAGTGTACTCCAAAGAAAGATTCAAAGTAATCCATCGTACGAGCGGCGATATCCACCGCGTATCTGGCTTGTGGAAGCATCGATTCCGCCGCATAGACGCTCACAGAGATGTTTCTCTTTGTCATCTCGGAGATTCTCTTAAAATCGCACACGACGAACGCGACCAAGTAGGTTGACATCTCGACGGATTGTTGGAAATCATCTCGAAGCTGAAATTAACATTAATTGACAATAATTATTAACATTTACAGCATTTTTGTATAGCAAATTACACTTACAAGACCAGTGCCCATATAAAATCCAGCATCCTCCGTGTTGACAACAGGCATGTTGCATAGTGCTATGTGAAATCTATCCCTAAATATGGAGATCTTGAACTTTGCTTTGAACTGTGGCTCGTCGAAGCAAGGAAATGCCGATCGTGCGTAGGTGGGTTCAAAGTGAGTAGTTGCCAGGTACCTGATGATCGAAAGTGACACAAATTAGGTTACTTTGTGTGATCAGGGGCATCGAGGATCGCCTCGAAATGCTTTCCAAATTGAAAATTATTACAATTTCGGAGTGACCTCTTTTCTCCATCGGCGGTGACGTAAGTGCTGAGATAAAAACCCTCCAGTTCGCTCGTCAGCTTCGAAACGAATCTCAGGTGGACCGTGTAATTGCCTCTTTTTCGAAACTTGCTCTCCTCCAGCTGGAGATACAATTGCTGGTGCGTCGGATACTCTAGCAATTTCGCGATTTTCAATCTATGGCCTTTGCGATCTTGGACCATCTGTAATTTAATCAGAGGGAATCAGAAATAGTACTGATGATTAGATACTTTTTCATTAATCCTTACTTTTTCATTTATTGTCAAGTTGTTACTATGGAAGACGATAAAACTGGTCTCTTTATCGACGTAGAATTCGATCGTGACCTGTCCTGTAAATCCGAGCGACGCGTTATTAATATTTTATACTAAAGATCGATTAAATAATTGGTTAGCTTGAATAATTAAATAAAAATGATTCTCATGATTTACCTTTAACTTCTAAGGTGGTAAGATTTGGATGGATGGTGATGTTATACCTAGTTGGATGCACGAACGTAGGTAGCCTGATTTTATTCCATGGGAACACCTGCAAGAGTCATCGTTATACCCTTAGCTTATCTATAACTACGCACGTCTTGCCCGCGGCATAGCGTTACGAACAGTGTACCGTCCATGTCCCTAATACTAAAATATGCATGACCAATAGCAGTGTTCGTACACTTTGCTTTACGAGAATGAGCCTAGCGATTGATTTCCCGCCAACCCGGTTCGTTCGCTTGGTCGTTCGGGCTTTATTCGAAGACTTTCAAGCGCTTGAATAAATTTTAATATTATTTTATGCTCGAGGCTGATTCAAAGCTGTTGAAAATTGTCATTTCAAACGATATAACGTTATTAGAATGCAAACGATCGTTCGTACCTCCCCATTAGTCGCGAGAGGCTCATTGCTCTCTTCATCGTCTTCGACTTCCATATTGGCTGGCCTTTGTCCAGCGCAAGGGCAGTCTGGAAAAACAAGGAGCATGAATAGAAATGGTTAATTAAAGAACTTAGATATCTCGACTCGAGTACCATTTTGTGGTCCCGCGAAGGCAATGATGAGTGATATGGCGAAAAGGAGCGCGAAAACGATGGTGGCTATGCAGAGTGCCCTTTTTTGCGAGCAGACGATTCCATTCGGCTCGTAAATGCTACGTTTGTGCAATCCGGTGTTGCTGTCTTCTGAAACAAAGGGATTTTTCTAAAGAATGATCGAGCCCGGTCTAGTTCTTTGATAAAAATATCGACGAAGCAGTCCTCGTTCCTTTCCCATTGTTATTCGTCGCTCTCGAGAGACTCTCTTCGGAACGGGGCTACGGTGTCGATGAGAGAGAAAAGAGTCCTTATCGAGGGAATTCGCTTTTTTTTTTTTTTGGAACCCAAAACCCTCGCGAATTCCCGAAAAGAAAGAATCACCATCGAAGGTTGGTGATCATTTTCACCGAGATACGCTGCTGCCTAAACTACTCTTCTTTCTTTTTTCCTTCGAAGATTTTCTCGCACACGAACCACATCAAAGTTTCATACTTTCCACTAGCCACTTGACCCGGATTTGCTCGACGTCGCTCTACAATGACGTTAATGCGGTTATGCTCAAAATCCTAGAAAACAACCGCGTGAACGTTCCGATTTTCCGCGAGTTCCCTCCAGAGGGGTGTTATAATCGCGTGGTCGATGTTATAAACGCATTCTTGAACGATGATAGAAAAGTACGAGAGAAACGAACGACATAAACGACAAAAAGTCGCGTAACTCGTTCGAACTAGTTTCCGCGTCGTTACGAGAGCCATTTGAAATCCTTGAAAGCTGCCTTATCGTTCCGACCGACTTCCGTCTGAACGAGTCGAGCATCCCGATAGACCTTGCACGAAACAAGGACAGGAAAGTCGTTGAAGAGTAGAGATGGAGGAAAAGAGGAACGAAGGTATAGGGTATCATTATGCGGCCGTGAGGGTCTATCCTGTTCGCTGCCAATAAAGCACTCTCGATAAGCGAACTCATCAATGAGAGTAAAGGATCGGCAAGTGGGTGGGAGGTAGAGAGGTGTGCGCGCTTTATTTCGAAAGATCGGACAGAAGCTTCCCTCTTATTGATCGCACGCACGTGCTCCTCGTGCAGTCTATTCGCAGCTCGGTAAAGCCGTAAGTGGGCCATCTGGTCGGGCAATTCCAAATGAAAAGGAGTAAGCTAGGTGGTGGGAGAGGGCGAGTTAGAAAAGGTTTGAAGTCTAGGTGACATCAACAAAGTTCGAGAGAGTGTCGGTGCCTTGATGATCCCTCACCTGTCAGAAAGGCAACGTCGTCCACATCTTGCTCGCTCATCGCGAACCGATTCGGCAGCGATCTCCGATAAACGAGTCCTTTTACCTGACCGTTGTTCGAGGCATATGAAATTTTGATCAGGGGTTCCCTCTGTTCAGCCAGTATATTCTCCTTCCCACCCCGGTCACCTCGTGCTCCAAGGTCAGATTATCGTTCAGGGCTGCCCTCGATCCAGCCTCTTGCACCGATTTTTTTTCAACACTTCTCGCGTATCCAGGTTTAATCCGTCTTTTCGACGGACAAAAGGGGTCGTGAGTTCGAGGAGGCTGTACGATATTATCACGGGGTTCCTCTCGTGTACGGGCACGAGCACGACGGCCGACACCACCGACACCGACACGCCACGGAAACGCGCGAAAAAGCGAGGATGCGCGAGCTCACGAATGAGTAACCGAATGTCCCGACGACGTCGCCGAGTCTATAACGTCCGACGTGCCTTGACATTTCATTGGCATTAAAGCGCGAATATAGCGACTGCGGGTGTTAGGTAGAAATGGCGGCTTTCCAAACCACCCTGCTGCTGGTGCTGCTGCCGGAAGAACACTTTCGCGAGGGGGTGGATTCGTCTCTCTACCATTTCCGAGGGTTGGACACGTTCTTTCACGGTGGCGCCATCGTTCAACCGTTAGGAGTAACAAAACGAACGAAATGGATTCGGGCTGCTCTTGTCGCTGGTGTGGCCCTCTTCTTTTCGGGCTTGGTAAAAAAGGCTACTCTGCACCAAGGGTGCTTCCTCCTATCGACGATCGACCTCAGTCTCTCTCTCTCTCTCTCTTAACGATAGTGGATTTAATCGTATTCAGAGTACCCTAGCACTTTGTAGACTCCCCTTTTGAGAACTACAAACAACTACGTCGATCGTAAAAACCCTGAGTGGCGTAAGGTTTGAATTAAAAAGGACCGCTTTTAATGATACGAACGTATAAATGTGTGTGTGTACGCACGAGCAAGTACCGCGCCTCTTTCCTTTCAGTCAGCTGTTAAGTTAGTAGACCGTTTACCCAGCAATCGAGCGAGACGGTGCTTTGCTACTACGACAAAGGTAGGAGAGTACGTGACTGAGAAAGGGACACTTTCTTTAAGATTTATGCTGGATTCGTGGGAATTAAATGGGAGTTTAGAAAATGATGTGTATAATTAATGAGCAAATGATTTTTTTTAATAGATCGATCCGTTTTATTCGTAAATCTTATTAAGGATCAACCTTACCAGTATTTCACAGTTTCATATTATCTAATATCGAAATCAGATTAAAGAAACCACGTTACTAGAAGCAAAGAAATTCCTAAAGCATACGCTAGCATCGCCAAGAAATGTCCAACATTCGTATTCGTGGCGCGATCTTCGTGCCGCTTCGAGCAGAAGTGAGCAACTAGTGTTCGGATGAAATTGGGCGTTTACGAGTCTTTCCACGAAGTTCGCTAGGCGAGACAGCCCTTGATAAGAAAGGCAGAGAATGAAACGAGGGAAGGGAGGATAGGTGAAGATGGGGATGGAAAACGAGAAGCCGTGGGGAGGGTACAATGCTAAATCAATATAAGAACGAGCTTTAAAGACGCGACCGGTTCTTATAGAGAAAGAGATTCTTCTCTTTTGTCCCGAAGATCGCGATTGTGCAATCGCCGAGAGGCTTTCGAGAGTTCCTGCTTAATACCATAGCAAGCCAGAACACTTCACTGCTCTATTTGAGGTTCGATATATAAAGCCACCGAATGCTGACAATATCACTCTGGAAGGGTTAGAAAAGAAGGAGCCGAACGCTTCCGCTTCTTGCTCCTCTTTTCTCCCTGTCTGCCCTCGGGCCATAACCTCGCAGTAGCTCTAAGAGGGTAGTTCCTTCATAAAGCAAATGGCGGGACACGGGGAATGAAACACCCTTTTGACTGTACGATCCGTTCTTTCGAAGGAGCCCACGATGAGTCCTCGCAAATTTTTTTTTTCAACGAGTCTGAAGATATACTTCTTTGCATATCGTGAAATTAAACCGAAAAAATTCTATAGTGGCTCGTTCGAATCGTTTCAATGGTTTATGGAAGCTTTCAAAATTATTTTATAGGACCACGGAAATGCGCGTGCTCGTTTATAATCGTACTGGTTTGGCGCGTAAGGAAGACAGGACAAGAGGAGTGCCAGGCGCCAGGATGAACGTATAAATCTGTACAATTGCAAACCTTGACTGCGATCGTATCGTTTCAAAGCTATAAATGTAATCGAGATACGCGTTTCTTTGAATTTATACGCGCTTTACGCATCGTGGAAGAAGTCGTAAAACTCGTTACATTTACGATCGTTTTCCGATCTGTAGTTTTTCTTTACCGAATTTCGATCGATGATTAAATATTTTGTCGGAATGTCTGTCCAAAAAGTCATCTCGAAGATTCAACGTTATAGATCGTTCCTGTTTATAAATTGTTGTTTTTTTTTTCTTTTTTTCGGAGAGGCAACTCCACGAGTTACGAATAATTCAGTGATTTATTAATGTCTAGATTTCGAATCACACCGGTGGCAGTAGGATCGAGGGACATTTATAAACGACTGAACTTTTGAACTTGTGACCTCCCTCCGCCGAGTAGTTTCGTCCAGCCTACATTAGGCCCGCGAAGATAACACGGATCTTGATGCGCGACATAAATTATTCCGATATTTTCCCTCGCCTCCAGTTGCACATACCGATTCCAATGTACCTACGTTTCGTTTCTTACGGTCGCTGGAACGTACGTTTTACGATCGTACTCTGAAAAATTCATAGAGTTCGACGCGCTTGGGATATCTTTTCCAAATAGGAAAATCACCCTTCTCCCCAACATTCATTTTCCATTCTATCTCGTATAAAACTTCGACCGATACGTTCCGCGAACCAACGATCGACCTTCGAAAAATAATTAGGTACATTCGTGTCACGAAAATATAGACCGTGTAAACTTCTATAAAAAGTCAAGATAGGATCAATCTCCCAAGAAATCGTGGAAAGCATCTAGCAATATTTAAGCTCTAATAAACTCACGCGAAGTACAGAGTGTAAAAAAATGTTTTGTCTTGACTACCATAGTTAAATTCTATACTTAAAAATCAGTGAACATCTACTAATAAAATATCACACATGATATACGAGCGTTAAGTTCAATATATGGAGCTATGCAACATAAAATTCATTTTGTAAATAACAATATTTCAACATAAATTTCTGACGAAAGGGTTGCTTTGAAACATGTGGTTCTTATGACGATTTTGGCCTAAGGAAGAGTAGAACGTCACATAGTTAACAAAAAATTGGACCGTGATTTTCGAGATCAAAGTAAATTTTTTGTGTAGATCTTCACCGATTTTAAAGTGTAGAACAAGACAAAACATTTTTTTACACCCTGTACAACCCCGTCAATTTTCGAGAACTGACTCGGTAAACGTATCGATTTGTTAAAGAAGCAAACCGATAATTTGATCTTGGACCTACCTGGTATCACTGGTACTTCCGTGCTATTGGCAGTTCCGTTCTGCCCGGGGCTACGAGAACTAGATGTTCTACCCAGGGGTTCCATCCGAATTACTTCGCTGCTTTCACGAGTCGACGACTGTCCCGGCATTCTCCTTTTCTTATCTAACGTTCTCTGCTCCGTAGCGACTTCTTTATCTATCCTTGGAGGAGGCAGCGCTCTGCGAATGTCTCGGCGATTCGCATAGCTCGAGGTCGTAGACCACGAGGAGGAAGACGAGGAGGACGTTTTCCTTGACGTTACGGCGTCGACGTATCGGCGCCTTCTTTGACACGCGAGATTTTCTCCTCGCGTATTCCCACCCTTCCATTTATGATGGCCTACGAGCGCTACAGGTCGATCCACTTTTCCTCTGTTTTCGAAACCACGTTCGATCGAACCCTTCTAAATCCTGGACCTTGGTCCCAGTAAGTTCGTGCGTTTGCACGAGTGTAAAATATTCCAAATTACTAGTATCAGCAGTCTTTGAAAAAACACGGACTAATCGAATATCTAAAGATTTCTTTTTTCTGTTTCTCGTAATATTCTCTTCACCGTTCTGTCCTTCCTTTAGTTCTTTCCTTTCTTCTTGGCCCGCGTGAGAATATAGCCGACGATAGACGACGCGTCATTACTTGTTTCTCTTTTTCTTTAAAGGTCTGTGTTCACTCCACGTTCTTTCTTCTCTCATCGTCTGCCCATCCTCCTTGTCATTCCTGTAGTCCTTCCTGAAGTTCTCACTACTCTAGTTGTCGTACTCGTCGTTCTCTTGGTCGTTGCATCGTTAATTAACTCGAGCAACGGCGAACGCATCGTAGGGTAACGTTTTCTTGCCTCTAAGCTAGCTGCCCTCGTTACGCCTGAAACAGGATTGAAAAGGCCGACTACTCTCTCTCTCTCTCTCTCGTGTAACGATTAATTAAGCGTTGAAGTTAAAGTAGCGTGCCGGTGTAAGCGCGCACGACCACCAATCCGGTTTGTTGCGTTGTTAAAAGGGTGGTAGGGGAAACAAAAATAACATCGAAAGTTCTTTAAATACGATCGTCACCTTATTCTCCTCCTTGCTACCACGCTTTTCCGCTCAATCTACGCTGAGTTTAATTCGAGATAAGTTAAACCACTATTTTATTCTAAATTAACCCGTTCACATTTCCTACAATATTTTATTTACCGAGATAAAGCGATTAGATATGAGCTTTCATTAGCTCAGTATCGAATTCGACCCCTTTCTCGATAATAGAAGGACATCCGATATCGATGCAAGATTTTTGTCATCGTACACTGTCACGAGATCTACGACGTGTCATATATTCTCTGTAAAAACCGTAATTTAACGAGAGTGATATTCGATCAACGTATCGATCGATATAGCTTAGTACATTTTTTTTCCGCTTGAATTCAGAACAAATCGATTTTTGAAAGCTTACACGAGTTAATACGGACTCAACAAGGCAGCCAGTTTTCTCTCCCAATTTTCGGTCGCTCGCTCGTGTTCCCACATTATCGATTTCTTATATGAACGAGAGAAGTCAGCTCGTCGTACGTATATCGTCATACGATTCCGATTAATTGCGAGGCATATACCGAGTATTATTTGGGAAAGGATATATTCAGGGATTATCGATTTTCGCACGATACTATGGTTACGCGGGAGCGAACGTTTTCAACCCCGGCGGGGAAAATGAGAAACGAAATCGAATCGAAGATCGTGAGAAAAAGAAAAAGAGTGTTTTTTTTATGCTACTCTCTGTCGACAGACCGAATTCTCACCGCGTCGAGTCTATTCGAAATAATTTGCGAAAATGCATCACGCTCGTCGACGTTTTTACTACCTTTTTTTATCTTTCACCGAGATTTAAACCGCCAAGTATCGACACTCGTTTGCATTTACGAGAAAAAGCGTCAGTAGTTTGCAATTAATTTAACACAACTCGCATATCGCGATCACACCCCCGCAATTATCGATAATGTATTAATACCACGTCTGTCGTTTTACAACCGTAAAGATAATAATGTATGTGATTTTGTTACGTTTTTTAATGAAAATTACCAGCCTGAAGATGATATAATCGTTCATGTTATACACTAATTACAAACGTTATTAGTCGAGCGTCGCACCAACTAAATTGCGGCGACGACGCGTTGAAATCATTCGTAATTACGCGCTCAGGAAATAATATCTAAAGATCAAAAGGAAATGACTTTGCATCTAAACTACAAAATTTAAGGGTGCCCACACTCATTGTTAACATTCAAGACACGAGAGTCATTACGAACGACTGTCCCCCTAAACGTCGCTCCAAGCAAAGACGAAGATGTAATTACGCGCGGTAACCACGGAGTACGCTCGAATGTAACCTTAATCGTGACAGTGACCGCCGCAAATTTCGTTCATTAACGTATCGTGCGAGTCTAAAGTTACCTTGTAAACGTATTCTCGCGTGGGAGTTCGTTATGCAACTTGTCTTTTATAGGTACATCTGTTAAGAATCAAGCCAGTTACATCACTTCCACCTTTAGGAAACATGCTTCGAGTATCGTTAAGTTAATGCATTGTTCCGTAGTTTTATAACCAGGTTATACTCATTCCAATGTACGTAAGTAAGTAAAGAAAAGCATGTGTTTTCGAAAAAAATTTTTCATAACATCGATCTTCGTGTCTGATCATCGCCGACTTACTCCACTGGGAGAACAACACTCACGGTAATTCGAGGGACAACGTCGCGTTGGTTAATTGTCGTGTGTGAATTAGAACTGAAAAAAAAACCACTTCCTCTTTTATCTCTCTCTCATTCGCGCTCGAACCCTCGTTGTTTCACGCACATCGGCGCACTTGGTACGCATTTCTCGCGATGGAGCGTTGACCCTGCCCTGTCTCCCGCGCCGGAAAAATGAGAAAATGTTCTTTCGGCGAGAACGAAATAAAAGAATAACCATAAAATGAAACTTAAATATAATAAGAAAAATGTTTCAAAAAGCATACCTCTTTTTCCAAATTTGCCAACGACGATAAACAGGATCTAGCTTCGTTTACCCAAAATCATTAGTAGTATTGACACTCAGCACTGTTATCCTCTTCCGAAGAAAAAAACGTGATAACTATTCTGGAAGGTGAGTGTTGCACTCGGTGGCGTGCATCGTACTTCTGATTAGAATCTAGCGCGCGAGTGAGATGTGAATGGACGGACGAACGTATGGACGAAGACAGGCAGGAAGGCAGGCAAGCAGGTAGGAACAGAGAAATTTTCTTCTCTCCTTCTCTACTTGTCTCACGATCGTGTGCACGACGACGATGCGCACCGGCAGCGTCCCCGACGAAAACGGTCGAGCCGTGGTTCGAATAGAACTGAAGGGAGAGAGAGAAGCGTTTGAGAATCGAGCGTGGCTGAATTTCCGGACGCAGGGAGGCGCGCCGGTCAGTATCAGCCACAGGTTGCGCTCCTCTCGTTCACGCAGGCCAGGCATCTTCGCGGCCTCATCCCTCGAAAGGAGGGGTTGGTATGCGAAGCCCTTCCAATCTCGCTAGATCGAGACGCGCGCCCGACTAAAAACCTACCCCTCTTTCTACTTGCCCTTCCATTGCCTCCCTCCCTTTCCCCTTCTTCTCACACGACCTCGGTAAATTCTTCGATCGCTTTTTCGTCAGCTCTACCGGGTTATCGACTTTTTAGACCGTTTCCAACCCCCTTGCTTTTTTATTTTGCCTTTTCTCACCTTTATCGCGACCACTCGTTAAAATTTTTAAATGTTTTGTACCCCTGTCCTCGGTTCAAGCGTTCACTAATGTCTTTATTAACACTAAACTTACCACGACGGGTCAAATGACACTTAATATGAATAATAATATAATATTCTAGATATAAATTCTTGTTTCTCGATTTTTTAAATAATAAATTTACTTTCATAGAAATTTATTATCAATCATATTTATTCAATAATATTTCTAGCAAAAAGCATGTTTTTATTGAAGTATTTGTCAAATAAATAAATGTAATGAGAATAAGTATGCTTTTAACGTCGGTAAGTTTAGTGTTAACTACGCACAGCAGTTCGTTTTCGTTAGATTTTATCTCTTAAACTCATAGATTTTATTTAATTATCTATTATTATTTATTTTATTTTATTTTACACTTACATACTTATTTATTTATTTTGTTATTTTTTATTCTTTACACTTTCATTGTTCATTCCATTTTGTTTTGCATTTTTCGCCATCCTATATATTTTATTCTCTTGTATCTCTTGTCCACCCAAAGGCATGTCTCCCGTATACACAAATGTATTATTTTTATAAAATCTACGATCAAATTCCGATCTAGCGTCTAGAATCGATCGATGACGTACCGATCCAACCACAAGCTCGTTGATCGATCTTTAGAATCGATTAATCTCGTATATCCGTTTGCTATACGAAATTACTGTTATTTAGTATATAGATACGTTATCTTTTCATTGATAAGCCATTCTTTCAAGCGACAAGAATAAGTTTAACGTGCAGGAAGTGAAGACGGATGCACGAAACGTCAAGATGAACTCGGTGAGCGATAGCAGCGATCGCGTAGTTACTCGATCGATTAGTTTTCTTAGTGTAATGAGACGATTGGTAATTAATTTGTGTAGATGGCCTTTCATGGTGGTGTTATCGAGACAATCCTATTCAAAGGATGGCGAACGACGGATTGGGATGGGATGAGTGGGTCCATGGTCGGGATCGTTCTACTCACGACTATTCACGAAGGACTGAAAAGTTATCGGTTTGTCATACGAATTTTGAATAATTCTAGACTAGTTTTAACTCGATGAATTGTTCAATGTGGCTCTTTTTTCCAGGGATCATCTATTTAAAGAAACAGCGAACTCGAAGAAAATAAAGAGAACAAAACTGTGAGTATTTTATTATTATTCTAGTCTATGCTGAAGAAAAACACTCGTGGCTTATGTTACAGTCAAAAGCTCTTCTCGCCAATACACATCCTGCAGGTGCTGTTGCACGTTATTCAGATGATAATTGGATATTTTCTAATGCTAATATTCATGACGTACAACGTTTGGCTCTGCATTCCCATGGTAGTAGGCACTGCTCTCGGTTATTGGCTCTTTGCTTGGGACAAATCGGACAGTGAAAATACAGACTGTTGCTCATAAAATGATTGTACATACAATAAAGAATGAATGTCTTTTTTTAATTATACGTGTGGACTATTTGATGATCCTAAAATAAATTTGGTACAATATAAGATGCTATTCATCGCAGACACAATTTCTGATGAACAATATAGGTATTCACGTTTCGTTATCTAATCGCTTTCGTGCTTCCCCTCTTGAATGTGACGATCCATTCCGACAATAATGTACGTTATCAACGCAATCGAAGTTACCTGGTCGTTGTTCGATTAATCCATCATTCTTCGGTCGAATCGCGAACGTTTTGGAAGAAATGGCTACGAACAGATTTCCAGAGACTAGTCGTCGGCACATGGAGGATGAAGGTCCTCGTGAAATCAAATCAACGCAACAAATCATTCTTGGTTGGGACAGATTTAATGCAATAACGTTACTAATACTGATCATACTCTTTACCGCGTGGTGTTTGGCATATTTCCTTGCTTATATGCCGAAAGATGTGAATGGTGGTCACGGTGCTGGCGATGGTGGTCACGGTAATCATTCAGCCCACGGACATTAAAGGTCGACGAGGGAGAAAAAAAGAACGTGGCGAAAAAAAAAAAGAAAATAATAAGTTTCGTGAGCCAAAAGCACGTAAGTACACTATCGTAAAGTTGTACTATGGCGAGATTAAAGATAAGAGACTGTATGTTTTTCAAGCATGCTATCTTTAGCAAAATCAAGAAGTTACGAGAATGGTTTCTTATTTAGAATTGTACGACGACACGCGATTTGCCTTTCGTCTCTATAAGACATTATTTTTTCTTTTTTCTATTATCAACGATAGCAAGACCGAGACACTTGTCACGAGCTATTTCAGATTAAAAGATTGATAAGATGTAACATAGTGGTAGTAGTAATGATTACAGTAACAGAATTTTTCTTGTTTCAGATGCTGGTCATAAATCGATGTATGCCAAAGCTCATTAAATAAACCTACTTGCGATTTACCATATAATTTGTACATAAGAATCGTTGTAACGAAGGAAATAAATGAAATAAAGTTACACTCAGAGGCTAGAATTAATCTCGATGAAACTACAAATCGTTCTATCTTTACATCTTCTTGAACAATACGATCGGCCTTCATCGACGTACGAAGAGAACTCTTGTTATCGGTTAAATCGGGAACAACGTTGTGAACTTCAAGGAGCGAAGAGATTGGAAGGCATCCTCGTTAGCCTCGATAACGAGACGGTTTAATCATCTGTTCGACGAGAGAGCGTTTCCTACCACAAAGCAATTCGTCCCATTAAAGAATCGCGGTCGAAGAAAAAGAAAAAAAAAAAAACTCCAACTGGGTTTACGTTTCGATGTAAATCGTACGTCGACAATTAATATAGTTTTGTTATATTACGACAGTAATATTGTTGTTTACGAGCTCGAAGAAAAAGTATCCGACAATGAGAAATAATTATACGCGGTGAGGATCGTCCAGGAATCCCTTTCAATGGCCCACGGCGAGGGAGGACAAAGCACAGAAAAGTAGGAGACCGACAGAAAGAGTCATTATGCTCGACGTGCCTACGACAGAAGAAAATCTCGCGTAATTTTGCGTCGGAGGATTTGCGGGTGAAAGGACCGGTTCGGAAGGAAAAAATAAATCCTCCTCTCTCGTCGTCTGGTCCACCAAGAGAACGAAAGCAAAGTCCAACGTAATGATTACGAATAAAAATGATTCTATTTCGAAAAAAAAGTAAAACTTGTTATATTAATCCCTTGCCTTATTCGACAATCAATCAAATTAATACTAGAAATTTAGAAAAAATGAATCATAAGCTTGTCCAGAGACTAATGAACACCAAAAAGCAAATAAATAAAAAAAATTAACTTGGAAGAATTGAACCATGACTCGTGCTTTTAATCCTAGTCTCGGAATTTGTACAACGAGTCTCACACGACATTATAAAGGGTTAAAATCCATTTGAATTTTGTTTATCTCGTTCGTAGAATTTCAACGAATCCAAAGATATTTTTACAAGACTTATTTGACGCTACTCCTATGTGTCCTGAAAAATGCATGATGTTGTACCATCACAGAAGGACCAAACGTACATTGCATCGAAGGACTCTCTTGCTCTCCCCTATTCTTTCTCGTTGACTTTGCAACGTATCCCTAGGGAGAAGATTGTTGCGCAAACGTTAGAGAACGCACACGTGACACGACGCTTTTAATACGTCTCTTGCGAAACCATGTTCGCTCGCAGAATTTTATCAGCCGTCTTGGATTCTCTTCGATCACTGAAACCCGAGTATTGCTTTTGGGAATTACCGATTCTCAGAGGGATTTGGCTCCGGCATCAAGAGAGACATCGTAGGATATCCCCGAAAAGCCGGGACGATGGAAAAAGCATTTCCACGTTTGTGCTCACGATTTTTCAGGCCTTCGTGATGAAAGACGTGCCTGTCATTGATCGTCTCCTTCGATGACATTTATCGTCTCTGTGAACTTACTATTTTCAAACAAAAATTCGTCTTGTTCTTTGTCAGAATTTTTAAGGCTACGATAGATTACAATTTGTAAGCAAGGCCGTTTCGTTGTAACATAGTTTAACGAAGACACGAGAAACGGATGGTCGTGTTGACAGTGGTGATTCGTATTCCAGAATTTATTCCTTCGTAAGTAAAGAGGCCAACGAAGTCAAGAACGACAACAAGAGGATGTGCACCTTCTCCGAAGGTAGAATAGTCGGCCGTTAATTCACGTTATCGGAACACCGTCGATTCGTTGCTCGTGTCGTCGTTACGTGTTACATATGTATCTATATACTAGTCAAGCTCACGAAAGACAAAGATACGACTCGTCTTGCGAAACGTTTCCGTCGATCGATCGTCCTTAAATGGAATATCCTCCTTTTAGATCGTCCAAGAGTTAATGGCGCGTGCATATCGACGTATTTAGAAGTTCGAGCGTTCTAAAACTAGAAGGGTTAACGCACGTGTGAGATACGTGTCGAAAATCAGCGATTTGGACAAATTTCAGTAATTTTCGACCATATTTTGCAATTTCTAAACATTTGTAGCTCGGAACCAGGTTACCCGATTTTTATGAAATGTACAATACGCATATATCTTATTCGTATCTACAAAATGCAGTTTTAAAATTTTCATTATAAGCTCAGAAAAAAAATTTAAAAAAATGAGTCTTTTTATTTTCCCTGTAACTTCGAAGATTGCAATTTTTTCAATACAACAAAAATATGATATATAGTAAACTAATCCTTCTATGTGTTTGCAAAAACTCAAGTAGTTTGATTAAATGATAAAAAAGTTATGTAACTTTATACGGGGTACGAATATTTTCGGGACTGACTGTAGCAAGATAGATAGGTTTAATTTGGAAAAGAAAATTGACAAATTCATTATGCAAATGTAAGAAAAGACTGAAAAGAATTGAAATCGAATAAAAATCAATTCCAAGGTGCGAAAGATCCGATTACTTTCCCTCAAGCTCACGCATTCTTTTTTTCTCTGTACCATCTCCCTCTTTGTCCTGTCGTTCGACCGCCTTAGGCCACCTTTGTGCATCGCGTGCATCCTTTGTATGCGATAATCCATGGAGATTGCGGCTCAATGGCTCGTGGACTTTTTTCTCTTCGTTTTTTTTTTCTCTCTTTTCTACCTGTCATAGTCACATCCCCTGATCGTGTATCTTCTCTCTCTCTCTCGTCTTTTCATACCTCGCACGCATAGCTTCGTAACTTATCCTTGGAAAGTGCCGCCACTCAACGAAGGTCACCGTTCATACGAGTCAAATATTCAACCCTTCAACATATTCCTCTCGAGATGTCCGGATCAAATGACGGCCGTTTACCGATGAAATTGGCGTTCGTCAAAACGAAGCACGCATTTTCGTTGGCAACGTGGCCGATCGATCTCTCTAACCGAATGCTTTCCCTCCTAGTTTTCGAGAGGTTGTTCCCTTTCGATCAACGTTATCGTCCCGTCGTTTGTTCCCGATTCTCTCGATGTTTTATTCATCTACTACGATGCGTATAAACAATCCCCTTTAGCATTCGATAGTCCGAGTTTTTCTTTAGATAAGTCCGTTGATCCGACGATCGTAAAAAAACCTATATTCTCGTTTAAATATTCCTGATGGTACGAGATGCTTGCATCGTTATTTCTCGAAAGCTTTTCCCCGAGGGTACAGTTTTGTACGGCGAGACGCGGCTAGACGAGTCAGGCAAACGACCACGTTCACTTTCGCATCGATGCAGAAATATGAGATACATTCGTATAAACCGTAATGCTGAAACGTGTCATGGAATCGAATAATCAAGGGAACGGTCGTCTATACCATGGCATTCCTGAAACAGTAGATACACATGGGAGAGTAAGGGCAGGTCGATACCGAACGTTGGGATACCGAGATGTACGCTGTAAAGCAACTTTATACACAACGCTCGAGTTATTCGATATATTCAGTGAGCAGTAATTAAAAGACTCAACCGGGAGATAAAGCTTAATGAAATCGACAGAGTAGAGATCATTTTTATTTTACCGGTTGATGGATTTAAATAAGACGAGTTACTTCGTCTAGATTGAGATGAAATTTTGCGATTGTTACATATTCGTCAAGGTTTGTACTTAACCCTTTAACCGGCATCGTAGTTTCTGCCAAGGCACTTGGAATCGTCGGGTCCATCCATATTTGTAACATAATCTTGTAGTTTATATAAAAGTACAGCAGTCTATATCAGTTTAATTGTCTTAAAAGGATTTTTGCAAATGTAAACAAACTGGCTAGTAGGCTTTTTTTGTTCACACTCTATATTTAAGCGTAAGGCTAAAAGACTCCTTGTAATTACTTGTCTATTGTTCTTTATTGTTATTATTTTTATATTCTTGTTATATTTGCTAAAGGGTTTCTCTATAAATAAATAAATAAAAATGGACTAAGAGTGAAACGAAACATATTTTTCCTTGGAAATAAATCAACTTTTATTTAGAAACAAGATTAAAAACTTTATCAAAACTTCTCATATTTGTCAATTAAATTTCAGTCCCTCGACGATTCCAGTTAATAGTTAAAAATCGATGTTTTTCCAGTCCTACGAGAATGAAAGTTATCGATGGTCGAATTTTTTTTTTTGAACGTTCGTCGATCGCAGAGAAACGGTAGAAGAGTAAAAGTCGATGTCTGGTCTCGTTCAAAACGAGCTCGCGTATTTCGACGGATCGTCTAATCACGCCAGGAATCGTCCCCGTCTGTCGTTTTGTCCATACGGCATTCGATGTAGTCGATGCGTGTAGGTAAGAGAGCGTTTAAGCGTGTGCGACCGGTCGATACCAGCGTCGGCTGCTGGTAAGCCATGTATCTCGCTTTTACGCCACCCCACCTCTTCGAAGCACCCACCTAATAATACGTTAGACAAGTAGCCCGTACCCTGTTGCTTGGATGAACCGATCTTTCTCCTCACACTCTTTCGACGTAATCGGACAGGTAACGAGACACTCGACTAATCGCACGCGACGTTATCCAAGAGCTAACCGATATTTGCACATTCTTTTCTCTCTTTCTCTTCATTGGATTATCGACTTTTTTTATTGACGTAACTCGTTTATAATAATACTTTGCTCGTTATTATTATTATCGATTTCTATTTTTAACTAGAGAGAAAGAGGTAGATTGAATATATTTTAATAGAATGATAATGTATTCTCTTTTTACACGAAGGATGATCGTCTTGCCGCTCTTTTTGCGAATGAAATCGAGAAGACGAAACGAAACACGTTTAATCTTCGGATTTCCGTCTATCGGTTTATACCGTGCTGAAATTTCCGGTTAAATTACGTCGATACCGACGAATGGTTATTACGTTCGAAGGAGGTGTAATCGAACGAGATAATCGTCGATTCTTAATGGAAAACACTTATTTTTCTTCGTCATTTACGTTATCTTTCATGTAGAATACTGATATTATTCGTTTATTTACAAGCATGTATGATAATGTCGTTGTAAAAGAAAATCCGATTGTTTATCTACATGTTTGTCCGTGAGATGACGCTCCATGTTCGATAACAGAATTTTTTGATCAAATAACTTCGCTTTCTTAAAAAGATAATCATCGAATAAGTGTCACTGATTTTATTGTTTAGCTCGTGGGTCTCCATATGCAGCACCTCCACGTGATGTGACTTGGGCAATCGGTATTACTTGCGAACTCGACGCATGTACTGTCGAGCTAATTATTTATTTAATGATATACAACTGCAGATAACGAACAATTGTTTTTTCTGATATTTCTTAATACTTTTATTCACTGTTTTACCATCGTATATCAATCGTCGTGAAAGTAGAAAACTTCTCTTTTAAAAACGTTATCGGTAACAGCAATTGTAAAATGTTGTCCATAGATGGTACCATATTCTCGATTTATCCACAACTTCTTGATTCTTCAGATAATTTCGAAGGGAGAAGCGACCATGTCGTAGAAGAAAGTAACCCCGTGGGAAATTACAAAGAAAAGTAATTACGGCTGTTAAAGTTACGGAAATTACGTTCCGGAAAGACATTCTGTCGTTATACATTTTAATAACATAGCAGATGTCATCTTCCAAAAGATAAAGCTATCATAAAGTTTCTTTCAATACCTCCTGGTAACATAGCAATGACAACAATACCGAGTTTATTGCTTCACAATATGATTCTACTCCCAAAATCTCCGATCGTATCCGTCGAACTATTCGAAAGATCGATCTGACGATAGTGATCTTGGCAACCATTAAGTTTCCACAACAAGCAGAAAGAATAGTAATGAATTCGTAAGAATAGCAGAACCGCGCACCTGACATGCGAAATTCATTTAAATAAGAAACGCCACCCACAGCTGTGTTATTTTACGAGGCATAAAAATAAAGGTACACGTCGACAATACAAACGACGTTTTTCCATCTCCGCCCCTTTCGTCATCGAACACCCTTCACCCCTCGTTTCTTACGTCGGCGCCATTGTAAACTCTTTTTAGCGGCATTAAAAACGTGTGCTTTAATGGTTAGGATAGCAAACTTGGTGGTTTTTTTTTAACGCTCTAATAAACACAATTTTATCGTGAAATCGTTAAAAAATGATAAGCAAAGTTAGTGAACGTCTTCCTTCGTGCGTCATCGAAGATCGTCCTGTTTCTTTAACAATGTCGTATACCTTAGCGAGCATATAATCTTGACACAGCGATGTTACGGTACGCGGGATCGATAAATTTAATTTCAACGTGCTAATGTTTGCCTCATGACACGCATTTCTAACTCAAGGCAACGTAAAATGCCGCTATTCTTTTGTAGAACTCATTTAGAATAAAAAAAAAAATATTTTCGTTTTGTAGACTTTTTTTTCTCTAATTTTACTATAGAACGGTTCGAAAGAAGAAATTCTTCTGGGAGCTCGCGAAGAGACCATCCAGCGCGTAACCTTGGCCTCTGCTGTTTGGATACCACAATAACACACGAGACACATATAAGAGATGTTAATACTGGACACGCGATCGTGCGCGAACACGCACGCACACAGAGGGAGACAGGAAGAGAAGGAACGCTTTAGAGTGACCGTACTTCTCGTTCCGCGTTCTCCTTTTAAATTCTCGCGTTAAACTCCCAGAAGACGGAAGAATTTATACGCTATTGCCGCTTGCAATTGCTTGGATAGCAAGGCTGGCTGATCCTTAAATCTTTCAACGTTTCCAAGCACGTTGACCCAGACGAGCGTCTTGTGATCCATACAGTTTTTGTTTTAGGCTTTTCTGTAGGAATCAAAAAATACACCAATAATAGAGGAGTACATACCAAGGGTCAAATATACGAGGGAAAAAAAAGTAAGTATCGGTAGTTATGAACCCGCAACATAGGTGGTCAAAATGGCCCCCATCACCAAGTACCACTATGCATAGATACGGCAAAACTTGTTTATTAGTTTAATTTCCAAAATAATAATGATGTAAACCAATGCCTATATTATTTCAATAAACAAATTTAAAAAAGCGTCTTCTGATCCATTCAATAAGATCGTTATCGTTTCGAGCCAAAAAAGAAGATTTTGATATTCCCTTCGTAGCCTCCATTTACGAGCATTTTTATTTCCCCCGCGAAAGAAATTCTTTCGAATTTATGACACCAGCTTTTCAAACCTTCCTACAATATATCACTTTTTCGTGTAACGTCGTTCGTGCTACCGCGTGACTCGCGTAATCTGTTTTTCAAAAAAGCATCCCTCGGTCATCCTTCGAAGTTCATTGATACGAATAGAAAGCTTGCGTTCCTTAGAAGGCAAGGATAACAGAGTGCAATGCGAAGTGCAAAGTTCATAGGTTCTCTCACAGGCAAGGAATTTCGTGCGATGCGATTCGCGCGGCACGGCGGCGCGTCACTTCCTGACCGCGTGAGTGGGCTCTGACCCGTTTTACGAAGAAAGAAGCCAGGTCGAGTCTCTATCGGCTGTCCATCTGGTTGGCGTGTGACCTTTCGCATCCTCGGGCCACCTCCTTCTTTACCTTGCGAATAACGAACGAAGGAGTCGAAAGGAACGACCCAACGAAGAATCGAAGCGTACCTTTTACGATCCATTCTTTCTTTTTCTTCCCTTTTGTCTCCCCTTTTCTTTCAAGAGAATCGTAACAGCTATATATCGGACAACGGGCGAGCGAAGTAGGTACGTTGCAACGGAGATATAAATCGACGTCCGTCTTCGTTCCCAGTTGATTTGCAATTCCGATTCGACGTATGCTAATTTTCGAAAGCTCCCGCCGACTATCGGAAAACAACCTCCGCTTTTCCGTACGCCGGCTTGCGTTTCCCTAGCTTTTTCTCTTTGTTCGGTATGTCTTTACATCCTTTTTTTTTTTTTATCCTCGTTTGTTTTAGCAAATGATGTATATTTTTAAAAAACGATGTAGGTAACAACAAAGCGATAAGATATACAACGACTCGACAATGATAAGAGACGAGTAGTACAACCGAGTGGATTTATGTGGAGAGTTTATGTCACTCGTTTCGACATTTTAATTTAAATGGAACACATAAGCCTTGTAGAAACGTCGTCTCTTCCCGGAGTAACTCGTTCACGGTTAAAGAAGTGCCGACAGTAAAATGTCTGACTAGTTAAGGACGTTACTACTGCCGGCACCTTCCTCGTTGCGATATGCATCGAAAGTGCACGTAAATTCTTACCGAACGCACACCAATAATAGTACTTTCATACACTTTCCTCCACGTTGTACCTATTATCCTTTTGTTTATCGAATGATGAAATCGCAAATGTGATATTATGAGAGAGGGGTGTGGGAGGAGTGGTTTTACGAAAGTCGAGCTTTTAAATGTCAGCTGGTTCGTGCGAAAATTCCAGTATTAAAGGTACATTCCGTAGAGAAGTTCGAGCTTCCAACGACGGCGGTCTCGACGGTTTTTACTTAGATTCGCGATAAGGGAATACGACGAAAAACGGAAGCCATTTCACCTGGCGAATGTGCCGAGTAGTTTTGCCGTTATCATGAAACGACGAGAGGGAAGAGAGTAGGATATGTTCGCGTTTAAATTTGAGTAGTACGCAACAAGGTAAAAGCGAGCACGGTGAAAAGTTCCAAAAGCTGTTTGACGGATTAGATTATGGACGATTATCTTTTATTATTGACTATAGAAAATCAACGAAATTCATTCTTATAATTTTAATGATTTTTTTTGATAATATATGTACCTACACAATTTATCATGCATGAGCGTTCTCGTTCAACCTCGAGATGTAACTCGGATAATCGACGCACGGCACAAACGTCCTCCGTTTTCTCTTTTCGTGAAACATTTTATACGAGATTGTTATCCCAATTATAACCCTTTTTTCTCGGTGTAACTTTGGAACAAACTCGAGATTCGATCTCGCGAAAGCGTGAAGCGTGATACGGTCGATTGGAAAACGGTCCTAAATTCGAATAGAACGCCTTGACCCGTCCCTCTTTTTTTTCCCTCCCGTTTCTACTCTCTTTTATACATTGTCTCCTTCGTTAAGAGTGACGTCATAGTTTTTAAAAGTCACATCGGAGACGTCATCGGGTGAGTTCACCTCGAGAGCGTTGCTCGCGAACGATAGAAACGCGATTCGCGTGTCGTGCCTTTTACCTTATCGAAAAACACAGCCAAGGGACTCCAAGTACGCAGTTCTCCATCGATCGAAACCCTTTTGCTTCGAAATGTTCGTATATTCGTATCGAATCTTGTGTTGGAATAGGAGTATAAAAGAGTGAGAAGAGAAAGAAACTCTTTCTCTCTAGTGAAACTGTGTCACTCGTATATTTTATTTTATATTTTCATAGGAAAACGTTATGAATTTTGTTGTAATACTTGTCCTCACGGTAAAATTATCAAAATCGTTCGTAGGACGATCGATTGTCTCCTGATTCCTTCGGAAGTCCTACGTCGATCAATGTTGGCACGCTTTCGCGCTTCGTGCTTGAATCTTAAATAATTGAAGGCTTCTCGAAAAACGATCAAGCTCATCGAATTAGGTCGAGAAGGAGTATCAGGCTTATCGACAGGATTGGTAAGCACGTCCTTGAGAACGTCTCGATGGCACCGTCTGTAACAGAAGGAAATGAAATCCGTATCGATCGGGTTTTCTCGTCTAATGCGAAATAAATATTAACGACGACGTTGAAAAGGAAAACGCAAAGTTCGAAGCATGGAAATCGTGCAGCTTGGGGAAAAAGGGGAACTGAGAGTAGTCTAACGTTGATAATTTCCCTTGGAATCGATAGAGATCAAAATGAAATTATGCGGTTGTATATTTCGAAACGAATTAGTTGCCTGCATTGAAACCGACATGTTTTACGGAAACGCGAGAAATGTCTCAGATGAGATAGCTACGCGACTTTACTTACCATGGTTTTATCGATACGGTCGATCGCAAAAATTGTAACACACCAAGGAAGGTAGCTAGAAGGTGAAGGAGCGAGAAGGTTTGAAGCTGGCATGCAAGAGGTAATTGCAGGGCACATTACTTCGTCGCATAAAAGACTTTTATGCGCGCACAAAAATGGCACCTGCTAATGCTCTCGGCTTTGCCCTTGTTTCTTACACACGCGCAAGTATATTCGACACATAGAAAAGGGCAAAATATAGACGTACGATGAAAGGATTCGGGGGAAGAAAGAAATTTGTCGATCCAGCTTAAAGTCAAGGTCACTTACTCGATGGAAAAATTCGTCCTTTCAAATTCTTCTGGCACGAGGTGTCACTGACCTGGACGTATTGCCAGTCGCACGTACACACGCCGTTCATGCAAATTGCTCGGTTCTTATCGGAATCTAAGTAGCACTCGCTTTTCGACGTGCAGGATTCGCCGAGAACTAAAATAGAATCAAGTTTGATTATTATGTTAATTGCATGGGTTATTATTACTAGAGTTACTTCGTTCGGTTAAGCATATCCTTTCATTTATTTCAAAACAGTTTGACGCTAATATTCTTACGTGTCTTTCTCAAGCAGGAGGAATATCTGAACTGATGATCCTCGGCACAAGTGCAAAATTTCATCGACGAAGAGTCGCTGGAATTCGAAGCACAAATTGCGTTTGGTGTTTCACTATTACATTGCAAATCGTGCGTACAGACTTCCCCGTATTTCTTCTCTGAAATTAAATGAAAAATATGTAAAATTTACATAAGTAGGGGAGACTGGGGCTAATTGTCCCAATTTTAGGTTTTTTGTTTCTACACATTTCTGTAGCTTATATTTTCGAATTTTTTGGTGACCATCATAAAGTTCAACTTCTTAGCAATACATGGAGATTTTTCCTGATGTATGCATCATGATTTTTGCCAAAATGGTCACCACCACCGATTTTAATGTTTAATGTCTCATTTTGAAGAAGAAAGCATGCAGAGTACTGTCCCGTTGTCCGTTTTTCGATATCGTTACACAATGATGAGAAATTAATTTTTTAAGTGTCGGAGTATGGGTCGTTTTCGAGCTTAAAACTGCTGTATCTTTCGAACCAGCCATCCTATCGAAACAGGACTTGCATATTTGTAAAGAACAGACTTTCCTCTTTCGAACGAGTATTTGATCGGGCAAATTCGAGATACTTCGATTTTTGACAAAAATCCTGACCTATGCATCATGATTTTTGCCAAAATGGTCACCACCGCCGATTTCAATGTTTAATGGCTCATTTTAAAGATAAAAGCATGCAGAATAATGTTCCGTTGTCCGTTTTTCGATATCGTTACGCAATGATGAGAAATTAATTTTTTAAGGGTCAGAGTATGGGTCATTTTCAAGCTTAAAACTGCTGTATCTTTCCAACCAGCCATCCTATCGAAACGCGACTTGCATATTTGTAAAGAAGAGACTCTCCTCTTTCGAATGAGTATTTGATCGGGCAAATTCGAGATGCATCGATTTTTGACAAAAATCCTGATGTATGGATCAAGATTTAGAAAGAAGAAAGCATGCAGAATACTATCCCGTTGTCCGTTTTTCGATATCTTTGCGGAGTGTTGAAAAATAAATTTTTTAAGTGTCGGAGTGTGGGTCTTTTTCGAAAGAAAAATTGCTGTAACTTTTTAACCAGTCATCCTATCGAAGCCACACTGCCATATTCGTAAATTAGAGACTTTACTCTTTCGAAGGAGTATTTGATCGGGCAAATCTGAGATGCATCGATTTTTGACAAAAATCCTGACCTATGCATCATGATTTTTGCCAAAATGGTCACCACCGCCGATTTCAATGTTTAATGGCTCATTTCAAAGAGGAAAGGATGCAGAATACTGTCCCGTTGTCCGTTTTTTGATATCGTTAAACAATGATGAGAAATTAATCTTTTTAGTGTCGGAGTATGGGTCTATTTCAAGCTTAAAACTGCTGTATCTTTCGAACCACTCATTATACAACTGGGACAACTGGGACTTTTAGCCCTGGTCTCCCCTATGTGCAAAGATAATAAGACTTTGTTGTAAGTTTTTACCTGGTAAACAGATAGAAGTTGACACGCCAACATAGCCTTCCTTGCAAGTGCAAACTCCCGAAGAGCAAGTAGAATATCTAGGTTGGCATTCGTTAGGTTTGGGGCTACCCACTCTACAAGGAGCCTGAAGTCCTAGAATTATACGTTTGATTAAAAATTGTCCTAGTAGATTGCGTAGGAAATGATTAATTCACCTGGATAGCAATGTTTTTTTATCTCGTAATAATTTTCAGCACAAGTGCATACGTTATCCTTACAGACGGAATTGGTATTAATACATTGTTCGTTTAATTCGCAGAACATTCCAAGCCCTGAAATTAACGCAATCGATATGAGGTTAAACAATCGGTAAATAGGAAAGCCGTACTTTCGTGTATCGAACGAATCGATAAACATTTTAAATTTACCTGCTTTGCTATTTATACAGGCTGTTCCCTCGGAATTCAAATGTGTGCCTTCGGAGCAATCGCAAACGTTGTTCGTACAAACGAGCGTGCCACTAAATCCTTCGATATAACAGTCCTCGTTCGCTTTACAACTATCACCTATCCTTCTATTCATCCAACAAAATTGCTGCTCTTCTATGAAACGTGAGTTCTCATTGCAGAGACATTTTTTATTATTGCATATCGCATCCGGACCGAAAATGTAACAACCTTCGTCTTGTAGACAAGATGTGTTGTATGTTCTGGTAACTGAAAATGTCGATAGTAGTGCTTGAGTAAAACATTGATCGTATTTGGACATGTTTCAAATTTACCTTTCAAGCATTTTTTATTATCCGTTGAGGCAACTTTTTTATTATTACATTTCCACTTGCCATTTTGGCATGTCGAGTCTTTGATACTTGGTGTATCGTCAGTCTCGCACGGTTCATCGAGTTCTGTACGAAAAAAGCATTATTAAGGATTATTGATTATTTAAAAAAACAGAATCAGTAATTGTTACTGTACCTGGAACGCATACTTTATTTTTTACTGTAGGTGGTACAAAGTATGCACGTTTACAGGTGCATTTTCCAGAAGAGCCACAGATTGCTTCCCCATGAATTTTGCATTCTGAATCTTTTATACAATCACTCCACTCGGTTACTATCACCGTGATAAAAGAAAAAATGCAAATTATAGTCGTCGAGTCTTTGATCATATCTATTATTACAAATTCTTACCAGTTTCATCATCAAATTTCATATGGCGAAGCTCGAATGAAGCGTTCAACGTTCTATAATAGCTTTTCTCTTTTTTCTCGAGAGAACATACAAAATTTTTACAGGAAGCACTTTTATTAAATGTACAGTCGAGATCAATTAAACATTCCTCGCCGACATCTGTGAAATTGCGACTTTTATTAGATTATTCGATTATTTTATAAATGCCACGATAAACCTAAAAATCATAAATCTTACTTAACGCTGCCGGACGACAGGAACGATATTCACGCTGGTAGAACCCAGTACGGCACTTACAAATTCCATTATCACAGATAGTAGACCCAAACTCGTGGTTTATGTGACAGTTGTCGTCGCTTTCACATTTACCCCCAAGTTCTGCGTGATTCCCATGGAAAAATAATAGAGGAATAGAATTTTTAAAGTACCGAGAAAAAGTATTATCGAGTCTAGCATCGTTCCATTCTTCCTTTTCATAACTTATCATCCGTCACGTACACACCCTTGTCGTAATTTTTGTTCTCTTTGTTCTCTGACGACTTACCTACAGTCTCGTAACATCTACCATGTAGGTAATGGAATCCAGGAGAGCAAGCACATGCATTATCAATGCACTTTCCACCGGTGAAAAGATATCTCGAGCATTGTATCGTCTCGCTGCATGCATCACCGTACATGGTAGCAACTGTCGATAAGGTTAATGATTAAGATTGATCAAATTTCAACACAAAAATATATGATACGATAAAGAAAAATTACCACGAAGGCAGGACGTCATATCACCGTTATAAACATAACCGGGTAAGCATTGACATAGGCCTTCTCTACAAGAACTTCCTTGAGCTATACACTCTGCATCGGATGTACAACTCCAGTCGACGTTGTTCTTTAAATGAATATCCTCCGGTGGGTGATCGAGCGAGTTTCCTGAAATTTGTAGGCTCATTTTATCAAGCCAGTTCTCTTTTAATTAGATTAGATTTTTTTCTAGAAGTTATGAAACCTCGCGTAGACCGTGTATTCTCTCTCTCGGTGTTCCCCCTTTCTTTATGACTTTTAATCTTCCAACACAATTTTTATCGTAGATGCATCTCGCTCTATTAAATTTTCACGCTTCGGTTAAAATGCTTGTTCTTTGAACCACCTCAACACTTTTTTTTTTCCTTTTCGAAGGTAACGCATATTCACATCGCATTTTCCAATTTCGTATGCCACGTAAATTTGCGATTCTGTTCTCAATAATGCAAACGCGGTAACCGAGCGCGTAAATAACTTTTTAAACTGACAATGAAACGTCTATTATCTCGATTCAGAATATCATGAAATGTTGTACGATCTCGTTTGTTGCTTTTTATTCCTCTCCCGTTTTTTGCATATATGTATGAGCGGATGTGTGTACGATAATGCTATTAGCGTAATCCGCGTAATAATAATTTCTGACGCACGCTGCTTACCAATGTGAAAGACGGTTTGTATGATCAATAAAAGAGGAAGCACCGAATATGTGATTTGCCACATTGTCGTTGACTTAACGATACGACCGTTTCTCGTGATACTGTCATTTCTTGTTGAAAGTACGGACTTTTATCAAGCGTAATGCTATCAGATAGTGGTCGAACACCTGCTTCGCTATCGAGAGATGTATCGAATATAATCTTTCATAGAAGCACAGAAAATAAAATTTTCTTAAGAGTCGTCCGTCTAATAGCCGATATACGAATTATCGTCTAACCGAATCATGCGTCATAGTGACGTTTCGAATAATCCAACATATTATCGAGATGTTTCTAATGGAAAATATATTGCACAATGATGGTACAATCTTTGTAGTTAAAGAGACAAAGTCGTATAACTTTATAGGAATTGCGTTGAAACGTGAATTTTTTTGACGATACGATGACCAGGATAATCTCGAGTTTCTTAGTAATCCTTTCGAGGAATTTACATTCATATAAAAAAACGCAGAAATCGCAAAAAAACATACGATAATGTTCATCGGAAGAGTCGTCTTCTCTCGGTCGAGAATAAGCATAAAAGCGATCCGAGTTGACCCCATGAGACGATAAAGTTTGACCTTTCTGCGTTTTCCTTACAGTCGCATGCGTGTGATAGTCGAGCTAACTTATCATGCCTTCGACCTTTTACTCTTATTTTTACTAAGCTCTGTTAGGCCGAGGTCATTTTATTCGTCATACTCTATCGAACATTTAACATTCTCGTTTCTTCGGGAGAGTCAGTTTGTCATCGATCTTTCATCATGAAGGAACGTTGGGGAATTAGCCAGGGTGAGTCCCGTTTTTTTTTTCGAACCGTCATTGGTTCATCGTGAGAAACAAATAAGACACTAAAATAATATCTCACGATGTTATTTGATAAACAATTAAATATTTATTGATATTACATGTACACGATCGCACGTGCAGTGGTTGACGCGGAAGTACAATAATAATGACGATTCTCGTAATAGTACGTTTGATTCGTGACGCTCTCGGCAAGGACTCTCTCTCTCGAGTGACTGTTCGTCGGTCAAAAACTATTGTTCTCATATCTCAGTATTGTGACGTCAGGGCCCTTGTCCTTTCCTCGCGCTCTTTATGCGTTTCTAGCGCGGCCTGACGTCAAAGATAATCCTGCGGCGACGGTCCATCGCGCACGTGGCCGCTTACTCTGCGCTCGTCGTCACGCGCTTTCTTACATAAGAGAGAGTAGATATTAAAAATAATTTATAAGAGCCGAATCATTCATATTATAGCAGCGATAAACAAAGGCCCACGAGACAATAATTAAAAATGTTCCCTGCTAATTATTGTAGAAATGAGAGTATAGATATATTTAGTTTATTAAAATATAGAAAATATATAATAAGTAATAGTTTTCCTGTCCGGCTAACACCGAACAACCTCTCGCTAGCACACTTCTCCAGACACTGCCCCTTTATTCTTCTCCGATGCTCACGCACACAACGCCGCCGTTTCGTTAGAATCCTACAAAGAATATTTCGGACCTCGTTGTTCCCTTGTTCGGTTCTAAGGAAATCTACGAACTAACTTCTCGGCACGTGCCTCTCTCGCACAAAGCACACGACACACATTCACGCATCCCACATTATATAACGAAAGTGACACAATTATCATTTCCACGCATAATTAATTTTGATATCATGGTTTGTAGAGAAACTTGTCGCAGCAGAAGAAGGTTTGAAGCCCGCAGAACCCGTGAAAGGAGGAAGCATTTGCAGCTGCGATCGTTTGATACAGTATGCAAAATTAGTACTTTACGTCGAACTGATCCTGTTTCTTGGATGGAGTAGTTACACTCTCTGGCAAGCATACGACCAGCAAGCAGAGAGTAGATTCTTTAACGTCTTCCGTTCCGGACCTTTTCACGATGTCGAATCTTCGACAGTTCCTACCGAAGTGCTTAAATCATTGTCATTAAAGGATTTTAAAGATACGGAAGATGAGATAAAGACAACAGAAAATAGTCCTTTCGAGGAGGATATATTTCCAACTGGAATTTCACTTACCGACGATCAGCTAAACGTACAGACTACCACGACCAGGAATGTACATTCCGACGGTAATTTTGTAACGGCTTCGCTTGACACGACCACCAGGAATACGAAGATAAAGGATTCGCTGGAATCATGGCAAAGTGACGAAGATAATGAGACAATAATAAAAGTGCCCAGCTTAGGTGCCAGCGAATCTAATGAGACGGACAATTTAGAAGAGAGTTCGGTCATCGAGTGGGGATTTCCATTCCTCTGGAGTATTCATAAAGAAAGTGGTCCATTTACGAATGATTCCTCAGAAGCAGTCCGTGAATTTAGATTAGATGACGTTTTGGATCACCTCTACGACAGTAATGAGAAGGATGAGAGTAACGATATGGCGACATTTCGTCAAACCTCATCCGAGAAAGGAATTAACCAACGGAATGACAAGGATGAGAGTAATTTCAGTTCCGAAGAAGTTCCATCATTTTCAGAAATAGTTAACAATCTGAATAAACTCTACAAATCGATAGAAGCCGCACGAAAGGACCTTGATTTGGAACATCTTCGTGACGATGGTTTTTTGGAAAGTTTGAAAAATTCAAACAAGGACGAGACTTCTGATCCACCGAAATCTACAGGGGAGGAAGACAATGGTCCAATTATGGATAGAGGATGGAGACCTTATGTTGACTATCACGGTGACACTGATCCGATCTTGGGAATAGGAAACAAGCGTTTTTTGCAGACTACAATAGCATCACCAAGATGGTTCCACGACTCAGAAGATCATTCTGGGGTTGAGGTCGAGGACAAATATAAGAACAGGGAAACAGTTACTGTAGGTTCCAACGAGGAAGACAATGGTTCAATTATGGATAGAGGATGGTGGAGACCTCTTGTTGACTATCACGGTGACACTGATCCGATCTTGGGAAGAGGAAACAAGCGTTTTTTGCAGACCACAATAGCATCACCAAGATGGTTCCACGACTCAGAAGATCATTCTGGGGTTGAGGTTGAGGACAAAAATAAGATCTGGGAAATAATTACTGAAGCTACCAACGAGGAAGATAATGATTCATATTTCCATAGCAGATGGGAACCTTCTTTTACGATTAGCGATGAATTTGGTGCGCCCTTGCCGACGGAAAACGTAGACTCAGAATCGTCTAATGCATTTACCAACGAAGAAGATAATAGTTCAGTTATGGATAGCGAATGGGAACCTGCTCCTTATTGGTTCCATGACATGCACAAGCCTTCACAGGTCGAAAGTGTAAATTCAGAAAAAGAGACTATTCAGTTTGGGCCGAGAGAAACAAATGAGGATCTTACTGAAAGTCTACGTTGTATCATAACAGTTTACAATGGTACAAGGGTAATAGAGTGTTCACAGGGTACAGCCGTTAACGATCACTCTTCCGACTCGTCCCATACTACAGAGTCCGAAAGCGATAGCTTCACGGAAGGTGACCTCACATCTCTTAGGGAAAATGACGGGTTTTCCGATATAATTAAGAAAATGCATGCACAGGACAATATGGAGTCATCCGACGAAAAGTCTGATATTTATGATAGTAGTGTGATCGACAAGGAAGAATCGATAAAACCGGCGTCTAGTCCGGAGGATTCGATCGTTACTTCAACAATGTTCCTATACAAAATCGCGACAACCACAGCAAGTTCTATGACCAAAGATTCTACAGTATCGCCGTCTGAAATTAACCGGGATCTTTCATCCGAGCAAAGTACGTTTTGATGATGGACTTGATAGATAAAATATCATCGATCGATGCGCCATCGTGAAGTCGTAAACATTGAGAGAAATCTTGTAAAGATTTCGATCTACCATACAGTCAATATTCTAAGCCTGTCAAAAGTGAATAAAGTTCCATCTATCTAGCACATTAATCTTGGCTTTTTTAATATTTTTAGCAACAACTATCTTGGAACATGAAGACGCGTCCGTAGACAAGATGAACGACGAAACACTCGTACAAAAGTGGATGCGTAATCATGAGATTATGAAAGAAACAATTCAAAGTTTCACGAACGAAGATTGGGACAAAATTATGGCGGAAGTTTATCCTGAGCTCCTCAAAGCTCATAACGGCACGTTACATGAGCGATTTTCACAGGAGTCTCAGGACAGGAGTCTCTAATTGAAGATTATTATTATTTATATAAAAATGCATGGGGCTTTTCAGAGATATGAAATAACAAAAAAAAATACTTTAGGGGGATTTTTTAGCACGTAGACTGCTGTAAAAGAGAAATCATTCAAAAATACACGCATACGATAGAAGTTTGATTGTCGAGCTATCGATATAATATAACAACGATGATGATCGTAACGAAACTCGTGAACATTCGAAAAAAAGCATGTCGCAGGTCAATTAATGCATTACTCGAATAACCGCAGTGAGCCGTAGACCTTGAACTTATTTATGCTAATACGTTACGATTTATGCCGGTGTTAAGTCGATAACGCTTCTATTCGGTGGCTAATTGGCAATTATAATCGTTTCATCGGTGATTACGCAGCGACCTAATTGCGAATCAGCCTTGTTAGAATTTTCGTTATATATCCATATCATAATCCAAACGTACCTACCCTCGGATCTCTCACGGGGCCGAGTAAAATACCTGATTGAAATTCTTACGAATGAACGCGCAATAACACCGTCGTTTTAAAGAACTACCCCTGTTCGAGCATTCCACTTTAATCTTGATCGCACGCGCGCTTATACACTCCGATTCTTGGATCGAGCGACGCGTTACCTTCCTCCTTTCTTTTTAATTTTGATCCTTATCCAAAGCGTGTTCACCGTTTTGAATTTTTCATGATTCGCGTATAGAAATTTACATTACGTACGATTTACATTCGTCGTTGGGGAAACCTACCTCTCTTTTGTCTTGTTTATTAGATCATAAACCGAATTTGAAATCTTATCCCACGCGATCGTAGTATTTTTTGAGTAGAAATATGTCGTCTTGATTCTCGTGAGGCCAACAACCGCGACAATATTTTGGATCAAAGTAAAAAAAAAAAAAAGATATCGTGACGATAGGTCGACACGCTTGAAATGCAGGTTGTATTGCGTGTGACGGAGAGGTGCTACTCGCGCACGAGCGAATACGGATTGTTACGTGAGAAAAGACAAATTTTCGCGGCTTACTTAGCCATAAAACAGTGTGGAAGCAACGCGATAAATTTCCGGCTCTTTTCGTGCACCGGAAGATTCTCCTTTGGTCGAAATAACGCTCTGTTTTACTTCTCACCGTTTTCATACTTTAATTACCCTTTTTTTTAGTAACACGAGGAGAAGAGGATTTCAAGAATCGATTTGTTTGTAAAAAGAACAGGTATAATAATCATAGTAATGTAGGTTTTACCGTAGGTTTCTTCCAACCTATTTTTCATGACAAACTTGGGATTAACACGACCAGTAATTTGAAAGTTTCGTAGGTGAAATCCAAACTGTGTTAAGTTTGAGGTAGACTACATCGTTAACGAAGTTTCTTATCAATAATGGTCATCTGTCTTTTTTTTAAGACTATTCACAGGATTCGTCATGCAAGTTATCGCATTAAAGTCATCGTTTGTTTGATACAACATTATCAAATTTGTGCAGATTTTTGTTTGTTATTTTATCTACATACGATTTCACACGATTGTCAGGTAAGTCGCCATTCGTTCGATCGAAACCGGGGAAAGAAGTCGAAGCGTGCCGAGGGGGAGGTAAGGAGGAATCGAGCTAAGAACGTTTTGGCATAGTGTGTTTTCCGCCACGGTGGTGGTAATACGCGCCGACTTTAGAGTGGGGGCTCTTTCGAAGGCTTAAAAGGCCTACCGACGTCCTTGCAACACGCAGTCTACGAATCAGAGCTTAATATCGTGGCCGCCTCTGACTTCTTACTTCGCGAAGGAAATTCTTGTGAGCGCTTTTCCGTCTTACCTGCCTGAAAGTGGAACGCCGAGGAGTTGCCTATATTTCTAAGTTTCTCGTTGATAAGAACAAAACTTGGAGAAAAGGGATCGTTATAATATAAAAACGGTGTAGGAAAAATAGAAGAGTGAACACGTTTCTTTTCTTTTTCATATTTATTTGGATATTACAAGATCGATTGTTTTGTGATACATCTCGAACGTGATTGAAGTGCGAGAGAGGAGGGTGGGACATTGAAACAAAAAAAGGGGGAAGCATCTCGAGGGAAAAATTCATTTTCAGCAGCAACATGAAGGAGGGGACGAGTTTCTGGACTTGTACGTCGGCTCTCTTAATCGTTTTCACGATTTTACCGTCGACGAGCGAAGCGCTCACTACTTTTGGAAAAACTAATCCACAAAATCAAAATCAAAATCCACCGCCACCGCCTACACCTGGTGAGTGAAATCGGATTTTTTGAGATGTAAATATATACAGGGGGTCCTAGGTTTTAATAGTCAAACTTTGTCGGTAGATTTTATGGATTTAAATAAGAAAAAAATGTTAGACATGCGTAGGTCTGTCAAAGCTTCATTCAGGAACAGTTACTATGATACAATGTATGAATAGGTCAGCGATATTTACATTTCTGTTTACGGTGGACATTTTGTAAGTTGTAGAAATGGTAGCAATAAGAAGATTATATATTACCTTTGACCTCAGATAATAAATACTGTCCACATAAACAGATTAAATGTAATCTCGGGTCAGACAGCAATCCGTTTCTATTCCTCAAGTAATTCTTATTCTTATTATAATAACTTTTTAACGAAGCTTTGACAGACTTATGTTTATATAATTTACTTGTTTATTTAGATCCATAGAATATACTGAGAAAGTTTGGCCATTAAAATCTGGGACACCCTGTACAATCCTTTACGTATTAAAAAGATTTAGCAAAGAGAAGTTATTAAAAGAGTTGATCAAAGGATGAACTTCCCGCTTTTTGCGTTCTGTAAGATTCTTCTTCGGTTCTACATTCCCTTTGCTCAGAATACACAAACTCTTTTGATGCACCTGCCAGTTTTTTTTTCGGTACATCGACTTTACGAATTACACATGGAAAAATTATCCTTCGTTACCTAAAGGGAGGCAAAAAGCTTAATAAAAAAATAGCTCAGCGATCCAAGATGTTCGATAAATTTCTTAATGTCAGAAAGAACTATTGCCTTGAAGTTTTGAACACGAAAATCGATAAACTCGCGAGAAAGTCGTTCCGGTTCTTTCTTTTTTTTGCGTTGTCCACTCGAAACAGGTCCCGCACTATGGTGTGACAAGGCTGCATATCTTATAAGGGGATCTTGTGTCCGAGTGTCAAGGACACGGCACTCGTAGGTGCATACCAATGTCTTACTGAATGCCGAAGGTGAAGTTCTCGAGACTTACTCGAAACGTTTGAACGATCTGTCGAATCGATAGACGTTGCTGAGATATTTCATACCCGCGTCACGATTTGCCAAGGCAATTAGCAAACATTTCAACGTGACATCGGGAATGTAAAACTTTTGAAAAATCTCATGCGGTTGGCCGATCAGCTATCGATGAATCGTTCGCATTACATCCCCCACGTTGATCTCATTTCAGTCGGAAAAGCGCGAGAATGTCGAATGGATTCGGACTGTGCTGGGATACAAAATACTACGTGCTTGGCTGATAGACGAGATGGAAGGACACGCTGCCTTTGCGGTGATTACAATGCTCCTGTAAATGGTGCTTGCACCAATAAATTCAAAGGTAAGAGCGTTGTCATGAATTTTCGATGAAATTCCCTAATAAAAGGATCGAATGAACGCGAAAATTTCTTCAAGTTACCCAGTAAACGGAAGAACGGCAACGGTACAAGTTCCACAAGTTGCTGGCACGTAGTAACATTTGCATACACTTACGTGTTCCCTTGCAATATGTGAACATATGACGGTGTACGTACCGCGTTTATGGTTATCTATGCAAATTGCCACGCCTTAAGAATACTATCGCTTCCTATGTTGTGCCGATTCATCGTCTTTTCTTCAAGAATATTCGATCTTTCGTGCAAAAAAAAAGAAAAGCAAGAATTTACGAATCTACGAAAAAGTTTCGTATTGTCTCTTGACACGATCGTGTTCGCGTGTTTTGGAACGATTAACGGTACCAATAAAGATCGAACGATTTTTGACGTGTGGTGTGCATGTAAACGGACAATTTATAGAATCAAACGGAAATCGGGCAATATAAATTGATGAGATGGTATTAGCAACGTAATTGTCCTTAATTTAGACAGGTGCATATCGTAACTTTAAATGAAAGTTTCCACAAATTGTTCCAGCTATCCGAGCCCCCTGCAACGATGATAGCGAATGCATCGAAGGTGCGCATTGCATCGTTCAAGGGAATGGTACTACCTCTGGAAAACGATGTTACTGTCGCGAGGGATACGTGGAAGATAATTTGATGTGTAACGGTAATTTTTATTATATTATCTAAAAAATCGAAGTACCAAGAGAAAATGTTGATTTTACTTTATCCACTTTTCAGGCTGTTCGACCATCTTCGTTTTTTCCTCAACGTTACTTCCAGCTTTAACGCTGTTCTTAGGAAGAATGAATTACTTGTAAATCCATCTAGACTCTTTTAAGATATAAGAATTTCAAAGTCCTAATTCTGCTATGTACAATGACGTATACCTATTAATAATTTCTATAGAAATAAGTGGACAATTTCCTTAAATCTCGAGCATGGTTCTCTCTAGAGAACGGTATCGATGAGTATAAAAAATATTGCTAAATATATGTAGCGTGTCTCTTATACATTCTACAAAGATATTTTCCGATATTCTATTTCTATCTGATACAATTTACGCGTCGAGAGAATGTGTATAGAACTTTATTCCTCTTGTTCCTGACATATGTATGAATCTTATTACGTATATATAGTTCACAGTCGGTACACGTATCGTCGCCGACGAAACATTCGAAGCAGTGCACATATTTCTATATTAATAAAACTCTGACTAGCGCAACTCGTTTGCATTAGAAGCAACGAGAACTCGATAAAATCTAAATCCATTAGTACCTATACGTCGATAAGGTGAAAATCACGTGAATCGTATCGAATTTTCTTCACATACGTATGGAGATGTTCACGGATCGATCGAAGTATCGTAACATATATAGTATATAAATATACATATTATATTATAACTCTAATACACGTATATTTAACGACGTACACGATTCAGACTGTACTTACATACAGTAGGTTTCAAATTTATTTATCATCTAACGAGCAAAAAATTTTTACTAATATATATAAATGAGGCTTGAATAGTAATAGTCGAGATTTAATGCGTCTCGAATTCTTCGATAAGATCGATAGAAATTATTTCTCGATCGCCGATATTTTAATCTCTGGAGTACATCGACACTGAATAATAGTACAACATGTATTTTCTATTTTATCCTTTACTAACAATTAGTAGTGGGCGTGAAGTCTGCATATGCCAATGATGCCTTAATGTACCAAAGACATTGCACTAGAGGAATATCATTAATTATCTATGCTAATGCATAATAAAAAAAAAAAAGATATACAATATCGATCATCGCAATGTTTACGTTAGTGCCTTTTGTAAAGTTTGTAATTTGATAATAGTTTAAAGGACCTTCGACACTCTTCGTAATTATGTAACTATTTCGATTTCTCGTGCACGAATAAATATTCGAATCCTTATTAATTCCAATCACAATTCCGTCTTTTGTTCGTTCAAGTGAAATCGTATTTATTAGAGAACGTAGGATAGATTTTTAGAAAGAAATTGAAAATGCAATAACGATTCTATTTGAATTTAATTAGAAAAATTACAAGATGTATTTGTTAGCACTTTTTTTTAAAGACCAATTGCGTCACTACATTGCCTTTTTTGCCACCAAATTGAAATGAATCCGTAGCAAGTTCCTCGATAAAGTCATAATCTGCAAATGCAAAAGTTATTAGTACGATGAATATTATAGTGCAAATTAGAACTTACCATTCTTGAAATGAAGTAATAATTCCTCTTTGGTCCAGTTGCACGATGTTAGAATGAGATATCCGTCAGCTCGAAGAATATTGTAGACGTTTTTAATATAATTTCCTCGTTTAATAGCTGGATCTTCCGGATGCAGACTAATAGCATCGTAAGTTCCTTTATCGTGTACAATTTTGAAATAATTCATTGGTAATCCATGATTCTCACTGTCGAGGATATCGCATACTTGTAATTTAGAAATGACATTATTTTCTTTTAATACTTCGCTGGCCAATTCTATTGCTTTTTGGGAATAATCTACTCCTACTAGTTGTTTGAAACCTTGCTTTGCTAGCTCTACCAACATCATTCCGTTTCCACAACCTATATCTACTATCACGTCGTTGTCCTTATCGAGATTCAATTTCGTGCTGATCCATCTGTCGACATATGATATTGATATTCATTGTATATTACAATTTATGCAAACATAAAAATCGATTAAATCAATTATTCGTAATAATTAAAGCAGGTAACTACGTTATCTTCTTTTGAAAGTTCAAACGTAACATTTAGATTATCCGCCAAAGATGGCGCTACTAGTCCAGAATTGCATGGTCAATCGCAGGTTATATTTTCGCGGCAAAGTGCATCGATCCTTAGTGTTATACTTCGGCATTTCGCGATGACATTTTACTTAATTATGGTGCTCTTACTTGACGACATTCAGTGAAGCTTTTTTCCCGAACCATATTTCTCCCACGTCACCGTGGCCCTTGAAATTATCGAGTTCCAAGGTGTACACATCTTCCCAACTGCATCAAAGAAATTTGAGAAATGAACGTTCCACCTTTCTTCCTTACACGCGAATTCGGTAAGATTTTATACTTACAAATCCAGAGTACCCAAGTTGGATGGTCCTAGCTCTTCGGTAGTTTCTTCAGTCATGATTTTATTTTTATATGATTTCTTTTCAATATGATGATTATTCAGCGAAAAATCTGTCAAGCTTGAGTACCTTTGCAGCGAGGTATCCACTTGCCTTCCGAAGACTGGATATTCTTGATTCGTTGCACGTGTGTTGTGGCGACTGACTGAGCTGTATAAGTTGAACATAACCTATATTACGAGAACTGGATATCATCGTGATTTTACATAACTTTACGAATATCGCGTAATATTGCCGCATTTTTCGTGTGAAATTTTCATTGTATTTCGGTATTTTGAAAAGTGTGATCATTGTTAAGATGAGTATCATTAACTTGTCAAGCTTTTTGCAGTTAGGTAAGTAAATCTTTAATAATATATGTGTTTGTAATCAATACTGTGTAATATGACAGTAATACGGAGGTGACATACTTGTGTTGCTTAATTAAATTTGGTTTTAAGCGATTAGATTACTTATAATTCATATATATAACATTTATATGCAGGACAACATGCAGGGAAACTATTACGTTTGTCTACACGAGCTATTTCAGTGCAAGTACAAGCAGAACGTTCAGGTAAACCAAAACCAAAGACAGGTATATTGATGTTGAACATGGGAGGACCAACCAGCATAACTCAAGTTCATGGATACTTGTTACGCATTATGACAGATCGTGACATGATTCAGTTACCGGTTCAAAGGTTCGATATAATGATTTCTGTAACAGTGTAGAATATTCTATAGACTGTAAATTTATATTTTTACTCTGTTTTAGTCAACTAGGACCATGGATAGCCAAACGTCGTACTCCTGAAGTACAGAAGAAATATGCAGAAATTGGTGGTGGTTCACCTATTCTAGAATGGACAAACAAGCAGGGTGAATTGTTATGCAAACAGCTAGATAATGTTTCACCTGAAACTGCACCACACAAGTATTATGTAGCTTTTCGTTACGTAGATCCTCTTACAGAAGATACGCTCAATGAAATAGAACAGTAAGAATCTTGTTAAGTGGAATAGTACCTTAATCATAGATAAACATTCACATATTTTTTCAGAGATGGGCCAGAACGTACAATTATATTTTCACAATACCCACAATATAGTTGCGCTACATCTGGATCCAGCTTCAATGCAATACACAACTATTATAAAAACAGGTGATAGGATTAGTCTATTTTAGAATTCTTACATCTCAGGATCGCTATGTTCAAACATAAACGATTTTCAGAGAATTGCCAAAAGATATGAAATGGAGTATAATAGATAGGTGGTCGACTCATCCTCTTTACGTTAAGACTATTGCACAAAGAATTAAGGATGAGCTTGCACACTTTCCTAGCGACAAAAGAGACGACGTTATAATTCTATTTTCAGCGCATTCCCTTCCATTAAAGGTTATACAGTAATTTACTTAGGCATTTCATTTCTCTCTTAGTTGAGTAAAGCCTAAATTGTGATTTCTCAATGCAATTCTTCTAGGCAGTGAATAGGGGAGATCCTTATCCTTCCGAAGTTGGAGCTACAGTTCAGTTAGTTATGCAAGAATTAAATTATTGTAATCCATATAGTTTAGTGTGGCAATCTAAGGTACAACACGCTTCTCATTGACGTTATAAGAACTAGTCTATATAATTAAAACGTTTCGTAGGTCGGTCCTTTGCCATGGTTAGCGCCATTTACCGATGATGCTTTAAAGGGATACGTTAAACAAGGGAAAAAGAATTTTATCTTAGTACCAGTTGCATTTGTAAACGAACATATAGAAACTCTACACGAAATGGATATCGAATATTGTCAAGAGCTGGCAGAAGAAGTAAGGATGATTATTAAATATTTATCTCGATATTATCACCAAATTAAAATCCCATTTTTTTTTAGATCGGAGTCGAGAAAATTAGACGGGCTGTGGCACCGAACGATCATCCACTGTTTATCGATGCTTTAACCGACATCGTCGTTAATCACTTACGGTCGAAGAAACCAATAAATCCTAAATTTTTAACGCGATGTCCTCATTGCGTGAATAAAAATTGTGGGCCGAGTAAAAATTGGTTTGCCCAAATTTGTAAACCTTAGTATTATAGTGATAAATTGTAAATATAAATTATACTATTTTATATTCAACAATATAAAAAATTATTTCTTCCATAACATAATAAATCATGTGGGGATGGATGTAATTGTTTTTTATTTAATCGTATCGTCCAAAAAAGAATCCTAGTCCCCATTATTGATATCAAAATTAAAAATATGTTTGAACCGTACGATTATTTAATATCTATATGAAATTAAACTCGTCGACTTATCACATCCGGCAATTGAATTGACCTACTATTTATATTGATAAAATTATTGCAAGTTCGGACAAAATTATTGCCATTTCAAACGAATTTATAGAAACGACTACCAATCTTCAATTAAGATTGACATTTTAGCTAATGAAATAAAAATTTGAAATCTATAAACCGTTTAAAGATAATCAAATCCTTTTTTAAACGTTGATTCGAAATCCCATCCTAATACTCGCGTAAATATGCTTTTCAGATCACAACGCCGGTGTTTATCGTCTCGACGACAACGGCAACAATAGTAACAGCAGTAAAGAGAGAAAGAAGAAGAAGAAGAAGACCAACGATAATAGAGAAGAAAAGAAAGAGAGAAAAGGAGAGGGTCATCGTTGTCGTCTTGGCCGTCGTCGTCGTCGTCTAGCAGAGTGTTCGAGATATCGAGCGTGAGCGCCGGCGTGGCGCTGCTCACAACGGCGCCTATATAAATGTACGATGTCGGCGGGATCGCTCAGTACGTGTCATGCTTTGCCAGTGCGAACGTCGTCCGTGATGGCGGCTCGTGTGCGGTTGAAGATGCAATGCGGCATCGTACCATTGCCTCTCGTTGTTTTTATCGTAGTGTGTGGTGTAGATCTTGTCTGCGGAATGTTCGAGCATCGACAATGTAGCCATCAACATCCACGTCCACACGAGGTGAGTTTACTATTATCCACAGTAATGTCATTCCTTTGCAGGGAAAAAAAGGGATTCTCTTCCACCGTTTTCCTCTTTCCACGTTCTTTCTCCCTTCTAGTATTTCCCCTTCGTACTCTACGAGGTACTGTTCGTCTCTCTAACCTTCGTCCTTTCGTTCGAAGAAGACGAGGTATGCCGGTTCGACCGGCTTTCCCCCTTCGCATCTCTCCCCATTATCTTCCCATCTTTCTCTTTCTACTGGTTTCCCCCTTTACTTTCCCTCTTCTCATCTACACGTGTGTCCTCCTCGCTCGATCTCTATCATACATAACTCTAGAGTGATAGAATCTCTCTCTTCTCGGGTAGAGACGACGTTAAAGCCGATTTCCGCGATGGATTCCCGGACTTCCGCGTGTTACGACGAAATGTTGCTGCTTTTCGCGCGTCACGTGATCTCTCTATTTTCTAGTTATGTCTTTTTCTTGCTAACATGTCTTCCTGTTACGCTCGTGACCGGCGAAACGCGGAACTTTCGAAACGTTTTATTACGTTCAAAGGTCCTCGATGTATTCACGACGAACCTTTATCCTTTTTACCAAGACTAATCAAGTTTTTTTATAATCTTCACGTAGAAAGCTGAGACAGGGTGTAAGTACATCGATCGTCTGTAATTTACACGTCGTCTATCGAATGTCTCGTGACTTCTTTCCGCATTCGAGCGTATCGAGGACGTTAACGATTAGTGTCAAGTACTTTGTAATTTCTCGCTTTTGAGTACCGTCTCAACGAGTTTCTTTCATCTTCAATATCATGCTTCTCTTTTTTTCTCTCTTCCAAAAGATCGAGGAAGGTCATTCGGGATAAAAAAAAAGTTGCGAAAAAGGTTACGCGCACGTGGTAGGTTCAACATGCGCGTTCGGACCACGTGCTTCTATAGCGGTCACGTGCTCTTTCTCTCCCCCCTCTGTTTTCCACTTACCTATGTTCCGATCATCGCTTTCTTCGTCTCGAAAAAATGTCTGTGTAAATATTCATGGAGATAATTGATTATTCGCTTCTTTTCATCTATAAAAAAAGAACGATTTGTTTATTGGTTTTCTGTCGTACTTGGTATTACATCTCGTAGGATATATATGTTTACTGTTTGCACTGGACAAAAAATGTGCTTGGTAACGTACCATGCATGTTCCTGATGTGTACATATGTATATACAGGGTGTCCGACTCCAGGTGGTCAAGCGGAAAACTACATGTACACGTCAATGATTTGAGTCGAAAAGTCTAATACCATTTCTCTAAATTCGGCTTAATTAACGATTTATTAACTAACAAAGATCGGCCAATCACAGCGAGCAGCGACATGTAACATTGTTTATCGTGTATTGCTCCTCCTACCGCTTCGTCTCTTGTCTAGCTGCGCGTTCGACTGAACCGCCTTTCTATGCTAATCGCCGTAATTGGCCGATTTTTTTTAATTGATAATTCGTTAAATAAGTCGAATTTCGAAAAATGGTATTAGACATTTCGATTCAAGTCATTGATAGGTACATGTAGTCCTCCGCTTGACTACCTTGAACCGGACACCCTGTATACCTGTATGTAAACATGTGAGGTATTTATCACGTGGCGATCGGGGGCTATGGTACGCATGGGTGAGTTCTAACAGACACGATCGATACTATTCACGGTCAAGTATTACAGTCAAGCTACTATATAGTACAATGTTGAATCACTCGGAATCGTTCATCGACTTCGTTGCCAATCGAGACCAGTCATGTTTTATAACTTTCACCGTACTTACGGTATACGTAATTATAGAGACAGCGTCCTTAATTATTTACTTCCAAAAACGATTTGTTCTTCCTCTCCGATCTTCCGACTATTAACTTTTTAATGGAACTTATCCGTTTTCAGAAATATAACCACGTATATTAAATTTTGAGGTTACTAGGACGATTTACAGACAGAATTTTCCCGGACGTTGTAATAACACGTTTCAACGACGTACCAAAAGTAAAAATAAATTTGATATAACGTAGATATGCCAGGGACAGTCCTGGAGTTATTTTTTTGTCAATACCAAGATCGATAACCCTTAATTTACGTGCAGCCACGTTGCTATGTATAACTGCGGACAGAAGAGTTAGCTTGAACCAGCAATGATTGCACGAAAAGACACTACACTTGTCAATAGCATTGCAGCTTTTACGTGCGCTTTAATTTCGGTACTACACATCTCTCTCTCTCTCTCTTGTATCGTACTCTATTTTTTTCACGATACAAAGCAATCGGCGAATGCGAGTGAAGTTTTGAAATCACCACTTCTCTTTTTTGCCTCGAGCTTTCGTTTTTCCCCGAAAATAAAATCCCTGAAGCTATATGAGAAAGATATCACGTACTTTTTCTCTTCATCCTTCTTTCGGAAGAGTTATTCGATCGACTTCGATCGTGATGTATCTCGTATCTTCTCCCTGTGGGCCGAATACGTCTACAATATTCCTTGCTTATCGTAAAAGTCGAGTAAAAATGTTCTAACGAGCCTATCTTGTAAAAAAGAAATTGTTCGTATGAAACATCATTTTGTTTTAATACCTAAAAACGTCGAGACACACGAAAGACATCAAAGGGCGTGATAAAATATTTTTCGCGACGTTCACGCTAAATTGCCGTCGCCATTTGTTCAGAGTCCCGGCGTCGTGTATCGCGTGCACGAATTCCTTTTTACGGTATCCCGTTATGTCTCTTTCTCTCTAACTTACACGGAAAACGTAAAATTTCGACGACGATGCGACGTTATACGGTCAATTTGAGAAAGATCAGGTGTGTCTCGGTATGGTCGCTTCGCTCGGAGTACAACCATTTTCTAGTTTTCAAACGACGGCTGTTAGTCGGCGGCGAACCCTGTACGAAACGCTTTCGTACAGGCTTGGAACGATGGAAAAAGGAGGATAGTGTGAGAGGACGACTGAGGAAGGCAGGAAGGAAGCAAGAGATACGCTCGCTTTAAGGACGCTTTCAGCCTGAATTTGAATGCGAATAAAAGTTTACGGTCGACGTGGCGTGCTGCAGCCTCTCTTCCTTTTTCTCTCTTTTTTTCCCCTACCTCCACTTATTTTCCTCTTACGAGCCTTTACGCCCTACGTTCGTCCTGCTTTTCTCATACTTCTTTTTTTTTTTTTTTTCTTCTTTACGTAGGAAAAAAAAAGAAAAGGAAGAGTACCCATATCCGATGATCTTTCATAGCAACGTCACCGTCGTCTAGCCATAATTCATATTTTAACTCGGTCGACTTATTCCGAAAGAGTAGAGAGCGTGCGACCTTCGAAAAGGTAGAGGAGGTACTCGATGAATTATGCGCGTTTCTTATTGGCTTCTGGCCAGACCTTGCTCCATAGACCGACTCTTTTGTTACTCTTTTTCCGTCTCCCTGCGATACTTCGAAAGTCTCGAGAGAGAAAGAGAGAAAGGAGAAGTTTTCCCCGCCTAATTAAGTTGAAATTCTTGTTTCCGACTTCCGAACGGGATTTTAGGTTTCGAGATCAGTTAAATTTGTTATGTGGAGCGAACGTAACACGAGCAATTAAAAGTCCTAGATATTCAAATCGATAATATTTTATGTTCGAACTAAAACGTATTAGCCAGATTCATCGGATTTGGTTGCTTGTGTTCAAAAGCATACGCGATATTGGCTTTACTGATCGTAAATCGTACAAAGTATAATCCACTGTTACTTAAATCATGTAATTCATATATAAATCCGTTATATAACTCAGGACGAGTCCCCAACCAAGCAGATGGTCCCTAAAGGGACAAAAAAATTGATGCAATTGTTTTTGGGTGTTTTTTCTGGAAAGAAAATTTTGGATGTGTCCTCGACCTTGAAAAAGATCATTGCAAAATCAAATTTTCAATACACACACAAATATACATATTATATTCGCTAACAGGAATGTTGGACAATCACATTTGAGTTCAAAATAGGGAAAAAAAATGTGTAATGACCTTTTTGAAGGTCCAGGATGCCTCCATGATTTTTTTTCACTATTTTTCCCGTATTCTTCACATCAAATTACATTTATAAAGGTTTACACGGTTCTATCAATGCAGAGAAAAAAATATACGCGTGAACGTACACCGTATGGTCCTTTACAAGAGAAGATTTTGTTCACTCTCTATTTTTATCTATAGTCCATAAAAATAACCCAGAAATTAGACGGTTCGTTCCAGTCGTCACTTAGCATTCTCCAATGAAAAGAGTCGATTTATTCGTCGTGTGGTTCGCTCGTGCAAGCCAAGATTATTAAGAAACTCGATTCCCATCGAAGTTTATGAGGCTTCGCGAGGACGTCGCGTCGCTGGAAAGCTTATAGCTGGAATATCTTAAAACTCTTACGCTTGTCCGTCTAGTTTTCACCGAATCGATAGTTATCTATACAGAATCGTTTATTATTTTGACCGATGACACGCATAAAACTAATTTATTCGTACGAGATAGATTTAATTTAGCGTATCTGTCGGTCGTTAAATATTCCATCACGTTTAACGTCCTTGATATTTTCAATTAGCGGTGAGTCTTTATTTGCCCTTGATCGATCGCGAAACACGAGTTTTACCCACGCCTCTGGGACATTACTGGAGCGTATTTTTCAGGCGAATTAACGGAGATACGTCTCTTTTACCCTTTTACTTTTTTTTTTACTCATCAGGACGGGAGAGTGTTCACCGCGAAGCTGTGTGCGTGTTGACGAGTATGCGGCAGAATCGTAACTGGAAAGGTCGTTTCTCGCGTTCGTAGATGTTACCGAGGCGTGAAAAGGGAAACGTAATAAAGCGGCTGTAGAAAGGGAGAGTGAGATCAAAGCTAGAAAGCTAATGAGCTAGTCGCACGTGCTCCCAGGAAATAACCATACTTCGAAAATACATTACACAATTCGAAAAAACACCAGCTTTTTCGATTCTTCCAACACGTATATTTCGCGTCCAGTTCGATGGACGTTTCATCGAAAGCGTAAATTAAATTGCGATACGATATTTCGTTTTGTCGGACAATGAGCGACTGTAACGACTCTCGATAATAATTATCGATATTGTAACGATCGGGACGCATACACGGTGTAGGATTATCACCGTGTTTTCCACGAACGCGTCGAATGACGAATTCTCTTCTAGCCGTTCTAATTATTTGGCTTCATCGAAATGTACTCCCTCTTGTTCGTGGTTGGAGTATCGCAGGTTGTGGGATGGTATTGGTGTAACACGGACACCTATATACCGTTTTACAGTATTGGTAACTCGGCTTACTCTCTCTCTCTTTCCTTTCGATGCACCCTACAGCCTGTAAATTCTACCGTGAGCGAGGAGAACTTTCCTACATAGACTGTGTGTATACCTTCATATACGAAGACCCTTTGGCAGAGATCCATGCGAGGGTGAGGGACAACTCGATACGTAGGAAGTCGATGCACATGCTTCGGTTCCTGCGGTAGGTACATATATATGTATCTGTAAGAGTCGTGTGTATGGATGTGTATACCCTAAGCTCATCGACGTCCCACGCGTTTCAGAGGCTTCGGATTGATATGTGGACAGCTCGCACCTTTTCTTTCCTTCCTTCTTTTTTCTCCGTTGGGAAAATGCATACGGTTCTGTGTTTGACATCGGAGTAAGCTTATTGGATCCTCTCGTGGAATCACGCGTTCGATTCTCTTTGCTCATGTCAAAACGCACTTGTATACAGGGTGTCGAGTTCCAGGTGTCCAAGCAGAGAATTATATGTACATATCGATGATTGGAATAGAAAAGTCTAATACCATTTTTCGAAATTTGACTTAATTAAGAAGTTATTGGCTAATGAATATCGGCCAATCACGGCAATCAGTGAAGGAAGGCGGTTCACTCCACAATAAACAACGTCAGGTATCGCTTCTCGTCTTTGTTTTTCATGGATTTCTCCTACTGCTTCGTTTTTTGCCTAGCTGCGAGCTAGAGTGAACGATTGGCCGATCTTTGTTAGTTAATAAATCGTTAATTAAGCCGAATTTCGAAAAATGGTATTAGACTTTTCGACTCAAATCATTGATATGCACATGTAGTTACCCGCTCGGCCACCTAGAATCGGACACCCTGTAGATTCTCCCTGCACTCGTTATTTCGAGCTTCTACCGTTCATTTTTCTTCTTCCCGTTTTATAATTCATCTTCCCGAATAGGAAATTTTCCACATACGTGAAATAAGGGCCGACAAGTTGGCGACAACATGAGATTAATAGAAAGGCATACATTCCGACGGGTAGAACAACGTGGTACTGGACAATTTGCGATCGATGCGTTGGTATACTAAATTTATTGGACGCTAGTGCTCGAGCATTCAAGTTAATGGCACTCCCCCACACCGGACTGCTTGTACATATTTTTTTTTTGTTCTCCTCTGATCGCTCGCTTTTTGTCGAAAGCAATTTTTGTTACCGCGCGTTAATAAAAATCGCACGTTTTTTTTTTTCGGTTCGTAGAAACAACGCAGTAGCGGTGACCGAACGATGTACGATCGTGGAAAGGCGCGTTATCGCGATGGAAATTTAGTTGAAAATTTGGGCGACATCGTTGTACGGATTATATACTTAATGATACGTGTAAGCATATTACATTTAAAACGCTCCCACGCATCGTGCACGCTTTCTCTACGTTATCGCGCTTTATAAAATTATTTCAAGCGCGCGTTGTAATTTTATGAATAACGTTAACGGAATACCCCACCGTTGTCCGGTTGATTAATCCGCATTTAGCGAATTCAAATCGAGTTTACATTTTAGTAATTAAATTTTGATTTGCTGGAACGATACGTTCGATATATATTTCAATGGGAAAAACCGTACGATAACGATCTTGTTATTGAAGATTGCTCCGGTGAAAATGAGAGCAATTTGAATAGAATCAAAGTAAAAAAGCGAAGCTTCGTTGTAATGAATTTTTTTTTTTAACCCTTTGCACTCCGTGTCGAGTCTGACTCGACAAGACCGATTTTGAGGATAATAAGATGTTGAGAGGTCCTTGACGGTCAATTTTTTTTTAAATTCATGGATTTTACTCTAATTCACCTACCAACTCGAACAATTTTTTTTGTATAATATAAGTAATGACATATCACTTGAAATGAAATGATATGATGTTGGAAATATGGTGCCTCAAAGGGGACAGCGGAGTGCAAAGGGTTAAATTGCGATAGTAACGAAGATTTTCTATCGATTCATCCCGCATGACGTTGGCGTAACCTTAACCTCGTAGAAATTTGTGGGTCGTGAAAATAGTTCGAAGTCTCTCCCCTCTCTCTTTCTTGACATCTTCGCGAGTGCGGAGGGATTACGTATCGTCTCTATGGACGCTTGGAAAAGTTTCGCGTTCCGGTGGCGCACTCACCGAATGAAAACGAATGGCCGACGTCCCCTCTTTCTCCGGTCGGCGTTCCAACCCCTTCCTTGCTTGCTTTTTCTCCAGCCGCTTCTCCTCCATCGTCCTTTTCCGTTGCTGCTTTTTGCCCGTTCAACTTTGCACCTCCGGGGACCGCACGAATTGCATGGCCATGCATATTCGGAACTTTATTCCGCCTCTCCGCTGCTACCGTCGAACCACCACCACCACTTTCAACCCTTCCCTCTCGACGATAATGAACGATCCATCTGGGACAAGAGACCGATCGCAAAAAAGCACCGCACTAGTTTTCCTATCGCGGATATATCGTGGCACGCCTATCCGCAGTTTTTTTCGATAGCCGAATGAAAAACTTTCCAATGTAAAAAATAAAACCTTTGAAAAAGCTTTTTTTGAAGTCATGGAGCAATATTTTTTTTTTCGTTTTTATAGGTCCTTGGAATTTTATAATCGTTAGCATAAGTCCGTTTCCCGAATTGGCTGTGCTTTCGAAAACCATATAGGGTAAAAGAGGGTATTGGGAGTCACTTAAGCAAACATTTAAATATAATCTTTATTCAAACAATGTAATAACAAAATTTACTTATTTAGCTATCATTTGAGATCCATTTTGGTAACTTTGGTAATCAACTTTGGAAATAATTAAAGTTTTAAGAAAAAGGAGATTTGATCCCCATTGCACCGACGTGAGGGCAATGGTGGTCACTGTGTGGGTAATCAGAGTCAAATAAATTTTAACACATATCGCAGACATAATCTTTGGCTGAGTCCCATCCAGTGCAGTCCGATTGGTCTGGGTAGTAACCATTAATAATTACAAATCGAGTAGTCTCACGTTTATAAAATAATGAAGTAGGGAAGAATACTTAGTGATGGATCAATTATACTCTGATCGTTGGATCATGTAATTTATTTAAAGATCGATAAAGTTTCTAGTGTTCCCAGAATAAAAGTCTGAATATTTGTTCTCTTTTTTTTTTTTGTCATTCTATTTTTACCAAATCTTTTTCCACAAACTCGATAAAACGATGGTCTGTCGCCGTGTAATCATTCTACTCGGATTCTCCTGAAGGCACCTAGTTTCGCTCGGGAAAGATGATATCTTCGCGAAACTTTGGAGAACTGTAGAGAATTCTTCTGGTTCAAGCCAAAACTCTCTGTCTTTTAAGTTTCAGCGAGTTTTGCCGGCCGCCACGGACATTTTGTGTAACTAAGAATTTTAACTCTCGGATCGACAAAGTTTCAACCGCTTCCACAAACGTTTTGGTGGTCTCGAGAAACTGATATCGATGCACGTGAATAAAACCAGTCGTGTTATCGATTTATTTTAGAAAATTTCGTTAACAATTCGTTGCTAGATTCATTTAACGAAAATCGAGATAGGAACGCTGTTGTAATGCACAGCTACGTAAGTTTAATCTCTAGAAAGCCGTGGAATAACTTTGCCGAAATGTTAGCATTCATTCGGGACACCGAGAAGAATGCGACTCTTTTTCATGATGAAGCGTAGCAATTAACTTGGCACTTGATATATTCAGAGGTGGAATTTTCTGCTTTAATGGACCAGCTTGCGTCTGGAAATTACAGAGGAGAAAGAACTAAGACCTTTCGAGCATACATTCGGCATATTAAACAATATATATTCATTCTTTTTTTTCATAAGACATTGATCAAATTTCCAAATAAAGAAATTAATTGCGAAAGTTTGAAAATAAGAAGGGAATTGGATTTAACGATCGTCACGGGCAGTATCTGCGTGTGAAAGTTAAAGAATCGTCGTTCGTTCTTCTTCATCCATTTTCGAGGGACAAATTTAATCTTTCTCAACGATCTTTATCCAGAGTTGGCTGTCGGAGACAGTCCCAATAAAATCAACGTCCTACCAGGTTTTATCATAGTTCTCGCCGAGAGCTCTTTGCATTAATATCTCGGTATTGATTGCAATGACAATGCTGGCCACTTTTCTAAAATTCTAGAGTATCGATCGTTCGCGAGGATTCTCGACGGATTAAAGGAAGAGAAACGGAGTGCGTTTTTAAGTGAAAAAATGCGACTCATACGCGTTCGTGAGTGATTTAATGCATCGTTCGGCGAACTGTACGGGCGACAAGCAAACGCCATTATTATTAACGACAGATTCATCTATCACGTGAGGTGCTCGTGTCCAGAACTATTCGTCTTTTCGATATATACATAGATATCGTAGGTACACGGTGGTCCATCTAAATATCTCCTTTATTTGTGGTGACGTAACAAATGTTTTGAGAAAAAAAAAACCTTGTGATATTATTTACATTGTATTAAAAATATTGGTTATGTCATCACAAAAATAAAACAGATATTTAGGTGGACCACTTTGTAAATACGTTAGTATAGTTAACACTTTGACTGCCACGCTAGTCACCGGTGACCACGACTGTGTTCCAGTGATGAAAAGAATATAGTATTATTTAACCATATTACACATAATTTATTATTATATACTTGAAATAATGAAAATTTTATTATGATTTCTCGAGGTAAAATTTTTACAGAATTCGGTGACAGTCAAAGTGTTAACAGCTTAGCCGTAAAAGGATTAAGTAATTGTATGTTTAGAAGCGATTATAAGCTCTTGAATTGCCATTCGTGTTGAATTTTCCTTGCTACGATTCGATTTTGAGTTTTACTAAACGTTATCAGATAACGAAATTCTACGCTCTTTCCATTAAAAATGTGTATTTACCCACGCGATGATATCTGCATGGACGCAGCTTCGATGATTCCGGATGGTCGATCGGAAAAAGCAGATACGGGAGTCAATGAAATGCAGCTTATCGTAATATCAATATGACGAGTTTTACGATATCGGAGAAAATTTCGCATAAGCGTCCGGGGAAAATGAAAAAGGTCGCGGATCGGTGAACGCGGTGGGACGAGTAGGTAAAAGTGGAGGAGGGCTCCGCTCGTTTGGTCCAGGGGATTCTGGAGCATCAATATTTATGAACAAATGGCTCGGCAGTTACCGGTAAAGCGAATATTTGGACGGCAGAACGGATTTTCTCGGATTAACGCTGGACGAAAATAATGGTGATCCTTGCGTCCCGATGCGGCTTTCCATTAATTCGCCTGTAACGTACGTTCGATCGCACGGATCGAAGCTGCTACCGTTATCGGAAGCTTCGATCCAGGCGTGGGAGAAGTAGTAGGTAGCAACCGTGTAGAAGGAGGTGGACGAGATCCTATCGAGCGGCCGTTGCTTCCAGCAAATATTTGCGCGTAATCGTCGGTAGCGGTGCGTCAGGAGAAGGCTAAATTAAACTATTAATCGTTCCATCAGCCAACGAAGCACCAACGTTCGTCGAAAGAGAATCCGTTGGATCCGTAGATCCGGAAATCGGATCTTTCCACGAAATCTAATTTTTTCCATCTCATGATTTACTTACCCTTTGCGAGTAGTCTACGCTCTCGCTTTGCTCTCCAACTTACTGATTGTACAAAGGATACTCATGCTAGGTATAATTGGAAGACGTTTTTCAAGCTAATTCTCGGTACGAAACGTTCGCGCTTCAGCAAAAATTCGAGGAAAATGTAGAACGAAGATGAAAATATGTGAAATAGTTTCTATCGTGAATGGTCAACAAATTCTTTCTTTCCTTGGTCAATCGAATGTCAGAGATTCGGTGAAGCACAAAAATTCTTCAGATTTCAGATACCGAACGAATCGTACCTACGATTATCGAGAAATTCATTGGTTAGGATTGCGTCGAATCGTTTCTAGTAACACTGCGAGATAGAGATAGATGTTCCTCGTTGTAGTCGTGTCATCGAACGGCTAGTGTTACTCGTTTACTCGTGTCTCGGTTTACGGCTTACGCAACGAAGCGCGTATCTTGAACTTTCTGCATTCATCCGCGAACAGGTTTCCTTGGCACCGATCTTTATTTTTCTCTTTCGTTCCAACGACGCGGCATACTAATCGACGAGCCACGCGGAGGTGAATAAAACTGCCGATTACCGTGAATCGTTGACTTCACGCTTGATGTTTCGTCAGCTTCGATGATTACTTATTGCACGTGAATTTTGAGTAGTCGTCTGACTACGACGATGATTGGTACACAATTTAAATTATTTAAATATATTGGAAACACGATTTTTTGGTATATGTTTAGGTCGTACAAAAAGTTTAAAAAACGAGTTTCTAGTATATTGGCATATATATAGGGTGTCCGATTCCAAGTGTCCAAGCGGAGAACTACATGTAAACATCAATGACTTGACCAGAAAAGTCTAATACCATTTTTCGAAATTTGGCTTAGTTAAGGAGTTATTCGGAAACAAAGATCGGCCAATCAGGGAAGGAAGGCGGTTCACTCCACAATAAACAACGTCAGGTATCGCTTCTCATCTTTGTTTTTCATGGATTCCTCCTACCGCTTCGTTTCTTGCCTAGCTGCGAGCTAGAGGCCTTGATTGGTCGATCGCTTTTAGGTCATAAATCGTTAATTAAGCCGAATTTTGAAAAATGGTATTAGACTTTTCGACTCAAATCATTGACGTGCACCTGTAGTTTTCCTCTTGAACATCTGGAACCGGACACCCTGTAGAAGTCAAATAATTTGAATAATTTTATTAAATTTTAACTATTGCTCAAATTTCTCTATCGTTTCGCGATCAGTCGTATTCGACGTTCGTGAAAAATACAACCCACGTTCGGCAGGATTTCATATCAACTGAACGTTTTCGTCCGAATAAATGTCCGAAAACGCGAATATCGCAGAGTGACACAGAAGGGGAGGTATCGAACGAAAAAGGAAGAGACTAAATAAAAAGTCATAGAAGGCAAGGTTGGAAGTAGCAAAGTAACAGCTGGCACGGACCGATACGGACAGATTTCGCTTTCGAAGAAATTGCAGAAGGAAATTGGCGATAAGCGCGTCGCCTTACGATACTTGGATTCCGCGATATTCGTCCTTCGAACCGTCGTCCCTTTGCTTCGAAGAAGAGGAGGAGAATGTAGAGAAGTAGTAGGAGGACGAAAGTGGCGAAGATGAGGGGAGGAACACGGCGCGCTGCTTGATTTTACAACTCGGGAAGTTACCTGAGAGAAACTTTCCGGCCAAGAGTTTCGAGTTTACCGCTTCTTGTGCAAATAGTATTTCGTACGCTAACTTTATCCTTGCGCGCGTGGGCCGTGCAACTTTTGCCTCGCATTTTCTTACGGTCTATTCTCTCCATCCTGCTCTCTTTCTCTCTCTGTCTACTCTCTTTTGATATAACACATTTCCGTGGTAGCGTCGTCGTCGCCGTTGTCGTTGCAGCCTCTCTCTCGAGCCGTTATCCACCTGATGTACGGCACTGCTACGAGAAACGGTCGTACCTTCGGAAAGGCCAATGAAAATTACGCGGAAAGTCTTGGGAAGCTTGTCTCGTTTACGATCTATATACTACCTTCTTCTACACTCTCTACTTTTTGTCTTTAAAAAAAAAAATGAATTTCCTTGCAGGTGTTTCTTTATCGAGCCATCTTTAGTATATTCTTAGATCGTTCTTTAATGACAAGGGCACGTTACGCAAACGAGAACTGTCCATTCAACGTTCTCTTTCGTTCTCATCTTGCCGAACATGGTCGTAGGAGTGGCTTTTGATGTCAAACAGGTTCCACAGGTACTCGTATTGTGTTTAAGACGGACGAGCAAAGTACGCGAAGTTTCCAGTGAATTTTAATTAACGTTTTGTTATTCTCGTCTTCGATAATAATCGTCTCACGTAACTTTACATATTCCGGCATGTTATCGCCGCGTGAAATAGTTGTACACGTCGACCGGCAATCGTATTTTTCTCGACACGAAAGCCGACGTGGCCACATGCGCGCATTGTTGCAAAGCTGTCAGCTTACACGACGCTTAGAACTTTTTAATACGCAGTGCGAGTCGCGTGAGAAGAGAGAGAAAGAGAGCTGTGCGAGTTCGTTCCCGCGAAAATTGAAGTTTGTTGAGAGCGTTATTACCGACGCAACTTGTAGGAAATGAGTCTTCCTCTTGCTTTCTTTTTCTCGAGGTCCAAGGCGGGTAGTGCACGCGATCGTCCTCTTGGCTTTGTATTATTTTCTTCCTCTTGTCTCGCTAAAGAAAAAGGGAACGAGATAAGACCCATTGCATTTTAGGAAGAGATTGTAAAACGTGGCATGCAAGTTCTACGATTAGATCTTTTTCGAAGATCGAGGTTAAATTTGTTTCTTTTGGGAAATCGAAGCTCGTAAATTCGTGGAAAGAAGACGGGCTATTTCTCAGGGAACGTAAAGTGGAATACAATTCGCGAGACGCGCGCGTGAAAAAGTCAAAAGAGCGAGAATTTACGGTAGCATGTAGAAGACTTTGCAAAAACGCGTCTCGTATCGCGGAACCGAAATCGATATGTCTCCGGAGCAACCCCGAAGGCTTTACCACCCTCCTTTAGACCCTTTCCACCAACTCCCCTTTCGTCTCTCCTAATCCATCGTCGATAACGACATAGACTCAATTTTAACATATCGATCGATCGGCTATCTTCCACCAAAAGCGATTGACGCGCAGCTGGCGCAATTCTCGTTGCGATCCGTCACCGTTCGGGGATAGACTAAGGGAGAGCCATTGCAACGTGTAATCTATGTACACGGTACCACCTACGTACGTGCATGTCCTACAGATCTGTACGTTTCCAAGAGGCAGAGCGAGGTAGTAGCCCAGACAGTCAACCAGGCAGGCACAAGTCTCCGGCCTAACGAAGACTCACAGCTATGCTAATTGGTACCCCAAACCCTGATGTGGGTTAATGAGGTGTCTCTGGTGCTCACCTCTATCAACGAATCTCCTCTCACTCATTCGCCTACGTTGTCGTAGTTGTCGGAGTCAATAGAGACGGTTTTCGTGCTTCTCTCGTCTTTCTCCTCTATGTGGATACGTATTCGAGTACTTATGAGAGAGGATAAGAGAGAGAGAGAGAGAAAGGAGTGCTAGGAATATAGGGAACAAGTGTGGGAGAAACGTGGAAAGGGCATTGCCAACCACACGAATTTCAGATTCAGAATTCGGATCGATCGATCGGTCGCTCTTCCATCCGCTCGCTCGTCTAATCAGATCCTGTTTGTAGCCGGTGCACGATCGAACCCTCCAGCCTGGCAAATCAAGGGGTGGAGGGAAGTAGGAATATAACCGAGCTCGAGTCGCGAAACGAAAGGTTTCCTCGTGCGTGTATGCCACCTTTTGCTAGGTTGCACAGGGACTGTATTTTTGTCTTTCTTTTCTTCTTTTATCAGTATTTTTCAATAATCTTGACTTTCTTATACAGGGTGTCCGGTTCAAGGTAGTCAAGCGGAGGACTACATGTACACATCAATGACTTGAATCGAAATGTCTAATACCATTTTTCGAAATTCGACTTAGTTAACGAATTATTAACTAACAAAGATCGGCCAATCACGGTGTACAGCGACATGTAATGTTGTTTATTGTGAATTGCTCTTCCTACTGCTTCGTTTCTTGCTTAGCTGCAAGCTCCAGTGACTCGCCTTCCTTCGCTAATCGCTGTAATTGGCCGATTTTTGTTAGCTAATAACTCGTAAACGAAGTCAAATTTCGAAAAATGGTATTAGACTTTTCTACTCGAGTTATTGTTGTGTACATGTAATCCTCCGCTTGACTACATGTAAGCGGACACCCTGTATAGACGTACCGATTCGTTCGCTCCCTTTTAAAAGATATCGATGCTGATAATAAAGCTAGAATGGCAGACCAAGTCCGTAGGAGTTACCAAGTTTTTATTTTCACATCTTTTTACTCTCACCAGTCGAATTTGTCACACGAAGAGTTTCCATTCAACAGCCACTCTGATCGATTTCGAACTTTCTTTCACGGTTTTGCAGACAGAGCACATCTCGTCACTGTTGCTAATCCTCTCAGAACGAATCGTGTCACGGTTAATTAAGCTCAACGAATCACGCAACTTTTATTACATCATTTTTATTATACAAGTAATCATGATGCAACACGTGAAACAAGCCGAACGGTTCTAAATTATCGTAATGGAATGATCGTGACGGAACTCGCCATCCGTTCTTCTAAACGCGATAAACGTGTTCCCCACGCGAGGGAATTCGTTGGTACGCGAAGGTTAAAGAAATAATGAAAAAAATTCTATGAAGCCCGTGCGTCATATGATTACCCTGTGTGCTAAAGTGATGTGTAAATCATGATAAAGTAACGCGATGTAAGTAGATCATCCATTTTGCATGCGTCGAGGGAAAAACGGGGCGGTCCCGTACCTAAGGTTTCGAGCATATTTTTTCAAAGCGAGCTCCTCCCGCATAAAATTTTACTTCGACGTCGATTTACAGTCGTCTTTAGTTTACCTTCTTCTTGAATATCATAAAAATCTTGTAGAAAAGTAAAAAAAAAAAAATATCTCGACTTCTCCCGATTGTTTTCAATTTCCACGTTTTGACGAAGCTTTCTTTTTATTAGAGACCGATAGAATCTCGTTAAGGATTCAACGGTTCCAGCAGGTTCTACCTTCTTTTACGATATATTCTTAAGAAATACAGGCAATAGAACCTTATCTATTCTTGGTCGTTAATTTCCTTCTTTTTTTTTTTTTTTTACCTTATCGTTCGCTCTATGCGAGAGAAGTAGACTCTTGGAAGATCGCATCTAGAGGGCTATTACGCTTCCGCTTACCGAAAAGTTTTTTTATAGTCCCTGTCGCGTTATCATCGTCGATCTGTAACTAGCAAAATCGTAAATTCACGGTACGCTCTCGTTTCTTATCTTTTGGAATTTTATCGAAAAATACCTTTCTCATTTCGCGTTCGCCTCTCGGATCGTTTTCATTCCATAACTTCGCTGGGAATTGAGCAAAAATATTCAAAGCCCAGGGTAGTCAGAAAATCAAACGAGATTAATTTACATCCTCTGTAGAAACTGAGAGGAAGAGAGAGAGAATGCATACATTCAATGTTCAGTAATTAGCGCAGGACCATCGCTCGTTCGTTTCTAATACGCGCTACAAACGCGAGGATACGGTCTTTGAAGTCTGAACTATATCGTCTGCTTAATGCGCATGTAAACTTTGACAAACGACAGCAGAGCTTCGTGGTTTAATGAGCTTTCGTGAAAATGCGCTCTTTGGTCGTTTTAGGAGTACTACATACCTCGACGAAGCATGGATATTGAAGGTTCGTTTTACCACGCTTACCTCCATTACAAACCTAACGAAGGAAATGTCTTTTGTCATATAAACGATTTTTAGTCCTACTTCCGTCGTTCGCCTTTTCCCATTTTCGTTGAAAACGAGCGACGTACGAGGAATACCTTTCATTTTTCTCTCTTTTGGTTAGTGGAGGGTAACATAAATCGCGAAAGGCACTTTTGCTCTGCGTCGGAAAGTCAATCGATCCGTCATAATTCATTCTCATTTCGGATGTATGTATTCCCAGCCGTCCATAGCAGACCCTTCGAGGTCGAAATAAACTGTCCGCTGATTTTGCGCTTTTGGGTAGCTCCAAACTTCTCTCGTACTATTGCACGGATGTTGGTAGGTATACAGGGTGTCCGATTCCAGGTGTCCTAGCGGAAAACTACAAGTGCACATCAATGATTTGAATCGAAAATTCTAATACTATTTTCCGAAATTCGGCTCAGTTAAATAGTTATTACCTAACAAAGATCGGCCAATCACGGTGAGGTCCTTCTGCCACTTCGTCTTTCGTCCGTAATCTTCAATAATAATCTTGTGGAATGGAACAATCCACAATAAACAACGTTACATGTCGTTGCACGCTGTGATTGGCCGATCTTTGTTAGCTAATAACTCGTTAACTGAGTCAAATTTCGAAAAATGGTATTAGACTTTTCTACTCGAGTCATTGATGTGTACATATAGCTTTCCACTGGAACACCTGGAACCAGACACCGTATATACGATGTACAATATTTTATTGGATTATCTTTCATCCGTCTACATAAAAAATAATTATTTCTGTTTCAGGTATGACAAACACCACTTTATTCCGGTCTGCTGCAACGAGATTGGCAGCCACGTGCTCTCGACGATTTGCACGGTATAAAACGATAGCTTTACACTCTTTCAAGGTTTATCGTTCGCTCACGTATGCTCGTAACGATAGTTTTTCTTATATCGGGCGATCCTTAGGTAAGATTTTTCTTTCAAGCAAAATCGAACTTGGAATCGATTGCCAATAGTCGCGAATACGTAAAAAAGATCGTTTTCTCTCATCTTTATGGTCGTCTTATCGTCGTACTTTAAAGAGCTCTATACCCATTAGCAGGTTCCATGAGATATTTCCGTATACATACGTAGGTATACCTAAGATCGATTCGTTCGTGTCGAGAATTGCGATTCGATGACTGCAGGGAGTAGTAAGAAGAGAGGGCACACGGCTTGGAGGTGGTTCCCTCTGCATACCAATTTCTCCCAGAGAACCCACTGGCTTACATAGGAGCCCAAGTCGAATCGTTTTTCGAACGGCGTGGCTCGTTCGTCGAAGAATTACTATCTCGGCGGCGCATCGACGGAAATTTTATTTCGCGCCGCTTCTCCATTTCCACTACGGTCTTTCAAAGGAGGAAGAAACGGGGAAGAGAAGAACAGAGTCGGAGAGAAAAAGAAGGAACAAGAGGAACTCGTGCTTTCCTCTCGCAAGGACTCAGTTGCATTATCGAACGGCGTAAGACAATTTCTCTCTCTCTCGCTTCTTCCTGATTTTATTGTTTCGGAAGATTGCTCGTAAAACCGACGAGCAGTCTCTCCACCGTGTTTCGAGCTACGAAATCGGCGGCACTATTTTTTTACTATTTTTGTTTCAAGAAAGGTCGCGGGGAAAAGAACCGTTGCCACTTTACCCTTCAGATTCCACCGTTTCTTTCTTCCTCGAAAATAACTCGATCCACTATTTTTTTTTTTTTTTACACCGCGAAACTCCGAGAGCCTTCCGTTCTCGATCTAATAACGTGGACCGGTTCTCGTCGATATACCGTAGCTACGATGGAATAGAAATTCTTGTTAGATTTTCTCTGGACGGATTCTTAGACGTTTTAGAAACTTTAGCAATCCTATGGCTTGCATTTCATCGACTTCGTACCGTTATTTTCCAAAGAGTTTAGATGAAAATCCATAGATCTTCCAGACCACGTATCATATAATTCACAGACTGTACTATATCAACGCGATCTCTAAATAATTAACAGAAGCATCAAGCGCGCGAGGTGGAAACTGTGGTTTATCGTGGCGAGCCGTTCAAGCGGTTACACGCGTCGCGATCGAAAGCGCGCGGTAGAACTGGCTCTCTCAGCGGCTAAATATTTCCTTTATTACGAGGGAGTATCGGTATTTCGAAGCGCGATACACTTGTCCCAGATTTATCCACGGAATTTCTACTCTCGCCGCGAACGCTCACGAACGAACGTGGAAGGGGGATCGATAATCATCGTGCGAGCACGATGAAACATCATTACCCTAAGCCGCGATGGTGCTTTCCAAGTGTTTATCGTGTTCTCGCAGGAGTGGTCTTGCTCGGCTACTTCACGTTTACATCCGGAAAAATCAATTAATACGAGAGTCTGGTTAATGACGTACGTCGGATTACAGTAATTATTACGTTAACTCTACTATGCACATTGAGGCCAAACGTGGAAAACGTGATCAAAATTATTATTTTTCTTTTGAAAACGTTTAAGGATGCAAAGAGCATCAATTGTTTTGTTTTTTTTTTTAAATAAATAATTCGTTGCTCGCAAATTTTCAACAAAATCCCTCTATTTTAATGTAACAACACAATATCAAGTATATGAAATATGATTCACTCGTGAAATTGCTTATAAGTCGGAAAGTATTAAAGGTACTGTAAATTAAAGAACACCATTTGTAAGAGCATGCAATTTATTTTAAGGTGGTGTTATTTGTTGCTGAATTTATATCTTGCACGTTGGTTGAACAGTCTTTCAATAATAACAAATTCTTTTTTATCGTTTCTTTCTTCGAGTTAAATCGTAAATCATATTTTTTATGCTTGTAACATTTTGAAATGAAAAAAACAAAAATTTGTTCACGTTTTTCGCGTTTGACCCAACTGTGCACTGGTAAGATGCTTCCTTTTTCCTAGAAGACGAGTTTGTGAAAAAGTAAGTGTACGTTACTTTTATAGTTTCTCTTTCGTTCATTGCATTACAATCTTCGAAGCGAATGCGCTTAAATTGAAACGCAGGTGTTCTTCGAGTCTGGTATCGCAGTACCATTGTTACCTGTTCAGCTTTGTGTTCTATTAATAAATCATTGCTGATTTTTTACTACCCTTTGGTATTAAGTATTATAAAAAGAGAAAGCCAAAGATACTAGAGATCTCTCGTGGACAATTTAAAAGCGCTTTCGCCTTCTATCATCGTTTCGCCTTTAAGACCACGATGAAAGACTAACGAGCAAGCGCGTTTACATTTTCCAAATGGAATTCCCGATGGAATTCGTTCTTTTCATCGTATTCTTTTCGAAGCGGTTTATTCGCTTAAGTTCTCTCAGAAAAAAAAAAAAGGATAAAACGCGACGCAAGCTCCTTCGAGTTTGGCGTATCTCAGCGAAATCGAAAGTCTTCTCGACGAGATGATATATCGAAGTTCTTCCCACACCTCTTCGGTGTTTGTTTTCTCAAACTATCCTAACGATGACGCTCTCGGTTGAAGTAAGTTCACCGAAGAAGGACGAGACTTCGGCCTCCTTTTCGAAGGGTAAATCGAGTTTTGCTCCGGCGTGTTTCCGATTCAATCGCTCCGTCCCCATTTTCATCGTATCGACGGGGCCCCTGACCGCAGCGTTTTTCATCGCCTTTCTTCGAAAAATCGCCGAGAAGCCGGTTCGTTCGCCTCCGTTACATTCCCGAGAGTCAAGCTCCCTCGAAATTGAACGCTTCATTTTAACGACGTAGCAGCCGTCACCTTTGGATTTTCAACGAACAAAGGGTAAATGGCAGGCTGTATCCGAGAGAGTTGATAGATGATAGCTTGGATATATCGACTAACCGTATAAACCTCATTTCGAATTTCATCGCGGAAGAGAACGAACTTCTTTCAATTTCTCCTGACGCGTCTCGTGAAAAAATTTTTGTTAACTTGCAATGTTTTACCTACGATTTCTTAAGCTTTTACATTTACCTTCACCGTCGTTCGTTCGTGCAAAAACTCTTTAGGAAAAAAGCAACCTTTCGAGACCGGATGTAAATTACTCTTAAAACGTGCAGAGTAAAATGCGCGATTATCTCTTTTCGCGAGCTTTTATGGTGCCATCCTCTCATATGCGTACATACATACGGGTGCGAGCTCTGGGATAAAGTCGTCAAAAGGATTTTCGAAACGAAGATGAACGTACGATAATGTACGCGGTCTGCCGTGCATTTTTTAAGCGGTCTCGGCGAAACGTGTTAAAGAGAATTAAAGCATACGCGTTTTATTTAAATGATAAGGATCGTTGGAGATAAACCTGACACGTTAATGATATCGGTAGCTCTTTTCTAAAAGTCATCGAGAAGGTAAAAAAAATGTTTTAATTAGGGTAAACCTCCCAGTAACTGGCCACTTTAGCACTCCGGCCAGTTCACGTTAATGTTTTGTTAAAATAGGTCACAATATTAATATTTTTGCAATACCTATGTATAAAATAAATCTTATTTTATAGATTCGAATTATTATTAAGTAAAATCAAACAATATTGGGTATATAAATTTGAATTGTTTGAAAAATAACAGTACTCTAGTAGTAACCGGCCACATATTTTAATTACTAACAGTCATTAAACTAGTAATTGCAAGTATCATTTGGACATTAAGAGATCAAGGTACATCACAAAAATTAATAGAAACTTAATCCAAGTGGCAGAAGTACCTAGTGGCTAGTTTCTGAACGTGGCCAGTTACACCTCGTTTTACCCTACCGTAAAGCTGGGTTATAGTCTTTTCGTTTGAAATTTGGCAAGATTAAAAAGAAGCAGGCAGAAGGAACGAGCTTTCATCGATCCACGTTTCTTCCCAGGATAATATTTTCCCCGTGTCCAAAAAAAAGTAACTCTTTCCGGCGTGTCCTACGAGAGTCAATATTTTTTATCGATCGAGAGAGGGTAGTCGTTAGCGAAGCTTAACTCGTTCCACGCTTGGACGAACGCGTGGGCATTTACGTATCCGACACGTGTATTTGGGCGTGTCGTAGGCGTACGACGCACACGGCTTATAAAGCATTCGAATTTGTGTCAGAAGCAGACATCGGTACGAGAGCTCGTCGTGTTCGCTGACGTTGAACGACCGTTTCGTTACGTAGATAGTTGATTAAAATTGGGAATTCTCATGGAGCATCGATCATTCTCTACTCATCCATTGTGTTTGTAACGTCTATTGACCTTTTATATTTCATACGGTTGGGTAGAACTCTTGAAAAGATTATTTGGATCGAAGTCGTTCGATCGAGTAGAGATGGATAATTAACGGGTAATAGATTTATCTTAATTTTAAGGAAATTTCCACGAATTTTTTGACGTGTAGGGGAAACCGGGTACATTTTCTAAATTATACATAATACGATTCAGTGTTGGATCGGTCGTGGTGTACTGTACTGCTTGCAGGAGGCTTCATTGTGTTTTGGTGACCAAAAATAATATTTTTTTTTAATTGATTTCTTTGTCAAATTGCTCTTTTAATTATATAGATAGGGTATTGAGTTGGTTCCTGTTTTTATGTTGTTAAATTTAGTAATGTAGTTAATAGTAAAGTAGTTGTAGTAAATTCAGTAATGTAGAATTACATTTGTTTAGTTTCTGATTTAAATACAATTCCTATTATAAAATACAATCACTGCCCCCTGGGGCTGGTCGTAACAAAGACTTTTCTAAAACTGTTCCTGTAAGATAAATATCGTGCTTAAGCATAAAATTTCACTTTCCAAACAGACGTATACTCTTACATTTTAGACTTAATAATATTAATAATATGGGCAATCAAAGCGAAATTGTTACAACCGTATCAAGTCTCCCCCCAAATTTCGCCGCACAGGGAGGTCGACGTCCGTTAGGACGAGCAAACATAATCGTGGTGTAACGTGACTCGCATTGGAACGAATCTCGCGCGTGAAAGCGCGCTTCTTCGCTCGAGAAAGTTTACGAGCTGCCTCCTAACGTTTGTTCCGCCGCTACCGCACGCGTAACCACTTGATGCGCTCTGTCGATTCGCCAGAGAAAGATCGATCGAAGACTTTTACTCGCGTGCTTGCGTGCGTACGAGAGTGTGTGTGTCTAAACGTAATAAAGATCGGCGCGACGTCGTTTGAACTTACGCCGCGTGGAGTAATTATTCGTTTATCGATACCCAATTACCCACTTCTCGCGTTAACCTACTTCGTTGTTCCAGCGTATCGCACGAACGTGGAACGTTGCTAGGCCTTAATAAAATAGTTTACACCGAGACATGAATTATCGTTGATCTTTGTGTCGATAGGTCGATGGTTCATTGTACGGTTCCTGGTCTAAAGAATATAAAGAATTTTTTAATGTTTTTCGAGTGTGTGTATGTATCACGCTCTGTAGCCTAAACGGTTTTTCAATATTTGAGGTGCTATTAGATCAGAGACCCGAAATAAAAGTTATATTTGAATTTTGTGGATAAATCTCTGTTACTCAAAATTGAAAATAACTTTAAAAAATAATTAATTAAAAATATTTTCAAAATTTAGATTTTGAAAATCTAAGTTAAAATTTAAGTTATTTTTTCAATTTCAGTCTTTGATTAGATTCGTCTTAATTGTCAGAGTGACATAGGGTATAATATTTAAATATGGCGTCCGCGAAACAAAAATAAAGGGGGAATAACAAAATTTTTTTTTATGATAGCAATGTGGGTATCAAATTAAAGCTAATAAACAGCCAATTCCAAATATATATATTATAACACTTGTATAAACTAAAAAGTATGAAAAAATATAAATTATTAAAAAAAAACCGACTGCCTTAAAAGATATCAACTAAAAAGCGAAAAACAAGCTTGAATGTTGGAAAAGGCATTGCAGTCGAAGACAAGCAAAGGATTGCAAAACATAATTGTTGTAAAAATTAAAATATTGCAATGCCTTTTCCAACATTCGAACTTGTTTTTCGCTTTTCACTTAATATCTTTTAACGCAGTCGGTTTTTTTAATAATTTATTTCATTGGAAGATTAAGCTTAACGTTTAAACAATAGCTGAAAGACTATCGAAAAAATTGTCCTTATGACAATACAAGGAGATAAAACGATCCAGACGAATTTGATTCGACCGAACCTGTACCAATTCGTGCTCTTAACGCGTCACACAGTTATTCGCAGCTGGTTCGTGCGATTGGGTTACGCAAGGAAGTCCGATTGTAATTTCCCCGATGGGATCTACGTTGGGATATCGGTTGGTATCGTAGAAGCGACACGTTCCTTCTCTCACGAGTGGTGGACGTTAACGGAAGCGAGACACGTGAGCTCTTACACGCTCGAATCCTTGCTTGTCCAGTGTACAGAAGCGAGCCAGAGAAGGTAGATCGGACGTTATTGCTATTGTGTTGCGATGTCAGTCTCATTTTCTCTTATCTGTAATGAAATCTTTGCTCCGCGTTGCGTTCACCGAACAGAATCCACAACTCGTATTGTATGTGTGTCCCCGTTGCTCTCTATTTCTCTCTCTCTCTCTCTCTCTCTCTCTCTCTCTCACCCTCACCCCTCTTTCGTTCTCTTCGAGTATCTCGAAACATTCGTTTCGTGTCCCGTAATATACGGGCCTGGCATTCTTGTTCGCGCCCTGTGATAGGCGAGATCGCGCGCTTCTAGAAATTAATGGCACTTCCGAAAGTAGTTGTTTCGGCGCGTTAAGTGCGGGTAATGATCTTCCGTCGGGCTTCCGACGAACTAATTACGTACTCGCTTAGGCGCGTAATCGTCGTGCACGAAGAAACTTCTTGTTTCCTTCTTCTTTCGTTTTTTTAGTGAAATAAAAGAAAGAAACAATCGATGCTAAATGAATATCAAATGACTGAAATTAATGGCTTTCGCTAGATCCTCTAGACACACATAATTTCTCTCTTGCAACGTACCGTAGACGGTTCTACGATCGATGTAACCGTCCTGAAATTTCACCTAGCACGTACGACGGTAGGTACATACGTAGCTACTTGCCAGCATGAATCTATAGTTCCTCTTAACCTACGATTACGAGTTCGACGCCGTGAATAATAGAAATCGCGGATGATGGAGAAACGCGTGCGAAACCGGTTAGCCTTTATGCGACCGGTAATGACCGATTCAGACGTCGTCGACCTGTTATAAGAAAATGTTCGAAGGCGACTTGGTTATGTTTAGTTTTATTATTAACACTTTGACTGTCATCGAATTTTTGTCAGAATTTTACCCAGAGTAATTGTAATCAAATTTTTATTGTTTCAAGTATACTGTATAATATTTCATGTATTTGATGCACTTTGGCACTGATGTGACAATGATTGACACAAATACTGTATAATATGGTTAAATAAGATTATATTCTTATGACTAGAGATTATTGATAGTGATCACCACAATCTCACTGAAAAAATAGTCAAAGTGTTAATTTATTTATTCCAATATACGGGACAAGCCCATTATAGGTACTACATAACAATTTACACAGAAAATCATAAAGTCCAGAATGACATAAAGACAAGAGAAGACAGAAGTGAAACAGGAAAAAAAAAAGAAAGTTAATCGTAGTAATTAATTATTTCCTTTGTTTTCTATAAATTTAATCTGACAGGAATTTTACGGGAAGCGCATCCTCGAATTCCATGAGTAGTGAACCGGAGAGACCGTCGCTCGCGACCATAAATTTCGATTTCCATCGAGACGACGGACCGTTCGATTCCACTAGGCGATCTATATTCGCAGTATAGAGTAACATGGACGTGAGGTAAAGCTTCGTTCGGAAAATGGCGCATGTGAAAGCACTGGAAATCGGCCGCATTTCGCATCAGATTATCTCTCTCTCCTTCACTCACTCCATTTCTAGTAGTAGCAACTCGGCTAGCTACTTGATCTACACCGTGGCACGTTCTCTCCAGCATCTCGCTTATGTCTGCTTAAAGATCCTACCTCCGGGCACGCGTCATTCCGGGAAGGAAGTTTCAGGAAGATAGACAAGGAAAGAGAATAGAAGAGAAACGAAGATTCTACTCGCGTTCGAATTCACATTACCGATTTATGAACCGCACGAGACTTCGAAGACCGTGAAACGTTCGAACAAAGTAGTCGAGCAACTCGAAACTTTGCATATCGATATCTTCGAGGCGACGATTCCACGGAGACTCGAGTCTTCTCTTCGAATTTTAAGATTGGATTGGGAGGATAATGATAACGTTGTATTTTTTTGCTTCGATCGTATTTTATTTTTTTTATTATTCCATTTTGCACTGGGAATATATTTCAGGTTTGGAAAACACAGTTTTAACGAATATTCTCTTTCCGTACGTCCGTGTATTGTTCGTATTCTGATAATTATAACTTTTAATTTCTTTTAACGAGCTTGTTTCATCGTAGAACTCAAAATTTTATTCACGTTTTTCCTGCTTCGTATATGATCCTGGCTGCGTTTGAGTACTTTGGTTAAAATCTCGACGGTAGTTGTGCGATATTATCGAGTGGGTCGAAAGTTTCGATAAAATTTTAGCAAAATATGAGCACAGTGTGTCTCGAGGTAGAAAAGTTGCACGATGATCTCGTGACGTCCCGTCGTAACTTTTCTTCTTCCTCCACGTGGTCCTTAGCCTATTCAGAACTTATCTTCGCTAACAATGAGACGGAAATATTCCAAGGAACTTCATAACGAAGTCTTATTGCCTCTCGAGTTCAACAAGTAATGCTTTGAGGAAAGTTTCTCCGGTGGTCCTTGACGAGAGCTCTTGTTCTTGGCGTTACAGTTTTGAGAGTTGCCGCTTCTTATCCAAAAAGTAATTAAAATTTGCCACGGCACGACAACCGCGGCGATACGCAATAATGAAGTAACTCTCTTTTCACTCTTGGCCCTCGAATTATCGTTGATATATAAAAGTAGATTATTTTTAGAAACTTTGCCTACTCATTTCCGACATTACGTCGTATAAAGTTAATTATCGATGGGACTTGAGAAGTTCGAAGAAAATTTTAACGTCTTAGAAAAGTATTTTCTTCAGAAAAAAATAAGTGGCTCTCCGTGACGCCGTTCGAACGAGTACCATAAATTCCATCTATAGCGTGTCTGTATTCATGTACGATGATATAAGGGACAATTTCACGGTTTTGTATAAAGCCTCTTTACAGCGCTCGATGTCATTACTTGCTCGCAACACCTTCACGGAATGACGTCGTGGAACGAAACACTTTGCTTCGAAGTTTTCTTCAGCTAAAAGAGAGATAGATCGCGGTTGAGCCACGAAAGGGTGGGTATATCGATCGGGAACACTAAACCGTTGAAAATCGTTAGATCCTTTGATGCGAACCCCATGAAACATCGCCATTACTCGTAAAATTCTCTCTCTTTATTCTTCTCGTAAGAAATCGTCGGCTGTTATGGTCTCTGATCTATACGTAAGTAGGTATTACGTAAGCTGCAATTTTTTGAAGCGAATAATTCGGCAACGAGTAAAAGTCAAAGGATGAAAGCGTGAAAAAAAAAAGAAAAAATTAGAAAGGATTCGAATTTTTTTTTTACGAAACACAATTTTTGGCCAATGGGGAGAAATGGAGAGGAGGAAGAGCTGACATAACCTGCAATATCGTTTATCCGGCGGAGCTTAGCCCGGGGGTTAGCATAATCTTATGCACTTCGCCCTGATAAACTGGATTACAGTTTCTCACCCTGGCCCACCACCCTATTTCCACCACCTTCCTTTAGTATCCTCGCTCCTTCTATGTTACTGTCTTTACCTTACTCTCCCCCACCCATCTACAACCACGAAACGTCTACCCTAGCTCTCAGAACTGTATCGCTTAGCGTTGGGCGAGGCTTCGTATTATCTTCTCGTTCATTGTATCACATAATTCGAGAGAGAGAGAGCTTCCCTTTCTCTCCAGATGTTAGCAGCATCCAGTCTCGAGAGAGCTGCAAGTTTAAAGCTCGAAGGAATCTCCGGTTTATCGACGATTGTAAGGTATATTCCGTTGAACCGATTGTATTGCATGCGTTTTCGTGCGTTTCTTTCACCGTGGTCCATCGATCAAGTGGATGCTGAAACATCTAACATTTCTTTTGAATACGTTGTGGCCATTGTCGATTCTTCTTTCTAAGGTCCAATGCATTGGCCCTTTTTCAAAGAATAGTGATGGATTCAAGACAAGACATATTTGTCTTGTTTCGATTCTTGATATTTTTATAATATCTATAAATATTTATTTACCACATCTTGATTTATTATTTTTATAAAAATTATTGAAAAATATGTTTTTTAAATTCTACTGGTCATAGAAATTAAATAGTTTTGACAGTCATGGTCTTCTTGACGAGATGCATCCTATAGTAGTTTTCTGTCCCGTAGTGCGTGCTTGTACGTGGGTTTTACACTCACTCGTAAAAGGGAGAGAGGATCCACTCGATATACTTACGTACGAAAATTTACGGATCGATCATGGACCATCGATAACGATAACATCGCACGTCTCTTCGGGGAGCTCTAAGATACTCTTCTCGCTTCTTGGAAATTTCAAACAACTTCGAGGAGTCACTTTAACGTAGTTTTAATACTTTCTCTCTATCCTTCTCTCGCGTGGACGCGTTTGTTACTCTCCGTAGTACGAACATTTTTATCGCAGGGAATTGTGGAAGGAGTTTTCGCTGCTAAAAAGTATAGAAACAAGTGGAAAAGAATAATACTTAGTTTGACTCTTTTTTTATTCTTTTTTCTGTCCAATTTATCCATCCTCGCGGTTATCATCTCGAGGCACGGCCCAACACAGCCGGATTCAACGAGTTGCAGACGGTGCATGCACGTTCCTAATCCCTAGCTGATCCCCTTAACCCGGTATAAACCTTCCGTGGGAGCTTAATGTTATCGAATCTCCCTCTAAGTGGATGTTTCTCCTTGGATCTATACGCGACAACGAAGACGCATCAAGCTCGATCCAAAATCGATATCTTCGCTATCCCTCTCGTAGTTTCGGAAGGAAACAAAGTTTTGCGAATCCTCTTGGTATCTTGTTGATGCACGGTACCTGTTATCCGGCTCGTTTGCCTTCTCTTCCTCTCTGTTACTCTTAATGTTTCGAGCACTCACATCCGTCTCCGTCAACTTTCCGTAGTTTCGAGAACGGAAGCGAAGAATCGTGAGTCTCGCGACGAACGAGATACACATCGTATAACGTAGTTTCCACTTGGTCAGAGGTAGTTCCGTTGATGGAGGGCTCTTGAAAATGAGTCGAGGACATTTTGTCACCGCGAGAGTTTCCCTCCGGTAGTATACAATGCATCTGCTACCAACGTTTCGAGAGTTTTCACGCTACGATGAGACTTCTTGAGAGAATAGGATAAGACGGAACGTCGCGCGTGGATCACGTTGGGTGACACAACCGGACGTGGAAAATGCCGCAATATCGCGAAGACGTTCCACTTTCGAAGCCTCTTCTCCTCGTAATCTTCTCTTCTCTATTCCGATCGTTGCATCGCGTAACCGTACTTTTACGGTGTATCAAAGGAAACACCTTGTATACAGGGTGTCGGGTTTCAGGTGTGCCAGAGGAAAACTACATGTGTACATCAATGATTTGAGTAGAAAAGTCTAATACTATTTTCCGAAATTCGGCTTAATTAAATAGTTATTAACTAACAAAGATCGACCAATCACGGTGACCATTGACATGTAATCTTATTTGTTATGGATTGCTCTTCCTATTGCTTCGTTTTTTGCTTAGCTGCAAGCTCGAGAAAACCCTTTTTTTTCACTAATTGCTGTAATTGGCTGATCTTTGTTAGCTAATAACTCGTTAACTAAGTCGAATTTCGAAAAATGGTATCACACTTTTCTACTCCAGTTATTGATGTCTACATGTAGTTTTACGCTTGAACACCTGGAACCGGACACCCTGTAGAAATGAATTACGTAACGCGTACACTCGATCGAACGGGAACGTTGGTACGCGTTAAAAGTGTCATTATTTTTGCTTTCTCTCTCTTCATTCAAATTGCCTTTTTCGAAGCGACAATAACATAATGGGTTTTCAATATTTCGCTTCTCGTTGGTACTCGCTCGGACACGCACAATATAGATGACAAAACGAGCGTGAACTTATACGTCATTGGCAATATCGAAGCGTAGCTGATAGGGCGGAAGGGTCCCGTTCGATGGGAAATCGACGAAAATGCCTACCACTCGTTTACCTCACCATACTCACATTCGCACGTGTTTAACGTTGAATAAATTGATTCGAAATGCCAACGAACGAACCTTTACAACTACTCCCACGTCCTTGTATTTTTCTATTTTCCTCGTGGTTCTTCTCACATCTCATTGTCTTTGCTTTTCCAAGAACGTTTCCATTGAAACAATAGAGCACCGAGCGTACGCATAAATTCATTTCGTTTCGCTTTTCCACAGTGTACCGCTGAGATATTATCGATTAATCGGATTCTGTATAAATCTTTATGAACGAGAGCGTGACTATAGAACGAACGACGCTCTAATTAAAAAATAATTCCGTATGATCAAACGTAGGTACGTTGTCGCGTACAAAGTCACAATGTTAGTTAAATATCGAGTCTAATTGAGTCTTGTGAAAAAAAATGGGAAAACCATGTTTAATCTCGGGAAAACGCGAAAGAATGACGATACTTTACTATAGAGGATTGTAGAGTTCGAAAACTCAACGTTCGCTCGCCACGTCTCCTACAATACCCACGTACAATTTTGCCGCTCGATGTGAGCTTTGTTTCCCAGGAATACGTGCGCAACGTTGGCTCCCGAGCTAACATACGTGTCAACCGATTTCGTAACGCAATACGGAAGCCGCTCCGAGCAGGCTCGCGTATTCCGGTGAAATTTTCGTGAAATTGCGGCTTGTCGAGGTAAACCAGAGAATTTTTTAGAAAGGATAGAGAGAATGGATGAATTTTTGTTCGCGTCGATTAGGATGTCCCGATAAAAAACCATCTATCTTCCGAGGAAAGCTGCGAGAAGCATGTTAAATCCGACACGAATTACTTCGGTCCATCGAATTGTGTCACTTTTAGCGAACTCGTCAAAGCGTTGGGAAATTTTTCACATAGTTCGTCCCTCGTGTTTACCGTCACACGGATCTAGCAAGGGAATCCGTTAAATTACTTGCACATTTTTCCGTGGACACCGAAGCGTTTAATTTTCTCACGGAACTTCATTAAAACGTACGCAGGATTTATCCCAATAATAGAATCGCAACGGTGTAATCACGAAGCTCTCGAAATGTATTTGCCTGTGGTGATTTCGTTTAAGTCACACTTAGCGAAATTTTACTCTCATTATAGTCTATTTATCCGTGGGTTGCGTAACTCGAACGGAAACGCTTACCATTCGCAGGAAGTTTTCGTAACGATAGTATCGATCGATAAGCAAACTTGTCGTGATATAAACTACACCGGATTTCAGTTAATTAGAGATTTTTTTTTCTCTTTAGCTAGGTTGCGTTCTAATCCTAATTGAAAAAGTTAGGCACGTTGCAGGAATGTCACGGACTCGTTCGGGATACGTATTAGCAGTTTATGAAACACCTCGAGTTGAAATTTTAATTGCGATTTGTCATTTTCTATAAGAAATTTATTTCAATTGAACGTTATTTTAAACCTCCAATTAGTAGTTGTGTCAGGTTTAGAACAGTGGAGGTCTGAAACGATCTTTATAAATGTCAATATTATCCTACAAATTCTATAAATATACTCGTACTTTCCTAACCTTTTGAATAAACAAATCCGAGTTTAGATTATTCATTAAACTTCCATTCGAAGCAAATACAAGATCTTACAGATAAAAAACTTCATAAAAATTCAAAAGAAATCAGATTTTCGAGGGCCAAACCAAGGTTGAAAGTCAAGACTTGAGTATATTATAATTAAATTACGATCGATTTAATTCGCAATCATATTTGCGTTTCTTTCAAAACAACTCTAACCATTTTTATCCCATTCTCCCCGGGCAAAATCAGTTGAGAATTATTAATTGCTTTTAATTAAGTAAAACGAAGTAAGTATCGATCGATAGGAAGCAGACAGAAGGAAACGTTGGTGCGAGGAGTAGAACGTGTTCCATTGTATCGATAGATCAGGAAATTCGTCTTCCTTCTCTCGAGGGTACGGCTCGGTTCTCTTCAAGAAACGCTTAGTCGTGATTAATTGCGCCAACCGGAGAGCAACCATTACCGGTATGCGCCATTTGCGGTCTGCACCTGCGGATTCGTCAATCTTAGGAGAACGCCTACTGACCTTGCTACTTTGGACGATCGATATTGGATGACAACCATAAGAAGGAACTTGGGTTCGCGTATTAATCATAAATCGAAATGCAGTCTAACTATCGGAAATTAATTTAACGAATCCCTCGAGATTCATCTCCCATCGAACTGTTTCCAATTCGATATCCCTGAAGATTATCCCATAAACGCATGGCTCTCGACGCATCTCAGGGAACACTTGTTAGAATCGAAAATTACTCGATGGTTTAGGAAGCTGTACGTCGTATCGATGCACGCTCGATTAGTTACCCTACCAATCACCTCGAACGTATGTATGTAAATGTAAGTAAAATTGAGCGTGTGGGGTAGCCAGGTAAATCCTTGTAACGCGTGCTCGCCGTTTGGTAGTCGCGTCTTGCTCGAGTTGAGGCGCACATTAGCAGCATAAATCAAAACTTGGCTCCTAAGTTAGTTCCGTTCCGTTCCGTTGATTCTAGCGTGGCTACGACGGCGCAACGATAGAAACGCGCGCGATTTTCGTACGTTACGTAGATGTAAGGACATAGTTCGCGAATGCAGAATATTAGGAGTTTGTCGTGGGGAAACCCCGCAGCCTTTAGCAACGACCACCTTCCCCACCTATTTCTCCCGTCCTTCGCTTTCTCTCCGCTTTTGTACATACAAGTTTCGGTCGCAAGAGCGGTTACCGAGCATTTGAATTAGTCACTTAACCTTCCTCCTCCTTCCGTTTCTAGGCACTACTTCCTCAGCCACGGACCAACTCCTCTCCACCACCGACCCGACTAAATTTCTCACGCACCCTATTCGTCTCGCTCACGTTCCGCTCGAGATCTTTCGTTAAGCGTGCCGTTCCCTGCGTTCAATCTATCCATTTGCTGTCTCTGTTTATTATTTCTCTAATTTTAGGGTTTTTTCAAAAATAATATCTCTGATATTAACACTTTGACCTGATGTATGCATCATGATTTTTGCCAAAATGGTCACCACCGCTGATTTCAATGTTTAATGGCTCATTCTAAAGATAAAAGCATGCAGAATACTGTCCCGTTGTCCGTTTTTCGATATCGTTACTGAGTGATGAGAAATAAATTTTTTAAGTGTGGGAGTATGGGTGGTTTTTAAGAGAAAAAGTGCTGTAACTATTAAACCAGCCATCCTATCGAAGCCGCACTGCCAGATTCGTAAATTAGAGACTTTCTTCTTTCGAATGAGTATTTGATCGGGCAAATCCGAGATACTTCGATTTTTGACAAAAATCCTGACCTATGCATCATGATTTTTGCCAAAATGGTCACCACCGCCGATTTCAATGTTTAATGGCTCATTTTAAAGATAAAAGCATGCAGAATAATGTTCCGTTGTCCGTTTTTCGATATCGCAACGGAGTGATAAGATATTTCTTTTTTAAGTGTCGGAGTATGGGTCTTTTTCAACCTTCAAAGTGCTGTATCTTTCCAACCAGTTATCCTATCGAACCGCGACTTGCGTATTTGTAAAGAAGAGACTTTCCTCTTTCGAACGAGTATTTGATCGGGCAAATTCGAGATGCATCGATTTTTGACAAAAATCCTGATGTATGGATCAAGATTTAGAAAGAAGAAAGCATGCAAAATACTGTCCCGTTGTCCGTTTTTCGATATCTTTGCGGAGTGTTGAAAAATAAATTTTTTAAGTGTCGGAGTGTGGGTCGTTTTCAAGAGAAAAATTGCTGTAACTTTTTAACCAGTCATCCTATCGAAGCCACACTGCCATATTCGTAAATTAGAGACTTTCCTCTTTCGGAAGAGTATTTGATCGGGCAAATCCGAGATGCTTCGATTTTTGACAAAAATCCTGATGGTTTTTTTTTTTTTTTTATGTAAGATGTAATAAAACTAGTTTGTTTCAATTATTTGAGTGTTTTGTTTATGGAATAATATTTGTACATCAATAGGTTTAAATAAAAAAACGAAGTAATTTAATATTTTTATTAGTTTTATCAATAAAAGAACAGAAACATTTTTCAAATGATTATGAATTTTCGAGGACTGGGGTTTGTCATACCCCACATAGTACACGAAAGGTTAATGATTCTTGGTCTAGCCTATTTTTTTTTATATCTTAGCAATATGTTTTAGCAAAAATAGAATTCGCAAGTATTCGACTGTCCGCATAATTCACTAGACAGGCTCGGAGTTTACGAGTTCTCCGATATTCCTCGAAGAATCTCAAGAAGCTCGTTCTTCACCGTGGGTAGGCGTTTACGAGCACCCGAAACGGCGTAAAGTCGTTTTTATGGTCTCAATCTTGCCAACTCGCATTAATTATTAGCACGTTGTTACCTCGTCGAGCGATCGACGAAAATTTAAGGCAAGGTATCGTTCGCGTATGGCTTTTAGAGCCACTTGGGGCTGATTCAAATTATAATTTTTGAAAAGCAACTCTAACCTCTTTACCGTGACGAATAGTCCAGATAAATTACACAGGATTATGGGAGCACGATATTCGAAATGGAATCTCTTAATGAACAAAGCCTGAAAGCCATCCGCGAAGGTAGTACTACGCGAATATGAGCCGGTCTCCTATCTCACAACACGCTATTATTACCCATCTAATTACATACGCATTGCGTCCCCGTTACATCCGTATATGTAGGTATGCATAGGCGATTGCATTGTGCGTACAGGTGCACCGACTAAATTGGATTTCGTTCGTGAATTCAAATTTTAGAATTAAGGAGTTCGGTTAAGGATCGGTAGTAAAATTTGCAAGAGGAAAGAAATTTGAGCGTTCGAAGGTGCGAGAACGTGTTTCCTCGAAAATAGTTGGAAATAAATTTGTCACGGAATAGAGAATTCCTCGTAACGTTCATTCGTTATGTACGTAGCAAGCGGAGAAAGTGTTGCACTAGGATAAAGAGTTATATCGCGTACGCGTAAGACACTTGTATAAGGAAATGTCATGTTAAGGAGTACTACTAATGTGACAACCCAAAAAAAAGGTGATATTTGAGAATTTATTGAAAGCAAAGAAAAAAATTTATGTATACACAGTAATTTTTTTGTGTCGAGTCTTCAAAAAAAAAAAAGTTCTCTCACTGCTGCAATGATTGCGGCCTTTGGAATGCTTAAAAAAAAAAGTCCGTTAAACTAGAAGGTCTTTTCTGTACAATGACGCACGATTGTGAAAAAAAATTAAAATCCAACAAAATGGCAGTGTTTTGTAAAAAAGTTCCACAATACGCTTGGAAAGTGGAAGTCGCCTGCGATGGGTTTTTGCATGGCAAATTAACATTTTTTATCCAATCGAAAAACTGGAGGGTCATTGTACGAAGAAAATAATACAAAATACGCTAAAAGAAAATTCAGGTCGATCGGAAAAATGTTTTGAGAAAAACGCGTTGAAAGATAAAAATATTGATTTCATTGTTATAAATCGATAAATATACCAATCATATAATTCACCTTCCTCTTTTTAAAAAAGCACCTCCTGAACTCTTAAAGTTCAGCTGTTGATTTTTTGAAAGAGTCAAACTAGTTCTGCCCTTTAAACTTAGGAAAACGTGCGAGCACAAGGCCATGAAACTCTGGAAGTTTTCGTGGCACGAGGCGTACATCCTTGGCGTGTTCCATACACTTAGCTACGTTACACTAAGATGGTGTGCGCGTTGGAAGAAGTACCGCGAAGAAGGGTCGCGTGAGCGCTCTTTAAAATCTAATCCTTTTTCGCTTATCTGTGGAACGACCGACTAGCAAATGAACTCTCGATGGGCTCTTACTATTCAGCATCACGTACTTGCTCGCACGCTTTCTCTTTATCCCTTTACATTCTTTTATACGAGAGTGCAATAATGTTCCGCGATAAGGGTTGATGTAAATATGAGAAGGAAACGTTTTCTTCGTTGTAAGCTCTGCAGGGAAATTATAAGAGAGAGATCGAAAAGTCTGATATCTAAAACGAGTCAGTATCGCTCAACGTAGAATATGTAAATTTTTTTCGAAGTTCTTCCATCGTGTAGCGGTTTTAATAACGACGTAGCTCGTTTAATTGAATGTTCTGCTTCCTCTTTGAAAGGGAGAGTCTTTGAAACGCGTGGCTCCGCTTTAAGACAGATAACTTTAATTAACCGCAAGACGTTCGGCAGATAATCCCATGCTACTCTTTTTCTCCCCTGTCCTTTATGGGGAAAGCACGAAGAAAGGTGGTTAAGCAAGTAAAAGGAAGAGAAACGACAGAGAGGGGGATACGATGAGCTGCGAAAGGCGAGAGAAAGAGAGAGAAAGTAGTATTTCATCCTGGGGAATTACAATTGGACCGTTTTAATTATCGTTGAAAGCCCACAACGGGGTAGCATTCTCGGTGGGCTACCCATCGTAATAATCCAACGACTCGTTCGCCATCGGACTTCATCGAAATAAAGGTCGCTTTTCTTGTTATTCTATTCCCAAAATCTTCTGTAATTTCCTATCGAATCTTTTAACCTTTTGACTGCGGCGTGTTCTCAGAAGAATCCATCAAAAAAATGCAGAGGTCGTAAATTTACGCTTTTCGAATATATTATATTGATGGATACGTGAGAGCGTATATTTACGTCTTTCGTATATATTGATAAACTTGTGAAAGCGTATACAGGGTGTCTGGTTCCAGATGTGCAAGCAGCAAATTACATGTGCAAATCAATAATTTGAGTCGAAAAGTCTAATACTATTTTCCAAAATTCGACACAATTAAGTAGTTATTACCAAACAAAGATAGACCAATCGATATTTGATAGCCAATAATTCGTTAACTAAGTCGAATTTCGAAAAATGGTATCAGACTTTTCGACTCGAGTCATTGATGTATACATGTAGTTCTCCGCTTGGACACCTGGAACCGGACACCCTGTATATACGCCTTTAACAGTCAAAGGGTTAACATTTTCAATAATTCCGTCACAGGACCGATGGAATCTTTTCCAGGTCAACAATTAGAACGAATTCATAGAAATGGATTCTTCCAAGTATTGTTTCCTTCCGAAAATATTCAGGAAAGCGTACCATTTTCCTTGATTATACCGTGCTCGGTTAAAAGCCACGAGGTCGAGGAATCGTTGGTGCCCTTGTCACCTGTTCAAACACGGCCGCGATTCCCAGAGATCCTTGCCGAGCAGACCGTGCCGATGCCGAAATTTCATTACGCTCAAGAATCAACAATGGCGCGCAAACGAGACAACGAAGAGAGTGAGAAAGAGGTAGAAACGCGGACCACGAGCAAATTGCATCGTAGAATATAACTATGATGCGAAGCGTGCATGCGGGAAAAAGGAAACGAAAGGAGAGAGATGGACGACATGGAGGAACAAAAAAAGCCACTATTTTCCACGAACTCGGGCCACCAGTACCGCTTTCGTTCTGATTCTATTTTTTAACTCACCGTGCGACACGCTCGAAATAACCGCGAACGGGCTCCGCACGGAACTTGATAGCGATTCGCGCTTAATTAAGTAATGCGATGCGATGCCGACACATCCACCGAGTGCCCATCCATTTTTCGTAATTCTGCTATTCGCACCTGCAAATTCATCGTCCTATCGTTTAACCCACTGAACGATTTTAACGCGTTTTTTTTTTGTTATTTTTTTTATTCGTTTATTAATAGAACGCTTTGTCCGATCGAATAACTGTTTTGGATCTTATCCGATGACTTTTTCATTTTCTTGGCACAAAACTGCCACGCACGAAAAGCCCCGTTGGCGGTTGGTTTAATTAAAATCTTGCAAGAAGATGCCGACAGTGGGAATGGGTGGAAAATGTTCGTGTCGTTACGATCCTGGCACTGACGGCGGTGGTTCCTGGTGAATCGCCAGGATCAGGCGAATTCGCGATATGACCAGAGGAGAATGCATCGAGCCAAGATAACGTAATTAAGACTTTTCCTTTGAAGTCAGCGAGCCTCGCGCCTCATTTACCCGAATTCAGTGTTCTCTCGTCTTCCCTCTACCTTTCTTTATTCATTCTATGCCGCTGACACAGCTCTTCTCTTTTTCCAATTATATTACATTTTCTGGAAGAAAGAACACGGAGATATTTCCTGTTTACATCCCCTTTTTCTCGTACTCGCCATTTTTTCAAATGCATTCTGAGGTTTCTATGTTAAAAAAAAAAACGTACGATCGCCTAAATGTTTCTAAACTGTTCTCAACCGGAGATTAGCTTGTTCCCGGGCGAACGGTAGTCTCCGGTTAAATACGAATGGCTCTGCGAACTTTGAACAAGAGAGAGAGAGAGAGAGAGAGAGTGGTAGGAGTTGCTGGGGTTGATTCGAAGGGAAGTAGGGAGGGAAATAGAGAGAGAGAAAGGGTTGGAGACAGAAACACGAGTGCCTTTAACCGTAGACGACGCTAGGGCCACTTTGTATCCCTGAGATTCATTGTTCAGCCGGTAGCACGAGCGGCTCTCGAGCTTGGGCCATGCATTATGCGAGAGCACCACCGGCAAGACGCCATTTAAATGCTCCGGAAGGTAACCGCTCCGCTGTCAGCCCTCATCCTGGCCGCGGTCATGCCTGTCGTGTCGTGCGTCAGCGTGCCTTAAACAATGCATCCTGAAACGCGCCTCCTTCCGGTGGCCTACCATTCCTGCGTGTTCCGTTACTCAATCTTTACTCTCGCGAAGACATACACGCGATACTATCTTGTCCTTTCCTAAGATTCCTTAGTGGTTTTATGCACCCTAGGTTGATTTCTTTGCATAAAATTGATTTAGGGTAAGGTTGCTCAAGTCGTACCTGTTCTGTATTTGGAGTCTCTTTTTCAATTTAGATTAATTTATATGACAACACAAAGATTCTTTTAGAGTTGTTTTAATAACAATATTTACACTAGAATCGAATAGCAAATATAGTTTTTACATATTTGCTAAATACTCATTATTATGCAGGATTTTTCTTAGGGGGTACGACTTGAGTAACCTTACCCTAACCCTTAACTGGCATCATCATTTCTACCAATGCACTTGGAACCGTTGGGTCCATTTGGACTCTGACTTAAAAACTGTATATTTCTAACAAAATCTTGTAGTCTAAATGGACTAAGAGTGAGATGAAACATGCTTTTTCTTTGGAAATAAATAAACTTTTATTGTGAAACAAGATTAAACTTTATTAAATTCAACTTCATATTTGATGGTTCCGGTTAAAGGTTAATATTGTTTTATCATAGAATTAACGAATAAATCCTAAAACATATTTCTTCTAAGATCATTTATTCTTAAAATTTCCTACATTACACGTTCGTGTTAATTTGCATTGCTAACGATAAGTCATTTCACGCATGGAAACTATACGGTGGTGCAGTCATCGCTCCGTTCTAGACCCGTGTTCGTTGTTCCGTACGTTTGTATACTCCCGCGCTCGATGCATTGTGGTCCGCATTAAACGTTCACCAAAACGAGGTCGTTTGATTTCGAGCCATTGTTTACACTCGAGCTTATGTTTACCATCGTTACGCAGAGAATCAAATAGCCAGGTTCCAAAACGCTAGATATGGATATGTACCATCGTGTTGGGAATTCTTGGTCAGCGAAATCGAGTTTTCTTTTCCTACCTTTATCATAAAATATGAGTACCGTAATATTTTTACAAAAATATTGACTCGTGGCAGTATTCGTAAATATACAGATCTTATTTGTATTTTGTTTGATTTTTTGCCGAGCTTTCTCTTTGAAAAACGAGACGACTATCTGAGATTACGGCGTATTTACACGAGTAAGCGCGCATACCGTCGCGTTCTTTTGATGCTCTTTATCTGGCTGCTTGCGGGGTGCGAGACCGAGAGAGAGATGGAAGGAGCGTGCAACCCCAGCTTGTAAAGGCGCGTTGGCGAAGCGTGTTCGATAGGAGCTACAACAAGAGGGACGCGTTAACGTCCCGTAAGAGAGCGGACGTTTCTCTCCTTCTCTCTCTCTCTTTCTCTCTAGCCTTTCTTTTCATCTTACCACGTTCGCTTTGTCGGTCGTCCTTTCATCTGCTTTAGCACGCGCGCGCGGACCCGCGAGCTTTCGTTTTCCTTCCAACCTTCTCTAGCCACCCTCGCGTGGCACGCGCTCTGGACGCGTGATAGAGCTGAAAATAGAAGGAAGAGAGAAAACTAAGGTGATAGAGGAAAGAGACAGAAAGGGAGACACCGTTGAAAATGGCCTCGCGTGCAATTATGCGGTGTACGTCCTGGACTTATCTTTATTTCACCTTGTTATAAATTAGGTGCTCTTGCAGTGGGTAATATAACAGCCACGTTGTACGTCCTTTCTAATGTGTGCATACTCATACGTATACGCGATTACATATACGAGTCTCGTGCTTTCAATTTTCTTTTGTACGTAATCCGTTGCAGCATACCTAATTGATGATATTTATTCTCGAATTATTCATAAGGGAATATACACACGATGGATTTCAATGAAACTTTGTAGCAATAGGTTTTTTTTTTATTGGCTAAGATCCACTTTTAAGGGGTGAAACCACCCTTCAAAGTTAGAGCTTGACAATGCTATTTTGTTAACTATCGCACATAGAAGAAAGAGTTTCATGGTTTTTTATGCACAATTTGAAAATGTTCATCAAATTAAAAAATACAATTTGTTTGTAACAAAAATATTTTTGTTCTTCTATTTTACTAATTTTTTTAGATTTATAATATAACATAAAAGGAAGTACATTTAGTGTTATATAATATCAACTTTGAAGGGTGGTTTCGTATTGTTTATTTTTACGAGCCTAACACTAGAACTACCGAAGCAGTCAAAATGACTGGTTACGTGCTTTTAATCTCACCATTTTTCGAATAATAAAACAATATTCGTTGAATTATTTATTTGATATTTATTCATTAGAAATGGGATATAAAATGTTACTTTTTAATATTTATCAAATCATTACACGCGATGAAAATAAATATATCTTTAACGTCGGTAGTTCTAGTGTTAATAAACTTACAAAGTTTCATTAAAATCGGAAGCAGACACCTCGATATGTTCCCGTTGTCACTGTATATCAAACTAGATAAATGTTTAACTAGGAAGATCTCGTACGTGCCCCTATCGATAATTTTTCATTGAACAGATTACATGCTCGGCCTATTTCAACGACGATAAGAATAATTCAATGGTGAGATCTCGTTAGACGTCGAGCAAGGAACGCTGCGAAAAGCAACGAGGAACGTGTAATGCATTTTAATTTAAGCGGCCTAGATACCACGTTTTAATTTATACGACTCGGACCGCGGTGATTTGCCGGACGCGCGAGCACTCGCGAGCAAATTTATATGCACGTACGGCGCGTAACGTTATAACCTTATTTCTAAAGATTATGCTACGACGTTCCGCGTCAAAAGATCGCGGCCCTTTACGTCGTGCTCAACGTAAGAGAAGATTTTTTTATTCGTGATTTTGTGTTGGTAGATGTAGTTCGACGAACGCTGACGCTATAACATCTTTTTCTAGCACGACTCTTCTCGTAAACGTGAATACAGCGAGTGCAATAACCGAGACGGCTTTTACGGTAACCGCAATTAAACGCACGTGGTGCCGCTATCGAGTGTCGAGGACGAGTCAAAAACACGTCAACTTTTGTTTTCTTTGTCTTCCAAATCGACTTTTTTTTTTAAAAATTGAGTTCTTGACATTTGTTTAAATAATGCAAATTTTGATCTTTGAGTACTGAAGTGGTTTAGCTAGGTTATAGATAGTGATATGATAACTGTCAGATGGCTACTAAAATAATAAATAGTATTATTATGTACTAAGAAAATTGCAAAAAACCAACATTTTTATCTAACAACATTTCTAATCTAATCGTTTCAAGTGACTTGGCATAAATCACAATAATACATCAAGGGGTTACTTTTAAATAAATAAATAATTAATCTCTAAAGCTGACAAAATAAGATTCAAATTTATTAACTCGCCGTCTGTGGGACGCCTACGTCACTACAATATGGTTTAAAAAAAGAGTCATTGGTCGCTGTAAAATTGAATAACCTCCTTCTTTTTTCGAAATCACTGAGACAATTATGACTGTCCTTTGACCAATTCTGAAAAGAAGCCTTAAATATGCAACATCACGAAGCAGACCATCGCGCTATATTTGAATATACTATCAAAGAAATAATCTTGCACATAAATGTACACTCAGTCTGGCAAGCTCTTTGTCACAATTCTCGTCGTTGTCGTCATCATCGGCGCGTCCCGTTTCGAGATAATCGAACGATCGGCGTCGTTACTCCGATCGTTAAACCAACGTAGACGACAACGACGAACTCCCTCAACGTCATTGACGATATTAAAGGGACTACGACGATGCTTTATCGCTTTTCTCCGTTGCTTTACTGCGACACACCATCCTCGTATCGCTCGAAAGCAGCTTTATACCAGCTATCCCGATCAATCGTTCACGATGAAACGACTCGACGGTCCTCTTAATTGCGACCCTAACTACCGTCTAATTGGTAGCCAACTGGTGGGTTTAATGTTCCTCGCTTGCTCTTAGACTTTACCGATCTCTCATATGGCTTCTCTGATGTTTCTACCATAGCATTTGGTACGTTCACGATCAATTCTAGGTATACAGGGTGTCCGCCTCCATGTAGTCAAGCGAAGGACTACATGTACACATCGATGACTTGAATCGAAATGTCTAATACCATTTTTCAAAATTCGGCTCACTTAAATAGTTATTAACTAACAAAAATCGGTCAATCACGGCGAGCTGCGACATGTAACGTTGTTTATCGTGGATTGCTCCTCCTACTGCTTCATCTTTTGCCTAGCTGCGAGCTCGAGTGAACCGTCTTCCTTTACTAATCGACGTAATTGGTCGATTTTTGTTAGTTAATAATTCGTTAACTAAGTCGAATTTCGAAAAATGGTATTAGACATTTCGATTCGAGTCATTGATGTGTACATGTAGTCCTCCGCTTGACTATATGGAAGCGGACACCCTGTATATGCAAAATTTTCAATACTCTTGGTACGAAGCTTCGAAAAGGTTAAAAGGAAAGATGCTCGTTAAAATAAGATTTCGTCTCGTTAAATGGCCTTCTTCAATATTTTTTTCTTCGATCACCCTTTCAACGTTGAACTAAAGGGAAGAAATGTAAAACCTATCGCACCCCTATCGCGAAGCTACGAACGAGCGAAAGTTCTTTTCAAAGTGCCGAGTACGCGCGAATCTCTCGAAAATCGCGTACGGAAGCTTTTTCCACGCTGCTGCGGTACGTCCCGTCGAAAGACACGCTCGACGGCGTCTTCGCTTTTCTCTCTTGCGTGGATAGAAACTTTCCTTCTCTTTTTCTCGATGCTCCCTGTCGTTCTATTACCTACCATCGTGCGAAACTCGATTCCTCGCGAGCGAGAGATTTACGAAATCTCGTTTTTTTATTCTTTCATGCAGTATCCGTTAAAAAAAACCTATTCACCTCTTTTATTTTTAGTAACAGGGTATGTAACTCGTCGGGAAACTAACCGATCTATAAAAGAGAGGAATCAAAAGAGAGTCTGACCTTTTTCCGTTACATTTATTTTTTACGAATGTTCGCACGCCAATTTACTTCGATATAATTTTAGATCTACCTCGTTCTCGTCGTTATCTTATTTGCTCGATCTTACAGCTCGATATTTTTTCCTTTGGCATAGATATCGAGCATGAAAAAACGTGGTTATTGTTGGAACTAGTTCATTTTATTTGAGTTAATCTTATTTTTTTTTTTTATTATTCGTGTATATCACTGGCTCTATCCTTTCACGCAAAGATTTATATATTCGAACAGCAGGGTCGATATATAATTGTGACAGGCGGGAGAAGCGTTGCATGGTGGAAAATGAAAAAAGTACTCGGCAGCCGCGAACGATTCTCCTCGCTCTCCGGGCAAAGTGCATAATCGTGTCGCGGGCTTGCGTGCGAATACACATCGGAGCTCGTGATATCGGATGAGCGCTCAAACTTTCATTTGTGTTACCTCCGAACCCGTGAATTCTCGTTTTCCATCGATCCCGGGGATCTCCCTCGCATTATCGGAAAAGTTTCGCTCTTCTTCCTCTTCCGTCCAACTTTCCAAATTCGGCTTTTATTCGGTACTCAACGCCGGATACGGTGACAGTAATAGCCGTTCGACTTTGAAAAATGCTAGATGCGTTCTATATCCTCCCTTACGATTTAATTATGTTGAAAAAGAATAGATGAACTACGTCCTAATCTACGTCGAGTCTTGGCACGGATGAAAATAATAATAATTGTTTTATTTACTGAGAAACAACTTTGATATATAGGGACAGTGTAAAAAGATGATTTATAAAAGTCGCATAAGTGTAGATCTAATAGAATCCACAGACTACACAAAGATATCAATATTATTATGGTAGGAGTTCACGTAATTAGTCATGCTGTTGACACAAGTGAAGTAAGTTGTTTCTCAATGTTCTAGCCGGAATATTAATCGAGATTAATTGCAAAATATTTGGAGAGTCCACAATTCCCTTACAGATTTGACTAATATACAGGGTGTCTGCTTCCATGTAGTCAAGCGGAGGACTACATGTACACATCAATGACTTGAATCAAAATGTCTGATACCATTTTTCGAAATTCGTTTCAGTTAAATAGTTATTAACTACCAAAGATAGGCCAATCGATATTTGATAGCCAATAACTCGTTAACTAAGTCGAATTTCGAAAAATGGTATTAGACATTTCGATTCAAGCCATTGATGTGTACATGTAGTCCCTTGCTTGACCTCATGGAAGCGGACACCCTGTATAATAGCCGTGCCAACTTAGAGAGAATAGTCGAAAGAATAGATAGATCCATCGATCATAAAAGAGCTATGAAGGGCAATTACCCTTAGAAGAGTTCTCGCGTTCGTTGGAACAACGACCCTACGAGTTCCTCCTTCCCATGGGAATTCTCCAATTTCGCAGGGGAACGGATCGAGCTTTGTCAAACCTGCGATACGATGAAGCAGCCTCGAGGGATTCACGGGGAAGTGAATATTTTTTGAAAATGCTTTCGGGCTAGGCCGTACGAGTCGGGTCGTATCTCTTCCCCCACTCCTTTCTCTACATGCGTGTGTATTCTCTGTAAACGTAGAGGCGAGATAAAAATTGTAATTTGCCGCGGGCTGCTTTTCCACGATAATGTTCGCTCTCGGAATGTACGTGGAAAACATTGGCAGGAGATATTGCGAGAAGGGGGAGGATGGGTCTGAGTTTGGCTGCTCGCTGATGACAATGCCAGGAAAGCTGGGCTTCGGCAATGTTTTTCGATGGAATATAAGTTCGAAGCTAGAGACTCGTACCACCAATACCGTTCCGGAAATCGTTAAAATCGTCGCGATCGAAACTTGTATGAGATGGTACGTATTACCTACGCGTTTGTAGTAGTTGGTCTAGATAGTTTTACGTAGTCTCGTCGATGGTACGATACGGGGATGACCCGGACTCGTTTCGCGGGCAATCGCGTGGATATCAAAAGCCACCCCCGTGTATCCGTATGACGCGTGAAATTGTTCTCGAGGCAATTTGTCGCGGAGAATGACCGCCTTGAAATTGGATGAAGCTGCTCGAGAACGATACTAGCGGCGTGTACGATATTTTCGGGTTTAACGATGCCAGGCGAAACCCGCCATCGCCTTCGAGCTTTACTCCGGGGTAGTAAACGCGATCGATGTCTATTAGAATCGATTGAAGTTTGGGATTAGACCGCGACAGCTGGAACTTTGGATACATACCCGAGTAAAAATTGTAACTTTGGTTTGGGCCTTCAAAATGCTCGTGAGAGTGAGAATAGGAGCTAAGCGAGATTTATAAACTTCCTTCTAAAACCTACAATTGTAGTTTTGTACAAGTGTAGGTTTGGGAGACTTAAAAACCTACGTTTGGAGGGTCTAAACTAGGCATGGGCAACTGGCGACCTGCGGGCCACTGTTACGCGATGCCCCACTCTCCTCTACCTCCGTAGTAGGTAATGTAGTAAGAAATATAGTAATTTACTTGTAGTATAGTAGACTACTATATTCCCTACTATATTGCTATTACTATTAGGGAATATAGTAGTTAGTAGTAGTATAGTAGAATATAGTAGTAGTATAGTACAATAGTAGACTACTATATTCCCTAATAGTAAAAGTAATATAGTTGTCTACTATTGTACTATACTACTACTATATTCTACTATACTACTAATAAACTACTATATTCCCTTTCTCCTACGCCGGAGAGGAGAGTGGGACATTGCGTCACAGTGATCCCTGGGCCGTAAGTTGCCCATGCCTGGTCTAAACAAAATTTATAAGCTACGTTTAGACCCTCCATATGTTAAAAGTGGACAAAACAGCCACTTAGAGGTTAAAACCGAAATTTATTCGCCATATATATTTTTCCATAAGCTTCACTTTTAATCTCAAGCTCCTAACAGACCATTTTAAAGGATCAAATACGCGATTAAAATTTCGACTCTAGTAGGAACTACGTCACGTTGGATGTCGATACCTCCAAACGATGACAATAGACGAATCATATTCCCACGAAGACCCACCCACCTTCCTTTCGATCGTATATTCCGTTTCGAAAGCAATTTACCGCGTCTCCCAAACCGCGTTACATCCACTCGCGCAGCTAGTAGTCGAAGCGGAAAGGAAGCTCGTTATCCTTCTTTCGAGGGAAGAAAAGTACTTCGGAATTCTCTTGAAACGATTGGGAAAAAGGGGAAAGTGGGACTGGAAAAAAAGGGCCCGAGTTTCCGGTTTCTATGAGCAACAGCATTGTTCTTTCGAGTAGAGTAGTGAGTGTACTGTAATTTCATTTCCAATCGAAGGATAGAAGATGAGAAAGATGAGATGATTCGTTCGACCTAGTTCGTATCTCAAGTGGTTACATCGACGAGAATCATATTGGTTTTTGACGGAAGGAATTATTCGTTGGACGAGGAAGAAGATCTTTGTAGAAAAACTACAACGGAGATCGTTAGCTTCGGCTTCTTGGAGTAAACGACACAATCAATTAATAGAGGATCCACCGAAAGGCGTTCGAGCGAGGATCGATTACGGTTAACAAACTCCTCATTTTTCTTGTTTGGACGGTAAAGATCGTCCTCTTCAAACACTCGCAACGATATTTACCTCTAGACCGAAACTTCGATACGCTAAACTTGTAATACCTTGGGAGTAATGATTTTGTTGGAGATTCGAGACACTCTTCTTGTTTTAGAAATTGTTCAATTCGAAAAAATAAGTAACTAAGAAGATTTTAACCCTTAAATTACTCGCGTCAATTTTCAACCCCAATTTCAAAAATAAAGTACATTTTTTACAGGTCTTTTATTATATTCATTCATAAAATTATAAAGAATCAACAACAAGTAATTAAGGGTTAAGAGGAATTAGATCTTTATTGAGTCACGAATAACGATACATTGAATTCGTCTTTCACAGTAATTACGACATCGAACGGTAAAGACTATCTTCGTTTCTCGCAAGATAAGCAAAAAGGTGATTCGACGGTTGGAAGACAATAGAAAACGAGAGGGTGGAAAGACGCAAACGTAATCTCGATAGATTTCTCCCTCATTTTTGTCGCTTCTCTTTTCTCCCTCTTTTTCTCTCGATGCCCGAGGGCTCGATCTCTACAACGCTCGTTATCCGCGCGAGTTTGACGCTCGATCGAGGTCCGAGAGAGGGATTCTTGGTAGTAGTCGAGCATTCGACGTCCGATAAATAAGAAAAGAATGTCTCGAGATCGCGAGGGAAGATGTGGCAGTCTTGCGGTGGCAAGACGAGAAATCCTCGACTTAAAAACTCCTTCGCTTCGACTTCTTCCTTTCGATCTCACCTGAATCGTCGTTTCAAGAGTCTCTTCTTCTCTCGAACGTTCACTTTTCTTCTTTTTTTTTTTTTTTATCCTCTTTCCACCCTTTCTTCTTCATCTACTTCTGTTCTTTTTACTTTTTCGTAAAATTAATCTCGAGATCCCGCGAGAACGAAACTTGGTCTCTTCGCGTTATCGACTCCATCCAGCTGCTTCCCCCTGTTCTTTCTACGAAACGTAGAAGGAACCTTCTCGATAGTAGTGTCTCCGATGATCAGCGTTAACACTTTCTCAGATGAAATGGTTTTTCCTCGGTACTTATCGATTTCGATGGAATAGAAAGCTGGAAGAAAAAAAAAAGGAAATTCCCTCTCGATTAAAAATGAATAAATTATAGTTGTCATTCGAGCGGGACTCGAGAAGACTACCGTTCGGCTGCCGAAATAATTAAAATCAAATATAACCACGGTAGATAAAAAGGTAGACTCGGAGACGGAAGGTGAAAGGATGGAAAATTGAAAAACAACGTTGACTCGCGCGTAAATGAGAAAAGAAAGAACGGGGTGTGTCGAGGGGAAACACAGGAGGGAGCCATTGTCTGAACCGTTTCAATGCGCTACGGCTAAATTCTCCGTAAAAGCAGCCCCCTAATTTCAATGCGAGGCGAGCGTCGAATCCAAGTTCTGCTACTCTCTCGGTGCTTTCGGAAGAATGACGGTGAATCGAGAAAGAAGAAGAGGGAGGGATGGAAACTAAAAAGTTCTGTCCTTAAATCGTCCATTGTGCTAGTGGCACGCGTAATTTTCGACTCGCACGTAGATAATATAAACGGCGTTACCCCCGGCTAATCTTGCAAAATGCAAATTTTATCTTCTCTTCCACAAACCCTCTATACCTTTTCCCTCTCTTTTTTTTTTTATTCCTTTATCTCTTGGCCCGGGACGACCTGACCTCGATAACCAAGAAGCTTCGAAACGCATTTTTAAATTCTAGTCGTGAGCCAGACGATCGAGACTTTTGGAAGAGAGGAAAGTCGAGCGAAGGTCGAGAACGTGATTTCTTTTTCGCGAGTATCGACGAAACCCATTTTATTACGTTTGTTTTCGGTGCCAAAGGTCGGAGAGACCAATTTTTCTCTCTCTCTCTTTCGCCTACACGAGTGCATCTCTCACAGACACAAGAGTGGAGACGGTCAGAGGGAGACGATCCTCTCCCACTACTCTTCGGCCCACGCAAAATTATTTCCGCGGGGCTTGGCAAAGCGAAACGTCAGTCTGCTGGCTAAGGGTTCCGCGTGTACGAGCTGCTACGTCTCTCTCTCTCACTCCTTCTGATCTTTGATCTTTTCATACCGCTAGGCGCTTCAAGCTATTATCATTCCGGAACGTAGAGAACGCCGTTCGCTCATCTGCCTACGTATATTTTTTTTTTTTTGTTCAGGCTCGTTTTTTTGAACGTATATCGACCACACACTTGTTTCTAGTTTCATAAAGAATTATGTTTTGTCGTGAATGTTAAACAAAAATTCGATTCATCGACATATGCTTAATGTTGGATTCAAGACAAGAATTGGGCATATTTGTCGTGTACTGACTTCTGAAAATCGAGAATAAGTACACAATTAGTCCATTGTATGTCTGGATCTTGACAATCAATTATACTTGATTCTTTATTTACTACATATCGATGTATTATTTTTGAATATTGTTATACAAATTGTTGAAACAATGTTTTTTGTTTTTTTAATTTTACAGCCTGAATTATGACATCAATGTAGTGAGAATATTGAGTAGTAGAGACAATGCCTTGTCTTGATCTTGACACTTTATTATACTTGATTCTTTATTTACTACATATCGATTTATTATTTTTGGAAATGGTTAAATAAATAATTGAAACAATATTTTTTTTTTTTAAATTTTACAGCTTGAATTATGACATCAATATAGTGAGAGTATTGATCAGTAGAGATCTTGACAGTCTTGTCTTGTGTCCACCACTTCATATGCCTCGATCGAGTCTTTCACTTCCGTTACAATTTCGCGCGATTATTATTCCAAGCGCGTCTCTTCTGATAGAAAGTTCAAGCGAGGCTTTAAAACTGCCATTCGCTATCATCAATGACATCCAATTCGTTTCAAAAAGTAACGTACGATTAATCGAAAAAAAGAGTAAAATTCGTGGAATTTATGATCAATAATCGGTCCAGAGTATCCATAGAACGATGACGACGATATTTCATAAAATTCAGGAAGAAATTCTGTTTACTCGATAAATTCAATCTCCCGCGTCCCGAATTATCATCGAATCGGTGAATGATAAAAAGAGGATATCTGATGTTCGACCGACCACATACGGATATAATATATAGATATATATGTATTTAGAGCCGGGACAAAAAATGTTCCATTTTAATTCTTCATAGATTAACGCGAATTGCCGTGGAACGTCGATGGCGATTTCATTGAACGTCCGGGACGTTTTTCGTTGAGTCTTTTAGAACGACTATAATTATTTGGGCATACCCCCTTTTCCATTTCTCTTTCTCTCATTCGGTCATAAAAAAGAATTATCGCTCGGACGAGAGCGGCCATTTATTATCTTCTTGCGCAAATGGGCTATTAAGTATGGTTATCGCGAAACGCACGAAGCGTGTAAAATCCCCGTTGACGGCTCGAGTTGTCCCGACGTGTCAAGATCTTCGAACATAGATCGTTGAACACTTCGTGCAACGTTTTAATAACGAGAGGCGCTGATTTACCGTAGCAATTAAATCGTCCTCCGCATATGCTCCCGTTGTCATCCACCCGTACGAGTTACACGGTACTGTTTTATTAAAACATCCTCCAACTTTGTTTCTAACAAATGTTCTCGACGTTACCTTCGTCTTCGTAGCTTTTGCTGCTACGAATTACTCGTTGGTAACGAGCTGGAAGAGAGTGAGACAAAGATACAAGACCTCCGGCGCACGCGTCATGGGAGTCGTATAATATTCGTGTAAGGGGAATGGACGGGTAAGAAGGGTATGTTAATTTTTTAAATTAATAAAAAGTATATGTCAATCATATTTGTTCTTGATTTTGTACTTATAATTTTTGGACATTTGTGCATTAATAATTGAGATCCAAATTATGAAAGAATTATGAAAGTATGACTTGTGTTTATCTGGGTTTGTTTTATACCTGTCAATTTCTTTTCGTTTTATTTTTTTATTACATGCACTTTGATCATTAACAAACTATGCATAAGAAGGACAAACCAGAGTCCGTTTCGTTTTACCCGTCTCGTACTTTATTTACATAACTTAACTTCAAACAAAAAGGTGAAGCAAAAACTCAGGATGAATAAGTTTTTCACACGTCTATTTACATTAAACTTTATTAGAAATATTAAAATAAAGTCAGCACTGAATATAATAAAAAAGAAACACAAGATATTTACAGCTGTTTTATCAGAAAAATCCAATTTGTTTACGCAGAATGCATGGTTTCTAACCTATACTACCTGACGAGAGCTGTAAACAAGTGCATGTGTTTAATAAGTCGACTGACAGTAGCTCTGTTTCTTTCTAACGATCAAGTATCTAGATAAAAAATTCTTTTTATTTGTCCACCCCCTAGATAATTTCATCGAGAGGTACGAGAATTTCTATGCTATCTTTTCGTGCGAAAAGAGAGAAAGGGAACGGTCAATGAATTCAACATCGCGAAAGTGCCGCTTCACTCTCAACGTTACGAGTCCTCTCCGACAATTTACTTTCTGCGGTTGAGAAGGTTCAAGGTCGAGAGAGCACCGGCTGGTTTAGCATAACCGGGCTTCGATCCTCGAGAGAAGAGAAGCGTGTTATTCGTCGTACGTGTGTTGGACGAGCTCACGTCGCTACTTCTAACGGGTGTGTCCCGATTTTCTCTGCTTCGTTTTATCCCAAGGGACTTGACTAGACTTCCTTGTCTTATTCTAGTTTCCTCTTTCTTTCTTTCTTCTCTTATGCCGAGATCTCCTTTTCCACGCGGCTGCCTTTCCAATTCCGCGAATCTACCAACCTCTACCCATTGTTCTTTCTCTTGCTCTCTCATTCTCGCGAATTCGCATTATTTATCTTGATTCGTGGAAATAAAAGCGGCCGTTCTCAAAAGCGCGAGCGTAATTAAATCCGCGCGATGCCGTTCCACGGATAGAGAGAGAGAAAAAAAAAAAAAGAGAGCAGCTCGGATTGTTCGTTTCGTTTATTCCGAACAACACAGAATCTTTCTCCCCATCCCTCTTCTTTTTTCGATGGGTGTCGTTTGCCAACGTTCCTCTAGCATTCTAACAAGAAGATTAATAACAAATTTTTTTTCCCAGCTTTCAATATCGAATTTTCTTCACGCGTTCATCAACCGTACAAACATTTTATATATTTTTCTTTTCACGTTCACTTTGTATATGTCTCGAACAAGTATCACTTTTTTTTTTTTTACATTGCTTTGCACATTTTGCACGCGAGAGAAACAGAGAGAGAAATCGAGTACACAGAGTAAAGCGTCTATAGGACGAAAGGGTCCAAGTGTAGAAAGCGTAGGTAGGGGAGGGAAATATTCGGCATTGATTGCGTTCGCACCTCCATATTGGTCGGCTTCCGTTCATACTGGCGGAAACAGCTTCTGCGGAGCTGCTGCACAGTCAAAGCTCTGACGTTGAGCGTTCAGGCAGCCACCTTGTTACCCGATTCACGGTTCACCTTGCGATAGCTTTGTGGAGGAAATCTCCTTCCTACAAAATTCAATATTCACCGAGCTGCAATATGGATCGACCATCGTCCGTTCCCTCCTACTCCTCAATTGCGTTCTCTACGAATTTTCAAAAAAGTGAGTGAACTACCTTTTGTAGGATACCAAGCAGAGCAATCTCCTTTGCTCTCGACATCGATCTTTTTCCTTTCAAAAATGACTACTTTATTTTTGTAAATTTAACACTTTGACTGCCAACAAAGTTTGTAAGAATTTTCTATACATAATAAAATTTGCATTATTTTAAATATATAATAATAAATAAGACTATATTCTTATCACTAGTGTCTATGGTGATCACCACAGTCTCACTGAAAAAATACATGGTGGTCAAAGTGTTAAAAAGTGCTCATTAAAAATTTGATTACTATATATTTATGCAACTTTACAATTATTTAAAAAAAAATCATACGTGGCTTTTTAGTTAAGTAATGAAATATATGTAAATGTTGATTCCTCTTCTTTTTTTACTTAAGTAAAAATAGGTATATAAACAACATCCGTAAATCTAGTGTTAAAATTAGAAAAGTAATAAACAAATAGAGCTACTGGATAAAGAAAGTGAATAGCCAAGCTGTTGAAGCTTGAAAACAAAAATATTCGTTCTTACTGTTATTCCAAGCATAAAATGGTAGGCGTTATCGAGGGAAATTAACAACGGGATAAGAAAAATGTGCGACGTCGGTGGCACCGGTTTTCCTTCTTTTCCACTGCTTTTTTCCTTTCTCACTCGGTCTTTCCTTCAACGCATTAGTTTCGAGATCAGAATGGAAATTCGCGCACGCTCGGTACCTGCTTGATGTATGCCTCCTCCGCGTTTCCCGCGCGTTAAGACTCGAACGGTTTAATTAATGCATGGCAGGTGCGAGGATCTTGATGCAGTGCCACGTGAACACCATCGTTGTAACGGAGCACCGACATCGTGTAGGTAGAACAAGAGAGAAAAGGAGCTAACTACGGCACGCTCCTCCGGCACTCGTTCCAATTACTTCACCGGTGAGAATCCTCTACGTGAATTACGAAACGAATTAGCACGATGCAAAATCGATTCCAATTGCAAAAGGAAAGAGCTAATCAAGGAAGTTAAGGGATTAAGACGACCTACCTTCTACCCTTTAATCGGTAACAAAGTGAAAATAAGCTTGGGAGGGTCGATCCTTTTTCAATTCTTTTCAATTCTCTTCTATCGAAAGGTTTGGGGATAAACGTAGCCTATAAAGTAGTCGATCGAAAGTAAATAAACATTCGAGACCATGTTCGAGACTTTAAAAGAACAAGTGGTTTAGTTTTCTGGTTGACCTCCGGTGAGATAACATCGGTATTAGACGTTATCGTTCCGATTTATAATATTTTTTTTGCATCATTAATTAATCAAGACTCGATAAATGTTTATTCAGAAAAGTGAAGAATTTATTTATATATTTATTTACGGGTTAGAAAATTTTTTAGTATACATATACAAGAATTACATATGAACATTTGTAGGTAACAATGCTTTATAAAACTTAGATCTAAACGCAGAACAGAAGAAATCCAAAGATTAAAATCAAATCAAAATCTTTAAAAAAAATCAAAAGTAAATCAAATTTAGAAGTAATTCGGGGCACTCGACAATACCATTAAGCACTTTATGTGCCAAACACAAGTCAAAGAACGTACATCGCTTTACTAGAAGCCCAAATGCTTAATTCCTCTTATAGGTGTGCATAATTACATCCCATACCTAATACATCCCATAAGAATTTATAGCAAAGTTCCATTATACGTTTCCCGTAATACGATTTTTTCAGATTTCGATATCTCATTGTGTTTTTATGCCGACATTTAAATAAGTTACGATCGAGTTCTCAATCAAGGTACTTCGGGAGCAATATCCAAGCTCGCTTTAAGGACCGTCCTGTTCTCCTCCTGCCGTAATAAATTCACTCCCCCTCTCTTCGACCTCGTCTCAGAAGAGTTTCCAGAATCCACGTTATTCGGCTCTCGTTTTCTTCTCGAATCCCCACGCTCCAAGCTCTTTTAATATCACTCCGAGACCAATATACTCGACGTTCCCACCGCGAGTCATTATAAAGGGTCATTAAGAAACTACGACATTTTTCTCGCCTTCGCTAATTTCGACTAGGTCGAGTTATTATTCCGAAATAGTAACCATCGTTACGTTTCCCTGTACACCTCCATTTACGTCCGTCACGTTTACGTTAATTAATCGAATAATTAATTGCAACACTATGTATATGCACGTATATACCGTGTACATATATTTACGATAGGCGTAGAGAAATTTGAAGCAAACACGAGCATGCCACGTGACGACATCATTTACGTACGTAACATTAGCATTAATTAGTCGATCGATCGAATTCGTTCACGATTTCCCCTAACGATGGATACTCGAATATTTTTCTAACGTCGTGATGAGCAACGATTATTCTAGGAGAACGTTCAAGAACCGTTGGCTTTTGTTGCGAAAAATAATCGTTTCACGTTCCATTTCATTACGAGAGTCCGTAACGACGCCAACGATACCTCTCTCGTGCATGGAATTCGAAAGTTTTAATGCATTTTTAAGATCCCAGTTAAATCGTCCCGTTAGGAATTCAAAGGCGAGTTCCACGCACCGTTTCGTCATCACTTTGCATCGCGATAAGAATGTCCGTATTCTCTTATTGCATAATTTATAATAGAACGACACTCTGCACGCATTCGTCCTACGTAGAGAGAGCAATCGTCTCTCATAAGTTTATATGCATTATTCAGTACGAGTTTACAAATGAACATTTGAAATCCATCTTCGTGACGTAATAATTAACGTGTAATAGCTCACGTTTGTTAATCGTAGGATTTTTTTCATCAAATTTCAAGCATCATTTCGTAGAAGAATTTTCATCTACGCGATCGTAGTCCCGTAATAACACTTGATCCCGTTCCGACGAAGTCCTCATCATTTTGCAGCCACGTGCATCATCCGATCCAGATTATCTTCCTCTCAAAATTTGGCGAGCGAAGAGGCCGAGAGGCAAGCAACGATAGGGTTGTTATCGTGTAGTCAAGAGGTCGGTTGAAGCGAATATATGAACATGATAAGTTCTTTACCTGTTTTTTTTTTTATCTTTACGTTCTCTTTTACATACGATGTTTGAGGTAACGAATCGGTGCTGTCCAAAGCATTTATGTTAATAAGTCGAAAAAAGAGAAACGTTTATAATTATGTGTTTGAATATGGATATAAGGTATTCCAAAATTATTATCATGGGAAATGAAAGTCAAATAGGCCATTCGTTAATTATTCTCAGAGACACGAAGTTCTCGTCGTGCTTCGAAAACTCGTGTGAGATATTTTTTTTTTTTTACGAAGAAGGGGACGAATGAATCGACGGAGATAGTCCATTTATTTATATTCCCCAGCGTCACGATTCGCGGTGATGATAATGCGATTGAAAAAGTTGGGCGCGCGCGGGAAGAATCGTAAAAAAGCATGGAAGAGAAGAAAGAGGAACAGAGAGATGAGTTTGGGTGATAAAAGGAGAGGAAGGAAAGTCGTCATTTTCGAGATTTGTGACGAAGATGAGTAGACGTGACAAAGGGCTTTTGATGGATGACGAATGAACGTGAGAGAGAAATTCATGTTCGCGTTATTCGTAAATTTCTTTATAAATGCAACGTGAACGGAAAGAGATAGAAGAACCAACCGAGTTTGTGGGGAAATATCTCAACTTGCACTTTTATCTGCGTTCATTAAGGGGTTACCTAGAGACATTAAAAAAATGGTCAAATTCCGAATTTTTTTTTTTTTCTGGTAATGGTTGGTGAGAAAGAAACGTATTTTTTTTTAACACGAAGGTACATATATTTAGAGTCTTTAAAAAATCAGACAGACGTTCAACAGTGATGGACACTCTCAAACGGTCCATTTGGATTGTAAAAACTAAACGAGATATTCAAGTCAATAATAAATACGAGTCATTGACGATCTTCGATTTTTTTAACAAAATAGACAAAACATACATAATCTATGAAAAAGATGCAAATAACTTGTAAATTATGCCAACCTTTACCTAAATATCTCGACTTGTTACAAACTGTAGCTTATTCAATTTTGGGAATATTTCAATGAAATTTTCAAGGAACATAGCTAAAAGGTGTTACCATCGAATATATTTTTGGAAAATGCAATTTTTGGACCAACCTAGGTAGATATAGCCCTCTTCTTATATTTTATTTCGAATGATCTACGATTCCCTCGATATTACAAATATCACCAGACGTCTCAACTTATCGGAACATTGATTTTGTCTTTTATTCATTTACTCACGCTAGAAAATAGTTCTCTCTCTACCTATCAAAAAACGGATAATTTCCTTTTCTTCTTTTTTCTTCCTCAAGCACGATGGAAAGCGCAAGAGTATCATGAATATTTGACTCGTCAAGAGTCATGCCGAGGGATAGTGTTCGGCTAGAATTTCATTTCCCGTCGCGAATATTAAAATATCGAAAAGCGGTAAATGAAACGACGAAGATGCTAGGGGAGGGATCGATCGAGAAGTACGCACTCGGGCGGGAAAAAAGGATATTCTTTCACGAATAGGAGGCAGGATGAAGTAGAGATTATATCCCGATGATATCATCCTCGAAGGATACGGAACGATCGAAGGGCACATCCCCCCCTCTCTCGTAGTATACCTGCTTAGGCAGTCTGAGCACCATCCTGATTCTATTAAGATGGCGGCCTCTACGGTGTTCGTGGTAGTACGGCAAACCCATCGAGCCAACCTCCGAATACACACTCTATTTACTATGCAGAGTAGTTGGTAGACGTGATGGATATCCTCCACGGTCTATACCTCGAATCACCAGTCCTCTCGAGCCCACCACCTAGTTGCCTAAACCCTGCGCTTCGTGTGTATCGTAAGTGCCTTCGTTAAGGGTTGTTATCTTATCTCCTTATCCACCTAGATATTCCAGGAGTACGTTAACTTCATCTTTCTCTTCTCGAATTGATAAACTAGAAATACTTTTCTTTTCTAACTCTTGTATTCCCTCGACTCCAACGGTAGAGGGAAAGGGATTAACGATCTCGAAGCATTTGAATCGATCGCACGTGTTTTTTTCCTTCCAACACTTACGAAGCTTCTGTTTTTTTTCCACACTTTTCAAAGGTATCCAGCAGTTTTTTCCACCGTTCGAGGAACTAATGGACCGAGGGGTTAAGAGAGGGTGAGCAAGGGAGTTGGTGGTGGCTAAGAAAATGCGTGCCGTGGGAATGGAAATAAATAGAGGAAGGGTTTTGAGTAGAACGCCTTTCTGGAAATCCCTGGCTTTAATGTTCGTTTCTTTGTAAAAAAAGGCAAAGTTCGGATCGATCGTCAAGATTTTTCTCGTTAAATGGCTCGACACGCGAGAACGCTTAGCGAGAAAAGTGCATGCTTCTTGGTCGTAATTACGTGGCCCGAGAGCAGCGTTCCTTTGCCACTTCCCTACTCTCAAGAAAAATATTTCGAGTGTCTCTGTCCTCTTTTCCCTCTCTTCTTCTTCGAAGAACACAGACCTTTTATCAAAGTTATATATCTCCTATTGTACAGACCCTTAATTTTTTATTTTACCCGTTGCGGTTTCCACGATGTTTGCGCACGGTGTATCGATTATTCGTATTGACGCGGTTCACCGTTAAAAATTGAATTTTGTGGGAGGTAGTATAGAAGGAGGAGAAGGTGATGGTGCTAGAGGATCATGCGGCTTCGTTTATCTTAGGCTCATGCATACCAAATTGTATTTCGGAACGGTCTGTATGCAAAGGCACGTTCGGTTATCTCTAGTTAGTAGGCCCGAAGGAAATTACTCCACTTTAACGAGAGCAAACGGTTTCCCGTTGTCCACGAGGCTTTCTACCAGAGTCGAAAGCTCTCGATACACATATATCCGTACCAGTTCGCTATTTTTCATCGTAACGTTGATTGGACGCGTTACTATCTTTTTCTCTCCTTTCGGTGTTTTAAACGAACAGGAGTGTTGATGAGAGACACGCATTTGATCGAGACTTTTTCGATCTCGTACAGAAATCTCGTTTCGTTGCTGCTTGAAAACGTGAAGTATCAAGCTCCTTTTTTTTTTGTTCGCAGTTTTCCCGACATTCGACAGAATTCGAGATCGCAAAAGCTCAGCGAGCACGTTTTATTCGTCGATGCACGTGTGAATCGATACAAATTCCCGGGAGATATAGAGTTCGATTAATCTTTTAAGAAATATCGATAGCAAGTAGACGACCCGGTGTCCCGCTTTTACGCTAAAGTTTAGCACAACCTCTATTTTTTATCGTTTTATCGATTACTGGAACCTATTTCTATCATTTCATTTTCAAAGATCTTACTGTTCGAAGGAACGTAGGGCTTAGGTAATCCAGCTTCATTTCCCCTTCATGTTTTACCCGTGGGTAGAAAACGATCGAGTTAAGGATTCCAATAAATTACAGGAAACCGTCAGTCGGCCGCGTCGTAAAAGTCGGGGAAGCGAACATCGTTGCCTGACGAGAGACACATTTGTTATCGTCGATGGGGTGCCTCGTTTACTCGAGTAATAAGTCTTGGAAGTTTATTTTTTGAATGTCTATTGGCTAGGATAGGTTTGGGAGAAAATAAAAAGCAAAGAGACTCGGTTGTACTTGATTCGAAATATATTTTATTGAAACGGTTTATACAAATATCGTAGGTAGGGTAAAACAGAGTGAAAAGCTGACCACTAGGTACTAGTGGTATTGTACAGTACAGTACAATACAGTGCTCTCATTTGGCGAATAGTGACACTATGGATAAAATTTGTAATCTTGCTAATTACTATAATTATAGCATTGAACTTTTTTGAATACTCTGAACAATCGGCTTTGCAATCATTCTATCTCAACATAATATTTCCACTAATTTATTGTACTAATGAGTTTTCCCATAAATTGAATAAATAAATATTTGTTTTAACGTTCCTTCGTACCCTACATACAAGTAAGTTATTCCGCGTGCTTTGAGATCAGGTTAAATCGAGAAGCCAAAGTAAATTATCTTGGAATATTCCGACAGCATTATTCACCCGGGTGGTTCGCACGATCGACGAGATCTTGGATAGTTTCCGGCATACTTTTCGCCAACAAAGCAGCGTCCACTCACGCGGAAGATACACGGCTCGAATACCAAAGTTATCGTAACTTTGGAAAGGCACGTGAGACGTCGTCGAGTCTACCAAATCCCAAGAGCAGGAATATATTTCGCTCGATTTCATATCGGTTGTGGTTGTTTCGGACGATGAGTACCGACGTTTAACGATGTGGAAGCTTTTGCGGTAAGCTTACGTCGATGGACGCTTTCGTGTGTCTCCAGAAAGAAAAGGAAAGAAAGAAAGAGCGAGGGTCAAACGAGGTCGAACGTTCGTCGAATAAAATATTCAGACACGTCCGAAGTTGGCGTGACCGACGCTTTTTCATTCGGCTCGCTAAATTAAATCCTCCGGTTCTACTCACTCGCTAGCACCCCTTCAATTCGTTCTCTTAACCCGTTCTGTCATCGTTACTCGTGAATTCTACATCAATTGACATGATACTAGACCACTGGTACTTACTTATTAAAGTTAGATTTAATCAAATTTCGAACAAAAACCAATTGGAATTATTTAACTCCAAACTATGTTATCATCATACAAAATTCCTTCGAAAATTTCTATTCCCTAGAGTCATGAATCTTACAATACCGTCACGTTACAATCACCTAGCAAAAACCAAGGGAAGAAGAAAAAGAGAGAGAGAGATAAAGTTCACTCGCAATCCAGCATTAAGCATGATCAAAAATTCACTAGCATCGCATTAATCATACAAGCCTCGGAAAAGCAGTTCCGTCGCGGTAGAGCCAAAGTTTCTCCATCTTGATTGCAAGTCACTCGTACCTACTCCCTCACGCAATTTTACTTTCTTCGTTTAGAGGTACTCTCTATGGTGTGAGGGACGCATGCAAATTGCGATAATGTGCCGTAGGATTGTAACACACCGTGTATGTGCACGACTTTCCATATGTAGAAGGACGACGTTTCGATTCGTCGAGGGGTTAGAAACGTTTGTGGGTGGGGTCGACGCATAATACGAAGGATATTGCGGGGTTTCGTATGCAAAGCGAGCCGCCACTACCAACGCCGTGGGGCCTCGATCAAAACCGCGGCTACGAGAGATGGAACGAACGATATCGACTCGCTTGGCCTCGCTCGAAACACGAAGCATTATATGGAACTACTGTTACAATCGGAGAACGCTACCGTGTCTCGACGGAAGAATACCTTTACCTTCTGGGATAGAGTTATTGGAACAGTGTTACGTCAGTTTCTATAAAGCGGGTCTTCGCAACATTGTCGTGGTTATGTCCAAAACAATAAGTCCGATCAAACTAAAGGAAAGTTCACGACAGATTTTCATGTATGGGGTAAACCCCACTGGTCACTTTAGTACTCTGGGTAGTTTAGTGTTTTGTTCAAATGGCTCACGATATTAATGTTTTTTTGATTTGCATGATTAAATAAATATTGTGTATTTAAATTTTAATTGTTTGAAAAAAAGCAGTATTATAGTAGTAAGGGAAGAGTGGCATGAAAGAGCCACTATCATTTACACAGTAGTTTTTGAACAAATGTTGGATGAATTAGTTTTTGAAAAACTAGTAAAGTTTTTGCTAGTTTAACTAGCAACCAGTTTTGCTACTTAAAAACTATAATTCGTCCAACATTCGTTCGAAAACTACTGTATAAAATGATAGTGGCTCTTTCAAAAAGTGGCTCTTTCATGCCACTCTTCCCCTAATTGGCCACATCATTTAAATACTGACAGTCAGTAAACTAGTAATTAACCACATTATACAAATATCAAATCAAGGTAGGGGCAAGTGCTGTACCTATGGACGGGTGTACCTATGGACAGGTGTGATATCTAAAAAAGTATAAACAGTATTGTCTTATTTTGAACGCATCTATACTGTATTGTAGTTTATACTACATGTAGTTTTACGCTGGGACACCTAAAACCGGACACCCTGTTGCTTTTTATTATTCATTAGTCAAGACAAGCTTGTGATTTGTTTGTTCTAAATTTCTAATATTAATTTGATTGAGTATCGAATTAAAGGAGTTAAATTTCTAGACGAAATAATAACATTTATTTGCCAAAATAAATGAAGATTAAAATGAACGGACAATTTTATCATACGCGTTTCATTTCGAACACTGGAATTTCGATTAATCGCGTCGTCTCTCCCGTCGAAGCGATTTTGTCGGTCCTTGATCGAAGGCATCGAACGAGAAACGTACATCGATTCTATTTTAACGCGTTCATAAAGCTCACCACAGGATCGTCGTTTCGATAGCTACGGTAGATTGCCATTGGTCCGGCTAAGGTACCATCGATGTTATTTGGCCGAGCTGGTATTGTTTTCGAGTATTGCTTCGTCGATGCTATCTGACGCTTCGTTGCTGGAACATCGTTAACGTCACGTATACGTACCCTTTATATATATATATGTATACAACTTGAAATTGTTTATCTCGGACATAACTATGTTCAATGTTTTAAAAGAAGAATTCAGTTCAGATCAGTTTCTAGATCGAACGAACGAACGAAGAATCGTCGTCTCTTTTCAAGATCGATCTCCTCGAACGCGATAGAAACGCGGCAAACGCGATTCTTTCTTTAAATTTTCACCGTTTACGAGCCGTCGGGCCATCTCTCCGTCGAAAACGATCCGGTAGATGCGATTCTTCCCGTAGATTGCAACCTCGCCGTACGCTTGCTTTCTCACCCGTCCCTTTTTTCGTGAAAGAACCCTCGAAAAGGAAGAAACCAAAGGAGATGAAAGAAAAAGATAGAAAAAGATCGAGGGTAGAAGTTCTTTCTTGGTGTCGTTCGCTCGTCGTCGATGGGGATCTTGCTGTGGAAGGTTAAAAGAAGAGCGAGGGAGGAAAATAAAGAAAGGAAGAAGAAATTAGATGGTCGTAGTCGCGTTAAAGGCGAACGAGACGGTTTTACGTAGGAAACAAGAGCTTCGGTGGCATCGCCAGGCACCAACAACAGTGTAGAGAGAGAGAAAGAGAACAGTTTTACTTTCTCTCCATTTCCCTTGATATCCAAACAAATTTAATTAAAGCTCGCCTCGCCTGGCAAAAAGACACTTTCGTGAAAATTGAAATTAGACGCACGACTCGTTCTTTCCTTTTCTCTATTATCTTTCTGTTTCTTTCTTGTTTCGTGTTACTTAACAAAAACCATTATAGATCACGATCAATTTCTCTTGTAATTTGATATTTGAAAAGAGCTTTCCTTGACACCATTAATCCTTTGCACTCGACACAGTTTTCGAGCAAACGAACAGCAACTCTTTGTTTGTTTGTTTATTTTTGTTTTTTTTCGTGTTTTTTTGTTGTTTTTGTTTCATTTCATTTCATTTCATTTATTTGGTAAACGGGAAAAACCCTTGGTACATACAACCCTTGGTAATGGTACATAAGGAATGCAATTACTTTAAATCATGTGGTGAGTGAGAGTCACCTCTCGAGTGCAAAGGGTTAATTGCCTTTTTTTTTATATTAACATAGAGGAATGGGATAACGACTAGTCAGCCCCCATTATAGAGGCTCCGCACGACAGGCAAGTTCGTCGAGTGCTCGGAAAATCTTGGCGAGCGTCTACACTCGCCAAATCGTCTTGCCATTGGGTGAAACTTCGAAAGGCTGTGGCCACATTATCTGCCGGAAGATCCGTCTCGGAGAGGTAGCGTATTTACTCGGGCGTCTAACTGGCGAGTAAGGGAGGGAGGAAAGGCTTAAGATTCGATCGAAGTCTCGAGGAACATCAGGGTGGTGGTGGGCAGCTCCTCGGACGTTCCGCGAACGTGCTATCGATATCGAGTGTAATCCGCTTCGAGAGGTTCGAAGAAGCATCTTCGAGTTCGGATCCCTGATTGCAAAGCGTTGGAAACTACTCCCCGTTCCTCAAGAGTTGCACCTTCTAACGTCGAGTACCGCGAAATCTTGGTGAATCCTACAACTTTAGATATACTCTTTCGCGAGCGTTTCGTCCATCGTTGATAGTGATGGATTCAAGACAAGAATCGAACATACTTGTCTTGTCTTGATTTTGTACAATCGAGAATTAGTATGTCTTGATCTTGACAATCAATTTCTTGTCTTGATTCTTGGAAGATTCTTGATATTTTTATAATATCTATAAATATTTATTTACCACACCTTGATTTATTATTTGTGAACATTTTTATAAAAATTACTAAAAAAAATTTTTTTAAATTCTACTGGTCATAAAATCTAAAGGAACAAGAAAATCTTGTCTTGAAAAATCAAGTCTTGTCTTGTCAAGATCTTGAAATTCTTGTCTTGCCGTCCATCACTAATGGTTGATGAGTTCTTTTCTTTTAATAAAAATTCTTTGAAAAGTTTGCAGATTATTTCCAAAGCTTTGGGAAACATTCTTCCATGGTATTCGATTTTAAAAAGGCAAAAGTATAATCGCGTAGAAAAGTGGCAAGGGAATCGGAATTCGCGGATAGACGCGAGACGCTTGGATTAACCTCGTTCCTTCTCTCCCTTCTCTCTTCTTTCGTGGACTTTGCGGGATCTCTGGGAAGGCTTAGGATCTTTTCGGCGTGGCATGCGGATCAACGTCGCTCGATTTCACTTTGAGAAAGAGAGAGAAAGAGAAAACTCCTCCTCAAGGAGGCCCTCTCGCGCGACCTGAAAATCGCTTTTCTCGACGAGTATCTCGCCGTACGAGCGCGAAAGTACCTCTCTCCTTTTTTTTTTTTCACTTTTTCCTCTTTCGCTAGGGGTACGTTAACCCACCAACCATCTAGCTCGCGCGTACGTGACTTCGAGATCGAACGCGGCTCGAGAGGGTGACTGTCGCATTGTTTCCGAGCTAATGGAGGCCCCTCTCTTCTTCTTTTTTTTTTTATTCTGCTCCTTCTAAAGCTCCGATAGATCGCTCTTCGAACTAAAAAGTCGATTAGCTCCAAGTTCGAGTCGGTACATGATTTTCCTTTCCGGTTAAAGAGACAAAAAGATGAAATGTTATTATTTTATCGAACATTTTATTACAAGTTTTTATATGGAAAGAAAGAAAAAAGCTTGACAATCAATTTCTTTGTCTTGATTCTTAATATTTTCTTGATATTCATCTTGATTTATTATTTTTATAAAAATTATTTCAGTAGAATTATCAAGTTTATTGTGTCGAATTAATTTAAATTTTGCATTTAATTATTTAAAATTGAAAACAGTCGGAAGGATCTCAACATGATTATAATATTACATAACCTCAACATTTATGGCCCTTTATATAAAATTACAATTATAATTAACTTAACAATAATTAAGAATCTTGATAGATTTTTCTTGTCTTGTCTTGATCTCGAAAAACAAATCTTCTCTTGTCTCAATTTTATCAAGAAACAAGAAATTGGTAATTTTGTCTTGAAAAATCAAATCTTCCCTTGTCAAGATCTTGAAATCACTAAAAGCTATAAAGCCAACATCTTTTCCCTCACATCTCCCGACAAATAGAAAACAAGTGTTAGGATCAAACATCGACCACACATATTCTCGTCATTCGTCGATCAGAGTAAAAAAAAACACGAAAATTTGTCAGCCACAAGGCAATCGCCTACCACGTCTACCCTCGACCATTGTTTCTTGGCAAGATCATCGCTGACTGTTCTATGCGTCTCTTATCCTCCGTTCCCTTCCTCCCAACCTTCTTTTTCTCTCGTCATTCAAAGCCACCGGTCGTCGCCTTGAGCGGTTCGCGAACAATACTTCGCCGCTTTTGCTCTCGTGGATTCGCAATTCGTAAAAACGTTCCCCTTGGATTTACCATCCCTCTCTGTTCTCTCCCTTTTTCTCCCACAGTTGGTTGTTGCAAAATATCGGCCAGGGGAAATGTTTGACTGGTGCGATTGTTTCCTTATGATATATTGTATATGCATAAATTCGCGTGCGAGTGGAATGGTTAATCAAAAGATTCTTTAGACCGTGTAATTTTTCATGAGCGAGTATTCGTATTTTCAAACGCAATCCGGGCACACCGATATTCGTGTGTGTTCTTTCTCTCTCACTTCTATTTTCCATTGTTTCATTTATTCGTTCTCTCAAAATCGGAATCTTTTGTCGGCCGTGTCACCGGGAGCGAAGCTCATTTCGTGCCACGGAATTTCGGCCTCGAAATGTACGAGGAAATCCCTTTATTCTCTACCCTGGCCCCTTTCTTCGCCTCACCGGTAATTACGCGAAACTTGTACGGAATCGTAGTAATTATTTCCTGAAATCCATCCACTTCTATCTACCCGAATCGTAGGAGCAATTATAGCAATTACTACACGTGGCTACCTAACCGTGATAATCGTACGTGGCTCGTACCAAAAACGAACGTTTAATTATCAATAAATCTCATGAAGCACTCTCGAAGCGTGAAATTCGTATCTTTCGGGATAATTTTCTCGTTATCGAATATCCCCCCTGTAGCGAGAAAGTTCGAATAATTTTCTGCCTTCCTTTTTTTTTTCTTTATAGCAAATAGCAGAGACTGGAATTACAATACGGATTCGAGTAGGTGCTGCGCGTAACACGAACTCGATGGCAAACCAACGACGGTATACAAAGCGGTTGTGTACTGTGCGGTTTTCATCCTACGATCGATCGATCGATTCGAACGGTAATTGTCACCCGCGAAGTCTCGAAAGCGTTACTTCGAGTACGTGTACGATGTTTCAAAGCTTCACGAGAGCTCAACCCTTAGGAGAGAGCGTAGAATTAACATAAAAATCGTTTTGTAGAGACTTCGTGTTATTTAAGGAAGTACCCTCGGTAAATCAATTAACAAACAGAAAATTACTAAAATTTGCAGAGATGACAAAAGTTTTCCAAAAATGACTCAGTTAAAATTTTGTAACCTTTGGTTGACTTTGAAAGAAGATATTAATGATTTAATTTTGTAGCAGTTAACATGGAGTCTTATGGGAATCTGTGATTTTTACGCACTTTATCATTTATTACTTTGTAATTAACAAACAGAGTTTGATAAAATTTGGAGGAGATATAAACGAATGTCCAATGAACATTTTTATTTTTCAAAAACATGTAAAGCTTGCTTGTGTCATAAGAAATAACTAATATAAAGACAACATTTTCGAGCAATTCATAAATGTGGCAACACCGCAAAATTTTATTCTAGGTTACGGCGCTTCATTCAAATGTGAGTTGCTGAACTGAAGCAGTTTCGATTAACAGTATCGATTAATCGAAACGAGATCGGAAACCCTACTATACACACTTATACGTAGGTATTATACTTGTGTGTGAGCACGTACACTAAAGCAAGCGATGCGGTGTTGCCGAATTATATACTACGTTATTCACATAGAAGATTACAAGTCTTTGACTTACTACGTACCGAAGGTACTTCCTTAACGGTTCGTTGAACGTGTATCGTGAAATATTCATTTTTCAATATTATCGAAGAGCAAGAATTCCGTCTTTAAGACAATTTGTTTTAACGAAGAACGATTAATCGCTAATCGAGCGTCTCTTTCGTAATTACCGACATTCGATTAAAAGCTCCTCTCTCGAAGTATAGGTACTCCTTCTCTTTTTACGACGAGGCAGATGCGTCGACCGGTTAAGTGGAAAGTTCGAATTTCTCTCTCGTTCTTTTCCGTTTTTAAGGATAAAGCCGTCCAGCTTTATGCGATGGCCCCTTCGTCTCCGAGTTTTAACTCGCTTTCCAATCCCCCCTGCAAAGCTTTCTTCTTTCCTTTTCCTCTCTATCTCGTTTCAGTTAGTTATATGTCAGCTGAATTCCTTCTCGCAATGATAGAAACTCTTCGATGAAATTTCGATACCCAAGAGAGGGAACAAGACTTTCCTTGTCTCTTCTTTTTTTTTTTTTCTTATTTCCGCGGCATATTTTCTCGATACGTTCGTCTCGATGAAATGCAGAAAAATCGAAATTGTATCTCTTTATGTAGATACGCGTCTACTTTCTCCCCCTTGTCTTGATAACTTTATTATTTTACATTTCTCATTCGATCGGATTTATTCTTTAACCGTATACAAGGTGTCCGGTTCCAGGTGGCCAAGCGAAGAACTACATATACATATCAATGACTCGAGTAAAAAAGTCTAATACCATTTTTCGAAATTTGACTTATTTAACGAGTTATTGGCAATCAAATATCGATTGGCCCATCTTTGTTAGTTAATAACTATTTAACTGAGCCGAATTTCGTAAAATGGTATTAGACTTTTCTACTCCAATCATTGATGTACACATGTAGTTTCCCGCTGGAACACCTGGAACCAGACACCCTGTATAAAAAAAGTACAGTTCTTCGATCGGAGTATAGAGCGATACCACCGGTAAGAGGGAGTCGAACTTGTGAAAGAAACGATCGGAATTAGTTTCTAGTTCAACTTTTCGGATAGCGGAAGTAACGAAAGAGAAGAACCGTCTTTGGAGAGGGATCGGACTTCCAGGTCCCATAACGGTACTCGTAAAGTGAGCAAACGAACTTTCTTACGACACCGAATGGTAGATAAGGGACTTCGATACAACGCGCGGACCTCTGGCTTCTTCGATCGCGACTCCCTTCGATAATTTCGACTAGTTTCTTGCTCCAACCCGTTGAATTATAAAACTTGACGGTCTAGAAGGTAACTTTGAAATTTATCAAATCCATTGAATTAATTATCCCACAGAAATTTCATGCACGGGACATCAAATATTTGCTGGGTCGGCCTTCGTAAGAATTCTTTTTTATACTTTTTTAAAGGTAGCTGTAACGCGTTGACCTTCGCCCTTTCACGGAGCTCGCTTCTTTTTAGATGTGTTGCGTGTTGTACGTTGGAGTGTTTACAGCGTACACGAGAGCACTCTTCGAATTTACATTTTAACTCGGCGCGTTAGCCTCCGCTCTCTCCTCTCTTCGTCACTCTCTTTATACTCTCTCTCTCTCTCTCTTGGATCTTTTCCGAGGACACCGGCTTACCTTATTTGCATTAGCGTCGTACGAGAAGTATCTTGTTCCCTCCGCATTTTCTTCCTGTCTTTCTCACGGAAATAGGTTTAAAAAATTATCCCGTAGTTCCTTTCTTATCTCTTCTGCATCGTTTTCTTCTCCTTTGTGCGAGAGTTTTAAACTGGGAAAAGAACGACCGATGGTCCAAGTATACTAACAATGAGCTCGAAGAAATAACTAAGGAAATTTATTTAATAAGATTTGGATTTTAAGTAAAATAAAGAAAGAATAATAGTTTCTTGGGTTTTAGAAGCTCAGAAATTGAAATTATTCAAACGCATTTCTATAGAAACGTAGATATCGATCAGGATAATCGTACATTTAAATCAAAGTGTCCGAGTAAGACGGTCATGCCATGTTCGAGGTCCGATGCTATTGTTTCGAACGAACGAGCGATCGCTCAGGGGTGTGCTGGCATCGAAACGGTCATGAGACCATGATATACGACGGTTCTAATTAAGCCGGGACTCGGATACGGCTAATTCAAGTTGCCGATCCGTGGTACATCGGTCAGGATGGATATGCAACGTACTCTCTCACGCACGTATACACACTCTCGAGATTCATTCACGCGAGTCACCACGTCTCGCAGCATTTCGGACGTGCCTCGTGTACGTACCAATTACCGGGATAATCTTGTTGATTAGATCGATTATGAGTAGCCGATCGGTACGACGAAGATCTTTGATCTTGGCAGAGTAAGCTCTGTCTCCTTCTTGATTCCTATCGTTTTCCTTTAATACCACTACAATTCCTCCAAGGTGTATGCGTGTGTATTATGGCAGCTGTGCCAGCAGTAACGATCCTCCTGTCCCTGATAACGAACATTTACATAATTAAGTAATTAAAGCTGCAGTCGAGAAAACGCAGCGGCGGTGTCCCTTCGAGCGAGCGAGTCTTAATTGTACGAAGGAGACAACCGGGCGTATTCGATGCTGTTACCTTCCGACTCCTATCAAGCTTCTTTACCCTATTCAATGTCTTCGTAATACGAGGACGTTCTCATCCCCACTTTTCTTGGTAGAAAAGAAATTTACTTGGAGAAAAAATTGCAACAAAGACAAGAACCAATCACCGCTCGAATTTCATGGAGATTTCCATGCAATCGGGGGCGTGCTAATATCTCGCTAATTTCGAGCGTGATAAGGGCTTAAAGGTTAGTGGATAAGGACGGGGGTATAGTAATCTTGGCTGTAATTGGCCCGTAAGAAGGAGAATGAGTTTGCGTGTGTGTGTGAGAGAGAAAGAGATCGCTGCAGCGTTATTCTCTAGGATAATACCAGGAGCCGTTTCGTTCCGGCGGAACTCATTTTCTAGAACATGTCGATTTACCTTCCTTCTCCTTCATCCTCCTTCATTCCTTATACCAAGCAGAGCTCGCAAATATCTTTCGCAACGATTTTACATCTGCCCCTTTCCTCTTGCTTCTTCTCATCCAACTCGTGCCTCGAGGAAATATTTCTTCCATATTTCTCTCGGAAGCTTTTAATTCGGATATTCCTCGAATGCACGCCTCGTGAATGAGAGAGCGAGAGGGGGTGAGAGTCGGAAGGATGCTTCGTATCGCGCACCGAAATCGCGTCGACATTGTTATTTCTATGATGCGAGAGCTTTCTTCTCGATGTTAGAACGCTTTACAACGACGAATGAAAAGAAAAATGAAGTTTTCGAAATATTTTTCAAAATTGAATGTGTACCGAGCGACTAGGTAGGTATAGGCGAGACCGGGGCTAGTTGTCCCAATTTTAGGTTTTTTGTTTCTACAGATTTCTGTAGCTTATATTTTCGAATTTTTTGGTGACCATCATAAAGTTCAACTTCCAAGGTTTCCAAGGAAAAATCCTGATGTATATGCATCATGATTTTTGCCAAAATGGTCACCACCGCCGATTTCAATGTTTAATGGCCTATTTTAAAGAAGAAAGCATGCAGAATACTGCCCCGTTGTCCGTTTTTCGATATCGTTGCGGAATGTTGAAAAATAAATTTTTTAAGTGTCGGAGTATGGGTCGTTTTCAAGAGAAAAATTGCTGTAACTTTTTAACCAGTCATCCTATCGAAGCCACACTGCCATATTCGCAAAGGAGAGACATTCCCCTTTCGAACGAGTACTTGATCGGGCAAATTCGAGATGCTTCGATTTTTGACAAAAATCCTGACCTTTGCATCATGATTTTTGCCAAAATGGTCACCACCGCCGATTTCAATGTTTAATGGCTCATTTTAAAGATAAAATCATGCAGAACAATGTTCCGTTGTCCGTTTTTCGATATCGTTAAGCAATGATGAGAAATTAATCTTTTAAGTGTCGGAGTATGGGTCATTTTCAAGCTTAAAACTGCTGTATCTTTCCAACCAGCCATCCTATCGAAACGCGATTTGCATATTCGTAAAGAAGAGACTTTCCTCTTTCGAACGAGTATTTGATCGGGCAAATTCGAGATGCATCGATTTTTGACAAAAATCTTGATGTATGCATCAAGATTTAGAAAGAAAAAAGCCTGCAGAATACTGTCCCGTTGTCCGTTTTTCGATATCGTTACGCAATGATGAGAAATTAATTTTTTAAGTGTCGGAGTATGGGTCGTTTTCAAGAGAAAAATTGCCTACTTCCAATTTGAATTCACCTATAGAATGTGTCCGGTTCCAGGTGTCCAAGCAGAGAACTAAATGTACACATCAATGACTCGAGTCGGAAAGTTTAATACCATTTTTCGAAATTTGACTCAGTTAACGAGTTATTAGCTAACAAAGATCGGCCAATTACGGTAGAGAGACGAGGTGATTGGTCGATCTTTGTTAGCTAATAACTATTTAACGGAGCCGAATTTCACAAAATAGTATTAGACTTTTTGATTCAAATCATCGACGTGTACATGTAGTTTTCCGCTAGAACACCTAAAGCCGGACACCCTGTATAAATACAGATCCCCAAGCACCCGGAATATCTTTGCTCTCTTTTTCCTCCTCTCAAAAACGATCAACGTTCGTTACCCGTAGGAAGCCACCCCCAGTGTCTCGCGAAACATCGTTATCATCGCACGACGTTCGAGAATGCGATTAAACCTCACCGTGGTGACAACTCGAACAGACAAAATTCTCATCGGGTTATCTCTGGAAAGAGAGTGTTTGATGATGGCACCGCTCGAATCGAACGGGATTGCTGGATATAAGCCACGTGAACGTAGATAGCGAGAAAGAGAGGGTGAGAGGAACCCGAGCAAATCGTGAATCGTCGCTCGCGAATTCAATTTATCGCGGGCCACAGTGGTATTCGAGTGAAATCCTACTGCTCTGTTGCCACCATCACTAACTCACCACTTCTTGTACGAGCGCGTGTGTTGCTGTCTGTTTCTCCGGTATGGCTGCGGTGGCCCCTGCAGCTGCAGTGATTAATATGATTTTCGCGAAGAGTCAGAGATGGCATATCAACCGACGGCATACCGATCTCTCTCTCTCTCTCTTCTACGTTATAGAGAATCTACGTGTACGGAGTATTCGTCTACGTATGGTTCATGCATATGCAGACACGTATGCATCTATGTATGAGACCGCGTACTCGCATTTCGGACAACCACGGCACGATTCTACGACGTCGTCGAGTTTGAGGAGGAACGACAAGGGTAGTGGTGGTGGTAGAAGATGAGAGGAGGTAGAGGACGCTCTCTGCCGTTTCAAGTGCCGCCGACGGTACTAATTTGATTGCGGAAGACGGCTGTTCTCTCTGCTTTTAATCTATGAAATAAATGCTTTCTCTCTTACTCTTTCCCTTAGTACTTTGATGCGGTTTCGGGGCGTAGTAGCATCAAAGAAAACGCCGAGATTCCGTGTATCTAATTTTCTAAGCTATCGACGAACCAGTGTTCCTTTTTCTTTTGAGAGTAGAATCGATTTACACAAAAGCATGTTCTCTCTCTCTCCTTGTCTTTCTTCTTTAACGAAATCAATGGAAAAGGACGAGAGGATGCACTTAGGAACGAAAATTTATGATGCGACTGCTCTTTCACGGGTATTTTGTCGAAAGAAGGTAAAGATACTCGTGGGGGTGCTTCGAAAGTTCGATCGAGGTAGAAGCAAAACGTGTTTATTTCGAAGCTGGTAATTTTCTTACGAGAGTGTCCCTAGAAAGTCTTTGACAAAAATGTCGTCTGAACCAAGATCTTTGCACGCTCGGGTAGTAAGTTCGTCTCTCATCTCTTGCACACTGACTCTATGTAATTGAAGATTTCTCCCTCTCTCTCGTACACTCGAATAAGTAAGTACTGGAATTTTTCACTTTTTACGCGCGCATACGCTCGAAAAAGTATCGGTACTCGCCCACGTACCACCATTTCTCGACGGTGAATTCTCGGCACGTTAGAAACGGCAGAGTGGCTTATTTTTACGCTCGCGGACCTACGTGCGGCTGGCCTGCCGGTAAGTCTTACTACTAGTTCGTGGAAAACTGCATGGAGTCTTCGTTGAACGAACAGAAAGGGAACGAAAAGGTATGGGTACGACGTTCCTTCGTCGATAATAAAAGCGAATGGACGTCGGACCTCTTTGCGTCATCGTCGAACATGTTACCAGCGATCATAACGGGGAAAAAACGAGCGTTTCTCTTCCCTTTAAAACCCATTACCATCACGTTGAATCTCTCCCACGATTCTTCGATCTTTTTCCATTCATTTTATTCTACCAGTGGCACGAATCGTACTATCGATATACACTCGGTGTGCCTTTTCGTTGTAGCCATGCAAAAACTAGTAGAAAAGGTCGGGCGTTGACGAGACAACACAACGCTAACATTTCGATCCAAAGTAATCGAGGTAGGAGTCACAAAAGGGGAAAGAGCAGTGGTAAAGCGAGTTCCTTCGTTCGATTTTTGGAAGCGGAAGTAATATCGTGGCTATACAACGACCGAACTCTCGTTGGTGGTTCGATACACCGTGGTCATCCATTATCGGATTGCCTAAGCCATACTTTCAATCCCAGCTGAAAACGTCGCTTTCTAAGATATCACGGAATCGTGCCTGGTGTTCTCTACCGAACGTTCGTATATTTAAAAAAAATACTTTTCATTTTAGGAGTGTCTTTTCAAAAAGACTTATTTCATTACTATCATATTTTTTCAGAAAATCAAAAAAAACAATTGTTTAATGATTGAATTGCATTTCGAATTATAATTTTATGTTGACATGATTATTATGGCACTGTACATTTTTTAGAAACAATTATCTATTAGAATTAAGCTATTTTAAAAGAGAATTTTCAAATAGATTATATGGATATAAGTCTGTACGACACGGAAGACTCTTTTTAGAGTCGATTTTTTACAGAAAATAAACTTTTTAGAACCAAAATATCATTGAAAATCATAGAGGACGGAATTTTAGGACCGAATCGCATTAAAGCAAACCTTTCTCCAAAATAAGAAATGAATCTCTTTGAAAATACACTCCTCATTTATAATATACACGATGTCACGTAATACTAGACATTATTTTGAAAGAAAATAGACCCCAGTCAAGAAATGTGATACCTTGATAAAAAACAAGACAGATTTGACCGAAACAACAGCTATTTTAACTCAAATTTGTGACAGTGACGTACATGCACACGTGTTCATAGCGATCCTCTTTCCTAGGGTCCCATGTCCACCGAGTTCACAAAGCACGCTTAATGTTTCTGCCTATGACGCTATTCGACGCTCGAATTTGCGTGCGTGGAAACGCCAACGTAAACACGAAATCCTGTACGTGCATTCCGCACAGCGAAGCAGTAGCAGATCTCTCTACCTACCTTCTTTCTCACATACTCTATAGCAAGAAGCACCAGAGCGTTCCATAAAGGCTTCTCATTCAAAATATCGTCCGCTAGTATACCGCATTCCGTGTCGTACCAATAAGCAGTAGTGCTTGTAAAGGTAGCTTCTAGTACAGGAATGAGTCTTCTGATTCGTCCAACGTCGCAAGGGAATTCGCTTTGACATTTCTCTCTCTCCTACCTTCACTCGTCAGTCAGAGAAATTCGTCCTTTTCCTAATTCGCGTTACACGCGACTGGATATCCTCGTGGCAGCCCAGCCGTGTCCTAGATTTCTATGTATCTTATACATTGGCTTGCTGCTCCTCTTTCGCACCGTAGACGCTTCTTCCGTAATCTGATTCCCGTCAAATTCGAAGTGGCAACTTTAATAAAGCGTTTCGTATTCCGCGCGTTACCGTGTTACCTTCCACCACCATCGTTGGGGCTGTCGGGGCTAAGGGAGTTTTCTTCATCGTGTCCGGAAAGTACGTTCGTTATCGAACGAAGGAAAAAGGGTTTATACGGTAGAGTTTATTGGATCGGAGTACTAAGGACAACTTGGTTACGTTCTAAGATTGGATAGTGGCTCGTTGAAAGGGTCTCGAGGTGCTTTCGGATTCTTTTCTATTCTCTCTTCGCTTTTCTTCTGGGGAAAAGAAACAACGTCGACATCGATATCGCTATTAATGTCTTTGTTGAGAAATAGGAGGCTTACCCCTCTGTATGCTACATCGTTAAAAAACATTTGATCGAATGTCTACGCAGCTATTATTCCCTCCTTTTTAGTATATAACAAGAAATAAATAGCTCATTGATAAAAGAGCAAAAACGTCTCTCAGATCCGGTAGAATCGTTAGGCGGAAAGTAAATAACACCCGGCTGTTTTCATAAATTATCGCCTGTTTGAATAATCGAGCACAATCCCTCAGACTCCACATTAAACGATTACCGGAGTTAACGAACGTGTGCATTTCGCTTGCAAGAGGGAACGAGAGAGATTTCAAGCAGGGATATGAACGCGATAGAAAAGGTCCATTGGATAGAGCGAGACGGAGGATAGTGGTATACATATTGCGAAGTTTCGAGCGCAAATAATTTAAATCTTATTGGTGGCAGAGTCTATCGGCCGACATGGCACGCTTTATTGCCGGTATTACCGCATATCGTATGCAAATGTTTGCCCCAGCGTGTGGCGCACGAATATTAAATACGCGCCGGTCGTATCGTCGGAATGGAGAACCGTGTGCGCGATAAATAACGAGCGTTAAGTGAATCAACCTGCGTTATAAGCGCGCAGCCGTGCTCTCCTCTTGTTTGAATCCTCGTTCGAGATCCATCGCGTTTCGTCCATCGATCATCGCTCTCATCGTTTTACCCCCTACCTTTCGGGTTATTCCCTCATCACGAGTCGAAATTTTAACTTTGGTTTGGCCCTCCAAAGCCTACTTTTCTTCTGTTGGTTCTATGGGGTGTCCGGTTCCAGGTAGTCTAGCGGAGGACTACATGTACATATCGATGAATTGAATCGAAATGTCTAATACCATTTTTCGAAATTCGAATTAGTTAACGAATTATTGGCTATCAAATATCGATTGGCCTATCTTTGTTTGTTAATAACTATTTAATTGAGCCGAATTTTGGAAAATGGTATTAGACTTTTTGACTCGAGTCATTGATGTGTATATGTAGTTTTCCGCTGGACCACCTGGATTCGGACACCTTGTATATGCCGCTTGAATTAAGACTCGCTTTCACCCTACGAAATACTGTGGTAGGTTTGACAAGTGATCTAAACTTTGATTTGACCCTACAAAATGCTCGGAGAGTACGAGTAGAAGCTAAGGGAGACTTATAAACTTCGGTTTAACCCTCCATTTGTTAAAAGCAGCAAAACGGTCACTTGGAAGTTGAAACCTAGTTTATTCACCATATATTTTCCATATAAGCTTCACTTTTAACCTCAAACTCCTAACAGAACATTTTGAAGGGTCAAATTTACCTTTGAAATCTCACCGAAAGAAATCAATCCTTCCCTAGATATTCGAAAAATTGTATAATACCAAGTCTCATGGCGTTACCTCTTCCTTGGCTCCGGGCCAACAAAAATAATCGTAAAATAGAAAGAAAAGGTGAGAGAAGTTCGATCGGGTGGCACAAAAGTTCGTCCGGATAACGTTTCTACGTGAGAGCTCGTCGAATCCTATTCTTTTACTACTACTTTCGTTCGCGTAGGACAATGTAAATACATGCTTTCGTGGTGTCACAGAGTAAAAGAGAAAAGAAGAGGCTTGAAAGAATGGTATGGAGTGGGGAGAGAATCATGAAGCTCGTAAACGAGCTCGGTCGTTTGTAGGCGGAAAGACGAGACCCGATTTTATGGCATCGTATCCGAATCGTCGACAAAAGCCACGGCTACAAGTTACCTTCGAAGCTTTATGTCCGGTCAAGCTCGACACCGTTCACGACGTGACGTCCTCGATTTCCTCTTCTTCTCCTCCTCTACCTCCTCTTTCTACTTTATCTTTCGTTTCTTCTACCTTCTCGTCGTGATTGTCGGATTGTGTACGTGTCTCCGGTGTCTCTCGCATGCTGGTAAAAGCTATATAGAAAAGTTCTCTCTCTTTCGTCTTGTGTTTCCTCCGATCAACGTAGGTATGTAACTCGAAAGGACCACCGTGAGAAAGGAGAAAACAGTAGAGAGCTTTTCGCAATGGAAACGAACGACTACGTTCTGCTGCTCGTTTTATTTTATTACCGTTGTTATTTTTCTTTAATGCCTATACGAATTTTGGAGACTTTCTGTAGATACTCTTTAAGTGATTCCATTCGTGATAATTCGTTCAATTACTTTGTAACGTTCGCTTGAAAGTTAACACGTATACCTTCTTATTAACGAGGCACGATCGATTGTCTGGATTCGCGCGTGTAAATCGACGTTAGTGAGTCGTTTAAGGCGATTGTTAAGGAAGCTAGACGCCTACGAAAATCGCGCTGCATAACGACGTAACTGCTACCTCCGACGATTCTCCCTTCGTGATTTACGATTTCTCGGAAAGCGAACGGTGCTCGAGCTTGTAAGCCCAGAAAAGAAAGCACTTTCGTTTCCCTCTTTCGTGTCAACACGTGCACCCCGTACCCTGCGAGCCTGACTGGATATGCAAAACGCGATAAGTCGTTACGTACCTTATGCTCGATCCTATAAAGTTATTAGCCGCACTATCGGCGTTGGTTATCGCGTTATTCGTGCAAACGACACCCTTGCTATAACTTTAGAATCTTCGGTTTGTCAAAAACGCTTCATTAAATTAAAAAAAATATATATATTTAAGAGGGTTAGGGTTAATTAGGACACCAAAAAAAAACCGTTTTTTTACGGTTGATTTAGTTATTTTCATGCCAGTATTTTGGAGAAGTTCCAATAATTTTTTCAGGACAAAGTATTGATTTGCAGCCGAGTTATAAGTGGTCTCCGAGATGTTAAAAAGGAAGGCGTTTTGTGGTGTACACAGCTGCTCAAGACTGGATCATATGATACACAAAATTTTAATGGGATTATTAGTTAACAACACTAGCTTCCTGGTGGACAAAGGGTTTGGGCTAATTTTGATTTTTGAGCGACAAACAAATTTCTTTTGCAAGTCAACCATTTTGTAAAAAATCAATATTTTGTCACGAAAAAATTATTAGAACTTCTACAAACATGCATTATTTTATTAAAAAAATACTGGCACGAGAATAAATAAACCAGTCGTAAAAAAAATCATACAGAAAGCTTTTTGACACCCTAATTGACCCCTTAAGGGTTGGCACAGGCTAATTGGCCACTGAGCAGATACTAAAGGCGAATTAATTTGCTAAAGATAAAACACATATCAAAGATTATATTTCATCGACCGAGAAGAGATTCAAGCACGTCAGTCTCCAAAAAAGAATTTCGTGTGCCATCATCAAAATTCACGTCGCATTCGTCCCGTTTTAAATAATCATACGAGTAGGAGGGACCGCCTCACCCCGATATGAACGCTCGTTTGGTCCTACCCTTCGAATTCGGAGCACGCTTTCGATGCTCGCGCCCGCATTCTTCCATCGTCTCCTATGGTTTTTCACCTGAACCCTAAGGACCACTTTGCGAGCGACCACACGGTAGAGAGGACTCAGCTCGAGGAATCACCATGTTAGATAACATCGTGGTCTACCTGAATGCCAAGTGCAATATCTCTGTCGTCTCTCTCTTTTTCTTACCATTTCCCCTCTGTCCTTTCGTTGTCCGACGATCGGTGGTTTCCCAGACGCGAAAGCGATAGCTTTTCATCCTTAAAATTCTACTCGCGTTTCTATTCGTATCGTATCCTTATTCCACCTCCTCGCTTGGATCCCTTAGGATGTACCAACCCCGGTAGCAAGAAACCTTCCTTGGTCCTACCTTCGTTCTTTCGTTCAAGTGGCGAGTCATCGTGAAGGAGCGAAGTCTTTATTACACTCAGCAAAAAGTGGACGTTTTCTTCGTGCCAGCGAACTACTACTACTACTTCGCAAGATTGGTTAGGAAATAAGAGAGAGAGGAGAACGATATGGATTTAGAGCAATTTGTTTCGCTTGATTAATGCGTTTCACGAAAATCTCGTTAGCCTTATCTTCGAGTACCATGATGAGTGTGAAGGAATAAAAGAAAAGGGTATAATAAAGAAAGATGTCTTTTTTTAAATTCTTTTATTACAATTCGATCGATGTACAAACAATGTCGAAGGAAAATGTTTGAAGATTTAGCTCGTCGTAGCATGGAAAGCTGACGCTAGGACTAGAGGAACTTTGGGAGGGCTCAAACGTTCGGGCTAATCGTCGGTAATGTTTGCAGAGACCTACATAGTCGAACGCTTTCGCCCTGGTAAATGTTTGCGGTGTGTCAGTGGTATAAGGACCAACCGGAAGCCCTGACCGCGTGACTGTTTTCAGATACACTTGCTTCCTCTCTCTCTCTTCTACCGTATGTCGTGCACTCTCACTCTCTCCGTCTGTCAGAAAGTCGAGACGCATTCACCAACTAACTCTCTCTTCTCCCTCTCGTACACACACTTCGTCGAAGTTGCAAGAGCGTCGAGAATTTGGCAAATATTCGAACAACGCTCCTAGGCCCGCCATCAGCTCGTGAATTATCACGTGACCACGTGATCATGACGTCACTGAGCGAACGACGGAGAAATCAAAGATGGCCGACCACACTTCGAGCGATTTGTGCACGTATTTCGAGAAATCGTAACATTTTGTTGGTAAGAAGGTGTTAACGGATAATTAATAATAAAGATTATAGTAAAAATACGTTCGTTTATCGACTATCCATCGTTTAAAGGTGTTACTTTATTATTTAGTAACTTAGTAGATTCGTATATCGATTTTTCATTCTACCGACGTTACTTTATTTCGTCTATAAAACGATTATCTTGCGAATTCTATTTCGATCAAAAAATATTGGTAATTAAAAATAAATTGGTAGAAGAAAAAGCGAACAAAATTGAAAAAGTCAATTGCTTTGTCTATCAAGCTCGATTTCTCGGGAATTATTAACCTCACTAACCTATAAATTCTTGGAACGGGACTCGTCCGATGGTGTCGATGTATGTTAGGTTAGAAGAACGGTTTGTTGTCATCGCCGAGTTCTTTTTTGCTCGCTTATTCCCAGTCTCATATTACTACTCTACGTATACACAGACGTCGAGCTCGAGGAGCAAAAAAAAGAAAGGTTGGAACTTCGACGCGCTGCATTCTTCGCGTGCAGTCGTATGCTATACGTGCTCATCGTCGGCGTGTGTTGAATACTTTTTTCGTATGCCTCGTCAATTCTCGGAAGTGATTTGGACGACGAATACTGGCAGAGGTCAGTCCCCTCTTTTAAAGAAGACCAATCGATATATCCGAATCGACTATCTCCGAAACTCGAAGGGATACGAATCCAAAAAAATTTATTTATTTAATCCTTTGTATATAAGACGTATCTAGACTTTTTCTGTTCACTAACAAAATTCAAACGCCAATTTTACCATGCAATTTCTCTAAACAGCTCTCGATAACTTGTAATTTATGCTCTTTGTACACTAAAGGGTTTTAAACCCGTTTATTATGAATAAATTAAATTAAATTAAATATACGCTTTCACAAGTCTATCAATATATCAGAAAGACATAAATATAAGTCCTCACGTATTCATCAATATAGTATATTCGAAATAATCTGCATTTTTTTTTATGGATTTTTGATTTTTGAATCCATTAGGCATCGTATATTTAACCAATAATAATTTAACGAGCATAAATGGAACAGTATTTACAGAAAATATTTTCTTTTTGTTTCAGGTAAGACCATGATTCAAAACCTTCTCAGCACCGAAATGATCTTTAACGACCGATAAGCCGATCGACGTCCTCAAGAAAATGATCAGTTAGAGCCGTGACTATTGTCTGAGAACGACGGGTGGTAAGAAACGGCTCGTAGATCACGTAAGGTTCTCTCCTTCTCTCTTTAACTCAAAAGAACACCCTCTTTACGTTTTCTTTTTCTAAGGAGAAATCCATTAGTAGCGGCATTAACGCGAAAGAAACAGTCTCGCAATGGCGATACGCTCGGCGGGTCTTTCAAAAGGTAACGAACGCGGCTCTCTCTCTCTCTCTCGGCTCGTAAGGCAAGTGCTGTCGAGACGTTTGAGAGAAGAATATTTTTGTCTCTCTCTCTCTCTTGCTTTCTTTCTCTCTCTCTCACGAAAAAAACGGTCGCGCTATCATAAGCGGAAAAAAGGCGACGGTAATGAGCGACGAGTGCGCCGCCTGCAAATGCACCTGGATTGCGCATAGAATTCTCTACGTGTGTATTTACCGTACGTATATACACGTAGGTGTGTATTTGTGTTCTACAAAATGTATGGATCGTAGGTAGATTGAAGAAATGTTATATGGGAATATTTAAGGATGTTGTGTCGTTACATCGAAGTAGAGGGATTTTTTTGAAAAGTTGCGAGCAACGAATTATTTATTAAGAAAAATTGCTTGCATAATTTCTGATCATTTAGGAGAATAGTTTGGAAATTATTGGTGGTCCTTTTAGCGAGGTATCTGAAATATTATGACATTATAACTCCAATAAATTAATTTCAAAAGTAACAGAGATAATCTCAAGAAATGTTGAGAATGGTTTTTTGAAATGTAGAATAATGTTTATGCTAAGTTTCAAAAATATTAGGAGACACAATGTTATACTAAAAATTCAATAAATTAGCTTTTTTTTGTGGTGGAGCTGTTAACCTATAGGTATATAGAAAGTTTGTGTGTGTGAACTATATCACCACAAAAGTTTGTCAAAAGACAACCATTAAAATCATACCAAAATATACGATGACACAACATCCTTAAAGTAAGTAAATGTTCGACAGATAATCGATAAATTCTTTTTATTTTCTACAAACTTGATATAAGGTATATCTACATTTAATAATAATAATAATAATACAGTACTGCATTCGCAATAGTAAATTAATGCGCGATACTGGTAGAGTGAGAACCGAAATTTGAGTATTTTGACGAACATATGGTAGCGAGTTACGTGCAGGGCTGGTATCCAAACGCCTACGATTATATATCACGTACGTTTGCCTTTCATCGCATTACAATTCGTTACGGTGTTTCGCTTTACTTTTATGATTTATTGTAATGCGTATCGCAATTCGCGCCCAGTCTCGACATTCGGCACTTTACGTTTTGGATATTCGTTTGATCATTTGAATTACGATCGGTTATCGTATCGAACTTTGCATTGACCGTACCATGCACCGGATGGCATTCCAGTTTTTTCAACCGCGAAAATTTCGAATGCCGTTTATTTAGACGTTTTTTAAAGCAACGTCGTGCATTCAATACGCAACGCAAATTTAGCCGCAAAAGTTGCCACGTTTATTTTCAGATGACCGACAGGATTTCAGATCGAGTGGGCGTCGTTTTATATGGATTCGTCAAAAATTTTTTTGAATTTACCGTCAATCCATTCCATAGTTAGGTATATAAATTAACCGTTTGTTTTTATGTACGTCTTCCATTTAAAAAAAAATTAGTCTTAACCTTTAACCCCTTCCCTTATGATTTAATTGGGCACTCAATCAAATTAATACTAGAAATTGAGAAAAAGTTAATCACGAGTATGTCCAAAGACTAATGAATAATAAAAAACAAATATATCAAAAAATAAACTTGGAAGAATTGAACCATGAATGTGACTCATGCTTTTTATACTCGTCTCAGAATTTGTACAACGTGTCTCACACGATATTATAAGGCAAAGGGCTAAGTAGCAGGGGGTCCTTTGTCAATTTACACTCTTTCCCGCGTGCAAGAAATTTGTATCGGTCAGTAAAATAATAATTATTATTTAATTATGCTTACTTTCATTTATAATTCTCAATTTTGTTATATTTATCATAATTATTAACATAAACAATCCAGATTTTACACAATGGTATACAAAAGAAACACATTGGTAGTTAAAGGTTAACTCAAATGATGAATTTACTAAGAAATTGAATTTCAGCAGACTAGATCGGAACAGGATATAAATTTTCGTTGCAACGACGACAGAAACCTTCTAACTATGGCACGTGTTCCGCGAGGACGTGTCGGGAAACTCTGTCACATTGTTAGGGGTTTTTAGTCTCGCTGACTTTTTCCCACTATTCCCCTCGTCGCCTTTACTTTCTATTTAGGGCCTCTCCCACCCACTTAGACGATATATTCGCGACGAGATGGTACACGTCACCGTCCTCGCAGCTCTCGAGACCTTCGTACCTTCGTGCTTCGATGCCTACCACCCTTTCGTTACTCGAGACATCACGATTCGCGTAGCAACGCAGTCGAGTTTCTCTCCTCTCGTCCGAAAAGAGATCCTTCAAAGGCGAGACACGTCAATTGATAATTAGAAACGAAATTAAATAATGTATATCGCTTTTACAACTTTCCGTGCGTGGCCCTTTGACAGGAAGTCGAAAATTCTACTTTAGTTTGTCTTCGATGATCTAACAAAAAATTTGAGGAACTAGAATAAATTATTCTGTCACTTAGAATTTGGGACTTTTAATGTCATCAACCCTTAATTATTCGCGTTTGTTGACTGTTATATTTTACTATGAGGTTTATTTATTTATTTACGGGTAGAAACACTTTAGTATACCTTTATTCATATTAAATTGGAAGTAGGTAACTGTAAGATTAATAATACTATGTCTGAAAACGGATATTTAGTAGATTAGTAAGAGTACACCTGAAGGTAGACAGTGACACGACAAAATCCAGAGCTTTGCAATGCTTATTCACATTCATAATAATCCTGTTGATTCTTTATAATTTTATTAATGAATATAATAAAAAAAAAGTATTTTGTTTTACTTTTGCAAAAATGTAACTTTATTGACGCGAGTAATTAAGGGTCGAAAAGAGAATGCGGTAAAATTTCTGGACAACCGTCCTAGCTATATCGAAAGTCGTGATTTTCATTTTTCGTGCTCCGTATTTGTAACTATCGTATCGAAAGACAAGGATTCCAGTATTCTTCGAAGCTTTCCCATTTTCCAGCAAAATCCCTCTACCGAAACGGCTCGACTTCACTTTCTTTCTTTTTTAGCTCTAAGGTACTACGTGTCACTCGCAAAAGTCGTCTGTGTTCTCCAAGTTACAAAAATCAACTCGAATGTCAGTACTCCTTCTTCGTGGACAATCGAGCATAAAAATCGTCGAACATATACATTTGAATCGATATTATTCCACATGCACCTGTATGTTCGTTACATCTAGAAATTGAGTTTACAATTTGTTTTCGACGGCAGCGTGCTTTTCGAATTCGGTATGCGTGTAAATAAAAATTTCATTACTCTTAGACAGGGAGTATCGAAGCGCCGTCGATGAGAACATATATACACCTACATATGTATGTAGTAATTTATTTAACTTTTTCCGAAGGGACGAGGAAAAAAAAAAATTGGAGAAAATAGAACGAAAAGTTGTAAAAATGCATAGGTATATTTGCAGTCGGGCTCGAGCAAATAGTTGAGTTAGCTGCAAAAGTGAAAATAAATTCATGGTAACGAATTCGCAGGATGTTTTTGTTCCGAGAACGACAGCCGAGATACTCGATTATATTCATCTTTCTTGAATATTCATAACCGTTCGCGTTCTGTAAATTACTGCAGTAGGTATTTGCGAGATACGTGGAAAATTATAGGCGGTCTATGAGGCGCGTTTTGCGCCAATAGCCACATCTCGTGGCTTCGTTAACGAGTACATACTCCGTTAGGATCGATTTACAGTAGCCATTAAACTTCGATGAAGGTACGGATGAAAATTCATTAACAAAGGATCCCTAGAATTCTATATTCTTTCTTCTGCGTCTTCTCTGCTTGTGTTTTATGAATTATTCCAACGTGATTAATGTCATTGAATGGCTTATCGCCATCACGTGTTCGCAACGAACTTCCATTTCGAACATTTCTCACGAACGTTCTCGACACGCTCTCGGTGGTCATTTATCGCGCATATATCGCGAAGTAGGTATACGTCGAACGATAGGACGAGAAACGAACGGTGAAAGGAGAGAAAAAGAAGGAAAAAAGAAAAAAAAAAAAAAGAGGAAGAAGAGAGGTTCGAGAGGTACGCCATGCGAGCGACGTCCAACGAAAGTGGGAAGATAAAAAGACCAAGGTATTTTATCCTTCCTCAGGAAGGAAGACGACGACTCAGTGCTGTCCAGTACGAGCTAGAAATAGATTCTCGAAGAAATATCATCGAACGGTAGGGAATTTATGCGAGCGGATGCGAAAAACTCGTCGTTATGCGATTTCGTGGTAATAGAATTTGCCTCGAAGGGATATCCGCTTCGCGTATGGTCCACTTGTACATGTTTCTTGGTATACGTAGGTATATGTATACGTGTACAAGCTCGCCGTTCTGTTACTATAATTCAAGCTCGCCAAGTGACGGCCATTCGCGCGCACACGTAATAAATGCGTGCTCCCAGCAGTACGTTGCAATATCAGGTTGCCAGGTTGGACGTCGAGGGACGAAAAGGGGATGGAGTCGTTTGCAGACTCGCCCTGCTAATTAACTTTGCCAAATGAATCGACGTCAAAAGGAACGTCGCCTCTGAAAATTGAAATCCCCCAACTTTTTATTATCGTCTCAATTTGGTTAGATTAGACCCTGGAGGGAAAAGAGAGTCATTTGTTCAAACGCTTTTTTATTATCATAGTTCTCTCTCTTCTATTCTAGCATTTGGTTCTCTGTATTGGTTAACCCCTTGCCGTACTATTTTTTTTAGGTCAAATCTGGGTCAAAATGATCAAAAGAGACATCTACAAAAAAAAAAATTTTTAAACTATATTTCATGCATAAACAATACTTTAATGTACAGTCTTCGTCAGCAGGGATGTATAAATCATATTTGAGTTGTTCTTATGAAATCTTGAAATTCCCGTTCTTTCCATTTTTCTAAAATATATATTTAAAAAGGTGACACTTTAAAAATTGTCAAGGTCGTCGGTATTTTTTTAATTAGGACTATATATATATTTTTTTTATCACGGTCTAATAGTAGAGTCGATGACCTTCCCAACGACTTTAGATGTGGTAATTATCCCCTTCCGGCTGTTAAAACACATTTATCCTGAGGACCACTATATGGTCAATGACAAGTAGGTAACATCAATACTGTAAAATTCACAGGAAAAACTACAAAATGTTTTTCAATTACTGGGTTGGGTCTTACATTTATCCTGGGGACCACTATATGATCAATGACAAGTAGGTAACATCAATACTATAAAATTCACAGGAAAAACTTCAAAATTTTGTTCAATTACTGGGTTGGGTCTTACATTTATTCTGGGGACCAATATATGGTCAATGACAAGTAGACAACATCAATACTATAAAATTCACAGGAAAAACTTCAAAATTTTGTTCAATTACTTCCAACAATTTTTTAAACTAAAATTTCACGAAAACTACTCATTTATGTTTGACCCAAAAATTGTTATCACGAGTCGCCAAGGAGTTAACAAATCCTAGAATTTTGTTCACCGCACACAAGGGTACTTTAGCGGTAAATAAGGGTACGAGAGAACGAGTTGATTTTTTGTAAATATTTCACGCAAAGTCACGTAGAGATACGAAAGGGAGAAAACGGATGAGAGAGACCCATAGAAAGCGACTTCTCGTGCGTTAGGTTGCGCGACCAATATTTACTTAACTTGATTGATAAATAGTCCCCCGATAGTAGCGAGTCTGACGCGCATCAGGAACGGCGTAGTTCGGAGCGTGTGCGATTCCCGTGGGATAGGAGAAACCGTTCGGTGGATTCTCTCTCTCTCGTCCAGACTCGAAACGTTCGGGCTGCTTGCTTGCTTACTTGCATCATCGATTCCGCTTACCACATATTTCCAGCCTACCGAATTTGCATTAACGTGTGCAGAGCTTACGTCTCATCCTCTCTTTCTATCTCTCGTGTAAGCTCTCATAATATTTGCCAAGACGTCTAGACGTCTTTCATATTTTTAATTAAGTTTCGTTTCCAGTATTTCATGTTTACGTTTCTAAACCACGTTCTTCCCTTTACTTTTTATTGGATTCTCGAAAGCACGGAGTATATTATACGTTTCATATACTTCTAATATTTGTTAACGTTTTTCTCTTAGAGAATCCAAATCCATGAGAACTTATCCCACACGCGACCAGGGAACGCTCTCGGCTAAATTGAATTTCCCCTTACCGATATTTCTTTTCTTGTTTTTTTTTTCTCTCCCCTACAGTCGAGAGCACCAGAATAATCCGAGCGAGCGATTAAAACTTTCCTATCGATTCCAGAGTTCTCGTCATAGTACTCGTGGATTCCAGACGCGTTATTCATCCCTGGTCATCGACAGATTTTCTCCTCATCGAGTAGAGAAGATAGTTTGGAAAGATAAAAAAAAAAGAACGAAGGAAGAGAGGGTTAAAATTCAATCTCGTCGGCCTAAGGTATATCGTAAACTTTTTGTCTCTGGGGAAAGTAATTAAAGTGAGCTTTCGTTCCTACCACGGAGACGTAGAAGTAGAAAACGCGAATGGGAAAGAGAGAGGGGAATACAAATTTGGTTTTACTCGTTTCAGGCGGTCCTCGAACGTCGTGGCAAAGGAGGGAAGATAAAAAGCCAGCTGTTCGGCTTCCCCATATTCGAAGTTTCTCTTTGTGGGTTTTCCCTTACACATGCGCACGATAGCAAACCCCGTCGCAGGAAAATCGCTCGGCTTGCCGCGATATTCCCCACATATTACGGTAACGTCAAATAACGCCGGCGTCGAAGGTGAATTTATATCGCGCGCGGTCCAACGAGCGATAAAACATCTCCGAGTCTGCCCGACGCGTTACCCTTTTTTTTCCCTTCTCTCTTTCCAACTCGAGCGTTCTCTTGTCGCCCTCTCTTGCCACCCTTAGCCCTCCTCCTCGTTGCGGCGCTCGTTAGCGAAACGCGCGCGCCACTGAAATAAAAGAGCTCGTTTCGTTGGCTTCGGGAAAAACCGACGCTATATCGGACGCGACCCTCTCTTGCGAAATCAAGAAACGCCTCGCCAAATACTTGTTTTTTGCCTCCTCTCTCTTTTTTTTTTATTGATACTTTTTTTTTTTCGACGTATTTTCGTAATCCTCTCGGTATCAACGTTGAAATACGAGCACGCGAGCTCGGACACTTCGATAGATTTTTCTCTATCGTCGTGACGATAAAAAATAGTATGATTCTTTTTTTAGCGAGTCTCTCTCTCTCACGTGATGTTAAGCATTTTAGAAGCCGTCCATCGGCAAACAATTCTCGCAGAAGCGAGAGTCACTCGTTTTTTGAAGTTTATTTCGTTCTGCGATATATGTAACCAAGAAATTTTAATCGTTATTTGATCTTCTAAAATGCTTTCTTAGGAGTTTGAGATTAAAAGTGAAGCTTATGGAGTATTTAAATTATATATGGTGAATAAATTTCGGTTTTAACTTCCAACTGGCAGTTATGTTCGCTTATAACTATTGGAGGGTCAAAACAAAGCTTATAAATCAATCGTTAAACCTCGATTTAAATCTACTAAGACTACCACAGCATCTCATTAAAAAAAAAAAATGTATTGTCATCCGAATTACGTATGTGTGCAAAGTTTCAAGTCTATTGGATATGTAGAAGTGGATCAAATTTAGATTACAAGATTTGTACAGGACATACATACAGACAAGTGAAACTAAATAAAAGCTTGTAAATAATAATAAAAAATAGAGCCTTAATTAAGGTGACATATAAAAAAGAAAAGTAGGCTCTGATGGATCAAACCAAAATTCCGTCTTTGATTTCCCATAAAAATGGGACTCCCGTTTTCCTTCGTTCCTTCGCGTTCTTTCCAAAGTCCCTTCCGGTCAGTAGTTACTCGCTAGATTCGTTGTACCTTCCGTTTCTTATTGGAAGATTTTCTATCTCGATCGGCTCTTTTCTATCGTCTCTCGTGCAACTCCGCGGTCCAGGAAAGCGTCCGCACGTGCGGAAGAATATCGGTTAGTCGTCGCACGTAAGTCGAATACGTGGGCTTACCCTTCCTTTTAGTTGCCTCGGGAAAGGATTCTACTTTTGAGCGGAACATACGTGCGGAACCGGTACGGAACTCGGTCTAATTTTCTTCGAGTTTTTGGGGACATCGATTTCCCTGGAATTTCTTGCGATAAATAAATAATTAATCTTTAGAGGATCGATATTTTGTCATGAAAATGATGGTTTTCCTTTTCCAAAATTTTATATATAACAGATCTGGGCAAGTTTTATTTGAAATGAATATAAGAAATAATTGATTTCGGACCTTTATTTTTGATATTTGAAAAAAAAAAAATATTTATCGATTTATTTGAAATAGTAAATTATTTCATTATCATCAAAATAAGATGCAGTAAACAGTAAACCAAAGAATGTCAATATAAATTACACTCAGGCCTAATAATCACGACATTTATCATTTCAGACATTTCCAGGTCTGATATATAACCAACATATTGCATAGAATTGAAGGACTTGTACAAAGCCCTTTCCTGGGTTTTCCAACCCTCAGCAGTAATAAAATTTTCGAGATTTTTGGATTTGACAAATAAAGCACGTCTAGTAGTTTTTGATGTTGCTGATTTTTTATCTACATAGCGGTTTTACTGAACTAAATGAATGAACATATGTACCATAATACAGAAAACTTTCCTTTAGCGCTACACAAAGCTAACAAAATTTTTTATATACATATTGTACAAAGCCCCTTTCTGGTCCCTTAAAGGTTAAAAAAACGTATTTTTACGCGGACAGTAGTTAACCAATCGCGATAAATTTCTAGTTTTCTCGTTCGAACTCTCGATGTCCTTCCAGAGACGCGATACGCTTACTCAGAAACAAATAAAAGTGGGCCGAGCGGTGGAAAGCGGGTGGCAATAAAAACAATAAAATAAAGGAAGAAGCTGGCGGCGCGGGCGGATAGCCGTGCCGGCAATAAATCTGTCAGCAGGATAAAATATGCATCCGGGGAAAACGGCGCGTCCCGTGCAATCAGGGCGCGAGACTGGAACAAATGTAGCCCACCGGGTGAACGTCGCTCGTTATCGGAAAATAGTTCTGCGGCTTCGATTCTTATTCTTCTTTTCTTCGTGGGGACATCCCCCCTCCTCTCGTTCGAGTAGCCACGGTTGTTACCTTGTAAAGATCTGTCGAGTGTCTCCGCTAAACCCTTTTCTCTCTCGCATCTCCGTCTCTTTTGTTAATCCAGTCGAAAGATAATCTCCCTTTTTTCTCTCTCCTCTCACATCCTTTAACCTTTCAACCGAAAGAAAATAACGACGAGGAAGTTTTCTCATCCGGAATTCGCGATTGGTCGCTTCTCGCTTATACACACCGCGATTATCGAAACGTTCCTTCGCGCGCAATCGCGAGAAAGAAAGTCCTTTCCGTACGATTTGACCTATTTTTCTAAGCTCACCTTCTTTTTTCCTCCTCCCCATGCCAGCCGCATACTCGTACATCCCCGAGTTTAAACAGCTTTGAAAGTTCGAAAAGCAGCACGAGGAGATTTATGGAATGAAAAGTGATTTTATTTCACGTCGAAAATCGTACCGAAAGATGAAGGTTTCGTTCACGTAAAGGAACGTAGGTATATACGTACATACCTATGGACATATGTAGATATATATAGGGTGTCTGCTTCCATGTAGTCAAGAGGAGGACTACATGTACACATCAATGAGCTGAATCGAAATGTCTAATACCGTTTTTCGAAATTCGACTTAGTTAACGAATTATTGGCTATCAAATATCGATTGGCCTATCTTTGTTAGTTAATAACTATTTAACTGAAACGAATTTCGAAAAATGGTATTAGAGATTTCGATTCAAATCATTGATCTGTACATGTAATCCTCCGCTTGACTATATGGAAGCGGACACCCTGTATAATAAAAGTCGATGTTGAAATTCGATAATTTAACGTGAAATTACCTTGGTAGATAGGAAAAATCTTAAGCGTCTCTCTAGATCGCGTTAGTGGATCTCAAATGCAAAGCGTTTCCTTTCGAGAATGGATTTCGCTTCGACCGAGAACGACGACGACAAATTCGAATGGTTGGTACGAACGAAGGGCTGTTATACCTCTCCCACTCTCTTCGTTCTAGAGTTTCGACGAAGATATATCCGACGTATTTGGTATTCAAATTCCTTGATGCATTACACGTTTTTCGATCTCTGGACCGGTACGGATGCTGCGCCCGTTATGCGATGGACGGCCGGCCCACTCGTTTCTCCGTGCACGTATTTCGCAGGCTTTGACCCCCGCAACTTCGATTAGGAATTCTATCGTGCGATGGACCGGATCGACCGAGAGAAAAGAGAACGGAGAGAGAGAGAAGGAAAAGGGCAGGATTTTACTTTGTTTTCGCGGTGATTTTCAGCGAGCGACAGATTGCGAGCCGACCGTCCCATTTGTTCGTTTCCTGTACGATTTCACCCCTCTTCGTCCCTCAGCTTTTAATATGGATGGACAAAATCGAAGGAGAGGTCTTAATGCAAGTGGGAGGAGGGACTCTCTTTCGAATTTATGCGTACGTGGACCAATCGGCATAATAGGGCTACCTTTTCTTCTACTATTTTTTTTTTTCTTCTTCTTCAGTCCTTTCTCCTCCCTCTCATCCTTCGTCTCTGTATTCTCTCTCGTCGTTTTCGTCGCACTGCAGCTCGTCGATTAACCGTCCGGACCGTAAAATTTTCGCTGCTTTTCCGAGAGCCTTCACATTTTTCGCCGGGACCGCTCGTTAATTATTATTTCCCTCGTCGTTCCCTTTCGTCACGCCCTACCTCCCCTTTTCTCTCCCTGAGTACTCTTGCGCGTCGATGCATCTCTCCTCTGATTTCTTCCACGCGAATATTTTTTTTTCTTCTTCTGCCCCGTTGATATTTCTCGTCGAGTTATCGAACATCGTGCTATGTGATTTACGATAATTTTATAATTTGTAGCTTTAGTTTTCAAGACAACGGATAATATCGGATGATAAATGATTTAAAATATACAGAAATGTATTTTTGTCCATTCGACGACTCACTAATTTAGAAGGTAAAAAAAGTGTTGCGTTATTAACGATATCGCGTCGCGACCGATATAATTCTTTGTGAAAAAAAAGGTCAAAATGCCGAGTTCATTCTTAGAACGTTGCGAAAGAAATTCTATTTTTATTTCTGCTCTTATTTAATCCTTCAATATACGTCAACGTTATTTTAGAGCACCGAATAACTCCGAATGCAGTTAGCTAACTGTAGACACATCATCGAACGGTAATGTACGAATCGTCGTGATCCGAATTTATTCTCATTGCGCTGGGAACTCGTACAAGCGAGTTTAAATGGAACGAGCAAAGGTCGAGACGTTCAACATTTCTATAATTCGTGCATTCAAGATTGGCAAGAGGGAAGGTACGATTGGCACATATAATTTCAAGGGATGATAGAATACATTCATGCAACGCTCGAGAGGGATACAGAATTGAAATTAATTAATGAAGCCCGAGCCATTTCTCAGAGTTGAAGAGGTTCTTTGCGACGTGCGCAAATAATATTTTTTAAAAGGATGAAACACGTCGATGATGCTGTGCCATCTTGACGACGACGAGAAGTCAAAGTCTTTAATATTTACCGCATTCATGGTTAGTTTCTTCCAAGGAAAAGAGATGCGAGCTTCTCATCTATCCAGGAGGATTCCTTTTTTCAGTGAAAAAAAATATTTTGAAAAGAACAGCGTCGTTCCCGACGACAGGTTAATTCATCGAATGAATAAGAAGCATTTCTTTGCGTTTTTTTATTAGAATTTCTTTGCTTTTGACGGTAAAAACGAATTTTAAGATTCTGTAATTTCACCATCTTCGAAATGAATCCTGCTTAACACGTTCCGTGCCGTGTGGGACGTATTCTCATTGAAAAACAAAGAATTCTTTACAAATGTATTGTAGAGTCAAATATAGGCAACTTCAAGTCACGTATACAGCGTTTATCTTAACGTGGGGCTAGTTGTCCCAATTTTAGGTTTTTTGTTTCTACAGATTTCTGTAGCTTATATTTTCGAATTTTTTGGTAACCATCATAAAGTTCAACTTCTTAGCAATACATGGAAATTTTTCCTGATGTATGCATCATGATTTTTGCCAAAATGGTCACCACCGCCGATTTCAATGTTTAATGGCTCATTTTAAAGACGAAAGCATGCAGAATACTGTCCCGTTGTCCGTTTTTCGATATCGTTGCGGAGTGTTGAAAAATAAATTTTTTAAGTGTCGGAGTATGGGTTGTTTTCAAGAGAAAAATTGCTGTAACTTTTTAACCAGTCATCCTATCGAAGCCACACTGCCATATTCGCAAAGGAGAGACTTTCCCCTTTCGAACGAGTACTTGATCGGGCAAATTCGAGATACTTCGATTTTTGACAAAAATCCTGATGTATGCATCATGATTTTTGCCAAAATGGTCACCACCGCCGATTTCAATGTTTAATGGCTCATTTTAAAGATAAAAGCATGCAGAATAATGTTCCGTTGTCCGTTTTTCGATATCGCAACGGAGTGATGAGATATTTCTTTTTTAAGTGTCGGAGTATGGGTCTTTTTCAACCTTCAAACTGCTGTATCTTTCCAACCAGTTATCCTATCGAACTGCGACTTGCGTATTTGTAAAGAAGCGACTTTTCTCTTTCCAACAAGTATTTGATCGGGCAAATTCGAGATGCATCGATTTTTCACAAAAATGCTGACCTATGCATCATGATTTAGAAAGAAGAAAGCATGCAGAATACTGTCCCGTTGTCCGTTTTTCGATATCTTTAAGCAATGATGAGAAATTAATCTTTTAAGTGTCGGAGTATGGGTCGTTTTCAAGCTTCAAACTGCTTTATCTTTCGAACCAGCTATCGTATCGAAACGCGACTTGCATATTCGCAAAGAAGAGACTTTTCTCTTTCGAACGAGTATTTGATCGGGCAAATTCGAGGTGCATCGATTTTTGACAAAAATCCTGACCTATACATCATGATTTTTGCCAAAAACTTAAAAATCTCTGCACCTGAATTTTGTATTATCCCATGATTATAAAATTACAAAAAACATCGGGTAAATCGAATAAAAGCTACTTTTCAAAATCTCAAAAAATTGTTGTGTGTGATGCCACCATGCCGCAGAGGGTTAATCGTAAAAGTGTGGATCGTATACGCTCCACGCGGCCTGAACGAAAAGTCTTCAAAAATCTGTGTGGCACGGAAGGTGTTAAAAAAATCTCGTTAGTAAAAAAAGTTGTCTAGTTTCGACGGAAATAGTATCTATCCCATTATCGATCCCAGACATTGAAATTGATCCTCTCGCATCAAAGATTCTTACGCACGAATCCAAAACTAGAAGGAGGTGAGGTGAATGATAACGGGAGTTGAATAGGGAAATCGGGAAGTAGTTTGATACGGCAACGGTTCGTAAAAGGCGTCTAGTCTCGCGTTCGCGAGTTGCATTATCGGGTACAACACGACGAGTCGCGGGTTTGCAAGTTAATGCATGTTAAATCGCTCGAGTAGAATCGACTGGTGTATGTACATAATGGAACGTAACAGGGTTCACGAGCGAGGGATGCTTGCCACCGTTGCTGCTATCGGAGAGGGGTTGCTACGGATAAGGGTAGGGGTTGGTCCGTGACATTATTGCCAGATACGATGTGCGGGTGTTCAGGAGATAGAAACAATGAGCATCTCTCTCTCTCTCTCGTTGGAGGGTCGTTGTATCTCGGATAGCACGAGAGGAGAACCTAGTGAAGCGAGAGGAGGAAGAGATAAAAGTGAAACGGGGTGTGAGAACGCTTTCGACACGTGTGACCAGCGGACGTCAGTGTTAATTTCGTGGCCCCGTTATGCAAATACTCGTGCAACCCAAGTAAACCCTACCGCTACCCTAGCGAAGTTGAAACCGATACGACATTATCCGTCTTCTTAATTCTTCTTGATCATAAAATAGCCTATCAAGTTTTTTCTATCACTATTTATCGTTCACCCAGATATACAGGGTGTCTGGTGTCCAATGATTTGAGTCGAAAGTCTCATACTATTTTCCGAAATTCGGCTAATAGGCTAATCACGGCAAGCAGTGACATGTAACGTTGTTTATTGTGGATTGTTCCTCCTACTGCTTCGTTTCTTTATTAGCTGCAAGCTCAAGTAAACCGCCTTTTTTCGCTAATCGTCGTAATTGGCTGATCTTTCTTAATTATTAACTCGTTAACTAGGTCGAATTTCGAAAAATGATATCACACTTTTCGACTCGAGTCATCGATGTGTACATGTAGTTCTCCGCTTGGACACCTGGAACCGGACACCCTGTATAGATACTCTATATTCCCCATCTATATCTTCTCTCTCTCTCTCCATCGTTCAGTAGAAAATCAATACACGCAAATAACGAGGAGTGGCTTAACGAAGAGAGAGAAAAATGGAGGTCCAGCGATCGGTTTTCGATCTTGGAGGTTACAGTTCGAAGTTCGTGCATGGAACGGAGAGCGCGCATGACATGCAAATTGCTTTAATTTATACGGGTCCCGTTGTTTGGCCAGGTTGCCGACTGCAGGCCAGATTGGGGCGGTTTGGGGCCAGCGAACGTGCCCGAGCATCGCTCGCCACGCTTTACAGCGCGCTCGGTCACCGCGAGACTCGAATACCACCATTTACGGGAGCGTGACTGCTAACGTGGCCCACGCACTCGCGCGCGTGCCTGCCTGTCTCTGCCTACGTTGCGTACCTACCTGTTTCACCCTCGCACTACGCGCTAACCACCGTGACTAACCAGCCCGGTTACATCCCTGGGCAAATTTTGTGCGAATGAGTACAGTGGCCTTAAACGGATACTCTTGACTACGGATTTGTGAGATCTCGTTTATGTCTCGCACTGTGCTTGGTGGTGGAATTTGAGATAAGGAATTGCTGGATTTAAGTAGAAGGAGGATGACACTTAAATGAATTTGAGAAAATATTTTATTAATTATAGCGAGACTGGTCTATGTTCTTTATTTTTCGGATGTTTATAGGGGAGACCGGGGCATGTTGATACAATGCAATTATTAGGACACTGAGTATATGTATTTGAAGTCTTTTACTTCACATTTTATTAGAAGAGAGCAGACGTTTATGGACTATGACATTAGCACTTTTTATTCATATTTTTCGTTTTCACGAGCAATATTGGTGATGCTATATGAAACTTTATATCGTAAATTAACGTGTCGTCTCATTGACTCATTCGAAGATAAGATAATTTGCCCCACAGTGGGACAAGTTGATACATTTTGCCTACCTCGCATAAACCTTCTCCAATTCTTTTTGTTTTTATTTTTTTAAATCTAAACTTTTACTATATAAAGAGAAAAGTTCAAAGTATATTATACCATATGTTTCATTTGATAATTAATTCATATAAAAATTACAAAAATTAAAAACTAGAAAATGCATCAACGTGCCTCGGGTAGCGAAGAGGGGAGAAGAGCGAAAGAATGCAAAGAGCCGACAAAGCCGTGGCGTTACGAAATATAGGTCTCTTCCTGGAATATATCCGCTACTGGCTTAATCAAAACATTCTACAGGCTTCATCAAAATATTCTGTCTACCTTCTTGAATAACAAAGTCATGACATTCGTCATTTATCATTGCAAAGTCATGACATTGTAAAACACGTTTGAATATATCTAATAAATGATGCAATAAGGAAAACGATAGAAAGACAAATGGGTAACTCGCTTCGGCCGTGCATAAAAAACAAGCTTTTATCATTCTCTGCAACGTATTTTAGTCATATCGTTTCTTATCGATTCTTCGATAAGAATAATGATAAAATTGTTATTCCTAATGGGACATCGTTTCTACGTCCCGCTTTTATAATCTACGTTGATGATTCATCTCACGAAGGCGTTTTATCGGGCGGCGCGCCATTCGGTCGACCGAATCATTATTTATCGTCGTTAATCGTCGATCGTATTATGAATTCACGCGCGTCACGAACGTAATTTTCTATTTTAACGAGCGATAACGGAGAGAGAGAGAGAGAGAGATCGAAATAGGGATGATTTTTCTCTCGCATTTGAATTTCTACGAACGAGGAAAAAGACTTATCAATGTATATTTATATACCTTTATAAAAAGGAGATATCTTCGAGTCTAAACGAGGCGAGTACTCGAGATTGATTTTAATCGTTCCTTCGAATGCGTAATACCTTCTCAAGCTCGTGCATATCGATGAGAATACCGATGATGCCGTTGCAAGAGCTTTTTATCGTCCCCTTTCGATGGATACCGAGCTCTACCTTTTGCATAATTCATAGTATAAACAGCGTCACCGAGCCGCGAACCGGACGAGCAAGGATTCGTAATATCAAAGAAGGGTGCGTTAAGGGAGAGAAAGAGAGACTGTGGGAGGGTTGAGAGAGAACTCGAAGACCTCTCGTAACGACGCAAACTCGTGGAAAAGATAGGAAAAGCTTTCTGGGTGAATTCGAGTTCTAGAAAGAGAACGATGTGAAAGAAGAAGAAGTTTGAAACATTTGGCGATGCGTATTCCTAATGGAAGCAGGTCGTGCCATCGTTGGCCGTTTCTCGATGGTTTTATATGAATTTCAAGTTCGAGGGCAAGATTCTATGAGAATGCTATTTCCAGAAGGATATACAGGGTGTCCGGTTTCTGGTGGTCAAGCGGAAAACTATATGTTCATATCAATGATTTGAGTCGAAAAGTCTAATACCATTTCCCGAAATTCGGCTCAGTTAAATAGTTATTAACTAACAAAGATAGGCCAATCGATATTTGATATCCAATAATTCGTTAACTAAGTCGAATTTTGAAAAATGGTATTAGACATTTCGATTCAAGTCATCGATGTGTACATGTAGTCCTCTGCTTGACAACCTGAAACCAGACACCCTGTAGACTAATTATCTTTGGACCCGTTAAGAACGTCGTAACTATATTTTAATTAAATCTCCTGGAAACGATTCGTTCGATTCGATAAGCACTTTAGCCTTGCACGTGAAACGTACGCAGGATAAGCAATAGTCATTGACCGCTATAACGGAGAAGCCTATTAATAATTCCCTCTATTAATTACCCAACTGTCCATCATCTCGTGTACACGGGTTTATCGGATGACAGCGATATCACGATATCCGTATATGCGAAGGAGGATAGTACTTCGAGAGGTTACTTTGACAATAGGATACTTCGATAAGAGGATTAAGATCATATACAATTGCTGAATTAACAGATTTACGAAAATATATCTAAGGATATAACCCCCTCGAAGAAATCACTCGCTCTTATCGTAATCTTTAAGCAGGGACTTATTTCACGAGGCTGGAAAGATTCGATTCGAAGCAAGTACACACGAAATACCATAAAGATGAGGAAGTTTGGGGTCTATGAAAAGCGTCGACTTTATAAAAGACACGAAATTATGATCTTCCGATGGAAGTCATTCTTTTAGGTATCGGTCGGGATATAGTAGTTGCTAGACTGGTAGTTTACAGTCTCGCGAGTACTTCTACCTCCACTTCTTCGAAACGTGGTGGCGCGTTCGCGATATGTCACTTTTATTTATAGGCAATTTCGAATAACTTTACGATCGTCGTCGGCCGTCGTCGTCGTCCTCCTCCTCGACTTTATCGCGCGTGCCACTATACGAGCCTATTTTCCTCCAGTGAATTTTTGCGAAAATCGAAAAATTGATAGTTCCTACCTTTTGCCCGGTTCGAAGAAACTCCATCCCCTCTTCTCGCTCGCGTGCACGCGGGAAGAGATCGAGAGATAGGGTAAGGTGGGACGTGGGCCGCGTACGTAGAGAGAACGCGGTGGAACGCGTGATTTGTGAGATACCCAAGGTGATCGCGAACCGTGCCAGTAAAAGTGGAGGAGAAAGAGGAGGGTGAACGGAAAGGTGGCTACGTCGTGAACCAAGCTTCCACCTTCGATATTTCTTCGGTTTCCTGAGAGTCGAGACGAATGGTTCGAACCAGGATGAAACTCACCCTCTTTCTTCTATTTTCCCTTGCTCTACCATCTAGATCCTTTAGCTACCGTGAACGTAAACTTTAGGAATCGGCAGCTCTTCTTTCCTTTCATTTGGTAAAGATCGGAGTACTTTATTTCACTAGGATCGGGGAGATAACGGGGGTCAGGTATAAAGAAAGAGAAGTATTTAATAACCCCTGAAGGTCTTTATTAATCGACGTAAACCGTTGTACGTATCTCGATTAGTCGAAATATTTCTGAGAGCATTCGTGGCATGTGGTGTAATATTGCCACGTGTAGATCACATCCCAGCAAGTACACGAGGGCGGTAGATGCCTACCGGGGTAGTGGTACCGGTGGTGGTGCGATGCTGCCGACTATGGTGTTCGTGGTACAGAAGGAATACGACTGGGTGGTCGGAGATGGTAGTGGTTGGGCCGTCCAGCGGTAGTTTAATACATGCTATGAAACGGCACCTAGCCGGTATAACGCGTACGACGATACTATGCGGCGTTACAGGAAGTCTCATAAATTATACGGCACACGCTGCCACGTTGCTACACGTAATGCGAGGATCTCGAGATAAAGAATTCAGTTTGCGAGAGAAGCTTGGAACGACCTCAAATATACAATTATTAGCACCTGCTGTGTAATCAAAAGGCATCGTTTATAATATTATTACCACGCGTGGTCCAAATCTTAAAGAAACCTAGTGATGGATCCAAGACAAGAATAGGACATACTTGTGCTGTTTTGATCTTGACAATCAATTTCTCATCATGATTCTTATAAGATTCTTGATATTTCCATATTGTCTATAAATATTTATTTACTACATTTTGAAAAATTGTATAAAAATTATTGAAAAATATGTTTCTTAACCCTTTTAGTACCGAGGCGAAAAACGGGCACCTATGCGAAGATAACAGGACGAATTTGATGAATCTATTAAGGTTCTGGGTTTTAGGGTTTAAGAGGGTTCTTTAGGTTTCTTTTTTTACCAACATAAGATTTTGATATTGTAATTACAGATATCAAGTTTTTTTTGTCTTGATCTCGAAGTCCAAGTCTCACCTTGTCTTGATTTTATAAAGAACAAGAAATTGGTAGTCTCACCATCCCCCAACTAAAAAAACCAGGCACAGCTTCTCAAAAGACTGAAAAACAATTCCCTGTAGAAATAAGGCTTTGCAAGGAAATCGAATTAAAAGCATCAACCGAGCGAACCTAACGCGATTTCCTCTCTCGACCGCTCCGAAAAAGGTGTCCTTGTACGCGTTCCGTCTACGAGGAAATGACCGAGGCTCGTAACATCCGGTCGTCGGATACGCGTTATTTCCTACGAAGGAAGGAAAGACGGTCGCTGGTTCCTTGAGAACGAGAAATGGAAGACCACAGACGGAGCATCGTTCGTCCTTTACAAAGGAATTTCGTCTTCTTCGGACGGAAATACGGCGTGTCGAGTGTTGGTGCAGATACTGGCACACTCTCAAAGAGGTAATATCCGTCCCAAGGAACGATTTTGGCTACGGTCGAACGCGCATTGTTCCACCAACTACCGGTTTGATGCCGGGATCCCTGACGATATCGTCGGTCGCGTCGAGTCTAACGACTAAACTCTGCTAATGATTTTATATGTTGAAAGTGGCTCCCAGTTCGCGATAATGCTCTCGATAGCCGGTAAACCATTTTACGCGATCGTTTTCTCGTAAAATCGACCGTGACGTTGCTTGGCTTTTGGTCATTTTTAGCCAGGTGAACGTACAGGGTGATATCGAAAGATCACAAACTTTTAATTAGCTCGTAAGTCAGAGGTGAAGTTAATGATATTCGTTAAAACTGCGAGGTATTACTCGAAAAAAAAGTGGCAAAGAAGCTGCTGCAAGCAAAAGAGTTAGGTATATAGAGAGAGAGCAAAAGTGATCTCGTACGAAATAGAATCCACTTTTACGCGTTTAACCTTCTCTCCCACGAGTTCATACCCCCTGCTGTACGCCGTCTTCTAATTTGACATATTTCACTGCGGTATTTCTCCAGTTATTTAATAGCAGTATACGCGAACCTTCACACTCGCACGACGTTATTTGATACGAGGGATCTACTTCCCTTCGCTCATTTCTCGCCTCTTGGCTTCCGTGTTATTTCATCGTCGAGCGAAACTAGTCGGATAATTAATTAACTTTTCGTTCCATCTTCACGTTCCTCTTGTTGAATTCTCTTTGATTTTGTAATAGCGAGTGTTTCGATTATCCAGGAATTTAGGGTCCCTTGTTTGTCTAGAAAGAAATGTAATACAAGATTCTATCATCTTGGAAAACCCCATCACACCCTTTCATCCTTATCTTTCATTGTCTTTGTTCGTCGATAGACTTATCCCAAGTTCGTCCAAGTAGCTGGAACAAGGCACGCATTAATTATACGATTCGTGTCGTCGAGGTGTATTAACTTTACGTGCCAGGGTAATTACGTTGTTATTGCTGGTAGGTCGTGACCAGTGGTGGTAGAGTCCACTCTTTGGTATTACCGTTGCAGGCAATAGGGATCTCGTGACTAACGCGTTGTGTCGTACGCCTGGCGATCGTTAGAAACCTTCTACGTGCTGTATCGCTTTGGCTCGCTACACTTTTTCCGCCAATAACGCCTCGAACGGAACTTTTACTCTCATGGTATACAGGATGTAGGTATATAGGTATGTGTAGATATATATTTTTATACATATATAGTTTTAGTGAGTTTTACCTCCTGTTGCCGGTTCTTTCTCTTCTTCTTTTACTTTCTGGTAACACCAAGCCAACCAGCCAGCCGGCTGACCTGTGTGTGCTTTTCTTGGAAGAAAAGTGCCTTTTCTCGTTACGCCAAAGTACCGGGGACAAAAGGCTTGCGACTTCACTTACCGATAGAAAAGTACTACCGCGAGGCCATTGTAAGGTGTAACAATACTTATTTCGCTGGCCAGTCGCGACGAATTTCATCGTCACCCGTTTCTGAGAATGCCTTGCGCGAGCTCCTCTTTGTCTTTCAAAAGAACAGACAAGAATTTTCTTACAATTGTAATAACAAAGACATCAAACGTAATCCCTTCAATTGATATCAAAACTATCTTTGATCTCCTAAATCTCGTAGTTTTTCATCCCTACAAAGGGAAGTCCTTTGATTGTGGCTAACCGTAATTCGAAGTGTTGCCTGGTCGTCTTCTCGGTGCTCCCTTAAGTGCGTTTTCCGCGTACCTGGATGGTTTGCATCGCGTTGCAGCGAAAGGCTTTTACACTCCCGTTGCAGTGACAAGCGACACGAAAGCATAATGAGAGAGAGAGAGGGATACCTACGTCTACGCTTCGTACGTTTGCCTCGTCTCTTCGAAGGAACACAGAGACGGGCCTTGGACAAAGCTCTCTCTAAGCTGTGTGTATCCCTGTGTCTTTGTATGTGTAAACGTGAGAGAGAGAGAGAGACAGAAGCTTTGATCGCTTCTGGTAGTCCCATGTATACGGCAAATGCACTAGTACATACGTGTGGCTTGCTACGCGCCAATACGAACAGGAAGATAGTAAGGGAGAGAATGCTGGAAGGAGAGGGAAAACAATGAAGGTGGTGTTTCGTAGCCCGGTATGATCTTACCTTCGTGTGACACAGTGTAAATACTCTATTTAGTTAGCGGTGAGTCGTCGTTTCTGCCTTCTACAATTTCATCGCAGTGGCTTCGCTTTTGTAGCACGCGTAGAATCGCAAGGAATTTCACGTTATATGGAATTTCCCTTTCTCTCATGCTTGGCGCGTTTACTTTGCTCTCGAGCTAATGTTATTAACTTTCGAGGAATTTCAATCGATATTATCGGTTTGCAGGAAACGTGCATCGCGTGTTCCAATTCCGGTATATTCTTTGGGATTTTCGTATATAGGGTGGCCGGTTCTAGGTGTCCAAGCGGAGACCTACATGTACACATCAATGACTCGAGTAGAAAAGTCTAATACCATTTTTCGAAATTTTACATATTTAACGAGTTATTAGTTAACAAAGATCAGCCAATTACAGCGATTAGCGAAAGAAGGCGGTTCACTCGAGCTCGTAGCTAGGCAAGAGTTGAAGCGAAAGAAGGAGTACCTAATCCACTATAAACAACATTACATGTCGATGGTCACCGTGATTGGCCAATCTTTGTTAGTTAATAACTATTTAACTGAGCCAAATTTCGGAAAATAGTATTAGACTTTTCGACTCGAGTCATTGACGTGCACATGTAGTTTTCTTCTTGGACATCTGGAACCGGACACCCCGTACATCGATAAACCTTTTTTCTTCCGCACGGCATGGTCCACGTGGCGAACGTCCAAGACAGACATTAGCCGTAAAGATAAGCAGATTCGCCTGCGTAGGAGGAAAAGAAGAGAAGAGTATCGTACTTGATATACATCGTGCCATTGTTTATTCTCAGCCCACGTTCCTCCTATTCGTATACGCTGGTGCAGTTCCCTCGTCGTTTGCTGAAGCGTGCAAAAGTCAAGTCGAAATACGTACGACGTTCATCCTGCATTATTTCTTATTTTTCTCCTGCGGATTGTGTGTCTTTCGAAAGGGGCGAGTTCTTCTATTGGAAAACAATTTCACGATTCGCGATGCGAATTCGATGCGTCTGGACTCTCTTTTTCTTCCTATTTTTTCGAACGACGTATAAACGGAAGAAGAAATAGAAAAGGAAAAAGAGAATTAAGTAGAATGTTTTATATAATGTTTTTCTTTGAATTTCATTAACGTGACTGGAGCACCTCGGCAAAGCAAACTCTCAAACGTAAAGGAGAGAGGCAGAAGGAGGTGCTCGAGAACAACTAGTTGCAAATGATAAAATAACAGGGCTCGTTTCGAGGCTCTCGCTCATCCACTCGGTTAATTACAATGAGGACTCGGTATTGTTTGTAGACGAGTGAAATTCACTAGCAGCATTTTCCTTTCTATCTTGCTACGATTACGCCTAAGACCAGTCGCATTTTTCTTTCTTGCTAGTACAACATTTTTCTAAGTTTTTTTTAAGGTCAAATTTGATTTCCAGATTTTCGTGCAAAGAAAATATCCCTATGTCAAGATCTACTTGCTTGGATATTTTCAAACGCAAGATCTGGAACGTGTTAGGGAAACATGCTTCTCGATCTCGTCGAAGCTTACCAACTCTAGCACTCTTTTTCACAGCCCTCTCCATCCAGGGAGGAATTTATTTTCACCGTCGAAAGTACCATCGTAAATTACTTCTTTAAAGTGGTTAGATAATGTTCTCAAATCCACACCGCGAACTTGCTACGTACATCAATCCTCCTTTCCCTTACTATTTTCTATCCCATAACAATCGCGTTAAGAACCATGCATTTTAAATGAGAGAAAAAAAAATTGTTTTAAATTATGGCAAAGGGTAACAAAAAGAGGACATAATTGAAAAACTTTTTATTCGCCTCAAAAAATTGAATATGCTCCATTTTTACAGAAAAAAAAGTTGACATCTTTTGTCACGACGCGCAAAAATCGCAACCGCATAATTCTCACGTCATTTCCTCGGACACAACGTTAGCCCCTTACGAAGGGGTTCCAACATCTGCCACGACCCTTTTGCACCAGACCTGAACATAATTAAAGGTATTATTCTCTTCGTCGGTCGACGTACGCCAAGCGACAATGTCCTTACGCGCCATGGCAATTTCCATTCTCCTCTTCTCTCTCTTCCAGTCCCCTCTACTGTTTGTACATTACATCAACGTGTTCCTGGTAGTTACAGTTTCTCGACAATGTCCTCGCTAGGACGAGTGGCAGGAGTACCACGAACGCGTAGAATGTTTAAGCGTGTGAGTAAGAGAGGGAGAAGCAAATACCTCTATTGTACCGGAACCCTCTTACTTCTTCCCATTCAACCATCTCTAGCTCACCAATAGGGGTAACAGGTGGAAGGATTTCCTTGAAAGGGAATTACATAACCGGAGAACCGCAAGTGCCTACGTATCGACGAACTCTGGACCAAAGGCGGAAATTAGATCGTTTACTTTCTTCTTCTTTTTTGCTTTTACCATTTATTCCCTCGACGAGGGAGAATCGTATATGTTTCTCCAAAGAAAAAGGATACCACGATAAATGGTCGTTCGAGAATAACGGTAAATCGATTTATTAGTAATTTATTAGTTTCCTTCGTTGATCAGAATTTTATTAGAAATTATTTGGACGACTCTTAAAACTACTCGAATTTAATCCCTATCGATCTATTACCTAGAGATAAAAGGTAATAAGACGGAAGAGATTTCGCAGAGGAATTCGCGTCGTTCGAACGGCCGGGTGATCTTCCCGCTTTGGGTAAATTTATGCGGACACACGTTGTCGTTCCTCGTTATCCGATAGACCGTAGAGTAAGGATGGAAATTAGGAGCGGTACAAAGTTTGATAATTAAGAGAACAGGAGCGAACACTCGGTAGAGTGGTTCGTAAGTTACGTTGGAATACGTGCGGGGCTTAGCTTCCGTTGCCTTCATGTATACACACTTGTATGTATTAACGCACGCTCCCACACTGCTTTTCATTCACCTTCGTCCTTTAGGCAGATCACCCCTCTCTTTACCTTCGACCTTCGATCCCCAAGTCTTTTAGTCTCGTACGGCCTCCTCTCCTAGGACTAGGCTAATACCTGCTCCCATCCTCTTAAGATATCTCATTATCGTTAAGAAGCTTTCCGCGTAGGACGTAAACTCTCCGCAAGTATAAAACTAGATCGGATTAAAACTTAACGCGAATCCTTCGTATAACTCTGCATTCTTAAGGCTGTTCACCACCCAATACGTTTTTACGATAACTCTCCTGGTCACAGTTTTTGACCGATTTTGACGAACAAGGGCTTATTCGAAAGCTGAAAGATTTATTATGAAGATGATCTTTTTGAAATTTTCAAAAAAGTTTTTTTTCATCATACGTCTTTTTCAGATGCGTTTTTTGCCAAAAAATAAGTATTTATTGAAAATTTGTAAAAGATCATCTCCCTCAGAAATTATTCAGCTTTCGAATAAGCCTTTGTTTGGCAAAATCGGTCAAAAATTGTGACCAGGAGAGTTGTTGGCGCAAATCCCGTTTTTGGACGTTTTGGACGAATCGGGCCGAAATTGTCCAAAAACGGGATTTGCGCCAACAACTCTCCTGGTCACAATTTTTGACCGATTTTGCCAAACAAAGGCTTATTCGAAAGCTGAATAATTTCTGAGGGAGATGATCTTTTACAAATTTTCAATAAATACTTATTTTTTGGCAAAAAACGCATCTGAAAAAGACGTATGATGAAAAAAAACTTTTTTGAAAATTTCAAAAAAATCATCTTCATAATAAATCTTTCAGCTTTCGAATAAGCCCTTGTTCGTCAAAATCGGTCAAAAACTGTGACCAGGAGAGTTATCGTAAAAACGTATTGGGTGGTGAACACCCTTAACGAAGTACGAGAGAACAGAGAAATTTTCTCTTCGACGTATCGATCATTCTTCTTTCTCTTTTTTAATAGCTCGCGAGTAAAAGTTGGAATTAAAGTTAAACGGGTGACTTCTCGTTCGTTTCTTTCCCTCTGCCTGCCAGACGAGCTTCTGCCACAAGCTCCGATTACTGCAAGCACGAGATTGCACTTTCACCGTAGAACTCCGCCACGTCGAGAGCCATCCAACGTAGCGTTGACTTTGTGCAATATGAGCGCCGCCGGAATAAGAGGCGCGCGATACGACGGTGAAACTATTTTGTAGGAAGATTCGTTCGGGGAAATTCGACGTAAAAGAGGGAGTGGAGGAGGGAGAGATAGGAAAGAGGTCGAAATGGTAACCAAGATAGGAAGCTTACCTTGTAACGGAGCATCTCATTTCTACCATTCTCGACCTCGATTTTACTACAATTATTTCTACATTTGCATTTAGGTATTTATTACCAATTAGTAAGTTCTGCATATTTCGTTGTGATGAATTCAAGACATAATTGTCTTGTCTTGAATTTTTACAATCGTTTGATCTTGGCAATCAATTTCTTGTCTTGATTCTTAATATTTTAATATTATCTGTAAATATTTATTTACTTCATCTTGATTTATTATTTTTTTTAAATACAAATTATTGAAAAATGTGTTTTTTAAATATACTGGTCATAAAAATTAAAGGAACAAGAAAATTCCTGAAATTTTTAGGTCATTTTTTATGTCCCTATATATAAATTTACAATTACATGATACCCATATAATTATAATTACCTCCATATAATTGTAGTTTCAGGTATCAAGAATCTTGATAGATTTTTTTAGTCTTGTCTGTCAAGATCAAATTTTTGTCTTACCATCCATAACTAATATTTCAATAATATTATACGAAAAAGATAATAAAAAACATATCATTTTAACATTTTTATTAATTTCCTGTTCCAGGTGATACACGGTGTTCACATCGAGCCAGCCCACGAAGTGAAAAAGCGTAGCATAAGTCAGCCGCTTCGTATCCTTCTCTCGTACGACGAGAGCGTCTTCAGGTGAGCATAACCATCATAAAATCGTTTATCCCGTTCGTCGAGCTCTACATAAATATCTATGAGGTTCGTTAAACGACGTACACGATGATTCCCGTAAACGTACGTCTTTCCGATTGGGATTTCAAATACTGCAAAATGTTGAAATCGAATTTTCCTTCCTACGAACAATACGACGCTGCCCTTTGAACGCTGCTGTTGCGTTGAAACGTTTTCCGTAGTACTCTTGTTTTAGGAAAATTACGTTTTACGCTCGAACGAGGATGGCTTTACTTTTGTTCGAGATCCGTTTCAAGCAAAATCTATTCCTTTCTCGTTAATGACATTCGTTATCGTTTGATTCTCGGTCGATTGCACGTTTATATTGTATTTTGAGTATAAGCTTCGTGGTTGGTATAATCGGTCGAGAAAAGTAGAATCGATAAGGATAGATTTTCGTGCGGAGATTAAATCGAGAAGGATAGAGAAAGCTCCCTTTTTCGTGTAATATATAGAGGTACTCCGTGATCTATCTTCGTAAGTTATACAAACGAGCTCCCGAGCATTCTTTCGTTAATTTATGAAGCAATTAAATTTATCTTTCTTTAGCTTAATTGAAGGGTCTTTATATCTAGGAGATATCGCGGTCTACGAAATAAAAAGGCATTGTTCTTCTAATCATGAAATTTTCTCGAAGATTATTCTACATTTTCGAGTACCTTGGTCTTGTTTTGTCACACGAGATGCTAGGCGCTTAATTACGTTACGAGCTGGATGCGTAAATTAAATGCCGTCGGTATTTCACGTCCCTTCGTCGACGTAATTTCGGTCGTTGCCAAGAGATACGGTTTTGCACATTGTCGACTATCGCATTATGAAAGTTCCTTCGTTTCTGCTCATTGCCAAGCTTCTTATAAAGCTTGCTATACTCGTGGCTTTTTACGTCGCCTGCAGCGAACTACCGAACGTAACGTAAATGATCTATACCTTTAGGATAAATTTTTTCCCCTTTGGGAAAAAGTTTCGAACGTTATCACGGTTTTCCTGATCGAGAAAGTCTATCAACCTTGCTATTTACGTCGAGTCCTTAACGAACATTTTTTTACTTGCAAAATATAGGATACATCTATGCAAGGGTTAAAGCGGTAAGCACTTCAGCCTTCGTTCGGTAACTTTTAACTTCTAGGACGAGTTCGCGCGCAAGTTCAGCGGTTACTAAATGCTTTCGTAATACACGCGGAAAGTTTCGTGCGGTACGGGCTCTCCAGCTTCTACCGCATTCATCGCCAGTCCGACGTTTTCACATACATAAACAAGAACACGAATAATCCTTGCGCGATCCTAACGAAAAGCAGAGAGAGACCAATCTACTCGCATCGTCGACTTTCACCTTTTACCGCGATTAATATCGAAATTACGGGATCGTAAATGGATCACATAACCTGGCCAAAATTATCTGATGCATCGAATGTCAAATTTTCTTTACTATAATATTAATTAATGACAAATTTTAGGGTGTTGGGAAAAAAAAAATTTTTAAGAAATATCGACGTGTTTCTTACTAAATAAAAAACTGTGCTATCTTTTCTGTTATTTTTATTATTTTCAGTATATTTTATATTATTTTGTATTAAATTTTATTTTGTTTTATTGTTACTTTTTTCTATTATTATTTTTGCTACACTTGTATCTATACGGACATTCGCCCACGATATTTAATAAACGCACTATTCTATTCTATTCTAAATTAAAACTGGGAAACTCCTAAAAAAATCCGACAACCTTCAAAACAGAATATATTGTATTAAAATAAGTTAAGTAATTAAATTAAATTAAATTAAATTAAATAAACAAAGTAAGTAAATTATAGGTATAGAATCCATGACGAACATAAACCACTAAACACTATAAACTATTTCACAAAAAGATGAGGTATGAGACAAAAACAAAAAAACACAATTAAATAGATCAGTCATTTATAGTTTTGGCCAACTTTTTAATTTTTTTTTTTAACCAATGTCCAACATTCAGCGAGATCTCAGGAAAGAGTAAAAGACACTACGTAGATCGTATTCTTTCGGTGTACGCGCTCCGAGATATACTCCGGACGAATTTTACAAATTGCTTCTACGAACACGTCTGGTGATTTACAGGCTCCGGCCGACATTGTAGGCCGGTCACGCGACTCGGCAGAATTATCCGTAGTTCCGTAGGATGAGAAAAGCGTGAGAGCACGAAAAGATTCGCTACCACGAAAGATTTGTCTTTTTTTCGGTAGTATACACTAAACTCGACGTGAAATTCATTTCTTTCTCTCCCATACGCACGTCCCGTTTCGTTATCTCTCATCTTGTTTCTCTTTCCAGATAACTCGAACATAACGTAATGATAATAACGATTTAACCGAGCACCGTTATCGATCGATATATTCGTGTATAGGAAGCTCGAGGCATTTCACCGCGGGGAAGCTTTTAAACTCGATTATCGACACGCACGTACATATACACGTACGCGTATTACAAGCGTGCGTTCGAATTTTCCTTTTCGTTCGATCGTCCCATCTCTTCTCATCCAGGCAGTACACGCAGCCCGTCGGCATCGCACGATTAATCACGTTCTCTCGTTACTGATAATTAATCCCGTGTCGCTCGTACGGTGAATGAGGAAAAAAGGGAATGAAATTAACCGAGTACGGGAGAATTCATCGATATATATATATCGCACTACTCGCGTTCGTCGTCTATCGACTCGCACTTCTCTCGTGGGAGTCGATCTGAAAATTTCATCGCGCAGACTCAAAAACTTGGCCGAGAGCCACACCAACCGCAATGTCTCTTTCCACTCGCGTGCGAAACTTCGATCGGTAGTGACGTTTATAATACACGTTTCTCGATCGAATTATCGATGTGGACTATGTTACTATTCATTTCTTTCTTTTTTTATCAATTTCATCTAATATTTATATCAATATATCTTCTGTAGTCTAGCATTTTTTAAATATAAATTAATTGCTTTCCTTATGTACCACAACGGATCATCTTAGCTATCCTACTTGCTTTATGGTATTTTGTAGGGTAAACCTCCTAGTAACTGGCCACTTTAGCACTCCGGCCAGTTCACGTTAATGTTTTGTCAAAATGGGTCACAATATTAATATTTTTGCAATACCTATGTATAAAATAAATCCTCTTTTATAGATTTGAATTATTATTAAGTAAAACAAAAGAATATTGGGTATATAAATTTGAATTGTTTGAAAAATAACAGTACTCCAGTAGTAACTGGCCACACAATTGAATTACTGACAGTCATTAAATTAGTAATTGGCCACGTTATACAAGTATCATTTGGACATTAAGAAATCAAGGTACATCACAAAAATTCATAGGAACTTAATCCAAGTGGCAGAAGTATCAAGTGGCTAGTTTCTGAACGTGGCCAGTTACACCTCGTTTTACCCTATCTTCATTCCTATTTTTCTATTCTATGTCACTAAAGGGTTTATCCCGTATACTTAATAATGAAATGAAATCAATAGAGTATAGATTTATATTGATATAGAACACGGTAGCGTGTCGCCTAGTTTGCTTAATGGTCGTAATTTATTCCACCGTTTACCGTAAGACGGATCGCCAACTATTCTATTTTAAAGCTGGTTTAGATCACAAATGGAGAATTGTACTCTATCGTGATAGAGGTCGAATGGTCGTGTCTTTCCATCCTCTTGCTCGTTTTATATAACGTTTCATGCGTCGTTAAATAAATCCAATTACCTGCTTCCTTAGACGAGGGGTGGGTTAATTAAAGTCGAGCGAATATTACGAAGGGTGAAATACAAATAAAGTTTGAATTTCGTGTCGGTGGGTGAAGGAAAGGCAAGAGTTGGATTCGAAAAGAGAGAAGAACTTCCTCGAAGAGTCGATCGATTTGGAGCGTAGCTTAAATGCCGTAGTCCTCGTTAGTCTCTTCGATCGAAGAGTTAGCGAACGAACGGAATTCAATGGATCCGACGGAGGATTGCCAATTTATTATATTCCTCTTTGGAAGTAATGCGAGGCACGGATAGAAGCGCTTAACTCTCGACACAAAGTGCAACGAGGGGATGGCGTGTGCACCCTTCACGGGCCGCGAACTTTCGCGTTAATACCCAAAGCGAACGATGCGAGCTCTTCGACGCAAATTGCGCGTAATAGAATTTCGCCGAGGGAAAAGAGTGCTCTTTTCTCTCGTTCTTTTCGTAGAAGTCGGAAAAGCTCGTTTCACCGGGCATTAACTTCGACGCCGCGAAATAGAATCGTTTTATTCCGTGATGTTGCCGATGGTCGATGTGTAAGAGTCGGTGTGTGTTTTTTAAACGTTGGTAGGGGAGATCCTCGTACCTTGGGACACCTTGTAGGAGAAGAATAAAAGAGCACAGTTTTAAAAAAAAGAGCAAAAGTACTAAAGAAAATAAATAAACAATAAGATATCTATCATTAATTGTTGTTTCTTTCTTTATGTATGGTATCTAATAAAAAAATCTCCAAGCAATAATTCGTTCAACATTTGTTCGAAAACTACTGTGTAAATGATAGTCGCTCTTTCATGCCCATTGGGACAAACTCGGTTACTTGACATTATTGTCTTGAGGAACTATCACAGGAGTCTTATATTTAGTATGCAATACAGTTAAGTTGCCTATTTTAACTTATTTCGAGATTATGGTTAGAATAACTAAAATAAATCCAATATTTTTCTCATGTTTAAAAGTGTGACTGTAAAAATATTTTTCCAATATTTGAAAAAGATATTTAACCAGTATTTTTGTGCTACTAGGGGTAGTGTCCCAAGCACGTCTTATACCTTGGGACAAATATGCCTAAATACTTTACTGTCATTTCTTCAAAAACTACACTAAATATGTGGTTTGTTACAACTTGACATTGTAATATTATTTAATATTAAAAGCAATCTACAATAATTTGTAATAATATAAGTGTCCCAAGGTACAAGAATCGATCGTGTACCCATATAGACCAGCTCATGTTTCGTTCTATCGAATACCAACACAAAAATCGATCGAAATCGTAACGAACGTTCATACGATAACATCGAGAGCTTAAGAAGAAAGATCTTTTGAAACGTTGCAAAAGTCTCGAGAGCGTATGAAACCTTTGACGCTTTCGCTCGAAAGCCAACGGTAATTTTAGAGTGTTCCTAGAAACGCGAGCGCAAAGTGCAAACGTACGAGTCGCCACCGCTGCCGCCGGTGGTTGGCTCGGTGTTTGACGGACGTGCATAAAACATCGTGGCAATCCTGCGTTCAACGTTTTTCGACGGTTCTCGTTGAAACGCGCGAACGAAAAAGAAAGAGAGAGAGGATAAAACTCGGGTGCATGAGTTTTACTTGTTTTTTTCACGTCAAAGGTCTCGCTCTCTAATTGGTCGTTTACGTTTGCCCGTGTAAATTGTACATAACTACCCGTCCACCACGCCCTTCGCTTGTATTCTTCCAATCCTTCTCTCTCTCTCTCCTTTTATCACGCTTTTCATCCCTCTCTCATGATTTTATCCGAACGTTTTGGCCAATGTTTACCTCGATGCGAGCCACACGGTGAATAGGTTCGTATACCCGCGAGCGATTAGCCCCCAAAATTTATAGCCAATGCGATCGTACGTTAAGCAGGTAATATTCGTACACGGCTTATCTCTATTGCTAATTACATTACGCGGCCAAATTCGACGTTACTTCGAAGTCGCTCGAACTCTCGCATTCGAGCCATTCAATAGTTATCTCATCGATGTTAATGACTTTCGATCGATTTCGATAGTGTAGGTATACGTGAAACGAGCAAAGAGAAATTACACGTGGGACGTATTACGTCTGGACGAGTTCCTCGCGTATCGTAGGAATGTTAAAGACCGGCTGGTCGAACGTGTTTGTTCGGAATACAGGGTGTCTGGTTCTAGGTAGTCAAGCGGAGGATTACATGTACATATCAATGACTTGAATCGAAATGTCTAATACCATTTTTCGAAATTCGACTTAGTTAACGAATTATTAGGTAACAAAGATCGACCAATTACGGCAATTAGCGAAAAAAATGCGGTTCACTCGAGATCGCGGCTAGGCAAGGGATGAAACGATACGAGGAGGAATTCGCAATAAATTACGTTACATGTCGCTACTCACTGTGATTGGTCGATCTTTGTTAGTTAATAACTATTTAACTAAGCCGAATTTCGGAAAATATTATTAGACTTTTCGACTCAAGTCATTGAAATGTACATGTATTTTTCCGCTTGACCACCTGGAACCGGACACCCTGTAGAAATAGAGAGAGAGAAAGTCGTGGAAAATTGTCGAAGGGTAGCTAAAACAGCGTCGAAGGGTGTAAATATACAGGTAACTCGGTAACTCGTTAATCGTCCGGTTTATTTGCCGGTTAAATAACGAACTCGACCACTTGGGAGAGCGTATTCGTGTCGGCGGTCCACGCGAGGTAGCAAGGCATGAATTTCCAAAGCGGTGTGCGTACTTGTGCTATCCATCGACGAAGGAGAGAAAGGGATAGAAATAGTCTCGGACCAGTAGGAATTGGCAGAAATTACGCTACTCTCCCAAACTACCCGCAAGTTCTAGGGGGAAGGCCTCGACGCCTTCCAACGTTGCCACTAATGAACCCGAAACTTTCCTATTGCTTTTTTAAACAATACCACCCACCTACCGTTCAACTTTCTAACGAACTTCGACGATCGCTTTATCCCGCTTAGACAGAAGGATAGCAGAGGGAAAGGGGTTATTAAGAGACTCCCTCTCTCTAAAACCAAGCGACTAAAAGTGCAGAGGAAAAAGGAATATATAGAGGAGAAGCACGAGAACCGAGGATATTATAGTTTTCGAACGAAGAGGCCGACAGGTTAGCTGCCCGGCCGATCCTTCAAAGAGGATCGCCAAAGAGTGGGCCCGTGACTTGCGTTAATCGAGTCGAAACGACGTTGGTAATTGCTTCTCCTTCCTTTTCTCTTACCCTTTATCTCGCCCTCTAATGGCTGTTACGAGATTTGCGCGACACGATAAATTTACGTTGCCCCGCCCGTAACTCCTCTCTACCTGCTTTTTAACGTGCACACGCACAGACTTAATTGAATCGCGAGACGCGCGACCGATCGAATTTTTTACACGCATTTTCATTACCATACGACCAGCCCTTTCCGTCCAGGTATTCCCTCGGCATATTAATTGTTTATTACTCGACGCTTTTCAAGCTTGTTCTCATTGTACTGATCATTCATCGTTTAAATTCACCATGAAATTCATTAATTTTTCTTGTATACCTATCGATGGAGTATACGCTTGATAGGATTTACATGATAAAGCTCTTCGCACGATTCGTATAGTTTCGACAGTGATGTTACCCTTTCGATCGTACTAGCTTCCAATAGTTTCGTGGTAGCAGGGGTTGGGAAATGGCTGAACTTTACAGGCGGTAATCCATTTGATCATAGTGCCGTAGACATCGACAATTTTAGGTGACTCCTCCCCGGATGTACAAAAGCACGACTCTCCGTAATTCCTCATTGGAGACCTACTTTCCGCTTTTTACTCTCGCGAACGGTTGCTCGCGCGTGCGCTCGCGGACACCACGAAAACGTCCGAGCGTTAAAAGCCCCCGACACTCTATATATTCCACGGGCCCTGTTACCGAAGCGAGAGAGACAGCACGACCATGAGTTCTCTGCATACATTATGAACGCGGCCACGATGAAAAGTTTTCTGAAAAAAGAAGGCAGCCTGGTCCGCGTACGAGCTTCTGCCTCTCCATATCTTTTCCACTCGTCTTCTCGAGTTTTTTTTCCGGGCTTTCGACTTCTCTTAAGGATTCTCTCGCGATAGTTTCGCGAAATGATTTACTTCCAATCTCGGACGCAATTTTGATCGAGTAATTTTTTATCATCGACAGGAATCTTATCTATTGTTATTAGACTTTGGTTGTTTATGTAAATGCATATTTTTTATAAAAAAAAAACGGTAAAAAAAGAAAAAAAATGTTTTATTTTATTTTTTTTTGTTATATATTTTTTTTTTGCTAATGTTTAAAAACATATTCAGTATATTAATGCATATGTTATTTGCCTTATTTATGCATATCATGCTTATATTTATTTGTAAATTCATTCACAAATTTTTCGTATATATTTACATATTTACAAATTTGTTATGCATAAATATCATATGCTTCTGACATATTTATCATGCATAAACATCCAGAGTCTTATTATTATGATCGTTACTCTATCCAATTTGTCAAAGAGATAGTGGAATATCGTTCCTCTACGTTGAAAAATAAATTACGATATAATTCTTCACAAAAAAAATGTAATGCCATCGAAATTGAAATTCCAGACAATTTTTCATCTAATTTGTTATGGCGAGTGTGAAGAAGAAAAAAAGAGATAAAGAGCAAAAGAGAGAAGATCTAACAAAGGAATTCTCTCCTCGGCAAAGAGGCGGTGCCTTCGCATTCCGTTCGCAGTCGCCTGCATATTCCCATGCCATTCAACTTGACTTTTACGATGCGCGATTACTTTCACCGCGTTCGTGGTAGAGAAGCAAAGTGCACGGTTACCGTTGCGAAGGAAGCACGGAAATGCACGCGAGGCTACCGATCGTGAGACGATCGTATAATTAAACGCTTACGGTTTTTTTCTCCCCTCGCTCAAGCTTCGTCCAAATTTCAACTTCGTTAACGAAAGGGAAGTTCCCGAGTCGATAGAGAGGGTGAGAGAGAAAAGCGATACCTATTAGTTCGGTGTGCGCGAACACGTTCGCTTTACGAGTTAAGGAAAAGGAAAGTCCTTCGAGGCCCGATCGTTGCTTTCGATCCGACGAAAAACTTTTTTAATTTAAGTGAAGAGCCAGTCGGATTTCAAAGTACTTACTTCGACAAAAGGAAAAGCGTTTCTCCTCCTTTTCTCAGTTCGCGGATCACCGTTGTAATGCGCGTAATACGCGTATCGTACCGCACCTGGATGTTTCAAGCTAATTAGTTTGTATCTATGATTCGTACGCGTGGTGAAATATACGATTTGCTTTTGAACTGACAGACAGACAGACAGACGGATGCTTAACCCTTTCATCGTGGTACAGTTTAACGATGAATCATCAACATTCGTTCTGTCTTGTGTATATATTAACGGTGCACAAGGCATATTCATACGCCTTTAGTAGGCAAAAGGATTAATATGTGCTGTTTGGCGGTTCACCAACGATACGTATATTATTCATAAACCACGGTTGTGGCACACTCGGTGAACTATTTCTCGCGAATCCTTGTCAGGCACGGATCAATGCACGTATATACCTACGTATTTTCTTTACAATACTCTTTTGTTCTACCTCGTCATTGTCACGACTACGCGGCAATTAAATTAAGAGTTTCACGATTTTTCTCTTTTTCACCGCGTCGGTTCCCGTAAATTCTCCAGCAAAATGGATTTCCGGGTGGACGGTAGTGGCGACGAGATTGCGGGGTTGAACGTACTCCGACCGTGATATGCGTATCGACCGCGTTGTCGCGATAAAAGCGAGAAGAATCGGTTTCGATGATGGAACGTAAACGATCGGTCGAACCAAAAGAGAGAGAGAAGGAGATAAAGAAGGTGGATGATAGAAAAGAGTGGAAGCGATGTAAATATATAGAGGGTGTCCCAAACTAACCACTCCAAGGGTAACCCATATACTCACATCGATAATTGAAGTCGAAAAGTGTAATACCATTTTTTGAAATTTTGCTTAGTTAATGAGTTATTAACTAACAAAGATCGGCCAGTGATGTTTGTTCGTTGATTCGTCTAGGTTGAGTCTGATTGGTGCTTCGTGACTGGCCGATCTTTATTAGTTAATAACTCATTAACTAAGCCGAATTTTAAAAAATTGTATTACACTTTTCAACTCAAATTATCGATGTGAGTGTGTGGATTACCCTTGGGGTGGTTAGTTTGGGACGCCCTGTATAAGATCTTAACGAGGGAAAGATCATGATAAGGTACAATTAGAGTAGAGTTTAACAAAAAATATGTCAAAGAAAATTCCTTGGAACTTTTGTAGTCCACGCTTCATTTAAAATACGCTTTTAATGTACGTTTTTATATACCTAGAAGACACTCGACAGTCCTTTTGGAAGTTCAACTTCTTTGAAAAGTCCCTAAGGACTTTAGAAAATGTAGTCCTTTGTCGTCCCTTCGTGGAAAAATGAGATGCTTTCGGTGAAAGGGACATGGTTCGTGAAAACGTCGTCCTCCTTCGTACATCATTGTCGAAATAAGCGTTCGTACGTTTGTAGATTCTCTCAGGCATACTAGGGGGAGATCTTGCTCAGCTTCCGCATCTTGGTTCTCTTCTTAGCATCGAGAAAACCACGAAATTCTCGCGGGTCGACGTCTGTGAACTAAATTTCCTTACTTTCTCTCGGACGTGCGTCGAGATTGAATAAAATCGTAGAGGTAGAACGATATACGAAATATTAAGGAGCTTCTAGGATTTGCCTACGTGCTCTTGAACGGAATAAAATTTCTTCCGAGTTTGTTCGGCTAACTTTACTCTACCACGATAGCTCGATTTCAGGATCGTTACATATTCGTAGAACGTTATTCGAATAAGTGTGCGGAGAAACGAATGACGCGTACCTGATTATGAGAGTACAACCAGAACGTTTATTTTTAATCAAAATTGATCTCTCTCTTTCCACTTCAACCTTTAACCCCTTTTCATTACTTTGTTACGCAAAAGTAGACTCTCGAAATTTTCATCGATATTATGTTTGCGATTGAAAGTAATTTCATTTACATGCGAACAACATAATATCCCAACGATGACCATCGACGCGATAAATTCGCTCGAAATTCGATTGAAAATTAATACATCGAAGCGGGTAAAAGTTCGCGCAACGCAATTCCGCTTATGTAACGAACATCCTGGGCACGGAAGCACGCGCGACATAGGGCGAAGCTATAGAATGCGAAGGACCCAAACCAGAAACTGTATCTCGTGGTTACGCAATAACTTTACTCCTAACGATCCGGACTCTAATCGTCACGATAATAGTGCGGGAACACGTTGAAGGGTTAACGATCCCATGAACGCACCTGCATGGTGTCAAGTGTTGCATTTTGGTCGGTCGGATAACGCTTGCGAAGGGTTTCGCACGTAGTCGTAAATGTTGAAGCGTGGGTAATTAATAGACGTTATTGGGGATTCCTAAAAGTTGGGTAAAATTGTTTCCTGGAAAATTGATGTATCTCGTGAAAATATTTTTGGAAATCGGTATTCCTCGTAACAAAAGTTTGGAGAAGCACTACAACTATGCATGAAATATAAGAATACACAAAACGATATTGGAACAGATTGGAGAAGCATTCCAACACAACCATAACTGAATGCTTTAATAAGATTCTTGATGAAATAAGAGTCATTATGAGACATCCATTAGATTTGTGTACTACCATATGAAAAAATGACTCAAGTAGACTCCATGATCCTGGGTCACTGGAAACAGGACCTAGCGTTGGAACCATCACCAAATTGTGATACAAAATAAGCTGTCATAATTAAATCTAACTAACACAAATGCAAAAACCCCATAAAGTAGGGTTAACATGGCTAAAGTTTATTATTATTAAAAAACAACAGTTTATTTTGGAAGATATCGCAGAATAGTCATCAGTCGTCCCTTAACCACGAAGCCAGCTAGACGTCCCGGAACACGTAAACAGTTATTTTATTTTCCCAATATTAAATCCTTATCTTACCGGATTGAATAAATTCTTTTTTCTCGTTCTTTCTTCACCCTTACGTTTATCCACGCTCGATCGTCGTTATCTTCGACCAACCCAGCATCGTGTTATTAGGTCACACAATTTATTAGGTCGTAAGATTAAACGTAGTATAAATTAGGTAAGTAAAACCCGCACTCGTTTGGAAGATATAACGACTTACGTGTCTGTCCTCAATTTCGCCGTTACGCCTTATCGCAAGAATAACTCAGTTGACTTACGTGAAACGCCGTGATATATCGCGTACGCTTCTAGATTATGCTCGCAAGCCGTTTTCTCGGAGATCTCGTTGTTCCCGATAAAAGGGCGCTTTTAGCTAACGGATTCCCGCCGTTATGGAATATTAACAACACTCGCACTCTGCTATGTTTCATTCGCGAGCTTATATTTTTGCATAATTTATTAAGCTCTCGGTACTTTGTATCCTCTTTTGATTAAATCTCGTTCAAAGTAAATCGTGAGAGAGAGGATAGACGTAGTAATTTATTAAAGACACTAATTTAGGTTTTTGTTAGCGTACGGGATATATCCGACGAACTTGTTCGATCGGAAATGGACCCTTCCTGGATAGAATATTAGCGTAATGGGAAAGGCTTGTACCTAAAGTTCGAAATTTACAAGAGCGAATCTTGTCGCGTGTTATAAATTTTGGAGACATCAAGAGGTTACGTGATCTTTTCCTTGCCATGCAGACGTTCCACGTTTCCGTCGTAGCGTTTGTAAACCGTCGAGGAGAGAGAAGGGATGTGAAATTGTTTGAACCAAGTTTCGTTCTCTTAAGAAACTTTGTCGATGAGACTCCCAAGCATCGTTTATCATCATCTTACTTGCTGGTTGTCGGATGCAGACGACGGACCACCCCTCTATTCTCCTCGACAAGAACTCTCACCCTCGTTGAACCGCGTGAAATTTTGGTGATCCGCGCAAAAAGTGATGGTACTTCTTTTTTTGTCAATAGTAGGCTCGCATCGTAGACACTGTATAATTTAATAGAACTTATACACGGTGTCCGCTTCCATGTAGTCAAGCGGAGGACTACGTGTACACATCAATGACTTGAATCGAAAAGTCTAATACTATTTTCCGTAATTCGGCACAATTAAATAGTTATTAACTAACAAAGATAGGCCAATCACGGTGAACAGTGACATGTAACGTTGTTTATTATGGATTGCTACTTCTACTGCTTAGCTGCGAGCTCGAGTGAACCGCCTTCCTTTGTTAATCGACGTAATTGACCGATCTTTGTTAGTTAATAATTCGTTAACTAAGTCGAATTTCGAAAAATGGTATTAGATATTTCGATTCAAGTCATTGATGTGTACATGTAGTCCTCCGCTGGACTACATGGAAGTGAACACCCTGTATAACGGTGTCGAAAGATAATCCAAGTTCGAAGAGAGAAGTCCATGGGACAACTAGGTGAGAATAAATCGTCGTTAATCTAATAATCAACGGTGCTCCAATTCACCGTGGAAGATAATACCTCGGACTTTGTTGGCATTGTCTCCAACGATTATCTACCTCCTGCTTTCTCTCTCCGGTCTCTGGAAAACATTCTTATCCCCCTTTACAATATACAGTTCACTCGTCCTTTATACAATACCAAAGGGCCAGCAGTTTCTCTCTCTCTTTCCATTTACTTTCTTTACTACGGAAGCGTTTAGCATCGGTGTAATAATGTGTTTGGGCATTTTAACGTGGTTATAAAGCGATCCAAGAGGTATAACCATTCTTCTCAGCACGAATTTCTCTTTCCGGTTAGCTCCTCCTGCGAAACGTTCGAGCGCGAAATTCAGCTGGCTGCTAGCAGTCGCGTTTCCTTTCTTTTCTCTTCTTTTAAAGAAAGGTACACGGGGGCGCTATTTTACGAATAAAAGAAGATTAAGCACGAAGCCGTGAAGGAGAATATGAATGGAGGAGACTCTCCTCTTGACCCTACGGCCCCGTCTCGTCGGTCTTCGCGCGTCGCTGTTTGTTTCCACCGTTTTCACAGTACCCTCTCTCTCCCTCTTTATCTCTATTTCCCTTTCAGCAGCCTACACTTTTCCCCCTTTTTTTTTTCGTCACTCTTGGCTACCTTCCTCCATGGCACGCCTGTTCCTCCTTTCTTTATAATACCGGTCTTCCATTTTTTGTCACTCTCTCCACCTCGTTCGTTTCTCACCGAATACTCTTCTTCCCTTTCAACCTTAGCGTCCTTGATGAATAAAAACCAGCTCGGGTTTCGTCACCAATTTTTACCCCCGATGAAAAAATTCTTGCAATTTTTTTTTTAGAATCATCTTCCAACGTACCTGGAGAACACGATACTCTTACGCTATTTTTCGTACGGAATAAAGCAGATATCTTCTCTCTCTTTTTATCGAGATAAAAAGAGATTCCTTCTCTCGTAAAAGATACGAACCGTCATGCGAGGCCGATGGCAATCGCGTTAGCGGCATGATAAATGGTGCATCGAACCGAATCCCTGACGATTTACGGGAGTATCGACGTGTTTACCCTCTCGCTTTCTCTGTCTCACCGACGAGCATCGACGACGTACATAAATAAACGACGCGTCGCGCGAGACCCGTCAAAATTATCGAATGGAATTATTAATCGTCAGTGTGTTCCCTCACGGTTGGAGCTTTACCACCTCGGTACAAGCTTCGATTCCGATCGCTCGTTTCCAGGTAATGTCGTATCGTTTATGTGTACACACGTGCGTGAATGACAATTTTTCGAAATTTTTTTTCAAGCCGGATGAGAAGAATAATAGCTAAATCGTAGATCATCTCTGGACGACATCCAGTTATATTCACGTATATACCAGATTAAATCGTCGTCGTACTACTCGTTGACGGCGAGTAATCGTTCGCTTGGCAAAGTTGGCAAGTAAATAAATAAATAGTTTCGCGCAAGGCTCGTTACCGAAATGGAAAATAAATTCGTGGGAAATCTCAATTATCCGGCTATGGCGATTATCCGAAACGCCAATTACTCCACAACGCGAACGCTTGTCCGACCTGCCGATTTTTCGAAATACTCTCTGTCCGTTTCACCGATTCCCGATTACTCGCGATACAGGCACGTGAGTGCGAAGAAAATACGGTTAATCGGATTACGTGCTTGGATATCTGAAAATCCGCGTATTCGTTTAAGCTAGTAGTCGAGTATCTATATTTCACGAATAACGTAACCTTCGTACGCTCGGACGTTATTCAAAGCGTCATCGTCATCTTACTCTGAGATTTCTGTAAGGGGGGATTCTGCTTTAGAATGCCTAAAAGAAGCGTTTCTTTGGAAATTTTTTTTGGGAGGGAAAAAAACAAGTGAGTTCAGCGAATTTAGAGGTATGTTTTAATATGTATTTGTATTTTATGAAAAAAAATTTTTTAACACAAAACTAATACAGTAATTTTTTTTTTCCTTTTTTTTATTTTTTTCTCTTTTTTTTATTGTTTTTGTTCAATATGAAACCAAATATATTTTAAAAAATTTATATTTTTGTTGTTATATTTAAATGCAAAGTGTATCCCGACTTACGCGATTTTTGTTGGTCCCACGAGCGTCCCGCCATTGTTAAAACCAAATATACCAAATATATTTGCAATTGTTAAATACTTTTCTTCTATGTGAACCTAAAAAAGGCAAAACAAATTGTAAAATCATAACTTTATTCAGGTTTCGGTAGTATTTTTTTCACCCATCGCTCGACGCTTCTCTGCGTTCAGCTTTGTATTTTCAAAAATACCTAAAATTGGCCTCTGTAACTTTGTACATATATTCTTGAATAGTTTATCTATGGATTTAAGTAATAAAAAAATCAATTTTTTGGACGTTCTAAAGCAGAATTCCTTCTTAAGTATACGATTCACCGCACGATCTCAGCAACATTGTACGCTCATTAAATAACATTTTAACGCGATCTTAAGCCCGGTAAATCGTCTCTCTCTCTCCGCAACGGGAGGAAATTCGCAAATTGCATAATAATTCGTCGCGACCCATATCTCCAGCGAGCCCCGACGGTTGCGAATCGCGCATACTCACGCACCAACACAGCTCCGTAGCTACCCCCAGAGTGCGATAATAATTATAAATTCTCGGTAGCGCGAAATATTCTCGCCTTTGCCTCGGTGCGTTATGAAACGCACTTCTCGTGGTTTTCTCTCGAACGATCGAAATGGAGTCTCTCGTGCACGTGAAAAAAAATACACAGAGAGAGTGAAAACTCACGTTCGTGCGTCCTCATAGTTTGTCCACCCGTTCAGGATGCGTTTCATCGCGAAAAACGAAACGATTTCGAGCGTGTTGTTCGGCTGACGAGGTGGCCCCTCTCCCAACGAGTGCCAGGAACGATCAACAAAAGAGAGAGATAGAGAACGAAGCGATATTCTCAACGCGATTTTCCACCGATAGATCGCTGATCGGCCATTCGAGAAAAATTCATGCGCGTTCCATTGTTCGACAAGCAGCAGTTGGTACCGAGCACCGACCTCACCCTTTCCGCCCTTTTTGCCGCCCTTTGCAGTAGAAATCAATGCATACATCGCGAATAGCAAACACCGAGCGAATATTATTCTCTATCCCTCCTCCTACGCGAATTGTTGCTCCGACCGCTGCATCGTTGCGGAATATCGCATTGCCAATGTTTGCATAAAGAGAGAGATCACCCCGATATTGCCTTCCATAGAAAACTTTATAGTCGGTGCTTTGCCTTTTTTCGTTCTGTTTCACCTTCTCTTTATATATATTTCTCCTACCGTGGGCTTTTTACTTTTTCGTTTTCATGCGACTACTATTCTTGATTTTTCCTAGAACGAATCCTACGTCTTTGCGTCAGGTTTTTATTGATTCTTCTTAGGTTGGTCAATAGAGACCAAATTTGGCGGGATAAAAACATTTTTTGGGGTAGTTACTATTTTTGAAAGATTCATAAAGATTACACCCCTAATAAAGAATCTGATGAAAGTTTAAAAAAAAATATCTAAGTTACTTTAATTTTTTTTTTTTTTTTACCAAACTAAAAACGATATTTAAAAAATTCAAAATGCAGCGTTCTACGAAAGAAAGGGAGAATAATGCAATCTGGTTATAACATTTTATAAATTTATTTTGATGGAGCTTTCTCGCAATGCCAAGAATAAAGATATATTGTCGCCCGGTACTAAAAGGGTTAAATAAAAAAAAAACTAAACAAGAATTATTTTACTTTGAATATTCCAGATATATTTATAGAATATAGCATGAGAATTATACCTATTCGCTGCGTGTGACTGACAATGAGAAAAGAGAGACTTCGAAAGATAGGAAATATTTATTGGCTTCGCGACACCGTAACGTTCCTCTCCTTTTTCTCTTCTCACGCAAAAAACCACGACAACGCAGTCACTCACAGTCATTGTATTTAACACGAGGCGTACCAACCCACGGTATTATCGGCACGCGCCCTCCCACGCGAGTTTTACGCGCGAACACGCGTTCATCGGTATCACGGCGTTATCTTCGCTGACGTTTTATGGCCGACCAGAGACGTAAGCCCGGGTGATGGTCGTGTGTTGGTCGACTCTCTCGGAATCGCCGTAGCCCTTGATGCCTCTGCGTCACGGCTTTTCATGGAACAAGAAGAAACGGTCCAGCACGAGAGAAGCGATGTTTTACGATGCACTGTAAAATATATGCGCCCGTGATGTATAACGCTTCACGTGGCCACATAAAAGAAGGGAAAAAAACGAGGCATACGTCTAAGGTATGATTAATCTAAAAAAAGAATTTTTTTTATAGAAAATTGTTCGACCGTTACAAATTTCTCGCTTGCAGTTAAAATTGGAAACTGCGACAGCATCGAGCGACGGCTTCATTTCGGGAATATATCGAGGACTAGAGTGTGGATTTAGAGGGTTTGGTCAATCGGCCCGAGCACAATGCAAAGGCGATATTTGTTCCGACGTATAATCTGTCTCTGGTGTGTGTCACAATTACAGATAGTTTGCCAGCCGATTCGAGTACAGCTAGCACCATTGTGCGCGTTAATCGCTCACCGATCGTAATCTCCGATGGTTGGACATTGAGAATCGAACAATCTTGACAATGTGTTACATGCACGTATATACATAATTCTATCGAAATATCGAACACGAATATCGTTAGGTACGACAGTTACGGGAATCTTCTCTCTTTTTTAGTTTTTATTATATTTCCTTCAACGAAACGTTATTTATTTAACTAGCGAGAATCGCGATGGCTCAGTGCCAGGGAAAGAAGAACACGCGAGGCAAGCAAGTATCACCGCATCGAACACGAAGCTCTTCTTCCTTCCTATAATTTATGATAATAACGATGGCCCGGCCTAGTCCCGTCGCGTTCCTCTTCCATCCGTCGCACGCGAACACGATTTCTTTCGTACGAATACATAATGTATATATGTATGTAAATATGTAATAGTTGTGAGCGTGTTTGTAGGATCGTAGGATGAGCCACCGGGTGGTTCGATTAATAATCAGCACCTTTTGCTGTAAATATCTCCTTCGTGTAAATAGCTTGGAAAGGAAAGATTCGATTTATTATGGGTGTAACATATTTTTGTACAAATCGTCTCGATCGAGAACGATACGATTGTTTTATCGAATACACGTGGTGCGTTACGTGGATGCAGATGTTGAAAGAGAGAGAAAGGAGAAATAGAGTATAGTGCATCTATCAGCGGTAGGACGAAGATATGTATTGCAATCACGTATATGTAAGATTTTATGTTTTATATACTATTTATACTGAGTGTCCAGTTCGAGGTGGTCAAGCAGAAAACTACATGTACACATCAGTAATTTGAGTCGAAAAGTCTAATAGTATTTTCCGAAATTCGGCTCAGTTAAATAGTTATAAACTTACAAAGATCGGCCAATCACGTAACGTATCTTTGTTAGCTAATAACTCGTTAACTAAGTCGAAGTTCGAAAAATGGTATTAGACATTTCGATTCAAGTCTTTGATATATACATGTAGTCCTTCGCTGGACAACTTGGAACCGGACACCCTGTATACATTATATATTAAAGGGTTTACCTGTTAAAATAAATAAATAGAATACAAGTAAATTCTCTCTCTCACACACTATTCATCGAAATTCGTATCATTAAGGAAATCGTCGTAAAATTATTCTCTCGTCTCTTCGTATTACAAAGTACGAAAACCCTTCTCTAGCAATGATCTTTCGAAGCAAGTTTCAAGGATTATAGAATTCTCTCGGGCGAATCGAGGTACCTCGATATCGGTAGAGAATAGCTTTCGAACTTTAACGCGGAAAGGATATCGTTTGCCTTGTACTCGAACTACCTAATAACCCTCGCTCATTTTATGGATTTCGATATTTCTCGCGTCACCGTAGCTTTAAGACGGCTAGCTTTGGAATTACGTAAAATCGTTCAATTGGAAATACAATTGGACGAGTTTCGAGTCATTAGTATCAAAGAGTATGCCCCGTGGTATACCTAGCTACCTACCTCGATTGTATTCCCCAAGGAAAGTCGATAGCACTGGATCCTCGAAGCTTTTCCGTTCGAACGAGTTTCTAGCAACGTTCCTTCGAGAGACGAAATCTTCAAGAACGATTAGCAACGCGGTTATAATAATTTCATTTCTCAGGTAGGGAACGAAGAACTTTCAACAAAACATAATCTCATATATTTTCATCTGACTTTCCGTAGAGAGAAACTAGGACGAGCGAAGGAGCATCGACGCGAAAACTATAGCACCGATCCACGAGGAAAATTCTCATCGGCGAGTTCCGTCTCGTTGCACTTTAATTTCGATAAATCCGAATTATTGGTCTCCAATTTCCACGATAATGGTGCTGCGAGTTGGAAAAAGAAAAGGAGGTTCGGCCGTTCCAACACGGTATCTCTGATTGGTCCACCGGTAAAAAGACCTAGAGAAGATTACGATGGCTCGAGAATCGATAATGTTTCTTGGGAAATTTATGGAAGTCAGGCTTTCGAAGTTCGCCAATGTAAATCCCTTTTTTTTTTCTACAAAATCTCTGCTCTTAAAATCAGGAAGGTGAATCTTAATCGCTTCGCGAAAATATGAGGAGAAAATCAAGAAACGCTTACTCGGTCGAAAGCTTGACCCATGAGATTAGCCCGATCTGTCAGAAATTTTTCAAAAAAAAAACCACGTTCCAAAAAAATACGTTACGCTGTAATCGTTCCTCGTACGATGCTACCTGGGTCCGTAAATCGCGTTTACATTTTTTGCCACGGAATAATCGCACGCGTGCTCTCGAGCATCGAATTTCGCAGGGTGAATGTAAATGCAGGTCCGCGATATTTACGAGAGGGAATACGTCGAGCCCGTGCTAAAGTATTTAGCGTCTCGTCAAAACGTACTTTTTTCCACGGTCGATCGTTTTATTATTTTCACTCGAGCGTCCCGTGAAAATGAATGCGTTGAAAGGAAAAATCTCGTAAATTCGAACCCCGTAATCGTAAATTTCCCTGCAGTAGGATCACCAGGAAAGATTCACCCTTTTCATCACTGATACGTGTGGATCTCCCATCAACGTGGGTCATTACGAGGAGTTCGATGTTGAATTAACGTTTGCAATGATTCCTCGTTATATCTACCTCATCTATTTTTCGCTCTTCGAAAGTAGGTATTCCTCTTGATCGAGTTGTTTTAATGATGGCATTATCGAAGCGATTAACGAGAAATGCAGGACCAATGGCGCTATTACTTTTCCTCTCTCTCTCTCTTTTACACTCAGCCCCGAAGGTCCAATTAACGCAGCGAAAGCTATTAGTAACAGGCGCTAACGACGGAAGCGAGCCGCTAGTTTCGAATTCAAATCAGGCATATACTCTACTGCTCTACAAGGGGAATGAGAGAGGGATACTAAAGTTTGGGGTTGATTGACGGAGAGAGATGGAAGGTATCGAAGAAATGAAGCTTCGTCGATAAATACAGCCAGGTCCGATCGTACGTCACAAAAGCACGATTACTACTGGACTTTTCGGCTTTCCCTCTCTCTCGTTTGCTAGGAGAACGGACGTTCTCTCTAACAGCAACCGCGTCTATCTCTAATTAATAGTCTCGGTAACTGCCACGGCCATTTTCGAAGTTTGCCGCGCGGATGTCGGATCTCGGGCGCAATTAGAACGAAAAGTACGAGGCCGGAATGATCCGTGACACGTAATTACGGGAGGAAGGTAAGCGCGCGGAGGGCTCCCTCTATCTGGATAACCCCTTCCTATCTACAGTCGAGAATTGCCAGTGAAAGTAGCTGTCTCGATTTCGATTCGAATCGATCCTCTGTCTACCGAACTGATGGCTACAACTACCTTTCCATCTCCCTTTTTTTTTTTGTCTATAGGAAACGTCCGAACAATCCTCGTACAAAATCGTGTAATTCCGTGGATCAATCATTCCGTTTCATCTCACGGTATTATTTCGACGTTTTTATTAACATTTCGACGAATATTTATTTTACATGCGTTCATCTTTTCGTTAAAAGTGCATTTTATTAGGTCGATAACGCGTCTAGCATATCTACAGGGTGTCCGGTTCCATGTAGTCAAGCGGAGGACTACATGTACATATCAATGACTTGAATCGAAATGTCTAATACCATTTTTCGAAATTCGACTTAGTTAACGAATTATTAACTAACAAAGATCAGCCAATTACGGCGATTAGCGAAAAAAAGGCGGTTCACTTGCAGCTAGGCAAGAGATGAAGCAGTAGGAGGAGCAATCCATAATAAACAACGTTACATGTCACTGCTTGCCGTGATTGGCCTATCTTTGTTTGTTAATAACTACTTAATTGTGCCGAATTTTGGAAAATAGTATTAGACTTTTCGATTCGAGTCATTGATGTGTACATGTAGTCCTCTGCTTGACTACATGGAACCGGACACCCTGTATATTTACGGAATATTTTTTTTCCCTACCGTTACGTTCGTTCTTTATAATTAAATACGCGATATCAAATAACGGGGGGTATTGCGCGTTACACGCGAAGCTGCTCCGTGGATTACGTTGCGATCGATCAAAATGATTTTAACACGTGTGCCGAACAAATTTTGAATAAACCTTGCGCATCGATATAATTTTTTTTTTCAGGAATCTTTTATATTAGACCTCACAATTTTCACGATTGTTGATTATATTCTCGTAAATATTGATAAATAATACTAATAAATATTTCCAACGTGTTAACAGCGAGTTTCGCGTGAAATATTTCGCTTTGGAATATACGATACGTTACACATTTTCTAAATTACATTAATTCGATTACGTTCGATCTTCGTCGCGTTTGGATAAAACATCGATCTTTCGACGTTATAATGTTCGAATAATTCGTGGGAAAGGTAGATAATGCTGTTAATTAAAGGGTATAAATCGCAGGATGCTTTATTGCGGTCAGGGCAGATATTAAAATGCAAATTCTCGTCGGATTCGAGAAACAAGAACACCGTGGTTAGAGATATATGCGTGTGTGTGTGCAAACGTGACATCCCGGAGCCTAGAATTCTCTGGATCCCGGATATTTTTATTGCGAAATAAATCAGAGACATTATTGTCTTCTCGAAGCGGGCAACACCGAGTCGGTGTGTAAGCCAGCACTCCCGGTAGTTGCTGGTGGCGGATGTACCGAATAGTATAATACATAAAAAATGCCTTCCCACGTAATTAATAAGTCCCTGAATCCCATTCTTTTTCTGTCTCTCCTACGCACGAGAGCATAGAATCGTTTATTTTTCCTTTTTATTTTCCACCCCCTGGCAGTAGCTTTGGAACGTAAAATAGCACGGTAATTTAGTCGGAAAAATTTCTCATTAAATCCCGTTTAATTTCCTACGGACCACGGACTCTGTATTCATCGTGAAATTATAATACAGCCAACGCAATATTTAGTACATACGTTGGCTTATGATATTACATAGGTAAGAGAGGGTCCTTTTGTATCGGCTGACCGAAAAATACCGATCGAACGAAAAGAACCTTCTGGCATTTAACCGGAGCGAGATTGACGGTTTATATCAGAGCCGTTTCCCAGGCACGTGACGCTCGCCAATTTCACGCTAGAAATGTCTTTTCTTCTTTTTTTTTTTTACCCAGCTAACGTAGGGTAGTTCAGGGTCTGTTTTTCGCAACGTCATGATATTACGTGAAACGATGTTAGCGATGAATCGGTGGTGTGTTGGTTGGAGACCAAAAGTTGCTTTGGATTGGTAAGTTGTAGGTGTGCCGGTCCATTACCGACAAACGAGGTATCCAGGCCGATATGAATGCGACGATAAGAGCGAAATGTAGAGCAGAAGCTTTATTGTTCGTCTGAAACGCCGCCAATAAAAGCACGCTGTCGCAACAATGCCGATTCGAGGCAACCGCCTGTATCAAACCACCCTTACACCTTGTCCCCAGCATTTTCTCTCTTTCTCTCTCGTGCACCTTGTGGTAGTCACCTACGGATTCGTGTAAACGAAACACCACAGCTGCGTGGAACCACTTTATCGTTGCATCGAGTTATTCACCCTTTTTTTTTTAATCTTTGCTTTTTTAACACCTTGCTTTATGATTTAATTTGATACACAATAGAACTAGTATTGGAAATTGAGGTCTAGAACTGTTCACAAACTTGGTCATTCAAAGATTAAACGAATGCTGAAAAATTCCAAAAAATCAATTTATTAAAATTGAACCATGTACAACTTGTGCATCACGAATCTCAGACGATATTATAAGGCAAGGGGTTAACGATAAATTCAAAATAACTCGATGATTCTTATATCTTTGCTCTTATGATTTTTCATGAATGAAAAAAAAAAACTACAAAGTTACGTTAGTTTCTATTAGACTACATGTAATTTATTACTGTTAATTTTTATTTAACGAGCTTCCTAATCACCTTGAAAATTTTACATGAGCTTTTAAACATTTCATACAATAACATACAACATTTTCCAAATTTTGGTAGAAAGTAAAAATATCGAATGGAATATACAAAAAATTGTACCTTTCTTTACGTTACAAACTATTTAAAAAAGACTTCCTTTTTTTCTGCTCGTTCCGACTAACGAAGAGACCCATCCAAACGCGGTAGTCTTTTTCAGAAACTCCATTTCCTTTACGCTCGCCTATCCCTTAACGTTCACGCGCTCTGTCACCCCACGGAGAAACGCGTGTGCATCGCCTTCTCGCAAGAATCTCTTTTTTTTCTTCTTTTTCTTTATTTCCTTTTCATGGCACTTCTTTGCGAGAAGTCTAGTTCTCTTTGACACTTTTCCCGAGGCAGTGGCCGCATCGTCCTCGTCAGGCTTCCACACAAGACTCGGAGAAAAGCTACATTTTGGCTCCGTTGCATCTGAATATCTTCTTCCTTTCTCTCGCGAGATTCTATCGTATACGGGGTTAGCTCACTATTCTCGTATATATGTGTGTATATTTACCACTAAGCATTCGTAGGATCTTAAGAAGACGAGGAAAGAAAGAAGGAAAGGCTGGGATTTAATCTTTCGTATCCTTCTTCCGAAAGATTCTCGAATACCTTTGTGGTCCAGATACTACCTTCTTTTATTTCTTTTTTACCAAACTACGAGGGAACATTAAAAAATGGTAGCCCGTTCCTCAGGACGCTTTAAAATATTTGAGCTTACGCTCCCCTGCATTTCTTCATGTCCATTCGAGATCCATTCTATTCCTCCCTCTTTCTTTCTCTCCATGGTCCTCCAAGCCAGGATGCAAATGATGCACTCTCCAGAATTAAAGCTCCATACCGTATACACCTGCAGTCGATGCGACGATACGGAAGAGACGACATCCTACTTCTTCTTTGCCCTACCACCGTAAACAGCATCCCTCTTCTTCTTATTCTTCGTCTCCTTCTTCCGATCTCGTTTATCATTCTTTTTATCTCCGCTACGGGCTCTCTTTGTTACGAAACACTGCGATCCCTTGGTATTATCGAGAAACCAGAGATACCGAAGATTACACGGCACTTGAAAGCAGACGTCACGATTAGAAGTCAGCGAGATTGAAATGGCAAAGAAAAAAAAATATATATGTATGTAGAAGAGGAATCCTAATTAGCATCAACGATATAACGAAGACAGGAATAAAAATCAGACAATGACGTTTATACACGTCGAACGCAGAGCCTATTATAAATTTGATGAAAAGTGAAGAACTACATTTTTATTTAATAAAAACTTAACAATTTATTTCTGAAAAGGTTATTGTTTTTATAAAATTAAAAACTCTTAACAAATAATAAAATACATAAATGAGAAAAAGACAAGCAGAAAGAAAATAATCTGAATCTCTATGTAAGGCACTGCACAAGGGGTGAGCGCTTTTATTCCCAATTTTTAATGCAGAGACCAAACATGTACCAACCACTTATCATTTGGCTGACACCCACCACCCCCTCCCTATAAAATACTTAACAATCCTCTTAATAAAATAAAGGAAACATCCCACCAAATAATATTATATTAAAATTTCGATTTTATATTTTTCACAACAAGTATACACATCAAACTTACCGTAATAGATATTTGATTTGACATGTATACACGCTTAACCGGTTAAAACTAGTTTATTATTATTTTATCTTCTAAATAAATCTTCACACTACACGAATCGTCGTTTCTTACATAGAAATTTATATCGCACGCGACGAAAGCATCTCCACACTCGTTTATTAGTTTATTCACGAGGCTGGCATGCTCGACCCCATTCCTCCATTACCCAGGACCTTCGCTTGTCCACGCTAGAACCGTGGAACAATTCCACACTATATTTTACGTAGCACTTAAACTACCGTCACTTGTACGTTCGCAGCGTGTTTACTTCGCTCGTTGCTTCTCGTAATGTCCGATTATATTTAGACCACCAACGTGACGAAGTTAGCCCAATTTAGTTCGTCTTCCTGTAAAACACAAGATCGTATTAGGTATACATTTATTCATGTAGACGCGTAAGACCGTCGACGTGTACCATGCAAATGCTGATTGCATTCAATTTGCATGTCGAGAGAGAGAGAGAGAAAAAAAAAGGATAGACCAAAAGACTTCCAAGATCGGACATTGAATCCACCTACCTATTTCGCTCGTACATCGGACTTAACGGACAACGGTGATCGCTCCTAAACGTCTCCGGAAATCCGTTGATCGTGATAGATTTGCTTATAGCGTCCATAAAGTTACCCTATAGCGCGAGGTTTATGAGACATCCCCCTCCCTGTGAAAGAGGGAGAGAGAGAGTATCCCACATCAGCCGCATCGCTTTCCAGCCGTTCGTGGTTATAAATCACTAGCGGATACCTGATTCATTGGACGTGTGCATGAGGATTTTCGTCGAGCCGTAAACCTTCTTCGAAGGCAAAGCACTTTTTCTCGGTCGATCGGTAATAACTGCCCACGTTTTTGTTCTCTTTTTGTTCATATATCCTGAAGCTTCGTTTATGAGTTGAAAACTTTCGTGACAATTATGACAGATTTTTCGTACGGTTTTAATCAATGTTCGGAGAAGTCGAAGCTTTCTCATCCTCGTACGAGGCTGTTCAGAATTTTCATTGTTATCGGCGTATGATGGAGGTTTCCACGGGATCGCGCGTTCGCCTTTTAGTGCGTGATAAAAAGTGGGAAATCGCGTCGTTTACGTTCATTGCTCCATCGTACCGTGCTTCTCCTTGAAGCACGCGCGCGCACGGATGAAACGGTCGAACACGCGAGGAAGAAAATAAAAGGTCTTCGTGATCCGTACTCGTGCCTTACGAGTCGCGAAAGAAGCCTATACTTTCTCGGCTGCGGAATTAAAGAGTTTCTCACGATTACGCTCGGCGATCATTTTCTTTAGTCATTGGAAAAAAGATTGTAATTTATTTTGGTATTTTTATTCGTATTGTCTTGATCTTAATACTAGAAATGTTGAGAAAATGAAATACAAACTTGTCTAAACAGAGGCTAATGAACACTAAAAAGCAAACAAATAAAAAAATAAATACGAGTTTGACGAGTCTCAAACGATATTATAAGGCAAAGGGTTTAGTATAAAAAATCAAAACCAAACTTCCACAAATTTTTCGTAGAAAAAAAAAATTGATACTAGTTACACATAGTTTGGAAGTAATAACAACTATTAGAAATCAATATTTTTTGCACTTCAGCACCAGTGACACACAGTTTAAAAGACCTACCCTATTTCTCGTAGGCCTAGCAAGTAGAACAGCCTAACCCCTACTTGTCATAAAAGCCAACTAATAGAGAATCTATAGGACCACATACATTTTCATTCACAAAATCTGGTCTCAGTCTTTTCAAAACTAATTGCCAGTGATGCTAGAGTAAGCTCTGGTGGCCCTTTGATCGTTACGCGTATCATTTTGTCGAGTTCTCTGTAGTAAGATCAATGCCGATTGAAATCAAACGGAGCAAGACGAAAAGGGATTTGCTTCTCGTCGCAAGTTTCGCACTTAGCGGTAGTTGCGAGTCCTCGTGACTGGTGACACGCGTTGCAGAGAGTGCACACGTTGCGTAAACACACAGCTCCGAAGGAGTTACACAGCGAGGAGGACGAAGACGAGAAACTTTGGTAAACTCTCTTACTAGGATTAGGTTCCCCGTTTTCTCTCTCCCTCTGCCACCGTTCGACATCGAATTTTACGTCCTCGGTAACGAGACTTAAGGTCTAAGTTTTGCTCAAAAAGTCGATCACTCGGAAGCCTTACAGATAATTTCGTGAGAGAGAGAGAGACTTCGAACAGGAAAGGTAGCGGCTTTGCCAAGTGGAATTGGAATCCTTACGATGCACGTTCGAAACTTTGATCGATCGCACGTACAACTCTCCAGAGACACTAACTACCCTACAATCTTCTATTTTTAATACAACTAAGGTACACACAATTCTAAGACCCGTTGAAATCACCGAGCATGTCATCGGAGAGCTTACCAGCAAATAGGATTTCTCTAACCCCGCGATCACGCGGAAGGCGCGGGCCGGCTTTTGTCGCTTACGTGAAATCATTACAATGGAGTGAATGGACTCGTAGGCACAATGGAGGAACCTTCCAAGGGCATTGTTCGACAAGGATCGTATTCATTGCGCTATAATAAGCCATAGCGTTGGTCATGTCCCTTGGGGATTACCCTACCCGCGTACAAGACGATCTCGCACGTGCGATGATCTTCTCTCAGAATCACGCCGATCGAAAGATAAATGTTTCTCTACGCGAGATAGTTAATTAATTAACCCCTTGTCATATTTTGACGAGTCCCACTCGTGATAACAATTTTGAATCAAATATGAATATCACGTGTGCGTTAGATTCGATGTGGGAGGAGTTTGAGGTAAAAGGGGCGTGGCCAGGGGCCACCCATTATTGTTTTATGTATTTTTGTTCTCAAATATAGTTCATTTATGTTAAATTAACGTTGAACGGTAATTTACATTTAATCCAAACACGCTACTGTAAAGAAGAAAACCTGACACCTGCCTTACATATTTGTATTCAATTATATTTCCAGCCTCGTTCTTCGAGATTACGTAGTAGTACGCCTAATCCGTACGGTGTCGCCACTAGCTTCAGAGAGAAAAAAGAAATGAACTGAGTCCTCTTTCTCTCGTCGTCCTATTGAAAACACTCATAGCTTTTTCTAGTGCGAAGCACGCCGCAAGCTTATTTTTGTGTCGTATAATAATTTAATATTCTCATCTCTAAATCGACGGGTAAGATTATGGGAAAGTCCCACAAGAGGAAAAGGTCCCGAACGGACGAAGAAGAGGTGCGGAGACTCTTGAAAAAACTGAAGAAGATCCAAGGAAGATTGGAACCTCGCCGGGCGTCCAGTCTTTCGGCGGGAAGTGAGGATGAAGCCATCTTAGGTACGAGAAAATGTTTTTCTTTTTGCTTACCGTTTCTAGTCGGGAGAAACAGCTAACACGAATTGATGTAGAACTCTCTTGGAAGTTCAACATAATTTTGAGGTTGAGTCCACACGAGAGGTGGAACATAACCTACAAAAAATTTGAGGTCGAGTCCACACGAGAGGTGGAACATAACCTACAAACAATTTCAGGTTGAGTCCGCACGAGAGGTGGAACATAACCTACGAAAAAGTCTGGTTGTCCGCTCGAGAGGCGGAACATAACCTACGAAAAAGTCAGGTTGAGTCCGCTCGAGAGGCGGAACATAACCTTCACAAATCGGATCGTGTCTCATTTACGGAATATTTTCGTGTCTTACAGAAAGTGTGAGAGGTAGTGAGAAGTTCGCGGACGAGGCCCAGTTGGAGGCAGAAAAAGAGAACGCGACGCCGCTGGATGCCGAGAAAGAGAACGCGACGCCGCTGGATGCCGAGAAAGACAATGCGGAGGCCGACATTGAACCGGAATTGGATGAGGAAATTCTAAGCATTATGGGCAAGGACCCATCCGAGCAGCTAATTAAGGAAATTCCAATTCACTCGAAAATATTATCGCGCTGGGGGAATTGGCTGGCTGAGGGGTTGCCAAAGGACCAGAAAAATGATATTGTGGCGAAATACCCCAGAACTGGCAGCTGTTTCGTGGAAGCTCCAGGGTTAAATCCTGAGGTGAGCGCGGCTATGAATGAGGCCGCTGTTAAACGCGACAAACATTTTTGTGCGTTGCAAAACGTTTTAGGATCGGCGATCATCGCGCTTGGCGCTGGGATGTCCTGTTTATTGAAACAGAAAGATCAGGTCGACGATAAAGTTAAAATACTGGAAAATCTATCGGACGTAGGCAAGCTACTAACCGATTTGCATCATGGGATCACACGATCGCGGAGATCTTTTATTTCTCCTGGTTTACCAAAATCGATAAAGGATATTTTGGAAAGCGTAAAAACGGATTCTCTATTGTACGGGGCAAAACTGTGCGAGAGGATCAAAGAAGGGAAATCTATCGAAAAAGTTGGCCAGGACATTCGAACGTCGGAGATTCCCAAGAAGCCGACATCACGTCCTGGAGCGCATTTAAACCGGCCAGGCCCACCCGCGAGAACGACACAGTCCAGTACGCAGGGTGGGCTACGGAAAGCACAATCGAGATTTCCTTTTCAACCGAGGGGCTCGATTCCGAACAGCAGATCGCGAATGTTCTCAGGCAGGAGTCCGGTCCCGTCGAAACCACGCAGCGATTACCGTGCGAGTTATCGCCGGTAGAGGTAAGCGAAAGTGGCGGTCGTCTGCGTTTCTTCTTAGAAAATTGGAAAAAGATAACGACGGATAAGACGGTTCTAAGTTACATCAAGGGTTACAAGATCCCCCTCGTGGCGGAGGTAGTACAGTCGGTAGAACCAGTTGAGCCAAGCCTTTCATTACGGGAGGAGATAGAAATGCGGGCGGCGATCAACGAACTTATTCGTAAAGGAGCAATCGAGGAATGCGAACCCGAACCCGGACAATTTTTATCAAAATATTTCTTGGTAGACAAGCGCAACGGGCAAAAACGGTTTATTCTGAATTTAAAAAAGTTTAACAAATTCGTTAAAACAGAGCATTTTAAAATCGAAGATATCAGAACAGCCATTAAATTACTTACCCCCGGAAGTTATATGTGCAGCATAGATCTGCAAGATGCGTATTTCTTGGTTCCGATTCATTTAAATTCTAGGAAGTTTTTACGGTTCAGATTTCAGGGAAAAATCTTTCAGTTCACTTGTCTGCCCTTCGGACTTGCGTCTTGCCCGTATGTTTTCACGAAGATTATGAAACCAGTTATCGGTTGGTTGCGGCCTAGAGGATTTACTTCCACTGTCTACCTAGATGATTTTCTTCTGTTTGGAGATACGAAAAAGGAATGCGCGTACAATTTTGATCAAACTTATCGATTACTTTTATCTCTGGGGTTCGTAATTAACTTGCTCAAGTGTAATAGTAAACCGAACACTAAATGTAAACATCTCGGTTTTGTAATCAATTCGAAAGAATATCAACTGGAGTTAACCGACGACAAAAGACGGAATCTTATTGAGATCGTGGAAAGACTTGCATCAAGATCGCATTGCTCAATTCGAGAGTTCGCGAGGGTTCTGGGCTCGTTGGTTGCCGCTTGCCCAGCCGTAGCGTATGGCTGGTTACATACGAAAAAATTCGAAAAGGTGAAGTTAGATGCACTAAAGGCCAGTAGAGGTGTCTATGACAATACAATGATTATCCCAGAGTTTCTGAGACAAGAATTCTATTGGTGGCAGAAAAACTTGAAGAGCAGCGTCAATCCAATCAGGAAGTTCAATTTTAAGAGAGAAATTTTTTCGGACGCGTCGCTAACTGGCTGGGGGGTTTTTTGCAACGGTCAGGGGGCCCATGGATTTTGGTCAGCCTCCGAAAGAAGAATGCCGATTAACTATTTAGAGTTACTGGCAGTTTCAATCGCCTTGAAAACCTTTACATCGGAGGATAGTAATTGCGAAATTCTGCTCAGAATCGACAATTCAACTGCTATTTCCTACGTGAATCGTATGGGAGGGGTACAGCTCGAGGAGTATAACGAGCTTGCGACCAATATCTGGAATTGGTGTGAGAATAAGAAAATTTGGGTTTTCGCCTCTTACGTACAGTCGAAACAGAATAAAGACGCAGATAGATTGTCGAGAATTTCGAATATTGACACGGAATGGGAGTTGTCAGCTGAAGCCTTTGATAAGATTGTCGAAAAATTCGGAAGACCCTCCGTCGACTTGTTCGCGTCACGTTTGAACAAGAAATGCAAAATTCATTGCTCCTGGCAGGCCGAACCAGACGCCATGGCTATAGATGCGTTTACCATAAAATGGACGAATTATAAGTTTTACGCGTTTCCACCGTTTGCGTTAGTTTTACGAGTTTTGCAAAAAATTAGAGAAGACCAAGCATCTGGCATAGTCGTGGTCCCATTTTGGCCCACACAGCCATGGTTCCCAATTTTCAAATCGCTTCTAGTAACAGAACCGGTCATTTTTCAACCACAACCCAAATTGCTGCTTTCACCTTGCAGATCTCTAGGACACCCACTATCCCGCAGTCTATCACTGATAGCCGGCAAATTATCAGGGACTCCTTCGAGGCGAGAGGAATGTCGCGGGAATCAGCGGAGATAATGGTATCTTCGATCGCGGAAGGAACACTTAGACAATACCATAGCACGATCCGCGAGTGGGTGAATTTTTGTCACACAAAAGGACTACACTGCTTCGATGCCAACGTGAAAAATATCACGGATTTCTTAAGTTTGAAGTTTCGAGAAGGCGGTACGTACGGGACCCTAAACTCCCACAGATCGGCGATATCTCTCATAGTAAAACAGGAAATTTCACACGACGAATCGCTGAAGCGATTCTTCAAAGGGGTATATCGACTGCGGCCACCTAGACCTAAATACGAAGAGATATGGAATGTGGATCCCGTCATCGAGTATCTAAGCTCGATTCCTTCGTTGCCGGAGACTAATTTAGAGAAACTCACGTACAAGTTAACAACTCTGATGGCGCTTGCCACCGGAAGCAGAGTTCAAACGCTTGCTTTGATTAAAATTAAGAACGTTGCTTTCAGTTCCGAGGGAGTAAAAATAAGAATTCCCGATCTGACAAAGACGTCGCGACCGGGAAGTTCTCAGCCGCTGCTTATTCTACCTTACTTTAAGAAGCGGGAAGATTTATGTGTAGCGCGTACATTATCAGTGTATTTGGAGGCAACGAGAATGATCCGAGAGGATGAGGAACGACTGTTTATCGCTTTAAAAAAGCCTCGTAAAGCAGTTTCGTCGCAGACCATCAGTCGATGGATTAAGACCACATTACAAAAGAGTGGAATCGACACGACGCGGTTTTCCGCTCACAGTACACGACATGCATCAACATCCACCGCATATCAAAGGGGATTAGACATAGGCAGTATCGGGAAGACTGCTGGTTGGTCGAGAAACTCGAAAGTCTTCACAACTTTTTATAAACGGCCGTTTATTTCCAGCAGTACCGAATTTGCATCGACGGTGCTGGAAGGCAAATAAAGGTAATTAGAAGTAAAAAGTCAAAAAATGTTTTTCTCTTATTCTCTAAACATCTACTACGTAATCTCGAAGAACGAGGCTGGAAATATAATTGACGGATCAAACGAACTTACCAAGTGAAGTTCGATCCATAATTATATGAGAGCCTCGTTCGAGATGATTACGTCCCTCCCTAATTCCCATTAATTGTTGTTTTTTCCCCGTAATCATCTAACATTTTTTGACGCTCTCAAGATGCTATGAGTGTTTTCAATAGGACGACGAGAGAAAGAGGACTCAGTTCATTTCTTTTTTCTCTCTGAAGCTAGTGGCGACACCGTACGGATTAGGCGTACTACTACGTAATCATCTCGAACGAGGCTCTCATATAATTATGGATCGAACTTCACTTGGTAAGTTCGTTTGATCCGTCAATTATTTTATAAATGTCCCTTTTTTTTTATTCTGTCTCGTTTTGAGAGCGTCTCCTTAGATCATTTTGGCCCAGATTTTACATAGATAAATAGTAAAGCAATGGGTTAATATTCCATCTCTTTAATGAATCGTCGTCCGTTATTATTTTTAATCGAAGCGTATATCTACGTTACGCGAATCGGACGGTGTTATTTCGCTGTTCGAACAAGAACGATGCAGAGTGTGTAGTAGTAAAATGGTATAGGATCGGTTTACATGGGAAAATGACCGAAAATGAACATCGCTGGCTCTCGACGAATATTCCCATTTGCTTGTCCGATGACAGCGACGCTCACGGCGATGACGATCATCGTTTTGCGAATTACGGTCGTGTCATTATCGGCATTTCACGGCGATATCGACGTCAATGCACGGAGACGCGCGTTATCGTCATTCGCGTTAACGTAAACAATGCTGCTGGTACCGCTGGCTAGTACTGCTGATGCTGTTGCATCGAAGGGTTGAGCGAAAGAGGAGACTAGAAAGAGAGATAGCCGGGATTGTAGAGGGTGTGTAAAGAGGATAGAAGAGAACGCTCGTAATTCGCTCGATTGTACGAGCAAATGACGCCATGATACATCAGCACAAATTGATTCGGCCACTCGGCCACCAGCAGCAGCAGCATGCTCTATCTGGCGATAGTATACGCACACGTATGTCTGTGTTTCGTCGATCAATTAACTTGTGCGCGAGATCGACTAGCTGTTCTAGTATTCTACGCTCTATACCTCTTTCTGTGGCTTCCTCTAACACATTGTACGAGTTCATCCACTGAGAAGTGTTCTGGCAAGAGAGAGAGAACATCCGAGTCTTTTTCGAGTTTTCCTTTGATTTGTATACAAGTTTACGTGTCAATCGAATTAACTCTTCTTTTTCACACAGAGTGGTCATAAAATTGGTATGCAGCTAGAGTATGAGTGTACAGGGTGTCCGATTCCAGATGGTCAAGCGAAGGACTACATGTACACATCAATGACTTGAATCGAAAAGTCTAATACTATTTTCCGAAATTCGGCACAATTAAATAGTTATTAACTAACAAAGGTAGGCCAATCACGGTGAACAGTGACATGTAACGTTGTTTATTATGGATTGCTACTTCTACTGCTTAGCTGCAAGCTCGAGTAAACTGCCTTTTTTCCCTAATCGTCGTAATTGACCGATCTTTGTTAGTTAATAATTCAATAACTAAGTCGAATTTCGAAAAATGTTATTAGACATTTCAACTCAAGTCATTGATGTATACATGTAGTTTTCCGCTTGACCATCTGGAACCGGACACCCCGTATAGTAAAAGCAAAATAACCTGCATCGAATTGCACAGTTTTTTTTTGTTCGTTTGTCATTAAGTTAAAAGATCGAAGAGCGACATCAAAGAGCCACGTTTTAACGATCGCTATGATTCCGTCCTTCATCGTTCGTCGCATTTATGTATATCCTTTCTACGTAGCCGTTGATAAAAAGTCATGCGTAGTCGATATCCATGTAACGCGGGAGGCTTTGATGACGCGAAGTAATTGGCACCCGAGGACTACGTTCCCTGCCTCTTTTTGTTTACCTCCCTTCCCTATTCGTTCTCCATTTCTTCTCGATTATATTCCTATAAGCTAGCGTTCCGTTATCGTCCGATAGGTTTATCGATTTTTTTTATAGGTTACAAAGATACTCAGCGAGCGCGAAATTAATTTCTCAGCTCGGTCATACGGCAAAAATTTTCGAAACGATAGATACTTCGTTAATACATCGGGTTAATTGATATCGACTTCATACATGCTTATCGTTCTTTTATGAATTATAAGAATATTCTATCTAAAACCACGAGACAGCTTTTAACGTGTGTCGATTTTTCGAAATCGAGCGACACAATAGTGACGCTTTTGCAATAACGATTTCTACAGGCATCAGACAGCCATTTTGTTTTCCCACGTACGAAAAAGGGGAGAAACGATAAACGTAATGATATAATAAAAAGGGTGGGAAGCTCGTAACATTTCGGAGTATCTGATTCTCGTTGTCTATATCTCCTATCCTCTTTGTGGATGGGTAAGCGGATCCATGAACGGCCAAACCAAGCGTACGGCTACGCCTTCTAGTAGAACGGGATGCAGATGGTGCTTACCAGCACCACCGGTACCCTGCGTCATGCGATCGATGATAATACTTTAAGCCCAGCTTTCAACGAGCTACCGTTCGAATCGTTAGCGGCTGACAGGCTCTAAGTGCCTCGTGATCAGGAAATTCGATCACGCTCTTCCTTCTAACTCCACTCCATTCATTTTATTAACGTTCTCTTTTTCTCTTTATCTTCTTTTTTTTTTCTTATCATCCGTCTCTCGTTCTCTTCCACGCACGGATATAGAAACGTTCGGTAATTCATGGAAAATTGGATCGCGTCGGCCTTGATCAAGCTCTCATATACATTTATATTAATATAAAAGTAGCGTACGTCGCGGGGCACGAGTTCAACGCGTCGACGACGGTGACTTCGTACTCCACGGCGAATGGCCTTTGAATAATGAAGGAAGGAAATTCGGCTCTTGCAAGTTCCTCGTGCCATTCTAAATTCCGTACTCCGCCTCGAAAGTTTAGACGGGGTGGAATTTTGAATATTGCAGGAGACCCCAAAAGTCTGGAAGAGCGATGTTAATTGTGAAACGAACGACGCATTTTTATTTTTTTTATTGTTAGACACGTATAACTGGTTTTGATTTCCTATTATATTTCCTCGTTTTGTTCATACTTATTGATTCGTTCGCTGAGAGAGATATGGAAAGAATTATTCGTAAAGATATGGATATATCTATATAGGGTGGTCCACGTAAAACAGGTTATCTAAATATGTCCTTTATGTTTTATGATAATAAAAATATCGATAGTGTTCTTAGCGAAATTTTGATTCTCGAAGAAAATCAATTTTATATTTTACTTCAAATATTGAAGCTCAAGATCATAATATATTTATAATATGAACAGGAGAAAAGTATGTGTTCCCGTTTAAAAAAACATCGATGCCCTTTGACATTTCAAAGTACAACTTTGTCTTTTGCTGTTTTGACCAATCTTAAAAAATAAAGCAGATATTTATATGACCTGTCTTACGTGGACCACCCAGTATATGAGCCATTTATTTTAGAAATACAATATAAGTCCAAATTTGGAAAGAAAGTGTTAACAATATTTATGATTGAAAATCTGATCTTATAATCTCAGTTTTCTATCAAAATTAGAATCATAAAAAACAAACTTTCAAAATAAAAGTCTCATACACGTTTGATACGATTAAAAATAATTCTGTCTCTCGTTAAGTAATTTTCCAAAAGGTCGTAGACACTCCCTTTGTTTCGGTACAGAACCGAGATAATAAAATCAAAGTGAAAAATATCATTTTCGCCGTTGAAACGTGTCCTGCACTAGCAACGTGCCGTAAAAAAGTACATGTATCGCTCTACCGGGTAAGCAATTAACGTCGACGTGAATTCGATGACGGCATTTTTTTCGTCCTACCCTTTTCCCTCTCTCTTTTTTTTTTTGCGAGCGATCACGAAACGTCGAGGCACGAACGTAAAGCCGACATCGCGTCGATCAATTAACTCGCGACGAGCGCGCGGCCTCGTTTATCACTTCGAAAGTCGTTCTCCCGATTTGCGACGAGCACGCGTGCGCCGCACGCTTGCAATTTTGTGCAAAACGAGTACGGGGAAAAAATGGTAACGTGGGTGACGTCGCGCGTGAGAATCTTCGTAGATTTTGCGTGTATATATATGTACGTATCTCTTTCTCTCTCTCTCGACCATTTTCATCGACCACGAAATCCCGTAGAACGAGAGTCCCGTGTGCCCAGCCTGACGCGTGTTTTAGATGACACCTGTTGGTTATCTCGTCCACCCCGTAGACCTCACGTACATGCTTACGTTATGTTTTCCTTTTGTTTTCTCCCTTTTGTCCACTTACATTCCTGATCTTGACCTAGATTCATTCGAACCTTGACTGTTATCCTTCGAAAAAAATATGGAATAAGTGTTGATATATATATAAGTCATCATTTCATTTTCATTTCATTTATTAAGTATACGGGATAAACCCTTTAGTGACATAGAATAGAAAAATAGGAATAAAGATACAAAATACCCAAATAATATCTAGATAAGGTAATGATTTCTTCTTTTATCGTAGGAAGAGAGTGGTATAAAAGAGCCAGTTTTATTTACACAGTAGTTTTCGAAACGAATGTTGGATGAATTATTTAGAGATTTTTTTATTATATTCTATACATAAAGAAATAAATAACAATTTATGATAAAAATCTTATTATTTATTTATTTCCTTTGGTATTTTTGTCCTTTTTTCCAAAACTGGTTCTTTCATGCCACTCTTCCTCTACTCAAGATATCTCGATGTTGGTGAATAGGAGGAAAAGAAACTCCTAAGATATTTATGTAGATATAAACGTTCATTTATTATTTATGTGTTATTCACAGCTCAGTTTTACATATTACGTAGTACATACATCCTAGTAAACCGACCGGTATTATCGTGTAATTAAAACTATCGCAATATTCCTAACCACGCGGAAGGAATTTTCTTAAAGAAACAGCAAAGCGGTATCTCCTCTTTAACGTCGTGGCCTCTGGAAAATCTCCCGAAGCAGCGATTTATCTTTCTACCGGACACTAATCCTTGCTCTCGCAAGGAGAGCTTTCCCAGAGAGCGTCCTGCCCTATCTATTGCAGCAGTTTTACGTTCGCGCAACGTTGCTAGCGTTTATCATGACCCTTTCCCTCGGTCGTTATTAATAAGGTCATTAATCGTAGGTGCGATTAATAATTATCGTTGGACGTACCACGCGATAGGTGGTGGTGAAAACAGTGGGGAAATTAATCAACGAGAATTTTTCCTTTTTCTCTGCGTGTAATGTTTCGGGTTATTACATTTTTAGGCCATCCATTGTATCGTTATTTAATTAGCAAATTACTCATAATCTCGTGAAATTACGTTGATCGTTCTATTGAAAAAATTCATTGTTGTTACAGGAAATAGTATATAATTATTTATAAGATTCATTACGGATGTATCTCGAATAGAATTTTCTTCTCAATCGTTGCACAGGGTTACATCAGACACTCGGCTCTTTTTTTTTTCGTATAAATTCTAAACTGGTTAAATTCCTTGCATGCCATGCCAGGTTACAAAACCACTATACTTCTGTTCAATATTGTTAGAATTAACATTTAAGTACTGTAGTGATAATATGCTTTTATTGTTGTGAAATGTACTTCGTCCGGTACAGTGTAGCTACGTTAACCGCGTGTAATATTTTCTTTTGTCTTCTTTTGAGCGAGACACGTTGGCATCGTTTTCGTTGTGTGTTCAGTTGTCTTCTAGTAGCGTCTACAAGCATACGTGCATCTTGTTAACATTAAACGTAATATTAAACATTTCAACTATAGTAATATTTCCAATAAATATTTATATATAAATTTCTTTTTCAAAATCAATCGGTCTTAAGACTTAAACAAGGACGTGTCTTTCCTCGTTATACATATATATTTCTGTCATAAACACAGGCAACGTGGAAAACGGGTTAGGTAGGTACCTGTTGCGCGACTCGCCTCGTGCGTGCATCATTCTACGAACGCATTACGCGAGCATAACTTCTCCGGGACTACTGCTGTCCTTGAACGTCCACTTTGAAGAAAGTTTCTTCAGTCGTCTAAATAGCCCTGACATTTCTCTTTTTCTATTTCTCAAAGGTTTGTGTAATCGGAAAACAAGACATTTCTTCGCGACGAAGATTGTTAGATACTTTTTAACGTTTCGTAATCACGATAATCTTTCACCTTGGACTCGTATTACAACGAGCAGAATAAATGGTCTTTTAAATCTGTGGGAACGATTATCGAGCAATAGAACGAGAAGAAGCTTTTAAAAGTCTCGTGATTAAGGGATTAAGTAATTAAGTATTCGAAGTTGTGCAAGGAATTGAAAAGAATTTTACAGAACACAAATAACATTAATGAAATAAAAGAGATAGAAGCAAATGGACAAGAAAGGAGATAGAGGGAAGGTGGTCGTTGCGGGAGAAGCAACGAGGTGCTCACCGACTGCCGGAAGGGGCATCTGGACGGATTTAAACGGATCTAAAAGTTACGAGGGAATCACACGCTTCATAGAACGAAGAGAGAGAGAGCTCGGTTCGTTATTCGTCTCGTCTCTAGCGACCGGGGAAGCCTCGGTTATCCCTTAATCCGAGATCAACTCCGGAAGCTTTAATCTCGCGATTAGACTCTCGTCCTTTGATTTCTTAGCGACTCCCGACACTTACCGCGCTTCCAAGCTAGCTCTCGATCCCACTTTCGATCCTTTTTGTCGATCCCACGGGAAAACTACGAGACGGAAATTTTTAGTCAGGATGAAAAATTTTTTTTAGATATTTTCTTTCTTTTTTCTTTCCATTCGAGTTAGATATCCTGAGAGATTAAATATGAAACGTGAGTCCTTTTTTTGGCATAATCGAGGAGATCATTTAACAATATAATTTCTTGGGATAGATTCCGACTGGTGACAATTTGAAATACAAACGAAAAAAAAGAAAAACCAGTTAACCAATATTTTTGTGCTACTAGGGTATGAGGTGGGTGTGACATGCTAATACATTAAATTTGCATAATTTGGTTAAAGAAATAATTCAACCTATCATTTAATATTTAATTTCGTTATTTATTTAATTAATTTAATTTAATTTGATGTCAAGAAATCAAGTGTTTTAGAAACATTTAGGTATGGTATACCCAACCTCACTCATGTCGAGTTAATAACTTGATATAACCGGATTAGTAAAAATTTCTATCAGAATAATAGATATCACAACGACAATCCTGACTTCGTTATTTTACTTACAAGTTAATTGAAGAAGAGTCTTGGAATATATCTCATATCGATCGAAACTTCTTGCAATTTCGAGACATCGTAAGACCATCGTACACAGCTCCGTCTAAGTAAGCTTTGACGCGAGCTCATTGTTCCTAGAATCGGAGTATCAACGAGATTCACGATCACGAGAGGTCGCAGATGTACAAAGGCCGCACTGTTCCCAGGCACGCGATGCCAGTTTCGCTGTTTCCATCGTCGTGCTCTCTGTTTGCCATCTTGCTGGGTACGCTATCCACGCCTATGGACGATTCGTGCATCTAATACTCCTCCTCGCCCATTTCTATGTGCATATTCACCGTGAACGAGCTCGAGATCGCACGATGCAAGCAAAATGCACGTGACTATCTTGCTTCGTCTTTGCAAACTCTCTATGTGCGCCATCGGTTTCAGGTTGTTATGACACTATTTGGTAACCGTGCTCATTTAACTAGCATCATTCCAATTTCAGGATCATTTTTTTACAAAAAGGTCGTCAATAATTCAATAGATACGATCGATGAGAGATACGGTCTTTTTTTTATTAGGTTGTTTGAATCTCTTTTGCACAAATTTCAAGAGTTTCAAAGAGTAGAATGCAGTTAGAGTGATGTACCTAGTTTTCTGTTGTATTATATTGACAATTTGCATTTTTTAAAGAACGAGTGTATGATGTTACAGATAATTGTTGTAGAGTTGTGTAGTAAGACATAACGTGATAGTAGAAGACGGTATCTAATTTAATTTTTGGAGTCTTTTTAGAAGCTGATAGTTAGACTGCAGATATTTATTCAAATCCATATTTTTTATATTGTCTATGTTATGCATATTTTACGTATAAGACAAATCATTAAATATGTTACATATGTTCTTTTATATTTTACATATTTTTATTCAGTTATCAGTGTCTCTTTACAATATTTAACAAATCATGAATTATAATTCACATGCATTTGCATAAATATCTTTAGATATCAAACCTATCACATGAGAGATACGGTGCCGACAAGATACAAGATCGTTAAGTACATCATTTCACATCGCTAGAATTTAATCTTTTTATCTCGTCCCGCTCGATTCCCTCGATTCCTAGTTTGTAATCGGTTATAAATCCTTAAAAGTTGTCAATTATTTAGCAGATAGTAGAAATACGTTCTTGGCACGATGCCAAAAGCCTTCGATGAAACGAGTCGAGACAGGGAGAATCGATCGCCTAGGCGTTAGCGTTAATTTCCTAACTGCCAGTCGCGAGAGTCTTCCTTTATTAGTCGCGAATTAACGAAAGTACCGGGCCGTGCTATTATCGACACGGTAACGATTCCCGATCGACACAATTTCTAGCGAAATCCGTGCGTGCCGATTTGATTTATGACACGCGGCCCCGTCACACCAGAGAAAATTTATTCCGCCGACAGCCGTCTATAATGGATACCGATATTTAATCGTTTCCGCGTCGATGCGTGACATTACTCGCGATCGGCCCGATTTATATCCCGCACGTTCGCTCGTGGCTACGGAAACATTTTCGAGCTTAATACGTTATACGATCTCTGAACATTTTTTTTTCGACAATTTCAGTAGCTTCAACAAAATATATTTCATAAATAAGGCTAAGTTAACGAGTAATTAACGAATGTAAAAAGAGACTTTCGTGAAGCATGGAATTAAAATAATTTTCGTTAATTAGCATAGCTCTGAAGAGGGCAGTCGGATTTAAAAAAAATCGAGAAGCGTGCGTGTTTCTCTCTCTCTCGGTCGATGAAATTTTTCGGTCGCCCGGCTTTCCACTCGTGAGCTCATATTTTTTACCCGCCTGGTTTTGACGTTAAGCGTCCTCCTTGATACGTCGCTCCACGTAACTTTCATCGTTCGAAAAAATTGGAGTACCTCTTTCCACTGTATCATCTCGTGGACTGGTAAAACGATACGATATATATAAAAGAGTAATCTCGTACGCTCCCTCCGACTTTTATAATATTTCGATTATACGTTACGACGATATAAATCAGCATTATTGCTTTGGAAAAATATGAAATAACCTCTCGAGAGATGGATTATTATTATTTTTTTTTTTACGCTATTCGAGAAATATCACGAATTTATGAAAAAATATACTTCCATCGGATAAAAGGAAGAGGGGGTAGGAGATTGAAAAGCGATTACGAACGGCTTTGTATCGATTAAGCCGCGCGCGTAAATCGAACAATAAGTCAACGTCAATTTGTTTATTCGAGCTACCTTCTAACGCACGCAATTAGTCTTCGTCAAGTTTTCAATAACCTTTGACGCGGTAGCCGTTCGAGCTCGTTGAGAAAACGACTTCTCCATCAGTTTCTTCTTCTTCTTCGTTCTACTCCACCTTCTCCTCTACTTCCACCACCCCCACCACTCGTTCCGTTTCACTTCGATGAACCTGTTGCTCCGTTCAACGTTCTACTTCGCCGAAAGAGTAGTAACGCGAGAGGATGCGATATTTAAAATGAATGAAACCAATCGATTACATCGAGGATATTCGAGAGGCAATTTCTTTCGAGACAAATTCCAATAATCTTCCACTTTATCTTTTCCTCTTACTCTCATGTATTAATATTAGGTTGTTCCAAAAGTTTCTTTCGGTTTATTTGTAAATAGGAGATATATCATATTTCATTTTTTGTGACATGTCATTGAATTATGTATGATCAATATCCCTCTGTCACGTTCCTGTATCAAAATGTCACAGATAAGGTCACATGTTTACATAAATTGTTAAACAAAGCAATTTCATACACAACGCAAGAGAAACTTTTGGGAAATCTAATATTAACGGCTTTAAAAGAAACCGGTAAAAAATTACGCAATTTTTCCTACAACAAAGAGTAATTAACTTTTAAGTAGCGGAGACCGGGGCTAGTTGTCCCAATTTTAGGTTTTTTGTTTCTACAGATTTCTGTAGCTTATATTTTCGAATTTTTTAGTGACCATCATAAAGTTCAACTTCTTAGCAATACATGGACATTTTTCCTGATGTATGCATCATGATTTTTGCCAAAATGGTCACCACCGCCGATTTCAATGTTTAATGGCTTATTTTAAAGAAGAAAGCATGTATAATACTGTCCCGTTGTCCGTTTTTCGATATCGTTACGCAATGATGAGAAATTAATCTTTTAAGTGTCGGAGTATGGGTCGTTTTCGAGCTTAAAACTGCTGTATCTTTAGAATCAGTCATCCTATCGAAGCGGGACTTGCATATTCGTAAAGAAGAGACTTTCCTCTTTCAAACGAGTATTTGATCGGGCAAATTCGAGATACTTCGATTTTTGACAAAAATCCTGACCTATGCATCATGATTTTTGCCAAAATGGTCACCACCGCCGATTTCAATGTTTAATGGCTTATTTTAAAGAAGAAAGCATGTATAATACTGTCCCGTTGTCCGTTTTTCGATATCGTTACGCAATGATGAGAAATTAATCTTTTAAGTGTCGGAGTATGGGTCGTTTTCGAGCTTAAAACTGCTGTATCTTTAGAATCAGTCATCCTATCGAAGCGGGACTTGCATATTCGTAAAGAAGAGACTTTCCTCTTTCAAACGAGTATTTGATCGGGCAAATTCGAGATACTTTGATTTTTGCCAAAATGGTCACCACCGCCGATTTCAATTTTTAATGGCTCATTTTGAAGATAAAAGCATGCAGAATAATGTTCCGTTGTCCGTTTTTCGATATCGCAACGGAGTGATGAGATATTTCTTTTTTAAGTGTCGGAGTATGGGTCTTTTTCAAGCTTAAAACTGCTGTATCTTTCGAACCAGCCATCCTATCGAAACGCGACTTGCATATTCGTAAAGAAGAGGCTTTCCTCTTTCGAACGAGTATCTGTTCGGACAAATTCGAGGTGCTTCGATTTTTGACAAAAATCCTGATGTATGCATCATAATTTAAAAAGAAGAAAGCATGCAGAATACTGTCCCGTTGTCCGTTTTTCGATATCGTTAAGCAATGGTGAGAAATTAATCTTTTAAGTGTCGGAGTATGGGTTGTTATCAACCTTCAAACTGCTGTATCTTTCAAACCAGCCACCCTATCGAAACGCGACTTACATATTCGTAAAGAAGAGACTTTCCTCTTTCGAACGAGTATTTGATCAGGCAAATTCGAGATGCATCGATTTTTGACCAAAATCCCTAGAAATGTTGTTTTCTTAATACATAATTAACAGTTGGACCATACTTTAAATAACTAATGCTGTTATTAGTGTCTTGTATTGTGTATGTAACAATAGGGTTTCCCCATAAATAAATAAATTATTATAACAAATGACCTGGCTAAACCACGTAAAAGGTTAACCAAATTTAGAACCCGTTGGAGCAATCAATTTAGAGGCACAACGACGAAGCGATTAACGCGAAGAAACGTGACGTCCAACGTCACGTTCGACGCCAATCGAAAGTAATTTCAGAATCGGCATTTCAACGACGATATCTCGGCTATCTATAGGATTTCAATCGCCGACGTTGCTTTACCTCCGCTTTCTCCGGGGACACACGAAGGAGAGCTCGTTATTGTATGCAGAACAATTCCCCGGTGCGGGGCTTGAACTTGCGCATCGCATTATAGATGCCATTGCCGTCTATATAAGCGACGATCGTCGTACCTCCTCCTTGATCTTCCTCATCCTACCTTCCTCGTAGGATCACGGGTACCAGCCGTGCTACCAGCACGTAAACTCGGCACATTCCGGACACGATCGGTAAATCCCACGAGACGAATCTCCTTGATGAAATATAGCTAATTATCTGACGGTATTATTACAGTCTCGATTGAATCCATTCGGATGGACAATAATCCTGTTTCCTGTTTGAGAAAGATTATAAGAGATTAGAGATCGGATTTAAACGTTGTAGGATGTTCAAAGTATGTTATACAGGGTATCCAGTTCTGGGTGTTCAAGCGGAGAACTATATGTACACATCAATGACTCGAGTAGAAAAGTTTAATACCATTTTTCGAAATTTGACTTAGTAAACGAGTTATTGGCTCACAAAAATCGGCCAATTACAGCGATTAAGAAGAGCAATCTATTGGCCGATCTTTGTTAGTTAATAACTATTTAACTGAGCCGAATTTCAGGAAATAGTATTAGACTTTTCGACTCAAATTATTGATGTGCACATATATTTTTCCGCTTGGACACCTGGAACCGGACACCTTGTATATAAAGAACAACCATCAGGTGATCAGACGTCTCACAACATCACTGTTCGGAACCATAAATTTCCTACCGAGCCCACATCAAATCCTTAGAATCTCTTCCCCTGAAGATTTTCGAAAGTCTGAAGCTTTCGGAGCAGAAGCTCTCGGAGCTTCCGGTGGACTTAACAATGCGAGGGTTCCTCCCATATACCTGAGCGGACCAGACCCGTTGCGTTGCCGGCCGTTCGCTCGGCTGACTGCCTTCTTGGCTGCTTTGCTAGCTGGCTCGACGGTGGAAATTCAATTTGAACTGCGCCGGCTACGAGTCCCGTGACGGCCTCTCGGCTGACAATGCACGTGAAAGCGTACCTACTACGACTACCACCGCGTACCACTACCGATGCCGGTCCGAGTAATCTGAAATTGAAATTACGGAAGTTAAGAGCTTTGTTCCAGGCTTCCGAGCGCGAATGCTAGATGGTAGGAGGGGGGAGAAGGAAAACGATGGTGGTGGCTTACTCGACGACAATGCGAATGCAAACGCGGAATCGTTCGAATGCCAAGATTTAGGTTCTATCTTTTCGATCGAGGCCACGGTTTCTTACGCTGACCTCCATCCTTGGTACATCGATCAATCGAATTCTTTATTTTTTATTACTTCAAAGTTTGCATTATACCGATTGATAATCGATTTCCCGTGGTTACGAGCAACGTTTCCGAGTTACATCATTACGAAGGGATTAACTCTGTCGTTCGAATCACGTTCAGGATTGTAAGTTTCTTCGACGTGCGTACACTCCGAGTTCGAAGTAGTTACGGTTGCCAATCGAGGCATGTCAGACTAGAAGACATCAGAGATTTAGTTTCTCCGGTCACCCCACCTCCGTTCAACCTTCCTCCTTCATCATTCCGTTCACCACCTCATTACACACAGCTCGCTTGTATCTGTCGCTCGATACTAATACCAAACTATAATGTACCTCCAGCAACTACCCTTGAAGAAGGAGATTGAACGTCGAGCGATCGACAGGTTGTCATTCGCAGTATCGAACTTCCTCCTTCTTGGCACGTTCTAATCGTCGTTAGAAAAGAGATCGTTTGATCTGGAAAAAAGGCATCTTCCGCTGTTGTAAACGAACGCGTTGATACTTCTTAGTGCTTACCGTGAGAACGACGGGGATCGTGAATGCATAGAAATTGGCTACGCGTCTAATAAAAAATTCTATGCATCCATGAGTAACCTACCACCATCTCCGATAAAATTCACGAGACGACGTAACTGGAATTTTCTCGGGCGTCCTGCTGCGAGCAACGGATAATATTATTTCGCGTAACTACCGATATTCGCGTGGTATCGCAAGCGTAAAGGAAAGTGCCAGCAAAAACGAGCCAAGTTGCTAATCCTTCGAGTCAGCTGCCTTCGTTTAAATCGAGAGTAACGGTCGTTTAGTAAAATAGTAAAGAGGGAAGCGTATAATGCTGGGAAAACGAAGTAGATTCTGGGAGAGGGAAGGAAATGAGGATATCGTGAAGTAAATGATCTTTGATATTGATTTTTCACACTCTACTACTTACTATTCAAGCTGTAGAATATGAAAAACATATTGTTTCAATAATTTGTATTCAGGGTGTCCGGTTCCATGTAGTCAAGCGGAGGACTACATGTAGACATCAATGACTTGAATCGAAAAGTCTAATAACATTTTCCGATATTCGGCTCAGTTAAATAGTTACTAGCTAATAAATATTGGCCAATTACGGCGATTAGCGAAGGAAGGCGGCTTACTCGAGCTTGCAACTAGATTGGCTGATCTTTGGTAGTTAATAACTATTTAATTGAGTCGAATTTCGAAAAATTGTATTAGACATTTCGATTCAAGTCATTGATGTGTACATGTAGTCCTCCGCTTGACTACATGGAAGAGAGCACCTTGTATAATATGTAGTAAATAAAGAATTAAGAATTTTGCAAGAATCAAGAAAAAAACATTGATTGTCGAGATCAAGTCATACAATGTACTAATTCTGTACACCATACAAATTCTCGATTTAAAAAAATCAATACATGACAAATATATCTGATTTATGTCTTATCTTGAATCCATCACAGTAAACGATTCTCGTTCGAAGATGACTCGATCGCACTTTTGGTATATACATCAAGAATAAAAGAGATTAAAGAAGATAGAGAGAAAGCAAGGTAGAATTCGATCGACGAAATCACATCGGGAAAACATCGTTGTTATCGAATGGACGAAACGAAGTTTGCTCTTGGTTGTGGTCCGACGGACTCACCCACCGGTCTTTTCGTGTGACAGTTACTTGTATACACGTGCGCATGCTGTGTGGCGAACGAACACGAAGACGAGTACAAAGGAAAAGCGGAGTAGGTATCGGTCGAAGGGTAGTAAGGAAAATGAAGAGAAAATCAGCAGAAATCGCAGATAAATTTACTCTCTTCTGGCAAGCACTGGCGGATTAAATTGAATTCGATTCCCGTGGATAGCTTAGCTCGCCTGGGCTCGCGAGTGGTGTAAATACTAGTGCGGCCGAGCGAGTCGTCGTTGAATGTCGCCGTGATTTCTCATTTTCACCATCGATTCCTTCGAAAGGGTGGTTATTGGATTTCGAAGAAAATCTTTGCGTTTGGAATTCTTTGAATATATCTAAAGTAATATAGAAATCTCTTTTTTTCTTTTATTTTACATTGGCTAGGTCGTATCACTCGTGTTCGTGAATTACCAGGACGGACCAAGGCGAGAGCTTTTTGGCTTTGAAGAAATGTTAAGGCAACGAGATCGAAACCCATTTCTATCTTTGATACTTTCCGTAAGATGGTAAAGGAGTAGACGCTTGATTGATAAAATAGATCGATTGTGAAAGCTACAGAGAGAGAGAGGGCTTTCGATACGTCATTGAAAGCTTCAAAGGTGCATTGTCCCTCGTATCTTCAGCGATGGTTCGCGCAATCTCGTTTCTACAGTTTCAAAGAGAGAACGTGCTTTATCTCCACTTCGCTTCTCACCTTCGGGTTTACCAACTCCATTAAGTTCCGTAAACTTTGACAAAGAGCTAGGCTATCTTTCATCTTTTTTTTTTGCCCGCACGACTTTTTCAGGATCGTTCTCTCTCTGTAAGATCGGACACGGAATAAAGAAAAGGATAAAGAAGAGAGAGTGGGAAACAAAGTTACCCTGTGCCATGTCAGTATCGAGCAAGTGTACGAGAAGCTTAAACCGAAAGTTATCTAAGCCGTATTAATTTTCTACTGATTCTCCTTTCACCCAGCAGGCATGGAAGTTTCCTTTGAGTCAGCTTTAGCGGCACGCTTATCCACCAAGCGATTACGTCTTCTCGCGCGTTTTGCCCTCTCTCTCTCTCTCTTTTACTCTTTCTCTCGCTCCATCAAGTTGGCGCAGGCTCCGACGAACTCTTCCTGTGCCGCAAAAAGGAGTCTCTATACTGGAATTAAAACTAATTAAAACTCCTGTCTTCTCCGCGGGCGCCACTATTAAGCTTACGAGCTAGAACGCCGTAAAACGAACGACTTCCTCCGACGCGCCGTGTCTGCTGGAATCTACGAACCTTTTTCTCTCTCTCTCTTCTATAAAATACGTTCTCGTAAGAACCTAATAGCGTAGAGTGTCAAGATAGAAAATAAAAAATACACCTTTTAAAAAGCATCGAGTCCGGAATTCGTGGTATCGACAAGACGAAGAGGTTTTCAAAGTTAGGCTGATTCGTTTAACGGACCGTGAAGACTATCGCGTGCTTTAAAGATCGCATTACCTTAATAGCGTCGTTAGGGAACGTACCATCGCTCGTTGGGAACTGAATGACGCGAGGGAAAAAATGGAAAAAATTTTATTCTTTGTTAGAGAAAGAGTCTTCGAATGTTTCCACGTTTCTTCCTGTCTGTATTATCGCTGATTCTTACTACTCCCGCAGTTGAAAGTGTCCTTGAGAACTGAAGAAGTAGTAAGAGCCATAAATGAAGTCAAACGTATGCGCCAATTCTTGGAAAATTTCTCGCGAAGACTTCTCTCTTTCTACAACTTCTACTTTTCAACTTTCACGATAAAGAAAAGAAAAAGAGTTTTGTAACTCACCATCTGTCGTCGTCGTTGTTGTTGTCACTGCTGCTGCTACTGTAACAACGGACAACGATTCTTTTTTACGGAAGCTACGAACTAGTAGGACGGAAAACAACGAACAATTAAAAGTGCTTCCCAACGTAAGCTACGCGACCGACTTTAAAATATTTACGCGAACGCGTATGCATGGCGAACGAGATGGATTAAAATTCACGGTAGCGCGCATTTTTGAGTCAACCACGTAAAAGTATCATGTTTTTCAAATGTCGTGACCATTAATACAGGAGGATTGGGTACAATGCTCGTAACAAATATTTTGTCATGTATTCCAATCGTGAAAAAAACTGATAAAAATTGTTCCTTTGAAAAATTTATCGCAAGATCGTTCTTGTTTCTATCATCATTGCACATGGTCGAGAACTAAATCCGTTCAATAGCTAGCACGAACGTGGGGATCAACTCGATTAATTAAATATAACACCAGTAGAAGCGTGAGTTTCACAGCGATCATCGTTTCCCCGGTTGGGTAATTGGCGTGTTTCCAACGATTCGTTGATTTATTCAAGGTTCGATCGTTCGTCTTAAGAAAATATTTCTGAAGTTATACGAGAGATCATTTGTTTCGATGGTGGTGGTAGAAAATCCGTGAAAGGAAGCAGTATGATAACAAACATTGAATTATTTCGCAAGAGCTTACGCAGATTTTCTCTTTCTGTCTCTCTCTAGCGCGTGTTACAAAATAATCACTTCGTAACGTTGAATTCCGCACGAATTTGTGCGACACTACTGCGAATATTACCAGCAGCCACAATATACTCCGATGTGCGAATACAACGCGAACGTTAATGAAAATATCATCTCTCGTTGAGCGGAAGAGTATTCAGAAATATCACGTTGGACGGCAATGATGTCGCTACGGAAAATCGAATTTGGATGGGACGGTTATCGACTCGTATCAATAATTCTTTTCACTCTCACACATACAGGGTGTCCGGTTCCAGGTGGTCAAGCGGTGAACTACGTGTACACATCAATGACTCGAGTAGAAAAGTCTAATACCGTTTTTCGAAATTTGACGTAGTTAACTAGTTATTAATTAACAAAGATCGACCAATTACAGTGATTCGCGACGGAAGGCGGGTTTCCCGAGCTCGCAGCTAGGCAAGAGATGAAGCGAAAGGAGGAGTAATCAACGATAAACAGCGTTACGTGTCGCTGCTCGCTGTGATTGGTCTATCTTTGTTAGTTAATAACTATTTAACGGTGCCGAATTTCCGGAAATGGTATTAGACTTTTCGACTCAAATTCTTGATTCGCATGTGTAGTTTTCTGCTTGGACATCTGGAACCCGACACCCTGTATACCATTCTCCGTCTTTTTATCTCAACAGCGGTGAATGTTAAATCACTTCTCGCAGCCCGCGAGGAGACGTCACTTCAAGTTTAATACTTTATCACCGAGCCCTCAAATTATTACCTTCCCGAGGATGTAACTCGATAACCCTCATTTTTCATCCTTTCCAGCGGTCTCTCTCTCTTTTTCTCCTTCTTTTCCAACCTCTCGCGTGTTAGAAAAGAAGTTTCCTCTCTCTCTCTTTCGGTGTGCGATAGTCGGACGCAGGAAGCAACGGCATGACTGGATGGACGGAAGGTGCATTTCTGAGACGCAAACTTCCGCGAGTCCTGCGGCGCGGAAAGACCTTATTACGATAAATCAGATTTATCGAGGAGTTTTCTCTCTCTCTTTCCTTCTCACTCGCTTTAGCTGTCCAGGCACGAGAGCTTTTCATATTTGACTTGCAAAGCCCGCATCGTCGCCATTTCTGAATCAGCGATCGCGAGAGCTTCTTCCTTAGCGAGAGAAGGTTTCCTCGAATTTCTTTCGTCCCTCTCACCATCCCCTCTTCTCGTCTTCATTCGTTGAAACACTCCAAAACGATCTCTTTCTCTCTCGTTTCTCGGAATAGGGACGAAAGAATGAAGAAGGATATCTCGTCGTTTAGCGTAGCGAAGGATCACGACGACGAGTGGAACTTTTTCTTCATTTGGCTCGACGTTTCTTTTTCCGCATCCCGTGACATTTTCTCTCCTATCTCCCACAGGACTTTCGTCGTAATTGCTGATATTTTGCTTTATTTTTAGAAAATTTATTTAAGAATTATATCAGTGTCCTTTCGGATTCCCAAAGAAGTAGATATTCGGATATTCTCAAGCAAGTGGACTCGTTCTTTCGATCAGATTTCTCAGGACGAACGTAATCGAATTCGATCGAGCCAATTCCAAAGGTTAGGGAATGGAACGCGATTTGTCGAAAGGTTGCTTCGGACATAGGGTATATACAGGGTGTCCGACAATTTCCCGGATAAACATTTTCAACGTGTTCTATGCACGAAAATGAACAAAAATGTTATATAACGTTTAATAACGTTGTATTAAGTTATAAAATAAATTGTAAAATTCCTTATTTTTCCCTGTATTAAACTCTAGAACTACATCTTTAACACGTTCTAGCAAGATATCAATTATTTCCTTTAATTAATCGAGCTAATATGTCTCTACAAATAACTACATAATACAAAAGTAAACATACACGATAATATTTAAAGTCGATTTTCTCGAAAACGAAGCCCCATTAAAACAAAAATATTTTATTACACTTCTTCAACTTATATTTTGATATAGAATCATTCTGTTTCCAATTTATAACATCAGTTACTAATCACCCTGTATATCTAGATATACTAGATATTCATCTCTTGCCTAGCTGCGAGCTCGAGTGAACCGCCTTCCTTTGCTAATCGCTGTAATTGGCCGATCTTTGTTAGCTAATAATTCGTTAACCAAGTCGAATTTCGAAAAATGGTATTAGACATTTCGATTCAAGTTATTGATGTCTACATGTAGTTCTCCGCTTGACTACATGGAACTGGACACCCTGTATATGATATATTCCCGAACGGTACGCGAAATATGCGAACCGTTCCGGTGCGTTTCCGCGCGCTCTCGCGCGCTTATACATGGTAGTATCATCGAATTAGGTTGCCCGCGGTTCGGTGCTAATGCGAAAATTACAACCGCGGAAAGCTCGTCGGTTTATAATCGGATCTACGCTACTGAGCGGAGAAAAGCCGAATATTTGTGCACGATCCGGGAGGCTCTGGGATGCGATCGGCGGGACTGAGGGGCAAGGTTGGGAACAGCAGACGGGAAAGCTTTATCGCTCGTTGTTATCTCATTTGAATTTCTCGGTAGCGTGTTCCGATGGAATCACGTTTCGTTTCCATCGGTAATGAACAGCTGTATGATTTTCTCCTGTACCGCGTCCGTCCGTACATTATATAGTGTGCCTAGAGTGTATATATGTATAGTTATACATATATATCCACTGATTTTACTCGTTCGAGCGTATCGAACCGCACGCGTACTTCGAATTCTCTCCGGGAGGCTAATCCGATTGGTTTTCCACGTACCTCAGAGATTCGCGACATTTCGTTTACTGTCGTTCGTATTAGCAGAAAAGAATCTTGAATTTCGGTCTTTAATTATTTATCTTTTTCTCAATTTTTGTTCAATTATTTTTTATCAAGCTTAGGGTAAAGTAAAGTCAGAATTTTTTGGAAAGAAAAAATGTTTTTGTATTGGAGTACCACATAGATTCGATTATTATCTACTTTAGAAAGAGGACAGCTGTGGGGAAAGTTGACTAAAGTCGGCTACACATGTGCAGTTTTAACTAAATAGTCTATTGAGCCTGATCAGTTTTATCGACATAAGCTTCAGTTGTTAACTATTTTGGATGAAAGTTAACGGAGCATGGAATCAGTGGATGATATTAGAAGACTATGGTGCAAACATTGGTTATAAAAAAGAAAATTATTTATAATTAATCTATAAAATGTATAATAAAAAAAATATATATTATTTGAAATTAAAAATAACTTAGTCATCATTAAATATTTTTGAGTAATAGATTTTCACAATAGATTTTTTTCTACGAAATTTAAATATAACTCTTATTCCAGGTGTCTGGTTTCGACCGTTCAGTTTTAACTAATGAAAATTCGATTAGTTCTCAGTTCGTTATCAATTGAACTGAATAGTTGTCAGTTTCGCCTACACATGCATCGATACTAAAAAATTAAAACTGTCAGTTAAAACTGCACGTATGTAACCAGCTTTAAACCGTAAAATCGACAAGACACAGGAAGAAAGAATGAGATAATTGTTCTTCATCTTTTAAAGCACCAATTCGAAACTAATTCTACTATCGTTGAAGAACGAGTATATCGCAGTAAAGCGTCGCCTGTAAACGGCCAAGAGAACGAGGAGCAAATTGAATCTCTCGAGGAAAGACGACGGCTGGTTCACAGAGAGAGAGAGTGAGTAAAAGAGAGAGATAGGTAGAAGACGTTCGCGAACGGAGCACGCACGACGAAACGCGCGAGTTCTCCGAGAATGTGGATTAAGTTCAGGTATTACGTTGCCGGGTGTATCGTTGGACAGAAGGCGGCAACGGAATACGAAACGAGATAAACGGTGGTGCATGCTTTTCGAGAAACGTGTAGGAGAAAGAGAGAGAGTCATGCACCACTCATATCTTTTGAAAATTCTCCAATTTTGGTCGGCGGACATACGCCGAAGATTCGAACTCTGTCTCTCCTTTCTGCATCGAATCTGTTCCAACACGTGCCAGGAAACCAAAATGCATTTTGCATAAGGATGCAAAAGCCTCCTCTGCTTTAACATGTTCGTCATTTTGCTGATAAAGTCAGTGAAATTAAAAAACCATGCTAAGAGATTAAAGAAAATGTAGAAGTTTGGGGTGAAACTTGGAACCATTCGTCGTCGTTCCTTCGAAAGTCCATCCACGTTCGACGAGCTTTCGCTCACAAAGACCGAACCTTCTCGGAGATCGAAAGACCCCCCCGAGCGCTTTAAATTCGACGTGATTGCAACGGTCTTTATATGATCGCCGTGACGGAATTAAAGTAAAAGTGGAAGAAAGGAAGGAACGCGAAGGAGAAAAAGAGAAACTGTGGCTCCTGGGGTCAGAACGAAACGGTTTATTACATCGTGGAAAAAGAAAAGGGACACACACACAAAGAAAAAGGATGAGTTGGGAAGATGACGGAAAAAGTAAAGAGAAAGATAGCAAATCCAACTGTGAAAAAGAAGAAAAACGAGATGAAGTGGGGTAAAGGAACGGGGGAACTCTTCCCACCCTCCCTTTAGGTTATATCGTCGTGGAGGATTAAACTTATACGAGCAGCCGTTGTCTCACGGGCGTATTTCAACTGCCATCGGTGCCTTGCCGCGTTCCGCTGTGCGGCACGACTTGACGTCGGCAGCCAAAACTTTTCGCCGATATCCGAGAGGGTTAGAGGAGGGAGTATCCCTACCTATATACCTTACGCCCTCTATATAATATATGTATATCTATATATACGTACGTGCCGTACACGTACTGCAAGGACGAAGAGATTGCGCGCCGGATGCGAGGAACGAAACGAAAGGCGACGTTTGACGCAGTCCCAGGACGCAATTTCTCTGGCGTTGAGAAATCCACGGAAAGGTGTCAACTTGTCTGAATTGGTGCGTACCGCTCCTATTGCTCTTACATACGTTGCCTGAGACGAATTCGAGCTATGGGGTGCAACGACTAGGTTTTGACGTTCCTACATGCGTCCTTTTTAGGAAATTCTATCCTTTTTTTTTTGGATGTAAAAGGAAAATGTTGTTTCCTAGATCACTAAACATTCGTCCAATAGTTTTTTCAATTCCTTAATTAATTTTTTGGACGTGAAGGGAAAATGTTGTTTAGTTGGGGTTCCTTAATTCATTGAACCCGAGATCACTGAACATTCGTACAATAGCTTTTCCAATTCTTTTCTATTAATTAATAACTAATAATACATCTTTTAAGTTTTGATACTTTGTACTAAATAGAGATGACAAATACATGTTTCCATTTTGTAGTCTATGAGTCGAATGATTACCGACAGAATACCACTGATTAAATCCCTTGCTTTATAATATCCTGTGAGACTCTTGGTGCAGATATTACGACAAACATGTAAAACACAAGCTGTTTATGGTTCAATTTTAACGAATTTCTTTCTTTATTTTTTGGGAATTTTGTAGTGTTCCTTAGTCTTTGTTTAGACAAGTTTGCGAACTGTATTGCACTTGTTATTTTTTAAACAAAACATGAACAATTTTTTTTGTATATATATATAACATAAACATTGATAAAAATATAATATTTTCTTAATGCATTCATTCATTAGTAGAACACTTTTCATTCATAATCGAAAGTTCATTCATTCACTGATAAGTTGCCTACATTCGTTTTGTTCTCAATTTCTAATACTAATTTCATTGTGCATCAAATTAAATCATAAGGCAAAAAGTTAAGTTACTGATCCAGGGTTAATGATTTTACAATTTCCTCTCGTTAATCAACAGCAAAATGTTACGTCGTGTTCGTTATAGAAAGATTGTTGTCGAGTAGTTAGGTCGAGCAAACTCGAGCGAGATCGATGCACGACAGGTAGGGGTTTCGAAGCGTCCTCGTTACTGCGATGCATTATCATCGTCATTATCATCAATATCATTATTATTATTGTCGTTACAACATATTACATCGTTATAAAAGCGATCGCCGGCGATGCGACTGCATAATTACGCGCTCTTATCGGAGTAATCTGATAAACGTGAGGGACAAAGGGAAAGAGCAAAGTGGGGGGGAGAGACGAGAAAAGAGAGGAAAAATAAAAGTCGGAAATTATCATCAGCGATTGTGGTAGAGTAATTGCGTGCGCGACGTTATCGAGATCGGATTAGTTCTCGTTAATTATATATCGCGATCAAATTTGTGGTGTAATTAAAGCTTTGCCTATGAGTTCGTTAAAGCGTCACGTTCGAGATTCGCAAAATTTCACTGGAGTGGTCGCCGTCCACTTTGGAAAAAGAGCGACAAAGCGTTTCGTGTCAATTTCCATCCAACCCCTTCAAAGAATTTAGCTCTCCCGTTCGCCTCTCGAAGCTTTCAAGAAATATGCAAGGTTTTATATAGACGATAAACTTTGTCTCTTTTAGCCAAAGTATTTGTGTTTGGGAAGAGAGTAAAAATGCTGTATAAATCTCTTACTAAAACTAAGGAATTCAAGTTGAGAGAATTTTGCACCACTCGAGTAACGACGTTCGTAAATGAGTTAATTAACACAGAGAGGATAGCTCATTACGTGTTCCTTCGTGTCGTCATCATCGAGTCGTAGAAAGTCTCGAAAGAAAGATGAATAGAGAAAGAACGAGACACACTGCGTGGTAGAGAAACGCGAAATCCAGGCAACGGTGGTGGTGAGAGGAGATGAGTAACGACCTGCCGGAGGCAGGGCGGAAATTTCGTGCGTTCCTTTTCGTGACGGTAGTACCGTCGAGCATTAATACGGGGCCAGCACGAATTTACGACATCGCGGAGAAGCAATATCTGTCGTTTCATACGCGCGTGTCGCGCTTCTCGACGTTCATCTCTTTCTTTCTCTCTCGTCTACCTACAATCCACACTCGCGAATTCTCGAAGAAAGGACCAACTAGTTTCTCTAGAATCCGAAAACGCCACTACCTGAGACACTCCAATCCGTATTTGAATATTTAAGACGCCCGCGCGAGAGGCAAGATGTTAAGTACAGTTTAATACCTGGATTTCACGGGTTATCCCCCTATCGTTAGAATGAACGCTCTAATCCTAACTTCTAATCTTCGTTCGAAGCTAAATCTGAGAGTTAAGCCGCTCGAGGATCATTGAGTAACTCTGTTCGATCGAAGTCAGAGCTCGATAGGAATTTTGGTAGGAATTGGTTGAGTAAACTTTCAGATAACTGTTCATGTATTTACAAAATTATTTATTTATTTAATTACATATACAACAATTTCTAATAATATCAATCATTGAGAGCAAAGAGGGAGGAATACAAACTAAGAAAAAAAAAGGGATCGTGAGACGAGTAAAAGAGGGTTCAGGATAAATACATAGATAAGGTCGAACGTAGTTCTTGCTCGATTCACGTAGATAATCGACGCGAGAAAGGAAGGAGATCGGTGCGATTGGATCCTTTTGATCCGTGGTTAAAAGAGTCCTCGCTTACGCGTTATCTCTTTCTCTCACGTTCCTATTTCCTCGCCACGCTAGATCCCAGTCGACGATTCGCAAAGCCGAGCCAACAAAAGAAAACGTAATCGACGTGCTCGTAACGAGCCGTAAGCGACGCCGACTTTTCTCGCCCGTCCTCCCGTTGAAAATCAGGGACGATTTTCCTGATAACATCGTTCTCCCTTGCTCTTCGATGTAACGTTTGATCTTTCATCTCCCTACTCGTTTTTTTCTCAATCCTTTTTTGTCTTCTTTCATCTCCCTTAGGTTTCTTTTTTTTCGCAAGGGAGATCGACTTTCGAAGGGTGAATTTGGGAACGAATAAATCATTCTACGTTTCATACAAGTTTTGATATATTTAAATCTTATTTGCTGATATATTTTGCTTGATTTAAGGCAGTGTTTTAATTTAGAAGGTGAATTTGAATATTCAGTTGAACAACAAACATAACAATTTTTATTGAAATCTAATGGATAGATCATGTCAACCGAAAATATTTTTAATTTAGACACTATTTTATAGTCGATGAACTACTAAAATTTCGAAAAAAGTGAAAAATTTAAAGTCTTCTTCTAAATTTAAAGTCCTTTTCTAAATTTAAAAAGTGAAGAAGACTTCATCACTTGTTATATAATAAATATTGTTTAAAATAAACTTTCTCGAAATTTCTGTAGTTCATCGACTCCAAAATAGTGTCTAAATGAAAAATATTTTAATTTTTATATTAAATTATTATTATTATTATTATAATTAAATTTTAAAATTCAAAATTAAAACGAAACATTTCGAAGATTTCCCTATAATTACATGATCTATTCATCAGAGTTCAATACAAATTTTAATATTTATTGTTCAAATGTATAATAAAATGTGTACAAAAGTATAGAAAAATTGATCAGTATTTTCTCTTGAAAAAAAAAAAAATTCCCATCACTTTCCTTCTTGACCCACTAAACTAGAACACAACCTTAAAGTAGTGGCACGTGATACCGAAGAATCGTTTGAAAGAATCTCGCAATTAACATCGAAAGGTGAGATACGAATCGAAAGGCAACTTCGACAAAGCCCCGATTGTAATAGATGGCAAATAGACGGTGCAAAGGCGTAACACGAGCGCAATCGGGATGTTCTATCTCACGCAAAGCCTTGCTGTCCTACCGTTTCCTATCTCCTTTCATCCCTTTCTCTCTCTGTTGCGCGAGAAGCTATCGTTCTCGCTCGTTCCCCCGTTTCGAGCAGCTTCGGGCAAGAGAGCTCGCTTTACGCTCGAATTTGAACCCTCGAGAAAATTATAGGGGTGGGTTTGCGGTGGTGCCGGCCAAGCTAATCCCACCGTATAATTAACCACCGGCAACCGTCCGGGTTCTCCTCGTAGCCGGCGTGCGCCATAACTCATACTTAAGCTTCCACCAACGTGCGTACGTACGTATATAGTTTACATATATATATATATCTACTTCGAGACTCGTATTTCGCATAGGTTACGAGAAGTCGTTCACCGATATTTATAGGGGATGAGCGAGAACCTACTTCGAAAAAAAAAAAAAAGCTTTTCATTCCAAGAACCGTAACCCTTTGCTCGAGTGAAAGAGGCCATCGATTGTCTAGATCGAGACTGTTCAGAATTACCCTGCATTTGTAGGGACCAAGAGAATCTCTTCATTCCCCCTTTTCGTAATCACGAGATGAGGCTTCTCTTATAATAGAGGGCTTGGTTGGCTAACGTGAAGAGCATCGACTGGATTTTCCTGTTTTTTTCTGCCAAGTCGACCGATGGAAAATTAATCGAGACGATTCTAAAGTACCCCCACGTTCTGAAAAGTTAGTAGGAGAAAAAAGGGGGAAAGGAAAAAAAGTGTAACTCTCGAGAAATTTTGAATGGAGAAATTATATTTCACCCGGCTCGTAGATCGAGAAAAATCGCGTGCTCGTTGAGTTAGTTGATTAATGAGCGTGAGGTTAATTACGCGTACTTGGCCGAAAGCGTTGATTGGTACGCGCACTTAGTCTTGAAGGTTTTCAGATTTATTTTTTTTTAACCGAAAAAGAAGAGATATTCCATTCGAAAAAGTTACACCAACCAATGCTCACTTTTTGTATATTTTATAAATGATAAGACTCTGTAGATTTGACGTGAGGGCGATGAACGTTCGATAGATCGTAGCAACAGTAATTAAAATTTTCTGTAGCGTGAGCGACACGAGCGGGAATAGTTTAGTCACGAGTTTCCAAGATGCCGTTCACCTTATTTAGTGATATTTCAAAGGGAGAGAAGACATAAGCTATCTGACGGTAGGTGTTATAGCGAGATGCCATTTCAAGGAAATATTCCAGTCGTTATCGTATCGTCCGTGTTATCGGCGCATAAGGGCGGGCCACGCTATTATCGCGTTTAAACGCTCGGAAAAGTTCGTCGTTAAGGTCGTTGTCGTCATCGCCTCTGGCGTTATTAAATTACTCTACCATGTCTCTCTCTCTTCTGCTTTGGCTCTTCATGGATAAACTTCTACCTGTTTCTCTTCAATATTTCCAAGACCGCACCCGTTTGGATACGGCATTTTTCAAGAGTCACGCATGGAGATATACTCGTAATATAATTTTGTAATGTAAACGTTGGGGATAGCGTGACGAGAACATCATTGTTATTCTTTGCTATCACGAGAAAGCGGTATTCTCGTTTTACTGTATTGGACAGTGGTCTCATAAATTAGATTATTATAAAATATTAGACCTAGTTTTATCAGTGTATCTAATTTTAACCGAATTTAAAAAATAGATAGATTAGTCTGTTTATTACATCATGGGCTGAAGCCCGTAGGATCAGAGTAGTACCGTGATTGGTCGATCTTTGTTAATTAATAACTATTTAACTGAGCCGAATTTCGGGAAATAGTATTAAACTTTTCGACTCAAATCATTGATGTGCACATGTATTTTTCCGCTTGATCATCTGGAACCGGACACCCTGTATATAAAAAAATGAAATGTATAGTGAAAATAGGGTTCAAGTCAACAATTTTGGCTCTCAAAAGAAATCTAAATGATTCTACCAATATTTGGCTCTCGATTTTGCCGATTACTGTTATAGAAAAATGTTTGGTACGAATAGACGATCTATATATATCCCATTTGCATGTCTGACGTTAGGGTAGGTCGTCGTTCGAACCTCTAAAGGACGTGTTTCCTACCCGAAGGTAGTAGGAAGTCGTAAGACAAAAGGGAAGAGAAAAAACGAAGGGAGGGTCTCGTCAAGTTTCGTCCGACGTTAAGGTGGATGTTCGCGTTATTATCTAATTTATATGTATGGGAGAAGTTGGTAGTAACGCGTTTGTAGCGCTCGCGAGACGGTTTTGAAGCAGGCAGATTTTACGTAGACGGTTCACTCGCTCACTTTTACGACGGATAAGCGAGTCTAAAACGTTATCGTTTTCGCGTTACAACGTTAAGCTCTCGAGGGTAGTTACCAAAAAAACATTATCACGTTGTTCTCCTATTTTACAATAGAATAAGCTTTTTGTCGATAAAATATTCATTTTCTAGATCCTTTCTTTTCCATGTTTTCCTTCGAAGGACAAACTCACGGAAGTTCGTTCGCTCGGCATGACTATCATTAATAATCCTCACTATAGCACCGTAGCTCGAAACTCGTGGAACATTAGCGACGCCAGAACGTCCCGCTACCGCAAATGATGACTGATTTCGGTAATAGACGTCACGACGCGTGTACCAACCTACTTCGCGGCACGAGCCATCTAATTACACGTTTATTTTAATTTCTGGGTTGATGATTAGTCGTACGTCGGTAAACTTGTCCAGTTTTTCCACTTCTCTTCGATCGGATCTATACTTTCACGTTGGCACGCTTCTTATCTTCTCGACGGCATCTCCAACTCTAAAGCTAATTATCGAACTACTTTCTCTCTCCTAGCTTTATAATTATCCTAAGTCAACGTTCCTGCGAGAGTCAATTTTCAAGAGACGATGCAGGCGTTAAAAGATTTTCTTTGGAAATTTCATCACGAAGCCACACTGTGACGAAGGGTTGGTCCAGGCCATTTAGTAAATTAACGATTGATTACTACCGAACGGGTTATGGATAGATAGTGCAAATATTGTTCTAGTACCGTGGCTACTAATGAACACACCAATATATATATATATAATAGACGTCAGGGGTATACATATATACCTATAGTGAATTAGTGCTAGGGGTTAGACCGTGTTAATCGCCGTAGACCTTTGCTCGATGTCAACGATCCTAGATGATATTCCTAATCGTAGTTAGATTTCGGAAAATGATCGTATCTCCTTTGATGTTTCTAATTAAGTTCTTTTAGCTAAACGATCGTAAAACGTTTCGTGGCTTTCATCGCGTGTTACCAGCATAGATCGTACGCGTAGAATTAAAACGAAAGGTAGAAAAAGAAAGAAATTGAACTTTTCAAACTCTAGAGCTTTTTTAACTTTTGAGATACGGTTAGAAGGTATAGTGGTAGGCCACTCGCTCACTTACAGATTAAACATCTTAATCACCACCCAGCAAAACTGCAAATTGCTGGCCGAGAATGACGTGGGAGAAAAACTTTGACCTGTGTACGAGCGTGTGCATGAGAGAGAACGATTAAAAGAAGACGAAAAGGTAGGAAAAAGGTGGCGCATAGTTCGAGCAAAAATACGAGAAGGGAACGCTTTTTAATCGTCTTCCACGCGCCCACCATCGAAAGTTTCCAGTCGAGCGTAGCAAAAAACTCATGGATTCGAGACAGCAAATTCGAGGATTAGAAGATTCCAACTCCCCCCAATCTTCTTTTGCGAGTTTACCGTCCGTTACGACAATTTCTTCGAGGGGTAGATTTACTTTTAAAATGGTATCTCCGCTTGGATATTCCACGATTATTCCGTCGGAGATATCTCCGTCATCCATCGTTCGCTTTTATAACGGAGAAAATGAGTTCGCGTAAGGTAAGCTCTCTCTTTCTTTCCTTCGCGATCGTACTAGGGACGACCCATTTCTTTTGTGTGTACCTACTCTCCATGGTATATGCCAGAGATGGACCCTGTCGTCGAGTAATTCGCCTATAATCTTGCTTCGTGGTTACATTTCATCGTGAACGATGAAAAATAGAAAAGGAAGCTTCGACTATCAAAGCTCGTCTACAGGGTGTCCGGTTCCAGGTGTTCAAGCGGGGAACTACATGTACACATCAATGACTTGAGTCGAAAAGTCTGATACCATTTTTCGAAATTCGACTTAGTTAACGAGTTAATTATTAACAAAGATCAGCCAATTACGGCGATTAGCGAAAAAAGGCGGTTTACTTGAGCTTGCAACTAATCAAGAAACGAAGCAGTAGGAGAAACAATCCACAATAAATAACGTTACATGTCACTGCTTGATGTGATTGGCCTATCTTTGTTTATTAATAACTACTTAATTGTGCCGAATTTCGGAAAATAGTATTTGACTTTTCGACTCGAGTCATTGATGTGCATATGTAATTTTCCGCTTGGACACCTGGAACCAGACACCCTGTATGTAAATAGAAATCCTCCATTTCTTTATAATTTTTACTTCGACGGATTAATAACTATAATAATCTACTTCGTTCCTGTCACTTTTGCAACACGACCCCGCATTAGCCATCGGCGACGAGGCTATTAAAGCGTACCTGCGAATATTCGAGCAGCGATTAAGGGCAATTTCGATTATCCGTTTACCAGTAGCGAAGCGTACGTCACTCGGCGCTTACGTACGTAGTAACGTCGAGTACCCCGTCGAACGTATATAGCCCGTTTTAGCGGATTCTAATATATCACGGACGACGCGTGTATCAGGGAATATCCAGCGATTTGTCACCGTCGCGTATTAGAATGCACGTTGTTCCGTTCAAGGGTGAGTGTAGCTTGCGTTGGTCATTCGGAGATAACGGTAGATAGTAAAAAGGATTGTTTAATAAAAGGACCATCCTCGTGAGCGAATATCATTTTTATTACGATAATAAAGAGATATACTGTTGGGTAATACATATCTCATTTTTATTTCGGTATACAGGGTGTCCGGTTTCAGGTGGTCAAGCGGAGAACTATATGTACAAATCAATGACTCGAGTGGAAAAGTCTAATACCATTTTTCGAAATTTGTTTTGGTTAACGAGTTATTTTAACAAAGATCGACCAAGGAACGTTACATATCGCTGCTCACCATGATTGGTCTATCTTTGTTAGTTAATAACTATTTAACTGTGCCGAATTTCGGGTCATTTTATTAGACTTTTCGACTCAAATTATTGATGTGTACATGTAGTTTTCCGCTTGACCACCTCGAACCGGACACCCCGTATACGGAAATACCGTATATGCTTTCGCAGTAAAATTATCGAGCGAACTATATTGTATTAATCCTTAGACGTTTCCTTTTCGCTGAACCGGCAAGATCCTTAAAGGGTTCGTCCTTGGAAGTTATTTGTAAACTCGTTCTCCTCCAGACGGAAGGAGCCGCGACAAATTATTCCCGGGGACTCATATCGCGCTACGTTAAGCCCAAATTAGATTCGCGGACGACTAGGAAAAGGGAGAGAAGGGGGATGGTAGAATGATAGTAGGAAAGGAGGAGAAGATAGGCTCGCCTACCCTAACGAGACTCTAATCTTCTTCCCTCGTTAAGGCTTAAGGAGCGTTCTCTCGAACTTTCGCGTCTCGCGCGAGATAATTAAAATGTTAATCGAGGCATTAGGTGTTTAAGGAGGGAATCGCCTCATCGAGATGAACGAAGAAGGAGAAGTCTACGAGATGTGGGGGAGGAAACGGGGTAAGCCGAACGGTTCACGTTAACCAGACGTCGTTTGTCTTGATTAGTAACCGTCGAGGGTAACCCATCGAGAGATGAAGCTCGAATAAATCGAGAGTATCTATCCGGTAGCTGGCGATATACGTTACGAGGAAGTCGATGCATCGGGATGGTTAATCGAAAAGAGTGATAGATTCAAACCCGACCGAGAGATCGAGAGATAACCGATAAAACGTATAAAATAATTAGTCGCAGCGAACGTGACTCAAATTACGTAATTTAGCTGGTGAATTTCAATAAATTGCTTCGTCGGACGTATTTAATTGGGTTGCTTTTTCAAGCGTGGTTCATACAGCTTCCAGTATCTATATCCTGCACTCGATTCAAACACGATTGTTTTTAGCGAATAAGGTAGTCGATCCACGTTTGACTTATACGTAATGTCACGCATTGATCGTGAAGAGAGATAGTTAGAGAAAGAGACCAACAGAGATAGAAAGAGAGAGAGTCGAGAAGGCCGCGGCACAAATTGTCTCTCAGCAGTAGTTTTCCATGGGGGTAGTATTCGGACGCGACCTCCTCATTTGGAATTCCTATTTCGGAAATTAGTTGGTAAATTAGTTTGCCCGTTGATTCACCACGAACTTTCGAAATTGGCTGGTCGTCGCTAGCGCGAAAGGACCAAGCGATGCTTTTCTCATCGCTGGCCAAACGAGAAACGGAGTCACTCTGTGTATTACAGAGATTTAACGTTATTACGTTACACTTCGAACACCAATTTTCATCCTCTTCGTTCATCGTTTAACCCTATCCCGTTAAACTTTAAGCCAATTTCATACAAGTACTTTCCCTAACGCATCCACGTCTTTTTGTTACAGATTGGACGATGAGAAGTTGGATCTCATAAATGTAAGTATACTCCCAGCTACATCGATGATTAGAAATTAGAGAAGACAAGACCTTGCGAGAAGAAAATGCTTCGTGGCATCGTTTCTCGATCGCATCGATGGAAACGTCGTTCTTCATTTACCCGTTCTCTCGAGCTTGCGACGTCAATAGAACCTCTACATTCTCCTCTCCCTCCTACTTCTAGTTAGAATGGTATCAATGACCACGCGCGTATCGAGTGGAAATGAATCGTGCTGAATGGACGGTGTTTCGGGTCGGATCAAATGTTGTCGGCGTCATGGCCGCCTAATGCAGCGCATTCTGAACATAACCGTATGCGCCAAATAACCGGAAATTACTGCCCACGTTTCAATCAGAGATCGTCCGTGTACGTTGGCTTTCGAATACTGGTCAGCATCGTTAGTTCGATATAATACCAGTTCACCTGTTAATCGATTTTAGTCTCTTTGGTAGGTTTCTTGGGTTATGTCAAGATTACTGTATGATTATCAAGGCCAGGTTTATCCAACCTCTAGGTAAAGTTATCTGGCTGGTAAATGTCCTAACATGGCATTTAATTGGTCAATGATTAGGGAACTAAGCATTTATCCTGTGGGTAACTTTACCAAGAGGTTGGATAGACCCGGCCATAAAGTACCTAATCGGATGTTAACATTTTAGTAAGATAGTCTTTCCGAGATTTTTGTCCCTAGACTTTATCGTTCTCAGGAAATAGAGTAAGACAAAGAGAGAGATATCAGGAGAAGAGGAAGTGAGATGCTAATTGCGTCTCCCTGCACCGCAACCACCGAGCACTTCTCATTAAGACCCATTCGCGGTCGGATGCGTCAGTAAATGACAAGCAGTAAACTATGCACGATGGAATAGGTAGAGGCGGATGCGTCTTCCTTCCTTGGTGATAGACTAGAATAGGACGGAGCGATGAAGCGTTTCGTCATTGTTCCCTTCACAGAGTACGAATTCGTATCGAGTAGCCACTCGTTAGAGATCGTTGAAAGAGGAAAATCTCGTAGAATTGTTTCTTGATGATCAATTAACGTGATTATTACTTTTTGTTTGAAAATCGATACTTCGATTTGAATTGGTTCAGAACATTTTTCATGTTTTGTTTGTGTTCGTTTGTACCCATGTCGTTGGTGCCAGTTTGTTGTTACCTCTCCTACAGGATGGACTGGTTTCAAATTCCTGTGTTTCGTTAAGTAGGTTTTTTTCCTGTGTCTTGCTGACTTTTATATAAGATTTTAACAAATTCAACTTGTTGGAAACGTGCCCACGTAACAAGGTCACCATATTGGACGACGTTAACCCACTTCCTAGGTATCGTTCGAATTGGAAATCTTAACATAGTACAGCTATAGGAACGGCTGTTTTGGGTCGTTGTGTTTAGACGATAGACCAGCAGCTGGGAAGAACCTTAATCATGGTTAACCTGGCCGGTGGATCGACTGCGGGGATACCAAAACCGCGCTCCACTAAATTTTCATTCACGTAACGTAGCAAGACGACGCATACATAGTAGGTACGAATAGACAGGGGATATGTATATATCGTAAGCCGGAATTAATCGAGCAACATACATGTAACGTAGTATACGCGTATAGAATTTTGTAGTATTCTCAGGATCATTCTCTTTGACGATTCGCGCTTTGTAACTCACCAGTGTTGCAGAATAATTAAAATTACACTCTTTGACACCGACCTCGTCAGTCACGGCAGTCGCCGAGGAAAGAACCAGCGTAAATATTCATTTGTCTCTTTTAACGAACCATCTCGCGTTATACCCTATAGCGAGATAATTAAAATCATACTCTTTGACGACGATACATACTAAAACATACTTCTCCCTCTGTGTTTCCCTTTTTCTGTCTTGCTTTGGGCCAGAGTAATACCGTTTGAAAGAGAGAGAAAAGAACGATCATTGTAAAGAGGCGCGGCGAATTTCCTCCGCGAAATATTGACTTTTCTGGCACAGTGCCCATTTTCAGAGAGAGAGAGAGAAAGGCTCTCGAGAAGAGAGGGGAAGGCTGACGTACACAGCCGGACGTGTTCGACGGAGCGAGAAAACCTGAAGGTTCTCCAATGTGCGCGCGCGAGCCACCAGGGACGTAGGATCGAAAAGTTTTCTCGAGCCTCCGAAGAGGCCCGTTTCGAACGCGTGCCACGTTAACCTTTCACATCCCTTGGCCAACCTTCCGTCGACTATCCATTCCACGAACTTCGCTCTTCTTCTTTTTTTTCTACCTCGGAGCACTTTACAAAGTTTCGTCGGCGTAGTTGACGGGTTCAACGTTGTTGTAGTCGACGGGGTGATGCACCTCATAGCCGCCACCCTCTTCCACCAAAGAGATTTACGACGACTGTGGGATGTAAAAGGCCAAGGGTCAGAGAGAGATAGGGCAAAGGAAACGGAGCGGTAGTTAATGCGCGAACTCGGCGAACTAACAACGCCGTTTAAATTCATTCTCCCGTGGTGTTAACCGTTCTAAAGCCGTGTTACTTTTCCATAGAATGCATATATTTATGTAGATGTATACAGGGTGTCTGGTTCAAGGTGTCCGAGCGGAAAACTACGTCTGCACAAAGATAGATTGAGTCGAAAAGTCTAATAACATTTCCCAAAATTCGGCACAGTTAAATAGTTATTAACTAACAAAGATAGACCAATCACGTTGAGCAGCGACATGTAACGTTGTTTGAGCTGTGAGCTTGAGTGAACCGCCTTTTTTCGCTGATTACTGTAATTGGCTGATCTTTGTTAATTAATAACTCGTTAACTAAACCGAATTTCGAAAAAATTTATAACACTTTTCGATTCAATCCATCCTTGTGCAGATGTAGTTTTCCGCTCGAACACCTAGAATCGGACACCCTGTATAGAGCAAATCGATAAATACAACCAGAGGATACCACCAGATCAAATTAAAAAGATATCTCGTGTGGGAAGAAACGATGTCATTAAACGTGCCTACAAAATTATTATTTCACACGGTCATCGACTCATTCCCTATACGTATAAATTGAATATTTTATATTCCGTTCTTCACGTTTTGCAACGAAAGAGAGAACCTATACGTGGCTCTCACGATAGATCGATGTAGTTGTCCGGTCGATTTGCGCGACGTTTTCAACCTCGTGGAAACTACCTCTCTTCGTCTATATTCCTTCACCGAGGGTACAACGGGCCATGCTGTGTTCTCCGTGTGTGACTCAGCCGTCTTTCCGCGGTCTCGACTAGCGTGTCCATAAATGACGTAGTTAAGCTGCATAATATCGATCCGACAGCTTATCCTCGATTTTATCGTTCTTACGCTTCGTCGTATCCGTTTCCACGATCGTAGATGGAACATCGAGCATAACGAATGAGTTCATTCGGAAAAAATTAATAAGTTTATACGATGAAAATCGTGAATTAGTGATGGATCTAGTCTCACTAGATTGATGTCATAATTCAGGCGGTGAAATTTAAAAATCATTATTTCAATAATTTTTCTGAACATTTCCAAAAATAATAAATCGATATGGGGTAAATCAAGACATTGATTGTAAAGATTAAGACATACAATTTACTAATTGTGTACACTGTACCAATGTTAAGAAGTCAATACAAAACAAATATATCTGATGCTTGTCTTGAATCCATCACTGTCCTGAATCAAAATTGTATTATTCCGATCATACATAATAGTCCTCGTACCGTTGTCATCTGTTTGACGTTGGTACACCCACGAAGTGCCGCGAGCTGTCCGTAACGGGCCGTCCTTAGCACCAGGAGATTCGGGACGCTTGATTTATTCCGAAAATTTTCACCGCGATACGGATTCTCTCCGGGGCTTTTCCACGGTTGAAGTCGAATAATTGCGCTTTCCACCCTCTCCTTTTCCTGTCAGCAGACCCCGTCTCTTTCTCTCTGTGGCGGGATTCCCATTTACCTCCCCTTCTCTACACCACCATCCATCCTCCTGAGAGTAAATGAATCTAATTGCATCTGAAATTTAAATGCGGCCAGGCATTTGCATTTAATACCGACGTCTAACTAGCCGTGCAAACCCCGATAAAGCAAGATCCACCCCTTACTTTCCGACCTCCCATAACGCCCTCTTCGTCACCTCCTTTTGCCCGCCTCGAGATACCACCCTGTCCGTCTAAGCACACCTTCCTCTATCTTTATCTTTAGAACGATGATCCATCGTGGTAAGACCACCCTGAACACGCCCCTGTCTGATTTTTTCTCGAAATACGGTTTTCGGACGTGACGTCGAAGGAATAGCTTCATTAGATAGGCGGAATTAAATATCGTTGGTGTTTAAAAGTAACGTTACGTCGGAAGCTTTGGACAATGTATCTACCGAAGATGAATGAGTTCTTCTCATTCGAGTTCTTGTTAAGTTCCCAACATCTCTTCTGGGTATTACAGAGAAACGTCGCTTGGTAGACCCTTCGCACAATTTCACGCTGAGCGAAGTCGGATGTATTGAGTTCGGTATAGGTTCTTAGATAATTCAAGATGCATTGACAAGTACGTTTCTACTCCTTCTCTCTCTCTCTCTCATTCTCTTACACACACCCAGATCCCTGAGAGAGTTTCCACGGCAGTATCTGACAACGTTGTTCCGCTTTCTCCGTATTCGAAGGTATTACACAGTGGACGGACTCGTGGGAAGCTGATAGGACTGCTGGACTTGCGCAATATTGTGATAAAGGACGACTCCGACCTTCCTCCATTGTGATAAATGCAACATCGTCAGGAGTATTCTCTGCCATAGGGAGAACGTTTGCTTGTAGAGTATCAAGAGACTAGGAAAGTTTAAGGAGAATTGGTCATGCTCGTACAGACTGTACTAGTTTGAAAGAAGATTGGCGACAAATTGAAAAATCATTCAAATTGTAGCTATGATTTTAATAACGAGCACATCCCAACATACCTGGCTTTCAGGAATTCTCGAAGAGTCGGTATCTCTCGTCTTCTCAAGATTTTAAGACAGAATATCGTGTTACTCTTGCCTCGAGCTAATGGTAGTCAACGTCCACGATGTATTATTTTTAATAAGGTATTCTCTTACCAATTAATTTCACAGAAAAAAGAGAAATTCTTTCTCGCTTAAAAATTGATTCTCGAGATTCTTATTCTTTTTATTACGTTCTAGTTTCATCGTTAGAGTTCGACTTTCTCGGGAAGTGAATACGTATCGATCTCTTGGTATAGATGGTATATGTAGGTATGATTCATTCTTTTTTTAACAGGATAGATAGTCGAACGAGGCGACGTTAAAACGTATACGTCGGTATTTCACGAGTAATTTTCAAAAGTCCTGCCACGTCGTTTCTGTCAGCTCTGTCAACAATAATCGCAACTCTGGCACGTGTCTCCTCCGTCCATTGTGCTTTCTACTCTTTTCACGCAGCGACAGACCGGGAATATAACCGGTGTGAAAGAGAGAGGGAGATAGAGAGACAGAAAACGTTAACCAGGCAACGAGAAAAAAATCGTCGTCCCATCTCGTCGTTCCATATATAGGTATATATCGTTCTCTTATAAATATTTGTGACGGCTCGACTCGTGAATCGATTTATTCAAAAAAGTGAGAGAGCGTAGGAGGGACGAGGAGTGGGGAAATCGAGCGTAACGAGCCACAAAATGGCCTCTAAACATCTCTCTTTACCTGTCCATCCTCTCTTTTCCCTACCCTTTTACCTCCTCCATTTCCTACCCCACTGCCTCGTCTACCCTTTCCACCCCGTTTATCGAATAAGTGGCTCGACCAGGCGCATGGACGCGCTCGATACGAAATTTAGCCCGCTGGGCGTTTACGTCAGGTGATTTTTCCTCTTAAATTTTAAGTACGTTTTAGGACCAGTCTGCATCGTCTTGGCTTATTTTTAAAGAAATTTCGTGAGAAAGTGGACACGTGCGAGCCTTTTCCGTGCACTAGTGATAGATTCAAGATAAGACAAGACTGTTTTGATTTTTGACATGTCTTGATCTTGACAATCAATTTCTTGTATTGATTCTTACAAGGTTCTTGATATTTTTATAATATCTATAAATATTTATTTACCACATCTTGGTTTATTATTTTTGAAAATATTATTGAAAAATATGTTTTTTAAATTCTATTGGTCATAAAGATTCCTGAAATTTTTAGGTCATTTAGGTTAAGTTAATTGTAGTTTCAGTTATCAAGAATCTTGATAGATTTTTCTAGTCTTGCCTTAATCTCGAAGAACAAATCTTGTCTTGTCACAATGCTATCAAAAACAAGAAATTGGTAGTCTTGTCTTGTCAAGATTTTGACATTTTTGTCTTGCCATCCATCACTCCTTGCACACGTCACTCGTGAAATCATGTTTTTGTAAAGCGTGAAATTTGGACGTTTCGTCGATGTAATGCAAATTCGTCCCACGGCTTGTAACGTTATTATGTTTTGTAACAAATTACATTCGCGTCAACGTGACAGATTCCATTTGCCTTGGCTAGTCGAAAAAAAAGCGCGTACGTGTTCCCTACGCAACGAGAGAACGCAAGAAGGCAAGGTATTGTGATACGAACGGTTAATGACCTGCCTCGTGTTCCGTCGTCTACACGATCGGTGAAAAATAATTAAAAGACAGAAATTAAGTGTTCGCACGTCCACGAGTTCGAAGGAACCATTTGTTCGGCTCGGATTTTAATTATCAGCCGGCCGCCATTAGGCCGATATTAATGACGCACGCTAGCTCGTCGACCCGTAACTTCCTTCTTCGCCCTCGAGACCTTCTTTCTCTCTTTCTCCATTCCCTTCTTCTTTCTCCAAGCTTCCAGCCACCTTCTTTCTTCTTTACCCGTCTAACGATCGTTTGTTTAAGCCAACCGGAACTAGCACCGGCAGTTTCCTTCTCGCCTCTCCATTTCTCCGTATTTTCAGCGAGAAGCAAAAAAGAATGGCACCTCCGATCTTTCCCGAATACCTTTTTTTCTGTCCTCCTCCTCGTTGTCATCATAGATCTCTATCGATCGTAGCAAGGAGGCACGAGAGACACGAAAATACAGTCTTCGATTTTGAAGCAATATTATTGTTCGTTCGTTCGCTTACCATCTCCTCATACTGTTTCGATTATACAGGGTGTCCGGTTCTGGGTGGTCAAGCGGATAACTACATGTACACATCAAAGATTTGAATCGAAAAGTTTAATAATATTTTTCAAAATTCGGCTCAGTTAAATAGTTATTAGCTAATAAATATTGCTTACAACTAGATTGGCTGATCTTTGTTAGTTAATAACTATTTAATTGAGTCGAATTTCGAAAAATGGTATTAAACATTTCGATTCAAGTTATTGATGTCTACATGTAGTGCTCAGCTTGACTTCCTGGAACCGGACACCCTGTATACTTTTTTTCAATAAGCCACCCACCCTTCGTTCGGCAAACGAACTTTCAATAACTTTCATCAATAGCCAGAAAGGCGATATTTCCTCTAGTATAGCTCACTTCTTCAATCGAAACTACGAAAAGTCGAACGAGCAAACAGGATCGTCATCCGTGTCGTCCCCGAGCTTCTCCTCCTTGTTGGCGATTTCTCCGTATTCGCGGAAGCGTTAACGCGGAAATTAATCTCTCTCTCTGTCTTTCTCATGGCGGCTCCAAAAGCAAGGTAGTTTTGTTTTCGTTTCAGCTGAAACTTCATAAAGCTTACCGGGACGTTTTTCTCTCGCGCCAGCTACTCCTCCTCCCATTCCACTCTCCTGGAGGAGCGTTATTTCGTTCGTTCACGTTTTTTTTTCCCTCGGCATTCGTACCCCCACTCTCGTTCTCAACGTTTTTCTCAAACTCGTCGTCCGCCGACGGCGCGCAGCTTTGTCGTAGGCGAATGAGAGAAAAAAGAAAAAAGGAACACGCGAAGAGTCTAGGGATGAAATGCGAAAGTAAATACAGCTCGCGATATAATAGCTATTATCCGTGTTTCGTGTCGCACAATATTACGGAGCCCAATAGCATAGATATACCTACTCTGCGAAAACGACAGTCGGCCATCGCGTTCTCTTTCTCTCCTTCTATTTTTTTTTTTTTTTTTTCAAATCCCCATCCCAGTTCTCCTCGCGTAGCTCGAAACGACGGAGACAGCTTAAATTAAACGAAGCTGGGCGCGTACACGAAAGCGCGCTCAGAGAGCTTGCATTTTGCCTTTGCTTCCAATTAATGCCACGCATTATTTCGGGCATACCGTGTGTGTGTGTACGCATTGGTTCGACGTAGGTATCTCTATACAGATATTTACCTACGTACGATTCTCGTTCGTGTCGTGCATTGTTTTTTTTTTCTCTCTCTCTCTCGTCATTTTTTCCGTATTTCATATTTTTGTTATCTCCTTTTTTCAGAACACTATTTTACCGGAGGCAGTGCACTTTTGGGAGAGAGCACTTATGGTACGAGAAACGAAGAAGATCATCAGACTGAATAGGTGAGCTCATCGAGATAGCGTATATTTTATCTCAGTCGTTTATTCGCGAAGGCTTCCTTAGGAGACATCGCTATTTCGAGTAATCCGATTCAACGAGGGGATAGAGACCGAAGGAATAGGACGTATGCATGCTCTTGCTTTACATGCACGCACGACGTGTACCACTCCGCGCTCTCGCGGTTATTTGCATAGAGACCGAAATGCTAAGCTAAAAGGGCGTGAATATGTATCGCGCGTATTTGCGTTCGCGTACGACTCTGTCTGATTTATAGCTACCGGGCTTGGTAGACGCCTAGGTATTCGCGTTATTATCGCGTACGCGTCTCATTGTAATAGTACTCGCGATATCTTTGAATTTCCTGGGGCACTCGCGTTCGATAGGTACCAAGTGGAAATTTTAACCACGATTTTATCATCCAAAATGCTCTCTTAGGATTTTGGGATTAACCACTTGGTTTATGATTTAATTCGATACTTAATCACATTAATACTAGAAATTTAGAAAAAGTGAATTATAAGCTTGTCGAAGCAGAGATTAATGGACATTAAAAAGTGAATAAATAGAAAAATAAATTTGTAAGAATTTAACCATGAGTTTGACTCGACTAAGGCAAAGGCTTTACCCTTGTTACCCTTGCCAATGTTTTAAGAAACATTAATAAAGTGCTGAATTTTTTCTTTATATTGTATTTTATTATTTTGATTTGTTTAAATAGAAACAAAGAATCGATAGAACTGAATTTTGAACCTAGTTTGAGCAATAACTTCAATACTTATATCGGGTCTGTAAGACCCACGTCAACGATCATGTCACATTTTGCCACGTCATGGTGGATAAACTTCGGTTTCAACCTCCATGTGGCAGTTATATCCGCTTTCAACCGTTTGAGGGTCTAAATGAAGTTTGAAAACCTTGGTACGACCATCCAAACGTTACAAATGTAGGTTTTGTAAGTGTCAGAAGTTTACAAATCTCGTTTAGCTTCTATTCGGTCTCTCCGAACATTTTGTAAAGTCAAACCGAAGTTTAGATCACTTGGTTAATTTCGATTTGAGTCTACTTACAAGGAAGGTTAGGTAATTCCAAAAATTATGAAACTTTGCACACAAGTAGAGTATGTCATCCATAATACAACCCTATTTTTCTTTGGTGCCATAATTCAATATCACCGCGGGAAAAATTAAACTTTTTTCAAATATCTCTCTCTGTTCTTAAGATATTTCGCTGAATTATGGCCCCAAAGAAAAATAGGGTTGTAATATGGATAACATACTCTACTTGTATGCAAAGTTTCATAATGTTTGGAATATCCAGGCTACCTAACCTTCCTTGTTAACCTACTACAGCATCTCAGATACTAAAATCGAATCTTAATTCGAACACCATACAGAAACAACACAGGAAAGTAGGTTCTGAAAGACCAAACCGAGATTAACTCTTTGCACTCTGCGTCGAGTCTGACTCGACAAGACGGACTTTGAGGATAATACAATGTCGAATGGTCCTTGACGCTCAATTTTTTTTTAAACTCATGGATTTTACTCCAATTCACCTACCAACTCGAACAATTTTTTTTTTTACAATATAAGTAATGATATATCACTTGAAATGAAATGATGTTGGAAATATGGTGCCTTAGAGGGGACAGCAGAGTGCAAAGGGTTACAATTTAGTAAAAGCTTCCTAATCTATCAACGATCTTCTTACAACATTCATTTATTCCTTTTAATATTTCTCATCAAAAAATCTTGTAAAGTAACGTTAGCACGAAATTCTTGCCCACCTCGACCGTTTCTTTTCGTGATAAAAAATAACGGGTCGGAGATCCGTGCGATTTCGTCGAGCTTTACGTGGCGAAACGAGGAGTGGAAATTAAAATGTATATTCGCCAGGAAAGAGCGCAAATATTTGCGGCACATTCTGCACCTTTTTTTCACCGCGGTAGTTACCGCAACGTCGCCGCAGCTACGTACGTTGGAACATATCCATGTATGTTCGTGTACGTAAATTAATACGAACTCGCTCGCACCTCAACGATGTTTCGACGTACACGCGCGTACATGGTAACACCTCGGACTTCCTACGCGTGTTTGCGGCTACGTAGAAATCCTAGATAATAGGGGATACGCGGCCACCACGGTTATTTCATGTCCGTTCTTTTTTAATAATAATTAACAACGATCTTCTCTCTGGTCGATCGATTCGCTTTGTTTCAATTCTGGTAGAAAATTATGGTGAAACTTCAATTAATTCGAACATTGGTTAACATTAGAACTACTAAATGGGGTCAGTATAACTTGTTGCGTGTTTTTTATTTCACTATTTTGCTAATAACAAAATGACTTTTGTACAGATTTATTATCTATTCTATTTATTGAATATTATTTATTATTGATGGGTAATAAAATGGTTCTTTTTTTATTACTTATAGCTCTAGTGCTTTAGAAATAGTCGTGAGATGATATAAAGCACAATAAGAAACTTGGAATTATTTAAAACAAAACAAAACTTTACTTTAAAAAAAAATATGCAATTTGGATTAGAACAAATAGATTAAAAATCATAATTTTTACAACGTGAATCGTTCGATTATCCGATTATCAAGACCATAATTAGTTTGGATAATCAAAGTTCGACCGTAGTAGTATTTGTTATAAAATAAAAGGAAAAATGAAGAAAGTCTCCGTTAAAAGGTTAAAGAGCAAAAAGTGCGAGTTTTCTTTCCAGCGCGTAACATTAGCATGTGGATGGGACCGAATCGAATAGGGAATAGCGTCGACACGAGAAAAGGATGGAAAATCGGGCTTCTATTATTCGAATCACTCGATTATCCCGATAGCTTCGTCCGCGTGGGCCGTTCCGATAAACGTCGATACTCCCGAGGCAATTGGCCGCTTTTCCCAAGTAAAGACTCCGAATTTATATTTCGAATGGAACTTTATCCTCATTTTCTCCGCGACATCGTTCGATCGAATCTCTGGACGAAAGGAGAATAAAGTAACGGTTCCAGTTTCGAAATCCATTAAAATCATCGATCGAGGATTAAATTCTTCTTAGGGATTCGTCGATCTTCTTGGAATAATCCACGGAGATTACCCGTCGACGACGAACGCAAACTCGTTCGAAGGGAAAAAAAGATTTCTACGTTTTTCTTCTCGTATTTACCTTCGCGACGGGATTACCAGGATGAAAATTACAGAGGGGAGAATTCTTCCTTGAGTCCTTCTCGACGTCGGTCAGTGTAAACTCGATCGGACCGATGGGAAAAGGAGACGAGAAACTCGGGAAAAGGGCTGAGAATAGGAAGGACCACCGGTCGTTACGGTCCGAGTTTCTTGAGTTTATCACGCTCGAATAAATATCTCGAACTCTCCTGGAATATTTCCTGAGGAATGACCACGTTGAGACAAAGACGTGCGAACGAGGAGAAAGGAAGAGAATAGTCTCGGTAGTGGTTGCACATACATCAATCTCTTGGCAACTCTCGCTGCTATTGCTGCCAATAAAAATCCAAGCGAGAAGCCGTCGGTAATCTTAGCGCGTCGGCTGTCTTATCCTGAAACTTCGCACGATGTATCGCCGTCTATATATCATTGTAGAAAATTCACGTCACAAACGATGACGCCTCTCCTTCGTCTTTCTATATTGCATTTTTCACTCTCTCTCTCTCTCTCTTCCTCGAATAGTAGTGAAAAATATATTCGTTCTTTCTCTCGGAACCTATCCCGAAGCGATATTATTTTTTTTATTCACCTGAAAGATTGATAGTACCTCGATCGAAAATGATTTTCCATGAGTATACAGGGTGTCTGATTCCAAGTTTCCAAGCGGAGAACTATATGTACACATCGATGATTTGAATCGAAAAGTCTAATACTATTTTTCGAAATTCGGCACAATTAAATAGTTATTAACTAACAAAGATAGGCCAATCACGATGAACAGCGACATGTAATGTCGTTTATTGTAGATTGCTCTTTCTACTGCTTTGTTTCTTGCATATCTGCAAGCTCGAGTATACTGCCTTTTTTCGCTAATCGCCGTAATGGACCAATCTTTGTTCGTAGATTTCTCTTTCTTCGCTGATCGCCGTGATTGGTCGATTTTTGTTAGCCAATAATTCGTTAACTAAGTCAAATTTTGAAAAATGGTATTAGACATTTCGATTCAAGTCATTGATGTGTACATGCAATCCTCCGCTTGACCACCTGGAACCGGACACCATGTATACGATAACTCAAATTACCCGTAGTTCGTCTCTGTAGGAAATATTTACTTACTAGAACCATTTACGTTTGATCTTTTTATCCAGTTAATAACCACGAAGAGCAGAGTCCGAGAATGGCAAATTAATGGTTTAACTAGCAAACAATTATGTGATAGACTCGCAAAGCGAACTGTAAGCGGAAAAAGATAGGGTCGCGTTTGATGCATGTTCGCGTGCTCGTACAACTCACCGTTTTAAAATACATTCCCGCACAAACACGTGAAAGAATCGCTTTTTTTTTTTACGATGGAAACGTCGAATACACACGCCAACTAGTCGATAGCTCGTCGTACCGTTCACGATGCGCGTTCGAGACTTTATACTCCGTCCCTGTCGCTTTACACGACATTACGACGTTCGAACTCTAATGTATTTCCTGTCGCTCGCAAATGACGATCGATCGCGGGGAATACCCCGAGTGAGTGACACAGCGGGAGGAGACATTTCGTGAAAACGACTTTATTCACCGTGCTTGCCCTATGAAAAATTCAAAGAGCTTATATCACCCTAAGGGGGATCCAACTTACCTACCTTTCGTTCCATTTCCGTCTCTAATGTACGTTTTCTATTCTTTCGAAAACATTGCACTTATAATTAGCATCGTCGAAAACGATGAAGTTATTTTCGCGTTAACTTTGTTCTCTCTCTCTATATCTAGATGAAAGAAAACGAGAGAATACGTGAACGACGAGATACCACCGAATTTAGTACAATTATTTTACGCGGTGGTCGTATAAATCACACTGGTAACACCGTTACGCGTTAATGACCACTAATAATTACACCGACTACGTTCCCGGCGGTGTGCCGGCAAGGCTAACTTGAAATATATATCTCACAATTAGGCAGGCTCCTTCTTGGTCCGAGCAGAGGATAATACGTACTTTTCGCTGCTGCTTAATTTGCCTTTAATTATACCCTCGTTACGTCATCGTTTAACGTTGATCCTCTCTCGTGTATATCTACGTACGAATACGTGTACGCATTTTCTTATATCATCGTTATCCAAAACTTGTTCTCTCTCCTTATTTTCTCCATTCTGCGTACTCTAGTCTAATTTTTAATGCTTAAAGTGTGTACACTTATTTTGGACTGCTTAATTTTTTTTTTTTCTTACCTATATTGTAATTGTAATTTTTAATTCTAATCATGTATTGTAACATATTCATTTACTGGCTTTACCTATGATGTAATAAACTGTACTATCTGCTACTACTATCTTTCTCCTTTTTTTTTTTTTTCTATATTTTTCTGTTTCTTTTCTTTTTTTACTATACTTTTTATTTTTATTTTACTTTATATCTAATTTTATTTTATTTTACTTTATCTTATTTTATTTTACTTTATATTTTTTTCACTTTATATATATTTTTTGTTGTTGTATATATATTGTTTTGTTTATTATTATTTTTATATCATTATTATTTCCTTTGTACGTGGCATATTGTACATGCATCACTTGCCCAACATGGCTATGGGCATTAATAAAATTATCTATCTATCTATCTATCCTTCTCTCGCAGCTTACTCTTTCTCTCTCAAATTGCTCTCTCTTTTTCTTTCTCAAATGGTAACTGCGTGCCCACTTTTGCCTTCGTGTAAATTTCTATGAACTCCCACGAGTTTTATGGATCGAATTTATAAAGTCGTTCTCGACTCGATAAAAGCTTATTTTAAGCTCGGCAATAACTATTACGACCAAGCGACTCGAATCAGGTCGCGATATGTATTATTTGCATTACAAAAACATTTTTTGATTTAAACCAGTAAAATAACAATTAACGCGTCGGTCTCACGCTTTGCGTGATCCGTTTGTCTACGCCTGACTCGCGATGCCAATCGAAATTATATATGCGCGAGCGAATATAAGTTGGCACGTCAACCGGCATATTTATTTCTACGTAGATAAGGCTAGCTCGCTCGGTTTAAAAAAGGGCAGTCTCGTGCAATCGCTACTGGCACTATTACTAGAGCAAAGTGTACTACGTTTTCGAGGAAAAAAAAAAAAAGGTCTTAAAAAAACGCGTAAGTGTTCTCCTATCTAAAGCGACATTTTCTTCTATTTCGAGCGAAGAATAATTTAAAGCAATCTCAGATAGAAGAGATTAATTTTGTTGTCCCCTCTGTTAGAAAATCGAACTAGAATGAAAGCTTCATAGAGAAAATTCGCGTTAGGTGCGACGAAAATAGTCGCAAACCCATAACTACATATTCACCTCGTTGTAAATAAATGGTTTTATCCGGTGAGCACATCCATCCCGATTGCGTTCTCCAATTATCTGTGCCGACATTAACGATTATTAACGATGCCCTACTTTGTGAAATTCCAATTTATTCTACTTACGGTGTTCATGCGAGATCGCAATTTATTCTAACGCTCTCCCTACTCGCTATATCTCTTCTCTTTTATTGCATCGCTCGAACGACAGTCTTCCTGTGTGAATTTTCTATCTTTCACTCTCTCTCTCTCGCAAATTCGGAAAAAAACGGAACGAGGAGACGCAAGGATGGAAGACGAGCGAGACTCGTCGAAGCTGCGAGAATTACGAGGATCGTTTCGTTTTAATCCGTTCGCCGATTAATCACGCGAGGCAATTAGGAAGCTTGGTAAAGGGAGAGGATAGGAGAGCTGCCACGGATACGGGCACAGCAGCATGTGCGCGCGAGCGTTCTACCGGAATCCAGCCATGCTCCACTAGACCATCCACCTTTCGAGATGAAATTCACAATCGTTCGTCCGATCGAATAATAAAATTCTTTGATGTCGTCTCATCGAGTATACGTGTTCTCTCGTGACATATTTCAACTAGAGATTATTAGCAACGTACGTGACTTATTCAATTTTTAACAATTTAGTTTGTCTTTACCCTTAGAAGGTCTGCATGACGCCGTATGGCGTCAAGGCCAATTTGACCTTTAGTTCCAACTTTTCATTTTCTCTTTTCTTTCTGCCAATAATTGTTTATTTATACTGATTGTATATTAACAGGTTGAATGCCATGTGGGTCACCGGTGACCGGCACTCGATTTGTCTTAACGCATTTGAAATGTTTATTTGTTTTGATTATCAATATTTAGGAGAATATAACCATCGATCATCAAAAATATGAGGTTTAATATAAAATATATGATAGTAAATTCTTCTCTATGGTTATTTGGAAAAAAATTATTAATAAAATTATATAGCCAACCGATTTTATTCAAAATTTGATTGGCACTCAACCTGTTAAAGGGATTTCTTCCCGTTGAAACATACATAAATTAATAAACTTGAAGACCTCAAATCACTTTTCAATAGAAAGAATATATTTTTAATTTTTAAAAATCCCAGCCCTCTAAGGCTTAAAACTAGTACCAAGAATGCTACACATGGAACATGAGAAAAGATACAGGATTGTATTTTATCGTATCGATTGGAAAACACGCGTTCCCATAAATTACATTGTAAATGGTCGAAAGAAAACGTATCGTTCCCGATTTTTCTCTCATGAGAGAGGGGAGTTTTCTGGTGGTTGTATCGTTCTCGAGGAAAAAGGAAAGGGAAGCTAGTCGTCGTCGTGGCAGACACGATTCAGAACCCATCTGGTTCGGAAGTGGCCGAACCAAGCGGCTTTCACGAGCGGTTCGACGATCACGCGGATTTCCATCGCGTTTTCGATAGCCACCGTCCGTTTCCAATGGCATCGTTCGTTTACGCGTGTCCATGTTGTATGTACCACCCTAGCGTGTGGCCATCCATAACGACACGTGGAGAGCGGAGGAAACGATCGTCGTCGAAGCACCATACGCCCGTGTAATTGAATTCGACTGAACGAGCCGCGAACCTGCCACCATCGCTTGCTTTTCGTTCGATTTTCAATCTTTTCGTTAACAATTGCCTAGATTTTAAATACTTTTTTCAAATTGAAGTATTATTAATAGATTCTGGATGTTTACACATGATAAATATGCAAGAATAATTTGTAAATGTGTAAATATACACGAAAGATTGGTGAATGAATTTACAAATAGATGACACATCGAATTATTGTAAGAAATATATTCACTGTATACATGAGATATGCATAAATAAGGCAAATAACATATGCATTAATATACTGCATATGTTTTTAAACATAAATATACTGAAAATATGCACTATGCCAACTTGTGTCTTAGTTTCATTGCTTTATCCATTTTTTTATAAAACTATCCATTTACATAAACATCAAGAGTCTAATTATTCGGGAAAGAATATTTCGGTAGGGTCCACTCACAGAAAGAATTAATAACTGTAATTATTTTTATTCGATATAGAAGGATATTAGTATAAATTTGAAATCGTTAACGCGTGCGATGGATCACGTTTGATTGTAACAATATAATTACTACGTCGACTGAAAATATCAATTATCGAAACTACGTTCATTCCAATTAATTCGGGTAATCGAAGTTCGCACTGGAGTACGCTCGCTGTCGTCACTCCAGGTATTTCTCTCTGGTAACGTAGAATTTCGATGTTTCCAGTCGACCTAGCCTTGTCTCCCCGACCTCTTCGGCTGACACAACTTTTTCATCAAAACTTCGACCGCTCTCTGATTCTTCTTGGCCCTTCGATCCCATAGGCTGCCCACGGGTTTTCCTTTCTCTTATATATATTCTCTCCAACTTCGATTTCTTTTTCCTATCTTTTTTCTCTTTCCTTATCCGTAGTTTCTCCCCTCGTTAAGACAACTTTTGAAAAATGTAGAAGTTTATTTAACTAAGAAGGCAGCAAAGCGTAGAAAAGAGAACTACGAAACGCGAACAATACGGTTTGGTATTCGAATAAAGATTTGATCTCTTCTTCTCTGTGATTCGTCGGTAATCTCGATTTTAATAAATCATTTCTGATATTTTCGGATCATTTATTTTTGTTAGTTTATTCGTCGAAACGATATCAAGGCGAAATAAGTATTACATTTTATAAGTATACGGAGGATCGTAGATAAACGGAGGACTTTTGTCTCGAGAAAAGACAAAAAGCAGTGAGCGATGCACGAAAGGTTAGATCAGGATTTCCTCAGGGAAATTACTACAAACTCATAATCCGTGTACCATTCTTGGATACTTCATTTCCTTTGTTACTGTCCTAAAGGACAGGACTTTGCTCTGGAACTCTACTGATCATGTTGGCAATTTGGACAATGAGGAAGAAGAAGACCAAGACGAAACCACGACTACTAAAATTGAAGCGATTCTACTATGGATACTTATTTAGTAACTCAATAAGACAGGCTACACTTCGAACGAAGAGAATAGAACTCCTTGTCGAGCTCCTCCATGCTCTCATATCCTCTTGATACTTTCTTGATTTGCCGAGGCTTCGACAACTTTTTTTCCCCGAAAACTAATTTGTAACAGGAGAGTATAATGGGTTCTTACTGATGTTTTGATACGTTTTCGATTTTTTGGAGCTACAAAAATGTAGTAAAAACACTTAACCATTTATACTCCAATACTTCGGTACTCGGCAACTCGTACAATAAATAATTATTTAGTAAAAAGCTTTTGGGTAATTCAGTTGATGGAAAAAATCAATAGACTTTAATTAGAGAGTAAACTCATATACACGTATCGGAATAAATTCTGATATTGTTATATTACATTGTACTTGTTTCTTCTACGAATGTTTACAATTTATTATATATTTACAAGCATAATACAATTATTACTAAAAAAACATCTAATCTTCGATTTCGTCGATTCGACCAACGGATACTCTTCTTCTTCCAAGATTCCGAACGTATTGTAAACTTCCTGGTATACGCACATATAGGTATTCCCGTATAATAAAAGGTGCAGCTGAGAAATATTTCTTCTTCTACACTGTTATTGCTCCCTCAAGGCACGTATCGAACATTTAACGTTCCCACGACTTGTTAGATATGCTTCTTAGCTGTTTCACGGAGTCGAACGAGCCGAACAAATATCGACTGGATGCTCTGCCAGTTATATTACTCTCCAACAAAGAAGCGCCTTCGTATGCTGGCAGAATGCCGACTTATCGAGTAAACATTGGCTTCTTCGCGTTTCTTCTCCCGAAACGAGTTACCCATGCGCTCCCTTTGCATTCTGATGCGTTCCGGTCTCAAGGTGGATGCTTCCTTCTTCTAAACGAATATCTTCCTCCTTTTATATCTCAGAACTATCGAAGAAGAGCCATCTGGCGTAACGTCGTGTCTGGAATTAGAAGATTAGATTGTTCAAACGAAATTCTACGAACGATCAAAGATACCTCGATACAACAGGATATACCCACTTTCCTTCCTAAAGAAACGCGACAGTCGTGTTACTTTCAGCCGTCTGCTTCGACATTCTTCTTTAGGAATGCAACAGCGAAGGGAAAAGCAGGTTTAAAGACGCTTATGTATTCCCCTGCGCTTCTTATCGGCTACCACCCCATTCTTCGCGTTCTTCTTCGACTCTGGAACGTCAGGAGAGTAACAAAATCTATGCGTGAAATCAATTTTGCAGGAACCTTTCGGGATCCTTCCAACTTTTGACGTTCCACCAAGAGCCATGTGTGGGTGGTGGACTCGCGTAGACGGGAGTGAATGGATATGGGGTGTACATAGTCGGATCTCTGCCGGAGAACCGAACGAGAATACGTTGCATTATTCAGGAAGCGTGCCGGCTGCGAGAAAAAATGTTCTTTTTTTTTTTATTCTTCTTCCCAGTTCCGTCGGATGGATCTACGTTGAAAATTTGTCGCTTGGTTACGCATGACGAACTGACTGCCGTTTAAACGATTATTAGTTTTCAATTAGTATAACGTTTAGAAATGCACTCGATACACTCAACTTTGTTTTTTAAAAGATTTTATTTAATTTCACTTGTCCGTCAGGTATGTCTGATACAAATCTTGTAAGCTAAATTTGACCCACTTTCACATATCCAATCGACTTGACATTTTTTTTTTTTTAATTTTTTTTTTTTCTTAGCCTTATTATTCTTCTTTATATTCCTCAAGTTTTTTCATACTAAGATCGGATCGTTTGGGGATAACGAAGTGGAACGAGCTCTAGTAGAACGTCAGTCCAAGGGAAAGAAAAGACAATGCGCGAGGGTGAGGAGTGATGCTCGTTTGCGCGAACGTCCAAGTACCGAAATGAGAAGGATCGTAAGGGGGTTGGTAGAAGAAACTGGAGAAAAAGATGGAAAGGCTAAAAAAAAAAAGGAAAGGAGGAAGCAGAGCCAAGCTCGAAGGATATTGCGTGCTTCCCATACTTTTTACTGCGCTATTCGTTTCGCCCTAGCTCGTAATCCGTTTTTTTGTCGTTCCCTCGAATTGCCTTTTTTGGCCTCGTTCGAAAGAAAGGCCCCAATCAGCAGCATGGGATCTAGTAATAATCGTGCTGGAAAGAGACCTGGAAAAATAAGACACGTGACGAATTTATGTTTGAAATTGGAATAAATGGGACTATGCTATCTTTGTCTCTCTACAAACATGCAAGAGGTAGTTTCATTGTAATTAAGTACAAATATAGCATAGTTTCTATACAAAGGACCACAGTCTGACTTGGGTTATTGCAATTTTAAATACCCTGATCAAACTATGAAACAATTGAGGATATTTATAGACTACCCACCTTAATCGAATTAAAGAGAAAACGCATCCTGGAAGAATCGTAAAATATTTTATTTCTTCCCTATCGTTCCCATAATTTCGAGGAGGAGCCCGGTGCTCGCTCTGGAGGATTACGAAGGATTCTTACGATGGCACGTACGTCGCCTTTTCTCTACGTGTTACAGACACAAACTCTTTCTCCAAGACTCGTTTTATAGAGAAGAGCAGCGTGTAGAGAATGGAAACCAAGCATGGATAGACAAACGTCCTGACTTGCGAATTGAAAATGAAAGATTCCATGTGTTCCACTTAATGAATCCCCTAAGAAACCTTGTTTTTTCTGCCTTATATAGAAACAACTTTGCGTGGATCGAGCTCGCGGGCGACACGAGAATTATGAGCCGCGAATAAGAGGAATTTTATGATATTTCTAAAGACTCTTATACCGTACAAATAAAGAACGAGAGAATTGTACAATTATTCTCACTTCGATATATCGTAACGAGTAAAGTTTCACGATTGTTATCCCCTAGCTATTTCGTTATTAATGAACCGATAAAAAGACGCAACCCTCTGATTTTATCGTCGAAACCCTCTTTGCAATTCACCTTGACTATATTATGATTCTTTTCAATGGAAATTACAGGGAATTATGATTCTTTTCAGTAGGAATCGTAGCAATCCTTTTCATTAACAAGTTGAATGCCGTATCGACTTTATATTATGAATTCGTTTTGAATAAATTTATTTGTTATCAAATATATTACGATCGTATACACTTATTTTATTGAAAAAAATATAATAACGAGAGTCCTTTTAATTAATTCCATATTTAAAAGCATGTAATACAATTACGTGACGTTGACGGACACACGGTAAAGGAAGAGCTCGTTTTGTGACGATTTAATGAAGAATCCGATATTAGAAAATTAGAGAGAAGAGAACAGTGTGACGGGTGTGACAGCAACTGAAAGTCATTTCTATCGACTGCCTGTTCGCGCCTTGTCCGAGAAAGCGTCCAATAAATTCGTCTTTCGACCTTCGCTGCTATACGGATATCAATCGCGTCTCTATCGAAAAGAAGGATTTTCATGCCTGTCGTGCAATCGACACAAATAATTTAAGTCTTCTCGAATGAGTCTATCGATTGCTTCGGACATTCTCGACGAATTGATCCATTCGTACCCTGAATTGCTTTGTACACATGAATAAAATCAATATTCAATCGATATAAATAGTATCCAATGAGTTTTACATACTTCCACTCGCTATTTTAAACTGACTTATTCCTTCTATCGATCCTCTGTTCTCTTTACGAACGTATTACGATAGCAAGACCCTCACGGAAGGCACGAAACGATCACAGAAAATAAAGGCCCATGTGCCTAGGAGTGGCAAAGTACGGCCGTCTAATGACAACCTAGGCTGAAAAAGAGAATAGGCTGAGATGAAACGGACGTTTGCATTATCGAAGTCGTTTCAACCGCGAATCCATTTGGAAAATAAAATCAAGAATGAAAGAGAGAAAGGTAGGCGTGCTACGAAAAAAAAAAAGCTACGATACGATCCAGGTAACGTGCGTGAGGAAATGAGAAAGAGCGAAAATGAGAAGGCTAGAGACATAGAAAAAGAGAAGAGATAGAAAAGAAAGATAGGTAGATGACGTAGAAAGTACAAAAGGCTTTGCGAGTAAAAGAAAACCGAGTCTACGACGCACCCACTTTTCTTCTATATGTATTTGTTACCCCCTTCGTGTATGTACGTTTAACGACGAACCTATGACGGTGATTGTTCGCGTGCCTGCTACCAACGATAACCGGAATACGGAGATCATTGTAAAAATTCACGAAGCTCCGGTCCATTCGCTCGGACGGGTACTCTAAAATCCATTACGAGAATATGCTCGCGCGAAGTGGCGTTCGCGCGAGCACCTGCATTCTCAGCTATCTTCAGCTACCTGTTCAAAGTTTTAATCGGATCATTTTGCTCTTTTCTAGTTCTTTTTCTTCTTACTTTCCAACATCCATTGCTATTCCTTCTTCGTCCCTTTTCGAAAACCGCGGTTGCCAAAGAGGTAAAGTAGCCCATATTCTTTGGCATATATTTAATTTTTGCCTGGTGGATGCAGGGTCATTTTGACCCTACATTTTGATTGTAGGGTCATTGTTTTGGTGGTTTGGTTTGTCGATAAAGTGAGTATAGAAAATATTTGTAAGTGTTCAGGGTGTTATATTTGTGTGGGAAATAATAACAAATATAAATATAAAAATCATAGGACAGATACACCAATTTTATGTATTAATTATTCCTAAAATAAATATTTGAATAAAAAAAAAATTATTTTGTAAAAAAGTGCCACGTAAATTGAGGGACTAGTGTAGACATATCTACAATATTTTTAACAAAAATTCCCCCCTAAATACAGCAAAATTACAAATTTTTGCTATAGGTTAATTTAACCCTGCATCCGCTGACCACGTCAGTATCAGAGTGTCCGCCGTCTGAGGGTTAATAAAAATCTTCAGAAAATTTACGAATACAATATATTTACATGTTATTATCGAAAGAATATTCCATCCCGTAAACTCCAAGAAAAAAAGCTACAGATATTTTCCCTTCTAACAGGAAAATTTGGACAAAAATTTCAGTGATTCGGCAAAGAAGCGAAGCTGCCCAGTCCGATTCTCTCTCTCTCTCTTTCCTTCGGCATACGGCTTTCCTTTATCAACCTTGGCAGACCCAATAGGGATTATGGGAGACTGGATGGAATAGCAGAACGGTGGTATAGGATGGGATAGCATCTCCTGCAGGATTTCCGGAGATCCTCTTCCACCGATTCATAAATATCCCCTAGCCGTAATACCTTGCTGAAAAGGCTTTCCCGCGACTACCTTCGCGATGATACTCGCCTATCGCCACGACTCGCGTCGTCGTCGTCCTGTTTCCTTTTTCTTCCTTGGAGTTTGTGCGAGTTCGAGGAAAAGCATGTTTTCTTCGCACGCGTCCACCGGAGAGTCGATTTGTTCCATGGGAAGAAACGAGATCGTTTCTTTTATTCGATTTGCCAACGCGTCCGGCCTTTCGTTGAGTCGTACTACTTGATCGGACGGTTACCGTGTTTTATCAATAACCAAAGGATCGCGTCTGGTGTAATTTTTTATTTTATTTTATTATTTACAAGCTTTTATTTAGTTTCAATTATTCGTATGTATGTATGTCCGATAAAAATCTTGTAAGCTAAATTTGACCCACTTCTACATATCCAATTGACTTGAAACTTTGCACACATACGTAATTTGAATGACAATACATATTTTTTTTATTTTTAAATTGAGAGAGGTAAAAGAATAAGTCCCTTTTTTACATTCTTTTCGAGATATCATCTACAATAAAAATGTCTGACAACTGTCAAATTAAATGTCTGTCAACTTTTTGACAGCTTAATTTTTTTTTTTTAAACAAAAATCACGCCTGAGGCGTGATCCTCGTACCGTAAATATTAGTCGAAAAAACTGAAGGAGACTGAAAGAATACTTCTTTTAACGCTACCAGATTTGATTCCTACCGTCAGATCTCACGTAAAGTCTTTTATCTTTCTCCTCGTCTTTGTGCAATCCTTGTGAAAATTCACTTTGCTCGTTCGTCGAACGTAAGAACAGCGTATAACAATGAAACGCGTGTACAATAAGCTTGACTAACAATCCGTGAGTTTGTACCCCAGTCTGCCATACAATTAGCTTCCCGTAGCTCTACTTGCGCGACCATTTTTAGAACGATGAATGTTCTGCTTTCCTTCTCTTAACTTCTATCTCCTTCCTCCAACGTAAAAGAGTATTGTACGAGAAAATTAATTATTCGACGGGCTTTGTGAACAATTTTTCTGGTTATTACTCACGGACGATGGAAAGACGCGTAGCTTTGGTATCAAAGGAGCTTCTACGCGAAAAGATTAAGTGTCGTACTTTAAGTACTTCCCTGAGACATATTGTAATTAAATCTGCATCGTTTCGAGTTAGCTACCCTCGAATTTCCATGCAGCGTATACATACTCTCGTGTATATGCACTTGTTCTTCGCACACCCCCCTCGTGCAGGTATATAAGCGTTCCACAGAGATATGGCCTATTGTGTAAAACTTTCCAACGTTTCAGGACGTCTGGCGAAATGTTTTAATGCTTATGAGTAATTAATTAATTCTATTTCGTTTATATACCTTCCAACGAAAGGGTTGCACGAGAAATTTTGTTTTACCGACATTCGACCGAAAGAACTAAGAATTTGGGACAAAATATCGTCACGTTGTTCTCCGAAAGGACTTTAGAATCAGCTACTATAGGAACGTTTACTGACACACACTCGTGCACAGCAAGTTGGGTAAGCTTTAAAAACACCCTTTTCATCGCGCGGTACTCGGATATCTCGCGAAGTCGACGCTGTTTTAAGTTTTCAATACCCCTTCGTGTTTCAATGCGTCCTTCTGCCTATTTCCTTCACCCTCTTCTTTCCAAGAAGATACGAAGAGTTTATCCGGAAGTAAATGCAAACGTTTCGTCGTGTATCCAAGAGAAAGCCATTATGTCTACAAATAATTACTTCGAAAGATGCAATTATACTCGGGGATCAAGTCGTCCTTTTCTATCTTACTCCAATCCCTATGCCGTTCGTCTTCCAAGGTATCCAATTTTCTTACCGATCCGACGTCACGTCTGCTCGAGAAGATGGAAGAGAGAGAAGAGTATGGGAGAGGGGTGATGCGTCAACGATGGAACGTAGAAAAGAGAGATGGCTTTCAGAAAGGGAGATAATGACGTACTGCGTTCTAATTGACGTCGTTACCAGCATGTCGAGTGACGACGAGGACGAAGCTCTCTCCTAGTCTAGGAACCATCTTTACGATGTTGTTTCAAACCTTTTCTTCGTTCAACGTATTTTGCTTTAATAATCGCGAAAGAGATCCAGCCCTTCGGGCTGTCCGGGGGTTCGTTTTCCGCGAAAAAGCATCGACTTTGCGATGTATTTTGGTAGTCGTTAGCGTTGGTAAAAATTTACGAATATTTTTCCTGAAATTGCTCTGGTATTATACGTTTTATGGAAAAGTATCTAATGGGGTTGCTTTATCTGATAATTATTTATTTATTTATTCCAATATACGGGACAAGCCCATTATACAATATAACAAAGCATAAAGTCCAGAAGGACATAAAGACAAGAGATGATAGAGAAGAAGTGAAACAGGAAAAAAGAAAGAAAAGACAGAAATGAATCAATTACGTCTTTGAATGAACCAATTAATAATGTTTATACAAAAATTAAACCTAATTGTCTGTCCTACTGTTAGTAGAATAATATGGATCATACATAATTCAATGAAATAATATAATTATATCTTTATAAAACAAAAGAAATTTTTAGGACAGCCCAATAATTTCGAAGATAATAGTCCGTCAGATTTTTGTGCACTATCGAGAGCATAAGGAACTCTCCATGGTCTTGTCTAAAAAGAGGGGTAAAAAAAAGGAAGGAGTCTCTACCTTCCTTTTACATCGTCTTAAAAAACGAAGCTTTCTTTCTCTCGAGGATTAGCGTGCTCGCCAACGTGCTTTAAATGTCTCTCCCTTCTTCCTCCTCGTTGAAACGAGTCGTTAAAGTAGATTAATTGACTTCTCGGATCGTTTTTCTTTGAATTTAAAGCTCCTCATCCGTGCGTTTCATTTGCTAACAGCTGGCATATACAAATATTTGTGCGGATACGTGCTACCACGCGATATGCAGTTTTCTCGTACTCTTTTATATACACATTTTGCTTGTCGTTATCCTTCCAGTCGTGTTCTATCTATCCCCGACTCTCGCCCTTGCTGCTTGTATGCCTTTAATTTCGAAATGGAAATATAAATCCGCTGGCGATGCCGTAGTATACAGCGCACGAAAAGGGAAAGGATTACGGTGGTGGACCACCATCCCGACAACTTGCCCGACCACCGTTCAACGGTGCTTTTAATATCGTTTTACCATCGTTGCTTGCTCTACCTTCTTTCCTTCTTCTCTCACCCTTTCGTTGGCACGCCTGCCTCGAAGATAAGAGACCGCGTGAAAGACCTGTAAAGATATTGCTTATATTACGTTATTGGCTCGTCTTACGAACAAAGGAAATATTTTTTAACCTTCCTCGTGGTAAAAATGAAATTTGTTAAATTTACTCGGCAGGAAAAGATTGAGATGCAAAGCGAGGAGAATACTGATGGGTACACCGATCAATCCGGGTTCTTCTCGCTATCTCTTCCTTTTCTCTTCTTCGATAGCTCGGGGATTCTCCTTTTGCTATCTCAAAGACGTTCGTCTTCGGGAACGATCCCTTATTGTCTCCCTGTCGTGGGACATCGTGTCATTGTGCCGTGGCGAGCACGCCGCTGTACGCCATCGGAATACACATTAATCTTCTTTCCGATGACTGGACATTTATCCTGTTTACTTCCGTCCTGTAACTTTCGGGAGCTGAGAACGACGCTGTGACGAAAATTGATTCTCGTGCAATGATTTATCGAAATCGAGGCTTTCCAGTTCTGAACGTTTCACTTGCGAATAGGCGCGGGTATACAGGGTGTCACATTCTAAGTTAGCCACAGGGAAACTTCAGGTAGAGTGGACAAATCTAAGCAGAAATATCGTAAATTGTTTAAACAAATTCGGCTTGGTTAACGAGTTATTAACTATCAAAGATTGGCCAATCACGGAGAGCAGAAGTAATCCGCGAAGAAGGTCGGCCCACTCGAACTCCCTAATACGTGAGAGACGAAGCGGTAGGAAGAAGGTCTCTTACCTAGCTGTAATTGGCCAATCTTTGTTAGTTAATAACTCGTTAACTAGGCCAAATTTGTTTAAACAATTTTCGATATTTCTGCTTAGATTCATCCTCTCTATCTACAGTTTCCCGGTGGGTAACTAGGAATAGAACACTCTGTATACGATATAACCTGCGATTCATTGATTAAGGAAGAGTTTGAGCGTGTATCTTATAACAAGAAAGACGTGGCAAGTAATTTCGTGCGAACAGAGCAAATCGAGTTAAATCGAGTTTAATTTCTTCGTTTTCTTCTTCCAGAGAATTTAGTTTACCGCGTGCTCCGGATTAATTTCCACGCGTTCGTTGAACTTACGTGACCCGTTTTGACGGAATCAAATTGACACCAACGAAAATACTTCACCTAATGAATTCTAAGGTGTTAGGTACGCCGGAAGCTTTCTAATCCTGTTCTCGAAGTCATCCATATCGAATAGCAATATTTGCCCAGGAATACTGCTGGAAAATCCGCACGTGTCACGAATTAAAAACGTGCTATCTCTGTTTGACCATATAATTGACCGTATCCACTGTACAGTGACCTCGCGAAAGCAAGTAGTATATACAAATATTAGGTCGGACGCACTAAGACGATTTCACGTCTCTGAATTTTACCAGTTTTATTCCAGAGAGAAGGAAAGCTCCTTTAAATTATTTCCACGACGTAGGAAAATTTATCGAGCGTGACCCTCCCTCCTCCTAGCACGATATATCATATTTCGAATACTAATCCGTGTTTCGCCACAAATCACAATCGCGCCGGATACGTAATAAAAGGAATATAAATATTCGTTGCACGGTAGCTCGTTCTCCAACCTCAACTTACCCCCCTCTCTTCCCCCATTTTTACGCTTTCTACGAAATGCGTGTTCATAAATCTTTCCCTCGCAAAGAAGATGCGCTATCCTGAAATGCTTAAGACGTCGGAAGTTTCGCGTTAGCATTCTCTACACCAATGGTATATCATACGGATGCCATTGTGTGGTCTCAAGGAAAAATAGCGAGAGAACGAAGCATACCGGATTTCCACTCTCAAAGGAAAAATACCACGTTGCGGATTTACGTACGTTATGTACGCAATATACATATATATCCTAAGTATATCTGCATATATAGATTCCATGGAAGCGACTCTACCGTTTACATGCTGGAATTCGCCTTGATATCGTGACACGACGTATCGAAAAAAATGAGAGATAGGCAGAGATGGAAAATGTGGTTTAGGAACGTCGAGTAAAAAAAAACGAAAAAGAGAGGAACGAGGTATTTCAGGCTTATAGAAACGTCGTCGTCTGTCGAGTGACGCGACTCGCCCGGCTAAATGTAATGAGATGAGCGGTGCTCCAACCAGGCCACGCATAAGCTTTTACTCGATTAAAGTATTAGCTAATTATTTTGTTCACCGTGTTCCCACATTTTTTCTCTTTTTTTCTCTTTCTTTTCATACGTACGTTCTCGTCCCATCGCTCGAGTATACAGGGTGTCCTCTTTCATATAGTCAAGCGGAGAACTACATGTACACATCAATGACTCGAATCGAAATGTCTAATACCATTTTTCGAAATTCGACTTAATTAACGAATTATTAATTAACAAAGATTGGTCAATTATGGCGATTAGCAAAGGAAGACGGTTCACTCGAGCTCGCAGCTAGGAAAGAGATGAAGCGATAGGAGGAGCAATCCATAATAAACAACGTTACATGTCGCTGTTCGCCGTGATTGGCCGATCTTTGTTAGTTAATAACTATTTAATTGAAACGAATTTCGAAAAATGGTATTAGACATTTCGATTCAAGTCATTGATGTGTACATGTAGTCCTCCGCTTGACTACATGGAAGCAGACACCCTGTATAAATCCCCACGCTATTTTAAAATACGACGTCACCCGTCGAAGTATCACCCGTTGGTAAAATCGAAACGTGCACGAGAGATACGAGCGATAGATAAAGATCATACGTGAAATCTGTTCAAAAGTAGTATTGCTTGTTTCGTATGATTTAAGTAGTATAGCACGGGATTAACGCCGACAGGAGGAGTAGATCGAGTCGTAGGATTATCGGTACATTTGCAAAGGTGTGTGGGAGGTTTAGAAAAGTAAAAAAAAAAAAGGTACCGGTGGGTAGGAGGACAGCCGTGAGAAGTCTTCCTCCAACGAACCCTCTCGGTAATGCAGAAAGCGTGTCACCGACAACAAATCCAGTAGCAACGTCGACGTTCCTCGCTCGGAGTAAGTGCAAGCCCGAGAGTGATAATGCTTTTCGAAAGCTTGCTTCTGCGCCTTAACGACGAACTTCCCAACGAATCACCTTCCGAACGTTCGTCTGAATTTTTTCCTCGCGAGTCTTTCACGGATTACGTAGAAATTATGTTCGGTGAATTTGGAAGGGAGGGATTAGGGACGAGTGTTTGAATATTTTATTTATCCATTGGGAAAATATTCCCTTTAGACTAGATACAAATTTGCTGTCATTAGGTGGGACAGTACATAAGTTAATATTGGCTGTTATAGTCTCTTAAAATACGGTATAAGCGGGTCTTAAAAATAGCAAGAGATTGAAATAAATCGATCTCTTCGCAGATGGAGTTTACATTTCGAATAATACGGTTGATACTATTATTAACCCTTCTTACTCGAGTGTTGCCTCTGAGGCGACATATTTCCAACATTATATCATTTCAAGTGATATATAACTTCAAATATGATATGTATGTATATGTAAAATATGATATCAAATGTGATATATAACTTTCAAAAGATATATAATAACATTGAGAAAAAAAATATACTCGAGGTTCTGGTAGGTGAATTGAAGACAAATCTTCGAGTACAAAAACAATTGAGCATCAAGTCACATTCGACATCGTATTATCTTGAAAATCAGTCTTGTCGAGTCACACTCGACACCGAGTGCAAAGCGGTATTAATGATATAATCTACGATGCACCTTTCTGAATCACTTCGAGATACGATCGAATTCCCGAAGGCTGTTCGTTGAGGAAGGATGGGTCTTAAATTTCGTAAGATTTAGTAGTTCGATTTCGGGAAATGGAAGAGGCTCGGATCGGAAGTCTCGAAATTGAGCGGCTTAGTTCATAGCGGGAAAACGTCCTCTGTAAATACTCGAACGGTTTCCAGGCAATTTACCGTTCCGTTTAGAGTATGTCCTATCCTCTGGTAGCACCTTTTCTTTTCCTCTTCTTCTCCTTTCTTTCTTTTTTTGGCCTTCTCTTTCTACATACATAGACGCACGATCTACGGAACATTACCCTCACGAAGCACTCTCAAAGAGAATATACGAGCCGAGTAGCGGCCGAACGAAAGAAGGCCTCGAGAGAACCCACCCTCCTCCATCTCCCCGTTTCCCTTCCATCGAGATAAATTCGCGTCGAGATAGAATCTTACAATTTCAAGGAGTCTCGAGAACTCGACGCGATATCGGCTTATCGAAGAAAATTACGCGAGTTTGTCTTCCGTCGAGAAATCGAAAGGATCGCACGGACTCTTTTCGGCCCATTCTCTCTCTAGCTGCGAGTGTCTCGAGAGAAGGGTCGAAAGGGTGGCGAGACTCGTAAGTGGATTTTAGGAATTACATTTGCTATTGTGACTGCTCGTTTAACGTTTGGCATCTACTTTTTATCTCGAACGTATCAAAGATGTACACATATTTTTAAATTTCCAAGTAGATACGAACATGGAATTTGATTACTTCCTCGATCCATCCAACGAAATTACATTTTTAAGCTCTTTAAGAATTTGTTCGATGCAAAACGAGATTCTCATTGAATTCCATTAGAAATCTCTATACCTTCTTTACTTTTTTACAAGTCCCATCATGGATTTTAATTAACGCGATCCGTTTAATACTGTATCCATCACCATTCTAATTACATTCCAGCTATGGACATTCAGCTTACCTGCTAATGGACCGGTTTGTCAATTTTTTCTTTCTTTTTATTACCCTCCAGCTACTCGTGTCTCGATACGAAGACATAATATTCCTTTAAAAAAACACATAACTTTTTTTTCTTCAGATTTATAATGATACGAGGCATGTTTAATTATTAAAAATCCTACGTACTTACGATTCTACACGCTTACAAATCAGTTAATTCGGTAATGGACAATTTCATTGGCGATTGTACATGTAGAATATACCGAAGTGCATACATTATTAAGTAACGAACGGATTCGAGCATAAGGTATTTAATAATTTGTTAATCATGCCTCTGCACGCTTTTGTGTAAAATAGTAACTCGGTAAAATATGTAAGATAAATCGATCTATCCGCTTTCGAATTTCATCTCTTCTCCCTTTTGCTTCTCTCGATTTTCTCGAACGACGGAAGAATAACGTTTAACGGGAAAACAGCGCGTTCGGTATTTTTAAAGCGTAATATCTTCAACATCGATAGCTCGACTGCTCGTGCTCGTGAATTAATCGTACGAAAAATCGATACATACACACACACATCTACTCGGAGGCACCGAATTCATGACGTAACGACGTCTCTCTAGGAGTTCTCAAACACGACGTAGGCGGGACGTTTATTTAGCGAAGTGCACCTTCTTCCTCTACTCCTACTACCACCACCGCTATCCTCGCTCTGTCCGTTTTTCCTCCCAGGAGTCCTCTTTATCCTTTTCCTTTGGTTCGACCACCATTCCTTTCTCAGCTATATAGTACGTACTTACTCCTATCCCATAAAAGTATACACCCGCCGGTCGATATCGTCCCACAGCAGCCATTTTCGTCCCATCGAGAAATATCCCGTTTACGCATCGATCTTACCCCCTTTGGTCCGAGTGTGACCTACCTTAAGATCCATTCGCGGATTCGGGTTTATACGCGTGGAGGGACTCCTCGAATTTTCCTTCCAACGCGTTCACGACCTTTTATCGACGTAGCGAGTAAATAACTAAATCGTTTAGGAAGATATTCCTTGCTATATGTACAGGGTGTCTGGTTTTAGGTGTCCCAGCGGAAAACTACATATGCACATCGATGATTTGAGTCGAAAACTTTAATACTATTTTCCGAAATTCGGCAGAATTAAATAGTTATTAACTAACAAAGGTGGACCAATCACGGTGAACAGCGATATTTAACGTTGTTTATTGTGGATTGCTCCTACTGCTTCTTTTCTTGCTTATCTGCAAGCTCGAGTAAACGATCTTTTTTCGCTAATCGCCGTAATTGGCTGATCTTTGTTAATTAATAACTCGTTAACTAAGTCGAATTTCGAAAAATGGTATCAGACTTTTCGATTCAAGGCATTCATGTGTACATGTAGTTCTTTGCTTGGACACCTGGCACCGGACACCCTGTATAGCCATATCTACTATAATGTTTTATTATGAAATAAAGCTGCACCGTACGTTCAACCAAGTTTCTCGTCTAATTAACAGGAAACTTTCCTACCAAAGTACGATTATACTCGGACCACTCGTTGTAAGAAAGGCAAGGAGAAGGAGGTCTCCAAAACTATTTCCATCGTCCGAAGGAATTTAGCCGGCTGTCTCGATTATAATTATCGACTTTGAAACTCGAGCTTTTCGTATTACACGGACTTCGAATTTCTCGGATAAGAAGCTTAATTAAGGTCTTAATTAAGAATCGGACGCCTTTTTTTTTTTTCCTTATTTTTCCTTCCTTTCGAAACGCGAGTGTCGCGAAGATCGATACGAAAGGCGCGCACGTTCTCGCGAACAAAAAGAGGGAGAGAAAGAAAGCGATGAAAGAGCAGTCTCTTTAATAAATTCTCGACGTGAAAGAACGCGAGACAATGCGAGAGAAAACTCGAGAACGGGACAATAAGATCAAAGGGAGCAGCCAGCGGCAGCCAGCCGTAGCGCTTTTCATCCGTACGACGTAGATCGAAAATCCGTAAATGTTTCATACCGTTTATCGTTCGATGCGAGTATCCCTTCCCGTCTTTTTCTAATGCCTCTAGTCTTTCTCATTCCCCCCCCCCCCCCCCACTTTATCCGATATCACTCGTCCTCCGTCTTTTTTTTCCCATCCTCGATTAAACGCGAGTCTCTCTTTTATTCTCTCAGCTTTTTTTTCTTAATCCTCCCTCTTCTTTATTAGACGAACACTTAGATATACATTTCAATTTTTTTTTTATTTAATAAAACCTCAGGGAGGTTTATTGATACATGTGAGAATTTGTAAGGATTGACAATTTCAGTTACAATATGCACAAGAACACTTATAGGTTACATTCTACATTTGAATTTCACATATGTTTCAGGAAATGCGAGAGTAGTCAGTTCTTTGTAAAGGATCATCGCACTTACTGCATAGATACTTGCCGTCCAACGACCTTGTGCGGAGAAGTGGTTGTCCCGGAGGACCATCTCGACGTAAGTAATTACTCATTACCCTAGGAAGTAACGCTAATTAAGCAGCTACGCATTTATGAACTTCTCTCTCTCCTTTCTCGGAAGGATGCCCCGCGTATGATCCATTACGATCTCAACGGAAACTCTGCTTTTCGCTGAGCAAAACTTCACCCCATACCTTTATATCCTTCCCAACGAAGTTGAACTATTTAGACAAATAAACGAAGCGACGATTGCCAAGAAGAAGCCCTTATTAATTAAAGTGGATTTCGAGCGACTTTAAAAGTTTCTCGCTCTCTTCCCCCTCTTTGTACTTCGGTCTTCCTAATAGATCCGGTCGATCGATCTTCGTTAACGATTCACGAGAGATCCTTTATCACGACCGTAAGAGAGAACTTGGAAGCACGCTGAGCGACGTTAATTGGCGAGAGAAGAATTAAAGCCGAATAACTTATCACACCGGTGTACTCGCCGAGAGAGAGAGAGAGAAGATTAACGAACTACGCAAAATTATTTACTTCGGCTCTACGCCACCATCGCCACTACCGTTACGCAGGCAACGTTAATGAATGAACGCAGCTTCCTTATACCGCTATAATTCGAGAAAGCACGGTAACCTACTATTTATGATCCACGCATCGCGAGATCTCTTCGAGGATCATTCTCTCTTTCCATCTCTTTTCTGCTTTTTCTCGGTAGAGATCGGATTTCGAAACATTTATGAGTACTGTAAGCGATACGAGCTTTTCTTTCCTCCTTCTATTTTTCTTTCCCTTCGTGTTTCACTTTTCCCGTTATAGCCGACGTTATTTGCTTTCCCGCTTTCGACGTATATCTATGGTAGGTTTAAAGAATTTTTGATATTCTAAGATTCGAGAAAAGAAGAAAAAATAATAGGTATTGTAGTGACACGTGCGTTGTAGTCACAGGCACGCGGTCGAAAGACATTTACACCTCTGTTGTACTTCTTTTTATACAGGGTGTCCGCTTCCATGTAGTCAAGCGGAGGACTACATGTACACATCAATGAATTGAATCGAAAAGTCTGATACCATTTTTCGAAATTCGACTTAGTTAACGAGTTATTAATTAACAAAGATCAGCCAATTACGGCGATTAGCGAAAAAAGGCCGTTTACTAGAGCTTGCAGCTAAGCAAGAAATGAAGCAGTAGGAGGAACAATCCACAATAAGCAACATTACATGTCGCTGTTCACCGTGATTGGCCCACCTTTGTTAGTTAATAACTATCTAATTGTGCCGAATTTCGGAAAATAGTATTAAAGTTTTCGACTCAAGTCATTGATGTGTACATGTAGTCCTCTGCTGGACTACATGGAACCGGACACCCTGTATATAACCAGTTCCTTGAAATAAACTTTTTGAAAAATTGTATCTTACAATACTTTTCGCACGATACGCCTAACACCTATTTCTAATAGAGTCAATTAATACCACGCTAACAGGCGTTTTAGAAATGGATTATCGGTGAAACGATAGAAACGATGAATATTTATTAGCCCGATATCGATCGAGTCACGGTACGAAGCGCGGAAGGCGCGAATTTCCGCGTTGATACCTTGAATTTTGTGTTCGCAGGTGTGTAGAGTTTGCAACGCGACGGGTCACAATTGTCATGTGGTGAAAGGAAGTAAACTCGGTCCCGGAATCGACGGCGCGGACTTCGTATTTTACGTGTCCGCTATGCAGACGGAGAGATGTCACAAGGGATTGACGGTCGCTTATGCGGCTCACTGTCAACAGGAAGCTGCATTGGATCGGTGAGTGTTACGCGTATCATCCAGTTTTACAATCTCTATTACGAGCAACGAATGGAAACTGAGTGAAGTTATACAAAAAATTGTAGAGATTATTTTGAGGATGAAACGTAAAGATATTATAGGAATGATCAAAGAAAGTAACCTAATACCGAATTAAATTTAGTGATGGATTCAAGACAAGACAAGAATTGGACTTGTCCTGTTTTAACTTCTTAAAATCGAGAATTGGTACAGTGTATACAATTAGTAAATTGTATGTCTTGATCTCGACAATCAAAGTCTTTTCTTGGTTCTTTATTTACTACATATCGAATTATTATTTTTGAAAATTGTTATACAAATTATTGAAACAATGTTTTTTTTTTTAAATTTTACAGCTTGAATTATGACATCAATGTAATGAGTAGTACAGTAAGAAAAATCAAGACAAGATCTTGACAGTCTTGTCTTGCGTCCATCACTAATTAAATTTGACTATACAATTTAATCAACGATACTTGTAACAGCCACTCCGATTCACCGATGCGCGTTCCGTTGTACCTACGGAATGATTTGGTACGTTTGATAGATACGTCGATTTAAATATTCACTCCGATTTGCAAGGCAGATGCGAGCGCGCGTATTGTCCGCTATCTCCCGTTTCTCCTCTATCTATTTCTCTATCTATCTCTCTCACTCGAACTGTTCATATTTTTGCGATGATCGATTCGCGCATTCGAGTTATAATGTAACACCACTTTATTGAAATTTAATATTTCTCGCTCCGCGTCGCATTCGCTTCGGTACACGCGCTTATCTCGTTTTACTGATTTTCGAACGCGTCGAATCCGAATTCCTCGTTTTCAAAATTCGTTTGCATTTGTTTTCGAGAATATCGTGGTGTATTCGACGAGTACAAAAGCTGGTTCGAAATAAGATCTCGAAAAAGATTACGAATTTTATTTATTTATGGTAAACAGCTTTTGAATGCAATTAAGAAGCTCGATTATACATGTGGAGTCATTCGGGTCAAGTGTGAACCCAAGTGTGTAACCCAAACTATAAGGGCTAGGAACATTAAATTATGTTATGTAAAATCAAATTATTATAATAATTACAAATAACGAATTTGGAATTCGTTCACTTGATCCGTATTTGGGGTAAGTGTGTGCACTGCCTGAAATAACGAAAATACAAAATTCTTTCAAGAAAATAGTTATAAAATTTAACAAAATTTAGGAAGTATCATTCTCATACTAGGACCATACAAAAAAGTAGTTTTTGTCTTATGAGATCAAATTAAGTCACTATAGATTAGGTCTACCCCCACTGCACACAGTTACCCCAAATGACTCTATTATTAGTTAACACACAATTTCTAAAGTTGACTACGGAAGATTTTGAATTTATGAACAAATCTATCACGACCTATCAGACTTTCTTCAGACTTTTATCAAATATATACCTACATTCTCAATTTTACAATAAGCTTCGCGTCGTATCGATTCATCGTGGTGATGGGGTGCCATTAAAAGGCCGCTTTGTGTCGACGCTATGTTCCGGCGAAACGGACTTAATGCATTCGACGTAAATGAAATAAGGTCTCTATCATGGCACAGTATATACGTATATAACAATAAAATCCTCCTCCTTCTACTCATTGCACCTTCGAGCGATATTTAAAACGCGACGGGAAAATTGAACGAAGCGAATAATAAACATCTCGCATAAAGGCGCCCGTATTTTTCTTCCTCGAGCGAAACGACACCTTCGCCGATGGACTTAATTAACGTCGCGTTTTTGTTCCCCTTCCCCTTTCGATATTCCGATACAGAAGAACGATAATGCAAGCAGTGGAATAAATTATCGAAAAACACGTTCGACGCGACTGCTTCCAATTTGCAATTTATTCATAGATAGGTAAGCTATACCTTTTCCCTTTAACAATAACCCAGCAATCCCTGAGCATGCTAGGAACGTTGATGTAGGGGATGAGAAGAATCATACGTTCCTCGTGATTTAATATTCCCAAAGCCATCCATCAAACTTTCGTCGATATCAAAGGCATTATGATTTCTACGATTCACGAGAAGTGGATTGAATTCGTCCGTCAGAACCAAACGTTACGAATAATATATCGAATTCGACTCGGCAAATCTCCTTTACGCGTATATAATAACTTCATTCGAGAGAAAGAAGGATCAAAGCAAAAAAAGCTTGTTTGACATATACCTTAATGCAATACCAATTTGTTACAGACCAATCGCGGGACACGCGAATCTCTGCCCTGGCAGTATCGGCACGAAGCCACAGGAACTGGAAACCTTACTAAGTACAGTCAAGCACGAGATCCTCCACGCATTGGGCTTCTCCGTTAGCCTCTACGCATTTTACAGAGACGAAAACGGTGAGCCCAGAACACCGAGAGGTAGCGATACTGGGAAGCCTCCGTTGAACGAGAAGTAAGTACAAAATATTCAAGATTTATGCCAGTGCTAACGGATGAAATGAATTAAACCGAATGCCGAAACTTTGACAATTCGTTCCACGCGTTCTCTACTAAAACTTACACGGAGGAACGAACGTATCGCCGGTATGCTAAACACGTAGGGATGGTAAAACGTGAACGGTACGTCTTCCGAGTAGAATTTCACGTGGAAGTAGTAGAAGACGACGGCGTAGATCACTTTTACGCTCCTATCTCGTACGGGAGCAAGAAACAAGGAGCAACAACGTCTCGTCGCTGGCTTCAACGATCCATCATCCAGCTCGACGACTTTCTTCCGTCTCTCTCCTTCTTCTTTACCCCCTATCCTTCTATCCACCTTCTCCCTTTTCTCTCTGTGTATCTGCCTTTAAAATTGGAAAATTCCAGGTTTGTTCGCTCCCTTCGAGTCGACGAACCGTAACGAACCGGCTTCCGGCGTGGAACGCGTTACTGCTGCTCACGTTTTTTGCTCTTTCTTTTTTTTCTACGTTTTCCACACCTTTCTACCGCATTTCGTTACTACCATATAAACCCAACCGCTTTTATCAGATTTTTCGCTTTATTTTTTCTCGACGGTTATAACCTTCTAATATGCTTCCATCGATGCCCGAAGGATCACGGGAAATATTTTTATCCCGTCTCCGATAGTTACGTGAGTTTATCTTTCATTATGATTAACGAAACGACGAGTGTCTCTTCTATCGACTGTTACCATAAGAACGGAGAATGAAATGCGCCGTCTGTTGTTCTTCGATATCAAGAGAAAATTATTGTCCGAGTTTATTCGATTGATCCTTCGCTCATCGTCGTCTATTTCATATCTGGTCGTGATTGAAGGAAAAGTATACAGGGTGTCCGATTCTAGGTGTCCAAGCGGAAAACTACGTTTACACATCAATGACTCGAGTAGAAAAGTCTAATACCATTTTTCGAAATTTGAATTAGTTAACAAGTTATTAGCTAATAAAAATCGACCAATTACAGCGATTAGCGAAGGAAAGCGATTCATTCAAGCTCGCAACTAACCTAGAGACGAAGCAGTACGAGTAGCAATCACACAATAAACAACATTACATGTCTCTGATCGCTGTGATTGGTCTATCTTTGTTAGTTAATAACTATTTAACTGAGCCGAATTTCAGGAAATAGTATTAGACTTTTCGACTCAAATCACTGATATGCACATGTAGTTTTCCGCTGGGACACTTAAAATCGGACACCCTGTATATCGACATACTCTAAAAATATTAGCATAGAAGGATTCTCATTACGATATACGACGATACAATATTTCATCTTCGAAAGGACGTTCACGATTTTCGACAGCGAATGGATGCGCCCTTCCATTTTTCCCGAAGTCTCCATTATTTCGTAAACGTTCGAAAAGATAGGTATATGTAGAAACGAACGAGAGAGAAGGATAGAGAGATAGAGTACGTTCAAACGTAATAATGTTTTTCACCTCGTGCTCGTGTCCCGTGAAATGGCCATTCACGGATACATCCGTCATGTCGAAATATGAAAAGCGATGGTTCGGTTGCTGTCGAAAACAGCCTTCCACCGCCATACCGTATCAATCATCCTGCAAGAGAAATAGAGAATCGAAAGAGTACGGAAAAACGAGTATACGAGAGTAAAAACGAGTAAGAGAAGAGAAAAGAACGCGATTAGATTAGTCTTTTTCCTTTGTCTTCCACGGAAACGAGTTTAATTAACTCCAACGATTAATGAAACGAAAAAAAAAAAAAAACGGTAACGATCGATCGCGTGTTCGCAGATTGCAGACGCACCAGTGGAGCGAAAGCACGATCAAGACCGTAACGAGGCCGGATTGGCAAGTGCGCGGTGGTTACATCGAGAGGTCGATGCAAATGATCGTAACGCCCAGAGTTCGTGCCGAAGTTCAAGCTCACTTCGATTGTCCGGACTTGGAGGGTGCCGAACTCGAAGACCAAGGAGAGGATGGGACGGCCTTGACGCACTGGGAGAAGCGGGTCTTCGAGGTGGGTGACCTCTACACTTTCCAAAGCTTTAATCGATCCTCCCTGAGAAACAAAGCCAAATTTCGAGCTTGCCTTCGGTTACCAAACTTTCACTTTAAATAGCATATCACCTACTTTACAATGATAGAATAAATTTGTATGATAATCTTTGCGAACTATAGAACGAAGCTATGACCGGTACCCATACTCAAAATCCAGTCTACTCGAGAATCACTCTCGCTTTGATGGAAGACACTGGTTGGTACAGCGCTAATTACTCGATGGCGCAACAACTTGGCTGGGGAAGACACTTGGGTTGCGATTTTGCTATGAGATCCTGCAAGGAATGGATATCAACGAAATCGTCTCGTTTATCGTGAGTATCTTTACTGGATTTAAATCGTTGCGGTTATCGTCCTCACAGTAGCTTCCTTCCGGAACGTTCTCAAATCGTACCTCCTTCTCTACGAGAATTCTTCTTCGTGTCTCTCGTTGCAAGAAAGCCTATCTCGCTAAAAGCATCCTCACGTTTACTCGCTTCTTCTCGCGACACGTAAGAAACTCGATTATCCTGCACTTTAATACTCGACGGTAGTTACTGCCATTCCTTGAAAATCGCTGCCTGTAAAATCCGAGTACTCGGCTTTCGTGATTTAGAGCAGAAACGAATGTCTCCTTCCATCTTATTTTTTCCCCATTTCACTTTTATAACAATGTCGTTATTTCTGTCCCCAGAAGAAAATCGATCTATCCTTTCTGCAACAAAGTGAAGCAAGATCCATTGCAGACCGAATGTACGGATGATCGAAGTTCCGTGGCTTTGTGCAATTTGGCGAAACACGATCAACCTTTACCAGCAAAGTATCAGGTATGCGTACCAACGTTTGTACGATCATTCAAATCGTATGTATCTCGTTCTAATAGCGTTCTCATTTCCAACAGAATTTTGACTCGGTCCCTCACGTACCTCTGGCAGATGTACAATACTACGGTGGCTCGGTTGCCCTAGCAGACTACTGTCCTTATATTCAAGAGTTTACATGGCGTGCTCGAAACATCGTTGTAAGGGGCTCTCATTGTCTTTACGAGGACAACAATCCACGTAAGTAGGCTATGCCAGATGTAAACTCGCTGGTAACACAAATATGTACATACTCTACAAAATCATCTACAAACTTTACCATTTTACGACCTATCAAACTTACGTTCATATTTTCAGATCCTGAGAAAAATTTTGCTCTCGAAAATTATGGACCTCACTCGAAATGTTTCGATCATACCAATCAAATGTGGGAGGAGAGAACGTGTAGACAAGCTCGTCAGTGGCAACATTGGGGCTCTGGTTGTTATCAATATAAATGCGAGGCTGGTCGTCTGCATATTATAGTGAGTAGATTACGTAATGTACAATTATCTTAAGCTATTAATAACCTCGTTGACGAGGGGGAGAGTTGCACTTGTATGGAGGAACTATTGGATATATAAATGTTAAATGTCATCCCTTTCATTGTAGGTGGCGAACTATACTTACGCTTGCTATCATGCTGGTCAGGAAATAGCGATCAGGATAATACAAAATGGTTGGCTGCACAAGGGATCTTTGATATGTCCATCGTGTAAAGATATCTGCCAAGTAAGATATCTACTTGTTTTCTATTTTAAGCTGCGACACAATTATCTTAATTTAGTAATCCTATTTAAATCGATCAACTCTATTCCACGTTGATATTTTTGGCTGACCTTATCCAATATATTCATATCGAGTTACCCATTAATCTTGTATACGTTACGGTAAATGTGATTAACTGGTAATTATGTATAATTGCCGGTTATTATGTATAATCACCACTAAACTTGGTAATGTGATGAATTCTTGAATATTTATTAAATTATAATGAATAGTGAATGTGATAAAAATCCATAACTTTGGGTATTGGACCCCAACCTTCGACCAATCAATACACATTCACTATTACCAGTTGGGAATTATATAAACATGCTGATTAATTTGATAAATATTCAAGAATTAATCACATTCACCAAATTTAGTGGTAATTATACACAATCACCGGATTAATCACATTTTCCATAATATATATACCATCTAATTTCTTAATTACTGTTTTAGGAGGAGCTGAAGGCTCGATCCGAGCATTGCAAACCAAGTGACGGACATCCTCCTCCGTTTTTCTATCCCAGAGACAGTCTTGAGTGTTCATCGACGGCAACCTTCGGTCTAAACACTGCTACGCTTCTAATCGTACTTTTCTCCTATGTCGTCAGATGATATGACATTCGTCTCATCTAGCATGCTTTTCTACGATCACCTGACTCAAAATGGCAAATCAGCAGCGATCGTACATCGTCGGCCTCGTCGTAGTTGCAACACGCGATTAGAAATGACGACGTTGTAACGCGCGTGTTAAAAAGGTCGAAGACGCTCGTCACGGTTTTTCTAAGCCTCGAGGCACAAGATTACATTCGTCTAAACTATCCTTTAGCTCTCGAACATACGGGTAAAGTCTATTTCAGTCCAATCTTTTCCACCGTACGTTCGAATCTATATTACAAAACGTGCGAAATTCTAGTAACTTTTATTTAGATATAGACGAAACATTTTCCCATCGTTCGTTAAAACTTTGTTACCGATGTTCGTTTTGATTGATTTTATAGTTAGTATTTTTTATTAACTAAAGGATAATAACGAAATCCTATAACGTTATTTTTGTGCGCAGGATATATATATATATATATTATATATATATACATGTATTATTATCATAGTTCACGAGTATTACGTAACGTATGAAGGAAATTTTATATATTTCTGAAACAAGCATTTTATGACACAAACGGATAGACTTGCAATCGCGTTGTAAAATGTATCTGTACTTTACAAACACTGACATTCCCATGAGATCCGTAAAAGACCGAAAATAAGATATATATATATATAAATACATACATCTTTATCGTGTTATACGATAATTTTTTTTCCTTTTTACGCTTAATACGCGAACTTGTAAGTGAGAGACAAAGAGTCATATCGAACTGTTTTTAAAGGACATGTAGAAGGATCAAGGATGATACGATAAAAACGTATGGCGTTGCGTTCAGACAGGGTCGTCGGATTGGACGCGATATCATGAAGAGTCGACATCCTAAACTTCTACGCGAATAAATTTAAGCTGTAAATAATTTTAAGAAAACAAATATATATCGAAGTAAATTTTATGCATATATAGAGAGAAGGCTTGCGTACAGAAGAAAGAAAAAAAAGGCAACGACTATTATTAAACCTAGACGAATTCTCTTTCTTTTCTATCCTCTAAACACGTAGGGAAACTATAGTATTTGATCTTAACACATTGTACGTCGGTTTTCCATTATTATGGGATTGTCATTTTTACTTTAAAAAAATACGAACAATAGTCTGTAAGAAAATAAATCAAACGAGAGATTAAAATAGTTCTTTTAAAATTCAGCATTAATTTCGCGTTTTCTATTCGAAAGCACATTATGTACTAGTGAATATATTGGAGACAATTTATCGGATTATTCAATATATTTAGAAAATTCAGTAATTGAAGACAGTGACGAAGATGTTCATTCAATAAGAGAAATGTCAAGATATATTCCATTGGAATATGTTATAGTAATTATGACGATTCACTAATTATAATCACCGGCAGTCAAGCTTTCAACAGCTTATATCTAACTGGCGTTCAACGTGTTAAGCCTGATTGACACTTGTCACTCTGAATAACAAAGAGACAAGCGTAATAATTTGCCTTTCATTTTACTTTCATCTAAAGTGAACATAAAAAATGATCGACTAATAAAATAGATCTGTCTCTATTCTTACGAACAACCTATTTTCAATTCACTTTGGATGATACATTTTTGCGATTCGTCAATAGTGACGTAGCGTAATCGTATTTTAGATGATCGTACGTACTCTAATAGCGTCAAGGAGATAACACCTTTGCGTTTTCCTCTTAAATAATCTGTAATTAACATCGAAGCATTCTCTCGATACATTCCAAAAAAAAAGTAACGTATAGATTTATTAAATAATTAATTAACTCTGATTAGGTAAGACGATTGGAAGTAGTAAAAAGATTTTATACTACACCGAAACGTTACACGCGCTACTTGGAGAGCATCAGCGCGCGCTATCTTGTATAGATACAAAAAAACACTTGATCTATACTTTTGTACAGATACTATTAATGTTGTATAATTATTGTATCGTATTAAAAACTTGAAAGCGTTTAATAGATATTGTGAGTATGAGTCATATGTGAGAGTGTGTGTGAGAGAGTGAGAGAGTTGCGTGCATACGTGTGAGCTCGTGCGAAAACGTTTTAAATCTTTCCATCACAAAGTCTATCTTGGCCATTTTACCGTATAATTTTTATTCGATAAGAAAATGAGGAAGCGAAGAAAAAATTTGTCCGTTTAACATGTCATCGGTCCGACCGCTAAATCTTGCTCCAATCGCTTGCACGAATACCCGTTTTCAGTTCTCTATACTTTCTTACAAAATAAATCGTCCTATTCGAATCAATGAAAAGTGAAAAGACGATGAATAGTTTGTAATCATAAAAAAATTGCCATGAATAGCTAAAGGAAAGTGCATCATAGAATTCCTACGCCTCTAATTATCATTCCTAGCATGCAGGGTACCCACTTTCACCGTGGATTACTTCGATTTAACTTCGATTAGCGACGTCGTATTTATATAAACTATATATATATATATGAAATATGTGTTATATGAGCATACGTATGTCCTATCGATAACCTCCGTCTTTGAGTACATGTGCCATCCCTGTGAGAAAGTAAATGATAAAATCCTCTAACGATAAGCAACGGGGACCGAACTTATTTCTTTTCGTTGTTACACGAGATGTAATGTAAAAGTCTCTGTTCGTAGATTTTAAAGCTACGTCTATGATTAATCATTCGATCCTTAGACGTACGTCTCAATAACATTTTCGTAGATTATTTTTAAGATGATCTTTTTAAAAAAAGAGACAACAAAAAAATACATAAGGTTATTAAGGAAAAAAAACCATAAGATGGTTGTGAGTGCTGCATTTTTTCAATCGCTCCGTCTTTTTGGCACGACGAACGTCCGGATGTCTTTTTATCGTTCGAAATTGCGCCAAAAAAAAAAAGCAATCTCGAATCGACTTCTCCGTTATGGGATGATTTTACTCCAGAGAGTTATATTTTTGCGTACACCAGAGTGTACAGTACTGTCACAAAATTTGTCTAAAAAACAAGAGGAATTAAAAACCATCGAACTTCATATCACGAGCGTCGCCACAGCGGAGAATTCATCGATTAATATTTCGAGATCTGTAGCTAATGACAAAAAAAAAAGATGTCTAGTACCTCGTGTCCGACATTCGAAAGATGCTCTTTACACGCTCGGACTATCGTTATAACTACAACTGCCGCTACAGAGAAGATTATATTAAAGAGACAAAAAAAAAAATATGAATGTAACGCAATCTCTCCAATTCCTCTGATAATTCTGTTTTTATGAATGATAAAGATGTATACAAGGTAATAAACGTTTAAATCTTTAGAACGCTCATGCGTTCATTGATATGACACCCACCGAATCCTCATCCATACAAGGTGCGTAATACCAAAATGGAAATATTTGCTTTTCTTCAATTTGACAAATAAAAACTTTATTTCAGACGTCGATACTTATCCATCCCATCCTACGTACCTAGACTACGTGTCGGTTTCAATGGAAATTTCTGTTTTACCGCATCGATCATCCAGCTGACACGCTTATTAATTTCCTCCCTGCGAAATCTACACGAGGAAGAAAAAAAAAAAAGAAGAGGATATCCTCCCGGGAGATTCCATTACCGTTGGATCGTTTGCCACGATATCTCACGACTCGACGATTCCAAATTTACAGAGTTTCCTGCGTCGCCGTTACGCTCTTAATAAAAACTCCACTGATTGCGATCCTCGTTTATAAACATACGTATACACGCACACATTTGCACGCATGCACACATTTATTTATACACATGTATAATTTGTTACGAATCACGTTAGAGCCTTCTCTTACGGATGACGCGCCAATTATATGCACATTCAAGCGAAACGATTAATTAGTCTGCTGTAAATAAAAACAAAAAACTGGAAACCATATCGGTTTCCAATTAAATATTTATTCGATCGTATGCACTTGTTCCACCGCAAACACGTTTTTTAACTCGTAGCTGATTCTAGGCCACTATTTATTAAAAAACATGGTTCACGTTCGTGAATAAATTATTAACTGGAATAAATCTTCCAAGCAAGGTTACTTTATAAATAAGAAATGTCGAATACGGGTGATAGTTGTATTTACAAGGGAAAAAAAATCGATATTTTCAAAGTTACAGCGCCATCTAGCGAGAAAATGAAGAAACCAATCCTGATAACGTCCATCCTCTGTATAAAATTGCTTACGCTTGTCTAGACACCCAACGCTATCTAGCAGACTAGACGATCGATGCATCGTTGCATACCATCTTTCGATGCATATTTTCCATGCTAGTACAAACGTTTCGCTGCTAGATAACGCTGGAAGTCTTGATAATCGATAAACTTATCGCGAGCTTTGGATGGTAGTCGTTCGAATACGAAAAACTAGGCAGTGTAGCGAATGACAGATCGCTCGTTAACGAATTTTTACGCAGTTTTGGGAACGATCGAAACTAGATCACCTAAATTTCGAGACACTCACTCGTTCACCTAACGATATCACAGTACCAAGTAAATACTTCCACAGGATTCTTTATTATTTTCTAAAAAATGCTTTTCCATAAACGATTTACATTGAATAGTAACTTGAAGACTGCTTTAAGGACGCGTACCGTACGCGCATAGAGAGTTACGATTATTTTGACTAATAACGACATTCGTTTTCACATTTTTCGTTCTCCCGTCTCTTAATCCATTTACGAAATAAATGTACATTGTGCGTTTTATATTCCTTCTTTCGAGATACCGTAGAAAGATTAAAGAAGAGAGACTTTTCTCGTTCGACTCTTCGTCGAGATCTCTCCGTACTCCGTTCAGGCACCCCGGACCCGATCTTGTCCTAATACATTTTCCTATACGAGAAAAAAAAAGATAAATTTTCTGGTTGGAACCTACAAAAATTCTTTTCTCTAAAATTCATTCGGTACAAGATCGGGTAAGCTGAGAAAGCTCGCGCATTCGACGCGTCTCTCTCGTCGCGAACGTTGCCGATTCTTCGTGCTTTCGGTCGTCCTGGTGTTTCTCGATGGCCTGACGTTGTCTCTCGATGGCCAGAGCGAAGAAAATTCGGCGTATATCGGTGCATATTCGTAGCGATCGAACTGCGTACGCCTTTCTCGTTGATCTTGGATCACCAAATGCCGTAATCCTGCCGCCACGCGATACTAACTGACGTGATCCGGTGATCCCGGATCGTCCGTTTGCGTGGCGGCATCCCTTCCTGTTGATAAAATAGTAGATTGTATAATTTGTGTGTAAAAAATGGGGTTACTTAAGGTGCATGAACTGCATAACTGCATAGTGCATTCATACTAGTGAATAACGTACGAGCTGTTAGGACCTTATATTTTATACTGTATTTTTTGTAAGACTCGATGAAGAAGTTTGATTCGAGAAAGTCACATTTCAATATTTTAAAGAAATTAACAAAAATATAAAAGCATTAGTATGAAATATTTTTTATAATTTTATTTGTAGAAACTGACAAAGTGAGATAGGTCTATTGGTTATTCTTGTTATAATATTGTTTTGTACATTGAGATGCGTTTTGTCAGACTACCTATCAATCAACTCATTTACCATGGAAAATATTATAAAAAAGGAGGTTTTTTATTTTTACCACGGGTAAAAAATGGAAATATGACTTTCTGTTCACCATATAATGTTTGTAAATTATAATAAAAAACATAACTATAAGACAAAATAACCAATTTGACTCGGCACACGTGCAAAAACGACTCAAAAATTTAAAGAATCAGCCTCTTTTGCACCACAGTATTCGAAGATCAAACTTTCCCAACAAATATCACAAAAAAAACATACATTTTTCACGCGTCAGACCGCCCGCTTATACGTTTACTCGTCCGTTTGCATACGTTCGTTTACTTAACGTACAGCTAATTGCTCGATCGCGTAGTTTACTTCTCTTTCGTTTCTACCTGTCACTCGTCTCGCGGGACGTGCAAATATCGCCCGAGGAATGGCCGTTAATTGGCAATGTTTGTTAAATAAATCGTTTAATCGTTGAGTCGAGTTTACTTCGTCGCGTTCTCACTCATTTCACGAGAGAATTTATATATAAAAAAAAAAGATCAAACGAAACGAGATACACGTTTGGTACAAAGATGAAAGAAGATAACGTTGCGAACGGTAACGTTAATTAATGGTGATTATCGGACGGACCTCACGTGGGCGTGACGTCACCGCGTATCATATGGCCAGTCTCCCATGGAAGTGGCGGAGGTGTGTTGGCCAAAGACGACGAAGAACATCTCGCCATGGAACATCGATCCATCGAGCAACGTTCGAACCCTGAAACAAGTATAATAGCTTTTGTAGAAAATGTATACGAAGCGCGAGGAAGGGACAACCACGTCCCATGCGATGACACTTGTTGCTCGGTCATCTTCTCTGCACGATAAACTATTGCCTCGACTCGAACGTCGCGTACTCTTCGTTCCAACGTGCATGCATCCCGCAAACTAACCGGAACTTTCTCCACGCGAGGGTTCGAGATAATCGAGACGCAACTTATATCTAGCCACCTAATCCAATTTCTTCCGTAATATACTCGAGAGACTGGAATTAGATAGGGAAACGAGCTATTTTGTTAATAACTTTACGACGAAGCTCGTTACGTGGTAACTCGTTAATGATATGAAAAGACAGTGGAAAAAGAATATTGTAAGAAGACTCTGTTAGAAATATTATACGTAAATTATAAAGAAACTTTTTAATGAAGCTTTCCAATCGGCCGCCGAGCGAGTATCGAGAGGCATCCTACGAGAAGAGCCTCTTAAATTCCTACGAGTGCCAAAGTTCCTTTGACTTTTTCTAACAACGTCGACGGCCCGATCTTCCTGTACGTGACTTTATACGAAATGGACCAGATAGGAGAGAATCAATAACGCGGCTCCCCTACGAGCTTGCATCGACATATTAATAACGTCTCTATTAGCTCGAATCGAATGCAAATTCAAACAACGATCTGAACTTTTTCTGATAACCACTAGTGTTTGGAGAGAGTACATTTATTAAGAGATACGTGTGTACCTGACAAATCTACCCCACTGATACTGCAAACGTCGAGACCACCGGTACTGGTCGCGCAGCAATGTTGTTTCGGTCCCAACGGCTTTGGTCTGCAAAGAAGCTGCAAGAGAAAAAGATATATCAATCGTTGGCTTATCGATAATCCTATTAAATCGTTCTGGGCGACGAGAATGGACTATCGCCTTCATAAATCACTTCTCACCCTATGCTATCTCTCTCCTTCCACTTACACGAGCATGTAATTCATTCGTTCTCGGGAAAAACAAAAGGAGTGGACTTCTTCGATGAATCAATCGACATCGTCGTTTCTCCTAGGAGAACGAATAAATCGGCTCGTGAAACGGCACGAAACCACCTGTCAAGTGCCGCACGCCATACGATCGTGTAGGCGCCGTATAAAGCAATGTGAATAAGAGAAGGAGAGAATGAAAGAGAGAGAGAGAAAGGAAAGGTACACGTTTTCCAAAGATGAAAGATTTACGATGAGGGGTCGAGCGTTTCAGGATTCATGGGCTGTAAAGTCGAAAGGGGAAGATGCATCGTCCTGAATGTTGAACAAAGAGAAAAAGGAGAGAGACGGAAGGAAAGAGACAGGACACGGAAAGATCGCCGCTCGTTTTCCTCGTTTCGCGGACTGAATTCGAAAGGAAAGTGGTGTAGAAAAGCGTGGAAGTGTGTCGTTAAATCGTTAAGCTCGCAAAATATATATGTTTATATATAGAGGTATATAGGTATGTACAGGGTATCTGGTTTCAGGTGTTACAGAAGAAAACTATATGTGCACAAGGGTACATTGAAACGAAAAGTATTATGAACTTTTTCGAAATTCGGCTTAGTTAACGAGTTATTTGTTAACAAAGATCGACCAATCACAGCGATCTGCGATGAAAGGCAGTTCACTAGGCAAGAAACGAATAAATTTTCTACAATAACCAACGCTACGTGTCGCTGCTCGTCTTTGTTGTTCGTACATTTCTCTTTTTTCGCTGATCGCCGTGATTGGCTGATCTTTGTTAGTTAATAACTCGTTAACTAAGCCGAATTTCGAAAATGTTCATAAGACTTTTCGTTTCAATTCATCTTTGTGCACATATAGTTTTCTGCTGCGACACCTAAAACCGGACACCCTGTATATATATTTGGAAGCAAGAGAGCAGGTAACGCCCTTTTACGTTACATAAATTTTCCAAAGCTTCCCCTCCACCCCTTTTCCTTCCTGCTACAGTCAAACTTCTGTTTGCCTCCCACGTCTGTTTATTCCGTTGTCTTCCTTCGACGTTTGTCCCCGTTTACTTCCAGTTCCGTATTCCGCGAAACACAGAAAATTTGTTGGGACGTTTGCTGAACTTTTCCTACGTTCTTTCGTAAAAATAGCTGATAGTAAAAAATGAGGATAGCGATTACTTTCCGAAACGTAGAGCGTCCAAATTTAATGGGACGACACCTCTTTCGATATACTTTTACGGTAATAAAAAGAGTACGACGTGGTGGGGTGCTATTAATATCGATAAAATTTATTAATACGACGGGAAACGTCACGCGACGCCAGCAGGGCGGCAATAGCGCTTCCCGTGGTTCTCTCCGGTTGTAGGACGCCTCTTTTTTACTGCTTTCAATAGGTTTCAACGGTATTTGTGTTCGCAGATAGAACTTTTTTACTATTTCAATATACGACTCTTTCATTCCGGACTACGCTTTTTTTATAATCTCGTAATAAATGCCGAAACCCGATTGCGTATCCGCACGCGAACGTATGTACGCTCGACTTTCTCACGTTAATCTTGATCCCATAAATATTTCGAGCGTTATAAATCAGTTCGTTTTTAATTTATGGACAGTCTTATCTTTTCAAAAGTTTTATATACGAGGTATTCCAATTTCATTCGGTCGTACGACCTCCACGATTTTTCTTACTCATAAAACTAACGTGAGAATATATTTTAAACGATCGTGTAAAATCAGGGGTTAAAACGGTTCCGAAAATAACTGTTTCAAACTGTTATTTATCGGTTCGGACTGAAACAGTTAGGAGAATCGAAAAAAATGTTATAACTGTTATAGATATATCGGTTCTGGCCTATATCGGTTCCATAACTGTTATTTTCTGGTTCTGTATTCTATATACGTAAATACTCTTATATTAACTCTTTATTAATTATATATTATATTACTCTTATATTATTTTTTTTTTGTAATCAAATTGACACTATAATAGTATATGTATTATTTTATGTAAAATTGAACCGTACCTGGTATAGAACCGAAACTGAAACCGATATAGGTCAGAACCGATATATCTATAACACTAATAACATTTTTTCGGTGCTCCTAACTATGTCAAGAACCAAAACCAATATCATAACTGTTTTCAACCCCTGTGTAAAAAAAGTCAAGCTAGCATCGTTGACTTAACGTTCATTTATCGTCAACCTACCTTCGTGTAAAGTAACTCCCTCGATATTCGTCGGAAATGATTGTTGAGTAACCAGTAAAGAAAGGGATTCCAAAAGCTGTTAGAGAGCGCGAGCCACGTGGCAAGAAAGTCGAGGAACGGTGGAGGCTTGCTTCCGGTGCAGGCAGCGACGACTTCCTGAATCGTCCAAGGCGTGACCATCACGATGAATCCCAAGCTCATCGCGGCCATTGTTCGCGATGCCGAGGTCGACAGTCTTCTCTCGTGTGCGACGAGCTGAAATACGAGAAATTCCATTGGTTCTTTCTCTCCCTCCTTTTCTCTCTCCCACTCTCTACTTCTTTTTCACAAAAATAAAATATCATTTGTACCAACAAACTTCGTTTACCATCCAATAACCCACTTCTCCTAATGTAAACGAACGCAATATAGAGATAGGAGAATTCGAACGAGTCGATTCGGTGATTGACTTTCGCAAATGGTTGGTATCGTAAAAATAACACAAATTTCTCATACCAATCTCGAACTAACGGTTTGATGCGTTTTTCGGAAAAAAACGTGCTATCGGTAAAAGCACTCCCACGAATTCGGTCGTTATCACAAAAAAATTCTCTCTTTTCGTATCAGTACGATGGTAAATTGGACGTAACTGTATTCGATGGAAGAAGTAGGAGGTGGGCCAATAGAGTAAGAGATCTTTTTTAAACTGGTGCACCTATGGCTTCGATCGCGAATACGCTTGCCAAGAGCTTGCAGGAATGAATGGACTACCAGCCATCGTGTCTGCGGACCGAACGTCCTTGAGAAGAAAAGAGAGGGAAAAAATGTGAGAGAGAGCCCTCGCGACACGGCCGTCTCTCTCTTAGGCCGGCTTGACACGGTTAGGAAAGACTCTAAGCGCTAAGCTCGTCAGTGTCAAAGCCTGTTCTCTTGCGGTGGTAAAGAGATTACCAGCCTACTCGTTTGGGAACATCACCGTGTCCCATATGTTCCTGTCTCTCTCTTTCTTAGACACACACACGTGTATCTTATCTTTCTATTTCGTCGAGTCCAGTCATCTCAGTGGTTTTCGCGCCTCCTTTTCCGCAGACTTTACGGGATTACCAGCTTTAATACCGAACTAGGCGCGACAGAGAGAGAATGATAGATCGGTAAGTAGCGAGGATTTTCTAGAACTCGACGTCACTGTAAAGCGGATCGAGAAAGCCAGACTTGAGAATTTCGACCTTTCGTGAATGAAACTTGCGAACAATCGAATTAATACGATCCTAGAAGATTAATTCGGTGAATAATGGTTTAATGACATTGACTATGTCATTACTAAATGTATTTTAATTTGAAATACATAGTCAGCGGGTTGCCACTTCTTACCCCTTCCACTTTCTTATATTACTTTCCACTACCACTACACAGAAATAACTTTAAAAAATAAAATTGAGTGGTACGAGTAGTTCTTGTAATTTCTATTTATTATTACTTTGATCAAATGTTGTTAATTAAAAAAAAAAACCTGGGCTGCCACCAAGAGGGTGGAAAATGAAAAATATCTGCTTCTATTCCGAGATTTTATTGCTTTCAGCCATTTAAGTTGGTATTATATTGGAATAGAATGTCACATATAAGGCTCCTATCCTTTAGCATCGAGTGACAACCCGCTGTACATAGTTCTGTGAGATTTTTCATTATTTCTTCATATTCATTGGAGATATCTTTGGAAGTTATTACGTATCGAACGATCGTTAGCATAGCTCAGTCCCTTTGGAAATACATACCTAGTACTGGACTAACTACTCCAACGAAATATTAGCATTTCAATCCGATTTATCGTCCGAAAATTGGCAAGTTCTCGTGCAACGTTTCCACGATTACATATTCGATTCGGACGCTCAAAGCAAGGGATATTCGTACCGAAGGTATTACGTTCTAGAACGGAAATTACTCGAGTGATTAGTTTTTTTTAATTTTCTTTAAGAGATTGATTATTGAACGAACACTGGTTGTGACTGATTTAACGAGATATCGATAGTTCTCAGAAACGTTTGATAAGACAACAACGGTACCTTGCTTTGTACAAACGTCTCTACTCGAATTGCACAGCTTGCTCAACGGCTACCTGAAACTAACTAAGGTCTGACCAACGTTTGCTGGCCTAACTATAGACAATACAACGATTTACTTTGCATGATGCGATATTGGCTGTACTTGGCCAGCTGTATATACTGTCAATCCTTTCACGATCGTATTGAACTAGTCAAATGCATGTTCGAAATTGAATGAAATGCTATCATCTTGAGAAAGGAAGAATATAATTTTTCTGACACCAGGGTCATGTACCCCTGAAATTACACGAAAATGACAATACCAAGGACTTCCAAGAGAGTAGAAGGCTAATAAAAAACGCAGACCACGTTCTCGGCACTTCTTTATTATCCTCGGTCAGAATCACTCCAGTCTCGTTGTCCCACGGGAGACGAAAATAGATGCGCGAGTTTTCCCGACAAGAAAAATAAGCGAACTCTCATAAACGACGAGCCGAAAGTCATTAAGATTGCGAGGACGACCGTACCTCGTGGAAAAACTCCTTAAGTAGGAAATCTCTTTTTAAGTGGCAAGAAAAAAAGAAATACAAAGCCTATAGTTGTTTATAAAAGCCAGGCGATTCGTGATACTCCCTTTAACTTTTCTATCCTTTTTCAGAACGTATCTTTGCGAATCCCTCCTTCTATTACCTTTTAGCATCGTTCGCTTCGGTCTTCGAAATTAAGTAGCCTCGAGCAGTTCCCTTAAGTACACGAGTAGACGGCTCGTATATCGGTGCGAGCTTCCGTGATAGCCAAAAGTTTCACCAAGTATTTTCATATATTTCCATCGACGTAACTCGTTTAGGAAGTCGTTGAGCGCTAGACGATACGTTGTAATACGGTAAATGGCTGTAGAGTGTCGTAACTTCAATTTTCAAGTCAGGCGTGAGAGTTAAAAATAACTACGATTTTTTTTTACAGACTCCACAAATAAAACAAGTAGAAAAAAGAAAAACTAAGAGGTATACCTCGTTGAGTAGCGAAGTCAATCGTATACAGGGTGTCCACTTCCATGTAGTCAAGCGGTGGACTACATGTACACTTCAATGACTTGAATCGAAAAGTATAATGCCATTTTTCGAAATTTGACTTAGTTAACGAATTATTAACTACCAAAGATCGGCCAATCGGTCTAAACGGCCTTTTTTCGCTAATCGCCGTAATTGGCTGATCTTTGTTAATTAATAACTCGTTAACTAAGTCGAATTTCGAAAAATGGTATTAGGCTTTTCTACTCGAGTCATTGATGTGTACATGTAGTCCTCCGCTGGACTACATGGAACCGGACACCCTGTATAAAGCAAGGGAAAAGTCAGCCCAGTAGTAAAGTCTGATAATAGTCGGACGTCGCCCTATCTCAACATACCGTAGGATATAAAAAATGTCTCGAATCTCAACGTTACAATTCATGGGAACTCTCTCGCACTTTAATAGCTCTCATTCGAAAGCTTCGTACACGACAACGAACCTTTTACGTCTTCCAGATAAGCACGCGAACGGAATCTCTCCCTCTGCCCTTTTTTCCTCTCAGCCCTTTACATACGGAATCTTATACATCGACGCTTCCCCGGCCTCGAAAACACCTTTAGAAGACATTCCCGCATCCATTGACCTACATCGAAGCGGCCGTGGAACGGCGAAAGGCAGAATATAAAAGGAAAGAGGAAGTAGTAGAGGAAACGCGAAGATGGGTGGGTGTTTGTGTGTGGGTGATGAAGGAGAAAGAAGAAGCGGCCGATTTTCTTATAAATAAGCTGTCCGTGGCGTGTGCCATTAAGGGCCGATTTTCCCTTTTCCCGCATTCGTCTAACGATGACACGTGTTACGGAACTATTTTTTGCGAATATATCGGAGCTACATGGCCCATTAAGCTCGAATCGTCACCAAAAATGCAGGGAGGAGGTAACAAAGCGTGTCTCGGAATGGGAGGGAAGTTTGCTTTCGATGAGATCGTTTCGGAGCTATTTTTGTTGTAAGTAAAGGAAGGGAGAGAAGTGGTAGGAAAGTTTGGGAAAACTTGGGAGACAGTGTGTGAGAGAGAGGGTGTGTTAGAGAGCAGGAAGATCTCGAAGGCTGTCCGATATCTCACGCGCGTTTCCGTCCTGTCTTCGAAAGTTTCCGAAACGAGAAAGAAAGAAAGAAAAATGCAACCAGCGAGAGTGTCGATCGTTCGAACAAATTCTCTATCGAATATCCTTCGTATATCGATTAGTCAAACGAGAGTGTCTACGGAAGTTTCTAATGTTCTTTTCCCATTGTTACGAAAACCGTGTTTCCGTGTACCAGGTAAACCAGCATACGTTGAAATTTGCCAGAACGATATTGGAGTGATGGTTTCTCTCTAGTGGCAACTATGATGACTATGACGACGGTGACATAGAAAATACAGGCATTTCGAATGTGTCATTAGCCCAGTCGAAATCTTTAACTTGGTTTGACCCTCCAAAACTTATTTTCTTTTGAAGTTTGGATGTGCTGCTTGAAATTAAGACCCATTTTTATTATACAAAATGCTGTTGTAGGCTTTAGGGTTGAAACAAAAGTTTAATGAGTAATTCGAATTAACGGTACTTGCCCTTTAATTTTATTGACAAACCGAACTTCAAAAACAATAGTAGGGTCAAATCGAGGTTTAAATGTCGACTAAATTAATAAAAAATACGCCAACTCTATCACCATCGAAATTCGTAAGAAAGAAAGAATAAATGTTCTATCAAGAGGGTGAAAGAATTAAGCTACCGTAGAAGAGTACGAAAAATGTACGTGTTAACGATTTGATATCACTCTCGGACTGCTTTGTCTCACCACCGTGGCAAACCTTAAGGTTCGCATTGTTTTCCCGCCCCCTCGTAATTTCCTTCGACGATTTATTCTACCCTCGTAATGGTATGGTCCTCCTCCTCCTCCTGATTTCTCACCCCCTCATACCTTCTCTCTTCCCCTTTTTTCCTCATACCAATTTGGAACATCGCTCGAAAGCGTCGCGTCGTTACGTTCAGCTCGCTTCTCGCACAAAGTAAACCATCTATTAACTACAATTTATTTCGTCGTTAAACTGGTTAAACGCTTCGATCGACCGATAAGGCCAGGCAATAGCAAAATTTAAAACGCTTTGACCTCGAAATTTAAAAGCGTGTGGCCCCAAAATCGTTGTCGATCGTAATAATCCACGTACAATGAACCCCTGCACGGTAATAGCGATTCGTATCTACATCCTACACACTCTATTCATCTCGTAGCAACACGCTGCTACTTCGTTCATCGACCTTACGAGGATCGACGCATTATCGACTCCAGGTTCTTCTCTCATTACGTTCGTAAATCCAAAGGATCTAGAAGGATTCTCACAACAGTAGGAAATGGTTTCCTATCGAGAGTACTCGGATAGCTTCCTCTCAACCTTCTTCTTCTTCTCCCTTATATCCGTATCCTCTCTTCCCTAACGTTACCAAATCGTACGAAGGGTGAACGTGCACTCGCGCACCGAACTCATTCCGCTCGTAGATTCTACACCGATCCAGGAAACACGAACCTGGCGAAACGAGAGAATCTAACGACCCGACGTTATTCTCGGCCGATTACCGAGCCGATCGCGTCGCAGCCGGAAACGACGATTGTGCGCGAGGAACGACGCCGGTAATGGCCGCGAGCTCTCCTTCGAGTGTGAAAAATGCTTCGTGTTCGTATCTTCGACCGATGTAAAATAAAATAGACATCCAAGCATCTTTACAAACTATGGACAATCTTGTAAGTTTTAGTACGAATCTGTTGGATTGAACGTTGAGCTTCTTAAATATTAAACGTAGTTTTCTTTATGTTCAAAACTCAATCTAGTATTTTTTAGAATGCATACGGTAAGACCGGGGGTCCTTTAATCTTTGTTTATCTTATGCTTTGTCATTTATACAGGGTGTCCGGTTCCATGTAGTCCAGCAGAGGACTACATATACACATCAATGACTCGAGTAGAAAAGTCTAATACTATTTTTCGAAATTTGACTTAGTTAACTAATTATTGGCTATCAAATATCGATTGGCCTATCTTTATTAGTTAATAACTATTTAACTGAGTCGAATTTCGAAAAATGGTATTAGACATTTCGATTCAAGTCATTGATGTATACATGTAGTCCACCGCTTGACTACATAGAAGTGGACACCCCTGTACTTCTTTCATTTCTCCAGCTATCGTACTAGCCTAAAGACGTTTCTGTTTCGAGCTCTTATAAAGAAAGAGTAATATTAAAAGACTTGTTTTATATAAAGACTAGTACATTTCATAATCCATATCCAGAATCAATTAAATTATCTAACGAAAAGAAAATGACCACCTTCAATCATAACACCCGATCGTTTATAACCAAAAGCGATCCAGCGCAACTTTGCACCGGTGGATTACTTTTTTATCAGGCTAAAGCTTACCCCAAGATTTATAGTAAGCGGTGCAATTTATCAAAAGAGTGAAACTTCAAAAGTTTCCGTCCAGGAAATTACTTCCCGCGCCGAAGGAAACGGCCGTTTTGATCATCTTAATTGATGTGCCTTTAACTCTGTTTCTCTCGTCCCTCTTTTTTTTTCTTAATTTATTAGGTCCTAAGTTAGAAATCAGCTAACGCGCGAAAGAAGGATTTGGTACGAAGAAGAAATAAAAAGTCGAGGCAGAGCATCATTTGTTGTTTTTTTTCCTTTCTCATCTCTGAAGAGAAAAAGGAGGAAGGGAAGACAAGGTCCTGGCTAATGTCAAGATAAATGCGATTTCCTTGGACCACGGCAACGGTAGAGAAAAATATTGTTTTCCTACGAAATCTAGGGCGCACATCCTGGAAACGATGTTGCTCGTGGTAGTGTATGGAAACTGTAAGGATGCTTTCGAACGTGCCCCGACCGCGATGCTTGTACCTACCACTGGAAACTAAAGAGCGAAGTCAGATCCCTACAGTTAGAAAGAGAGAGAGAAAAAAGGGAGTTTCTTGCCACGGTCCTTGTGCCAAATTTTCAGTGCAACGCGAGAAACTCGTCTCGCGAACGTAATTAACTAGCCAGAGTTTGTGGAATCATCGAATCGCCGATGCGAGTACCTATGCAAAGTCGAGATTCTCGGCGAACTTTGTCAGGAAAAAAAAAAATGGGAAAGCAAAGAATTCGTTATTGCATAATATTCTCGTCTCTCTATTTTTCTAACGGTGCAGAACCATACGGACCCTACAGAGGCAAATTGATTATTATTAACGATCGTGATTGTAAAATAAACTTCCGAACGACGATCACAGGAAGGAGAGAGAGGAAAAAAGAGAGAGAAAAATGGTGAAATTTTATCAGAATATCGAAGACTCGTGTAAAGAAACGAAGAAAAATATTCCTCGAGTATTCGGAATTACGTGAATATGCAAATACGGAAGAAGCAGGGACGGTCCTCGACATTTTTGCAATCACGTTCGTTGTATCTATCGACGATGTTAAATAAAAAGAAGACAACAAAAAAATGGAATACGACGAGCCGTAATATTAATTTTTCGCTTGATCGAAGCAACGCACGCGGTTCCTTGCTCTCCTCGTTTCGACTCATCGATTTCGTTGACTTTGGCAAACGGATTTTACATTTTTAAAGTCGTGTCCTTTAATGAAACGACAAGAGTCGGCTTGGAATATTGAATATTCATGTGGGAAACGAAGTTTCAACGTGTTGTCTATATAGAACGTCGCCATTTAATTACGCTTAAATATGCATGCATAAAAAAGATTATCCTTGGATTTACTTGTAAATCTTTCCCGTCTTCTAAACGTATATTTATCTACGATACATTTTAGATAAGCAAACACTCGAGAGAGAGAATTTTTATCTTTCCCTACGATTACTCATTTAGTCGATACTTTTATAGACTCATGGACCTTCAACGGTCTTTGAAAATGATTCGCGACTTTCTGTCTCGCGCTGAACGAGTCGTTATGAATTTGACGAGAAGCGTATCACTCCACACGAATCCCTAATTAGCTCGAGTACTGCGACGATTTCACTTGCTTTCGTTGGAAGCACGGATCGTGAAAGAGCTCTACGTTGTTTGTTAATCCGGGCATAAGAAAAATAACGCTTTGTGTCTCACGGTGCGTTGACCTCGTCTTTTTAACTTCAAAGTTTATATGGTTATCTACGAGATAACGAACAAAAGTAACAATATTATTGTGGTGTATTTACACTAATCCCTTCTGGTATAAATGAATCAATAATCAGGAACTGAGGACGATGGCAAAATTTTTTGCCAAAATTACAGAGCTTAGTGGGTGAACATGTTAAGTAACAATTTAGTAAATTCGAGAAAATCAGCTTTAAATGAAATTGCCATGCTATGCTTTGTTATTATGTTACTTCCTTCCACTAAAACTGCTGTGTTAAAAGCCTTGGAAGAACCAACGAACGTTTCATAATTAAAGCTGATCATTAGATGTAATACTTTAAAAAATGTCAAATGTTCATCCACTAAGCTCTTTAATTATGACATGGTTTTATCTTCGAATTTAGGTTAATATTAATCATTAACCATAAAATGATTAATATTTTAATAATATTTTCGTTGTAGACAACCTTTAGATTATGTTACTTCGAGTATATTTTGCAAATCTTTAGAAAATATAATTAATCATTGAATGATTTAAAAATTACTGATTACAAATTATAGAAGGTAATCATGATTACTGATTTATCTCAACGATGATTGATTGATTAATAATTACAAAACAAATAATTATTACCCAACTCTGTTTGTAACCAATAAAATTTACATTCATAAATAGTAGCGTCTTCTAAAAAAATTAAGTAGGTAATTAAAATGGATCGTACGAGAAATAGAAATGATTGTTTTCACTAGTTAAACAAATAGAAAATAGTCACGCTCATTCTCTCTCTCTGTAACAACCGAGTCAACTATCGAAGGTACATCCGTGCTTCGAGGGTCCACCCCCCTAAAACGAGTTTATCGATTTTAACACGAGCGTTGCAAGTTCGGAGAAACGCGTTCCATCGAAGTGTTCGCCTCTATCGTAAGCAACGTCGAGACTTACCCTCTCTATGTGGCCACCGCTAACGATCTCGGGCGTGTTAACGCAGACCACCCTCTTCAGCCGTAGTTTATTAACGTGAAATGCCGAGCCGTAACAGTACATCAGCACCATCGTTGTTGGAAAGTAGAAACAGCAGCAGGCGAGTATTCTAAAAAAGAAGAAGCGAAGGAAAAGGAGAAGAGGGTAAAACACGTGGTCCCCACTTTCGATGAAATACTGGTGACGATGATGAGAGAGAGAAAAATGAAACTCTTTATTCGACTAAAGGAAAAAAAAAGAAATCAAAGTAAAAAACCCGAACCGATGATCTTCGTTGGTACAAGATGAAAAGAATGAGCAATGAAAAAACTATATTTGGCGTTCAATCAGGTCGTTATTTGAAATTTAATTACCACGATATTTAAATGTTGAATCGAATATTTAAATGTTTTAACTTTATTATTACTTTTCAACTTTTAAATATCGTGGTAATTCAATTTCAAATAACGACCTGAATGAACGCCAAATATAGTTTTTTCATTGATTAGAATCTCTCGGTCGAAATATTAAATAAAATTTCGTTGAAAAGAATAAGGAGAAAATAAGATTAAAGGAAAAAAGTCGAAGAAGAAAGATCGTAATCGTGCAATAATTGGCCACCAGGGTCGAGCTGTGGATAGGCGAGACACTTATCGACTCTTTACATCCCTTTACAAATGCGATACCTAAGGGAGGCTCTAGCGAAGAAAGGATCGCAGGCGAGGAGACCGGAACCGTTGAAGTAGTAGCCACCCCTTGGGAGAACCAGAGCGCCGAAAATCGCCACGCTCGCTATCCAAGTGGTCGACATCACTGCCACGCAACCCTGCCGCATGTAATACTGCGTCAACATACACACACACAAGAATCATCATTCGCACGTCGCCAAGCACGTTGTGTATTCTATTTTACATATTACATAGGTACTATATGCGTTGGTAAAGCCCGTTTAGCCTATTTAAACTACGATCATGCATGTTGCTCACGCTGCATCATTTTAATCCATCAACATTATAATGACTGCCATGGATTAAAATGATACGCTGTGTATACTTGCTTCAATTTTGAATTAGCATTCGAAACTCGACGGTACTTACACGAACGAGTTATCGTCGCTCCACCTCCTTTCGAGAAGTGGAGGATTTGCGGTTAACCGTCGTAAGTTTTCCCCGACGAGTTACTTTTATCGAGGCGATAGCTTTTACGAGCACGGATTCCTCGACGTGTTAAGTGTCTTCGAGATTACGACGATTGACTTCGAACCCTACCTCTCGAACCCTTCGTCGAATGACTGCCGATATTTTTCGGAAACCTCTCGTGAGTGAACGAACTTTTCCCTTTCTTATCTTTACACCTTCTTCATTCTTGGTAGACGTTTTCTAGGTCTTTCATCATGCTAACATTTGATACCAAAGCATCCCTCATCCTTTGCAACGTGACAGAAGCTGTTACAATAATTTCATCGACTCCACTCAACGTAATAGGTATCTACATACGGAATGTAGTATGTATAAAGGGAGAAATACGTTTGAAATTTGAGAAGACAAAGCCCGCGTTACCAAGCGATTTTCCAGTTAATACGGGACAGGTGCGAAACAGACTAGTTCCTGATAAATGCGGGCTGAATGTAACGCAAACAAATGAGGGAAAGGATCTCGTGGGTATTCTCTCATCTCCAACGAAGCACGATGAAAATTTCGAGACGTCTGGGATGCTCCTTTTCAACCGATAACCTTTCTCGTCGTTTAATCAAAGACTCGAAGCAAAGATCCTCAAACTTTCAAGCACAAAATGTTCTACCTACTCCCTGAAATTGCATCGAGTTAGACCTCCTTTCGTTTGTCTGTAGACAAGTTTAAATATCTACTTACTCGATCTATTGTCTCGCGACAATACTTATACACCCTTTTGTAAAATGATTTCGAAAGGACAACCGCGATACGTCGGATAGCTTTCCTCGTTCTTCCGTTCGAATCAGCTCTCGTCCAAAATAAAAGTAAAGGAAGATGGAGAAGCGATCGAGGCGATGATCGAATTTGCTGGCTCCGATCGAAAGATAAAGCAGGAAAGTTCGGTCCTAGAACCTCGTAGAATCGAAATAGAGCTGCGAGGCTTCTATTTCACGACGAAATGGAAGGAAAGGGAGAAGAGCGGTAAAAGAAAAAGACAGACCGAGAGAGTTGAGGAGTCTGACCGACGAAAAAAAGAAACGGAACATAAAAAAAGGAGAGAAACGAGGGGTGGGGAGAGTCGAACGAAAAAGAGCGATCATTCGATAGGCGGAAAATTACGGAATGAATGGACTGCATGAGTCAGCGATTCCACGGAGTGTTCCTTTTGCGAACGCCCTCACCCCCTTTTATACACGGTGTACCGTTCCTTCTTTTTTTTTTTTTCACCCTTTTCACCCTAACGACCCGTGCGTTCCACAGCCAATCGACGTTCAATCACGACGAGATCGTCGAGAGATGGACGCGCGCGAGTCGCGATACGAACGATCATTTGTCCGTCCACGATATAATAATGAAAGCGTCCATCAGACCTATCTCCATTCTAATGACTCGATTATCGTGCTATTCGTTTGGTTTTACCGCGACTTGAACCGCGTTTAAAATCGTTCGTTCGAGAATTGGAAAGTGAGGTGTGGTCTAATTAATATGGTTGACTTTAGGTTGCAAATTTGAAATAAATACATTTGTGACAATTTATTTTATAATGTTATGCTTTTGTTAAACGAAATTTTTAACTGGGTGTGTGCAAAAAAAAATTGTATCGAGGCGGAAAAAATATTAGAAGCCAGAAATTTGATAAAATGTGGGCGAGTTTTACAAACTTTTTATATTAAAGAACGACCCTATGAAATGAATGGGAAAATAACAAATAGTGTCAGTGTGCAATGTTCTTGTAAATTACCAAATATATTGTCAATTAGCGCAACACTGTCACCAGGCTTTGGAAATTAATTGATTTACTATTGTAGCCTTTAACTGCACAGATAAAACTGCTTGTATTTCCATTGTAATTGTTTGATTTAATTTTATTTAAACAAATTTCACAGTGTTGACAGTATGCAATGCAACCTTATTATAGTTGACCAAAGTGGTCAGTTTCCCACAAATTTTTAGTTTTCCCTCTTGTTTTTTTTTTAAAATCGATTTTATGTAAAGTACAAGAAAAGGAGGTATACGATCGTGGTAAAACGAGAAAGAAAATGGCATTGCTTGGTGCGTGAGTTTCTCGTACTTTCTCCACTTTACGATGCCAAGTCCACGTACACTCGTTTCCTTGGAACATGGATCCAGACTCGGTCATTCATTATCGCGATGAGCACGATGCAAAAGAAGGAGAGAGAAGAAGATAGGCGGTAAAGTGGATGAGAGAGCCGAGCGATGGTATTTTGCATTTCAATGCGTCTTTTAAATCTTCTCGAAAAATTTACTTCGACAATAGGAGAGAGACCGTAATAAATTTTATAGTAAAGAACGTTACGAAAGTACAACGATGGAATTCCACGAAAAGAGTTGTACGAGTGTCGAAAATAAATGGATATGGAAAAACCTGATTGACGATAAAAAGTTCTGTACTTTCGAAAAAAAGATACGAGCTGTTCTCATTGTCATTCCATGGAGGAATCTCGTCTAACACGCGTTACTGGAGAGAGACAACGTCGTTCTCGCAAAGTCTCTTTAACGATCATCGATCCAGGCTCTCGGTACACGCTGAGAAACCGCAATGAAAGAGGAATCAGGGTAGCCCGAGTGGTAGGAACAACCCTCCGATATTTTCTCACCCCGTTACCTCGAACTAGCCGGGTTCTCGTGTCGAACGACGAATCAATTTGCCTGATACCACCGTCTCTACGCTGTTCTCTCTCTCTTTTTCTCATTCTGCTCCCATGTCGATCCTGACTTTTCCGATAATTCTTCGCTGAAACGCCTCTCTCGAAGTGTTAAATTTTAACTGGCTCGTTAGCCACGCGTTCGACCGTAAAATTAATATGCCATTTCGAAATATTGTACCAGACGGAGAATTGAACGAGAGAGTGGAAGTAGACGGAGAAAGTAATTAAACATTCGGGAAACGATGGAAGAAGGAGAAAGAAAAAGCGTCGGTAAACTATCGTTGACCCCGCGAATTTTCGCTCTCGGATAATAAGCCGTAGCGCGGAACCGTGTCGTTCACCGTAAAACGGAGGTGTAATTTACGAAGGAAACCAACGGTGCGCCATCGCTCTGCCATTAAATCGAACGGAATTACGAAATGCTAGAACGGCTGTATCTCCAAAGTATTCATTTATGGTAATGTCGTTCCAACTCGAGTCGATTCCTGAATACATTTCGAACGAGTCTTTTAACGCGACTTTTCAATACCGTTCGCCATTTTCAAGCTTGAGAGACTGCAGTTATCGTTGATGTGATGCAAGGATCATCGTTAAAATAATTTCTCTATTCGACGATGACAAACAGTTAAGGGGACTAGAGAGGTCTAACTGTAAAAAATTCTCTTGTGTTTTTTAATTGTCAATAACTAAAACAGAAATGAGTATGAAACTTTTTTTTTTAAAATTAGAATTAGAAATTAATTCCAAGGTTCTACCACGATTCTAGTCGAATGGATGAAGATTTTTTTAAATTTCAGAAATATTTCTTCTCCCTATAAACCCCTTTATAGATTATACTTGAAAAATAAAGAATAGGAGCATCGTTAATAAAATGGCGTTCATCCGAAACACGATTATAGAAAAATTTTCAGTATTTGGATGTTATTTTGTTAATGAAGCTTTTATTGTATATTTTTCAGGTATAATCTATAAAAGGGGATTATAGGGAAAAGAAATATTTTTTAAATTACAAAAAATCTTCATCCATTCGACCGTAATAGTGGTAGGGATAATGATAGAGAAAGGGATTTTACATAATTCGCCTAAATACGGTGTACTATCGATATTATTGATCTTAAAATGTATTTCAATGTATATTTTTACTCAAAAAGAAAAAAGTTTCCTATTTATCCCCGATCTTTTTATTGAACATTAAACTCAAACGAATTTTTTACGATTTCAAACCTCTCTAGTCACCTTAAAACACACACGATTCCTAACAAAGCCAGCTATTATCTGAACTAATTATCATCGTGTCGAGCTTTCCCTTGTCTCAAGAAAAAAAGCGAAAAAATTCACGAAGAGATTGTTATTGTTTACGAAGGACAACGATCCTTTTTTACTCTTACCTACACGAAGAAAGGTAATTCCCTGTGGAACGCGTGAGAGAAAACGAGAAAAGTGATAATCCTACCAGAAAAGAAGGGTCCAAGCTCTCGCGCGAAGAAGATTTCTAGAGACGGGTCACTAAGAAAGGAACAAAATTAAGAGGAACGTTCGAAAAGGTAGAAGAAGAACGAAAAAAAGAAAAGACTAGCCCCTCTCGATCTCCTTTTCTCTACCTCAACTAGGCTGTCCTTCGAGCAGGAAAATGAAAAGCACGATTATGACGAGTAGCTTCGCGAGGAAAGCTCGATGACGTTTCGTAGCAAAGTCGACGCGTCACGTCCATTGTCGAGCTTGTTCAATGCACTGCCGTTTCTCCACCCACGAAACTCGGATTGATAACAAACTATCGAAGCGTTCCTACTTCTTCTACTTCGACGAACGTTCTACTCGTTGCGATCGATAGATGCAGCGATAAAATGACAGCAACGATAACGTCCTGGCCGTCAATTTGACTCGAACATTTCTTTTTTTAAATCTACAGACTTAAATATTCTTGGCTGACTTTTTCAAAAGAGACACAGATTACTATTCGATCGTATACGCGGACAACTAAAATGACGCTTATTATAAGAAAGAACGATTCTGTTTCTACGACCTGCCTTGGCACCGAATACCACTCGTCTTATTCGCAAAATCGTTACGAATTCATGGATTATTGCCAAGTAAGACACGTCCGAATAATAATCTACCCGCACCTAACGTTCTTCTCTTCATTAGCGACGCGTAAAGACGTCGAGGGGAAAGAACTGTAAGGAACAGTGAATTTTTTTCTTAGAAAAACAGGATATATAAAAGAATTCTCAACTATCTTATCCCTTGACGCCTTTAATTTCCTAAGGCTCGTCGTAATTCGCGTTGTAATTAATCACGTCTCGCAATTAAACGCTCGCGCGTAACGAAGCTGAAAGGAAGAAAAAAAAAAGTCGAGTCGCTCACGTAACCTAATCTAGCGAGTCATAAATCGTCGGTGCGGGGAAGCGAAGACGTTCGCGGCTAAATTAAGGTCTCACCTTTTTAGAAGAATGCCTGTGATAACGATGAGGGTGCAGCATGCATACGTAACGGTCGATTGCCATACAGACGAGAATGACCGCACTTTGTTGCGTTAGAGCTCCCCGAAGCAGTGCCTGGAACAAAACGGAAATCTTATATACAGGGTGTCCGGGTCCAAGTATCCCAGCGATGAGCTACATGTACACTTCAATGACTTGAATAGAAAAGTGTAATACCATTTTTCGAAATTTGACTTAATTAACGAGTTATTAGCTATTAAAGATCGGCCAATTACGGCGATTAGCGAAGAAAGGCGGCTTACTCGAGCTCGTAGCTAACTTGGGTGATCTTTATTAGTTAATAACTATTTAATTGAGTCGAATTTCGGAAAATATTATTAGACTTTTCGAATGAAATCATTGATTGTCACGTGTAGTTTTCCGCTTGGACACCTGGAACCGGCCACCCTGTGTAAAGTATAAAATGGGAAATCACAGTCTTTTGTCTATAACTTTTATCAAATTCAACCAATTTTGACGATTGATGGCTTATATTAATGGGAAGAAAAGACACTATCAGTTCTGTCAACTACATACATGTAAGAACCTATGTCAAAAAGTTATTAAGATATTTATACTGTCAAATGCATTTTGAGATGAGTGTAGTGACTAGGAGCATTCAATCTAACCTTCGACTACAGCTTATTATTACTAATAAGAGATCTATACAAGGGCAAGTTGTCCCAGTCGTAGTTTTGGTGTATTTGGTCATTTTTTTGCTGTAACGTTTGTTTTTATCATTATGGATTTTTGTCAAAAATCGATGCATCTCGAATTTGCCCGATCAAATACTCGTTCGAAAGAAGAAAGTCTCTAATTTACGAATATGGCAGTGTGGCTTCGATAGGATGACTGGTTAAAAAGTTACAGCAATTTTTCTCTTGAAAACGACCCATACTCCGACACTTAAAAAATTTATTTTTCAACACTCCGCAACGATATCGAAAAACGGACAACGGGACAGTATTCTGCATGCTTTCTTCTTTCTAAACCATGATGTATAGGTCAGGATTTTTGTCAAAAATCGATGCACCTCGAATTTGCCCGATCAAATACTCGTTCGAAAGAGGAAAGTCTCTTCTTTACAAATATGCAAGTCGCGTTTCGATAGGATGGCTGGTTGAAAAGATACAACAGTTTTAAGCTTCAAAATGACCCATACTCCGACACTAAAAAGATGAATTTCTTATCATTGCTTAACGATATCGAAAAACGGACAACGGAACATTATTCTACATGCTTTTATCTTTAAAATGAGCCATTAAACATTAAAATCGGCGGTGGTGACCATTTTGGCAAAAATCATGATGCATAGGTCAGGATTTTTGTCAAAAATCGATGTATCTCGGATTTGCTCGATCAAATACTCGTTCGAAAGAGGAAAGTCCCCTCTTTACGAAAATGCAAGTCGCGTTTCTATAGAATGACTGGTTCGAAAGATACAGCAGTTTTAAGCTCGAAAACGACCCATACTCCAACACTTAAAAAATTAATTTCTCATCGTTGCGTAACAATATCGAAAAACGGACAACGGGACAGTATTCTGCATACTTTCTTCTTTAAAATGAGCCCTTAAACATTGAAATCAGCGGTGGTGACCATTTTGGCAAAAATCATGATGCATACATCAGGAAAAATTTCCATGTATTGCTAAGAAGTTGAACTTTATGATGGTCACCAAAAAATTTGAAAATATAAGCTACATAAATCTGTAGAAACAAAAAACCTAAAATTGGGCCAACTAGCCGCGGTCTCCCCTAATAATAATATTATTCTGTAATATAATGCATCCAAACTTTCACCAGGACGAAGCCCAAGTCAACTACATGCTAGTCTTCTTATAAAAAGTGACGAAAAAAAAGAAGGAAAATACTGGTCCTTTTCTGTTATAATCAAACGAAAGATCAAGGTCTACCATCGATGATAATAAATGCATGAGAGCTCGAGCGATACATTTCCCTCGCACGTATCAACATTTTGACGCGTTACACGCAAATCGGCTGATAGGCACACACTGCGGTTACCCATGAGTCCCGCAACGTACCGGGATAATTTCGCGTTTCGAGCTGTGGAATCCACGCGAGAATCGTTATTTCGTGTGGGATACGCATGCCGACACGTAGGTACATCGCCTACGTGCGTGTATCAGATACGTGGCTCGGTAATTTGATCAATCGACGTTGCTACCGTAACAACTACTTCGATCGCAACGCCTGGATTATTTGCTCCATCTATCTATATTTTCCTTTCTCTTTATCTGGACACGTACTATGCTTTTATTTGATTTATACGTTATATAAAAATCATGTATAGGTACTGGACCAAATGGAAACAAATTTGATCAGATCTCTTTATTTTCCCTTGTCCTCAATTCGTAGCAGTTAATTGGTACCCGAAAGAACGATCGCAATTTGTCGGTGAACACGCAAAATCCGTCCAATTAATCACAAATAATCGACTCGGATAATTTTCCGCCTTGTAATCGCGACGAGACATTTATCGACTTTGCCGAGGCCGAGTTTCGATCACCTTAATTAAGCAACGCGGGAACAACGAAGAGGTAGGCCCTGGACGATGCTTCTAGTTCGTGTCGTTATCGATTTGTATCTTGGCCGTCCCCCTAATCTGAATTTTAAATAATGCAACGAGATACCTTCGTAACATTGACCTTCCTACAAGTCTAATACACCGTTAAACGAAAGTACCTATTAAGAAACTTGCTTTTGATGATTAAATTCACGAAACTGAAGCTTTCAATTTTTTTTCTAGGTTATTTCGTAGTATCGTCGTCGAGTTTTACAGTACCACCAGGCCGATTTGCGCCGATTTCACGTTTTTCATTCTCGAATGGTTCGGCAAACAACGATTCGTTGTCCAAACGCACGTACATACGTTATGAGCGAAACAAGCTGTCGGGATAGGCAAACCAGGCGAACCGTGCTGGAGCACCACGTTGGCTTTTCCATCCAATTGAAATCAAGCCCCGTGTCGAGCGTGCAGACGAAGCTGCAAATTAGGGAATATTATCAAGGGACGATCTCCAAGTAGAACCTTCTTTTTAAAAACGATACTCTTCTTTCTCGTACACAAGATCACATAATTTGATCATTTTTCCCTTATCGAAGAAAGAGACATCGAGACGTAAAAGAATGATAACCACTCGTACGATCTGTGTACTCTCCATTAAATGTTGCATCTAAGAGCTTCAACGGCTAACCGATCGATCGACCCACGTGTATACCACCGACCGTGTTCGCATTGTTTACAGGACTGTCCTATCGCATGTGATACACCGACATTCCAGATCACTCACGAATTCCTCGTGTTTCTATCGTTTACATGACTTTACAACGTATTCGTGCATGTAACATGTATGCAACATGTTCCTGTCTAAACGTAATCTTCGTCGAAATAAAAAAAAGATATATCCACATGACGGACAGGTGGCTTTTTCCAATTCGTTCGACAACGTTCGATATAAAAGGATCCTTCAAACTCTAAATCGTTGTTCGACTTTCATCGGTCCCTTTGACGTTCGAATGCAACTTCCTCACCCTCTCATTCCTCCTCTTTGATTCGAGCTTTACGACGCGTACCAAAAGAAAGGACATTTCTCGGTACATCTCCTAGCGAATAGAGCATGCAAGGAGAATTGAAGCGAGACGAGACATCCCAGAAATTTCTATTATAATTCCATTTACCACCTAGACGCATTCCTCTATGTGGCGAGAAAATTCGTACCACGACGTATCCTTCCTCCCTCCCTCCTCGTTTCTCGTCTCGTAAAGTGAGACGACTACACATTATTACGAATTACTCTCGATGCGGATTGCACTTTCCTGCGGCCGTACGCACTTTAAATAATTATATTCTCCGTGATATAAAATGGTGTGCAAAGTGGTGGAAAAAAAATATCGCACGAGTTTTTAAATTTAGTCTCGATCGTATTTAAAAAATTAAAAAATATTGAGATAATTTAACCCAGAGTTAAAAATATCGTGATTTTTGGAAGCCGGCGACTTTCGCAGGGCATATCGGATATTAAGCGCAGAAAACGTGGAGAACGCATATCCGCTCGAAATGAAAAATGCATCGACGCGTCGGGACACGCTGCTTTATGCGAACAATAGCGAGTATATAGTCCGGTCGGTGATAAAGTATGAAGCATCGATTAAACTCGTTGGTACTTTGCCAAGAGTACCGACTCGGAGTTGGTTTAAAAAAAAAAAAACCCCTTCGCTAGATGTAAACCGTTCGCGAAAAAGTTGTTCGGTGATGATTGAGATTCGTCGATAGACACGTAACTTTGCATATTCAGTTGAACGGACTCCGTTTTTATCTCTCGGCCATCTTGAGATTACTCGCTCTTGGAAAATATTTCAAAAGCTACCTCCACGCTTTCTCACCTACTTTCTTTATCTACGCGAGCTCTCCTCGAATGCTTTTACGTTTTCTGCATAAACTATATTAATCGACCTTCGACGAACCATCTTACAGCGTTATCTATTTTCCATTTCGATCGTAATATGGTTCGAAAGAATCAAGGCGTTAACGTGAAACTTAATCGACGACGGCTGAAAGGTAGGGAAACAAGAGGAAAAAAGAAACAAGGATGACAGGTTGATTCGATAAATCGCTAACGCCAATGTTTCCATAAAGCGACAAGCGAGAGGAGGGAAAGGGTGAGAATACGTTTAAGATGGTTACCATGGCGACCGTTGGCGTGCGGCCAGGAAAAAGGTCTGATAATCTGAAGGAGACAGGATCGGGCTGGCCTCGTTTCTAGCCATCCTCGAGACACCCCGAGGGACCTTAGCCGAATATTTTCACCGCAAACGAACTTAGTACTTGCCTTCGAGCCCTTCTTTTTCGAACCGACCGTTCACCTTACAAGAGAGAAAGAGAGAGAGCAAAGATCGTGACGGCTAGCTCGAAGAGACTTTAATAGAAAATGAAGCTAACTCTTTTATTATTAAAGATGACACACGAAAGAATAATAATTACTCGAAAAGATTTATCGTCTTTTTCGAACATCGTCTCACTTAAACTCCAGATCTCTCGAACGAATCGAAGTGGGTACAAAGCAATGTTTTCGTTCTTGAAATCAAATAAAAGAATGTGCTACGGGCGCTTGGAAAGGTACATTTCCCGAAAGAGATTTCGTTTCTAAGATAAGAAAAAAGGACGTAACGAGTCCGTCTGGAAAACTCGCCTTGACTTTTCCCTCCCCCTGTCCCCTTCTCAATCTTACCTCGACTCCCGCACCTCGTCGATCTTCCTTCTCTCGATTGCTCTTGGCTACCGAAAGGCGAGAAAAAAAAACTATGAAATATCAACGTCGATGCATCGGCATTGTAGTACTCGACGATTGCTCACTTAGATTTTATTCGCGTCTGTTTACTTATTTGTTCGCTGGAAGAAAGAGAGAGAAACAAGATAACTCTCGTGATGAGAGAAATAGCACAGAGTTAAAAAAAAAGTATCACGTTCGTTTAAATTCAGCAGCTTTGAAAAAGCTCACGCAGCATCCGAATATTTTTTAATACCTCGCAAAACGGACGTTCATCTCACCGGGATCAAATATACCACGATGGAGGTAGGACCGAGTAAAAATGATCAAGCGTAGTACGAATGTCGTTTAAACATGGCAGAAATAAAAAGTAGAAAAGCTCCTCAAACTTTTAACTATTATATTATGTCATCGTTTCCGAACGTTATGCGCATGCTTGGACCCTGTGTTCAACAACGAGTGATTTTATGAAGTTAATATAGGAGAGGAAAAGCTTCATTATTCCAAAAATGCGACTAATGACCAAGAGACCAAGGGGTCGTAATATGACACTCACGAATCCGAAATCACGTTTCATTTTTTTCTTAGCCATTCCTCGTATGTTTTCGTGAAATTTATATAATGCAAACGAACGTGGAACGCTCCTAATGATATCTACCGTTTTCCGTGACTCTGCGTAAATATGATGAATTTCTCTCGTTTCAGGAACGAAGCGTTTGGTTAGAATTGAAAATTCACTATCAAAATGTAACGATTCCACGTTTTAAATGTATATCTATGAAAGTTTTAAAGAACGTAGATGTTCTTTCCTTTTATACCTTCCTCTTTATATCCTTTTCTCCTACTCTTTTTTCTAAAATGTTATTACCTTAGGTTGAATCCGCTTAGAAGTACCCGAAGTCGTGCTAACGAGTAAACGAAGTTCGAACTCTTCCGGGAATCTAAACTAATATTATAAAGAGACAAGATTGGATTTTTTGTTTTTTTGTTTGTAATGGATAAACTCCAAAACTAGTTAACCAATTTTAAAAATTCATTCACCTATAGAAATAGGTTGTATTTTATTTTATTTTTTTAAATTAGAGACCCCTACGTAAATTGCAATAATGTAACCCAAGGTATCAAAAATTTGCCTACGAAAGTCACACAACATATGTAACACATTATGTGCAATTGTTGGTAAATCTTTTCTTTTTGACTACCAGTGAAAAAAATATAGTCTTATTTAACCATATTATAAATAATTTATTATTATATACTTGAAGTAATGAAAATTTTATTATAATTACTCATGGGTAAAATTTTGTAAAAATTCTATAACTATTTGCTATTTTGCAAATACTATTTTATTTATTGAACAATTCAAATCTCAAAGTTCACACGAACAAAGTCACGAGCACAGCTAGTCGGTAAATAAAAGAACGAGGCGTAAAAGAAAACATCGTAGGACAGCTTTCGTTTTTAATTTCCAGTCACGTAAACTCTCTTCACTCACGTTGCTAACGTTCGAGAGAGGCCAAGCTGTTTCTTCGGTACGCTTTTCACGGTTGAAGGCTTCGGAATCGCTCTATCGATGGCGTATGGCTCCTATACTCTCCACTCTCATCTCTCTTCCTCGGTCTCTCTCTGTCTCCCAATCTTAATAGATTCGCACAAAGCCCATATACCGGTGTCAGCACGACAACAAGTAACCGAAACCTTCCAAAGTTCCGTAATTGTTCACCCAAAGTCAACTCGATCTCCTGCCAAGTCGACAACTTTCGTAATTACCAACCGACCTGGATATAAGATATACCCGTCTTCAGATAGCACTCTCTAGGTAGACACACGACTCAAAACTACCGGGTTCCGATCGCCCGCGAATCCGTTTTCGCGTCATTGCTCCTATCGGTTTTCCTACCACGGTGGTATCGCGTGACGAGAGTGTCGTTAAAAACAGGCCATTGCCAACATCATATATCTATGCTAAGAAATGATCTACGAGACGATTTACTCGTATATTTAATGTGAAAAAAAAATGATTACTTCGTTCAACCAGTATGTTAAAAAATTATTAGGCTTTTTAAGAATGACGAAAAAAATTGAGGGAGAGTATCCCTTAAGTATAACACTTTCAAGGAGTAACAGAGAACAAACCCAGTTATACTTTAGCCGACTAGTCCAACGAGTTCGCACGAAATTGTTCCACAAACCCTACGAGCGAGATTACTGATCTCAGGCGTTCCAACGGACCGACAAATTTCGTGGGCAAAGTACTTCGAAAATTTCCAGACGTAATCTCGATGCCCCGAACGCTAAGAGATCACGCGAGCACGAAGAATTTTCAAGCCGGAACTGCAGGAAAAAAAAATTCAACCGGATTTCACGGTACGTCGACTTCCCGAAAACAGTGGAAATAAAAAAAAAAAAGTAGGAAGACGTCGATCGATGTAAACGCATATTTCTGTCTCCGTACAAACTTGGAACGTTACCAGGATCGTATGCGTGTATCTCTAGCTACAAACCCGCGAGTGCGTGATTTGTCGTCAGAGATATAACCTTGATTTACGATATCCGCGCGAAAGTACCGGCACTCGGCCGGCGCGAGTACCGCGACGTTATTTCCGTTTACGCGCTCATAGTTTCGTGGCCGAGCGTTATCGTGACTTCCTTCGAGGAAGATTTCCGGCTAATTTTCGTTTTTCGTTCCGATCGCGTTCCAGATACAAAAATTAGGTCACGAATCATCTGTTCGAGACTTAGCAACAAATTCTCATCGAAGTATATTTTTATAGTTAATAGTTTATGTGTTCAAACTGATTAACTCCATTTCCTTATGATGTAGAGTCATTTGGGTCAAGTGTGCGCACTTTCACTAATTACTATTTTTAGATAGAGCATTTATTAGACTATAAATCAGAACAATAACAAAATCAAAAAATTTCTGAATCTTTTTTACAAAATCAGAATTGCGAAAACATTGCTTTAAATAACAAAAATGAACAAATTTTTTTAGAGAAACGTTTATAAAATTTAACAAAATTTAGGAACTATCATTCTCATACTAGGACCATACAAACCAGTTGCGGGGAGCACTGGGCCTACAAACAAAAAAGCTTCACTTTTTTTTTTAAAAAAAGACTAGTATGTAATTGTCTCGGGCTTCGCCCCAGTGAAAGTTTTGAATGCATTATACTACATAATAATATCATTATTACTAATTATAATATTATTATTATACATCTCTCATTAGTAATAATAAGCTGCTGTCAAAAGTTAGATTGAATGTTCCTAGTCTCTACACTCACCCCGGAATCCCGAAACATAAAAATACGTAACTATATTTCCGGAGGGCGTAGCATCGTGAAATCGGTTGTAAAATCTGGGCTAAGAAATGCTTGACAATATATTTAAAAAATGCATTTAAATCCGTTTAGTAGTTTTAAAGTCTTTGTGGAACAAACCAACAGAAGGCCAGACAACATAAATATCTTAATAACTTTTTGATATAAGTAGGTATTTATATTTATTTTGTTGGCAGAGTTGATAGTGTCCTTTCTTCCCATCAATATAAACCATCGATCGTCAAAATTTCTATAATTTTATAAAAGTTATAGACAAAAACTGGGATTCGACGCTCAATCAAATAAATACTAGAAATTTAGAAATAAACTTGTCTAAACAAAGACTAATGAACACTTAAAAATAAATAAATAAAAAAATAAACTTGTAATTATTGAACCTCTTCTCGTAATTTTTATTATGAGTCTAACACGATATTATAACGCAAAGGGTTAATAAAGAAATTAATTAGACATGAAACAATAAAATTATCCCGAAATATTGAAAAATACACACAGGTCAGCCGACTCGACGCGAGAGTAGATGGAAAAAACGCATCACGAGGTTATCGTCGTGTGGAATAGACCGATAAGCTCGCCGGCAGGCAGCCTTCGAACTTTTGAGATGAGTGCCGGAACTCCAACCGCGAGTTCCTGCCCGTAATAATTTCCTTTTCGCTCGAGCTCTCACTCGTGCGCGCGTGCGCTACCTAAGTTTTTCTTCGATCTCCGGTTAGGAAGTCACCGAAGCGAGCTACCTCAAGTTTTGCGTAAAATACGATCAACGGTACGCTTCTTTTTTATTTTTTTCAATTTAGCTACCTCTCTTTCTCTCTCGTTACACGATAAACGCGTTTTCGCTCGAACGTAAAACGATAATATCGTCCCGGTCAACCGTGGAAGCCCCTTTGGAAATAACTTTTGAACTTTTAACTTCGTCGGTTAATATTTTAAAAGCCCTACCCTTTTAGGTTTATTCCATTCGACCGTAATCTCAAAGGAATACCCGAGAGAAATATCATTTTCTTTTTTTCTTTTTCCTTCTGCTAAACACAAATCGTTGCCTTCGCGCGCATAAATCATTAGACTACTACGAATATATATCTTCTTTTTCGTCGGGTCGCGTGCATTACGCGATTCGGTATTTTATGATTTATAGCGTTAAGTGTAACAAAGACCGTGGTCCAACGCGCGATAATAAATCATTCGCGATTTCCCAAAAGCATTTTACAAAGAATAGTTAATGAATGACACGAAGTCAATATCGGTGTACAACAATGCAGTGGCTATATCCAATCGAGTAACAAACAGATGCGCCATATTACAACGAGATTAAATTCGAACCTCGCTGGGGACATTGCCTAAAATTCACTGAACTCATCTGCATTTGTTTTACGATAAACTGCGTATGCCCTTTCCAATTTACCGGGGGTGCGATCTTATCGTTACGTTTCATTACGCATGCATGTAACGAGATTGTTGTTTCGACGATAATATCACCCTGCTGTATCGATTTACAAAAATGCATTATTTAGTGACAACATTTGGGAAGAAATAGATATTACCGAAAATTAGTCGGATTAAAGATTGTAAGATTAGTTCACGTCGGTGTGCTTCACGATCGATAGCTCATCGTAATTCTACCTCGAGGACAGATCAAAAGGATCTCCCATTAATTAATTAATCCTATGCAAAGTCCGAGAACTCACGGATTCGAGATTATCCACGTTTCGCACCGACTAAGGAATTTATACTGGATTATCTTAAAACGAATGAAATCATTTCCACCATTTGTTTTTTATTTTATATTTCCTTCTTCGTTTATAACCTTTCAGCAACATCCCATTAATAACATTTAATGAACTGCAAATAAAGTTTCACCGTAACAAAACGTTAACATCTTGCACCGAGTAATTTTAACGGGTCGTTGCTAAAGTCTAACGCTATGCGGTGCGTGCTCGTAGCGCATTTAATTTTATGCTCGCGTTTGTAGAATACAAATCATTCGTAACAACGTGCAGTGAGCGTTATTTCACGGGCTACTCGACAAATTTCGTCTCTGGCCGTCCACAGATGCGAATGATACGTGTGAACCTTGACGCGAGAAAGAGAGAGAAAAAAGATTTCGTTGAATTTCAAGCGAGGTTCATAAATCGTTCGTCGCAAAATTCACGGAAAAAAATTCGTCGAAATCCTTGTATCCTGTGGTTAATTTTTCATTAGTTTTATCGTTAGAGCTTAAGCACGAAATACCTGAATTTGACAGACGACTTCGCCGTAAGGCCAGCACCCGTAGACAGCTGGTAAAAAGCCGAAAGGTGTCACCAGGAGACCGATGGCTAGGTCGTTGCTCGCGAGGCTCGTCAGCAGATATCTCGGCTGTAATAAAGTTCAAGAAAACCTGTTGATCGGACTACTTCTCGATGTTATTCTTCTCTCATCTCCTGCAGGCATTTAACAAACTTTACCTTCGTTTTCACGAGTTTTAATAAATACCGATCGATATCATAAAAGCATATCCGTTTACATCGTTTTTCACGAGTTCATTTTCATTAACTTCCAAAAAGGTATGCCGTTTATGAACGAACGCGAAAGGACCAAAATTACATATTTGTCTGCGTATGATCGCGTGTTTGCATTCGTGGTAGGATGAGCGTGTGAATGAGAGAGAGAAACAGAAGATCATACGAACGGTGGATTTCGATCATGCTCGAGATCACTGACGGATAATCGCATTTCGAAACGTATCTACCCTTTCGTTGATGGGGAATTCGTACGAGATCGTTGAGGGTTCACCCTCGAGCGAGCCACTCTTCGACAATGTCTGTAGCACGTTGGTACGTAACGTATGAGCGTACGTATACGTTGGAATTTTGTTTTTCCGATAAAAAGGTCCGTCGTTTTCCTCATTTATAAATATCGATGAAACTCCTGACGGGTGCGGTACGCTCGTTTTAAACCTTTTTCGATTTATGATGCAGATTTGTATCCAACCACCTCTCCGTTGAAATCTATGAATATTAAGGGCAACAACCTATCGTCCGTTCGACCGTAGAAAAATCATGCGAGAACATATCTTAATATTCATAAGTTCGAAATTTATGCGTTGTACTCAACGTCCAACGAATTTCACGTTATGGAGTCTCCATTAATTCGGTACACGCGAGTGATCGATACTCATTCAATACATGGGACGATGATGTTCCCATTGAAGTCGATGAATAAAGCGGACGCTTGAACGAACGATCGGAACAAGAGAGCTTTTATTTTAAAAAAATCTCGACATTCCATATTTCGTAGGAGCGAACATGTTCGTTAATTACCGATCATCGATATATAATTGTGTCAAATCGAACGGGAAACCGTACGAGGGAGATGGATATCAACGAAATTTTGCGCATTCGTACGACACAGTTTCCGATCGCCCGCAGGATTTATTCGTGCTCGAAGCACAACGTCGTCGGTCGAAGGTAAAAATGACGATTTCCGAAAAGAAACCCCGACAAATACGCGACAAAACGCGAGTCGTGGATGCATCGAATTCTAATGGATTCCTCCTGCCTTCCATTTTTCTTCGTTTAGCGATATGAGATTTTTGATTTACCACTGTGCACGACACAGTAAATTTAGCTTGAAGTTTCGATTACCGGACCTGATTTATGATGCCTGGGTGTAAATCGCTTTCACTCGCAATGTGCTTTACCGCGAACCTTATTCCGAATATATTCTTTTCGGCAGGTGCATCGTTTCTTTCTAAATCGGTAAGAAAATGTAATAAAATGTGAAGGAAAGTCGTCTATATTGTAACACCTCTAATTTTCTTTTTATTTCTTATTATTTTCTGCACTTGTTTTTTTCCTCTATTTTCTTTCATTTTTTTTTTTTTTTTTTTTATTCTTTTTTTCTTTTTTTTTCTTTTATTTCTTTTGTTATTTTTCGCTAAAACACTACACTACTATCTGCTTACTTCATAAGAAGCATAGCCTGAAGATTACAAATTATCTATCTAATTTATTTGTACCGAAGGCAGACCGTCGGAAAATTGATACTTTCACATGGATTCGTAAGAGATAAATCAATGATTTCATACTATATTATTGATAACACATCAAACTAAACAAACATTGTGCGAATTTTATCGATGGTTTTGTTCAAAATGGTCAAATATAGTCGACTTTCCCCTAAATAAGGTTCCAAGCATAAAAATAAATTAAGAATCATTTACCTGCGCGTGAATGTACTTGCTATATCGCCTACTGTTGATAACACAAATGACGAGGAGGTTAGCGAAGAGTATACCGAGGCTCAGTAGCAAGATCAGAGTTGCGCGTAGGAGTTCCCCGAGTCCTGGTCCGGTCCAGGTCGCTTCGGTGGTACCAGCTCGCCAGCAACTACTGTTGCTGAGTGCTGGCGCCAGCAGAATCGTCTGTTTATGTTCCATCCTCCCACCACCACCACCTCTTCTACAACCGCTGACAGGTGCTCGCCTTTCCACGTCGAAAGTGACGAAACGGCAAGCTCTCTTCCTGATTCTTCACGAGACACGTGTCCTTCTCCAGCGCCTCCTGCGCCTTTCATCCCTGTCTGCTGACGTAGATTCCTCCAATTAATCAAAATATTACATACTAGCTGTGCCCGCGATTTTGTTCGCGCGAACTTTGAGATTTGGATAGTCCAATAAATAGCAAATAGTTATTAATTTATCACTATATGAAACTTGACAAGATTTATCAACAATTGTACAGACTAATGTGTTACATGTACAATTTTGGATACCTTGGGTTACTTTATTACAATTTTCGTAGGGATCTCTAATTTGTTTGAAAATAAAATACAGCCTATGTTACTCGTTGATAATATAGCTTTTTATAGGTGAAAGAATTTGTAAAATCGGTTAAATAGTTTTTGAATTTCTCCATTACAAACAAAAATCAAATTTTTCTCTTTATAATAAAATTTTTTTTATTATAAATTAAAAATTAAAAACATTTTTTTTATAAATTGTTTCTCTTTATAATATCAGTTTAAATTTAGATAAAATGAATAAATCGTTCATAGATTCGTTTTTATCGATCATACGTACCAATTTCAAGTTGACAAAAAGCCGGTGAGACCGGACCTTCGCTGATCGACAACGCTCCCGTGCATCGTCCCCTTCGATTACGCTCGCGAGGATCTTCGACGATGAAGGAATTCGGGAGCGTCGATCGTCACTCACGAGGTACCAATTCGATGATGCGATCGAGCTACACGCCACGTCTGCGCGCTCTCGCGTACCACCCGCTGCCCTTGCATCTCGTTCGAGAACCTTTTCACGAATTCTGAAATAAGATGAAGAAAAAACATCCCTGTAATCTTGACTCCAATCCAAATTGAATTAGGTACGTGTAGATATACGACGAAGAATCGTTCGAATCTTTTCTATTAACCACTTGCTGTACTATTTATCTTTGTAAAATCTGGGATAAAATTATCCAAGGAATTAGAATAGAAAAAAAGGGACATTTATAAAAAAATTTGACGAATTTATTAAGGTTCTGGCTCTTAGAGTTTTTTAGGTTTTTTTTTTTTACCAAACTAACAATGATATTTAAAAAATTCAAAATGCAGTATTATGGAAGAAAGGGAGAATAATGTAATTCGGTTCTAACATTTTATAAATTTATTTTGATAGATACTAAAAGTCTACAAAGTCTTGGATAGCAGAAATGTAATAATCATATTCATATTTGCCTCAAAATTGTTCTCACGTGTCAGACTCGTAAAAATACAGCAAGGGATTAAACTCAGAAAATTATAACGATTAATCTTCCAAAATCTAACGCACGTACTTTGAAGACTACCGAGATCACGGATAACTTTGTCGATCGACAGGAAACAACGCTCGAAAAAAGAGAGAACAGAGACAAGGAGTGTAGGAAGAAAAAGAGAGAAAAGGAGGTGGAGAGAAGAAGATACCGTACAACAATATTTCACAAAAGTTTTACTTGCCGCACGGGTCAACGATTTAGTAAAGCCTTGTCACGAGGACGTTGATAGATCGTCCGGCGTCGATCTTCGTCGCGTAAAACCCTCGGTGCTCGGATCAATAGCGCATTGTTCCGCGTCGACCACGAAAGCCGAAAGGAAAGCAGCAGCCACTCTTCTCCTCCGTACGCAGATTTATATTGCAAAAGGAACTGGTGCGAGACCCGCATAACGTTGCACCGCGTTTTTCCTTTTATTTTTCTCTCTCCCTCCCTCACTTTTTTAACTCGAATTGCGGAGCTCTCGCGTCGACAATAACGTCGAATAATTAATTAAGATTTTTTGTAGAGCTTCTAAGCGAGTGGAATGGAGTGGGTCGACCTTTAACCACCTCAACGAAAGCTCGGACCGAATAACCGACCAGCCGAGGCTGATTAAAATTCGAGCGAATCTGGCTCGCTCGGTCACCTCTTCTCGTACGTCATGCAAGAAACCGAGAGAGAGAAGAATATGTAATTGAAACTGTGCCGGTGAGAACGGGTTGCGTAAAATTCTTTTTCCCTATCTCTCTTTTCGTCGTTCCAAATATTTCACCATCTCTTTACCATTTCTACCTATACATTTTCCTTTTGTCTATATACCTATATTTACTTATTTATTCAGTCTCGTATGAAATCATGAATATTTCGACGAAAAGAGTGTTTAAATAAAAACGTCCTACGAGAATGGGTAGAATATCTCTCTAAAGAATGAAAATACGTCAGACAATTCGATGCGAATGTTTGATGTTGAGATCTCTCGACGTATTGTTCCCGTGAGAGAAAATTTTATTGCTAAATAGATGTCTTCTTATCTTTTCTCCCTATAAGTCATCCTTCTTTTCTCACTCTTCCAAATATTTTATCGACTCTTTTACCGCCTTGCTTCTCCGTTGATATCTTCTTACCCGTGTCACGTAAATTCACGGTTCAGGGTACGCATTCACGGCATGATCATAATGGGATCCTACTAAGCTACACTTAAGTAGCTTATTTTCGAAGATCAAAAACGGCACGTTGACTCACCCGATGACTTCTCAAAAGGAAACTAGCTACTCGATTTTATCCATCGTCGGACGTTGTTTATCGAACGCATCGTGATGGATCGTTCATTTCTAAAAACGTGCATTCACCTAAACTATTTTAAAAAGCTTCGATAGTACGGTAATACACGCGTAACGTCAATATTTCCCTTTAACTTCGTGATTCGACATAGATCAATCTTTCACCACGAGAAAATCTCATTTTCTTCCCAACACGAAAATATAATACCACGGGTGCGCTCGTCACGCGCAACGTGTCACGAAAAGGTACGCCGAGTTTTGAAGTAATTTTCTCGACTCTGCTCTTGCGACGACACAATGCAATAAAGTCTTTAAACAAATATTCTGTAATAAAATGTACGCGATCGCGAAACGAGGTAATAACGATCGCTGTATAATCACTTTTTCCTTTATCTCTCGTTACGCTGTACCCATAAAAATTACTCGTTCGTCTCATTCATAAAAAATTTAGCTCAAAAGAGAGCTAGAAACTGAGCAAGCTTTGCCATCAATTTTTTAAGTTGAGCAACAAATTTGTTCGCTCGACGAAACGCACGTTATCCTTAGTATTCTACAAATGAAACAAATTTTTTACTCCGTTCATACGGTAAAAAGAAAATCTCTGCAAACAAGGATAACGAAGAAAAGGAAAGAGTATGTTTTAATTTTCATAGCATTCGCTTTTCTCAGAGCAACGTCACAGTCCTCGTTTAAACGCACGAAAAGAGAATTTTTATGGAAACTTCCCCTCTAATTAATTTGCCCGTACAAGTTTGCGGTATGTTTTTGCCCTATAATGAAGAACAATCTCAAAATATCGTTACTTCGCGTATTATTACTATTATTATTGAAGACCAATATTAACACCTAATAGCAGTGCTCCACGTGGTCAAGTATCGTTAATTAAATTTTACATCCGCTTCGAAAGAATTTAAATCGTTTCACGCTCTCGATCGAAGGCAAAAAAAATCAAAATTAACTGGTTCCGAACGTACACTCATGGCTTCCCCATTTTCTTAAAAAAAATTACATCGACTCAGTAAAAAAGCCTTACATAAAATTACACGACAAATCGAGAAAAAGAAATAAGAAAAAAAATTGGAGAAACCGGCTAAAGTTGAAAATCGACACGAAATTAACGCAGCTTTAACCAAAGACCTTGCATCGATCGCGATACTCGAATCGCAAAGAGGTAGTTAACGAGAACTCGTGCTGCGACATCGGTTTCGATATAATTAAAAAGGGAACACCGCTCTGTGGCCCCAGACACACCTTCGGATATTACTTCCTCTCTTTTCACACCTGCCGTATTACCGGAGAAAGAATTTTTCTTTCTCTCCCTTCTCGTAATTATATTACAAAACGTGACGGTGACTTCGGGCCGAATACTTTCCTCTTTAATACGAATGACAAAGATGAATGCAATATTCGTAAAAGGGTCTACGAGGAATCTGGAACATCGATCGGGGGTTCGCAAATTTTTCTCTCCCACCAACCCCGTACTTTTCTCGGTACGCGGTTAGTAGTATAAGTCGAGCATTAGTCAGCCCGCGCGGTACCGGTCGTTCCCCTTTATTTTTCATAATTATATTCCGAGCCGTGATTTCGCTCGCCTGCCAGTCTCGCCTTTCTCTTTAACGATAAAGACAGGTATAATGTTCTAAACGAACTCTGGATAACTACCGAAATCCTTCAGAGATACCTACTATTCGCAGAATTTGTCAGAAAGGACGTAGCTACGAATTTTCACTTCATTTCTAATGATCGTGAGGATCGTTTGAAAGCACGCGTGTTATAGAAGGCCTATAGAAAGGATTGAACGAAGAAACTATTCGACGAACCTCTCGATGAGAACACTCCTCCATTGATTCGTGAACTAGAGTCTTTCACGAGTAGACGAACGTATCGTGTATGAAATCGATCGCTAAGACTCTACTCGAAGCTACCGAAGAACTCTCGATCCTCTAGATGTGCTTTAACGATCTAAAAGCGAGAGAAAGAGAGGGTGAGAAGAAAGAGAGAGAGAGGATTAAGTCAGGAATGGCTTTATTATGTCAGAAACTACCGGCTGGAGCCGGTCTCGACAGCACGAACTACTCGGAAGTCCCGACGATTTAGCCGCAACGGCGCCGGATGCATTTAGATTGCGAAATTAGGATTTTTCGTGAACGGCTTTTGGAAGAACGAAAGAGAGAGAAAGAGACAGACAGGTAGAAAAAAATGAAGAGTGGATACACTCGGTCTTACACCCTAACCCCTTAACTCCCCGTACTCAGCTAACATAATGGACCGTTGAAACGCTAGCCGTCGTTCCGAAACTTCCCTCATAACACTTTCCCTCTCAACGATCGTCTTTCAGCTATTACGGGATCAGAAATTTCCCTTTTTATTGCTCGTTGTTAGCAACTTTTCTCTCGCATCTTTTTACTCTCCATTTTCGCACGAATGACTCGATCAGTTAGAAAGAAACTTTTGTAATAGTTAACGCAAAGGTACTTGAATCGAGAGATTTTTGGAATATTTTTCTAAGAATTAAATATACCTACCTACTATTCTACCCACGAACCGGATGATCTATGTCCCTTTTCCTGTAACCGACGAGAACGACAAAGCGGAGCGAAGTAGCAAGAAGATAACGATGAGTAATTGCGACGGTAACATATAAGGCGAGGACGCGATCGAAAATAAGCGATTTTTCCACGTTCCGCGGACTTTTTGTTCGAGCGAAAAAGCAACGGTCGTTCGTTCCTCGCGAGATTCCCATTTGTTATCTCGTATCCGTCTATCTATCCATCCTACAAACGCCTTTCTACCCCTTTCCCCTATTGTCTATACTTACTCGAGTGTATCCGTTTACGTGACACGTTCTTCAACATTTTTTTCTATACGATTTTCACAAGATTTTTGCGAATGTAAAAAAATTTTTAGAGAAGAAGATAAGTGCAGAAAGGAAATATGAAAAACGATTAAAGAGAAAATCACAGAAAAGATATTCCAAAGGATACGGAAATGAAAAGATGCCGAGAGATCGATTTCAAAAGAGTGACCGAGAATTCTGAACGCATAGTGAACGCAACTCGAAAGAAAGACCGCATAAAAGGAATCTCGTTGTCCAAGAAACGGACCATCTCTCCTTCTCATGGAACTGCACTTTCTCTCTTCCAAAGTGAAAACCACTTTACTCTCTCTTCTCAAAGATGCCTTGGTCTCTTTAACTGCCCGTACGGACAAATCCAATGGCTAATTTGTGTATCGACCTATTTCTTACACGAGTTTGTTCATCAAGTTCTGCTCAATATTTTCACGAATTGGTAGAATCGAACCGAAAAGCGAGATCTTTAAAGCACTCGAATCACGTCAAAGGTTCTCCTTTTTTTTTTCTCTTCTTCTTACCCTCTTCGACGATACTCCGCTATGTAAAAATCATGCGAAAAGATTCGAAGGAAGAAGTTTCGACGAAGAAGAAGATGCAGCATCTCCCGCATCCGAAATCAGATCGCGTGACGCCGCGACCGAGAAATATTTACGAAGGATGTGACGCATTGTCGACGGTCTCGAAGATATTCGAGAGTACGGGTATTGTGCCGCCGCAAAATGGAATATCTCGCGACGGCCCTTTATTGCGTCGATACGACAGCCACATAACGATCGAGGAAAAATCCATGAGGAAAATCTTGTTTTGAAGAAATTCCAAAAATGTATTACCTATTTCTGATTTCTTGACCTTTAACACTAACCTGTGACTTATTGACCTGAGATGACACTGACCCGATGACTGTCAGATGATAACACTGACTTGAACTTATTCTAGCCCCAACAACACCCGATGTAAACCAAATGTCTAAAATTAAAAATTAATTTGTATATACAGGGTGTCCGGTTCCAGGTGTTCCAGTAGAAAACTACATGTGCATATCAATAATTTTAGTCGAAAAGTCTAATCAACTTTTGTGAAATTCGATCTAGTTAACGAGTTATTAACTAACAAAGCGAGCCAATCGATAAGGGGCGAAGTGGTAGGAGGAGTAATCCGCAATAAACAACGTTACGTGCCGCTGCTTGTCTTTGTTTATCGTGAAATTCTCCTAACGCTTCATCTGCTTTCCGTGATTGGCCGATCTTTGTTAGTTAATAACTCGTTAACTAGACCGAATTTTGATAAAGTTCATTAGACTTTTCGACTCAAATCATTGATGTGTACTTGTAGTTTTCCGCTTGGACACCTGGCACCGGACACCCTGTATATATTTTTTTAAATTTATTATATTAATTACTTCGATAATAAACATTCTTCTGGTTGATTGCCTAAAAAAATAATAATATAAAACCCCCCTATTTACATTTTGTTTAAGACCCACTGTAGACTAAGACACAGATGCTAAAATATTTTGGAAAAAAAGAATCCTTATCGACAAAGAAGGCCACAGGTGTAACACGATTTGCCTCGAGATTATTCCTCCGTTATTCGAACAACACCAGAAAATCAAACACGAGGAATTCCCGAGTTTGATAAATAAAAGAGCATTGGGAGGGGGGGGGGAGATTTGGCACGAGTATCGAGTAAATTCTGTGGCGGCGCGACACGAGCATCGAGGGTAGGATTTCCCTCACGTACGGTGATAACGCCGGAAAATTGAGGGACGTCGTTAGCGTACTGAGAATGTAGGTTAATTCGCAGGTAATAGCACGAAATCCGTGAGAACGGAGATGAGGAATTCGCGACAAAAACTGTTACGTTTCGTTTTATATATTCATAAACGCGTCTCTCAATTCTACGTCTCCATATTCAACGTCAGCTATCATGCGAACAAACCAGCTTCTACGTGAAACCCATTTATTTTCGTAAGAGAGTAAACGGGAAATCTAAGAACTGGAAAACTCGACGTGTACCTACATCGAATCAAATATTAGTTCCTGGATGTAAAATCTTTCCAAAGAACGCGTCATACATTTCCCTCCGTTGCTTCCCGTATTCTAATGTCTTAAGGCAATATTCTTACGGAAGTTTCGAGTTCCCGGTACTTCAACCAAAATGTACGTTACACGTGTTCCGAATATATTCCCACTTCCCGGATGCGTTACAACGTGTGTATCTTTACAACGTAAAGCGAATACGTGTACTATTTCCTACCCAGAAAACTCGGCACACGCGGACTTATATCGTAAACCTGTTAGGATTAGACTTTAAAAGAGTTTCGAAAGTCGGATTAGATCCTTACAAGAGGTAGAAAACTTTTCCACAAGAGGAAATCCGGCCGACCTAACCGGCCTCCGATCAAAAATATTTCCCAAAGATGACTATTGGAAGATGTCCAAGCACGCGTGAATACGAATATCGACGTATTACACGACGTATGTAGGTACGGGAAATAGCATGTAAAAGAGGATCAACCTACTGTACTATCTCTTTCTTTCTCTCTTTCTCTATCCTCTTACCGTCGTTAACACGTCCAAGGCTACCACATACGAGCATGTACATTGAAAATGTCGGTAATGAATATCGTCCGGACGAGTATCTTCATATAGTCATTAATGGCCGAGGAAGACGTAAAACTTTCACCTCGAATCCTATCTAGAATCTGGGAATAATTGTAACGTACTCGATTTCATTCGTTAAGAGATCGAACAACTCCATTTGCAAATGAATGTGGTCGTTATCTTCCGCTAATTAGCTGTATCGATACGTTGTAATTAATCTAACATAGTTCGAACTATTTGATCTTGCATAGGACATTGTATTGTTTGAGGAAGGGAGTACTATATGGTTAACTTCATAAATACTTAATGATATTACAACATTTCTACCAATGTAGGTACTTTCTGAATAAATTATCATTATAACTTCGTCTCTGAAAAGGGTTCCTGTTCTATATGTAATACACAAAAGAGCCTTCCATGGGATAACTTCGTGCAAAATTTATCTCTAATTGCAACAGAAAGCTTTGCTCGTAGCTTCGCGTCGCGCGTTATCTTTTTACTATTTCCCGGTATCAGATAAACTGAGGCATGAAAAAGAGAGAAGATGCCACGTTAGAGCGATACTTTGGAGAGTAAACAGCATGATATATTAACAATGGAACAAGGAGTGAACGATCCTGAAGGAAATATCTGAAGCTAAATATTTGTGTGAAAAAAAAAAGGAGTCAGAAGGATAGCCATGCGACAAAAGACTCTCGTGGGACTCGCGAATGGAGTAAAGTACCGAGGGGCTTCTTCTCTACAGATTGTATGACCAAAACGACGGTAGCCGGTAGAGTTCCATCGAGCGGAGTTTCTTGAGCTAAATTAAAGCCAACGTAAACATATAACGTGGAAGAGGACGCCTCGGCGAAGAAGAAGGGATGGGTAGCAAATTTTCAACCGCGGTCTTGAAGAGACCGTATAAGAGAGAGAGAGAGATCCGTAGACGAGCACGATAAGGCACGAAAAGTCGTCTAAGGAGAAAGATCCGTGTCGTGGTAGTACCACGAGACTAACTTTTAAGTTACAAACTTGTCCAACTTGACAATACTCGTACGAGCTGCTGTAGAAGAAAACGATGTGGCTTTTTGGTATACCAGAACGTTTATTATATCGAATGTTTGTTCTGCAAAACTTTCTCATGATATTTTTGAAACTGGAATAATATCGATTAAAGCCTTCGAACGAATGACAACGTGATTTCGAGCGAGCTTTATCAGCAAGGCCGAGGCAATAAAAAAAGGATATGGTGAGAGAGTTGAAAGGAAATTCGTGGGCGATCGATTCGTGCCATTCGAACTGTAGAAAAGAGGGATAGAATGAGAGAAAAGGATCAAGCTCGAAAGAATCTCGAAAGCGATCGTAGGTGCTCGTAGCGGTAAAGTGCCGATACAAACGAGCCGGTCATCGGTAGAGGTTAAAACGTTCGATGCGTGGCTAGCCCACGTTAAAGTGGCACGTTCTCCATTTTCTCAATGCACTCGCGTATAGCATTCGAGATTCTTTGCAGGATCACACCATACCGAAGATTAACGATCGTTGGCTCGTTCGTTCGAACGAAACGAATGAACGAGAGAGCTACGAACGGCGAATAAAATAGTTCCCCTCTTAGAAGAGAGTGAACGAAAAGATATCAAGAATCCATCTTGAAAATAGAATCCCCTGAAAGCAAGGATAACCGATCGAACCACGCGAATTTATAACGAAGAGATCGAAGATCATTTGTGAAAAAAAAAAAAAAAAATGGTAAAACTCATTAGCGCGAAAAAAAGGTGAACCGTAGATACATTTCGTTTTTAAACGCAGACCTCTCAATGACTTCGTTCGAGTCTCCCTATCTTTCCTTTTTTTTTTTACCTCCTTTTTATATCTCTCTCTTCCTCCACGAACTGATAGAATACTCCGCGCGTACGATTCAATACCATTGAATGGATGTTAAGTAGAGCGCGCGTGTGGGTGTAACTCGGAGGAAAAATATACCTGAAAACTTTGAAAGAGGAAATACTCTCTGACGGGAACTTACGCGCGCGCGTATTATCAGTACGGAGCGGCCATCACGTGCATCGCGGTAGAAAGGATAAGCTTTGTTATGCTATAAGACTGAAAAAAAAAGAGAAGAAAATAAACAAACGAACAAACAACAAAAAAAAAAGGATGAAAGAAAGATCGGAAAAAAAGCGACGGCCCTGTGTGGTTTTGCGTAAAAGGGGAATCCCTCGAGAGAGGAGTCCGCTGAAACAATAGAGTTGTATTTATGGGAAAAAACAAAAAAAGTGTTTTGGCTATCAAAGAATGCATCTGGAAATAAAAAAAAGAGCTTGGTACGACGACATTTAATCGTCTCGCTTGGGGGGTGGAATTTCTTTTCTCCCTTTTCTCTTTACCGCGATCTACCAAGTTATAATTAGGCAAACATCTCTTTTTTAACATTCTTTTTTTTTTATCGGTGAGACGCAAGATAACATTTATTCGCAGCAAACTTTCACGCTATCGGAATCTTCCAATATCCGATGAATTTTAAGATGAAGCTCTATCGAAGTTCGTGCAAAGTTATGCGATAAGAAGCACGAAGAAAATGCGTTAGCAATGAGCCCGTGGAAAACGGTCACGGCACTTTCAAGGTACGAACAAATGCATTTTTCCGTTGGCTCGAGCAGCATAAAATGCATTTCCTTGGAGAAAGAAGTGCGACAAGCGTGAGAAGGAAAAGTGAGTTGGCAAGAAGATTAACTGAAGTTACGGATTACACGTTTTTCCTATCATTTATCTTGCCCAACTGTCGTACTCGTACCAGCTTAGCAATATCGATTCCATGATATTTAATATTCGCACGATTAATGTCAAAACAAGGTGATTTGATATTTTCAATATTAACGATGTCTCATATCCGATAATCGTGTACATACATAACTACGTATCAACATATGTGTATACACGCTCGAGTAGTATAGAAGTAGCAAGTAGTAAAGGCCTAGCGTGGGTCAGCCAACGACTTACACGAACGAATACACCTCGAAAACTCTCCATCTTTTGGCAGATAAAGAGAAATCCACTCAGGCTCGTAGTAAAACTCTCGATGGCTATCGGGAAACCAACCCTACGAGCACCCCTCCTATGATGCTATTGGTCGATTTAAGGATATACGGGACTTTCCTTTGTGCCGGTGGTGGTCTAACGCGAATATTGGAAAGAAACGATACGAAAAAATATCATGATCAAAGTTTTATGTCTCGGAACACGACGAACGTTAAGACACACGTACGCTTATAAGTTTGCTTCTCGCGTAAATCGTATTTAACTTTCCCTCCCTTTAAAAAAATATTTTCTTATATCATCCCTCGTAGTCCACCGTTTACGATCTACCCTCTCGAAGAAGGAGGGAAAATTCATACGGAGAGAATCCCCCTGTGACGAGAGAGAGAAAAAGAGAGTCAACAAAAGGGGTAGGAAGAGATGACCCTCGCAGTCGTAAAAAAGGCGAATCCTGGGGTTTAACGCGTCGAAGAAAGGAGCCAAGTTTCACGTTCGTCAAGAGCTAGAGCTTCCGCACGATTTCGTCAACGATGCGAAAACTCCGAGACTTCGAGTCGTAAGATCTCCCCAAAAAAATACTTTTATGGTCTAGAAATTTTCACAGTTTCTTCGTTGAGAAACTTTCAGCGATTCCAATTTATAATCTACGTAATGTACACTTGTTTTCTTTTTTAAACAATTGATTTTTCTATTATTCCAGTCAATTTTTCACAAGTTTTTCATGTAATTTCATTATTATTTACCATCGATTCCTCGAAAGCATTTCCCCAGTCGTACGACTAGGCCAAAGGAAAGTACTCGAACTTTGCCTCGACTTTCCTCTCGAAGGTGTCGTACTCCTACCAAACTTCGACCTATAAATTTAATGACCAGGTTACTTTTGCACTCTACCTACAAACTATTTCCTACATTATGTGAATGTAAGTAACTCGATCGTTCGGAATAGACGATGCATGACCTTCGACCTCGATCTATACCAATGTGAAACTTACGATACAGTAATCGACTGATAATGGTAGATTAATAAAACATGGCTATTAAACATGTATACCACAAAATGAATAATCCTACTATCAATGGCAATACTATTAACGACGGTCCCCAACCGGTAATACTATTTTAATAGATAACGAGTACACGTATTCCGATCACATTTGTACCGTACGCGATTACCGCACGTGCAGTTAATGACATAATTATGCAGCGAATATTTCATCGTTTGTAAGCAGACGAAGTTCGTGAATATCTGTTGCAAGAACAATGAATGAATGAATGAATGAAAAGAGGGGAAAGAAAGAGAGCACGATCTTTTAATTTATTAAACGAGCATACTCGAGCGAGCGAACTAGCTTTTCCGAATCCTTCTCCCTTTCTCTCGATTCGTTAGAACAAAGGAATATCCTTAATCGAAAACTGATAGCTTGGAGGAGATAGAGGAAAGGGGAAAAGAGAAAAGGGCAGAAGTGGTTATCGTTCGCGCGAATAATTCGTTGATCGACCGACAATCCATCGGAGATGCCTTCGAAAGAGAATCCAACGTTGCTGATACGAGAACTTCTATCTCTTCTGTCTTTACCTTTCTCTTTGACGGCTCGTGGCGCTTACAACGACGCGTCTCATTGTACAAGAACGTCTAAATAATCAGCGTGAACTTGCCGAATGAATTTGTACAAGAAAACGTCTCCTACTCTTCGCAATGTTCACCCGGACAAACTTTTACGTCGAAAAGGTATGACAAATCTTTGAAAGTACGGTGTACAATTCCTTTGACGATACGTCTTCTCCCGAAGGAAATTTCTCTCTTTGACGGCTTAAGAATGGCTCTTGTTTCATTATCTCATCTTGCAATTTCCTATTGTTATCCATTGGAATTAATTCGGCGTTTAATTGTACCCGGAATTGTAACGAGCAACGATGACTTTTCAATGAGGGTTGAATTTACAATGTGTTCTCTCGGCGGAAGAATTTCAAATTTTATAATGCTCGCGAAAATAGACACAAAGCGTACGGGTAGCCCGGTGAATTAACCTTGCGTGGAAACAGAAGATTTACAATTTAACCGGGGAAAGAAAAGAATTTTAATGACCAAAGTTTTTTTCACAACGAAACAATGAAAAAAAGTTGATGGTACCCGCGAGACGGTTAAGAGCCTCGGTAAGAAATATGCTGCCTTTTTTAACGAGAAACCGATACATTTATTTACGTTCCACTAAAAAATCTTTAACTTCGATAGCCTCTTAACGAATCTTAATTAATCGAGTGCATCTAGGAAAAGCAAGAATATCGAAGCGAGGCGAATCGGTCGTTTAAATTTCATTAAATTGTCCTTTTCAGGAGAAACCGGGGACCGCGAAATTGAGAGCAGGTATTTGGCCATATCGGAAATATAGACGAACGGGTATTACCCTTCGCGAATGGAAACTGATCTCGCGCTCCATCTTCTCTGTCGAGATTTCTTAAGTCTATTCAACAGGAGCTCTCCACCCTTACCTATCGCGAAAGAAATACGAGAACGACTTACGATTATGTATTAGGTACATATCCAAAAGCCCCTGGGGCATCCTCCATTCGTATATTATCGATACATAATTCAACTTTTCCCTAGCATCGCCGACTCGTTGAAAGTTAGCCCTTTCAACAATGATTGACGTTTCTCTTAAAGTATTCTTCCATTAAGTCTATTAAATAACAACTCTTAATTCTACCCATATTTAATTTTCTTCCTGTCAAATATATTAATAACCAGCATCATTTAGCTATCTACCATTAACGTATACGAATACACGAGATAAAATTTTCCTCATTATATATTTTCCTCATCTTTCTGAAACTCGCTCCACGTCTATTCAAACCTCATTCGATTTTCGATCGCGCGCTTCTAACGCTAGTTCGCGATCGGCAATTAATTTCTCGAAATTCGAGCCACCCTTGCGAGACTTCGGCCAACGCGCACCAACTTCGTACCTTAATGACGATCCGGATAAAAAACCGTACCGCGCAAATCCGCGAAACTTGATTCACGCAAGAATGATTAAAAAAAACATTAGAGATTACAAAATAAAGGTCAGTGACACATTATTTTAATGTTCGCTAGAGTTCTTTTCCATTCTTTGTTAAATATAACGACCTCGGATACGTCATGATATTCGGTTTTATCGAAATTCGATGAATTTCTGGCAATATGCCTACGCGGAGGACAAACGAGACGGCCAATAAAACATGACTTTCACCTCATAACAAAATATGCTAGACTTCCAACCGATGCTAAGGGAGAGATAGACTTTTAGGGGCGAACTTGCAATGATCGTTTCGAGACGATCTATTTGTGTCTTCTTTCATCGAAAATGATCAACTTGTCATCATGAAATGGATCACGGATATTTAACACTTTGAGTGACCACTACTTATTTTTTCAGTGAGACTGTGGTGATCACCATACAGTAATATAAAGGCACTAGTGTTACGAATATAGTCTTATTTAACCATATTACACATAATTTATTATAATATACTTGGAATAATGAAAATTTTATTATGATTACTCGGGGTAAAAGTCTTTAAAGTGCTAATAGGCAAAACATGACGTTATGTTGTCAAGAATGTCTTGTTAATTTAGAAAAATAGAACTTGGTAAAACTTATGTCACGTTTCTTCCCAATATCACCTACATGTTCACCAAGAGATAATACTTTAATCACCGCGCCAAGAAAGAAAGGTACTTGTCCTTCGAGAACGACACTCAAGGTCTAGGCCGTAAAGCCTCGGACTTTTCTAAACATGATTTTTACCGAATCTTGGCACGTACCCCCCGAAGAGAAGAGAGACCGTAGAGAGTATGGCTGGTCGACGAAAGACGGAGCAACATCCGGCAATCGAAGGATCTTCTACCCTTCTCTCTTTCTCTCTCTAACACTATCCTTATGCACGGTTATCCCTATCCTTGTTTCTCCAAAAAGATTTTTTGTATTCCGCTCGAACTAGCACCCGTCTCTTGGAGCACTCCCGAAAGCTCGTAATCCTCCAAGTTAGAAGAAAGTTGCGAGAGGACAGTTTACGAACCCTTTTTCTTCCTCTTCTTCTCCTGATCACTGTCTCTCCTTCTCTGTCCACCGTTCGTTCTTTAAAATTCTAAAAATCCGTACTCTCGATCGATCACACGCACACTAGCCCCATAACAATTCCTTTATCTTCTTCCTCGTTCGTTCCTCGCGAGTCGGGATGCATTTCAACGGAAAAGAAATGATATACAAAAATATAAAGACAGAGAGAAGTAGAAAAAAAGAATAAATAAAAATTCGTCAATGAATTTCAACAAATGTCTTCTTGTTGTTTTTAATATTACACGAGGACAGGGAAAAACAACCCGTGTTGCTGAACTTGGGAGCAAAAAGGGGGGAGAGAGAGAAAAAAAGGATAAAAAACGATGAACACGAGAGAGACGAAGGGACGAAGAAGGAGTAGCGTCGCGACGACGCGGAGGCTGACGACGCACTGACTGGCCGACTCTCGCGCTGCACCGGAGAGAGCACCCGATCTCTCTCTCTCTTTTCCTCTTCGCTCGACACCGTACCGCACCGACACGCTCTTGTCCGTGCCAAAATTCGTACGCCCACGCGTTCCTTTCGTGGCCATCCTTTACACTATACCTTCATCCTTGTCCTTCCATCTTTCTTTCTTTATTCATTTCTCCTTCTCATCTATACACAAAGACATGTAGTCAAGTTCGAGAAGATCTTCGAGAAGCGCGTATCTGGCACACTTTCCTATCGACCTTTTCTATCTCCCCAAAATAAGATTCTATCAATGTTTTTCTCTAATTAAGATCATAAACAAACGGGATCTACGAACCCCTGTAATAAAAGGTTCTGTGATAACGATCCTTTCTTAGTCAATACAAAGCTAGTGTCACTGTCTTATTTTCGTTTTTATGTCTTATGTTTAGGACTAATTAATATAATCAATCTAGAATTGCAGCTATCTGTAGCTATATTTACTTTATTTTATTTTATTTTATTTATTTACTCATTTTGTATTACTATTCTAAACACTAGTAATACTCGTCTTTTCTTTTTATATACTTTATATTTTTTAATACTAATCTGTAGAGGCTTTGCCTAAAGATGTAATAAACTCCTATCTATCTATCTAATGCTCGAACTTTTAGATGTACAAACTGTTCTACTTTATTAATGACTCATCTTTTTTACTCAGGAGTCGAAAATGTACTACCTACGGTGCCGTTGAAGGGCGTAGTGTCGCTTAAAAATATAGTCTCATTATCTTCGAGGAGCACGCTTGGGAAGAAAATTCTCGCTGATCCTTTTTTTTTTCGTCTAGAGTACTGTCTACCTACGAAATATGAGGGAAGTGCATTTTAAGCAGAAACTATGATGAACGATAAGAATGTGCTATCGAGACAATGTGTACCATCACGAGAGGTATAACGAATCCCTACCGGGATGCATTCCCATCGTCGTGACGTAAACTGGGGACTTAAGTATTTGCACCTCGGAGAATGGAGTAGGTACCCTACTGGGTGCAATATTAATGTCAGAGATGCCAGCATACTGCCTGTCGTGAGAATACAGCTTCCGAATATAACGATAATGATAACGGAAGTGAATCTGATGGTCCATCGGGGAATCCCGCTAATTGAATTATACCTGAAGACCGATGAATACCCTTACTCTGTGATATCTACTTCTAATCAATGTCAGGAATTAACCCAATGGAAAAAAAGTTCTCACAGATTTAACTCGAAATACAAAAGACATTCGTTTAAGGATCGATCATACGCCCCACTCGTTATTCGACCGAAGTCGAACTTCTTCCCAACTCACGTGTCGTTAAGTCCCTGCCACCGATATAGCGATTGAATCCCGATTATCCGTACTAATTGGATCCCCAAAGCTGACCAGCTAATCGATTTTCCTCGGTCAATCGAATAATTATCTTCTCTGGTGCTCTTTCGCCGACTTTTGCTCCCGTTCTATCAGAGAGAAGTATTAAAGTTTACATTTCGACGACTGATTTTACGAGAGAAAGAAGGAGAGAGAGAAAAGGTATAGATGAACGTGGACGTTTTCCCGTGGCTGATCTCTCTCCGTCCATGGATTATAGCCGACTCCGATGAGATTAAGCAAAATCCAGGCAGAGTGTCTCTTCGTTTCCATTGCGCGGAGTAAACGAAAGCTGTCCACGGTTCTCTTCCAGAGAGGGAGTTAAACTTTCGACGAAATTACTGCTGCTTATTCGAATTACCTTTCAGAGACCAAATGGAGAAATACGAACTTCTTCTTTCCAAAACCCCAATAAAATCCTTACTTCTTAACTTGGATTCAAAGTTCCACACCGTTACTATCTTTATGCCTATCTAGCTATCTGTTGCTTCTACTTTGAATATTTCTTTCTAACGGGTCACCTAATGCGATATTCCGTATCGTCAGTGTTTAAAGACCCGTCACCTTTCTACATACAAACACATACATTCTATCGGGATTACCCTCGAAAAATCTTTGAGCTCTTGTAACGCAGTAACCCGGTTACTTCGCTGTTCCATTTCGATTTTTATCTTACTGTTCTACTCTTTCTCTCTATTCTACCCTTCTTCCTTCCCTTATACTGTTCCAGTCTACACATACACCCTCGTCTATCCGTTACTCCTTCTCTTTCCCTCTTTCTTTCGAGCCGAGGGTTCGACAACACCGAGAAAACTTGAGAGGCTTCTACGAAGCCTCTGCGGATTCTGCAAAACGACAGTCAGTTCGCGGCAGTTCGACGGTAACCGTGTTGTCTCACTTTTTCTCTGTGTTTCACTCTCTCCTTCCTCTCTTTTCCGTTTAGTCAGTCACGATCACGACGTTCGAGGAGAAACTCCGAGCGAAGGCGAACGTCCGACCGGAAAATGGCCGTGGTCCATGGCACGTACTACTCTTTTGTTCTACTATCACTCCTCTTTCTCGTTTATACCTCTTCCTTTTCTATGAGTGTACTTTGTGCTTCGTTTCTATGCAAATTTCAATGAACGTTTCCCTTCTGTTCGGTACAAATGAAGTGATTTATTTTTTATCATTTTCTTATCTCGATAATAAAATACAATCTCGTCATCCTTTTGATCTCTTCTTCTTTCGAATCAATTTTTGAGACTTCGAACGAACGATGAAAACAGAACACCAAAGTGAAAAAGGTATAAGGAGAAAAATTCCTTTTGATATTCGATGGGATAAGTAAAAAGAGGAAAGAAACTTCGAGGATCTGGCAAAGTCATTTTATCCATCGACGTTTGTGTTTGTCTCCGACGATTAGTTCGATCTGTTTGTACGAGTTTGAAGTTTCTTCTAAAGTCTATCTTCTCAAAAAGAACCGAGGAGTACCGATTAACAAAACGATGATCGCGTTTCCAGTAAAATTTAATGACTACAATCCTTCGATAACCATTAAAATATCCATTGAACCTGAAAAAAACATTCATCCAATTTTTAGGAATTCTTCTCGCCATTGTCGCAGTCTCGAACGTCTACACGTCCGAAGAAACAATTTCGGAAGTCGATTCTGATGACAATAATTGTACCACAGACAACGTGATTCTCCTAAACGTCTCGAGTGAAGCTCAACGAGAGCAACAATCCGATATCATGGCGGACGTTCTAGTAGAAAATACAAGAAACGGTTCGAACGCTTCACATTTGTGGACTCCGTCGATCGGGAAGGATTGGGAAGAACAAGCACCTAAACTTGACTTTCCTAAAACGATTTCTGAAAAGCATTTCAAGATGGCTACGTTGCATCTGGAGGAAGCACCATACGCTTTTGATTTTCTACGCAACGTTCTCTATCTCGTTCATCCTTACGACGTACCAATCGGTAATGTACGAAACGAGTGTTCACCATTAACAAATTTTTCTCAAAAAATAAAAAGAAGGGATGTATAAATATTTTTAATTCTCTGTTAAACTCTCCTGGTCACAAGTTTTGACCGATTTTGATGAACAAGGGCTTATTCGAAAGCTGAAAGATTTATTTTGAGACTGATCTTTTTAAAATTCTCGAAAAAGTTTTTTTTCATCACACTTTTTTTGCCAGGACATAAGTATTTTTTGAAAATTTATAAAAAATCTTTCAGTTATCGAATAAACCCTTGTTCGTCAAAATTGGTTAAAAATTGTGACCAGGAGAGTTATCGCGAAAACGTATTAGGTGGTAAACAACCTTAACGCAGGAAAAACACCAAAGGTGCGAGCATGAGATTGGAATGATAATAAAAAACTTTGGAGAAACAGCTTCATATTCCACGCTGTCTACTTTCCACCAGAAATCGCTCCTAGAGATATTCTAATTTCAAACATAAATCTTACTGCACGCACCACAGAAAGAGAGAAACATAGTTAGAAGAATGTTTTACCGTGCTTTTCCTCGATCGTCGCTTTAATTCTCTCCCAACGTGCCATTACGGAAAACGCGTATAGCGCATGCATACAGATTACTCGATAAATAAATTTCAACGCAATCGTATCCCACTATTGCGGCCCGTCTGCAATTATATATGCACGTGCGCGTTCTAGGTATGCTTTATAACGGTGAGATTATGAATATCGATCGCTCGAACACGAACTTTCTCCAGTTTTATATCGACGCGTAAAAAGAAACGAGGGAAATGGGTCCTTTAAATATTAAGAACGTAAAAGGGCAATACGAGTAGTTCGTGCATTTGAAGTTCTTCAAGTAGTATAATGGAATATTATCCTCTCATACGGAAGCAAATAAAACGATGACCAACGAAACTTTACATATAACTTTTCAACTATATAGACCGAAGTAGTTTACACTCGATAAATTTTATACAACTTTTTCTACTTGATGAAAAAAAAAAAAATTTATCCCACGAATTAATCCTTTACACGATATACTCCTTATGATAAAGATCTCATAGATTTATCGAGCTTAAAATAGTTCACGTCCTTCGCAGGTCTGCTGGTAGACGCGATAGAGAACCGTATTACCACTTCGAAATTAATATCCGAGGTAAGTAGACCACCCCCCCGGGTAAAATATGACTCGTCAAAGATATTGACGAGAACGTCGCTTAGCTCGCATATAGGAGAAAGAGAGAGAGAGACCTGGAAATTCATGTGTCCTCGTCATTTCAAGAACGAAACGTAATTTCGTCGATCGTCAAAGGCAACGTAGAAATACGAACAAGATCGGCACATTCCGAAGGTACTACGTCCAATGATAATATTAACGATGATTGCAGTCCATGCACGTCGAGGCGATATTCTTAGCCATAGTCGGTGTCTGCTGCATCATGGCCTGCATAGTACCTGGCACGGAACTCTGGCTCGCCTGTCGTCCAATCAGAGAGGATTACAAACCCTGCCGGCATCCGGAGGTCCTTGCGTTTCTCCTCGCAGCCTTTGTCTTCTTACTCGGGTACGTTGGAGGAACCATATTCATTTTAAAGATATCTTGCAGAAGAGCTCGTCGTCCCTTGGAAACGAATTCTCTTTCCATCTCTCCTACCTTTTCCCTCGGCCAAATCTGCAATCAATGACGAAGAACGAATTCGAATCGATTCCATCCGCTTGCATCTCTCTTATCCTTTATATTCCTTCCCTCTTATCTTTCCATCTATACAGGGTGTCTGCTTCCATGTAGTCAAGCGGAGGACTACATGTACACATCAATGACTTGAATCGAAATGTCTAATACCATTTTTCGAAATTCGACTTAATTAACGAATTATTAACTAACAAAGATCGGTCAATTACGGCGAGCAGCGACATGTAACGTTGTTCATTGTGGATTGCTCCTCCTACCACTTCATCTCTTGCCTAGCTGCGAGCTCGAGCGAACCGCCTTTCTTTGCTAATCGACGTAATTGGCCGATTTTTGTTAGTTCATAATTCGTTAACTAAGTCGAATTTCGACAAATGGTATTAGACATTTCGATTCAAGTCATTGATGTGTATATGTAGTCCTCCTCTTGACTACATGGAAGCGGACACCCTGTATATGCGTACCTAAGGCATGTGACGTTTCGAATTGAATATTTTTCATTCCATGGATTAATGAACCTTATTTATAAAAGATCATACTATCGGTAAAACGATTTTGGACTACTCGGATAACAAGTTGCGTTTATACGCCGGGCAAATTACCCGCTTCGATTTCGTGCCAACAGGATGAAAGTATAGCCGGGCGCGCGAAACTTTTCGGTTTAACCGAGTTTTCTCACCGAGCATTCAATTTTGTTCCCGCTGAAGGAGCAACGAGTACAAGAGAAACAGAGTGGGGGAGAGAGGCAGGTATAACGGAAGGAAGGAAGGAAGAGAGAAGCAATTTACGTGTAGCGTAGAGTCAAGCTAGTAGATAGGCTCTTAACGTTTCACCATCGAACGATACGACCTTCGATACAATTTCCACAGGTCGTGCATGGTCACCATGATGGTCTGCAACGAGGCCGCAAGAGTCGGGGTCGAAAAGCTTCCCATAGCCGTGGAAACGGCATTGCAAGATCTCGATGACTATCACCTTGGTACGACCATGCAACTACGGAAGTGCCTCACGAGAAGTCTCGATGTCGCGAGCGAGGCAATATTCGCGGACCTGGACAGTGAGTAAAGAAAAAAAAAAGAAAATCTTTCGTTTTCTCATCCGATCGAACCATCCCTTTTGTTTGTATCTTTCTTTTTCCACCTGCACGAAGGGTCACACGTTTTCCTTCTTTCTCCGTTTTAACCCGCAAGACACGAAACAACGTGAGATTCTCGAGGAAGCCATGCCTTTTTGTTGTTTTTCTCTTTCCACGTGCCGTTTTCCTTTTTCGCTTCTACCACTTCCCTACACTATTCCACCTTTTCCTGCACGTAACCGAAACGTTCTTTCTTTCTTCTAACGATTCTACCTCGTTTCCGATTCTTCGAGTTTCACTTTACCTACTTCCATTCGTCCTACCGAGCATCGTGAACTTCTCAAAGATCGTAAAATTTGCAGACGACAAGGCGAAAACTTATGTTTAACGTGCCATGCAACGTTCGACTAACGGATACGTTCCTTTAACAGTAAACCGACGTTAAAGGTATACTCATTTTCATTACATTTATCTATTTGACAAATATTTAAACAAAAACATACTTTTTACTATCATTAAGAAATATTATTGATAATAAATTTCTATGAAAGTAACTCCAGAAACGTATAAAAGGTCATTGGACCCATTGTGGTAGGTTTAGTATTAAAACGCTATCCCAATAAAAAAAATGATGGTATAACGATCGCTTCGTTCTCTCCCCTATCCTTTTTTTCATGCAAATGCAATTTTGAATCGCGCGCTACTTCACGCAGCCACGCTAACCATTTACCGTGAAAAACTCTATACCTAAACGTTCGTCACAATTTATGCATAAAAATCGTCAACTCTTAATGGAATATTTATTATTTAACTATTAGATTTTCAAATGTCGTCGCTCGAACGGGTTTAATGATACAACACGACAAACTCTACCGCTTGTTTCTCTCCAATTTTCATTTATTTTCCGAAAGTCCCATAGCTTCGATGAAATAGAATTTTAAATTTCGCTCGAACTCATTCCTTCCCAGTAGCTAACATTTCACGAGCGAGAAATCACGAGAGAGTTAACCTATGAGTACTTCTAACGGAATTTTTTAATGAAATCGCGTTAGATCGATTCCAAACGTCAGGTCGTAAACGGGAAAGCAATTAAAAAAATATATATAGGAAGCATGGAAAAGGGTGAAAAGATGGTAATCCGTTGCGAAGTGGAACACAGGTACGGAGATGTGTGTAAGGAGATTAACAGTAAGGATAACGCCACCCAACCACCATCTCCTAATCCGATGCTCGAATCCAAGTCGATATACACCACTTTGCTTGCATCGAAGGATTATCGGAGAACCGTAGGTACGAGCCCTATCGTCTAATGAAGGTCCATCGAGAGCAGAAACGCATAGACGTCTAATGAAAGCTATCGACAGTCTGTAATCGTCGTGTAATGGGCCCATCGACGGGTACGTTAACAACCTCGCGCAAATTGCGATCGTTAGCATAATGCAGCCGCCGACATTACCCACGGCGTTTGCCACAAAGCCCTTCGCGCAACGCTGTCATCGACTTCCGATTTTCCACAGCGTTAAGATAGACATATCGAGAATCTCGCTTACCCCTACACAGCACACGTTGTTGGTCCTAGTATCATCCCGCCTACGGCTACGATGAAGATTTCCAACGAACTTCCACCTCTTATATTCCTAACTCGTCCTTTCCGCACGAGTGAAATATCGAGTGAGAAATCTATCCGAAGGAAAAGCATTTCGCTGTTACAGACGATCGAGTTTTCTAGGTTTGCAAAGAGTCTGCTAATTTAACGTTGTGTCTATGACAGAAAAAGTATGTAACTTTAGTAAATTATCAATGAACGGGTGGGGTCTGGATTCTCTCAAAATATTGAACCATCAGCGAGAAAGTGGATCGAGGACCGAGAATCCCTATCAGATGGAGATAACGAGTAACGGTTATGGGGTACATAAATTATCAGGAACCACGGGATGGGAGTGATAAGATTTATGATTGCGGCCGATCTATGTTACATTGGTTATTCGGTTGCTCGTTAACCAAATTTGACCAAGAATTGTTTTTTAAATCCATCCATTTTTTTATTAATGAAGTTACTGGTAGTATAGCCTATGATAAGTCAGATCGACCAAAAAAGAATGTGATACTATGTTTTACAGATGTGGAGGAACTACTTGGCAAACCTGTACAAGGAGAACTCGCTGTTGAAACGGGCTTGGATGTGGCATTAGATGCACTCATGGATTTAGCAAATGGTAAATTCCCCCTAGAATTTCGTAGACGACTAAATTCTCGCTTCTTTTACCCATAGCTTAATCCACTCCCTCGTGGATGTACATTTTTTACCTAGCTTCATCTCTTAAAGCGTCTTTCTCTTCAAGGAAAGGCTTATTCCTGGAGAATAATTGGTCTTAGCCAGAGAGTGTTCTTTTCCTCTCTTTCTCTCTCCCCTTTTTTTCTTTCTTTGTCCTACGTATGCACGTACCGACATATTCGTTTTAACAAAGCCGAAAGACACTGCGGCACCAAAATGTTTGCATATTCATACTGCTAAAATATACACGTGTACTACGTACATACGGCTCACGGAACACGTATATTAATTTATGCGACGAGTACTCTCATATATGTAGAAACGACTACATCGTTTGCTTATTGCTTCACGCATCGAGAGAAACCATTTTGGTATCGTCGCATATTAATAATTCTATGCGTATCTTACCGAGAAATTAGTTGTACTTAGTCACTATCGTTCCTATACCATTAAGATCCTTCACAAAATAAAATAGATGCTGCGATCTAGCCATAAATCGATTAATACTAATCTTCAATTTTGGAACTATGCATATATACTATCTATATGCGATACCCGACTGCACGATTGTAGTGCACACCCAGCACTAATACGAACGTGTCGATGCTAATTCCTAACGAATGATTTATCTCTATAGCAAGGAACAGGAAACCCCTTAAATGTCGTAGCAACGCTAGTTCGGAACCCAAGCGTTGCTTTAATTCAAATCCTGACCACGCTCATACGAATACAAGAAGTTGCGGCACACGGATTGTACTCACTTTGGTGCGATTCACCTATTGTCGTCTACTTCCTACAGTTATCGGCAGAGAGAACATTAACATCGCAACAATTATAAACCACACACAGGACGATTCAAGAATTGTTTTAGAGAATATGCAGTCGTATAACTACTTCGCTATTTCGACCAGCCATCAAAAATTAACAGACTACCTAAAGTAGACAATCGTAAATTCTCTAATAAAATTCCATCAACCATGATAAATAAATTCTATCCTTTAATATTAATCATCCCTATTAAATCTCGAGTCCGAAATACTCGAAAAATGTTTGTCGAACCGAGATCTATCTCGGTTTCACGAGCACACCTTATAAGATGAAAATGCAAGCGACAAGCCGTGCAAGAGACACACGTTCTACCACAGCGTGGTTGGTTAAGGTGCTACGGCCATGTACGCTGGGTCTTGAAGAGAACTCCAGAGCGTTAAGTGACCTCCTCGACCTAGAGTGTCACTTAGTCACGGTACCGAGTTACTAACTGTGTACTAACTAAATTAGAACGCGCTACCATAACTACGCTTTCCCTTGGCCTGCCGCGTTTAAAGTCTCGCACGCCTGGGCACGCGCGCTTGGTTCACCTACGCGATTTTATACCTGCAATTCTAAAGTCCGTGTTCTCTCGACTACCCCTTCCCTTGCTGCTTTAACTACTGCTACTTAAACTACCAAAGATTTCGACGCGATACCACAACTTGGAATCACTTAAATTCGCAAGAAATTTTATCCCTCCGATATAGGTACCTAGTATACCTAGATTCTTGATATCCTAGGCAAATCCTTACTCTAATGTAGCACTAACGCATCTATTCAGGATAAACCTTCAAACATTACGATGGCAAATCGTAGAAATTCGGATTGGAGGTGGGACAAGTTTCCGCGAGAAATGGGCCAAGTCGCGCGTTAAAGTAAAACGAATCGTTCGATTATCCTCGAAATCGATGGTCGTTGGGGTGGTCTCGCAGTTCGATTAATTCGATGAATTCGACATTTCTCTTTCTCTATTTCTTTCTATTCAATATATCGCCAGCCGCACCAAGCGCATTATACCGCACGAACGGAGAAGAGTAGAGAAGAGAGAAAACGAAGCACAACGTGTGTGCCGATGGTCTTGGTCCGTTTTAACGGAGATCTGGTTCGATGTTTCAGCTAGTCAAGAACTCTCAAGCAGAGCGGAATCATTGCTGAAGGAGGGCGAACGAGCGCGCGACCTCGGGACGCAATTGAGCAGGGAGACCGAGGAGATACGGCGCGACTTAGAAAGTGCCGTTAGGGCATGCTCTGCTCAGGATCGTCCGCTCTGTGCCGTCATCGACCCTTCGGGCCTACGTCTGACGTTACGGTTGGAACAAGTAAATAAATTTCATTATCGAAAACAACTACCCCCTGCTTCTAACTACATTTCCTGTTGTGATGGATTCAAGACAAGACAAGAATCGACCATACTTGGCTTGATTCTTGATATTTTTATAATATCTATAAATATTTATTTACCATATCTTGATTTATTATTTTTGAACATTTTTATTGAAAAATATGTTTTTTAAATTCTACTGGTCATAGAAATTAAAGGAACAAGAAAATTCCTGAAATTTTTAGGTTATTTTCAAATTACTCTATATCAGCTACAAATCATGATGCATACATCAGGATTTTTGTCAAAAATCGATGCATCTCGAATTTGCCCGATCAAGTACTCGTTCGAAAGAGGACAGTCTCTAATTTACGAATATGGCAGTGTGGCTTCGATAGGATGACTGGTTGAAAAGTTACAGCAATTTTTCTCTTGAAAACGATCCATACTCCGACACTTAAAAAATTTATTTTTCAACACTCCGCAATGATATCGAAAAACGGACAACGGGACAGTATTCTGCATGCTTTCTTCTTTCTAAATCTTGATCCATACATCAGGATTTTTGTCAAAAATCGATGCGTCTCGAATTTGCCCGATCAAATACTTGTTCGAAAGAGGAAAGTCTCTTCTTTACGAATATGCAAGTCCCGTTTCGATAGGATGGCTGGTTCGAAAGATACAGCAGTTTTAAGCTTGAAAAAGACCCATACTCCGACACTTAAAAGATTAATTTCTCATCATTGCTTAACGATATCGAAAAACGGACAACGGAACATTATTCTGCATGCTTTTATCTTTAAAATGAGCCATTAAACATTGAAATCGGCGGTGGTGACCATTTTAGCAAAAATCATGATGCATAGGTCAGGATTTTTGTCAAAAATCGAAGTATCTCGAATTTGCCCGATCAAATACTCGTTCGAAAGGGGAAAGTCTCTTCTTTACGAATATGCAAGTCGCGGTTCGATAGGATGGCTGGTTGGAAAGATACAGCAGTTTAAAGCTTCAGAACGACCCATACTCCGACACTTAAAAAATTAATTTCTCATCGTTGCTCAAAGATATCGAAAAACGGACAACGGGACAGTATTCTGCATGCTTTTATCTTTAAAATGAGCCATTAAATATTGAAATCGGCGGTGGTGACGATTTTGGCAAAAATCATGATGCATACATCCGGAAAAATTGCCATGTATTGCTTAGAAGTTGAACTTTATGATGGTCACCAAAAAATTCGAAAATATAAGCTACAGAAATCTGTAGACACAAAAAACCTAAAATTGGGACAACTAGCCCCGGTCTCCCCTACATACGTATAATTGTAGTTTCAGTTATCAAGAATCTAGATAGATTTTTCTTGTCCTGCCTCGATTTTATCAAGAACAAGAAACTGGTAATCTCATCTTGAAAAATCAAGTCTTATCAAGATCTTGAAATTCTTGTCTTGCCATCCATTACTATCATTTCCCTTACCAAACAGAAATGTAGAAACACAAACTTTGGTACCAACCATTCGTTCTTCACGCGACACTCGATATACAGAACGAGGGCGACGTTCGCGAGAGAATCGAATTGAAAGTCGCGAAGGCTGAAAGGCAACGCCCGAAATGGATAAAGGCTTTATCCGCAGTTGGTAACGCGAAGTAGGTAGAGACAATAGGATAAACGCTTAACTACGTGGGACAGGCGGGAATAGAGCAGTCGGAACTTTTCAAGAATTGCTCCCGCTTCTCTTTTCTTTTCAGAGAAGACTATTGTCTACTATGTCGTTCCGTCGAGGAAAAAATAAACGCGAGCCTTCGCCATTACGAGCCTCCTCGTTTCTTTCTTCCCGTTGAGCGACGCCTCCGCCTTATTTTATACGAGGGACAGTAATGTAAGAAAATGATAACGCGCCTGAATCGAGTCCACGATGCTTATCGCGGAAATGAGATCTCCTATCAGAAATATTTGAGAAAAGGAAAAAAAAAAGTTAACTGCATCGTAGTCAAAGTACCTCTCCCTATCGAGTTGTTCTATGATTTCTTGGGAAATTACCTTATTGCTTCCCGTTTGACTCGTTCTATTTTATTCTCAAAATAGAATCTAAAAGCTCATGGAAAAGGGTGGGAGAGAGAGAGAGAAGTAGTGGATCTGTGATGGTCACCGCATCTCGTCCTTTAAGCTAGAAAAGACGAAAAGCGGATTGCGTCTTCGCAGAGATGCCCGACCTGTATAGTCTATCTCAACAGCGTGATTCGAAAATGAAGTCGAAAAGAACTAATGTGTATTGCTTTTACAACGAGAAAAGATCAACGACTCGCTCGTAGAAATCATAGAAAAGTGCTTTCATATATGTAGTATTTTTCTCTCGGAATTTCGTTTCCCAATATTTTATATACCTACGTACTTGTTCTGAATGTTTTCAGCTGCTGAGGGACGATCGTATTCTACGTTTACGATCTAGTATCAAAGATAATCTCACGGAGGCTGGACGTCAGGCACGTGGAGAATATCTTTTCGTGCCGCATTACATCGCCAGAAGTACCTTGGAAGCGCGAAATCGTAGGTAGAATGATAAAAAGCCGTTCTAATTGTTAAAAGACTTTGCTTTTTCGAACTTTCCATCAATGTCGCTTGTCTATCAGACCCTGACAAAAAAGAAATTCCCAATTCCGTTCTCTTTCGAATGCCGAAAACGATTACCCAAACTATCGGTTACAAACAACAACGACGACTGTGGTATGCAAGAGGGAGAAAAAAGACGGAGGTACGTGAAAGTATCGTATAGCGCATTTGCCACGATTAAACCGTAGCGAGTACCGGTAAATCTCGGCTTCCGACCCTTATTCCTCGTTCTTCGGCGCAACGCCTCGTGCATATTTCACAGTCCTTAAAATACGAAAAGCTAGGAGAAAGTCTTCTCTTTTTCCAAGAAAAGTAAGTTTCAATAGATTTTCTAACGGGGATATTACACTCGAGCCAAGCTCGGTTCTTCTCGATGAGCACGTTTTTCAATCCTCGAAAAGGAAGACTATTTTTCCGAAAAAAAGAAAGAAATTCAACCGGAAACAACTTCAAGCTTTATATATTTTTCGAGAGCAAGCATCAGCAGTTCTTCCCCGGAGCAATAATGAAAATAAAATTGCGACAAAGAGGAAGATTTAGTAAAAAAAAGATAGAGAACGAAAGAGGGAGAGATACGAAGAAAAGAGGATATCTACCCTTGATAGACAAACGAAACGTGGTAAATGCTCGGAGCAAACAGCGTCTCGTTTCTCGCGAAGATCGTATATGGTTGAACCCCCCGGGTGGTAACCGTTCAAACTTTGGCAATGGGGATAGGTGATTGATGCCATGGGAGGACAATGTTGACGGTTCGTCGTGTCTCACCGTGTCTTGGACCTATACACCGACTGACTCTTTCCTTGGCATCGTCTAATCTCGATTCGTCGTCCTTTTTCTTTCTCCCTTATACCTCCTACTTCTTTTTCTACTCTTCATCTTCTCCTCGAATCGAGGCCAATGGAGAGGTGAACACCCCTCTGCCTAATGCGAAATCCATATCGTGTTCTATTAACCCTACAGATGAAGATGGCCGACAGGAAAAAAAAAAAAAAGGGCTTGAGATGTCCGAGGTCGTCCATTATGCTCTCAGTTCTAAGGAACAACGCCAAAAGAGAATCCAGGAGACTTTCCCTTCAAGAGAACAATGACATCCGCGTAATTCGTCGTTTATTATTCACCTTCTGTGCTTGATCGTCTTAATAAATCTACCGAGTCTCGAGAAAATTACCTGGCTGCTTCTCCTTATTGAGCCTGTGAAATACGATCGGCGTAAAGAACGCACGATTGCTCGCGTTATTTTCACTACTTTAACACAATGGCATCTCACGTTTCTCGATTCCTACGTTCTCTTTTCAAGAAAGACGAATGCATCGCAGGAATAACGACCCTGGGTCGTGATCCTTGTGGTATTCCTAATTAAAGAATAGCTAACACGTTGAAAAATAAGGAATAATTCTCTTTTTATTAATTTCCTACGACTAGCCAGAGACTAATTGCGAGGTATTAAATAATAAAGAGAGGAATATTATGGATTTTAAGAGATTTCTATTTTGACCGTAGAAATGCGTCGTGAGATCAGCAGCGCGCGTGCCAGGATTTTCCAAGAGACACGGAACATGGAAGCGAGTAGCTCGGAACTTTCGAAACAGCTCAAATCTGCAAGGAGTGTCGCGGATTATACGATACCCTACGTCATCGCATTCGAGCAGACCAGGTGGCTCGTTGCTCTCGGTACGTAGACTCTCGGTCTCCGCAAAATTTCCCCACGAATTTTTATTCCCGAAACGATATCGTGGCTCAGCCGCATAAAATACTACCTTTCTGCGTTTTCCTTGCGAAGGCGATTTACCATTTTTCCGCACGAAATACATATATCACCTACTACGTTACGAAGTTGAAGCACTCCAATGGAAGTATCGAAAATGGAATTAAAGGTTTAAATTCTATATTTCTTTTTTTTTTCTTTTCTGAAAAACTCACATTTGCATTTTATATGAGTCTTGATCTTATTTTTCTTTCGTTTGCTCGAACGTTGTCAACATTTTAATAAAATCCTAAATCCTTAAGAAACTTATGTCCAAGGAACGACAAATTGGAGTAACAGTTATGACAAATAAACCAATTTCAAAGTTTTTCCATCGAATCAAACGAAGGAACTAAATCGTTCATTTCTTCGAAATAACTTTTGTCACCTCGAAGTACCCTTCAAAATATACGCTACACACTGATTTATCTCACATTTAAGCGGCCACGTGAACGCTGGCAACTGTTAAAGTTCCCGACGTACTTGTGACTCCGACAGGATTCAATTTCATTTCGGCCCACTCTCTTCTATTTTCCCGATCTTCCAACTTCTCCATCTACACTGCAGAACTATCGAGCGCGACAAGAAGAAAACGTGGAAAGAAGGACCTCCTATTTTTACAGGAATCTACGATACTAGTAAAAATCCCGATTAAAAAGTAGTAGAACGAGCTTTTCCAGCAGAAAATTCAAATATTCTATCTCATGAAAGATACAAGTGAAATATTGTTCTACGTCAATAGAAAAGAGAGCTTGTCATATGGAAAAGATATCTTCTCTCGACGCAATGTCAGACGTTTTGTGATAAAACGTTATACGTGGGAGGCGAATGTCCGACGTCGAGCACAATGATGAAAATAATAACTGTCCTTCGATTTTGTTGGGCAGGCACTTTTCTCTGCATTTTACCCGTCTGGCTATTACTACTCGGAGCTTTGCGTTGTCGTTGCGGATCGTCCGAGGATAACATAAGGCCGACTCTTTTGTGGTAAGTATAACAATAAAATTTACATAGAAAAGACGTCAACTCGATGCTTTTATCTGCAATAAGCTGATAACTTTAATAGATAAAAAATGAATTAAGCTAAAGAAAAAAACAGCTTTACTAAAAGAATAGACACTCGAACTCCATTAGAAGAAGGATCACCGAAAGAGATTTCTATCGAATTTCAGTGCTGTGTTTACGAGCTGCTTTATTTCGATCGCCTTATGGGCGGTATTCGTAGCAGGTTTGGCGCTATCTGGTCACACCGAAATGATGCTATGTCGTCCACTACACGATCCTGAATATCGTACGTTAGAGGCTGTCTTGGAAACCCGAGCTTTTATGGGAAGAAGATTGAGTCTGTCTTTGAAGGATATGTTCGAGTGAGTCCCATCATCTGATCAATGAACTCAATCATAATCTACATTATACAAAAAATTTGATATCGATCCAATATTGCAATATTCAATCATCTAATAGAAAGTGTGAAAAAAACGAAGCTGCATATCCTGCATTTCGATTGGATCGTACAATGCAATTAGGACATCTCACGGAACACTGGATGTGGGCAGGTCTATCAAGAGCAAAATCAAAATTAAAGGTCGACTTAAAGGGTCTTAAGATCTTAACACCTACCTTGCAGCAACGACTTCAGAATTTATTATACGCCTGCGGACCAAATCTCACGGAACATAGAATTATGGTATGATTCATTTTAAAACGTTTTACTCGGATTACCCTGATTCATTGATACAGTAAACTTATACAACAGATACAAGGGCCGATTCTAAGCAAGGATCCAAACGCTTTATCCGATCAATTGGACAGCATTGCTCGTCAGCTGAGTGACAGAAGCGTTGCCAGAGATTTAAAAATGATCAGTTCCAGTATGAGAGACCTCACTTCGCGAAGAGTGAAGCCTTTGATGAAGTTACAAGACAATCTGGTCTATCAAATAGCTGTACTAGAGTTACAACTGTTCCCACTTCAGCGACAGGTCAACCAGTCCATCTCGCATTTGAAAACTATTCAGTACTATATCGATAATCAAGGAGATAAAATTGCCCAATTGGTAATGCCTTACTTTACCTTTAACCATTCCATCCGATACATCATTTCCTATTTTTACAGAAAGGAAAAACGTTCACGAATCGATTAACCAATTATTTAGATCAATGGAGAACTTACGTAATATCAGAGATGGATACAGGTGTTTCCAAGTGTCGACCATTGTGGGAAATATTAGAAGGAATGAGGCTTCTCTTGTGCAATCATATTTTAGGTCCTCTGGTGCGTAACGATACTTACCGTGATTAATAATTTCATAATGTCCTTTTGACTACCTAGCAATTAACTTTTTCAGGATGGATTCTGGTTTGCTACATTAATAAGCGCACTTATTATGATCGTCAGTACACCAACGGCTCACATTTTATCATTGGTATACCGAAGATCACCGTTTTTGAAGAAGGATACGACTCTCTTACCGACAAGATCGTTAGTTTTCCCTCGTATTATACCGTCACTCAAAAGTTACCTATATGTACAGTTAACCCAACGGCTTTTTACGGTGCCGTGAAAACGTCGATTGTGTTATCCCCGCCTCCTTCCTTCCATTCAATCTCCCTACCCTGACACACATACTACGGGTGAACAAGTGCCAGATAGTGTTGAATGTCGAACTGCGAGGTACTTGATCGATCTCAAGCACGCAAAACCGCTGAGCAAATTAAACAAAATCGAGTAGTTCGACCTTGTCGAGTAAGCTTCTGTAGTATCTGCTATTGGAAAATTTCAAAGTGTGCGACAAAGGAATCGTCCGAGGTGTCGAGCACAGATTTTTGTGAAAATCTCGCAGACTCATAAAAATATAGCAATATTTTCTTCCCACCTATGGACGATTCTCTAGTTAAATAAAAAGTCAATCGTTTTTTTTCTATTTTTTGTCCAGAGAAAGTCCCGAAACCGTAGTAATGGACCGCGAGACCTGGCAAACTCCACAGTAAGTATAACCACGATCGAAGTCTTCTATGGAACATTAATTGGAATTATACTTTTAGGGAGTCACAAGACGGATGGTGATAAACAAGGAAGAGAATTCATCCTTCAACGAAGAGAATACGACTACTTCGACTTTGATTGTACTTTTTACATTAATCAATATTTATTTATATGCTCAAGGACCGAACAAATGAAATAATAGTAGGGTCATAAAAAAAGAGATTACTGTGGTACAAATTCTAATTTTTTGTAATGTTAATTTCATCATTTATACGATAAAAAATAATATAATAGCGATTTCCCGGAAATTGGGATGATTACAGCACTTTTTCCTCCTTCTAATTCACTTTTCATTTTCCACCACAAGCGAACTCACATTTTCTACAGAATGCAATCAGGGCTTAGGCCATTGATACGACCGAAGCTACGCCTGATTCTCCTATCGAATTATTGGCAATGCAATGGTATGTCCCGACGTATTCCCTTGTTAATCGTGGCACTTGTAGCCACGAAGTCGTCGTCAAAGCTTTCGAATCCTGATCACTCCGCACGCTGATTTCGTGTTCCTCACCTTTAAATCCATTTCAAAAAAATAAAAGAATAACAAAAAACCGAGAAAATCCTCAATTCAGTTGCATCCAACAAAATTTCGTTTAACGCTTACCCCGCAATTTAATCACTTTCTTCCCATCGGCAGAATGAAACTCCCAATAAATATCAGGTACTGGAAAAGCTTTAGTCTCGCAAATGAGGAGAACACGTTGACCGAAAGTCGTGACAACTTTTTCGGTGTAGGAAACGATCCATGGCCGAGTTAGACAAGGACCAAGATGCAGCAATTTCAAAGACAAAGGATTCCTAAACCTCATCGCTTCCTCGTGCAGTGCACATGGCGTTTCGTAAGTCATTTCATTGCTACCGCACGCCAGTGTCTGTTCCATACAGGTACAAATCGCTTCCGGCTCGTCCTAACCGATAAAAAAAATAATGAATTACACGTAATATTTAAAAAAACGTGTTGATAAAAAATCGATACCTATCGATCGATAAAAAAAATCAGAATCTATTAGAAAAATTTAACAAAACTGCGTCTCTTTATTATATCCAATCTTTCTTGATTATTTGATTGCGCAAGATCTCTTATATATCGTATTATATCTGATCTGCTTGATTATTTGATTGCACGAGAGACTACGTTCGTCGCCCACGAAACCCAACAAGACAAGATTACTTACACTCGCAAGAACAGATCTGATAAGCTCACCAAATTAACGTTAACGTAGGCGGTCTATCCGTATTAATATCGTACGCATATTTTGCAACCACCGTATAGCCATTTTCCGGTTTAACAACTTCAAAGCAAATGTCATTTCGTACGGTTGTAAGAACAATTAAAAGGTCAATAATTACGACGAAAGAAGTAATGCAAATGAAGGGTATACCTTTTCTTGAAGATCCGAACGTAATTGGCAGAAATAATTCCTCGCGCAAAAGCCATCTTTACGACTCTTTGGAGAAAGTTCCGGGATGCTCGAGTTCCAACAAGGTTCTCCACCAAGACGAGCGCATATACCCTGCTTACAGCATCCGCAAGGATCCGACACAGTGCCCAGAAGACACTTGGACGAATTTTCCGGGCACCTGCGTCCGCACCAACTCTCAATAGAATAAACCGTCTTCTTACGATAAATTAATTCGAGCTAATTCTTTAACCGTATCTTTCAATTCTACGAAGTCTTCTAACTTTGTTGTGAGAAATATTTGACATATAAGATTAACGAATAAATAGCATTTATAAAATTTAGTATAATATCAGTTCGGGTAATACTTCAACACTGATACCATCGTAAAATAATGCACTTTCATTATACTCTACAATATTATCTAGCACGTATACGCAAGACTCTAATCTCTCCCAAATTTAAATTTAATGAACCATTGTTCTACTCTGAGCAAACATGTTCGTTTTAATAACTTACCGATATTCCGAAGTATTACAAATTGAAATATTGTTCTAATAGAGAAAAAAACAATTTTAGCGGAAGTATACCTGTCCTCTTCACACTCAACGCAATCCGACAGTTTTGTATTCTCCGACTCGTCAGGTTTCGAATCTTTCACCATTTCTCCAAAAAGTAATTGACTGAGGTCAAAAGTAACCGAAGAACTAGCTCCTTGATGCGGAGGTATCATCGCAAAGAACAAGAACAATAACCACGGAAAGAAGGACAAAGACCTCGATGGAACAGCTCCGTTACGTGTCATTTCGACGACTGATGCACGATAAGGATCGCGTGTCATCTCGTTAAGATGAAAGTAGAGGGAGGCTGGTAGTTCACCTCGCGGATGATACAATTAAGTTATAGAAATATATCACGGTAATAATATTAAGATTATAAGTGCATTCGAGCGTCCTGTTACTAGTTTTTTGTCGTGTAATCAAATCTAGGACGATAGCAACATTAGCCATCAATAAATAAAATTTCTATGTGATGAAGACAGTATTCTCTACACTTCCAAGGATGTATTATACATTGATCATACTCAATTTTTAATCATAATTATGCATTATCCCTACAACATGATAAGTGTTCGATTTACCTTCGAAATGTTCCCGTCATCTATATTGCAAGCTGTACACAATACCATGACACATTTTCTCAATTCTTTTCCACGACATTTCTGAAGGGTATAACATGCAAAGTAAACGATTTTTATCGAATCGAAATAGACCACGTGTCACTAGAGAATACGAATAATTTAAAAGAATAGCATGTATACGTCAATCCCTTTTGACTACGGATAAAGTAGATACATTTCATTGTTCCATTCTATCAAACCCTCTTGAATTTATAAAAACTGTACATATCTTGTATCAAGATACTATTTAAAACTACGTACTTCAAAAACTGCACTCTTATTATACAGTTACAAAAGTAGTTTTTAATTATCGACCAGAATACCTCCAGCACAATTTTTTCGGCATAAAATATCGATGATAAAGCGTTAATCCGGAGGAGCAGGTAACGGCAAGAAGGATAAGTAGTACGAAACACAGGAGGGTGATAGGTCCAGTTGTAAGAGCAGAATGACCAATGGCTCCGATGTAAGAAAAGATGTTGCTCCTCTTCCGATCGCATCGACACGTCTGCGTACACGTGCTCCACGTTACCGTCGTCGTGCTATCGCCACCTACTGGACGCACCACATCACGTGTCACATTGGCCCTTTGATAAAAAACAAAAGATAAAAGTAAAGGACTATCTCGAAGAAGCACGTGCAAGGACGAACATCCACGCCAAATGCGATGCGAAAGATTCGATAACACTTTCTCTATCTCACGATCACCGATTATCATCACTCGAGATAACGTTTAAAGAGTCCCATTGCTCGTCTCTCTCAGCCAAAAACCCATTGGAATCTCTAAGTGCGCAACAATAACCACACGTTTTATCACAGCCATTGTTGTCAGGACCGCAACGACATCGCGATTCCTCTTTAAAACTCTCTGTACCAAAAGAACAGCAGTAATCGCAAGCAACGTCACATCCAATCTCGTTTCGACCGCAACGACACTGCGAATGATCCTGAACGCGTTGAGAGCTCGAAGAAACGCTATCGAAACGATGACGAGCGTAATCATCGGACCCTAAATCGCTAGCATAATCACGTGCGATATCGTGTCTCACTGGATCGGATTCGTTGCGACGTTGATAGGCAGAGCTACTAATCGAACTCGACGTAGAAGTATGATTGAAAGCACAATCTGATCGAATTTTGTCAGAACTGTCGATACGTCGACGACAATCAAGCGTATCCGCCTTACACCCACCCTCGCGTTCTGTCTCGCCAACTACCGTCTCGCGATCCCTCGGTAAGCAAACATCATCGATCGAAGTTTCTGCGAAAGGAATTCGCAGTGTGCGTTCAGGATCTTTCGTAGACTCGTTCGAGACCCTTTCTTCGCGTGCATCATCGCCACCTGCTCGTCTACGACGAATAGTCGGAGACTGACCTGTTCTTCTTTCGCAGGTTATCGCGGACGACGGTCTGTCTTTCGAAGCACGTGTACACGCGTTCAAAGTATCATCGCGGCACGAGCTTCTCTCGTTGCAAAATTGTTGAAACGCTTTACAGGATGGTGACGTTGATCGTTTAATCCTGAACTGAGGAGGAGGATTAAAATTGGGAGATCTAGGACGGCAGGGGGAACACTGAGAGCATGGTGACGTCGAACGACAAGGATTCGCTATTGGAAAAGCTGGTTGGCAAGTGCTGGAAGTGCAGGGATCACAGGGTCCTGGTAAACAGGGTTGACACTGAACGCAGTGACACTTTGGACCGGGTGGTAATCGTGGAAGTGGACAGCATAATCTTGCATTGGGACACTTCTGCATGCTTTTAGGGAATCTTCGTTCGCTAGGTGGACAGGCACATTCCGGAGACGAGGGACAGTCGCATGTACAATCTCGCTCGGCTCGAGCATCAACTTGAATCGGTGGTGGACAGTTACATTTCCGTGGCATTGGTTGACACATGCAAGAACCGTTTATGCACTGGCAGCAATCTCGCTTTTTTAAAATAGACTTTGGAGAGGTTGCACATGGCTGACAATTAGTCGATGCTCTACATGGTGCTGAGGGACGAGATACCGATGACAGATTCCAGGAGGATGAGGAAGAACGATCCGTACTTGGTGATCGGCAACGTGTTATTCGACAAGATCGACCACATCCTATCGACGGACAGCCACCTCCGGCTTCTCTTTGAACATTATGCCAATCCCTCGAAGGTGTCGATTCAGCTGGACTTAATTCTTGCTTATCGCTTGCACCACCGGCTAAACGATGATTCTCGCGATAATCCTGACAAGATGAAGAAGAAAGAGATTTCATGATTTCCAACTTGTTTCGATACTATCTACATGCGATACGTGCGAGTTTGCACTTCGAAGCAACGATGGATAAGTTCTTCCAAGAATAATCCTGTTTTACCTTGTTCCCTGCATTACCATACATTCTCTACGGTTAGATTACTACTTTCGTTTAGTATAGTTCTCTACGTACTCACGTCGTTGCTACGAAGTGAGTTAACCCTAACTCGCTTCAATGAAAAGTACGTAGTCTGTTTCACGTGTGTCTACCTCGGTGTACCTGACAGTCTGACGAAGCTCCGACGTAGCCGCAAGTGCGAATCGTTGTCGGTAAGCACGGTTGACAGAGGACGGCGGTTCTACTGCGGACCGAATGGAATGGAGTTTAATAAAATGAGAAATAAAATGAAAGTCCTATGCAATCCTTATTTCATTTTCTATTATTCAGAAGTTTTTAATACGTATATCAATTTTTGATGCGTCGACATTCCTGTATCGAAACTTCTTTATGTTTGAAAATTCATTTCGAAATAAATTGCCCCGTCACTTTCATGCTCGATTGCCTACCATGGCTGGCAGTTGCAGCATTTGCAGTTCTGCTGACGAGCATGATCACTCCACTGGCGTCGAAGCTCGGAGAAGTTGCTTAGCCACTCGCAATTCGGCTTAGGTGGCACGTTGCTGTTCCAAATCTCTTCCTCTACGCATTGACAGGGTCCAGGACACGCACCGGTAGCTGCGGTACCACTGGGACGAAATCCACCGCAATCATTGCGATCTAAACAAGCCACGTTGCTTTGACACTGACAAGAAAAAATTCGAGGTGTGGAAGAAGAACAGCCGTTTGATTCAGTCTTGCAATTGGTTCCTATTATTTAAACAAAGTGTAATATAAAAATCTTTTATCGTGCTATTTCTAATAATTACCACAACAGCCAGTTCCAGGAGTACGTTGGATACCATTCACTTTTTCGGAATAGGACATAACGTTGAAGGTTCAATTACTAATTGGACATGGGTTATGATGTAGTGCCATTTGAAATTTGTTCCGTATGATAGATGGTTCAAAATAAAAATATGATAGTTAATTTACATTTTCGAGATATACATCATCATTTTGTGGTGGAGATCTATGAATATTCGATGAAAAATCTCGAAGAGAAACGGCAATGCGGGAGATGGCTCTCGCCGTCATCCACATTGTTTTTTTCTTGACGTGAGGTTACTACGGAAACAAAAGTATACAGCAATTTTGCTAAAGACATACATATATCATAGTCCGTACTAATCTATTTTATATTTTTTAGCCTTCACAGATTACGAAAATCGTCTAAATTCAATACAGAAAAGATTAGACATTGTTTTCTATTCCAAGCTGGTCTACATAATACGTAAAGTTAAGTCTCTTATAAAAAAGTTAGAGCATGGCTCAATACAGATGCTAAAAATACGATAATAAATAAACGGTGAGCAGTGCTGTTTCGGCTTCCAGTTCCGATAAATTCGTCTTCGTGCGAAGACGTAAACAAAACAAGGTCGAACGTTTCACTTCGATCGAGCGCGTTGGGCCTTGCGTGAAGGTCGTTGAGCGGTAGAAGCTTACTCCGTCTAAAATAAATATTCTAATACTTTTTAAACACGACCACAGGGAATTTCTTACGCTCTGCAGCTTACCAGGAGGATTTTAGTCTATATAAAAATTCGAAATAATCTTCGGCTTGCATAAGTCACGTGTTGCGGGACTCTAGCGGACAACAGAACTATGAAACATGTCTCTGCATTATCGACAATGGGCAGGGCCCCTTTCGACCCAGTTTTTTGTTACGTTCCTGCATGTTATATAGCTGATACTCTTTCGCCCTTAACGACCAAAATTACTACCAGGTAGCGCTTTGATCATCGCGAAGTTTGGTCCTGCCTCGGTTTTTGCTCGTCAGTAGTTTTATTTGCTATAGCTTTTGAATTTTAATGTTATAACTAATTCTGCTTTCTTTTTGTTTCAGACGAACATCGAGAGTCGTCGACAACTCGTGACATTTTCGTGTTTTCGCCTTCGTTGGCTGTTTTATATACTTTCAAATTTGTTATTTGAATTTTAAACGCATAGGCTATTTTATTAGTAGCACTATTAGCTTCCTGATAAATATGATTAGACATACTTTTAAGAATGTACCGAAGATTTATCCAAATTTGTTAGAACTTCTGCCTAAACACATCAGAAAATCAATTACACATATATACAACACCAAGAAAAAAGAGGAAACGATTTTATATCACATTTTTAAATAATTTACATTAATTTTTCTTTATCATAAAATGAAAAAAAGCATGAAAATTTAATCGGATCCATCTTACAGCTTGATCATTTACCTTTTGATTAAACTATCGATCGATAAAATCGATTAAGATTTGTGGTCGAGAGAATTTTTTCGCGCACATTCATGCGGTACGAAACTCGTGTCCATAAAACCATCTCTCAACGTCTAACAAAAATAGATAATAGCACATAATAATAAAGAGAAGAAGAAACACCTTCCATTATTTTAATCAAAGAATTATCCTATCTAAAAATTGAATAAACACTCGAGCGAAATGTCAAAAGTAAAGTCGAAAGAAAATTACAGTCGACATCGGAGGCGCGAAGCTTCAGTACGCGTGCGCAGTGAGAGAGCACTCTCCGGGTACTCGTCGAAGTAATGTATATAGCAGAAAGATGAGAGAGAAGGGAGAAATAAGAGAAAAAAAGATAGAAGATGAGAGGGACGTATGTGTGTACGTGTGTCGGCGCATTTCGATGCGTGCGCGTTGTGCGCTTGTGATGTTTCCTGCGCATGGTGAGAATGCATGTGGAGGGGAAAAAGCGGTGCGTCGTGTCGAGAACGTGATTATACATACAATCACATGTGACAGTGTGCAAGATTGCAAATCAATCGTGTTTCGTGCGCGTGCATATGATCGAACGTAAGTAATTTCGATTTATCCTCGGATAATTGTGTTAGTCGATTCGCCGTGTGTTAAACAGGCCGTTACGTGAACACGTGTTATTTATACCAAGGATTCCAGGCTAAATATGTAGGCGCGCAGCGAGCGGCAGGTCGTGCTGGCAGGCGGCGCTCCTCGTGCTCTGTGGCACATGCCGCGCTCTCGCCGATTCGCGATATATTTTTCTTTAGAATAAAAATAACATTGCTTTACCGAGCAAAAGAATCGTCCGCCATTTCTTCCTTAACAAAGAGGATTTCTATTATCCTTGCTTGTCCTTCTTACGTTTAAAAAAATAGGACGACCGAATAAGCACTTCGGCTTCGGTTTGCGGAGGCGTGGCGTCTTGCAGATTGAACACGAACGCATGGACTCGTATGTGTGTATGTGTTGGAATGCGTGCGTGATTTGGTGGATATTCTTTTTCCTCTCTTTCTTTCTCTTTCCCTCTCTCTCTGCTCTCTACACGCGCACACCTACACAAGCGCTTCGGTTGTTCCCTCCATCAAGAGAGCGGCGAGAAAGCGAATCTTCGAGCCACGCGTCCACCTTTGACTCACGGATGTTTGCCCGCGTATTCGCCGATTCTACGATTCTACCACAAATGTTTAGTGTTTCCTCATCTATTTGGTGCAACGTCAAACGTCAACAGTAAGAGTTCTTTTTTTCGTGAGATCTCTATCAAAAGTGTATCTCGTTAAAACGTCTACGGAGGTGGTCAATTATATGAGGATTTTGCCGGAAGGGTAACGGTACCGCGTGTTTCTTCGACTTGTTCGGCGTTTATTCTGATCTTATTAATTCTAGTTCATATATTCGACGAGGTTGTTTGTTAATTTATTTTACAGGCGGTTATTTGTAGCCTAGAATCTTTTTGATGTTCACTGTTATTTTTTAAGTGGTCGTGCGCGCATTTTACGTGTGGCGGGTTGCGTCCGAATCGTAACATAACCTCAATGTAAGCGCGTGGTCGGAAGTGATAACCCACACGGCCTTCCCCTATGCTTTGTCAAGTATCCTATACATCGTCAATATCTCGTGCTTGTTCTTTCAGATTGTGATTACGTGATAGTGCCAAACATATTTGGAAAAGTGTCATGGAAACGGGATTTTTAAATTTCCACGATGAGGAACATTTCTCAGATTTTTCCTTACCTATGGACGAGGTGAGCTCCGTTCTAATTTCTCATTTATTTTACTTTAATTGATACAACACATTTTTTTTAATTTTGAAGAAATCGTACGGTGTTTTTATCTTATACTTTCCTGATTTATACAATATATGCAGAGAGTCGATTCTATTTTGGTATAACGTACATATGTTAACGGATTCCATGTACTTCAAGTTATTATCTGTTATATTTGTCTCTATACCGTAATGTAATTATCGTATTTCAGCATAATTTAATGGAAAAACCTCAAGACTTGTTGATGCATATAGTAGAAAATGATTTTGAATATATGGAAACACATCTTGATGTTGCCAATTCTGATAGTATTTGGGGAAATGAAGAAGAGTAAGTTATTATGAAAACAATGACAATTGTCGGCATGTGTATTAGAAAACAAGAGAAAAGTCTTCATAATGTTTTTATAGGGATGACGGCACCATGGCTGATTTGCCAGTATCAGACGTTAGTTCTGTTGTTCACAAAATGGATAACATTAAAGAAGATTTTGCAAAAGTTCTCACAGATTGGCAAGAACATATTGGGTATTTACAGGCAAGTGTTTTTGTCAATAATTTGTTACATATATTTAGAATCAAAGGATGAACCAATATATTTATAAGATACCATTTACTGTGTATATAAGGTTATTAGAATAAGATCTTTTTAGGCATCCGATATGGAAGAGTACATGGATATTATAGGATTAAGTATGACCGCAGACAAAAAAAATTTTTATCCTGAAAATTCAACTTCATATACCATAGGAAATGAGATAATAGAAGAAAAGCAGAATATTCAAGCCATTGAACATATATCTAATATTAAACAGGAAGTCTTAGATGAAGGTTTGTTTACGTTTACTTTTTTAGTTTGCCAATGCATTTTTATTAAGAATTTCGAAACTATAAATAGCATTATATCATACAGTTGATACCAAGACAGAAATTACTGATTATGTGTCAGATTGTCTAAAGGATAAAATTGACAAAAACCCTAATATGCAATCAGATTTAAAACTACATAATAAAAAGTCTGTGACAAACAACAATGATGCTATTCCGACTCAAATTAACATGACTAGAAAAATACAAAAAAATGCTGAAAATATTCATACCAAGCAGAAAAAAAGAAAAAAGAATTCAAAAGAACAAATTCCAGTGCAAATTAAACAAGAACCAGAAAATGAAGATTGCGTCGACGTTGAAACTATATCCGGTGAAGTGCCAGGTATAATGATCTATACTAATAATAATTAGTAGATGTTGAATGCAATGTTCATGAAAATGTATGTAATTTGTGATTTGTAGTGTTAGAAGCTGGAGATGTAAAAAGTTTACTAGAACAATTTGAAGCATCTGAGAATTCTGCTATGAAGACATTGTGTCGTGATAAAGTTTCTACGGAATCTAATCAAAGTGTGTATATACAATCTAGTAAAATACAACCGTCCACAAAGCAAACTCTATCTATTCTCCCAGAGAAGACAACTGCACGATCTTCAGATTTACATAAAAATATCCGCGATTCACTGCCTAAAGAAGTGATTGATAGGATAAAGGTGATTACAACGAGCAATACTTCCATTCTGTCCTACATAAGGTCAGGCTGATAATATTTCATTGTGATTATATTGTACATTAGGCGTCAGGGCGTAAGAGAGTAATTTCAGTAATTCCTGCAATACCAAGTACTCAAGGGGGAATTCGTAGCAATGGCACACGAATGCAAGATGCTGCAGCTACACTTTCGCGAAATAAGCTTTTGAAGATAGTAAGTTAAACGTGAAGATACACTTATAAACCAAATCTTACAAGACATTCAGGTTATTCTGAAAATTCGACCTGTTAACAGCAGATCGACCTTATAATTCCAAACTCGAATTCGTAAATATTTTTAGTTGGAAGATTTCATTGATTTAGGGTAATATATTTACATATCTGTAGTAGATGAGGTCCTTTTAAATGTTGACCATACATAATAAGAAATGTCTGCACGATATTACAGAGGAATTATGTACAGATGTTTCTTGAAATGTATATTTACAAATATGTAAATTGTTATTTTAATAATTAAATTCCATAACTATAAATATTTACAAATTCATTGCAATTTAAAAAAAATATAATTCTTCTGTTGATGAGTATGAATTTTGGGATACCTAGTAAGGATATTCACTAATTAGAAGCATATTATGTTAGGTGACAAATAATACTAATACCAGAACAGTTGATGGTGGATTAGTCCAGTTGGATCATGATTACTGTAGCAACTCCAGCTCCGCTGTTAGCAGTTCAGACAGTAATAGTGAATATGAAAGACAATGTAGTGATAGTGAAAAAAATCCAAGCAGGGACAATAAATCTCGGCAATTTGACTACCATGCTACAGTTAAAAAGCGGACAACAGTTACCCAATCTAAAAATCCTACAAAAAGTGCAGAATATCGTGTTGATAGGAACTTTAAAAAGGACAGTGGTTTAGAATCAGGAGAAGTAAGTGACAATAGTGAAGAACCTTCATTATGCAATAGTAATCTTGTGAATGAAGCAAAAAAGCAGATAAATAATCAGGCAAAAGCTTATTCCAAAGACACTCAATCACAGGAACAGGATTCAAAACATTCTTCAAACAGTTTATTGTCAGAAAATATAACAAAGGTTCAAAGTGCACCCTCAAATAAGCCAACACCTGTGTATGAGATGAAAATACGTTCAGCTTTAGCAACGAGTATTCTACAATTAAGAAAGGATGCATTAAGTAACATAAAATCAATACAACCTGGAAAACAAATGGTTTCTGTATTAAAGAAACCACCCAATACAGTACAACCAGTTCTTACCACTAACCCTAATGAAAGTATAGTAACTACTACTAACAGCTCAAACGATGAGGTACAAAATATCATAATTCAGAATACTCAGGAAGAACCTCCAAAGGAAGAAACAAAAAAGCCACCTCGTAGAAAATTAAATTTAGCTGAGTACAGAAGCAGAAGAGAACAAAATCGGAGTGACAGTAGTAGAACAAATTCACCTATACAGCCAATGACATTAGTATATGTACATCATGCTTCCACCACGACAGAACCTATCAAAGATAATCCAGAAAATCTTGCTTGGTGCGAAAGAGAAATCATTTCAGTTTTGAAACCAAAAGCAGATTTGGACGAAGAAAAAAGTAAACCAAAGCCTCCTACCAACGAAATAGGAATTCAAACGTATGAAACTGTGTTTGAATTTCCCACAAACTCTTTGGTGGACATTGATGAGAGAAAAGAGGAGGAACAGAGGTGAATATCATATGCAATAAATATTTCGGTATATATACATGAACCAACTAATTGATCAGTAACTAATATTTAGTACAGTAGGAGAGAAGAGATTGCAGTTCAGACATATTCATATTTACTGTTAAGTTAAGAAGAATTTGATGATTTACAGAAGCAAACGCATAAGGGACAGAAAGCAGCGGCCTTACAGAAAACGCAGGCTTACTTCCAGTTCAAGTCGATCAAGATCAAGAAGCAAAAGCAGAAGCAGATCCTACAGTAGGAGTAGAAGTAAAAGTAGGAGCAGAAGTAGAAGTACAAATAGAAACAGAAATAGAAGTCGAAGCAGAGACAGGAGTAGAAGCAGAAGCAGATCTTGTAGACGCAGCAATACTCGTCGCCGAAGAATCAGTCATCGCCGCAGTTCAGTCAGTTCAAGCACTAGTTGGACATCTCGTTCTCGTTCAAACACAAGGTCCACTTCCAGATCTAGATCACGGTATTCACGTTCACGTTCCAGATCATCGAGATCAAGATCACGATCCAGATCGTCTTCTCGCTACTCCAGTTGTTCAAGGTATATAAAAGTCGATAACAAAACAATTTATCGATCAATTCTTCTGCTGCCGAGAATTTTAGTATTTTCACTGAAATAAAAGCAATGCCATATTAGGAAAACTCGCGAATTTCTTAATTTAATAAACAGTAGAAGTAAAGTTGAATAGATTCGCGCATTATTCTTTAAAGAGCCGACAACATCGCGTGATTATAGGTCTTCCTCTCGCTCGAATTTCGGAAGGAATAAATGGTCGAGTCGTCGAAGAAAGGAGAGGCGCGAACACAGGAGAAGTTATGATAGGCACAGACGACGCTCTTCAGAGAGTTATCGCGGCTGCAGGGACTGGAGGAGGTAAATTTGTTTCAAATCAGTGTCCATGTTCTTATGGTTTTCTTGAACCAACGGCATTGAATTTGTGAAGAGTTTATCTAATCCAGTTAGTATGAAGTTCGTCACCCTAACGCATTTATTAATTACGTAATAAATTGTCGTAACCCCAGCAGAGCAAGTTCCCTTTTAACCGTACATAGTTATCCAATAATGCATCTAGTGTATTAGTCCGCAAAAAAAAAATATCTCTTACAGTTAAATATATGCAATATTCGTTATATTTTATTATTGCTAGATCACCATCGAATTCCTATCGAAGGCCATACGATGGCTGGTATGATAGAGAAAAACAAAGGCAAGTCGAAGAGAGGAGAGTAGTCTATGTAGGACGTTTAGACGAAGGTATCACCAAGGCTGACCTACGTAGAAGGTTTGAAGCCTTTGGCCCGGTTGTAGATATAAGCGTACATTTTCGTGAACATGGGTAAGCTACTTGGCTTATTTTTTACACGAGATTAGAATAATTGCATTATAATACAATGAATTAATTTTACAGAGATAATTATGGCTTTGTAACATTTGCATATAAAAATGATGCGTATGAAGCTGTAGAACATGGAAACGATGATCCGACTTTACCAAGATATGATCTGTGTTTTGGAGGTCGTAGAGCATTTTGCAAAGTCAAATATGCAGATCTTGGTATGAAAGTGCAAAGATATTTTAAAATATTGAAGACGAAATGCGACTATCTAATCAATGTTTCTAACATAAGCATTTTCTTTTTTTCGCAGATGGTTTAGCAAGTAATTCACTTAATGGCGGTAGCCTATCGCAGGGCAATGAAGATAACACATTCGATCTTCTTCTAAAAGAAGCGAAAGCTAAATTACGTAAGCGAAAAGTTTGACATATGTACTGCTTGTTAGTTATAAATATAATTTAAATAAACTAGTGCAGATAGCATTATCGATATACGAGATCATAATCGAATAAAGCAGAGCGTATATGTCGCAGTCGATATGTAGCATGAATTACATAACTGCGATAAAGTATAAAAACACCATAGTAATTTCTTTCATGCAGTGCACGAAAAAAGGTATGTCTTGGATACCTTTGGAAACCCTTCAAGTTGTGGTTAATACTGATGAACGGTGAAAGAACTTTAGCTTAAATTCATCTGCGTACCGGACACGTAGTACGCAGTTATCCAAATATTCATATTAAGTATATTGGAAGTAGGTTTTATATGCATATATCGATTGCTTCTACAAATTCTTTGACATTATACCGTAAGATTATTTATTAATTATGTTACGATAATTTACTTACAGAGTTCTTATTTTGAAATACGCATGTCTCTTGAAAAGCGAAACATTTACTATTTTAACTGGCATTTAATAGTGAAACTCGCACTTGTAGAATGATATATTAACAGACGTGTAAAAACAAGCTCATGACATACATTTATGAGATAGTCCACTTCTACCATCCGCATCCTGTACTTCGGGGAAGTTGTAGTTCCTATTTTTCTTGACTTCCTACTTTGATTCACTCCTATAAATCGCGATCATAATTTATGAGTTACTCTGAAAGCCAGTTAAAAATAAGTATAGATTATGTTATGTGTTTTAAGTAAATGCCAAATAATGTTTTAATTCTACATTGTCCTCCATTTGGTGCATACTGTGTTAATTTTTCGATTCTGATCCATGGAGTCCAATATTATTACTTTGGCAATTATTTATAACATCGCTTCAAAATATGAGATATTCCGTTAAATTCTTTCAAATATTCATTTTTTTCTGTATGCGTTCAACAATGTATACGATATTTTTTATCCAAAATTTAGAAACTCCATGACCATTCAATAATAGTGACTTTGATTTCTTGATAATAAATGCGTTAGCAACGGTATTACAAATTTTTTAAAGTTTGTCAAGTTGTTAACGATATCTTTTACTGCCAATTCATTATAAAAAGTAATTATACAGTTTTATTTGACTTTGATTCGAAAAACAAGTTGCGAAGGATGCAAAAACAAAAAAAATTTTTATACCGATTGCGGTCACTTGTTACTATTAACATTATGTCGATTATAATTAATCGAAAGTATATTATCAGCAAATGGTTCGAACTAACACCTTACGTTTACCCTAAAATTAATATCAACGCGCATAATTGCGCAAGAATTTAGGCACATAATACATAGGAAGGAATGGAATATAGAAAACTCAAAAGATTAAATAATACGACGTTGAGATCATACTCCGTCGGTAGAATTGTAAAGGAAACATGTATAATGTTCACATAACGTTAACTTGTCCCGAGAGCATTACTATTATGCCCTACTTTCAAATATTCCATGTCTATTTAAAACGGGCAAATGTTTGTTCGCAAATAATATTATACCTCGAAGCTCTGTGGAATTGAATAATTTCTTTAAACTTGAATTCTTTCTCATGGAATATACCAATTACTACCCTTTCCGTTATATTGTAGAAAATTTAAGTAAACCTTGTATAAAAGATGTGTACAAGTTGTTATGTGTACCAATAAGTTTGTGCGAACAAACGCACGTACATTAAAACACCCATGTACGTTAAATGACGTGCTATTAATTTACCCTTGCCTCCTTACGTTCGTAAGTATCTAGAAGTATTCGACGATCATCGTGCAGAGAGCTACTGCACACGATATAAAAATTACTAAATAAGAGATAATTAATGATTATCTTTATCTCCAAATTTTACTTGCCGTTCAATGTGCAAAAAACTGATTGCATAAAGTCGTAATTCCTTGCCATCTTCAGAAATCAAAGATAAAGTTGTCTTGTGTATATCAGAAGTATTTGTACAAAGATGAACTGTCATTGGGACACCTTCATTTTTTAATCTCACATCTGTGTTTATAATAAACATTAATAAAGTTAATTTATTAATTCATTTCAAAAATTATTTAAACCAGCATACTTGCCATTTATGACGAAGGTATTTGGTACAAAAAGAAGATCATTTTTTTCTAATGTAGAAACAGAATATGTAACTGTTGCATCAAATATATGCATAAATTCTGAAGCTGCAGAGTCTGCGTTATATTCCATCAGCCAATGTATTAACTTCAGGCCAATATACGAATCTAGTTATGAATAATGCGATGTTTTCATGATAAAAATATTTTAATTACAAGTAAATGAAAAAATATCAAATAGTGCTACCTAAATATCTCGACCAGAACAAACGTTCCTTGGTATCTAAAGTTTTTTGAAACATATGATTGATGCAGTTCCAAAGTTTAGTATTTCGGGACGGTATAAAAATGTTTACACTGTAAGGACAATCTGCATTGCGTTGAGTATCGGTACAAGTACATTCCCCATGCTCCTTATTCCACTGTACGATAATATGATCGACTAAAGATGGTTGACATCGTGAAGTTATCTGTATCATTGCAACATTTTGTTACATAACTTAATGATAAACATTTCATATTGATTGATAATACCTGAATAATAAAGTCACCCGTCTTTGATTGACAAACAAGCCAAAATTTTTTTAAACTTGGTATAATGCATGCAATGGTAATCGATAAATTAGTCTCTGTTACACCTTCAACAACTGTGATAATCTTTTGATTCAAAAATAATCTTCTAGGTACTGTCCTTTTTCGTAATTCTGACCACTTCGTCATTTTTAAATTTGCTTCATACAAAGAAGTTTATTTACTTTTATGTGAACATTTTGCCACAATATGTATTACCTAATTTGCTCGGTTGTTCTTCTGCCATCCATATTTCATATTCCTCTGGATTTTGATACGGCACTTTAATAGATAAAGTAGTGTCTAAGATTTGATAGAGTTTACTGCGTACGACACATTCTTGCGACACTTCCAAATTGTTGACGTTGCCTTCCAATATATAGGTTTGATTATTACCAAAGTATGGACCATAAGCAGTACCACAAAGCAATAAATAAGCTGTAAATACATGATTATGTAATCACTGATTCATGTGCATACATTTTCATTATTATACCTTTCGTTCTTCTTATCTTTTTTGCGTGAAAACATATCTTCATTTGCACAACATCGTGAGCATTAATACGAACGCGTGATTGAGTATGCATTAGCGAGAAGAAACCATCCTCATTATTAATAAAGAGTAATAAATACTCCACTGGATTGTCTGTTGTATTTGTAAAACTGATTTGTTTGACGACAGTTTTGGTCAAAGGACAATTAAATTTAACCTGTATGAATAAAAAACATGTCATTGCATTATCTTTAATTGATGAAAAGAGATTCAAGTATCAATTACGACAAACCTTAAATTTTGGTATGTAGGAAGGCAAGACCTCAAACAAATGGGTAACTAGCATCAACATTTGCACGTTATTAGGATAAATGATCTGTAATGGTGTGATCATGAAGCCAAGTCGAATTTTTGTCCACCCAGTCACCAAACAAATGGCATTATGCAATGTCTTGATTTACAAGAATGTGTATTTTAATAATCATCGCATAAAGAGTTTAGTTATGTAATGATCACAATTTACCTCTTCAGTACTTTTAGGATTAATGTACAAATTTGAGAAACAGTCATTGATGAGAAAAGGACAATAGGCACCAGTAACAGCGATCAATACGAGACTATCGGATAAAACAAGATTAAAATTATCGATGCTTTTTTGACGTGGCAGATTATCTTGTTCTCGTAAATTTAGTATTATTTTTTTATCATTTAGCCAATCCTTAGTTCGTTGCTCTTCATAGTGATAATATAGCCAAGATAATAATAATATTTCTCCGATCGAACGATCACTTTCTTCCATACGTTCGTGTGCCAGATCAATAACAGCTTCAATAGATTTATCATAAGGATCTGTCATTCTTCGAATACTGGAAAAAATGATTAAAGTGAATAATTTATTATAGAAATACAATTTGAAAAATTATATGTAAACCTTGCAGATGATAACGTAGACTCTCTATGGATCGTAGATCGTCGTGAAGACCCTACTGAGACTATGGTCAGTTTTCTTCGTAACTCATTTTCATTTATGTAATTAAATTTACAGCATTTATACGTTTGTAAAATTACATCCAGCCAACATTGTTTGCTTCTTGACTCGAACAACGGTTTCGATAGTTTGATAAGGTGATAAAATTCCAATTTCTTCTTCCGTGACTGTAAAATATATCTTATTACAAATACATATTATTATTCCAAGCTTAACTGAAACTTACAGCAAATTGTGTAGGATCAACAAATACAATATAATCATTGTAATTTAAAAGGAAATACGCTGGCACGTGAGCTAAACACGCTCCTTGTTGAAGTAAAAAGTTTAGTATCTTTTCATATTGTCGAAGAATAAGTTCAATTCGCTGAACATCATCTTGAGGCAATGATGACCTGATATAATTAGCATTATAAACTTTTTAACTGGTAAAATAATATCTTATTTATAAACAACAAATTGCTAACAATTTTTCCACATGATCATAGATATGTGATCCTATTAATGACTCCAACACATCAACAAATGATTTACCCAATGATCGTTTTTTTCCTTTAGCATTGTTACGAGCTACACTAGTTTGATTAACTATCGAAAAAGAAGCCGTTATACCATCCAACACATTTGGATAAAAGCTATATTTAAAAATACTTGTATATAACCATTGTTCCGCACACGTTAATGCCCTATGCATGTGTTGTCCATAATCACTGAAATGGAAATTTCTATGTTACAAATAAAAACATATATAATACAATACCAATTTGTTGATATATTTACTGTTACTTGCTTCATAATTTCATCATCCTCTGGAAAATAAGGGTACATAATTTTGCTAGAGAGTCTATGATTTATCTGCGTCTCAATAAAAGACGCAGATAAATCTTTGAAAGACTGAGATTTCCTTTTAATTATTTCCTCTTCTTGGATATCCTCGATGTCATTACAGATCTCCACGTTTTTGAGTTTCCTCGTGTTAAAATTTGATGTTAGAGATTTTAAAATAGATAATTTATTTTTATCAACAGGAAACTCTTGATTTGAAGCGTTAGCTTGCGCTTGTGCAACAGAATTTTTTCTCTGAAATAGATAAATAACAAAAAGCACTAATATAATAGGTGTTAACATGAATATAATATTTATCTTTAAGAGTAACGGACCGATTGATCATCGTTATAATTATACTCTTCAATTTCATATTCAATAATCGATAATTTTTCTTCCGCGATAGAAACGGATGCTTCTCTTTCGTGAGATATAAATTGCTGACGAGAATCAAACGATGCTCCAAGATAAGCATAAGTTGTTAATAAATTATTATCTGCTGCTGCATACACCATCACAGGACATACAATGAGACTTTGTTCATCGTGAAATTCGATCTTCGAACAAAAGGATACTGTCGTTTCACTTTGAAAAGTAATTTTTACATCCAGTTCAATATACCTAAACATTAACATAATAATCTATTAACCAGTTATCGCATCGAAATAATTATTTTATTTATATTATAACGTTACTTACGATGCTGTAGAAATAGTATTACTATTTGTAAAGAAAATTTTTAACATTTCTTTTTTAAATTCGCCACTACATCGATCAGGTGGCAATATGTTGTATAAAATGTTCGAAGTGTACTCAAAATATCCTGCTTTTAATTTGAAGCTTTCTTCGATGGGTGTATTTAAAGGTACAGGTAGAAGGTATATTTCAGAGACATCGATTTCTATCGATCTTTCTGGATTTATACCATAAAAGTGAATCGTGTTAAATGGTATATCTTCTGTATCTCTTCGAATAAAAATGGGTGCTTTCAGCTTAAAAGCTCCTCTATATTTCGGCTCAAATTTAAGAACAAAGACAGTTTCTTCGCCTCGAAGTAATGTAGAAATGATTGACGTTGAAGTTATCACCGGTTGTATACCATGAGACCAGCAGATAGAAAATGGACAATTATCTTCCATAAAATCATTAGTTTTTATAATAAATGTAACTCCTTTTAATGTATCTGGATTTTGTATTTTGAGCTCGTCTAATATCTGTAAAATATTTCGAAAATAAGACAACAGAATTTGTCTAAATATTAACACTTACATCATTAGTAGTGACATTAAAATTAAATTCAAACTTGTTGAACAGTACAGTATGACCAGCAACTGTAAAATCAACAAAAACGAAGGGTAATTTCGAAGGTAATTCGAGAAACGTAATCCCTGCTACATTCTTGTAAAATTGTTCTCGTGATACTAGATATTCCCGTGGATTTAATGTTTTAGGATCCGTTTGTAGTACTGGTCCAAGTATATCATTGATGATGACTGGCAAATAGAAAGCATAGCTTGCTGGATCTAATGGTTGAAAGTGAAGATAAAAACTCTGACTTGATCCTGCAGGGATGATTACACTCTTTTCATCTTCCACTGATACATATAAAAAATTTTAAATTAGATAAAATTAATACAAACTAATGAAAGAAAAATACACACCTACGATATTTGCACTCTTGCTTGGTATTATTAAAACACTAAATTCAGGATACTCTTCTAAAACGAATCGCAATTTCGACGTCGTTGTTCCAATATTTGTTACCGTCATTAAGTGACGCTGTTCACACGAAACACGACGCTGTTCTATAGACTGTGGTGTAAATTTCAATCGTGGAAATGGCACATGTCCTTTAATTTTCCACTGTAATCGCATGTGCTTTTGAACAATAACACAAATTGCGATTATAAAATCGATACATACGTCGAATTTGAAAGACGCCTAAAAAGTAAATATTTTATTAAATCAAATATTTGTTTAAAAAGGTTAAAAGCAAGAAAAACCTCGAGTATGACGATCCCTCGTGGTGGTATTTTTCCTTTCATAGGGTTAAGTTCGCAGCCATGTATCAAAGATGAAGAATCGATTTCATAAATAACTTCTGTATATTCAGAATTCTGAAGAATTCCACTAACTCTGCTTGGTAAATTAAGGGATAATTCGCCTAGATCGGTCTGGTCATTAACAAATGCAACTTTTGGCACTGCAGATGACAAGATGCATCGCAACGTCGAGTAAGTCCCGCTTTCGCATTTTATAGTCATCTCGGCAAAGGGTACTTTTGTAGGATCAACATTGTACGATACGAAAGCATTCAGGGTACTATTACCCAGTACTGTACCATACTTTGGTTCCACATAAAAACAGGAAGTTGCAGGCACGATCCACCTGTATAAAACAAAGTCTTTAATACTGTACAATCACTGTTTTTTTTTTTTTTAATTTTCAGACTTATTTTAATAAAATTCTTACTTAAAACGTGTTGCAGCATCTAATTTATTTCTGATTTGAACAATGGACCATTGTGGTCGATACGATTCATCTTCTAAATAATCTTTTCCAATTATTATTTCACGTTTATCAATGGACAAATCCTTATGAACAATCTCTGCAGTAACACTGAGTTCAAAAGAATGATTACCATTGATATTGTAAGTTATAAAACCATTGAACTTTCCCATCGAATTACCATAAAATTCTACCAACGTAATCATAATCTTTTTAGGGTGTAAAATCATTGTATCTCCGTCCGGAAATCGAATATTTCGTAACGAACTTTGAAACTGAACCTTTATTGAAAATTCATTTCTATTTTCAGCAATTACTTGCCGATAAGTAGAAATTTTTAATGCCACCTAATAATGAAAGTGTATTCATTAATTTTTTTTTATAAAAAACTTATTAATTAAATTTTATTACCATTCCAAAGTCAATTTTTTCGGGATAGATATGGACGTTATATATTTGTAACGGTGTCAGTGGAATTAACACTTCAGCCATGATTTGAGAAATCGAAGGTTTTTTATTCAAAAGTTCCTCACAGGCTAATATTCGTGGTAATTCTTTATACTGTTTAGGAACCCGGGTAAGTCGAGAAATGATTTCGACATCGTCATCTTCAAATGTTTTATTTACCCATGATCTTTTTAAATGTTTTTCGTTTAGCAGCATTATTTGCTCATGTTTTTTTTTGTCAGAATCCAAAGTAACACCATCCTTCATGGATTCAATTTTACAAGGACCTTGTTTTCTACTTTTAAGAAAAACGTTCACCTTACATATCACACGTAAAGTTCCAATCTTCACTTTTGTCGGATGTTTTGTTGAAGCTGGATTTTCAGAATCCACAGTGGCATTGATTATAAGCACAAATGAAGGTCCAACTATTGAATTTAAAAGAAACATCAAGATAATGAAAATTGTAAGATAATGCAAATTATACCATTTTCTCTAGCTTGAACTTTAACAAGAATTTCGATAGATCCTTTAGGCTTCAATTTAGCATGTTTCGGATAAAATTGAACAGCTGCCATTGGTACACATCGAAATGTCACGGGCTCAATGCTCGACAAATTCGAAATACAAAGGACACGTTGTGAAGTTTCACCAACATATAGATCGCCGAAGTAAAGTATGTCGGGCTGTAAATTGAGCTTAACTACTTCCATCTCGCCATAAAGACAAAGCCTAACAGTATCGTAATCATCTAGCTGGGTTATCGAGCTGCTAGATGTTGAAGACGATGAAAGGTCCATAAGAGTTTCTTCTAAAATAGGATATTTTATTCGTTAATTTGAAGAAAAAAAATAGTTAAAGATTTAATAAATAATCGAATTTAAAACTGACGCATGTGAACTTTTTCAGGTATAACTTCGTCGATAGAAGTTTCCGTTATATGATTACTTCCTTAAACAAATAAATGCAATAGTTGTACTGTGTTCATTCAAAAAGTTTCTAATCCAATATATTTACAGTGACACGAATTACCAGTAATCTTTAATACTTTTGCACAGTGAACTTTTATAATCCTGATAAAAGCCATAAAATCATTCTCTTTGTTTTGCATTTTTTTATACTTTGCGTCCTGTTTGTATAATATTTCCCGAGATTTTAACAGTCTCATTGTTGGACGAAAACTAAATATTCAATTTATTTATATTAAAAATATATTTGATGTATTTTGTAATTTGTCATAAAATTACCCAATTTTGAAAATTATGCCTTCGAATGGATCGATATGTCCCTCGATTGGATTAATTTCGAAAGCTCCATAAGCTGGATACTTCCTGCAATCGATATTCTGAACACTTTTTTTAGTTGCTTTCGCAAAACAAAATAACTATTCTTTATTACCCAAATATTATACTCCATTTACCCGAATTGACTTCAATTCATTATTAATTTCGCCGAGCACAATGTAATTGCAGGCTCGGGACGAGACGTTTCGCAGGACAAAAGTATCGTACTTGAGTGTGTTTTCGACCGTAGGTGGAAAATCTATGAGAGCAAATTCTCCAGTAGTATTTGGATGATAAATTATTAATCGATGTGCAATTACATTAACTTTTAGTGGGATTCGAATGTTCGGAGTAGATTTAATCCTGCGATGGAAACAAATAACATTTATACTGAAAAGAATTACAAACTTTGAAATCTGTTGAAATTCTTACCAAAATTCGTTAAAAAACAGGCCTTCCTTCGTACCTATTATCTCGACTTTTAGATTCATCGTTTTATAAGGTCTAACTATACCTCGCAATGGCTTCACTGTTATATCAAGATTATTATTACCCAAATCGACAGAAAATCTATGACGACGAATTAAATATATTCTAACAATACACTTTGTCTTCTTAATATTAATAATTTTTTTTCTGAGCTCACATATTTTTAAAATAATAACCTTGTACTTTTACCACCTACATTGAAGATGGTTATGAATTTAGGTTCAGACATGTAAGCCATATCGACAGTCCCGAAATCAATCGATGTTGGTTGAATTTTAATACCTTCCGTTGCGAGTGTACAAACCACGTAATAATCCAAGATCTTGTCATTGATTTCAATAGGAATTATTGCACGTAATAGTGCAGGTCTTCTAAAGGTATATGTTACAGAAGTTGATACGCTTAAACCTGGACTCAGCATCGTTCCCGCTTTCAAAGCCTTAACTTGAAAAGCCTAAGAAAATAACGTAAGTGTATGAATTTAATGAATATATGATATATTCATTCTTTACGTAATAATTATTCATAATATACTGTTATTTACTATAGTGTTTGGTTCTCGTATTCTTATAAATGCTGGTTTAGTACCACAGTTTTGTATAATAATATTTTGACTAGATGTTAAACCTTCTGCAGCTTCATTAAATTGGATGAAATTTGGAGTAATGCGAACATCATCATAATAATTCTCCGAATCCATCTCCAATATCGTAGAAAAAGATTTAATGTCTATTTTGTCTTGTGCCAGGACGATCGAACTTTGTTTCTGCAGTAAATATTAAATCTATTATTATAGTTCCAAAAATAAGTTACATAATTTGTATTTTAATTACAATATGATCCTGTGTAACTTTCAAAGTGCTATCACCATGTTTATTAAATTTCTTGTTATCTGTATCGACATGAGTTATGCTAGTCGTCATATTTAACAATCAATAGTATTTAATAGAGAAAATAATTATAATACTTTATCATCAAAACGAGCTAAGATATCTTGTTGTAACATTATAGTCGAACTGTCAAGATTGTCTTCTTTTTAAGCTAATAGCCTGTAAAAGTTTGAACATCGTAAATTTCCATGCAATCTTGGAGTGATTGATATATCGGATGTTACAACAAATAAAAGACTTAATAATAATAAATTAAATAATAATGTCGTCATTATTAGGATGTCGATGAATATCAGATGGTTCGGTTACTGGAATCTTTTCTATAATACTACGGATCCAATCGCCATATAAAGATACCTGAAATATTATATACATAAATATATGTATATCTTGTAATTAAATACAGCTTCTTACTTTTGTAAATACAGTATAAGCGTGTGGATCGCAAATGCTATTTTCCAATCGTCGAGGACTTATCGAAACGATACCATGCACTTCCCAAATCATGGTATCAGGGCGACGCAGTATTAAACCACTACCGCTATCACCGTTACATACTCCTGTTCCATTTGCCCAACCAGCACAAAAAGAAGTATATGTTATATATTTTCTAAAATCCCTATGTTGAGACTCGCGACATTTTTCATCCGAAATAACTCTCATCGAGGTAATCCTCAAAGTGGAACTGTATGTGTCATTTTCGGTAATTCCCATACCTAAATAAAATTTTGATGCACTGATTGTAATAATTTCTTAACAATTTAGCAATATTAATTTTTTAACAAACTTACCAGATACAAATCCAATGTCACCATTTTGTTGAGCTTGCAGAAGAGTAGAATCAGAATAGTTGACGCAAGCTGGCCTAACAGCATTAGTAATTTCTACCGGCATTTTTAAAATAAGAACCGCAATGTCAGAGGCATAATTTCCTTCGTGATCTTGATAAGAATTTTGTATTTCAATTCTATCCACATCAAATACTTGCCCACCTTCTTCTATATTGTCTAAATTATTCGAAATAATACCAAAAGCAACGCGTATTGTTTCTGGAAAAGTTCTCCAGACGCAATGACCAGCAGTGAGTACTACACGTTCCTCGATCAAAGTCCCACCACAAAAGAATCTCCATTGACCATTTTCGTGTGAAAAAAGGGTAGCTTGCCAAGGCATATATTCCTTACTCAATACTTCCCAACCGTTTACAATAAGTGCGGCTGCAAAGAATGCATTTCATTTAATAAATCACCCCAATTTTCAAAAAAATTCAATTCAATTTTGTAGAAAACAGTATACCAACTTGAAGATTCACGAATTCCACACACGGGGCTGCAACTTAACGGTATTTGGCTCCATGTCCCATCAGGAAGACATACTATATGCGTGGATCCTGCTCGACGCTCATAGAACGCAGGACAGTCGAAAAAGACATTTGTTCCCACAGGTAAAGGCCCCTCGCAAGGAATCCAACCTTTACGTGGACCCCATTTGGATTCGCATCTTTTTATAGCTCCATTAGCTTCCAAAATTGGTGAACAAGTTATATCCAATGTGTCATTACCTTTGGAACACAAGATCTATGATATAACGTGGTAGAACGAGGGCTGTATCATACGTACTATTAAGACAAATTGGGATAGAAGGTAGCCACTGATTGTTCTGGCAATAGACAGTATCGGAACCCTCTAACCATCCGTCAATGTCACAGGTGTAATCTAGACGAGTAAGTTCTGGAACAACCTGACCAGGTCGACATCGTGGGCAACCGCTTGTCTTGTAATGAGTACCTGGCTTCGGGCCAGGAAGTCGACAACTACCTTGTGGTAAAACTGTACCGCATAGTATCTCATCCTCGTCGCTCCAATCGTAACAATCTGGCTTTAAGTCACAAGTCAACATTATAGGGATACATGCGCCGTACGAACAGTGAAAGTGATCGTCTGGACATCTAAAAAAAAAGTTATCGATATACTAACCAAAATTGTATTTAATGGAAAAATTAAATGAAATAATTCCATACTCTCGTTGATTACACATCTCGGTACAAATGAAAGTAGTTGTTAAACCTGATGAAACTTGTTCACTAAAAACGATATCTACACTTTTTGCTAAAAAAAAAAGAAACTTTTGTAAAGAAATAATAAAATTAATTGACTAATTAAAAAAAATGTATTGTCAATAGATGTACCACAAAAAAGGAGTACGAAGGTTAATATGGCGTTCATCTCTTCGTTAGTAACTTACTGATAAACGAAAATTGCATCGTGATACATTTCGTTTTTTCTTATATATAATCTTCGCGTTGAACTATTGGTTATATTCAAACAATAGCTCGGCGATAAACGCCAAAATGGTGAGAAGAAAAGTATTCTTATAATCTCAACAATACTTCATGAATATTATCTAGATATAGTCGATTATGTCATACCGAGCGTATTATATTCATACGTCGCGCTTTTCTGTATGACGCAGCGTGGTTATGCTTTTATCTTTTGAAAACAAGACATAAACAAATTAAAAAGCTATTATCTTTCGTCTTGGCTCTTTTGAGAGCCACGAAGTCTTTACGATGATGGCATCTAATATTAAATTTAACCGAATGACAGCCATGATTTACTTTGGTATGAATTTGAAACGTTAGTCATCCAAACGTTTCCTTTGAAAATCTTCGTCATCCGATAAGGCCGATTCATTCCTCGGATTCGCCATGCGAACATCTACCTTCGTAGTGTCGCTTTTACTAGATCAATGACGATTTTAACGCAATCCAAGAACAGTTAAATATTTCGAGACATCGATTTGACAGAGGAAACGGAATAGGGAAAGAAATCATCTTCGTTTACACTTCTTATTGACATTTTCTACCACATAGCGGAAAGTAAACGATCGACAAAGCTGTGTAATAGGCCGCAAAACTTTTTAGTGGTATATGTTCAGGGCGTGAGTGCCTGTTATCAGGGTTCGGTTATCAAAGTTTGAAGAGCCAAGAGAAGGCGCACCTAGTTGGGTTGCCCGCCGTGAAAATGATTCGATCTTTGCAGTTTGCGTTCAGCTGTCGTCCTGTATTTCGAACATCCACGATGAAAATTCTCTTGCTGCTAGTTCTTGCCGTAGTCGGTACTTACGCCAAACAAACATGTAAGTAAGGTTTTGTAATAAAAATTTTTAACAAATACTATTAATTCATATTGTAAAAAAATTATTTTTAACTTTACACGGTATCGAACATTCATGTAGTTGTTAGACATCGATTATTTTCAAATGGAAAAATGAGAGCCTATTATAACGAGAAGATATGAGTCAATTCTTAATAATTATCTTATGTACTTGTTTAAAAATTGATTAAAAATAAGTTCTAACGAGTCTAGACATGAATATATATTATAGTTCAAACGGGGGCAAAATTTTTTTTGTATATTATATAAAAAATGTAACTGAAACTTAGGTAGAAAAAATAGATAAAAATTGTACTGTACTATATATACGTAACTATTGATCACGAAGATACATTCGTCATACCTCACGTAAGATAAATAGATCAAGAGAAATCGGGGCGAAGCTTATCTCAATGCCGTTGCGATAAAGTTCTACGAATCAATGATGGTATGCTTAGGTACACGTATACGATTGGAACCCATTTTTACCAATTTTTCTACAAATGACTTATTCAGTATTTGTATCACATTAATATGTATTTGTATAGCTGCATAAATAGTTGTAAAGATATTATTAAATGATAGAAGGAATGTAAAAATTACGATATTTCATCGATCTTGTAACATCTTCAAATATTATATCGTTATATTTTGGCATTAGATAAATTTTGTGCACCAAGTTCGATCGACGAAGGAACCTGTAATGCTATAAAAAGAGGTGAGAGTCAAGTTTCTTGCTTGCGAGTAAGCGATGATGCTGAATGTGCAATACGTTTGGCAAGCGGCGAAGCAGATTTCGGTATGTTCAGTACCGATGCTTTATTACTGACTTGTCAATTCTATCCTAATGAAATTGTACCGATCTTCGAGTTAAGACACAAGGACAAGAGCAAAGGTAACTAATTTATCTCTAAAATGAAAAAAGAAAAAAACAAATAAACGATATTACAGATATATACTATAAACTATTATATTTAATAATCTATGTTTTGTAGAGGAATTCGAATTTCAATCTGTGGCTGTAGTACCTGCAGACTTTAAATCCGTTAAATCTAGCAGCAAATTCGCAGATTTAAAAGATGCTGGTCTTTGTCATCCTGGTTTCAGTAAAGCACAATGGTGGAATGATTATATTCTGAAATACTTTGAAAGAAATACATATACCCCTGATTGCCGAAAAGAACTAACTTCAATAGAAAATGAGTTAGAAAACATTAAATCGCTTTTCGGTAAAGCTTGCAGACCAGGTGATTGGGCTGCCGATAGTAATTTCAGCAATGCTCTTAGTAAGTAGAATATCATTGATCATATATTTTCATGTAAAATTGTATATTCATTGAGAATTCGATTGTAAAGAGAAAAAGTACCCTGAGCTTTGCGCTTTGTGTGATGACACGACTGCTTGCAAATATAAAAACGAAGAGATGAATGGTCACTTAGGTGCTTTAGATTGTTTAACATCGGGACGAGGAAAAGTAGCATATGTAGCACTTAAACATGTTCGCCAATATTTCAAGGTAAGTTAACTTAGAATACCCTTTTAAATATCTATTAATAAATGCGAAGAAACTTGAATATTACTTGAAAATGTAGGCTATGATCGAATTAACATGATTATTGACACTTTTCAGGAAAATGAAAAAACTCAATACCAGTTTCTATGTCCCGACGGGTCTCTTCAAAATTTAACTAGTAATGCTCCTTGTGCGTGGGTCAAACAACCGTGGGGTGCAATAGCTGCTAGAAAGTATTTAGGATATTAAAGTCATCGTTAATAATACTGTAACATTGATACTTATTTCTAAATAATGACGATAACTTGATTGCAGGGAATTAGCAGCTCACCTTGCAACAGATTTAAATAGCTGGCTAAAGGGTCCATCAGTGTATGCTGCCGAATCATGGCAAGAGTCTTTAATGAGAGTTCTGCAAGAAGATAGTGTGGTTACAGAACTTCTAGCATCAACATCTTTAGTAAGTTACTTGGCAAAAGGAAGAAAGGACGTGCAACTTTCGGACGTACAATCTTGCGGTAATACCATTCATTGGTGTACCACAAGCAAACAGGAGACGGCAAAATGTGAATGGATCGCTAAGCAAGCAATAGCTCTTGGTATCGAGCCGAGAATTTCTTGCTGGGAAACCAACTCTACGTTCGAATGTTTCCGCGACATCACTGATTACCGAGCCGACATCATGGTTATTGACTCAAACTATGGCTATGTAGCCCGACGGTAAGTTATCAAAAGAATCTTGTTAATCGTAAAGAAACATAATGATATTACCTAGAGAACTAATTGTATATAAAATATAAAACATATTTTTTCACAGAGCCTACAATCTTACATCCATACTCCATACTGAAAATGACAAAGGAAATAAGAAGGATAATATGATCATGGCAGTTCTTCGTAAGCCCGAGAATAATAGTTACACGATAAAAAATTTCCAGCAATTGAAGGGTCGTACAGCTTGTTTCCCTGAGTATGGTGGAATTGCTTGGTTGAGTTTCATTAAAATTGCTCGAATGAATCACATTATTTCACCGGATTCTTGCGATTATCCTGGTCTCCTCAATAATCTACTCTCTGGCGCTTGCACGCCTGGTATAGATGATCCTAATCGCGTAAAGTATATGATAAACTCGAATGTCGTGTCCAAGCTTTGCTCCGTTTGCCCACACGAAAATAGTACTATCTGTACGGCAAATAATGATAACCGTTTTTACGGTGACGAGGGTGCTTTAACGTGTTTAAAGGAAGGAGCAGGTGATATAGCTTTTGTTGAGATTGGAAATATAAAAGGTAAGTAAAAAGTGCTCTCTAATTTAAACTTATTTGACGATAAAATAACGTTGTGATCTTTCATGCATTGAATCTATAAAGAAGAAAAACATGACCTCAGTCAGTACCACATTCTTTGTAAAAATGGCAGTTTGGCTGCCACAACGGGATTCAATTTGGATAAGCCAGAGCGCTGTGCTTTATCGGTATCCATCGATAGTGAAGTAAGTACTGAACAAATATTTCTTTTCCTAAAGGGAATTATATGACAATCACATGCATATATTAAATGCATTGAATCGTATAAAAAAGTTGTTCATTTTTAAACGAATTAAGAGATATCTGTTTTATGCAGGTGGTCGCTCGAAAAGACAATACAGCTATCGATGCTATCGATTCATTGAATACGATTTTATCCTTGCTGAAACTCGAAGACTGGCTAGGATATCGTGTATATTCCTCGAGAGTACTCCATGTCTATGGCAAATTTAATGGCACGGACGATCTTCTTTTTAAAAGCTCTACTATAGGTCTAGAACCTGCAACATCGAAGATTGAGTTTGTATTAGCTCATAAAGAACTTTTCAGTCAAGTCGATGACTGTACATCAGCTGGGTCGTTCGTGATTGCTAATGTCACTCTAATCACTTTAATCGTAACATTCTTTTTTTCTATGAAATAGACCGAATATTAAATTATAGATCATAAGTACATTTACTAAACGTACATATATGTCCAATTTCATTTTGTATATTCTTTTATAAGAATACAAAAGTAATAATAAATGACACTTGTCAATTTTTATTGCTTCTAATTTTGTATATTTATATGGCACAATATTCCATTGTCAAATTAATAATTAAACGTATAACAATTTAAAACAAATCAATTTATTAATTTTTCGTGATCAATGTATATAACACACATATATATAATATATATATATATTTATATATATAATATATATAATATATTTTTTTGAGCACATTATCTGTGTTTATTAAAAATTACTTATTGTATTTAGATGTATTACAGTACAATAGTTTACATATATACAAATCCATTGACTAGTATAAAATAATGTACCTAAAGTTGTATTCATACTTAGCTGACTTTTGTATCTTTACCAACTGCTTCACTTATGCAAGAAAAACCATCCTTCTTAAGTATTTCATTTAATTCACTTTTTATTTTACCAACTATTGGCGGACCATTATATATATATGAAGTATACAACTGAATCAAACATGCACCAGCTTTAATTTTATGGTATGCATCTTCCCCTGAGAAAACACCTCCTACTCCAATAATTGGAATTTTACCATAAGTTCGTTTATACATGTCTGAAATAATCCTTGTAGAGACATCTGTAAGTGGTGCACCACTAAGTCCTCCATTTTCTTTTTTATTTTCATTGATTAAATTTAGACGCGAAATTGTTGTATTGCACAAAATTAAACCATCAACTTTTGTATTTGCTTGTAGAACAACATCTGCTACATCCTGTCGCTCAGTTTCAGATAAATCTGGTGCTAATTTTAAAAGTAGTGGTTGTTTGCTTCCTATAGCTTTTCTTACTTCATTAACTTTTGTAAGTAAATTTTCTAAGTTTTTCTTATTTTGCAAAGATCTAAGTCCTGGTGTATTAGGACTGGACACATTAATAACAAAATAATCTGCTACATCTGTAAATTTCTTTATGCCATTTATATAATCCTGTGTCGCATCTGTAGAATCCTTATTTTTGCCAAGATTAATGCCAATGATACCATTAAAATCTTTATTATTTCTAAGTTTTTTAATGCGTTCCCATACTACATCATGACCATCGCTATTGAAACCATACCGATTAACAATAGCATTATCTTCTAATAATCTAAATACTCTTGGTTTAGGATTTCCTTCCTGTGGCATAGGTGTTATGGATCCTATAATATAATATACATATAAAAATAAATGAGAACAAAACTTGATCAATACTTGTTAAAAACCATTACTTAAGTAGTGTATATATTAAATAATATTATAAGTGATTTTCTTACCTATTTCCACAAAACTGAAACCTATATCATGCAGACCTTCAATAGCTTCGCCTTGTTTATCAAAGCCAGCAGCCATGCCAAGAGGATTTTTGAATATTAAGTCCCAAACATTTGTTCTAAGTGAAACAGGATCCTCTAATTTTTGTTTAGGTACAAACCTCCATGCCAAAGCTTTCACTGCTATAGTATGTGCTATCTCAGGATCTATGTATTTAACTAAAGGCATTGCAATTTCTTTATAAAATTTTTCATTTCCTTGGTAAATGCATATTCCACCAAATAACGCTGCAGCTGAACTCGTAACTGTTATAAGCGATTTAATTTTCGCTTTGTTACTTAATCTTTGTGCCATATTCAATATTGCATGTTTTTAATATATAGAATAACAAAAAAGCGTAGCTAATTTCTAGCGCGCGCTTATAATATGAATTTTTTTCTACCTAAACAAAAAACTACGAAAAAACGACTGTTGTGATACCAACGTTATAATATTAAAACTTTTTTTATAAAAAAAAGATATTAGCCGTAATTTATGAAATATTAAGCTCTACATGACGTTAAAAGAAATTTAACTTGTGATTTAATAATAAATTATTTAATTTTGTTAAATGTTATCAGATGTTATTAGTCTCTCTGATGTTATAAATGATTTTATAGACGATAGTGGCCGCAAACGACACCGACAGTAGTGCACCCATGAATAGTACACTGCAACTAAAATGTTCCTTTTCTTATACAATTTTGGTATCCCTGCGCGAATTGTCGGAAGTGTTTACGTCGTTTTACATTGTTTTGAAACGTCTTACAGAAAACCGTTAACCGTGTTATTTTTTCCTTATTAATATACATTTAGCAAATCTGGATGAAAGCAGGGAAAAAATGATTGCCGCCTCAGATCCGGTGGTATGTATTATGATTCAATAATTTAAATCGTAACCTATACCTTTTGAGTACAGCAAGCAATAATTGAAATGATATTAACTAATTTTGGTTATTTTTAAGGAATATATTCCCGGTGGACGTCAAATTTATTCAAGACATCCTGGGTCAGTAATAAATCAACAATCATTAAACAATCAGTCTTCACCGGGGGAAAGTATTCTGTTGGAAAAACTTAGTCAAGTTAATATATCAGAAAAATCTCTTGTGAGTTATTAATGCTTAATGCTTCTATCACTTCTGTATGTATATGTCAACTTATTTTAATATACAGAAGGAGTTTTGGTTAATACGCAACAATGACACATGCAACGAAGAAGAATTATATTGTTCTGGAAAAGTTGCAATCCATTCAAAGGGTGATCAATCTACCCGCGTACTTCAGACTGCATATACCTGTGAGACTGATATAAAACATGCACTATGGTGTAATTTTTGTACAAGTATACCAGATCATTTATTAAGAGGGAAAGAGCATGATGATGAAGAGCAATTAGGTAAAACAATAGAATGCATTTGTTTGCTTGATTCATATACTCTTAGAGTTTTCACAGAAAGTGGTGAAGACTACGTGTCTAGCTTACAATTCCAGGTAAAATTTATTTTTAAGAGGTTCAAAAATTTTTATTTTTAATGATATAATTGATATCTTTTATTATCATTAATATCTTACGAATATGTGCAATTCAGGTTTCTGCTGTTTGGCCAACAAAGTATGGTATTCTACTTGAAAAAGCACAAATTCCTAAGCAAAGCAGTTCTGAAACAAGGTAATTTAATAGCTTATGCAATGAATATTTGTATAATTTTACAAAGCAGAATTTTTCTTTTTACATTTTTAGGTATACTTCATTAGACACATGTAAATATCCATTCCAAAATAATGCAAACTTACCAATAGCATTTTCACTTATGCATCCTTTGGATGAAATATGTCCATTACTTATTAAACATGGTAAAATTATTTATTATAATTGTATGTCAATGAGTTAACAAAAAATATATATAATAAGCAATATTCTAAAATATATTTATTGAAATACTCACAGGAAGTGTATCATATATGTGCGAATCAAACCAGCAGATTGTCTTTACTAGTTCTGAACCATCATTGGCTGTAATATATGATGGAAAAACTGGATTACATTCTGTATATAAAATACGAAAAGCTTTGATAGAAGAGTGTCAGATGGTTTGTGGAAATAATGATACAACACAAAGTTTATTAAATTTCTCAACAAGTGCATCACCATTAAATATTGGCAGTAATATATCAGCTACAAGAAATTATTCTAATAAGGGCAATCTAAGTATGTTTGGTAAGTTATTTCTATTAAATTTATTTTATTGTATTTATATCTGATCAAGATGACATGTAGTTCTAATTATTTAGGCATAGCTAACCCACATTTAAGTAATATTGGAGGTGGATATGGTATACCAAATAGTCCCTTTGGATCACGAGGTACTTCATATACTACAACGGGTTCTTGTGGTCAATCACCATCACAAGCTCAGCAACAGCATTCCCGTTCTCAAAGCCCAATGGCTACCATTTCACGTTGTCAATCTCCAACACATTCAGGATTCTCTAATTTACTTGGAATACCTAATACAATGATAAATCATCATTCACGGTTGCATCAAATGGTTATGGGGTCTATTTTAAATCACACACAGAATAGTCCTGTTGGAAGTTGCAATAGTATTCAGCTTCAAGATGTTGTTACCCCAAGTAAACCTTTATATCCTGAGATTTGTCTAGATCATGTGTGGACAGAAAATGTAGGAGTTCCAAAGTAAGTGGCAATTACTATGGCTTTCTATTACACATGCCTCTATTTCCCATTCCCCATTCCAGATTTTCCTTGTGTCTTCAATTTCTTTGGGTATTCTGTAGAAAGTAAGTTATTTTAAGGCATTGTAATCAATGTTGCAAAGAGTAGTATTGCTTTTGTCAAAAAAACAATGTGTTAATACATAACATTTTGTTTTAAAGAGATATACTACCTGGACGAGCATCTAAAGTTCTTTTGACATCAGACTTTGTTGGACAAAGTTATTTGGGATATTTAGTCCCAACAAGATCGCAACTTTTTCTGGTTAGGCTAGAAAAAACTAATAAACAACAACAGATCATTTTTGGAATGGTTACAAGCATAATAGCAAAAGATGCAGTCAGTTTACCAGTTAGTATTTTCATGTATTTTTTACAAAGTTATTATGGAATATTGTATTTTTCAATGTTATAAATTTTATTGTAGAATTTACACATGATAGCAATCATTGACTCATCAAATGGTATAGTACTATATTCAGGCACAACATGTGTAGGGAAGCTACATGTATCAAGTATTCTTCCAAATCTCACATGTAACTATTTCTTGTCAAGTGTCAATCACAAACTTGGTTCTCCATTTCCACGGCGAAGTTCTTTAATTTCACAAAATTGTGGAAACTCTCATGAAATTAGATTCGAAGAAGCTCTACATCTTTTGAGTCCAGTAGGTGGAACCTGCGCACAGCCACCACTTTTATTAGAAAATTCGGTACTAGATGTAAATCTTGTTGGCCTAAAAGATGCAGTGGGTAATAAGATTACTTTAGAATATGGTAATAAAAGTTATTTTCGAATAACACTACCAACTTGCAGTACATCCCCATTAGGTTTGTGAATCTCATCTAAATTATTGATCAAAGTTATAAGATGTTGATAAAAAAAATATATATATACAATTCATTTGCAGTTACAAAATGTTTACAAACGTTGCGCAGTGTATTACAAAAGGATCTTGCAATGCAATTATTGGTAAAGTGGTATGGTGCTAGAAATGCACCAGGTCCACAAGATTTTTCTCCGGTACAAGAATGGTACCTTTTTCTTATAGTTTTATTTACTTTATTGGGATATGATGTTGAGAAATTACAATTAATACAAAACAATGAAAGAGATCAACTTACTGAACGGAACAGTCCAATGGTTGTTCCAAAAAAGCAAAAAACCAGTGATAATGGATCCAATGATGATTGGGTATACATACTAAATTCTATTAAATCGAAAAATTCTCAAAATTTTATTCATAATGTACTAGGACTAACAAAATGCTCTAATGCACACAATACATCATCTTCAAAAACTGTTGAATTAAAAACTATGGGAAGAATAAACAATCAAGCAATTTTATTTCCATATCTTCCCCTTATTCTGTTCTCATTGCATTTATTATATGAAGAATTAAAATTAAATTGTGTAATGTCGGAAAGTTTACCATTACTTGCTCAATTGCTGTATCAAATAAGTACAGACTTGAAATTTGAAAACTATTCTCATCATTACTTCCTTGATTTTCCAATGCTACATTACTTAAAAAATACAGCATCTCAAATCAATGATACAGATTTACAAAAAATAACTATACCAAATTACATTAACTTAAAGCCCCCTGATATATTTAAAATGTTAAATAACTTACTAGTTGGCATGGATATAGTACCATTTCCATATCTGTGCAATGTAAATTCTCGAGCAAGAAATATAGTATATTTAACAGCACTAGTGGCAAATGAGAACGAAATAGAGAAATTAGAAATGGAAAAATTTGTTAAATTGATAATACCTGCTGGAAGCCGTATAGATTTCCAAGAGGGTGGAAATAAATTTGAAAGAGATATGCCAAGAAAATTGCAAGAACCAACAGTAGAAAACATTGTGCTGTTGTATCACGAAATGGGTATGTTCTTATCTACATGCTACACTACATTAACAGTTAATTATTTACTTAATGAAATATTATTTTAGGTATGTCAAAGGAGGATCTAGAAACTTTGCCACCAGGAGTATCTTTAATTTTAAAAGACGTCATGCATAGATGTAGAGAGCGTCCACCATCTAATTGGCCAGTGAATGCATATGAATTAGTAGACCGCCAAGATTTGGCTGCATTAGGTAGACATTTAAATTCATTATGTATGGACCATCCTAATGATAACGATGGAAAGAACTATTTATCTAAAGATCTGGATCAAGATGATGGAATGGAATTTGATGATAATGTAATAAATGTATACAAACGTATATATGTATTATCATTTAATTTTACAATAACATTCTATTATAATATCTGTAATAAGAGTCATACTTACAGATATTAAAACTCCGATTTAATAAAGATCATAGAGTAGCAGAAGTTCGACGATTGCTTAATTCATCAAAACCTGTGAGGATAGCGATAGTACAACGACCGGATGTAAGTGACCACGAATTTATAGAAGAACAAGAAAGACATTTACATGCCCTTTGTACAAGAACAATGGCTCTTCCAGTCGCTAGGGGCATGTTCACACTTAGAACTTCAACTCCTATAATTACTGAACAATTACCAATACCCCGACTTTGTTTAACAGGTATGAAGTAGAATAATATCAAAAATATTTCACATAAACAAATATATATAATATGTATATATTTTCGTGCAAACAGGTAAAGCACCTCCTCGTGGGACTACAGTCGAATTAGCTCATATAGATGTGCCTCCAAACATGAATTTGTGGCCTCTATTTCATAATGGAGTGGCTGCTGGTCTTCGTATTCACCCAAATGCATCCAATATTGATTCAACTTGGATTGTATATAACAAACAACAACAAGGTGAATTTGGCATTGAGCACTCAGGATTTTTAATGGCTCTTGGTTTAAATGGACACTTAAAAAATCTAGCACCGTTTAGTATGTACGAATATCTAGTTGAATGTCATGAAGCTACTAGCGTTGGCCTTTTGCTTGGCTTATCTGCAACACATCGAGCTACAATGGATGTATCTATGACAAAATTATTATCATTACATGTTGAAACTTTACTGCCACCAACAAGCATTGAATTAAATGTTCCACAAAATGTTCAAGTAGCTGCATTAATGGGAGTTGGTTTAGTGTACCAAAGAACTTCTCACAGACATATATCACATGCTTTATTATCAGAAATTGGTAACTATATTAATTCTCTAAGTGAGCAATTTATATTAGTAAACTGTAGTAATATTAACTGTTTTTTAACACTAATTATTTAGGAAGACCACCTGGACCAGAAATGAAAAATTGCGTTGATCGAGAATCGTATTCTTTAACGGCAGGGTTGGCCTTAGGATTAGTCGTACTTGGATGTGGTGGTGCCGCTGATCTTGCTAGTATACCTGATACTTTACATTATTACATGGTTGGTGGGCATGTACGTCCTTTTACTGGTGCACAAAAGGATAAGTACAAGTCACCAAGGTATACATGCCTTGGATTTTGATTAATATGGAATTTGACCATAAACATTACATTATAAATATATTATTATAGATAGAACTGAATTATAATTACATTTATGATATTTGTAGTTACCAAATACGCGAAGGAGATTCCATCAATATTGATGTAACAAGTCCTGGTGCAACATTAGCTTTAGGTCTTATGTACTTCAATACAGGAAACCGCGCTGTAGCTGAATGGATGCAAGCACCAGATACTCAGTATTTATTAGATTTTGTGAGGCCAGATTTTTTGCTCTTGAGAATATTGGCTAAATCTTTGATTTTATGGAATGAAATTCAACCAACTAAATCATGGGTTTCTAGTCATGTACCTAGTATTGTTTATAAATATAGATTACAAAAACCAACACCAGAAATTACCCAAAATGTGGACCTGGAAACAATGAAGTTAGTTATTATTTAAATTGTCAGATGCATTAATAGAATATCTAGATAATCCATTAATAAACTTATTCCTATTTATTTTTCAGTCAAGCATACTGTAATATTATAGCAGGAGCGTGCATGGCTTTAGGATTAAAATATGCAGGAACTGCAAACAAAAATGCATTTAGAACTTTATATAATTATGCTCAAATGTTTACAGCATTATCACATAAAACAATTGCTGAATTAGCAGGCAAATCTACTATAGAAACATGTTTAAATGTAATTTTACTTTCTACTGCTGTTGTCATGGCAGGGACAGGCGATTTAGAGGTAAATTTAAAAAATAATATGAATAAGTAATTTTAATGACTTGCACATTTAAAGTTACTGTTACATTTGTACCACATCATAGATTATGAGAATATGTAGACATGTGAGAACACGAGTAGGACCAACTAGTAGTGTTGTTAGCTATGGTTCTCATCTGGCAACACACATGGCTCTTGGTCTTCTTTTTCTTGGTGGTGGTCGATATACTCTCTCAAATAGTCCCAATGCTATAGCTGCACTTGTAATTTCCCTTTTTCCAAAGTTTCCAACACATAGCAATGATAATAGGTCAGTAATGATTCTTACTACATATAACATTAAAATATACATTAATACATATATATTCATAACATTAACAAAGTTTATATTTTCTTTTATGACAGATACCATCTACAAGCTCTGCGACATTTATATGTATTAGCTGTTGAACCACGTGTAATTTTACCAAGAGATATAGATAATGGACAATACTGTTATGCTACAATACACTTAACATTTATTAATAATAATGAAACTCAAGGGCAAGAAATGGTTCTTCAGGCACCATGCTTGTTGCCACAATTGAGTAGTTTACAAAAAATAGAATTAAAAGATTCTCGATATTGGGAAATTGTGTTTGAAAGAAATTACAATTGGCAACAACTTGAAGATATTTTAAAGAGAGGTGATTCCTTAAGTGTCAAGCAAAGGGCTGGCTGTTTATCATATATAGAAGACCCCCACGTAAGTACATTTAAAATAAAAAGAAATATAAACCAACATCAATAATTATTATATGTAATTTTGTTCTAATATTTATAAATTGCAGGGTTTCAGAAGTTTAATAGCACAAACCTTAACAACAGAGAAAGCTATTGCTTGGACTGTACGCCCAGAGTATATAACATCATTTACAAACGATAAAACAGTATTAAACATAGTAAAGTATTTTTTGCAAGTTTATAAAAAAGAAAAAAGAAATTGTGAGAGAAACACAAAGGTTACTTCTCATGGAAATACAAATAAACCAAGATACAACTATGTTTCTCAAAATTTAAGTAACACTTCCTCAAAAATAAACAGTAATTGGAGTGAACAATCAGAAAATACTAAAGAAGGAATGGACATTATTGAAATGTTATCTGCCTCAAAAGATACTAATTATGTTCCTGAAGTAGAGGAAACTTGTTATGAAATAACAGAATTTGAACGAAATTTTTTGCATACTTTTGCAGTGATTGTCTATGAATGTGTTATTAAGGATAAAGTTGGACTTTTACCACTATGGGTGAGCATGGTTAAGAACATAGAAATTTTAGAAAAGCATCCAAATAGCTTTTCAATATGGCAAATAAAACTTTTGTCTTCCCAAATGTTACACAAATTTACTCTAAAGGAGTCAAATCCACTTCTTAACGCAGAGTGTATACTTGCAATTAAACAGAAGGTAGCACTTATTTTGGATGGATGGGAAAATGGTAATATTTTAAATCTTTATACATTTTTTTTGGTCATAATCTTTTATCATACAGTGTTAAATTATCATACATTTTATATAATTGCAGAACTAATACCTGTAATAAAGCGTTATTTAACGACAGGAGTTATTGAATGTGATTTAAAAACATTATCAAAAATGAGTACATATTTCATATTCTATGACGTACCCTACCATACAGATTACAAAGTATTCTGTAAGTACATATTGTTTTATTTACATGTTACACAGAAATTTATACATAAATAATTTTTCTTTTATGTTCATATGTATTATTAATTTTTATAAATTACTTTTTCGCAGTGAGACTATTTCAACAAGAAGAATTAATGTCTGCAGTATCAAGTGTTACACTGTACAAATTGTATAAAATTTTTAAAAATAGTTAATTATAGTTATATTTTAAAAAATTGTTAATAATTGTTGCAATTTATTGCTTATACAAAAGTACAAGTTTAATACATATAAGTAAAGATAATTACATTGTCGCGCTTGTGGCGCCAGTGCGGGATGTCACCACCAGAGACGTTCCAAACATCCTTAGGTGGCGCACTAAAAGCGACGTGCGATTCGTTTTTGTTAAACAAATAAAAGAGACGTCGTTTTTCCGTTTTCCTTACCTTCGTCGTTAATTAAAACGTATTACAGATAATACGAAGTATTATAAAGCCAAAGTTCATGTATTTTTAATAAACTGTTTTCGTTTTAATACATTGAGTATTAGCCTTATTTGCGTGCCCGCCGCGCACTACATAATCGTGCGCCATCTTACTTCGTAGATATCAAATTAAAATTGTAGATAACCTTACATAAAAACTTGACGGCTCTTTTCAGCATTATTTTGAAAGTAAATGTTGCCAACAAATGTATCTAACAAACGAGTGTATTTTCAGAAACTGTATATATGGTAGTGTTATTTTAAGGCATTAAATGTCAATAATTAAATGTATTAAAGTGGCTATGAGCTTTGTTATGCATTTTGGATAAGGTTTTTAAGCACGGGATGCACTGTATTATCTACTGTGCTCTTACGCCGTTCACGTGTTAATTCGATCTAAAAGTGTTTTAAGTAATACAAGATGTAATATTTTGTATTTTTCCTCGATACTCAAATATTTATAAACACCAAGGTCGTCCGAGTGAAATCTCTCATAGTTCATGGTGATAAAAGGTAATCAAGATGGCAGTAAAAGCATTGTAAACGTAACGCATATTCTAAATGTCTCAAACAATATTTTGTATTCCAAATATTTTACTAATTAAAGTGACACGAATGATTATTAATAATACTTGATTTTCCCTGAATTTGATGAACATAAGCCAAAATGACCGAAGAAACACAACAACCAGATGCACCTGTGCAAAATGAAGGACAGGCTAGTTCTCCTGATGTTGGTAAACTCAGAGATAACAAAAAAGAGAAAAGCCGGCCTATGACTAAGGTATTAAAAATACTATGATATGATAAGATATTAAATATTTAAATTTGTTATTGTGAACAAAAAGTGTGATTATAAAAAAACAAAATAAAGTTACATGTATTGTAAATTATCTCATTACAAACATAGTTTTAAAATATATTTTTATGCTATTATACATATATAATAACACATGCTTGTAATTTTGGTTAAATGTAACATTTAATATTATTTTGAATCTATCAATTAGGTAGTTATTCGGCGACTTCCACCAACCATGACTCAAGATCAATTCATCGAACAAATTTCTCCATTGCCTGAACATGACTACCTGTACTTTGTAAAAGCTGATATGTCACTTGGTCAATTTGCATTTTCTCGTGCTTATATTAACTTTGTTGATCAACAAGATATATTTGTATTTAGAGAAAAATTCGATAATTATGTATTTGTTGACTCTAAAGGCCCTGAATATCCGGCGGTAGTAGAATTTGCACCTTTTCAAAGGTTACCAAAAAAGAGAATTGGAAAGAAAAAAGATCCAAAATGTGGTACAATAGAAACAGATCCATATTATATAAGTTTCTTAGAAAGTCTTAAAAATCAAGAAGCAGATTCAACTACTGCTCAACCAAAAACAGAATATTCTTATCAACCAGCAGACAGTAAGTAATTGATTCATATTTAGTAATGTATTAAAATATTGAGTTTGTTTAGTTGTTTGCTTAACTTGTCTTATAATTACTTTGTGTAGATACATTGAAGAAAGTAACAACAACACCCCTTTTGGAGTACTTGAAGCAACGTAAACAAGAAAAACAGCGTCTCAGAGATGAAAAACGTGAAGAGAGACGAAGACGTGATATGGAAAGACGGAGAACTAAAGAAGATCCAATAATATCTAAGGTGAATATACATTTAAAATGTTATTTTGATTTTAACTATTTATTGTGTAGTATTTTCTTACTTCATATACAATTTTTAAGTATACATAATAGATTTTGTTAAATATATTACACAATATGCAAAATTATACATTTCTGTTGGTTAAGTGAGAACAAATACAGTATAGAATAATATATGTATTGTATTTAATTATGTAACTTTTTAAGTAAGAAAAATGTTAATTTTGATGTTCTCTACTGTATTTGCTTATCCTGACCTTCCCTTCGCAGCCTGTGTATAATGTTGAAGATATCTGCATGAAGTATAACTTCTTTAAAACTTTGTCATGCAATAATTTAGAAGACATTTGTTTCAAAAATGAAATTAAAAATAAAAACAAATTATTTTCATTTGAAGAAAAAAATGATAATTTATTTGTTAATGGTACATTGAGAATTGAGAATAAATTTCATGCTTACCAACACTTGAATGAATATAATAAATCTACAGATTTACATATAAAACATAATACGAATTTACCACTTATTAAACAATATATCACAAAAAATAAAAAACAACATAACTTTGAAGATGTTTTTGATTTACATAAAGAAAGTTATCCAGAAAACAACCCTGAATGGGATAAAGAGAGGTGTATTTATTATTGCCATAACACTAAGAATAATTTTATTGATGCCAATCTCAAATTTAAGTCTAGTCATTATATTGGAAAAAGTGAGTATTGTTCTGTGTTTCCAAAACCACAATTTACAAATATACATGATATGTGGAAACTACAAAAAACAAATGATACATTCAACTCAAGGAACCGTAATACAATACTCAAGGATAATAGATCATACAATTATAGAATTAGTAAAATAAGCTTACCTGGATTACGAAAAAATTCATAAAGTTGTAAATTAATAATTAATGATCAAAAAGAATCTATTACACAATACTTTACATGAAAAATCTGTTTATAAGTAACCAAGTTTCCACCTTGGTTACTATTTTACTTTATCATCTTTTTATAAGCTTGTAGATCATCTTTAGTATGTGATAAATTTATATAATTTTGTTAAAAGATTTATTGTTATCTAATTTTTATACAATAAATATCTAACTAAGTTATTGAAAAAAATAATAATTGTGTTATTTTATTCTTATAATATGATTTATAATTTATATTGTAAGTATAACTACAATTTAATAGAATAAATTAACTTTACATTGGCTAAGTTTAATGTAACTACATATATAAGTGTAATTTATTATAGGTGCTTAAGAATCCTGATTTAGATAAAGAAGCAAACAAAGACAATAAAGAAAATAAAGATGAAAGGGATAAAGCCTCACCAAAGGATTTAAAAAATCGAAGCAAAAGAGACGATAAATTACGTGAAAAAATACCACGGGATAGAGATCTAAAACCGTTAACAAAAGGATATAGAGAAAGAATGGATGATAGAAACAAAGATCGAGAATTAAAGCATCACAGACGGCATGAAGATAAAAAACTGTATGGAAGAAGAGATGACAGAGACTTTCTTAAAGAAGATAAAAAAAATGATGTTAAAGATGACAGAAAATACGATATTAAAGAAGATCTCAAGGAATCTAGAGAACGAAGAATTGAAGAAAAAAGAGGTAAAAGCTATGAAAAAATGAGACTTGAAAAAAAAAGATTAGCAGAGACTAAAAAACATAATGTCGAACTTACTATTGATAATAATGATGTTACGCGCATGACAAAGGAAGAACAAGATGTTTTACAGGTAACATCTACAGAAAAAGAATTGGTTACAACTACTTCTAGGAGAGTAGTGGAGTCTGTAAGTGGAAAAGATCATGGAAAAGACATTGGTACTGTTAAGTTAATTGAAGATCCACAGGATACTGAATCTATATCAAATAAAAGCAGGGATACAGGTACATTCTATGTCTATAGTAGACATTCTATGGTCTTTATGCATATTAACTTTGCCTTCATTGTATAAATATTTTGAGAATATTGTTATTGTTCCATTGCAGTATAATGCATCTATATATTATTTAACTCTTTAAAATTTTGTATTTGATTCAGTTAGCAATAAGAATTTATAACATAAAATTTAAATATACATTATTTATAGAAACTAAAGTTCGTAATGAGAAAGATGCAGGAACTGAAAAATCAAAATCTAATGAACATATTAACAGAGAAGCTGATGTTGACACTGAGTCTGATGAGAAAAAAGAATCAAAAGTTGTAAAAAGACGTAGTTCCCTTGAAAGTGGTGGTGAAGGAGGTACAGGAGATGGTAATTGTTTGAGGCGTCATAAGTCTTTAGATGGTGGTGGGCAGAGCAATTTACAGAAATCTGAAAATGAGGATAAAGAAAAAGATAAAAAAGATCCACGACTAGAGCGTAGAATTCGGAATAAGGTATTTTTGTGTATTATCTAATTGACTAATATTTTAAAAAGATGACTCCTATTTTTAATGATAAAACAACTACAAAAATTTTTGATTTTATATTTCATTATCTTATCTTAGGATCGACCTGCCATGGAAATCTATAGGCCAGGCATGGGAAAATTTAGTAAACAACGATTAGAACGAGAAAAATCAAATAACGACGATCGAGCTTCCCTTTCACAAAGTCCTACTCCAAATATTACTTCCAATGTTTCTAAGTCTGCTAAAGTTGGGGCAGAAGTTCGTTCTATGACATTTAAGCGTAGTGTTAGTCGTGATGTTTCATAACATGTACTGAGCCATATTTACCAATATGTACGATCGAACCTGTAAACAAATACCATACATTTTATTTATTACCCACATATTAGGGTAATGTCATGTTCAACTTCATATATTATACTCTATCTTATATAGCTACATGCTTATATGTACATTGCATTTCGCAATAACAAATGCATGTTAAATCAGCATGATATTAGTGTAAGCTATAATAGTATAGATTATTTGAAAGTTAGTTCATGTGCAAATTTGTTGTCATGACGATTTCTTGGTTTCTTTTTTTATAAACATGAAAATATATTTGGCAAATATGTTATAATTATCTTTACATAGGCAAGAGCTAAATAATAAAAGCACAAGCTAGAGTTATAACATTCTGTAAAAAAGATTTTCACGTTAATCATTTTTAATAAATGCGAAAAACTGCATGTATTGTACATCAATGTATAATAGAATATAGTGTGTCGCATTGAACTGTATTTTATCATATTTTGATATAACAGTAAATTCATATTTGTTTTCTGTAATAATTTAAAAAAATTGCTAATTAATATAAAATTGCAAATATAATATATATAATTTGTTATATATATATATTTATATATATATAGTTATTTATTTATATATTTATATTATTTCTGTAATTGTTGCAATCGAGCTGAAGATCTCGAACTTCGTGTTGTTCTTGTTGGTGTCTGTGACGATGTAGCTGGTGTCGTTTCTCCAGTTTTACTGGATCTATTTCTTTTTGCCAATGGAGATCGCATGCTGGGACTTAAGTCCGAATGCTTCAGATGACTTTTTACTTTCATAGTACTTAATCCTATAAATAAAAGATAATTATATTTTATAGCTTAATTAAGTTATTCAAAACATTTTGTTCATTAGAAAATACTTGTTTTTTGTGGTTGAATTCGCGAAGATTTTTGCTGACTATTTGCATCATCTGATTCTGAATTGGAATCGGAAACAACACTCGATACGTCAGGTTTCTTCTTAGCGGTTCTTGCTGTAAAGTATATAATTTGTTTAAATATATTATTTAATATTAACACGTTGCGTGCGGGCAGAATTACTGAGTTGTCCACAGTAGCTGAGCTTTGTTTTTATGTACTGTTTTAGTCGACCCACGAGCCGAGTTCGCCATAGCGAAAAACCCGTACTAGGCCCAGGGGCCTAGTGCTGCATGCAACGTGTTAAATTAAGACAAATTTTGTTTTAATATATAATTAATATAAGATTCTTACGAGCGAGATTCCTTTTTATTACAGGTTGTGAATCTGAATCACTGTCCGAACTTTTTTCATCTTCTTTATCACTATCCTTCCGACTTACTTTACGTGTCTTTTTTTGCGATTGAGTTGGTGGTGGTGCCATCAAAATATTATCATTCATTTCACTGTTTTCTGATGTTAACAGTTCTTTTATTTTTTCCTCTAATTCCAGACATGCATCTTTTGCATCAGGTTTCTTCTTTGTATGATCTATTATACCTTGGAGTGTTTTTAATACTTGTTTATGATGGATCTTATCTTTTAGAATAGGTAAACTTTCGATCAAATGTCGTATGCCTAAAATGATGATATGTATCATACTACGTTGTTTTGTAAAGCATAATTATATACACTTCATTCTACTCACTTTTTACATTAAACTGTAAAACTGAAAGGCAATAAGAAAGGTCACACCATAACCTCTCTGTGGTAGCAAGTTTGAATCTAGCACAAATCTTTTCTATTATTGCCTCAATTTGTTTTTCTTTTTGTACTAAACCCAGAATATAACTAAAAAAAAAAAACAAGATAAACCGAAAAGTGAAATTAAAACTTTAACGATATAGTGCCCGATAATTACCCAAGAATTTCTTGAAATTGACCCTCACTAAGATTTAATTGTGTATCAGATAATCGTGACAATATATCTGGAATAATATTGTATAGAGCATTACCCCTTTGTGAAAGCTCTTTAAAAAAATGTTTTGTATCTTGTTGAATTTGAGTGTCTTCATCTATAATACAAAGAGCTAATTCAGATACCTGACCCTTAACACGCACCATTTCTCTCATTATGAGATTAGATAGTACACGAACACAAGTACTGCGTACACGTGTATCTTTATCTTGAAGTCTGAAAATAAAAGCAAGGTATTGAAAAATATTGTGACAGGAGATTAGAAAGTTGTAATATATATTATTTTATATTATATATTTACTATTTATTTTATTTAAACTTAGTTTTATAGATTTACCTGCCATATATGTGCTTTGTCCATGGTTCCACTTCATTAGGAAACCTTGTTGTAAGATCGTTTAATCCAATGAGGACATTAGCTCTGATTTTAGGATAAGATGAACGTTCCAATATTGTGACTAATAATTGAAGAGATCGTTCACAAAATACAGAACTTACTGTCATCATCTTACATAAAGCTAATGTACTTGCAGCTTGTAAGTTCTCATTATTGTATTTTTCAGGCTGTTGACATACATCTAATACAATGGGGCTAGGAGCAAGCATAATATAATAATTATATTATTTATTTTTATGTTGCTAAAAAGCGTGTGTATGGATTAATTGTTAGATACAGTTAAGATACATACACAAATTTTGTCAGTAAGCCATTACCAGTCACTATTTCAGATTCTAATGCAGTGTTTATCAATTCAGCATCTGCATCATCCGCTGCGCCTTCTAAAGCATCTTCACCATTATTTTCTTGGAGAGTACTTGACTGTAGAATACTTGATATTATTATATGAAAAAATAATCAATAAAAGTATATAAACATTCATAAAAATTAATAAATCAAACCTCTTTATTATGTACACCTCTATTGCTGCTGTTCATTACTAATGAAACACTTCCTGTAAGCGATTCATAATGCTTCATATTTTTTTTATTTGAATTTTTATTTTTCTTCAATTCTTGTACAATATTTCTTCGCTTTACTTCCTTGTACACTGCTGTATCTAAATACACCATTTCTCTAATAGCAATATGTCCAACTAAGTACAGTAGATTTGATAACATAACAGCAGATACAACCACTTGGTTGCCATGTTTAATAGTAAATTTTCCAAGTTCTAAAATATCCAATAGAAAACTCTTTATTAAATGTTGAGGTTGGTCAGCCAACTACAATTATAAATATATTTATTAATTAAAGGTAATTATAGATGAAAAAATGATCATTCCAATATCAGAAAAATTACTTACTTTATAAATAACATTGATTGCGTCAGTAGCAAAGGAGATATAGCCATTTTCTTTCAAATTACAAAAGTTCTCTGTTAATAATGTAGTAATTTCTTTAAACATATTATGATCATTTGGATATCTATATGAAATAAATTTTAATACAAATTAAAATTAAATTGGTAATTGACTGCAGTATTGAATGATTAGATGTTTTATTCTTTACCTAATAGCGGCAATTTCAATATCTGTACTGCTTTTTTCGATTTTCTGCAAAATTCGACACGTATCTCGAGCCAAAAGTAGATCAGATTTTGCTCGTGACCCTAGTCCAATTGTTATTAATACATGTAAATTATCAACTATGATTTTACTTTCAGTCTTGCTTATCATCATTATTAAGATTAAAGCAGCTCTACTCTCTGTTGGCGTTGTATCAGGTGATTTCATTGAAAATTTTTCCCATAATATCTGTTTATGAATTACAAATATTATAGAAATATTCTATCATAAAATTGACAGTCTTGTGTAATGACAAACCTGTAATGTTTCTTCAGGTATTTCTTTGTTATTGTACCACGATATAATCAATTCTTGCAATGCTGGACTTTGTCCTGGTTGAAGTTCTTTCACCAAATGAATTAAAGATTTAACACATTTGGTAGCTTTCTGCCTTTGTAATGCTCGAGAGTCAGTATCGTCAAGGTATAATTGCTTATACACTATAGCTAGATTACGACGTACTGATGGATCACGATGAAAAGCTTGGAATAATGCTTTACGCACTGCAGCATCAGCTCCTGTTACACCAAATTGACTAGCTGTGCCAAGTAATGTACAAGCTTCAACAGCATCACTAGCTGTTGTGGAGAAAAGCAATGCTTCTACTAAAGGTATAGCATTTTTTATGTTTGTTGCAAATTCTGCAGAATGCTGTAATAAAATGTTACATTGACAAGAAAACACAACAAAATATTACGTTCATTAACCCTTTACAAATGGAACAGATGAAGGCCGAGTGCCGTGTAGAGACAAGTCACTAATACAAAGTATAAATATTTACCTTTAAATAATCTACAAGTCGCTTTTGTGCGTTAATGTCTTCAGTTTGCTTTTTATATTGTGGAGACATGTTGTCTTCAATGTTTGCTTTCTGCTTATTATGGTTATTGCTTTCATCTTCTGATTCTATGAAAATTTTAAATAAGAAGGCAAATAAGCATTCCTCTTGTGCTTCAGGAGAAAGGTTTTCTATTTTAGGTGCTTCTTGCAATTTCTTACATATTTTCCATAAATATGATACAGCTTTGGAAACTTTTTCATTTAATATTAATTGTCTTATTTTTTCAAATGCATAATTTGGATCTATATTTTCATTTTCCTCTTGTTCACAATCTGTAACACCTGTAATATAGTAAATTTGCATATGTAAAAGTTTATCATTTGTTTAATAAGACATGAATTCACCTTCTCTGTTCTCTTTTTCATTATGGCTATCTATAATCTTCTCTATGGCTTTCCGTATATCTGGAAGTAATGTATTCCAAAGTTCTAATCTTACGCTATCTCCACGTGCGCTACTACTGGTAAACTGACTCTGTAATTCTTTTAATTTAATTTTTTCCCTTTCCATTGATTTCATAAATTCAACTTCATCCAACTATAATAATGTAACATCAATAAGAATATTAAAAATAAATTTATTTCAATTTTATCTATAATTACCTATAATCAATACATGCTATGTATCCATGTTACTTTATACTACCCACCTTAGCAGCAAAAGGATTGCTTTGAAGTAATGTTCTTAACAATTGCAATGCCTGTTTTCGAACAGTTGCACTTTTATCTTCTAATCTTGACACACAAGCAGTTAAAAGTTTTGCTTGTCTCGATAAAGGTATAGATCCTTCACAACATAAATTTTGCCAAACTTGTAGTACTTTAGATCTTACATATGCATTACAATCTAATATATGTTCGTATAAACTATCAAGACATTCATCTCTTTGTTCTTTTTGTTCTGAAGTAAGATGTTCACCTGTTAACACTTTTTGTATCACCGTGCCAATAATTCCAATGGCACAGTTCCTCATAGGATAGTACTACAAAAATCAACTCAGTTTTACTTATTGATATAATAATAAATGTAATCTAATAGAATTTCCAAAATAAAAAGTATATAGCCCCTGGTAATAGTACCTCACTTGTAAGATATTCTAATATATCATCCATGATTGGTAACATAATATCTGGTTTTAGAAGTGCGATGTTATCCAAAAATATAGATATATTCCGACTTTCTGCTTCAACTAGCTCAGTTTGACAAATCTCTCTTATCACTTGTTTTAAAAAACCATTACAGCCACAGTCAGTATCCATGTGTACAACACCAACAGCAATGTAAGCCGGCAAAGTGTCATATAATTTAACTAACTATTATTTTTAATTAATTAGATATTCTTTCAACCCTTGGAATTAATAAGAGAATAATATACATACCTGAACCATTCTTACAGTACAAATTATACCATGATTATATCTCTTAGAAAGAGTTCCCAAAATCTATTTAGAAGTAAACATATATTAGCTTTTGTAATCACACTTGATAGTACAGTATATAAAAATTATACCTCAAAAATTGTTTGTCTAATATGTTTTTGCTTAGCATCTGTACAATGTTCCAGGATGCTATAACATACTTGTGACAATACTCTGAAAACAATAAAAATATTATGGATAATATTTAGAAATCATTTTTTGCACATATATCTTGTCTTTTGTGATAATTTCTTTTATATTTACGTTACAAATGAATCTTCGACAATTGGAGGTTTCCAAATCTTTTGCAGAGGCAATTGAAGCCATCTATATATGAGTTCTAACACTTTTTGTCGTTCGTCATCCCATTCTGCCTCTTCATCAGTTTTAGTATTTTTCTTGCGCTATAGAAAATAAAAAATAAAAAATAAGCATATTACTTGTATTAAATATTAATGTATATTCAAACAAATAGAACCTGTGCAGCATTTTCAATAGTTTTTGAATTTTTAGCTATTTGCTGATCTATCTGGCAAGTGATTTGTGAAATTAAGTAAGCAAACATTTTATTGAGACACAATAGCTTTGGTCTTTCCTCTTCTTCTATTTCTTTGTCCTGATCAAAAATTTTTTCCATATCTGCCACCAATATTTTTATCCCTAATATACCAAAAATTAGTTAATTTATATTGACATTGGCATTAATGTTATTAGCATTTTAACATACCTTTGAAAACCCTTTTAAAAGAAAGTAAAAGGCATCGCAATTCAAGTTTGCTGCTATGAAGCAAAACCGAAAAAAATGTATCAAAACATGTTAAAATAAAACATGCTCCATCCGTTTCCAAAGTTGTTCGAGAAGCTAAAGGAATTATAACAGTATTCATAAAATTAATTAAACTTGGTTGAAAACTTATAAAGGTTTTTATAAAAAATTTGTCAATTACCTTCCACAGCTTTTAATACCATACTTTGTGGAAGAATTTTTTCCACAGAATATTGTCCAGCATGTGATGTTAAAAGTTCATCCTTATTCAGGGGGATTACGAAATCGAGCTGCATTTTGAAGTATTGTTGTGTTTACCAGCACAATTACAAAAATAGTTTATACCAAATGACAAACAGGTCACTTCACAAAACATTCGAAGGTTTACTGCAGATTGAATTCAAAGGTTCGCTTGCGTTAACTGTCATTTTTCAATTTCATTGCTGACAATATAAAATTAAAAATAATTGTATTGGCTATACAGTATTAACTAATCTATAAAAATATACTTGAGTGAATAGTATTTGCGAAGGAAAATAATTTATGTTTAATTACTTAGTACATAAAATATCTAATATTTTAATCGTATATAACAAATTTAAGAAATAGAATTTAAGTAAAATGGTGGTAATACTGAATCTCCATCACTTAACGTGAAAGAAAAAGGCGCGATGCCGTTGAAAACAGAATTTGAAGTATTACGTGTTAATAATCAATTGTGTTATTTTACAACAAATGGCAAATATCTAGCAATTGCATTTCAAGTAAATTTAATTATAAAGGATGTAAAAACTTTCAGTACTGTTCATTCATTCATTTTCTCAGACATAATCGAGGTTAGTTAGTCTAAAAATTTTGTTAATTGTTACATCTTTTTTAAATTGTGCTTTTTTAGTACATAGAATGGGCTCCAAACGACGAATATATTTTATGTGCAAATATTAAGAAGGCTATTATTCAAGTATACTCAGTGAATTACCCACAATGGAGGTATAAATTAATAGAAGGTAGTGCTGGTTTAGAGAGCATTACTTGGTCACCAAACAGTATGCATGTTCTCACGTTATCAGAATTCAATGTGTGTAATGTTTTTTCTAATTTCTACATTTTAAACTAATTATGAAGTGTGAAATTTCATGTTTTATTACCAAATATTTAAACAATTGTAAATTATTTTCATTCTATTATATATACATAGATTCAGGTATCTATATGGTCACTAAAAGATAATAGTGTATTACATATTCCAAATTTGAAATCATCAGTGTTTAATAAGTTAATGTTTAGTCCAAGTGGTGATCGATTAGCTTTGATCATAACAGATAATGGACATGAGACTGTTGATATCTATAAAACTTTTAATTGGAAAATAAGCAGGGTAAGTCAAATACTATATTATAAATATTATTATAAACCTTTATTGTCAATAATATCAATATTATAAATTTTAACAGCATGATCAGACCCACAACTTGCTAATTGTAATTTAGTACACTGCTTATTATCTTGTGGCCTAAATGCTAGTTTTTTTACAGTTAAATGATGTGCTTGTGCAGAATCATAAATTATGTATTTTTCCCATAGATAATCTTCTATTTTTAATGTTAGTTTATAAATTTCAATATGACCTGCTTCATATCCTATAGCTAGGATATAATATTCTTTTATTTTAAATGGAGCAAAAGAAAGTGCCGTGACTGACTGATTTTGTACATCTAAACTAGTTAGTGGTACAACAGTCTCAACTTTCTTTACAGTCTCATCCCATATGCCAATTTTTCCATCTCGAGATCCAGTTACAAAATATAGAGAATCATGTGACCATGAACAACACCAGATTATACGAGAATGAAGATTATCTCGTTTTGAACTACTTGCAACTAAGTTATAGGCATTTTCATTGCACTCAAATAATGACCACCTTCTATCTCTAGAGACAGACAATAAATATTTATCATTTGGTGAAAATGAAAGCTGCGTCACTGTTAATTGATGAGCTACCAATTTTTGAACTTGTGACCATGTTTCTGTATCCCATAATATTATAGCAGCATGTTCTAGTGAAGCTGATTTACATGCTGTAGCTAATAATGACCCATCATATCTCGCAGCCATAGAAAAAATTTCATATCCATGGCCATATAATTTTTGTAATTCAGGCCAAAGTGTATCCTGCATTAGCTCTTCTTCTGTTGGAGGATTGTAATCTTCATCCTTTAAGCAGTCTTCATTTTTGTTAACTTCTGCATCAAATACTGCTTTGTTTGTCAATCCAAGTGCTGGTACATTAACATTTTCAGCTAATACATTTTTGAAATCATCTGTATCTGCAATTTGTGTCAAATATTTTTTGAAATTTGCTGGTGCCATAAAAATTCGTACTACTTTTTCTTCTGCACCCGAAGCGAATATATAAGGTTTTAATATTGCTAAACATGTCATATTATAACCATGCACTTGTGGACGAGCAATTTCGTGCCATAATTCTGCTGTATCATCTTTATATGGTGCATGGACTCGTGTTGTTTGATCTGTACTCGTACTGATGAGAAATCTGTTATACCAATAAGAATATTTTTATACTTTATATTAAAGAGTTATTAAGACATTTATCTATAATACAAACCTTCCTTTGGGATCCCAACAAAGGTCTGCTACCTCCCCAAAATGTCCACTAGGTGCAAATCTTGGAATCCAGTCTTTTGCTATGCTAGAGTATTGCCAGATATGAAAGGATCCTTGATAACTGTGCCCTAATATGTTTAATCCATCTGGACTAAACTTGCATCCATAAAAACCTGAGGAACTACCACCAACTTCACCAACTCGTACAGTTTCACGCCATATTCCAGTAGTAGGATCTGGTTCCCATATAACCATTGATTTATCTAAAGAACACGATAACAGTTTTGCTAAATTATGATCAATTCCATCCCTCTGCTCTGCTGGACACCAGTGTACACCATATATCCAGTCGTCATGCCCACTAAGAACAGATTCTAAAGTAATATCATATTTTACTCCATTAACTTCAAAAAATTCTTTCTTTTGTTCAAGTATTTCTTTCATTGATTTGTCTTCTTCATGCATTGAAATTTTCCATAATCGTATCATGGTATCTTGTGAGCCAGTTGCTAGTAAAATATTTCCTACTGTGTCATTTGTTATATCCATGCTATTAATCCAATCTACATGTCCAAGTAAAACTTGAACCTTTTCGAAATTTAATTCTGTCGTCTTCGAACTTTGAGAAAATAATTGAATTGAGGAATCTTCCATGCATACCACTAGTAGAGGAGTACTTTTGTGTGGAAGATAAGTTATAGAAGTTTCTATAGGTACTTTGCTTCCAAATGTTAATGTTTGAAAACAAATAGTACTACCATCTCCTTTTCTTAACCATAATTTTAAATCTCCTTCAGTTGATCCAGTACAAACCAACAATGGTTTGAAAGATGTGACATTAAACGTATTATCAATAAGATATAAGCAGTTACTAAAGGTAACAATTTCACCAACATTTAAAGTAGAAGTACATTCAAAAGAATTTTGTATTTTACTCCAAATAATTGCAGTACCATCTGATGAACATGATAAAATCTCTGTTTCTGGATCTCCATTTTTTAATTTAATCCATCGCACTGTATTAACTCTTCTTTTGTGGCCATGTAGTGTTTGCAAAACTCTACCAATTTTTGACACACCTGGGTCATATATAGCTACAGCATTGCATGCTGCATAACAAATAAGTTTGTTTCTTCCCCAATCAGCAGAATGTGACTTACGATTGCAGGCACAAGATATGTAGCAAGCTACCATAATTTCTTATAATTATTGCTATTAACGATAAAAAAATTATTTACTAATAATAAAAAAATGTACAGATATCACGGAAGTAATTTGAGGTTATTGTGACAAATTTAAAAGTCAGTAAGAACAATGTTGTAACTGATTTATTCCCTAGAAAAAATATGTTAGTTTCATTGAATTAGAAGGTTGGTTATAACTGTTTTCGCTCTATATTCAAATTCAAATGCGCGATTACATTATTACAAGTATGAGCAAATTATACAACGTAATATGCATTTATTTTATTTAGAGTATATAATATTTATAAACGGTAGTTAATATTTCACATTATTTTAGAAGCTCATATGCGAACGTTTGAGCAGTATCAGTGGTATATGTTGGTCTCCAGACAATGATTTGTTGTGTATATGGTGTTCATTAAGCAATGAATCAAAGTTAATAATATATTCTACTCTTACGGAAAAGAACATTGGTGTATACTCTCCATTTAAAAATGACTATGGTTCTAATATGGCAAATAACAATGTAAAAGAACTAAAAGGAATTGAAGATGTAAAATGGAATCCCAGTGGCCAATTATTAGCAGTTTTTGGATTTAATGAAATGGTAAATATAAAGTTATATAGAAGAATAAATTGTATACCTTATGTAGCAAACAAGTTAGTTATGAAAAATGTATGACAACTTCTGTGTGTTATATAAAAATTTAATTTTTAATCTTTTTGTTTTGTATTTAGATTGTACTTCTTAATTATGTGACGTGGCATCCAATTTTGCAATTATATTTAGAACCTGTCATTTTTGATAATAATTACTTAAACAAAGTGTATAAGGAATGTATCATTAATTTAAAAAGTTCTGTTAAATCTTCTAATCTGTATAGTAAACATATATGTAAGTAATTTAAAAGTGATACATGTGTCAAATGAGATTACAATTAATAACAACCACTTTTTAGTGGAGGAAGAAAATGGTAGACCATTGAATATTCGAATTGGTAGACTTGATAGTAATGATAAGTTTACCATTGCCAAAGTTGATATTCTGGAATATAGCTCCTGTGGTAGATATTTAGCCATAAAGCATCAATTATATCCTACCACTTTATGGATATGGGATATCATTGCTGATCATGTAGATTATATATTACTTCAGAACACTATTACAGGTACAAAATTTAAAAAATCACTTTAATTGATGATTCAAGTCTTATATTAATCTTATTTCTAAAGTAATATTATTAACTTATAAAACTTGTGGCCCATAATTGCGTATCAAGTGATTAATAATTTGTCATTTTATTTGCAGGTATAACATGGAATCCAAAAAATACTCATTTATTAATTTTTTGTCAATGTACATATATTTTTGAATGGACCCCAGATAAAGCAATCTGCATTTCTACACCTAACAGCATAACTGCTTTAAACGCCCATTGGCACTGTAATGGGCAAACATTTCTACTATATGGTTACAATAAAGTTATCATTTGTCAAATGGAAAATAAGTCTTAGCAATACACATGTATACTCAATTATTTTTGTTACATAATAAACTTTTGTAATATTATTAAAAAAAAATATTTCATATAATAATTAGGTATAACATTACGATAATCAAAGGACGCTCACGCGCCCGAATTTGAACAAGGATCATCGACTGACAAGAGTTCATTCCGTCACAATCCTTGGTAGCTTCCACCACAGACGAGGTATAAGGATAGACCTATCATCTTATGGGACTTCGTGTCCCATGTACTAAAATACCGATCGTGCAAAACAACAGACGTTTATTTACGCCCTCTACCATATGGAGCGGTGAATTTAGGAATCATATTCGACTCAATAATCGAAGTTGGTAACATCAATAGATCTGTTGCGATAAAGGACGAGAATCTCATCACCCCTTGAAAATAATCCATACTTCGACACTTAAAATATTAATTTCTCATCATTGCGTAACGATATCGAAAAACGGACAACGGGACAGTATTCTGCATCCTTTCTTCTTTCTAAATCATGCTGCATACATCAGGATTTTTGTAAAAAATCGATGCATCTCGAATTTGCCCGATCAAATACTCGTTCGAAAGAGTAAAGTCTCCTCTTTACGAATATGCAAGTCGCGTTTCGATAGGATGGCTGGTTGAAAAGATACAGCAGTTTAAAGCTTGAAAAAAACCCATACTCCGACACTTAAAAGATTAATTTCTCCTCATTGCTTAACGATATCGAAAAACGGACAACGGAACATTATTCTGCATGCTTTCTTCTTTAAAATGAGCCATTAAACATTGAAATCGGCGGTGGTGACCATTTTGGCAAAAATCATGATGCATAGGTCAGGATTTTTGTCAAAAAACGAAGTATCTCGAATTTGCCCGATCAAATACTCGTTTGAAAGAGGAAAGTCTCTACATTACGAATATGCAAGTCGCGGTTCGATAGGATGGCTGGTTGGAAAGATACAGCAGTTTAAAGCTTCAAAACGACCCATACTCCGACACTTAAAAAATTTATTTCTCATCATTGCTTAAAGATATCGAAAAACGGACAACGGGATAGTATTCTGCATGCTTTTCTCTTTCAAATGAGCCATGAAACATTGAAATCGGCGGTGGTGACCATTTTGGCAAAAATCCTGATGTATGCACAGGATTCGAAAGAGAAAAATCTGTACTTTACGAATATGCAAGTCGCGTTTCGATAGGATAGCTGGTTGGAAAGATACAGCAGTTTAAAGCTTCAAAACGACCCATACTCCGACACTTAAAAAATTTATTTCTCATCATTGCTTAAAGATATCGAAAAACGGACAACGGGATAGTATTCTGCATGCTTTTCTCTTTCAAATGAGCCATGAAACATTGAAATCGGCGGTGGTGACCATTTTGGCAAAAATCCTGATGCATACATCAGGATTTTTGTTAAAAATCGATCACTATCTGCAATGAAGCTACCGCGAAAAACGATTTTCTTTTTAATTCCTACCGATTCGGTAGCGCTGTTGCCTTTTTCCATTCTAAACCGATATTGTCGCATGCGACACTAAAATGGTAATGGGGCTACGTAGCCCCAAAACCGTGGGACAAAAATTTACATTGCATGATACGTCTATCCTATACCTCGTCTGTGCTTCCACATGTCCAAATTATCTCCCAAATTTTTATTTACTTATTATGAATATTCTGTTAATGAACAAATAATATTACTTGATAAACAATGACGTACAAACGATTTCATACGAGAGAAATTAAGATTTGCATGTAAGATTGAAATTAAGATTTGCAAAATAGCTCGGTCGGTATAAAGTGCGACATAAACACTCTCTCTCTTTTTTTCTCTAAATATCTATGAAAATATACTAACGTGTACTCAATGGTTTTAGTGCATGTCTAGGTATGGCACTTAGTTTTGTTATGTGACATTTATAGACGCTCTTTTTTAATTTTATTGACTTCGTAACAGATAAAATTGTATTTTTAACCAAATTATATATATATATATATAGGTATCTTTACAAAACAAATAATTATATAAAATAAATAGCGACTTTATATGATTCATAACCTATATATTATTTAAAATCAACAAAGATCATGTCTGCTAATGGTCCTCACACAGAAAAGGAGTTAGATTTAAGTAATGCAGGACGAGGAGTATGGCTTGTTAAAGTGCCAAAATATATAGCTAATAAATGGGAAAAGGCACCTGGTAATATAGAAGTTGGAAAGTTAAAAATAACTAAGTAAGAATATTACTTGCTAATTGCTATTATTGCTATTAAAATCTAGTATATTGTACATACTTTTAAAGTAATTAAATAATAAGCATATATTTTATATCTTAGAAATCCTGGTCAAAAAGCTGAAGTATCTCTTAGGTTATCAGAGGCCGTTTTGGCTTTAAAAGAACCAGGAGAAGAAGAAATTCCAAAACAACATAGACTTGATGTTACTACAGTAACACGGCAAATGTTAGGAGTCTTCTCCCACATTACACGTGAGTATTTAAAATATGTTATTATTTATCATTATAATATCCTTATATTATTCTGTTTTTATCATAGCACCAATTACATCTGATGCTATTGTTCCTGAAAGTGAAAAACTATATATGGAGGGAAGAATAGTACAAAAATTAGAATGCCGTCCATATGGTACATTTTATTATTAAAAACATTTTTCAAAAACACATGTTTCATATTGCTGTTATTATAACATTGTTTGTTTATATTTACTAATGTATAGCGGATAATTGTTATATGAAATTGAAATTGGAAAGCATAAAGAAAGCATCTGTACCGCAAAGGCAAGTTCAACAATTAGACAGAGTAGTACAAAATTTCAAACCAGTATCTGACCACAAACATAATGTAAGTATTCTTTGCTTCTGTCTATGGTAATGTCCTCATATTGCTAATGATATGATACATGTTTCCCAGATTGAATATGCTGAGAAAAAGAAAGCTGAGGGAAAGAAAATGCGAGATAATAAAGATGCAGTACTAGATATGCTCTTTGCAGCATTTGAGAAACATCAGTATTATAATATCAGAGATCTAGTTAAAATTACAAGACAACCAATTGTAAGTTATACAATTTATTTGTAAATTAAGATATGTGACTTACTGTAAATAACTAATGTATACATATTCGACTTTGATGATCTTACACAATATAAATTTTTAGGTATATTTAAAAGAAATTCTTAATGAAGTTTGTAATTACAACCTAAAAAATCCGCACAGAAATATGTGGGAACTAAAACCAGAATACCGACATTATAAAGATGAAGAGAAATCTGCAGAAAATGATGCTAAGAAAACAGATGAGTCAGATGATGACTAAGATAATATTTGTTTATATGAATAATTTTTTTAAATGAACTCATTACTAAGTACCCAAACATAATATACTTATTTTTCTTAATATATGTAGCATTGCTGAAGACTGTGATAGATTGAGATTCAGTCATCCTTTGTTCTTTGTTTTGAAATTCTCGTTTTTTGTAGGATGGTAACATGCAATCAATGTATTACTCTGTGTAACAAACTGTAAATAAAGTTTCTTATTAATATATTATTACTAATTAATACAAAAACTGTACAAATTAATAAGAAATATTATATTGAGAAGATGTTTCTATAAAATGATAACAAAAGAAAAAGAATGCAGATTTGTACATTCCTTTTTTATAAATAGCATAAAATTACTTCCGTGATTTCCTGTATGAATCGAGTTTTCCCTAGTTTTCCACTATAAGTAACTTTGATAAGATAGATCAGAGCAGATCAGAGCCAGACCCACTAGAAATGTTACACATTCATTTGTGGAGGGTATGTAGATAGTGCAGTTTCGTGAGAGTGCATCCAAAATAAATAACAATGTGCTTGGCTTTTATGACAATTTTTATACTATCACTATTTGTTTAATCTAATTTACGCATTCAAATACAGTGTGTTTGTATGATTCCGAATTTATCGTACGGAAAAATGTATATGGAGAGATGACAACTTAAACTTAACCTTTTAATTTGTTAATAACGAACGGCGTACATATGTCACATGAGCGTACACGTAAGATTTACTGACTTCATAAAAAATTATAATGCGCAATGACTTAGCAAGTAGAAATTAATATATTTAACTATTGTAATCTTACAAGGAACTTTCTTTGTGTGACTTAAAATGTGAGATAATGGATGTACATTTCCTCATTTCATAATTCTCTTTGTTTGATTATGTTATCTCGTTAGGAATCGTTCTATAATTGATACGTAAAAAGAACTGTGCTAATTAGTCATGTTTTATTTAAGATATTGTAAGTGATAATTTTATAATAAATTTTGTTATAATGTTTTATTTTTATGAAAAATATAGCATATAGACTACTTATGTGTTCTATTATTAATATTCTTTTATCAGATAAACAATATAATGAACAACAATTGTGCCTATACTTGATATTCCTGGTAATATATTCTTTCTTGTTTTTCTAGAAAAGCATACATATTTCTTTAAGGAGCACTTGCATACTAATTCCCGATGGACTGGTTCAGGAAAATATTTGCAAAAAAGTATAGTTTTCATTAATAAACAAGTTTTATTAATAGATTTTGTCCTTTTTAATTAAAAGAATTTTTTTTTTTTAGGAGGTCTACTCACATTGATGATGACTTAGAAACAATTAGTGAAAAAAAGGAGAGATGGAAAAGTATATATGTGATATATTTTACTATGTTTCTCATGTCCCTTGGATTCAGTATAGTCTTAACTGGAGTTTGGCCATATTTGGATAAGGTATAATATAAAATAGTAAATAATAAACAGAATTTAAAAGTATATTTTTTACGTTGTATCTTTGTCTCAGTTGGATCACACAGCAGGAAAAGAATACATGGGTTATGTAGTAGCAGCTAATCCTTTAGGCCAAATGTTATTTTCTCCATTAGTTGGTTGGTGGGGCAACAAAAGAGGATCTGTAAGATTGCCCCTTTTGATAACGTTAATCCTTTTTGTTTATGCTTCAGCAATGTATAGCATTCTAGAAATTCTACCTGGTGATAGAAAGGCTCTTATGACTAGTGCCAGATTCCTCGTTGGAGTTAGTTCTGGTTAATACATTTTTAAGATTTTTCAAGAATAAAGATTTGAAAAGTTTATTATAAAATGAATAATGAAAACGTAGAGCTAATGGGTTAAAAATCCTTTTAACATTGTATACTTTAAATTGTTTTTGAATTGGTGCATTCATGCATGATGATTACAAATAATTAAATAAAATGGTTTTTGTATATGTATTTATCTATTATAATGAAGATTGCAATGACAACTAAAAATATTGATATATTTGAATAATTTTCTGTTGTATTACTTTCAGCTAACATTGCAGTAGCCAGATCATATCTATCTGCAGCTACCAAACTTTCAGAACGGACTCAAGCAGTTTCTATGGTTACTCTTGCACAAGTAATATTCTTATACAATATAATTCTGTATATTAAATTACTGTAGTGTTTATTTAAGAAAATTTTATGGCTGAAATAAAAACTGCAGGTTCTAGGATTTGTGGTAGGACCTGGTTTACAAGCTGCTGTAACACCACTTGGTGATGAAACTATGTATTTGTTAGGTCTACCATTTAATATGTATACAATGACTGGTTGGATAAACGTTGTAATGGGAATTATAAATTTCCTTTTATTTTTACCATGGAATTTTAAGGAACACAAAATTGCTATTAGAGAAGCTATGCGTAATGGTGGTAAAACTACTGGTAAGAAAGCTTTCTACAAATGCCTCTTGCTTCTATATAATATTACATATTTCCTTATCATTATTTTCCTATTTTTCATAATTAATTTTTATTAATTAATATTCTTTCGTTTTGCAGAAGAAGAAACATGGAAAGCAATAAAACCTGACTATTTAGCAGCTTGGACATTAATTTGTGCTTTTTTTGTTTTAGTTTTTAATTTTGTTCTTATAGAAACGTAAGAGATGTATAATTATCATTTTTTAAACTTTATATATTTGAATATTCGTATAGTAATGTTTATTTGTACTGTTTAGTTTGGGAACTTCTTTAACGATGGATCAATTTGCTTGGTCTAAAACGGAATCTTTATATTATTTAGGATTATTAATGAGTATTGGTGGTGTGATAGCATGTATTACATTTGCAATGATTGGACCCATTTGTAAAAGGTGAATCTTGTAAAATTTGTGTATCAATGTAACATTTATGTTTTTTTTTTTTTAATATATGTAACTTTATACTGGTAGGGGTAATAGCATTTCATTTATTGTTACAGATTTGCAGAAAGAAAAGTTATGTTATGGGCCGGTTTCTTGTTTATGCTAATTGGACGAATATTTTGTATTCCATGGGGACCTGATCCTCCAAAAATTGCTAATTTTGGACGTACGTTTTTTGCTACTACACCGTTTATTGTTAAATTGATTTAAAATAATATAGAATAGTTTTAAAAGTGTATTATAATTTTATAGCTTTCAACAACATTACTGTAGATGCAAATGGTATAGAAATACTAGGATGTCAAAGCACTCAAGAATGGTGCAAATATACTCCTCAATTAACTGTAACACAGTTTATTATTGGATATGCTTTCACTAGTATAGGTTATCCCATAGGAGTTACTTTGATACAAACTATATTTAGTAAAGTGTTGGGCCCACGACCACAAGGTGTCTGGATGGGATTAATGACAGGTGCTGGATGTGCTTCCAGAGTTTTGGGTCCAGTTTTTGTTAGTGTAATTTACACACGTTTGGGAACATATCATACTTTTGGTATTACGGGAATAATGTTATTAGCTTCCATGGTTTGGTTACAAATAGTAAATAAACGTTTAATACCTCCGACAATAACTAATAAAAATAATACAGAGGACGAACAAAAACGGGATATTGCAATGCCTCTAGTTCATGTTAAATCTGATACTGAAGAAGTAAATGAAGTACAAAAATATGATATTACTATAAGTAATGATAAAAAGTAAATATGGTTGTGGGGAAGATAGAATGTGATTTGTGATATTTTTTAATATATATATGTATATGTATATATATATGATGATACATCATTCACACTTCCTTAGATGAAAAATTGATCATTCGGAAATTATGCAGTATCGTAAAGTATAATCATTGACACTATTTTGTGCATAGATCCAACTGCCATTATAGATTATATATAAAACTATGATATTATTATGATATAAAATACAATATTTTTGTGTCTATTTATACATTTTTATAGTATATTGCAGATTTCTAAAAGAAATATATACACTAAATATAACAGTCTATATGTATATAATTGTTGAAAGAAAATGAATTTTCTAATTTATTGCAAAAGATGTGAACAAAATGTTATTAAAATTCAATGAAATGCAGAATCGTAGAGCATTTTTTAATCATTTTTATCATCTTATTATCATAATTAATTGAATATAAGAGTATATAAGGTTTATGAAATAGATCAATGTCTATACAATTACCTTGCCAACAAATAAAATTCTAATGTACTTATAAACGAAATATGATGTGATACTTGAATATATGATTAAATGTACAAACTTTTATCAAAAGAAGATACAGGTATTGCCTATATAAATGATAAAGAGTAATATTATTTTGCAAAGTGATATTTTTCTTACTAAATGACTGTATTTTCAATAGAAATTTACTCTAAAACTATTTGTGTAAAATAAAATAGAATACATAATTTTATTCTTAAATAACAGCTACACTGCACTGTAATCAGAAAGGATATTACAAATAAAAAAAACAATTTTTATTTGTACTAATACACTATCTATGGGAAATATTGTTACTATAAAATATTATGTCTGTAAATCTTTATAGTAGTTAAAATGAAATTTACATAAAAGATACTTTTTAAGGAATGGGTTTATACTACAATTATGCAGTAAAGACTAAAACTTGCAATATACAAACAATATGTTATTTTAAATAAAACATGGATGGAAGAAAAACAACAATCGAATTCTATTTTTTATTATGTGCAATAATTATTATATGAATACATTTTTCTGACTGCAAAAGGTATAGTTTTATGATGTGCTACTACATACGAAGATTTTGTTTTAAGCTGTAGACAAATTTGAAATTAATATAAAATCTATTAAATAATATTACTTGAAACAAATTTTTAATTATCCAATTATATAATTACCATATCTCATTACTTTCAATAATGTTTCTCTATAATGCAATAAGATAACATATGAAAGTATCAATAGACACTTTTCAAACAGAATTTAAAATGAACGGCATCTCGTTCTGCAAAACTATAAAATTTCCTTATTTACCATCTTAAAAGTTTACTAATAAACGTTAGAATATATAGCTGAAAAAAGATGCTAAATTATAAAGTATAAAGGACATTTTTTGAGATCATTATAGTTGTACTTTTATCTACAACCATTAAATTTGTTTTTTACTTTATAGACAAATACAGCCACATTTAATGTAGCTAGCATTCTAATATATTTAAAATTGTTTTGACAAATGCTAGTAACAAAAATTACGCTATAACTTACTCAGAAAACATCATTCTATATTAATGACATTTGTTGTTTTTATACATATCTGACACAGAATTCTTACGAATGTAAAATTGGATTAAGTACAAACATATAAAGTGTTTTAATATAATGAATTTTTATACTTGTTATAGAGTACTTAAATGTTTTATGCATGTTTGTAAAGTAAAAAGTAAAAGCACACTTGTATTCTATAAATAAAGCTTACAATTATGATTAGTCTTTCTTCTTTGGCTTTTTGGGATTACGTGATCGAGATTTAGCTTTACAAAGAGGACAAATTGGTGCATTTCTATGGATTTGTTGATGACATGAAAGACATGATTTCATTGGTGGTGGTTGTTGCCTGGAATATGATCACAAAAAATAAATGTACTATTTGATAATAAAATTAGCTTAACTTTATATGTTTATGCATGTAAACATGCATTCACATATAAAAATATATTGTGAATTGGAGATATACCAGTGGTACCTGAATGTTGGAGCAGGTGGTCCAGGGGCAGGGGGTAATGGTCTAGGCTCTGGCTTACTAGGTCCTTGCAGAGGTTGTGGAGCTAGAAAAGGAGCTGAACCACCTGGATGTCCGGGATGATGTAAGCTATGCGGAGGTAGTAAATCTTCTCCACGTACCTCTACTCTCCATTCTGCTTTTTGCATTGGTCTTTCAAAGTAACTATAAACAAACAATCTACACAATAAAAATGTAATTAGACTAAATTTAATGTTTATTCCATAATCATTTCAAAATGTATTAATCCTGAACATTAAGAAATATTATTAATTATTATTTGTACCAATTACAAATAACAAAACTACTTACTCAGGAGATATAAGGTCGGATTCTGTTTCATATAATTCAGGTAATCTTTCTAAACCTAGTACTTCTCTGCGCATTCTATCAATGTCATGTTTCAATGGTTGATAATTACTATTATGTATAAGTTTAGCAGTTTCTCGTGATTTATTTCGTGCTTTTTCTGCTTGATGAATCACTGACTCCATCTGCAGCAATACAACACATAATAAAGTATACGATATATTGGTAATGAACCTGTTAAATTAATTTTTTAAAAAAGATTGCCAAGATTCTAAAAACTATAACAATTATTTTTACCACATTGATATCTGCATGTATCTGACGTAATTCTTCCACATGTGCCATTTTTTCTTGCATAAGTAAATCCATTTCTTGCTTATATTCTAATAAACATTTTTCTTCTTGTTCAGTTTGCTCTACCTCTTGCAATATTCTTTGTTTTAGTTTCTCTAATTGCACAGTTTTTGTTCTGAAAGCATTAATCGTAATTACCCTTATATATAAAAAACAACAACAAAAAAGATGCATTTTTTAAAATTCATACCCTTGTTTCATTTGATGGTAATGTTCTTAAAAAATAGGAAAAGTACAAATAGATAAAAAACAAACCTAATTTCTTTTAGAACTTCCAATTTTGCAAAAATAACTGTAGCCTCAGTAGCTGACATTGTACAGGATAATGGAAATGCCTTATTTATTATGGGCGTTTACACAGTTATATTAACACCTTTTTAGCACAAATGACATAAAAAAGTAGGTTATAGAAAATTGATTCATGGCAACAGAACTGCGATTTGTGTAACAAATTGGAATCGTTCTGTATGAACTATATTTTAAACGCAATCAAACACATTCATTACTGTATATACATAGAACTGTAAAGAACAATGCACAAATTAAGAATTACGTTCTCTGGAGCAAAGAATCGGTTTCATGTTGTTTATAGCTTACTAGCAATTCAAACCTTCAGATGGCACCATAGAACAAATAACGCTTATTATATGTCGAATTTCTCGAAAAAAGGTCCAATCAAAAATGGGTATTCCTGAATGTTGAGTGAAGTGATTGGTTGCTTTATATTGCGTTTATATATATTATTGACTTGAGTATTCTACTCTATCATTGCACTGTCGTACTGATATTTGTATGAAACAATGAATTTAATTGATGTTTTTCTGCTTAGCTATTTTTTTTCAATTTTATCTTGTAAATTAAAGTAACTACTTATTAGAAGGAAATCTCTACATTCGCACATGAACTTATAGTCATATTTATATTTTTTTTATACTGTTATATATAATTGCATAAACAAGTTATTTTATTATTGACAAAACTACATTCACACAAAGTACATCGAATGCATTCGATGTATTGTACTTCCAACTTCCAACCTTCCCAACTTGTCTGTTTTCAGTCTATCAACCGATCAACTCCGACGTATGCAGTCAATTTATACATTAAACTCAGGCAAGTGTTCAATTTTGAGACTTCGAAGTGATAGTAAATTGAAGACTGTGAAGCGTGTAATTGCTTCGCAGTGCTTCATAATAGTTCCTTGAAAATTATATAGATATACACTACTATCAAAATCCGATTGTCGATAACGAAGGAATATTATTTATAAAAAATGGTTGTAACGGAGAAAATTCAGCTCCCTGACGAATCAGAGTTAACCGTTCAAGAAATAAATCTTACGTATCCTGTATTACATGCTGCTGCTTTTTATGTAGGAAAGAAGTGTGAGCAACAAAATAATGTAAGTTAGTTTTTATCAATTATTATCGCGTTATGCTTCAAAGATACTGAAAGTTGCATAACATTCATACTAGTAGTGAACTAAACCTTAAAAATATATCTCTTCCATAAAAATCAATGTGGAAGAAGGATTAAATTAATAGTTAAAACTTATTGAATAATGAGTATTATATTTGATGTGAAATATAGTAATAAAAGTTGAAGAATGTTGAAGAAGTCCATTTTTACAAAAAATTTTTCCAGGAATTTATGTTATGTAGAACGGAAGAAGATGATGCTCGGCGTTGTCTTAATGAAGGTAAAGCTGTAACGGCTTGTGCTTTAGATTTTTTTAAGCAACTCAAGAAACACTGCAGAGAAGATTTTGAGCAACATGTAAAATGTGTAGACAGATCACCCAATAATTTCAGTTTCCAGGAGTAAGGTCATTTATAATTGATTAATATTAATATATAATGACATATAAATTTAAATTACTATTTTATCATAGATGTCGGAAAACCCAAGCAGTTGTTGACAAATGTGTACTTGAAAACCTCAACATAGAACGACCTTCTTTTGGATATTTTTGTGAAGCTAAAGTACACAATACTCCAAGGCCTCCACCACCAAAAGAATCTAACCATTTTCCAGATCCATTACCACCAGTACCACAAGGAAAACCTGAACATCCATCTAAATTTAGTAGTCGAATGTCTTGGGTCTTGTAAATGGTTTATTCAGTAAAGTTAGCATTTTAGAAGTTATATAAAATCCTATTTAACATTAGATGACAACATTGTAATAATACTGGATTGTTGTCTATATGTGATCCTGTTACATAAAGAAAAGCTTCAATAAAAAAATAAAATTATTTAACAAAATAAAATATTTTATGTTATGTGCATATAAGAGCGCGCGCGCGCGCACACACACACAGAATTCAAGGATCAGAAAAAAGTTAAAGGTAATAACATCTGTAGTTTATTGTAGATGGAGAAAAACTGTTGACCTGTACACACGGCGATTCAAATAACAGTTGTTGCCGATAAAGAAGTATATAATTGATATTTAAGATACAATACATTTGTATGTACAGTGTACATATAATTATAGTTAGTTAATCTATATATGTACATAGAAACGATGGGTATGATATTTGAGGCACTCAGCATTTCTCTCTATATTCAACTAGTTAACCATAAAGCATCATGAAATTATCATTTTCAGACTTTATAAGAGAAACTGTGTGCACGCAATGGAAGCTCGGCTCTTGCTATTTATTTAATAAGTATTTGGTATTATAGATCTAATTCCTTGTGACTTATAAGTTCATTCAGTCTATTAATAACAAGGAAAGATCCTTATGATACTTGCAGAATCTACAAATCATAATGATACATTATGTGTTAGCTCCATGTAATATCATAACCACTCCAATTTGTAGCTGGTGCCAAATGTACTCTTCTACCATTGTAGAAAAATGTGACAATACCTCGATAGCCAGTTCTTGGTACACCACTCTAAAATATTTATACAAATGTTAAACTTGGGTAATAATTTATGACATTATATGTATATTTTATTTACCTTGAAATCATCCATTAAACCAAGTATTTTCGCAGTATTTTTATATGATAGACGAGTAGAATATGGTATTCTAACAGGACCTTGTGTAGCAATATGTCCACTTTTTAATTCAGAATAAGTTATCACTGTGGAATGGTATACTTCATTCACAAAGGATATATCATAGTTATCCTGCAAAATGTAGAAAGCACTATTAGCTATTTATAAAAAGAAAAAGAAGTTAGGTAAATTATGTCTTACTTTTAGCAAGTAGGTTAAATTCATCTTGCTGAAAGGCACAGATTTCTCATTCAGTTTGATATATTTCAAATGTTTTTCAAAAAACAATCCACTAAAAAATAAACAATACAAAATAAGTAATAATATATAAAATATTTGTATAATAATTACTGCTTTTAAATATGTGCAAAAATGTACGACATACTTGCTGACCCCGATCTTTCCAAAAGTTCTTGTTCTTGATATTTCTGGTCGAATACAGGCCCTATCTTTACGCTGTTCTGGTTGCCTTATCCAATCATCCCAATATCTACAATATAAATAAACAATTCATACTTCATATATATGTTACATATACTTGATTAAACTAATCTTACCCATATTTTATTTTTTTATAATTATTCTTTCTCATTTTACTAGATTTCTTATTTTTAGATTATATATTTATTTTAAGATACAAACACAATTTGTTCTATTTGCATTGAAAGAAAAAAGTTTGTAAGAGAAAAATGATCACCAATAAGAAGCATTAACAACAAATATATAGTGCTTACGATTTGGGCCACTTAGGTGCAAGCTCTTGCCATAACTGACGTGTCAGCATCCAGCCTAAACCAGGGAAAAAATCTGTCCTGTACAATAAGTGCGGTGCATGCTCATCAACTAGACCAGATTTACCATTATCGTTCCATGCCGAAACACACCATAAGGAACGATCAGATATTAGCAGAGGATAAGTACCCAAAAAGTACTCAAAAAAATCAGGAGCAATATCCAAATCGTCTAAACATGTGTTAATGACAATTAACACAACACACATTTATTGTTCATGAACATATATATTTTGAGAATTGACAAAAGTATACCTTCAACTATGATAACTGTTTCATATCCAAGCTCAAAGAATACTTGATTTAATGCCCATCCATAATGACGTGCAATTTTAAAATATCCTTTGAATTTCTTTTCTTTAGGAGGAATATCTATATCTGATTGGTCAGGTTGCTGAAATAAATTATATTAATTATGTAAAAAGTCTGTAATAATAAAGTATAAAAGATTTTGATAAAAAATATGAAATAATACCCGAATGTGCAGTATTTTATCTCCATATTTAGAAATAACTTCTGCAGTTTGTTCATGTTCACAATCTTGTGAGACAACAATTGGAAACTGCACTGCACTTGGTCTTAAGTTTATTAACTGATCTAAGCATCTTCGAACAGTGATGCGGTTGCATGAAAAGACTAGTACAGCTATTATTGGATCTCCATTAGGCAAAGTTTTCTTAGACTTTATTATTTCCTCTGTCTGTAGACAAATTAAATAAAATAAATGTAGAAAATTAGATGTAATTAATATACTAAAATTAAACAGGGTAAATTAAAATAGACCCTATTCATATTTAATAAAATTAAGATCTTATTGAAATAAATTTGAAGATGAAACACATATTAAAATAGATATAGAAGTATATCAAATAAGCATTATTTGAATAGATTAAACTATTAGTTACAGTTGGATGGATAAGGATCTATTACAGATTGTACAAAGACCTTTGTAGACTTCTGTAAATCCTTAGAATTAGCCCAGTTCTCTTTATAATTATTTTCGTCATTCTTTGGAATAGCTACTGTTGCATGAGTAATAGTCAATCTCTCTATCAATTCTAAAAAATAAAGTATGCCAAAATGGAATGTGTAGAAACTTAGAAATAGATATACTACTATACACACTTACTTTTACGTTGATTATTTTCCTCAATAAGTTGAAAAAATTTTTGGTTTACTGCAATTTGTTGTCTCACTCTTTCTTCCAATCTGCTGATTTGGTTGGAAAGTTTATTTTGCTATTGACAATAATATTATTATTACTAATTTTGTTTAAAATATAGTATTGTATATTTTTATGTTCTTTGCTAAATTATTTCTCATAGATAAATTGGAAATATAAGCTTATTCAAAAGTTACCTAGAACTTATCATTTATTCAATAATATTGTTCTTGCCATATTAATTGAGAATAGAGTAATCTTTTATAATAGATATTCAATAATTAAAAATCATAGAATACATAAATGACTAGAACAGAAGAAACAATAAATTTATTACCTTTTCCTGATCCCTGCCTGATGGTTGGTCAAGAAATAAAAAATATGTAATCACACCCCATAAGACAAGAGACCCAAAAATAATACCAACTGACCTATTCCGCATGGCAGAACCAAGTGTCACCTCAACTGTAAAAAAATATTTTATACGCATTAAGCAATAATTAAAAAGTGATAACCATGAGAAATAAAATTTTATTAAAAAAATAATCAATGTTGCTGAGTATTGTTCGGATAATTATTATTACGATGCAAAATTATTCCTAATTGATCATACTTTACTTGTATATAGCGTTTTTTAGCATTTATTTATACTTTTTAGAAATTAATACATTTAATATACTAAAAGCAAACATAAAAAAGGATATTAAATATAATTATAGGTTACTTACCATTCTTTTACCGAAGGACCTTTTTACGATCCTTTAAGTAATCATGTATCAATTGGATTGAACAAATGCAATAATATTCAATATAATGCATTGAGAGAATTTTTAATTTAATTTTCTTATTTTACATAGTTATTACAAAAAGGAAGTCAACGTATGAAATACAGCTAGGCAAACCGATAGACACGATGGACACGATTAGCCACGGCTGTCAACGTAGCATCATGCGTACACACAATCTAATAAAAAAGTAGCGTGATTGTCGATCGATTATTCTGAAGTCGATTCGATCACTTCGAGCTTAACGTGTCTACATATCGATATATCGATTCTTATTCGACTTTTCAAATGGTTTAAGATGTCCGCCATACCTAATATTTTCTAATGTGTCCTATGTTACATTTTTTTACAAAATAATGCTTTTTAATTGAAAATTAATTTTACAACAGAATATTTAATTATCTTATACTAATTAGTAACTGGTAATGGCATTAAAATTGTATTTACAATAAAATCTAGTAAAGCATAACTATTGTTTTAAGGTATTTGTTAGAATGTGGTTAACTTTTGTGTTTGCTATGATCAATAAGAAATCATAAAAGTATGGACTTTTAATCGTAATACCTTTAATACAATAATATTATTTCCTCATTAGGATGATTTCAAGATTATTATGTACTGATGTTCTTGCTATACATTCTGTTAGCAATTACATATTTGTAGGTTAGTGTAAAGGGTACTGAAAATTATTTGTAGAATAATTTATTTATACTATATTTTTATACTTTATTTTATACTTTACAGGTATAGGATATATTTTACATGTTTTCAAAAAACGTGTAATTTATGAATTAGAGTACAAATTAAATTTTTACTCAAATATACACGGTATTTTTAAGGCATCTGATAATTACATAGTTATATATGGAGCTAAATGTCTATGTATTTATGAAATTAGTAGAACAAATGATACAATAATGTAGGTATATATATATAATCTTAGCTTCTAAAATAATTAGTAATATTTTAGATAAAATATATATATATGTATATAGCAATTTGCTTTTAGACTAAAGGAGTGCTCTGATCCTATTTGGTTTAATGATTGGATTGTAGCTGTTAAATGGCTGACCTCTGATAAACAAATACTTTTAACTGTTTTATTTGCACACAATAATGTATGCATATATGATATTTGTACTAAGAAACATCTATACACATCATGTGAGGAAAAATGTATACTGTATCCTTAATCTTATGTATTTAATGTCATTATCAAACAATGTAAAATATGTTTTTCTTAATGTACGCAAAGCTATGGTGGATCTATATCGGGTGAAACAATTAAGGATTTAATTGTATTTAGTGGAACTGTATTTCAAGAGATATTAGTATGGAAACCAAGTCATGATGCTCACAATAAAAATTCAAAAGTACTACATCGTTTACTTGGACATAATGTTAGTATATAAACATTGACATTTAATAGACTTTATAATATTTCTAATGGAACTTATATTGCAGGGTGTTATATTTTCTGTTATTTATGATCCAAGTACACATTTTATCTGTTCTACATCTGATGATAGAACAGTTAGATTATGGAAAGTCATGGAAGAAACATCACATTCCAAAATGGATATCCCTTTATACTGTAAAAATTATGTTAATTGGGAAAAATCTAAAGTTCAATTGGTAAAGACAATGTTTGGACATGCTGCCAGAGTATGGAGAGCAATAATCAGAAATGATATTCTTCTTACTATAAGCGAGGTAAAGCTATTATATAGAAATTATGTAAATGATCAAAACAAACATCATTGTTATTATTTTTATTTTTTAGGATTCATCAATATGTATGTGGTCACTAAATGGCACATTGCTTAATAAACTGTGTGCACATCGTGGTGCAGCTATATGGAGCATTGATGTTTCAGAAGATAATAAGACTATATTTACGGGTGGTGCTGATGGTGCAGTACATATATGGCCATTTATAAGTGCTCCAAGCAGTAATTTACAGATAATGTCATTATCTGAAATATATAATGTTCCAAAATATATATCTTACTTAAATAGTGGAACTTTACTCATTTTTCATGAAGGAGGCATGTTGGCATGTTATGATAATACACTTTGTTTTAAGCAGTGTCTGTATTTAGAAAAATGTAGTTCTTACTGCATAATGCAAATTTCACCATGTAGACAATATATTAGTTTTGCATCCAGAGATGGGTATATAATAGTATACAAAGGTATTTATATATTTGTTGGGCTACAATATATATACATATTATTGTGATAAATGACATTATGTTTCTATTTACATATATTTATACCATCTGCTCATTATTATATTTGTTGTATAGAAACAGAAAATAAGGACAAGCAAAACTTGCAACAGATATTGAATGAAAAAGTAATGGAATCAAAAATATTTTCTTTACAATGGTTAAAAAATGATACATTATTAGTCTGTGGAGAAAATGGTTGTTTACGAGTAATTGTCATCACTTCTGACAGTATGCATACTAAAAAAAAATTTATGTTTATATAAAATGTCTCATGGTTTGTATAATTATAACACAATATTTGTTAACAGATACGCTGCACATTCATAATGAATACTTATTACCTCCAAGTCGAGAATGTTGGGTAACAGCAGCTATAATTTATGAAGAATTACTCATATGTGGAGACAGAGCAGGAAATCTTCATGTTTTTGAATTGCACAACAATTGTTCAGAAAATAAAACAAATTTAACTAAATATATTAGTAAACCAATACAAACTATTCGCAAAGTTCATGGAAAAATAGGTATTCAAGTGTGTGCTGTCTTGAAAAAGAAACTGATAACAGGAGGACGCAATGGGACAATAAAATTTTATGATATTGACATAATTGAGGAAAATAGATTCTTACGTACTTTGTATTGCATAAAGATGCCAATGGATTGGATTAGTAATATATTGGATATTGGCAATGATATTCTTGTAACTGGATTTAAAGAAGTATATACTCATAAACAAATTTTTTTTATCAAAAATATTCTGTGTTGTATGACTCATGCCGTATAAGAGATACACTATTATTACAATAAATTAATAAAACATATTTTTACAGGTTGAATTCATAATATACAGCTTACATAATCAAAGAGTAGCTTTAAAAAGTTTGTGTGGTGGTGGACACAGATCTTGGGATTGTATGGTATTACGTGAAGAAATTAAATTTGCATATATTAGAAGTAAGCAAATTTATTTATCCAGTCATCAGTTACGTTCTCTCTCTTTATCTACACCCACTATATTGGTATGTACAAAAAAAATGTCCCAAATATGTTTATATTTTTGTTTATTATAGCGTGACATCTTATATATATATATACAAAGTTACCTATTTTTATATTATTTTAGAGTGGTTCTCATATAAAAGAAATTTATAATATACAGCCTATAATAAATCCAACTGATAGCAAGATCTATGTATCTGGTGGTGAAGACTGCAAGCTTCATCTCACATGTATTTATAATCCAGATTTAGAAAAAAAAAATTACAAATTTCAGACACTAGGCATTTTTGATGGACATATTTCAAGTATAAAGTCTATTGCCATTGTAAATTTAGAAAACACAGAATTGAAAAGTGTATACCTAATTTTTTCATGTGGTGGAAGAGCTCAAATAAAATGTTGGCAAATGGATATAAGATGGGATAAAGATATTTTATCTAATGAATGCGTATCTTGTGTAGATTTAAATACTCATATGTTATTTGGTAAGGATCAGAACCGTAAAAAAATTTGGCAAGAAACAAAACAATCTTATGTCATCGAACCGGAGACTAGGTACATGGATATTAAGGTTTATTATTCTTCTTACAAACCAAATTGTGCATTGCTGCTAATTGCCTGCGCCGATGGATATTTAAGGTGGTGCATTCTGTACATTTCTAAAAATGAAAAAAGTAAATGTATTTGTAATGGCTTCTTGTTATTATTTATATTTTGCTTTTAGGATATTTACTTATAACATTTCTACAAATGATATTCATCCCATTTTATACACCAAATGTGCTGCTCGCTGCATATTGAAAGTACATGTCTTGGAATTTAATAAGAAATTAATTGTATTAACAATGTCAACAGATGGTATTGTACGTTATTTTAATTTTACTGATTTCATTTCTGAGGCATTAAAAAATACAAGTTCAGCTTACTGTAATCTGAAAAACATAGATATAATGCCCTTTGCAACAATAAAATTACATCAATCAGGAATTAATAGTTATGATTTGAGAAACATAAATGATAATCAATATCTTTTGGTAACTGGAGGTGATGATAATCTTCTTTGTCTTATTTTATTTCAAATTTTTATCTCAGGCAACAATAATAGTCTTTCTGTACAATTATTATCAAAATATGAAACATCATCTGTGCATTATGCACAAATTACAGGTGTGTGCAATAAAATGAATGGAATATTATATAATTTAAAAACATACTGATCAATCAGTAGTATATCTTTCTTCATTTACAGGTATTAAAATAACCAGGAACAAAATATTTAGTGTTGGCATAGATCAGCAAGTTATTACACACACTTATTCCTGCAAAAGTAATAAAGTGTCAGCACAAGTGTTATCTACTGAACTTACATCTGTATCAGATGTACAAGGGATAATATTATCTACTGATGCAAAGTAAGCTTTATGTTTCTAATCTTATTAACTTTTTTAAAGACATTGCATTTTATAATTTAGGTACATGAAGAACAAAAAAACAATGTACAAATATTGAACATGTCAATTTTATTCCAGATCTGATGATACATTTCTATGTGTATATGGAAATGGTTTTGAGTTGTTATCTGTTGTTTAATATGATTCCAAATACTTATATATGTATATTTTGTAGAAACCTACAACTTCAGTACAAATTAACTAAATGTTATGACAAAATATAATAAATGTTTTTATTTTTTATATGTATGCCTAACCATGCCTAACCATATACAGAATGTTAACCCTAGAAAAGTAGCATTCTCTAAATATTTTACCAAAACAAATAGACAATTGTGTAAAAATGACTCATAGCTATCTTTCTAGGATTAAAAAAGTTATAGTGAAATATCATAAATATAATTATTTATGATCATTCAGTTATTGTTTTCTATAATTTTTAATGAAAAATAATTAACAGTATGAAAAAATGAAAATTTTTATGGTGGTTTGAATACATGCATGTATATTTCTTTCGCGTTCGGTGACCACTACATATAACGTATGTACGTGAGCGCTGGTAAACACGAAACGTAGATTCGTGGATTGTTTCATATGTTTGTCACATCATTGTCAAAAATCAGTATTTTGTAATTTAAATTATTGGAAAGAGTAATATTGTAAGAATGTCAAGTATCACAATTTCGGCAATTCGACCACGAACAAGTATTCTAGATAGATCTTTGAGTAAAGGCAAAGGAGAGGTTAGTTTAAGTTGTTTTGCACTACTATTTTCAGAACTTGTACAATATTGTCAAAATCGAGTTTACACTGTACCAGAATTACAAAATAAGTAAGTAATTATTTTATAATTTCCAAATTACATAGGTAAAATATTATCATCTGATTATAATCGTCCAGGTTGGCTGAAATAGGTGCTGAAGTTGGGCATAGAGTTACTGATCTCCTTGTTGTTAGAGAAAAAGGTGGAAAACGTGAAATAAAACTTTTGAATATATTACTGTTTGTTAAAAGTACACTTTGGAAGTCTTTATTTGGTCGTGAAGCTGATAAGTTAGAACATGCCAACGACGATGAACGGACATATTATATCATTGAAAAAGAAGCATTAGTAAATAAATTTGTCTCAGTTCCAAAAGATAAAGGAAGCTTAAATTGTGCATCTTTTATAGCCGGAATTGTTGAAGCTGTTCTTTGTGATTGTGGCTTTGTAAGTATGTAATTATTAAATAAGATTGTGTAAATGTTATTTACTTTTATAGTCTAGTTTCACAAAAGGTATTCTTGGCCCATATATATAATAATAGTTACTTATTACATTCTATTCTCTTGTAGCCAGCTAAAGTTACTGCACACTGGCATAAGGGTACAACTTACATGGTAAAATTCGACGATGCAGTTGTAGCTCGTGATAAACAACTTGAAGATCGATAATAGAAGATAAATTTATGTAATATATCCTATTTAATTGTAATATGATTCAATAATTACACTTAAAAAATAGATAATATATAAAGTGGTCTTCCAATCCTAATTAAAGATAAAACAATCATTTTTATACATATTTTTTTTTCTCAATTTTTATCTAATACATACAATGTTACATTTAAATTTTACTATTGTTTTTTGTACTGAATATTCATTATTTAAAGAAATATTTTCTTTATTTGAATTTAAATAATCTATCCACATAACTCACTTGTCCTGTGCGGTAAAGATGCTCTCTTTTTTCCTATAAAAGTAAATTTATGTAAATAAGAAAGTGTATTATAAACATTCAATACGTACTCTGCGCATATTTAGCATTTCAGCCGTTCCCCACATCAGAGCAAATATTAAGAAACATGGTAGTACATTTCGTACAGTAGGAATATAAAGCTTTTCAAGCTGTACTCTTGTAGCATAAAATCGTTGCAATCCTGGATCCATCTACTTGTAAGAATACCAAATCAAATTTCCATATATATTTAATAATATTAATCATACATAAATGACATCTTATCAGATTTACTACTTGTATCATAATTATATTAGTTTTTTTGTAAAAAAAAAAGTGACAAGAATAATTATTATATGGTATTATATAATACTTTTATCAAAGTGATAATAATATGACAAAATATATGAGAAGAGAAGTAGAAAAAAAAAGATGTTAGATATATCTGATACAACCTTATATATTGCAATTTATAAATTTTAAAGAATCTTCAGTTTTAAAAAAAAATTTCATAGGTTAGTTTTACTTATTGCATCCACATACCACTGGTTCCACCCGTTTAGGATCTTGTATCTCTCGTAAATATTCATTTCTTAATTCTAAACGCTTTGCAACCTTCCATTCTTTAAGTTCCCTTGCTTCGGGTGAAATATCGTATGTATTTCTTCCAGCCATAATTTGTATCCGCAAAAATCAGCTATGTACCGTAAGGTAACTTAGAGTGTGTCGATGGATTCACAGTGATTTCAAACTACCAGCTCAATCCACATACCTAGATACATATATGTGGATATTATTTCGTACGAATACAGTTACTTCAAAATCTAATAACATAATAAATAGATGAAACAAAAATCATTTTATTATACTTTTCACGAATTACTATTTTTAACATTATTATTATATTGCAAACGAAGAATCATGCATTACTTCATAGTATTCGAGTACAATTATTTCAATAGGGGCATTGGACAAGAATACGAAAAATAACTATTTGTTCTGATAAGCTGTAAATTAGAATGATTAGGAGATGATAGAAATACCACGATATCTTAAGCAAATTTGCATAAACTGTAATGAAATCTATGTTCTAATTTAAGACATGTCAAAAGTCCGCGGGTCAATTTGTCATGGTAATGTAAATCGATTAGTTAGAAAAAATATAATCGTTCCAAGTATTCCTTTGTTTAAAGTATGAGTACTACCAAAATATTTCGTATAACTAAATTATACAAAAATTCATTAAACGCTTGGTGGGAGTCATAAGAGAGGCTATGTAGGTTATTCGATATGTCGATTTATCGTAGTCACATGAGAAGTAAAATAAGAGATGATTAAATGTACATTCTACGAAGTATCATATGTTGATATCATGTGTAGAGAATTTTTACAGTAACAGATAAAATCATCACATGGTCATGCATGGGTGTTGAACAAAAGTAATGTCAGAGGACAAAAACCAAATGAATCACGTGATATAGGGGGAGGGTCTGATATACAACAACGCGAAACGTCCTTTCCTTCAGAAGCATCGTAACATTCGACGATAACGCCTCGTTCTTGGTTTGCGTTCCAAAGAGATTCTTTGTGTTATTGTTGCTGGTAAGCTGTTCCTTATATCCTTATATTTAATTATACAGTCACCGTTAACAAGAAATCTACATTTTCTCAGATTGGACTAGTTCATCCGAGTCATAAATAATATTTCACACTTGTTGATTAATCTCTTATTTATTTTATTACTAATTTTACACAGTAACAAACGTTTTTATGAAAACGAAGACAATCAATCTTTAATTCTCTTTACGTTCTTTTTGTAGTGACACGTAGTAAAAACGACATCTTCGTTTTCTTTGTTTTACGGTATCCAATCATTGTCACGTTTAGAAGTTACATGACCAATGCAGAAAATTTTCTAAATTTTTTTAGTAATATATCTTTGTCTTAACTCGGCAATTAATTAAAGGAAATATCTCGTAAACAAGTTTTTAAATCTAAAATTGATGACGCAAAAACTTTCACTTGTGTGTGTGATTTGTAATGTTTTCCATTATATTTTGTTTATATATTTTCAAGGCCTTATCTGAATAACAAAATTACTATAAACTTATATGTTAAATACAGTTAATCGATTTTCCGAATTATTGAAAAATGCGTAAGATAACAAATTGCGCAAGAACCGACATTTTGTGTCATACGATCGAACGATCTTCGTGACAATTGCAAGGATTATTTACGTCCGTCATTTGTTTTTCTCAGACCAATTTTTATAATTGTAAAATTACGAGTAAGATGAATTATTAGAATTTCTCGTGAACGATAAAATAGTCCGAGATTACAGCTTCATACTACAAAAATCTTTTTCTATTTTCCTCGTTGCCACATTTTATTTATTCATAGTAGAGTCATTTGAACTATTTGTAACAATAATTATGATTACTATGTTTATGATATAACATAATAATATATTTTCAGTTGAATTTTAAGAACCATGAGAACATTACCGGTCTTCCTATTCTTAGGAATTTTGGTTGTCACTCAAGCCATTTCCTTCATAGACCTTGTAGTAGAAGAATGGGCAACCTTCAAGGTGAACTTCGTAAATAAATAGAAACCTATCGATAAGCAATTTTGAATTTAATGAATTTCTTTGGTTTAGAATTGTATAATCAAATTTTTTCTTTTTTAGCTTGAACATAGAAAGAATTATATGTCAGATGCAGAAGAAAAATTCAGAATGAAAATATTCATGGATAACAAACATAAGATTGCAAAACATAATCAAAAATATCAATTAGGTCATGTTAGTTATAAATTAAAAATGAATAAATATGGTGATATGGTAAGTATTCAGAATTATACATTAAAGTATATAAAGATAGTAATTTTTGTAATACATGATAACTAAAAACAAGTATATTAACTCTATAGCTTCATCACGAGTTCATAAAAACAATGAATGGTTTTAATAAGTCAGTAAATCTACAATTAAGAGCAGAAAGACAACCTATTGGTGCCGTATTTATTGAACCAGCAAATATAGAATTACCAGAATCTGTTGACTGGAGGGAAGATGGTGCAGTTACTCCTATTAAAGATCAAGGACATTGTGGTTCATGTTGGTCATTTTCAACGGTACTTATGTGTCTTTTAAACTATTAATTTTTGTACTATACATAACTTCAGAAAATGATAATTAATACAACTCTTGTAGACTGGTGCCTTGGAAGGCCAGCATTTTAGACAAAGTGGAGTTTTAGTGTCTTTAAGCGAACAGAACTTAATAGACTGTTCTGGAAAATATGGTAATAATGGATGCAACGGTGGTCTTATGGATCAAGCATTTCAATATATTAAAGATAATAGAGGTCTTGATACAGAAAAAAGTTATCCGTATGAAGCTGAAGATGACAAGTGCAGGTAAGTAAATAATTTCTGCATGAAAAGAATACATAGATTATATTGAATGTATCATTCCTTAGGTATAATCCACGTGATAGCGCTGCTACTGATGTTGGGTTCGTAGACATTCCGCAAGGCAATGAGAGGAAACTAAAAGCAGCTGTTGCTACTATTGGACCTGTTTCTATAGCCATTGATGCTTCTCACCAATCTTTCCAATTTTATTCTGATGGTTTGTAATATTTCTAAGCTTGTTTTCATTTGTATGTCTTTTTTTCCTTTTTCTTGCAACAATCCATATACTTTTATGAACTAATGATGTTCTAAAAATATAGGTGTTTATTACGAGCCTGATTGTTCCTCTGATAATTTGGATCATGGAGTTCTGATAGTAGGGTATGGAACTGATGACCAAGAGCGTGATTATTGGTTAGTAAAGAACAGTTGGGGTGAAACCTGGGGTGATAAAGGATATATAAAAATGGCCAGAAATAGGGATAATCATTGTGGCGTAGCATCATCTGCTAGTTACCCACTTGTTTAAATAGTCGTGCAGCTATAGTGATATTTGGAATTAAATCTTCATGACAACTGTAAATAATGCAAAAACCGTCGATTATAATTAAGGGGAAACTTAACAGTGTTACTTGACAACAGTATAATTAAGAGGTAACTTAACAGAGAAACTTAACAAAAATCACAAAACAGTGATTATGCAATACAGAGTAGTAGCAGTATAAGCGTGCAAGAACATTATAAAATACTGAGTTAAAATGGTACTTTGAGCTCCTGAGCAATGCCAACAATGCAGAAACTTCTCACACTTCTTCTGTTTATTAGGGTATACTTTACAAAACTATATATTATCCATGTCCAGATCATTTTGTTCAATTGAAACAGAAGTAAATATGTTCATGTAAAATCAACTCTTGAAAAATTATAGTGAAATAATTATTGAGACTAAAGAATATGTTCTTATGGTATAATATGTGATTAAATGATTTGGAGTGTATTGGATGGATGAGATAAATGAAAGGAATGCAAACCTGAAATATGATTTTGTATCACGTATCACCCAAACAAAATACGTTGAGTAGCATTGTTTCCCCTTAAAGGATGTAATTTTCTTGATACAACTATTTTTCCCTTCGAATTTCAGCATTTGTTATCAGTGTTAATTTTTTACTTGTACTGAAGTCGTTTATAAATAAAAAGGAGTTTGTACTACAAATTTGGAATATAAAAAATATATATATGTACATAAAATATGTATAAAATGTGTATAAATTATTGTCACTATCACGGGACGGATGTGTTTTGTATTTCCATAATTCTGGTTCTGTACGTATGGAGCAAGTACCTTTGTAGGTGCAAACATAGATGGCGCTGATATAGCTGATTTTTATCAGATCTTTCATTTTAATCATAAACAAGCAGCCGTAGATGGATACTTTAACACGTTGATTACGTTAGGGATGAATATGTAATATTTATGACGATACAAGTAAATTATGAATGAATTAAAATAATAGATGTAATATTTAAGACGTCCACTTTTCTCATATATACTTATACTTTTAAATTGAAGGTATGACATATGTTTCATGAACATAACCTAAAACAATGTATCTTTGGGAAGACAAATAAATAGATGTCATAACAATCTAATTCAAACAGTTAGATAAAAAATTTGTACGACTATTACTAAATAGATTTTTTTTATGTTGGCATAACACATGTCACACAATTGAACGAATATCTTCATGGTAACTTTTGTAAATATTGTGTGCAATGGGAGAAGTCAGTGTATGTTTTCAAATAGACACTGATAATCGTGAAAATTTTCCATCCGTACTTGCATTTCAAACTTTTCGAAAACAAAGGGACACATTTTACGATATCTTGAGGATATGGGAGGAAAACCATTTAGTACCAGGATGGGCTTTTCAAGTAGCTTTAGGAGGAAAAATTCGAACTATGCTTACACTACATAGCGATGCTACAAATTATTCTCATTTTGCAAGATTATTTAAATCACAACTTCTTATTTCTTGTATACAAAAAGGGCAACAAGTGAGTTAATGGTTCATACAAATTATTACATGTTTTCATCTTAATTCATAAAGGTTTTACTTACAGGAAGATGCAGTCGATGCTGATAATATAAGTATTTTGCAAACTTTAAAGCATGTTAATCCAGAAAAATTAACACAGCTCACAAAAAGATTGGTTACTCCTTTGCAGTCCCAAAATAATGTTCATGGTCCATCTTTTCCTGGTATTCAAGAATTCTTCAAAGATTTCATATTACACGCATTTAATCCAATATTCTATGTGCATTTAGAAAATTGCTTAGTACATGAAATTATGGAATTAAATAAAACTCAGTTTATTGGCAGTGAAATCGAAGATTCAGGTAATCTATTAATATATGAATTGTTACAAATTAAATAATAAAATTTGTCAAAGACAACTAATGAATGTATACAATGAAATTTACATTTTAGAAACAATAGTGGATGAACAAACACAGAACAATTTCATTACTTGCTTATCAAGCTTAAGACTACTTGCAAAAATGTTAGGATTGCTTGTGTCTTTACCATATAGATTAGAATCCAGTGTTAGTAAAGAGATAATAACAGCACAAGTTGAAATAAGAAGCAGCGTAAGTCATATATTCGTTATTATTAAATTGAATGTACAATATATTACTAAAAATTGTTTCTTATCTGTGTAATATAGGTTTTACCATCATTAAACTTACAAATCTGCCTTCAGAATGCAGTAATAGAAGGAAAAATGTCTTTAACAATACCATGGATAGTAAAGTACTTAGCAATGATGGATATTGTATCTCTTCGATTACCATATTATAAACAAGTTTTAGAATTACTGTATTACATCTATAGAGCTGTTAGCACTTACGATTTTGCTACCTCTGATAATCCTATGTCTCAACAGACTGTTGTTTTACTTAAATCTACTTTGAACTGGCTAATGGAGTTACCCAATTTTCCTAAAGAGTTTTGCTTGACTTGGCAGGAAAAATATAAGGCAAAGGAATTAAAACCTTTGCAGCAGTTTGATAAAATGTTATCACAAACATGTGATGTACTTTCTGTAGAACCTGTTGTTTCTGTTTCTCCAGTTAAATATTGTTTAGATAAATTAGATATAATAAACGATGCCGCTCTTCGTAAATGCTGTTCTTTAACTGACTTAAAAAAAGGTACTGTTTCAACCAAAAATATCAAATCCAATGCAAGAGGATCAAATAAACACATTACTCCAGTTTCTAGTCAACTTCATAAATCTGGTGCTAACAGTAGAAAGTATCTAGAGGTAAGATTACTGAACTGAGATGCTAGGGATGTCTTGAATTTTCGTTATCATAATAGTATGATTATAATATAGTTACAGTTAGAAGAAGCTTTTTTTCATGGTCAGCCAGCTTCAACACGGAAAACTGTTGATTTTGTGTCTGAGAGAGTTGCATCTACTTGTGTAAAGCATATTTGCAATACATTATTGGCATCTGCTAGAGAAACAAATTTAATTACCTTTAGAGAACTCATGAAAAAAAGGTACCAAGAAAAGTGTAGAGAAACACAAGTTGTTACAAATAGCAACAATATTGAAATTAATAAATTCAAGGTAAATTTGTTCTTATTGCCTACTTATGATAGTATTTCACATATTTTGTCTAACTTTATGTTCTTTGTTACAGTCATCATTAGCAAATGAAATGAACTTGTTAGCTCTTAATGCTTCTAAAAATTTAAAAGAACAATGTGAAAAGAACATTCCTGAACTCTGTGAAAATCGAATTGTGAAATCTATTGAATCTCTTTTAGCAGAAGATTCTTTAGTGTCTGTTAAAGAAATGTGTATAAAAATGGCAATCAGAATAGCCATAGAACGTATCAATCAGTGGATACAATCTCACATAGTTGGTGGTTCATTGTTTATGAAAGACATGGAATTAGAAATCAATAGATTCTTAAGAAACAATACCTCTTTACCTTTAATGCAAGAAAAAGTTCATAATCCAGTTGTTGCTAGCCCAACACATGTCATAGATGAACTTAGAGTATGATCTTTTTTTGTAATTATTTCAATACCCAATGTGCAATTTATAATGTGTAATTTGTCTTTACAGTCACTGATGTGGGACATCATAGATAATAATGGCAAAAACTTGACTGCAATTTCAGTATCAGTTGCTTTAAATAAATTATATCAAACCTTGAACGAAAGAGCTGATCTATTGGTAGGACCAGAGAAAGTCTTATATTTACTGAGTGTAGATTTTGCCTTGTTACTAGGTAAGATTTATTTTTTATTGAAAAGTATAATGTAATTTTTTATAATGTGTGATGCATGTAATTGTAGTTGCACATAGAATGGATCTATTCACGCAGGATGTTCAAAAGTTGTTAATTAAAGTGTGGACTATAAACCATTTTAAGATATTTGAAGCAGATAATCCTATGTTGAGATTGTTAAGCCCAAGGAACGTCATGTTGCTTGCACAACCAGAATCTGATGAAACTTGGATGATGTGTGGAAAGTTTATAAGACTATTATTGGAGGAAAGTGTCCTTGATATAGAAGTTCTAAGTGATCAGTGTGTAGCATTGTTTAGACACGATTGGCCTGTAGTAAGTCTTTAAATTTCTTTTCAAGAAATTCATTTGATGTAATTTCTCTTAATATTATCCATATTTTACAGCTCATATTAAAACATTTATCAAAGTGCCTTAACGAAAGTATTGCGGGTTATAAATCGACAGATGAGAAGACAGAAAAAGTTAGGTATTTACTTGGGTGGATAGCAGAAACCTGTTGCGACATAGAAATCGGCGATGAATTTTTATGAACTAATTCTTTTAATATATTTGAATGACAAATTGTAATTTCCAATGTTTAAGAATTTTTGTAAATAATATTGTCTTTCTAAATGTACATCATTTATTTTTATGACAACAGGCGGAAATTGAGCTGCTGTTCAATTTAATGAGAGAAATACTCCTCAATTTAAGTGTATTTGTTGTAAATTAATTTTTTAGAAAAATAATTCTTCTATTTGAAATCGTCTTATATTATTGTACCATCATCTGTCCTATAGGTAATGCTACACAATATTTTATTTTGCAATATTTTATATACAATGTATTTTTTTTTGTTCAAAACGAGACATCTAATTTTAAGTATTATTGTCTATATTCGAGAAAACGTATATTTCTTCATTGTTTTTTTTTTTTAATTAATGAAAAGAACAGGAACGAATACGTGAAAATAAATAATTTATGTGTTCTTATATGTTTCTGGAGAACAAATGTGCTTTAGTAAATTTGGTATTGATTGCAAATAAGAATGAAATTCCTGGCAGGATTCCTTAGAATGTACTTTAGTAATTAACATTGCTTTGAGAACTGCGACTTGCAACTGTTCGATTTTTTTATATTTGTGCCTCTTTTTTTAAATTATTACCGTTGATTGCTCTCTGAAAACGGGGCATTTTGGCGTCCCGAAGCTGTGCTTGGAGACAACAGGACAAGCTATCTAAAAACGGATGGACCTGTTCAAAACAGTACATATAGTCACATTCTATATACATGGCGTGTATAAAAATTCGATTGATTTTGATCAAGTAATAAAAAAATAATATGTATATAATTCATAAATCTCGAAGGGGCGTATTGTTGGCGCCAATCGGCTTGAGTGGGTTAGAACGAGTTAACTGATTGGCTAGAACAAGTGCGCCATATCGGTACGGTGAGCGAAGTCTGAACAAAAAGTGGCGGTCAGTCGTGAACCGCGCGTCGCACGGATCGGAAGTAAGTCGTTTTGCCATGATAATTTTTGTAATATTGGCGTGTTCGATTCTCAACAAAAAATCGCTGACACTTTGAATTAACATGACACAGAATGTCAATCACGATAGATGATTGGAATCATTCAACATAACAAGGACAAAGTTTTTGTAGAAATAAATTAATTCGTTCCGTTACGAAAAAGATAGAAACTAAAAGTCTCAACATAACCAGTAAAGACGAAAGATCGGTGTGCACTGCCATCACACTTTTAATTATTAACAAATAATTATTCGTGTTCTCGAAGAGACATCAGTCATACGCGTTTCACAATCGCAAATAATGTGCGCGCGATAAACTCGAACGGTTCAACACGTGCTCGCGCGTACACGTGGACTCGTTAAAATGTGAGAGAAGAGGACAAGAGGAAGTCGATTGTTGAATGCTGTCGATGCGACGTCAAACGTTTGCGATCATCGTCAGGTAAGCGAGAGAGATGAAGCGTCAAATAATACGAAAATCCTGACCATGTTTTTAGTGATTTATTCGTTTAATGGTAAAAGATAAAAAAAATAGAAGAAAAAAATAATCAAAGCCAATTCGAACGATATGACAGTACTTTAGTAGCAATTTTCATTTTTTACACTTTTAGTTTCTCATACTGCACTGTGGTGCATTTTTTATATAAAAAGCATACACCAATGAAAAATTTAAGACGTATTACTCGCATAGTGCAGTACGCTAATTATAATTACTTCGTCAACGAATTACTTCGAGAATGGTTAGAACAAACACGTACGTGTATCTTTTGGAAGCTTTTTGAGATAATGTAGTGTAATTTTGATGATATTTCGAGAAAGTTTCTTATTTCGCTTACAAGCGGTACGCGACTTCGACGAGGCTGAAAACGTTCAAATCGACTTTAATGTTCATCGATCGATAAAAGTCTGCATCGGGCGAACGAAAACAGGGAAAAAGAAGGGTTAGAAAAGGCGGGAAAAGGAAACAGGAGTGCATCGTTCCGAACTGCGCGTTCTCGTGAATCGAGCTGGAAGCCAAATAGTGTTGAGCTCACAAAACTGTAAACGATCACCGAATCGGTGTGTAACTAAAAACGTAAAGCGGTTGAGAGTTATGTATGCAAGTATGGACATGTCACTAAGAATAAAAAAAAAAAAGCCTAATCGGCAAGAAACGAGTCATATTCCCCTTTTTGCAAACTCTTGAAATTGCTTGCTACTTATCGAGGCACCCATCTTATCTTTCTCTACCTTTTTCTCTGTTTCGAGAAAAGGACATAAAAATTTATCTCTTACGTCTTATAAACATGTCTCTTAGAATTTCATTATCCCGCGTAGTCATGTTACGTATTATTCGTTATTTAGTATCATTTTCTTTCTACGATACCGTAGAGATTCAAAGAGAGCGATATTTTGTATGCACTTTAATATCCAAATTCGAGGTTAGATTTTTTTTAAATGGTATACGAATCATTCGATTTTAGATTCAACGTGCACGTATCCGTTTCATCGACAGTGTTGTCCCTTGGCATCGGATCAAGTTATCCCACGGGACAATAGTTATTTCTAAAGTTTCGATCATATCTGTATCACGCAATTTCTCATTCGCATCAATGCCACTGTGAGTTTGAATAAGTTCGAGTCGTCTTACATTTTCTCGTATTACTTTGTTCTCCTATCGTAAGTATTTCGTCCTAAAGATCATCCAAGACATAAGCGCGTTCGTCTCTCAATGAGTAATCTTTCCTCGAGGTCGAACGATAAGATTTCATGAAATATCGAGTCCTCTGAAAATCGTACAGACTCGCTCCGAAACTCCGTTGGTGATTTCCAAGTTTTAAACAGCTTGCAAATTTCTCCATTGTTCTTCGGTATAACATCGAGGACTTCTCAGAACTCGCATTTCGCATTAGGACAATAACTTGGACGATTATGGCACTTTCGAAAGTCATCGGTTTTACGTAGTACGAGTTTCGCGAGTTGTATTTGCAACGTTTCTGAATAATGTCAAATAATATTTAATAGTCTATTTCCGCATGGCACGTGATCCTTGTCGTAAAGTTGATAAAACAAGCATTATTCCTGATCATTCAAGCAAGTAAATTTAATAACGATACGACGACATCTTTATAAAAGAAATAAAAGAAATAAATTATGATTGCTGTAGACCGAGAATGGAAATGCAAATTTGACGTGACGCTTTTGGCGGATCACGACGGTGAAATCCCCAGGAAATTGCTTTTCGCGATTCGATCTGTGATTTCTTTAGAAAGGAACAACCATCGTCGTACATGTGACGCCTAGGAAATTACTTGTTTTCAGAATCTATATTTTACAAAATATTACCCTTCCTCCCACCCACTCGTTCTTTCGCACGTATATAGATCATATTCGAAAGTAAATTGCTTTCGATCCCATCGAAATCCTTCGTGCGCGTTTTTCTTTATTCGAGCGTCAACCGGAAGAAAGCGAATTCGTTTTGATATTTACTCGAGGATGCAATTTCTCATAGTAAAAGTGAATAATACCGATTGAGTCTCACTCGTAAGGATCGATAATGGGTACATCGAAAAAGACTTAAGAAATGGCTTGCATTAGATTCGCGAGAAGACATTTCCATCGCATCTAGTATTCGTCCAGTATTCATTGGCGAAGAGTGCCACGAACGTTAAGAAATTATTTTTCTTACTTCGAAATATCTACAAATATTCACTTCTCGAGAATTCAAGGTGAAAAACCTCGCATTTCTTTTCTCTTTCCTTTCAACTTTTATTCGAGTCTCATCGAGGATTAATGGAATCACGATTTCGACTTTACTCGTTTGTCGTTTATCGCTTTAAAAGCGGAGCTATTCGTCGAACGATTGATTCAGGGAGAGATAGAGAAAGTGGGGGAGAGAGAAAGAGAAAAGCGTAGAGTGGATTCTAAATGGAAGAACAAGGTCGTGCTTGATATCGATCCCAAGTATCGTAGGGTGCCAAGACTCTCTTTGATCAATTAATGTTCCGGTAGTAGCGGTAAATGAGTGCCATGCGTTCCTCCTTAGCCAATATTAAATTCTCTGCCTAAGAAGCAGCAAACATTTGCCATTTCGTAAAGCAACTAGTCCCTTTCGTGATGTGTGCGCTACGTACCTACGGTAAAAGCTAAGAGAAATACGCTCGCTCACGTTAGTCTCTCTAGCAACTTTAGCGAGCTTGTTGATGCTCGTAAATTTCGATTAGCGGTAAAAGCAATTAGGTCGGTACCATCTAGGCGGCTATATGCTATCTATATAAACGCACCACAGTGCTCGCTATTTTCTCATCTTGCTGGCTACGCCGGCAGATTGCTCGTAGAAGATGGAAGTAATGTCGAGCGTTATATCGATTCCTTTTCCTACGGGAAACTTTTACCACGTACGTGGAATGTTCCAGCTGCTTTTGCTGTACTCATCAATGATAAAAAAATTAAGTTACTTGTTTCACTTACATACCAATCGCAAAACGAACTAACAAAATCGAGTACGCGGTTGGTATCTCGATGAAGGACGTAGTAATTAGAAGGAAATAGTAGGTCACGTCGATGATTTTACTTTGTTAGCTTCCAAAAAAAAAAGGTTTTAATCGAATTGACCAATTTGGAATATGGAAGGTACATGCCGCAGTCTCTTCCAGTCTGCGGATCGTTGTTTAACTTTCGCCGGAAGAAGTTTCCGCTGTGCGTACATTATTTTCATCCATATAAGATAATATTGAAGTAGTATAACTTTAATTATTCCGGCGAGAGGTTACGCGCCAGTTTTTGCGGACGGTGCGTTAATCAAACGATCATACTTTATTAAGTCCCATGCAAAAAGAACGTAAAGAGAGGAAGTTAACTTTAACGTGATGCTGTTGCGTGCTTTCCCTTTAATACGTGCCATATTAACCGACGATATTAACGTTGCTGTAGTGCGAATAATCAGGCAGTAAGTACAACTGGTACGCGTTAACTCAATAATAGGATAATTTCCTAGCGTTCCGCGTCTCGATTCTCGGTAGACTCGCGAGTGCTTAATCGCATACGACTTAGTTGCAATTCCGTGTACCTATCGTTTACATAAGGGTAAATACTAATAAATGTTCACTCGAGCTGGAGAGTGTCTTTGGGGTCTACTAGTACTTTGACTTTTGTCCAATTAGCACAGTGTGTAGTTAATAGATAAAAATGAATTTGGAGAATGAATAAATTGAGGAATAATAATGCTTGCTTTCCAGTCTTTTAATTAATTAGGAAAGTAGTGGCAATTTAGAGCATAATTTGTATGAATATGCTTTATTCTCATAAGCCGACGTTTCGGTTAATTATTTGACCCTTTGACCCATCGAAAACTATCTCTTCAAATACGTTTATTCATATATAAACAGTACAAAAAGGTTTTTATTATGTATGGAAAATTGGTATTAGACCTGGATTGGTTATGTAAAACATGAGTGGGTGGGACTATCTCTTCAAATACGTATCTTTATATATAAACAGTATAAAATGGTTTGTATTATGTATGGAAAATTGGTATTAGGCCTGGGTTGGTTATGTAAAACATGAGTGGGTCTAATACCAATTTTCCATACATAATAAAAACCTTTTTGTACTGTTTGTATATAAATCTACGTATTTGAAGAGATAGTCTTCGACATAAGAATATATTCTGTTCAATTTCTCTGCTTTGAAAAGGGTCAAATAATTAACCACTACTTTTCTAATAATTTAGAATAATAATAAGAGCAGGTATTTCAATTATATATTTTGTTCAGGTCCCACAAACAAAGACGTCTAAAATGGAGAGCCTTTCCACCGCTGCAATTCATGGATTTCATCCACCGAATACTGGGGTGATGGCAAATGGATTTTCTACAGGCATCGCCAGTTCCTTCGATCAGAATGGAGTTCTCAGTCTCATCGTCGTTCTCGGCGGGAGTCTCTCGTTGGTGGCACTCGTTTTTGCGTTCATAACCTACAGGTGAAAAAATCCATTTTCTTTACTACTTTTCCAAGATCTCTAAAATCATGACCAAGTCGCGTAAAACATATTCTGAAGTAATAAATTTACGCTTTATTTTATTGTCACCGTTACCTGAGAATTTAGCTTCACCACTGCTCGCTTTTTCATCACGGTCGCGTTAAACAGTGAAGGAAGTATCGTCGAATGCAAACCAGCTTCATGATCGAGTACCTATCTCGGAAATTGGTGGGAAACATAGAACCGCACCCTCTGTTCTTTTCCAATCGATCACATTCGGCACATCTCGCTTCTCTATTTGATAAAAGGAAAGAAAAATCTTGCGATCTTTTTTTCATAGGTGATTTAGCTGACATTAACAGAAAGCCTCTGTTGTCAATGCTAGTAGTAAGATTAGAAGCTTCCATTTTCTTGAAAAGAAAATCCTTCTGCAATCAATCTGATCTCGATCAAGTAAAATATTTTGTTAATAGCTATGACAGAAATTCACTATTATCGTGAAGTGACGATCAACAGGTAGGACTCTTCGAGTCTTAAGAGTGGTATCGCTATTTACGATAGACGATATCTTATTTAGGCACGGAGGAAGGTATAATTAACTTCGTGATAGAATCTTCGATGCGATTGCGCGAGGAAACAAGGCTGATGGAATCGGTGGGTGAATAGAAAAAAGATGGATGTGTATCGAAACGAAGCGTATGAGAACTACCCCAAAGAAACCGATACGCAACTGTGTTTACACTATTTGGCCTTTGGCTATTTCTACCTTCTCGATTTTTACCTCGATATAAATTTCGGTAGTCTGATAAACGAAGGTTAAACGTATAGAAATTGTAAATCTGTTGGCAGGATAATGAAATTCGTAGTAGATACGTTCGTATAAAGGATCTATTGAAAACTTTAGTTGGAAATGAAATAACATTCATAGCGATACTTGTGAATATGTTACACGATTGTTCGTTAATGACAGTGAATTCAATTGAATTCAATTCAACTTGCATATCTCGAGTCGTTGTACATTGTGCAAATGTGAAACGTTGTTTATCCAATAATGCATTATTCTGTTACGATAGGATGGTTAATTTAATTGGAATTCTCCGCGTGAACGACATGGGGCGTTGGAATTTCGACAAATTTGTAGCTGCACCGTGGTCAACCACACTTTTCATGATAATAATCAACGTTTGTACTTGAAAATGTTTTTATAATCTTTACAATTTTTCTGATCTTTTTAGAATTATCCTTTTTCCTAAAGGTAGATGTAACTTTTTTTTTTTTAACAAATCTAGAAGTAGAGAAATACCATCGTTGAATAATCCAGTCGTGATTTTGCTCGAAATTTCTAAACGGGGTCTCGCATAACTCATGTCAGCAAGTTGTCCCAGACGCTTTCTTGCCCTCGTGGAAATAAGCTGGAATTAATGCATTCATCGTGCATTATAATATAGGTATACGTAGCGATTATGGCTTCCAGAATCGTTGCAGTATTTCTCTAACCGATAGACCTTCGCTAACTATAAGTTTCTTAACGATTATCCTATAGTTTTGCAAATGAAACAAAGATTCTGTCAATGGATATATCATTGCTTGGATTTAACCAGGAGGTGTATTAGCCTGCAATCGAACGGCTGTATGTACATCGAATTAGGTTAATCCTTTCACGTCTGCTATAATCACTTGTCGTCCTTTAATGAACGATCCCTGAAATTGAAGCCGTCATTAGATTGCATAAACGCGTTTCAATTATCCAATCAAAACACTATTTCCTCGAAGAAAACAAATCATAGAAAATTAATATAAAGGATGTTACAGACATATTCCAATATGTTCGTTAATATTGAACGTAGAACGTGTGGAGTTCATAGAACGTGTTCGGGCGGTTCCATCCAGGTGCAACGACATTTCGGCAGTTAATCGCTTTAGAGGCGCCACGAGGGCTTAAATGCAGTAACTCGGGAGTGCAGTTGCATCCTGATTCTCTTCCCTAATAACTCATAGTTGAATCAGCCTCCCGTATCGATGTAACTTCACGAATTTATTATCGTCATTAATGCGTTCTGAAGTTAAAACGATCTTTCGTAAGAATAGAAGCTTTGTTTCGGCAATGTTCCTCGTAGTTAGCTGCATATTAAATTCGATCAACGTTGTGGCAGTATTGCGAGAAATGTGATTCAATTAATTGATCGTTCGTGTAACGCAGCTAATCCACTAGCGATCGAACTTCGCGAGTATCTCATCCGATTGGACCGACTCTGGTCGAGTTTAGCTTAATTAAAGTTACGATTAAAGGCTTAATTAATTTACGAAATGCCAGTGGGCGAGCGCGGATCATCGGAAGCGTCGAATTAATTTGGAAATTTGTTAATATCGCGATTGGATCTATCCTTTGCAGTCTTAATTAACGATCATTAATCTACGTCGTCCAGGTGAAATGGTCGAGGTAACCAACCACCCAGGTTTTCCTTATTCTTCTCCTTTTTCTCCACGAGTCCTAATTCTTTCCCGTTCGAGTCCTGCTGCACTTAACGCGCTTTCGGAGCGAAGCCACGAGAAGCGATGGAGAGTAATGGCTTTAAAAACCTCATGGGAAAAGGATGCGTTCGTCTTTTTTCGAGATGAAGAATTCAGCCCGAGGAGAAGGAAAGAAAGAGATTTCTGTACCGCTCGTAAGAGTAAGCGGCTTACGGCAGCGTACGCCACGTCGACATTTTTATGCTTTTTGAACTGAAAATGTCGCACGTCAAAGTATCTCGTCGTAGATAAATGTTCGTAAAGTGCTAATTAGTTGAGTAAACGTTTAAAAAAAAAATTGGAGTTTGAATTTAATTCAATTTTCGTTATCAAGAGGAAAATGTCGAAGGGGCATCTATCAACGGATGGAGTATAATCGATTACCAAAAATAAAAAAAAAAAAGAGTAGGCACGTGCGGCTGTTATTGGAACCCTTTAAAAGCATCGACGGTCTCGTCGTAAAATTATATATCAGTCACGCATGACCAATGCGTATCGACGATAAGCCTGCAGCATTGTTCGATGATACCGAACGAACCAATTGGGAGTTGCGAGACTAATGCTTTCCATTGATGCATTCGATCGTAGTCACGCATATGGAAAGATATACGCTACTCTTGATGTTACCAAGAATAGATTATAAAATTAACTGGACATTTTTTTAAAGTAGATAATCATTAATTATTTTATTTCTGTTATTTTTATACAAAAGTACAATTACTATTATTTTTATAGCTTCTCTTGTACCTCTTTTGTACCGAAATATTTTGGGATACAAAAGAGGTAAAAGAGAAGGTATAAAAATAACAGTAATTTTACTTCTCTACATCAAAGGGCATACAGCCCATTTATACAAATAAATACTAAATTAATCGCAGATGCGAAGATAATTTTTTTTTTTAAATCGAGGAAAGAGATTCGTCGCCTCTATTGGAAATTGGTTAACTCAAAATCACATTTCTATAGCAGTCTTTCCATCCTTTCGCAATAAACCTACGTAAAACGATCTAATCCACGCGACAAACGAGGCTTACCCCCAAGCTGGAGAGTAATTTCAAGAGGCTTTGCTTGATCTTAGTGGTCACGGTCGAACGTAACGAGAGCTTATCGGTTCCTCTTCGAAGCATGTCCGACATATTTTCCATTAGCACGTCACTTTTTCTTATTCGACACATCACTCGATTTAGGAATAAAAAGGAAAAATGTGTAGGTCGAATAAACACACAGAGAAAGGAGGGAGAGACAGTAGGAGATTCCCATACGTGTCAGACGTCTCTCGAAGCGTGTCGAAGAGGAATCGAGAGAAGTGTTGGCAGACTACGTTAGACGAGATTGCTGCACCGTCGCACGTACCTAAGCCGCTTATGAACCCTTCGTGCTCTCTGACCGTTCCAAAGGAACGCTCGCCTCGGCATTTCGAGTCGCCGCAAGTGGCTTCGTTAAAATGTATCGCCATAACGTACCTCCAGTTGGAAAGGGATAGGGTGTGCATCGAAGAACACGTCGGTGTTGGGAATCTGACGAATGTTTAGATCGCACTATTCTAACGCTTCGTGAAACGCATGTGAATATCTACCACGAATCAACCTGTCCGATGCTTTCAGTGAAATATATCGTGTTATTGTCGGTGACATGATTTAACCGCAACGTTTTCCACCACTTTATACAATTTATGGAATGATCGTGAAAACGTCATGTTTAGAAATACGGAAGGAGTACCCCAAATTTGACATCATTCCATTTATTTCTTCTTCCTCAATTTTTTTTTGAGTTAGTTGACACATCGACGAGACGTTAATGACGAGAAGGGAAAAAGATCAACGCGTTTCGCGACGATGGGAAAAGGTGCAAAGCTAAAGCATCGGAACACGGTGTAAAAAGAGAAAAAGGGAGTAAAAAAAGAAAGAAATAAGGAGAGCTTACAGAGTGAAAGAGAGAACGAAAGAGGAAACTCCCGAGAGAGAGAAGCGAAAAAGGAGAGCCGCAGCAAAATCTCGAGTGGGAGTGGAAAAACGAGGAGTAAATTCTTTCGCAGTACTGCGAGAAGTATATTTGCGTGGACGACATAGTTAGTAATTTCTCGAGGGAAGCTCACGGTATTAATATGGTACCACCAACTTCATCGTTTCCCTTTATGATCTCTTACTCTTTAAAAGCATCTAGGTGCAATGTTGATGGCTTCAAACGATGAGGAAAAGTGCATCGATGAAGGAGAACTGGTGAACGAGGCAAGCATTTAAGACGACCTTTAAGACTTCGTCGTCTGCCTTTGATTTCCCAAAGGGCTCTATCGATGGCACACCGATCCAACGCTCTCTCAGATCGATACCTCTCGCGTTTCGGTGGTATGGCCCGCGTTACGAAGACGTCCTACGACGATGCGCCGTTGGGAGCACTTTGTGCGAGCCATAAAGCGACGCCCGATTGAATTAGCTTCTCCGTGTCTAGGCTTTAGGAAGATCACTTGGTTGCTTCTCTCTCTTGTCCTCTCCTTTCTCTCTTTCGCTTGCTTTACCTTGACGATGGTTTTTGGCCTTACGGTGGCTTTCGAACGAAAGCTCGTGCTTTTTACTCCCAAAGAGTGAGTGCTATCTCTTTCCTTTTGATTCTTATTTCAAATATTTAACTATTCAACAACATTTTTGGTAAACGTTCGTGTCTCCATCTCTTTATGAACATTTACATTCATATTTTCATATTACATTCATGAAGCGTTGCATTATGGATAGGAAATGTCACGAACACCGAAACGGGGATTTAATATCTGAGGAGTTCTTGGGAAACTGCTGCGCGAGTCGATGCTGCCGCATATGTAGGTACGAGAACGTTTATGGACAATGGACTTTGGCACTATGCCGTGAAAATTGAGTGTAGATTGCGGACGGGACGAAATGCGAATCGCATATTGCCGCAAGCTACTTCGCGAACTTTGCAAGCAAGCAAGAGCTCTCTCGGCCTCACGTTTTCTACCACTCTTGAAACTAGTAGGAAGTCAAATACGGTTTTCATGAGCTTTTATCTCGTGACTTTCGATGGTCGAGACAAAATGTTCTCTGGATGTATCGCGAAATTACATGGATGTATACACATAGCTTGACTCGCATTATGAAAATTTTACTCCAGAGTACTCGTATTGTGCTGCATTAAAAGGAGGGATATCGGGGATGCTGTCCTAATGGACTTACTCGTTCCGAATCGATAGGTTTCGAGCTTTCAAACGAATCGACGTCGTAAAACGCTGGCATTCGTGCTGCTCCGCATTGTCTTTAAACAAACAAAGGAGCGACAGGACTGACCCGATTAACTGGATTCCAACGTTATCGGCTTATTAAAATTTCTCGAAATAAACTGTCGACGTCAAAAAAATCTGTCACGATGCGTTCTCCGGAAATCTTCGCGACAGTCGATATCGTTCCGAATATGTGATATTCAGGAAGGAATACGGTACTTTCTATGCGTCGAGGCATCGTAGATTCGTTTTTAAGTCGGTGATACCAAGAGGATTCCGAAGGAGGTATCCATCCTTTGAAAGTTCGAGCACGATAGTCACCTACACTTCGTATCGTATAATTCTACGAGTATCGCACACCGTACTATGGCATATCTAATCCGCATAATGTCTCCTTCCATAGTAGTTCAACTGCAAACTCCCTGTCGCTAACTTCGTCCTCATAATAATTACTATACCACGTTAGGAAGTTTCGGATCCAATAAGACAAGGAACGGATGGATCTCTAAGTCTCTTTTAGAATGCTTAGCACGTTGCGATAAACAATTTTTACATGTATTTTCATCGCTCGTTCGAATGAATTTCACGAAGTTAAAGGACTAATTTGGATCAATGAAAACCCCCCTTTCTCGCTTCTTCGCGTGTCACGCGAAAGAAATATCACGAGGCGAAGTTATCCGATTCGTTATCTATGTACGTCTAGATCGATGAAAGGTCAAGGACGACACATCGCGTAATCCTTCGAAAATTGATGCTTTACGTTTCTAATAAATATTCCTATTGTTACAACGTTTCTGTTTAACTAAAGGTCAATCATCGATATGTTACACCCAGACATATTGACACAGTTACGTTCGCCATAATGATCTCGATCGAAGACGAAGAATATCATAACCTCGTCGTTATCAGGATGGAAAGACACACGTTTGGTACGATCGATAATGCTGAAATATGATAATGATTCGAAGCACCGAGCTTGAACGTTTGCATATTCGTCACGTGTCCTACAACCAGTCGAGAAAAAAAATCTTGAAATCGGTGACGATAACGATTGTAGCCATTGTATAACGCGTGGGACGTAAATCGTCAGGGGAAAAAAAAATAGGTCATCGAGATATCGTGATGATTATTTTTTTTTTTCATCGAAACAAGGACGAGCACTTTCATAGATTTTTGTTTTCACACGGGAGGTTTAAAAGGAATAAAGGCAATAATTCGGTACGAAAGCGCGTTTATCGCGCGTGTCCGACCACGGGGGCCAGCGCAATTACGAAGCAGTAACGATAATCGAGAATTCACGATCGATCCTTCCGCCTGTACGTGCTCCGCATTACGCTGACTCGACTGCGGCCTTTTACCATGCAAATGTCGAAAGAGCTGGTTCGAGTTAGCAAAGACGGATTCATTTCCGAAACTCTTAAAAGGAAAGGCCGAAATCCCAGATCAACAGGAGTCCTCGTTCACCCTCGTTCAGCCTTGTCATTACTTCACAGAACGTTTGTGTAAGGTTTATTTGAATGTGTAGGTGCTAGGGCGGCCAAAAGCAAGGTGGAAGTAAAAAGACTGAAGCTTTTCTCCTTTTAAAGTGTAAAGAGTGCAACAATGGGACGACGAGAAGATGTGCCTGTAAAGAAGGATTGTAAAATACAGTTGACCCTAGTATAATACGGCATTTTTATAACATGATTCGAGAATTGGAAAAAAACTCTGTAGAATATTTAAAAAGTGTAAAAATAGGCCTAGACTTAGGCGAAGAGATAAAATTTAAAAGAGTACTCCATAAGTGCTTAGCACCATCTAAAGCAATTTGTAACTCAGCCAAAAGCAAGCAATCAAAGTGATGGATTTTTGGCAAAAAGAAGAGCATGAAACTTAAGATACCACAGAAGAAAACATTATTTAATACATAATATGTTGTACTTTTATGAAAATTGGTTTAATAAATATATTTCTTCCAATTATAAGAATATGATAGCATGTTTCTTTAATTTTCTGAACCTAACGGCATTTTTTGGAATGTAATAACCGAGAGTCAACTGTATACGTTTTTCAAAATTGATTTCATTTTTATCGAATATAATTTTATTCCCTATATGAGTCGAGAACACAAAACTCTGAGAGCTTTTTATATCCGTATTGGAACGGAGTCATCGTGAATCGTTCTCATCGTATTTTCTGAATTTCGTCCTTCGTGAGAAACGAGTTGGAAGTTTGATGAAAGGAAAGCTTCGAAGGAAAGTTACATCGTCGGTAGGATGATGGTCTTATGCAGATCGCAATCCTTACCCGATAGAAAATCGATCAGGGATGTGCACGTCGATAAGAACCAAGAAGGCACTGTGAAAAGTTTTACGAGGGAATGGTGGTTCGATGGAGAACGTCCGGTTGAGATTCACCGGTTTACGGAGTCGTTGAAAGCCGGGCATCTTAAATCGTTTGCGCGCTCATCTTGAAAGAGGAACGAAAATGTAAGAGCTTAAGTTAAAAGCGGATAGAACGTACATACGTTCGACTTGATCCTTTTCTCATCGTTTGATCTACGTGAAATTTAGTCGATGTATGCCTTTCCATTCGTGTGTTGACCGTTAGCTCGATTGTTCTATGATACATCATGTGTGTACCTCGAAGTAACTCGTCTTCGATCGATCGGGACTTCCCCCCAAGATTTCAGCGGTATGCTCTCGAAAGCACTCAATATCTCACCACATTCGAGCGAATCGTTAAGCCGACTAACTCCTGACCTAATTAATCCTAGATTCACGAATCTAGCGTCAACTTCTGCATTATTGTTATTGGACGTTTATCGAGCCTTCTTAGCCATTATTTTCTCGCAAAATAGTTTTCGTTTCATTAAACGTATTTTCTGTTGATAAGTAGACCGAGTTTTCGAGGAGCACGGAAATGATCTCTGCTTTCATTGTTTGCGACTTAGACATTTCATTTCTGAACATTCGCCAGATAGAAACGAGGATTATTGAATAAATAACAATGGGGTTAAGTTTTAGAGGAACGGTTGAAAAGGAATGAGCAAACAAGAAATATCGAACAATTTTCAATCTATCAGTCATATTCGTTTATACACATTATTTAAACATAAAAAAAGTGGATAGTTCCTGTAGATAGATACCATTCTGTACAGCGTCGATAATACCGGTTGTCAGCACCATCTATTGGAAAATAACTTTATTGGTCAATTCAGGCACCTAGTGGGTTTGTAAACGTTTACTCCAAAAATTCTCCTCACGATAATTCTTGACTAATGATAATAAACGAGGGTTCACTTGAAAGTTAAAAGATCAAGCTAAAAAATCAATATAATAGGAAGTTTTATAAAGTGTAGCTTCAATTGGAAAATTACGTTTGAAAAGTTGAAAATAAAATGGTAAATAGTCAGAACTAGAGAATTCTTTTATCTATTTACACTTTCTGGCTGTAGAACAGGATATGAAAAAGGGACGGGACAGGAAAAATAGACTGTAGTGTGTATCCAACGAAAGTCTTATGTGTATGTACATATTACATATATACGTACTTACATATAGCTCGTGTTGTGCTCGATTCACACTGAATCTTCGAAAAATTGGGATTGATATACTTCTCTCATGTATTTTTCACAAACGAATTTAACCTTACGAACTTTTTGTTTTCCGTATCGTAAAACGAAACACATAAAATTCGCTGTAGCAGGTTTATTTCGCTCGTAACACTTAACGGCGCATGTCAACCCTTCTTTTTTCTGCGCTAGAATACTTCCGGATTGCTTCCCCGTGGGTGGTTTTCCCAGTTGCGTGGTCCAAACACGATTCGGGAGTTTTTAAATCTGAGATGTAGGAAATAAAAATAGAATTATTTATTTATTTAAGAATACAATTATTTGAAAAATAATCTCTTAGAAATATATGCTTAATTGGAAGGAATTCCAAATCGTTATATTAAATTTTATCAAGGGATTCTATTCGCTTGATGTCAATGATAATTATTATGCACAACTTAACTCAAAGCGTTACTTTGATCGTTTTATACGGTGATATAATGTTCGAGACAATCATTTCTTTTCATAATAACAACCAATTCGACGAAAATATGAAGAGGAATACAGATAAATTGTACGAACGTAAAATACTATCGATTGCTCGTTTATTCTTCGAATGTATGCCACGAATTAAACCTGATTGCATTGAAAAGAAAAATATTATTGAAATTAACGTTCGTTACATTTGATTAAATCGTAATACGGTCCCTCGGGAGGTTGCAATTTTAAACGGAGAAAAGAAATAACACCGGCTTACGGCTTTCATAGCAAATATAATACGCTTCAGATATTCTTGTGTCAATACTCGACGTTATATCTCCATTTCGTTTCTCGGAGTCACCTCAACGACTATAGAATGAACGGTGAAAGAAAAAAAAGAAAGAAAAGTGAATCGAACCAGTTCGCGATTCACAGAATTTCGCGGTCTTCGTTATCCATACTCGACTCGACCGTATTTTCCGTTCTTAACGGTGAAGTATTAAAAATACCAACATAACTCGTACACAATCTCGTTTCTTCTTTGCATCGTATCTTTTCATTAAATCCAGTATTTTTTCTGCGGTAGAAGTTATTAGAGAGCTTTGGATTCAATTCAACGCGATTTCCCTCTTTTTCATTAAAAGAAGTCGATATGCGAGGAAATCGTAAACGCACTCACACGCATAGATGCAACATCATTTGAAGTGAAATTCGAAGTAACGATTTCAAAGTAGAAATTAGCAGGAGTCTGTGCTAATTTGCCACAGAGAATGGAATTTATTTCCTCCCGACCTCTTTTTTCCTGCATCTTTTTTCAATTAATTAACTCGCGAGGCATTATATACCGCTTAGTCGAGTTCGAGTTCGTTTTTCCTATTTCCTTTCCCATTTCGCACTCTCGTTTAATCCACTTTATCGTATTTCGGATAGAAACTGATTCGAGGTATAAGAATTTATTTTTCGAGATTCTTTTTCTGCGAAACAGCGTTGAATTATTCCTATTAAAAAAGAAATTTTGTGTCTCGGCAAAAGATCGATTTATTCAGACGTGAAAAGTATCAGGAGGATTATCGCTATCATTTATCTTCGACCCGGTTTCTCGAGCAACCAGGACATTTATTTATTGCATCTTGAAAAACGATTTTCATGGAGTAACAAAATTGTCAACGCGTGGTACGATTAATGAAATACATCTGAAGAAATACTTGAAATGTATCGTATTATTGACTCTCGTAGCACAAACAAAATCAACCTCGTTGCAACATTTTCGTGCAAAAGTTTATTTGGACCGAAAAGAATCGTCGTCGTTTCGTTTTACAGGGAAATTCAGGCTTTCGAAACAAATCCGTGGTCTCTATTGAAAGGTTCCAACGTCTCATTGTTGATCACGAACAAAGAGTCAGCCTTCTGTCTCTTCTCTGCTATTGTCATTTCATAGTTGGAACCACTTGTAGCTCCGTGCATTACGCACCTACTATGATTTATTACGGGCCAGTTGCGAAAAAAATGTTACCTTTTTCTTCTCCTTTTTTCTTCTCGCGTGCTCTCCCTTTTCTTAGTCTGTCACAATAGTCAAACTTCTGGGAAAGCATCATTATCCTCGTAATAAAAGTTTCACGTGAGACCGTTCAAAATTGATCATTCTTTCTTTAATTAATGAATCGTAATACCGCAACGTGGTCGAAGCCTCGCAGAGTTGCACTAGAAAGCGGAAAGATTAATTTGGCAAGCCGCTATGTACAACCATACCGAGTTGTACCTACGAACACCGCCACCATTACTCATACTCAAACGTTTCTCTACGAGATGAATAATTCAGAAGTGAATGAGAATCGCACAGTTGGATTTTAGAAGGCTTCCTGACGCTCGTTAGTCTCACCCTTTGTAACTCTCCCATTTTTCCCCATTTTCTCTTCCTTTTTTTGTTACATAGCATTTCGTCACTTCCCAATGAAATTCATCTCTATTGACAACTTTTTACATTGTTTTCGATCGAAGAAAGTCTCGATCGATGATAAGACTAACAAATACCTACTACGATTACCATAAACTCGTTATATTTCAAGTAAATTCTCCCAATTGCAATTACACGGGCACCTTTCTGAAAATCATAACGGAATCGCATGGCTAAAAGCTCTCTCGGACATGAGAATTTGCAATGCAAATGTCGGTTTTATTATAAAAACACGTTCAACTACAAAACTTGGCTGTGATCGTCGGACGTTTCATCATGAGCGTGGCATCGATGCATACGTCCTATGCATCTGTGCCGGCACGTAGTATATAGTAGCGTAACAAATTAGAGGCAGCCAATCGGCTTCGTGATTCGAAATAACAATTAAGCAATAAACAAGCCCGACACAAACGAACCAATCATACGCTCGTCGCCCGATAGTCTACATATTTCACCAACAGAATGTGCAATCACTTTCAAAAATGCTTTTTCGATGGCTATTGAAAGTGGAGATCAACGTAGAAAGCTTGTAACTCCGAAGTATAGCTTTACAAATGAATTGTTTTTTTTTTGGACAGATGAGTTTGGTAAACCGTTTTACTCTTTACGTTGTCGAAAACCTATCAAAAAAGTAATTACTTGAAACTTTTCATTTTACAATCATAGAAATATCAACTTTAACATAGGTGAAACTTTCGGATAGTTTATGAAGACGGAAGATATAAGGAGAACGAAATAAAAGTCGAACGGGTTTTGAAAACTTTTACATTCGCGGAAGATTTGAAATCGCCGCGCCTTCGGTGCCTCAGGCACTTGATTTCAGATGTCAAAAGCTTGGTGCTTTAACGGAAGACGATATAAAGATTCTCGATTGGAGAGGCGTTCTCTATTGGTACCGTCTGCACTCCTACTCGTCGTGCTACACATTCGTAACTTCCTTGAAATTTATATAAAAGTCACGAAGAGAGTGGGAGAGTGAGTGAGTGAGAAAGAAGAAGTAAAGTAGCTTCCAAAGTTAAACGAACAAGTAGATATATTCTTCTAACTTTTAATACTAACTATAATTTCTTTTTGAATATTTTCTTAACATCATCACTGTGCCCGTATAGATAATGTAAATCGTTAGCAGCAGATTTTTTATTTAAAATACCAGTTACATTTACCTCCTAATTACACTTTTCGACCGAGCAAAGTAATATCGTAAATTTTAAGCAGCGCGTTTTATTACGAGCACGATTTTAGTGGCGCCAGAGGCATCGTACTCTTTTATGGCCAGTCTTTTTTAACATTTCGTGGTTTATCAAAGAAAGATAAATTGCATACCTATTCATTTTTACTTTATGTAGATACCTAATCTGCTCGATCGGGTAACTTTTTATTAAAACATTTAATATTTTTATTTTTTAGACAAACTAACTAATATATCATGTTCCGACAGTTCGACACTATCGGCGAAATTTCGTTTAACTCCTGTATGTGGGTTCTCTCCTTCTTTTGACCTTTTCTCCTCGCTTTTATCATTGAATGTTTTTTACCGAATGAATTATTCACCACCGAAACGGAATGAAAAGTCGCGGGTACTCTCCCGTCGAGGGTCAATCCCTTGGAAAAGGGAGAGTCCAAGAAGTTCTTTCTTTGTTGGCAAAGGGAACGATTATTTTCGGTCCTAGATAACTTCCACAGAACTCGATTATACCACTTCGTTCTTTTAAAGATGTCCTTATTCTATATACTACGTTTGTTTCCTATGACCCATTGATATAAAAGAATCCATTGAAAATGATTAAAAGCTTATCTCTTAAAGAGAAGTATCGATTGCAATTAACGCTGTTATAACAACATAATAATCTTAAAACGATCGTGCACAGAATTAGTTCCACGATCCCGTGTTTTATCATTTATATTCGAAGCATTCTCGTGGTAAAAGAATTTAATAAAAAAAGGAAATGCAATCGATTATGAAATACCATAAATATTTGAAAAAGTGAGCCCGATACTGATGAAGGTTCAGTCGATATCGTACATACTAACACGATCGATGATACGAAAAGTCGTAATTAAAGACCCGACAAAACTACGTGAGGTTACGTAAACGCTTAATGAAATATTTCTTTCGAGAAGTTTTGCGATCTACCTCAAGGTAATACACTAGGGAATTTTAAAGTCGTAGAAATCGTAAGGTATCGAATGAAAGAGGTCTCTTTCTCACCCTCCTATGACCCATTAAAAGCATTAAAATGCAACGCGTACGGAATTGGGTAACGTTTTGCATTTGTATGTTAGTTCAAGAATCTTCCTCGAAGAAAGTAAGTTTCTTTTTCTTTGTTCCTTTTTCTGTTTTCTCCTGCTTACAGACTCTCTGCTTTTTTTTTTCTTCCAAGCGAGTTAAGTGATTCAACCTTGTTTCTCTTTCCGGCAACCCGAAGGACACATTCGTTTCCAAGTTTTCCTCGAGTCTAACCATGTTGTATCCTTTTACGAGCGGTTCATCTTCAGCGGTAAAATCGACATTTCGTCTGAATCAACTTTACTTGTTCTAAATCTAACATGTGTACCATCGTTGTTTCAATTTTCCGTAGATCAAGGTTTCTTCTCCTGCTAGTTTGTCTCTCTCCCCTTTTTATTTTCTTTCCATCATTCTGTTTTCCATCGTGAAAAAACAAAATTTTTATTCGTTCACAAGTCTTTAAAATGAAACGAACGATTAAATCTACATTGCATTGGATTAAATTCCATCTGCAGTTCGCGTGGGACGTGGTAAATTGTTGAACAATTCAAAATTAAACGCTCAAAAAATGTTGTTTTTTTTTTTTTTATTTCAACATGTAAAGGAATCATTCGCTGAGAATGGCTGGCTCGCATGCTTTTCGTCGCACCTTCGCACTGACGGAGCGTAAATCATACGTTGCGAGATATGAAATTCGCCGATGTAGAATCGCGTGGGCCGTATATACGAATGTATACGGCAGGGATTTAATAAAATATAAATCTTCGTTGGGAAGGGTGAAAATTTACGTTCAATCGTTGACAAGTGATTTATATACGAACGAACGAACGAACGTTCGCCCTCCTTCGATCCTAGGTAGCATCATCGACAAGAAAATAATTCAGTGTACCCTATCTTTCCTCTTGTTTCAGTCTGTTCTCGGATCTAAGGAGTTTGGCAGGTACCACCCTCATGAATCTCTTGGCAGCCCTCTTCATGGTTCAACTCCTCTTTATCGTCGGTGTAGGTGGTGTTCAGGTAAGATTCTACATCGACTGATACTCATCTCTTACCAGAGAAAAAAGAAAGGACCCTCTTCAGCCGTTAACCAATACTTCTTTTCTCTCTCTTTCCTTTCTTTCACCAATTCTCTTCCCTTTACGATCAACGGGCCAATCGAACGACACGAGAAAATTTGTCATCGATCGAACCACCATGTTTCTCCACGTGCATTTACCTCATTCTCTATCTCTTTCGTACATTTAAGTTCTCTTTAATTGAGTCTCCTTTTGTCCTTCGAATCCTCCTCCTCGTCCCTGTTCGAAAGAGCCCGTTGAAATATATCGCACGGGCATTTCCTCGAGTAGGAAGAACGGGAGGAAAACCACGGCGTTGACGTTCGTTATCAACCGCGAAAAGAGCAGGAAATGTTTCCTCGATCCCTTTGAGATGATGCTCTCCGACGGACGTTGAAAGCGGAGAGCAAAGAAAAGCAATGAAGAAAAGCGGGGAATGGAAAAGTGGCTGGAAATGTTAGTCCGTTGGAACGTGCTCGCTCGTGAAGCTCTGTATACTATAGTATATATATAAATATATATATATACACACACATACAGATACACCAATCGCTTACGACAGGAAAGCGGGAAAAATGGCGATATTGTCATAAGCTCTAAATAGTATTACGTTGAAGTCGAAACGTTCTTCATGGAAAAATATATTTCTAGCAATTCCAACCCTCCCTAGAAAGGTTCAATATTCGTCCTCTCGCATACGGTCTGACCTTTTTGTAGCTCAACAGTTTTTCGTTTCGACGAAGTATCGATAAAACGAATGGGAAAAACATGGTTGTTTATCGATAAAAATATAATCGTTAAAAATCAATTACGAACTCAATTAAACATTTAAAAACGAGAAAGACAACAGAATAGAACTTTATTCGTTATCCCCAGATGCTCATACCTCAGCAGGTTCGTGACATTATTTCGAACACGGGGAAACTTGTTAGAAGGAACACGAGGGAAGTGGATTTCTTAAATAATTTATCAGAAGGACGACACCTTTGGCTTTTTACGGGCATAAGAATTTCTTGTTCGCCGACGTAATTACGTAGAGGAGCCTAAAACCATTCATTTTATTTATGCATCGCGTAAGAGCTTACGATACTTAACGTTCTATAGTATCCCATTACGTAGTCGCATATAAGTAATCCTCGTATTCGCGACGAATTATTTTCGAGTACGACTACGATATTTATTAAACTCGCAACACGTCCAGCCTTCTTATTACCATACTCAACGAACAACGCCCTGTCTCTCATTTAAATTAGCATCGTGAACTCGGAACTTAATTAACGTTGCTGATGTGTCCCATGAAAATTTGGAGAAACTCTGTGAAGTCAAAAAAAATTAAGGAACAACTGGCAAATACCACAGTGGAATTCGTTCGAAAATTAAACTTCCCAGGCATCCTTTTTTCGCGTACAGGAATGTAAGGAACGTGAGTGGACATTCCAGAGATCGAGAAGGTAGGAGAGACGAGGCAAAGTATGTGGAAAAATCGAAAAAGCGTGGAGAGTTTCTCGCAATCGAAGAGAAGGTCGCACATATCGTGGTATATATTTTGTGAAATAAAAATTCGACGAGAAATAGAGGGAGATGAAAAGATGGAAACGGCATCACAGCGTTCATTCCAACCAAGGGACTAACTTTGTGCGAAGGTGTACAAAGTATGCGTACGACATAAGGTAGATATATATATTCGTTGGGTCGACGGAGAAAAAGAATATTTACATCATTAGTAAAACCTGTACGGCCTTCAGGATGAAGGTGTTGTGCTTGAAGCGTAACCCTCCTGTCTCCGGCCTGTCGTCTCTCCTTCCTCTCTATTTTACCCTCTCTCTCTGAACTCCTGCCGTAATTAAGGCACTGTTTCGTAGGTTTGTAGGCAAGGTTCTGCTTGTGTGTATGGACGGTGACACGTTGAAGAGCACTTAACACATCCACGAAGGATTTAATGATTTCGCGATGTAAACGCGACCTTTAAAGGGCTGTGCTACGCGGAAAACGAATCTCCCACACTTACCCGATTTTTATTCTCTTTGCGAGCTACGCGTCTTGCTATACGAACTCTCAAGCTCGTATATTTTTTCCAACCTTCTCGAGCGCGATCAACGTCGCGCGAAACTATTGTGAAAGCAGGAATAATTATCGTGCGCGAAATGTCAAGATGGAAGGACTTTTTCCACACATTCATTGCGAAAGAGAGAGGGAAGTGAATATGAAAAAATTATAACACGGATCGTTTTCTCGTAATAAGTTTATGAAGGAATATTTAAAAAATATTGCAAAGTGCCTTCCACCGCTGTCTCGTGAAATTAATCTGATTACGTCCGTCGTTGATATGAAAACTCCGATCGATCGATACAGGTATTTACGGTGTAACATATTTGTCCATTTTTCCGAAGCATTTGTGCGTATATGTCATCGCTATACAATCGAACAAAAACGCGTTGGGCGAAGTGTGTATATGCAGTGATATATCGAACAAAGGAGGGGTCGCTATCGACGGTACGTGTATTGTCCACGTAACGCATTCATCGCTTAGAGTGATACGTTTTTTTTTTCACCACGTTTGAAAAAAAGGAAGAAGAAAGAGACAAGAATTTATTATGAGTGTCGCCAAAAGGAAACAATAGGAAGTTCGTTGGTAAATCTCTTAATCGAAAATGTCGAAAGCGTCTGCCGATAATTCTCTTTCTCACTCACGGTCGAAGCCATTATTTCTCACAGAGAGAAAAAGAGTGAGAGAAGAAGAAGCCAAGACGAAGGAAAATGCAAGAAAAGAAAATAAATTTAACTGCGAGAAAACTTTTCGTATTTTCCTAGCATAGATTTCGGAGCTTTCGCGCCAACGCTACTTCGTTCTCGCGAGATAACTGAGGAAAACGTTAAAGAAAGAAATGGATGGAAAGTAGAGGGAGAAGAGAATAAGGGACGACATCTTTGACTTTTCGCAAATATCAGAAATCTTCACGAATTGTATGTTCAAGAAGAATATCTTTGATATGCTGTCGAATGAGTAACCCTCGTCTAAAGATCATCTTTCAAGTTAGTCAATAAAACTCGATCGGATTCCTTGATTGAACGAAAACAAACGGGCATTGATCGAAAGGATATTCGTTGAGAACGAATCCAGACGGGTTGTTAATTTGTGTTGATTCCCTCTTCGCGTATCATCAAGTGCTTCTTTGTCTCTCAGCTTCGGTCTCTTCGCGTAATATTCACAGCTTCCTTCGAGCTTTACCGTATCGTACGCCAATAGGACTCGCACCGTATGTCTCAAATTCAGCGTATACTTCAGACCGCATTCCACGTGAGCTTTGGAATGTGATATATTACGGCCGGCATTAAGCTCAACGCGTTTCACGTCCTTGTATTACGGTTTACTGAGGTGGAACGTGCCGAGTAAACGGGCAAGTACTTCGTTGTGAAGCGATGTGGAAAACACTCGTCTCTCCCACGAAAATACTTATCGAAATTCAGCCGTAGCTGATTTACGTCAGGATTATTTTTTTGACTAGATACGAACGATTTTATTTAGCTGAGCGCGCGCACAACCAAGGACAAATAGCGTGCGAAAAATATCAGGAGAAACGGTGGCAATAATACAACGTGTTTCGTTCGTCGAGAGGGAGGGGGTGGCTCGAATCGATTATTATTTCTATATGTATACACGCAGTCTGCGCGATCTTCGATGAGCACGTAGAATTACATCGCTCGTCCGTCAAAGCCTCCTCGACGGATGGAACGCGTGCTGGAACGCGAGATATTTCGTACGAAATGTAATACACGGAATTAAATTGGTTTACTTGAAATATGGGAGATAATACGATTTAGTATGGTGTTAAATAAAATTGATTGCCTTAAAAAAATTTCATTATAGTGTGATAGAAAGGTAGAAAGAGAAAACAAAACGAACAATGTGAGATTCTAGACATGCCACGTCATTCATATGTGTATGACAGTAGATTTTCGCAGTAGGCCATATCATTGATATATTATGTATGACACGTAAAATTTTACTTTAAGTTATTTATTATCATATTAGGTGCTTTGTAAGTAGGGGAGACCGGGGCTAGTTGTCCCAATTTTAGGTTTTTTGTTTCTTCAGATTTCTGTAGCTTATATTTTCGAATTTTTTGGTGACCATCATAAAGTTTAACTTCTTAGCAATACATGGAAATTTTTCCGCTTGCATTGGGACGTTTTTAAAACGTTTTTTTTTCAATTTCAAGCAAACGAGTTTTTTGGGACAACTTGCCCCGCTGCGGGGTAAATTGTCTCACGCCATGGGGCAAGTTTTCCAAGGTTTCCAAGCAAAAATCCTGATGTATACATCATGATTTTTGCGAAAATGGACACCACCGCCGATTTCAATGTTTAAAGGCCCATTTTAAAGAAAAACGCATGCAGAATACTGTCCCGTTGTCCGTTTTTCGATATCGTTAGGCAATGATGAGAAATTAATTTTTTAAGTGTCGGAATATGGGTCGTTTTCAAGCTTAAAACTGCTGTATCTTTCCAACCAGCCATCCTATCGAAACGCGACTTGCATATTCGTAAATTAGAGACTTTCCTCTTTCGAACGAGTATTTGGTCGGGCAAATTCGAGATGCATCGATTTTTGACAAAAATCCTGACCTATGCATCATGATTTTTGCCAAAATGGTCACCACCGTCGATTTCAATGTTTAATGGCTCATTTTAAAGATAAAATCATGCAGAATAATGTTCCGTTGTCCGTTTTTCGATATCGTTAAGCAATGATGAGAAATTAATCTTTTAAGTGTCGGAGTATGGGTCATTTTCAAGCTTAAAACTGCTGTATCTTTCGAACCAGCCATCCTATCGAAACGCGACTTGCATTTTCGTAAAGTAGAGATTTTTCTCTTTCGAATCCTGTGCATACATCATGATTTTTGCCAAAATGGTCACCAACGCCGATTTTAATGTTTAATGGCTCATTTTAAAGATAAAAGTATGCAGAATAATGTTCCGTTGTCCGTTTTTCGATATCGCTAAGCAATGATGAGAAATTAATTTTTTAAGTGTCGGAATATAGGTCGTTTTCAAGCTTAAAACTGCTGTATCTTTCGAACCAGCCATTCTATCGAAACGCGACTTGCATATTCGTAAAGAGGAGACTTTCCTCTTTCGAACGAGTATTTGGTCGGGCAAATTCGAGATGCTTCGATTTTTGACAAAAATCCTGACCTATGCATCATGATTTTTGCCAAAATGGTCACCACCGCCGATTTCAATGTTTAATGGCTCATTTTAAAGATAAAAGTATGCAGAGTAATATTCTGTTGTCCGTTTTTCGATATCGTTAAGCAATGATGAGAAATTAATCTTTTAAGTGTCGAAGTATGGGTCATTTTCAAGCTTAAAACTGCTGTATCTTTCGAACCAGCCATTCTATCGAAACGCGACTTGCATATTCGTAAAGAGGAGACTTTCCTCTTTCGAACGAGTATTTGGTCGGGCAAATTCGAGATGCTTCGATTTTTGACAAAAATCCTGACCTATGCATCATGATTTTTGCCAAAATGGTCACCACCGCCGATTTCAATGTTTAATGGCTCATTTTAAAGATAAAAGTATGCAGAGTAATATTCTGTTGTCCGTTTTTCGATATCGTTAAGCAATGATGAGAAATTAATCTTTTAAGTGTCGAAGTATGGGTCATTTTCAAGCTTAAAACTGCTGTATCTTTCGAACCAGCCATCCTATCGAAGCGCGACTTGCATATTCGTAAAGAAGAGACTTTCCTCTTTCGAACGAGTATTTGATCGGGCAAATTCGAGATGCATCGATTTTTGACAAAAATCCTGATGTATGAATCAAGATTTAGAAAGAAGAAAGCATGCAGAATACTGTCCCGGTGTCCGTTTTTCGATATCGTTGCGGAGTGTCGAAAAATATATTTTTTAAGTGTCGGAGTATGGGTCGTTTTCAAGAGAAAAATTGCTGTAACTTTTTAACCAGTCATCCTATCGAAACGCGACTTGCATATTCGTAAATTAGAGACTTTCCTCTGTCGAACGAGTATTTGATCGGGCAAATTCGAGATGCATTGATTTTTGACAAAAATCCTGATGTATGCATCATGAACGAAAACCTGAATTCTGTCGAAAACTAATGATAAAAACAAACGTTACAGTAAAAAAAGAGGATGGGGCTAGTTGTCTCAGATCTCATTGTCGGGACAACTTACCTCGACGTGTGAGACAACTTGCCCCATTTTCATAGGTTTGTTTCTCAATAGGTAATAGTTCAGTCAGATCAAGGAGTTTTTTAAAAATTCTGGCAAGGAAATGAAGCTGACAAAATTCTCTTTCTATTACATGTGTGAACTCGTGTGCAATCGATTTTCATTAGTGCCTAGAGATGCTTAAGTAATGTACCCAAAGTAGAATTGAACTAATCAAAATATAAATTCGTCTCTTGAAGTAACCAGGGAAGACTAAACACAACGACCACCACTATACTTTTTTTTTCTCGCTAAGACCTGTACACCATGCACCGGACGCGTTTCCCCTTCCACCCTAAGATACCAAAACTGTGACTGGGACAACTTGCCCCTGGGACTTTTAGCCCCGGTCTCCCCTACTATAAAACTTATTTCTAAGTCACAAACCAACAACTGATAAAATATTTCCTGTGTTAAAGAATCTTTTTATTTGCAAATTATAAGTCACAATCGTAAATCCTCTTACTCGTTCGTGAGAAATCTTGACTCTTTTAGCTAATATCGTCTTCTTATTTTCCTGACAACTGCACGGTTCTCAACGACATTAGCGACATGAGAAAGAAAAGGTATGCGGAATGTCGATCAACGTAAATAGAATTCAACTTCGCTTCTCGTCTGTCATTGACACGCCAAAAGTGGAGATCATCGAAATGACATTTCTTTCAAAGAAGGCAAGAAAAAAATGAACTGGGAATAGAGATCAGAATGAAAGCTCTTTGGCACATTGAAAGGAAAGAACTTAAAGTAATCCTTTCAAAAGCAAAGCGTCAAAAGTTTCATCGAACGATCGAACTATGTACCTACTGTGCGTAGATGAGAAGATCTAAAAGGGGTAGACCGATCGCTTCGTCTGTCTCATCCTTTGATGTTCCTTAGTAGAATACTGGTATTCGTGTCAAAATCAGGCTCACGGGAATTGTATTACTTTAGACCACTCTCGACATGTCTTATTGTATACCTGTTTCAACAAATAATACGCAAGATCCGAAAATGCGCACTATACATAACTCTCCAAGATAAAATCGATGCTGCTGCACCAGGACATTTTTCTTCGAACGAACAAAAAAACAATTTAGGATCGAACTATTAGAAAGTAAAATGTGACGCTTCAAAGCGAACTTGCAAGAATTCTAGACGTGCAGCCGGCTTTACGAAAAAAAACACCATATCGCAACGTTCTTTTTAAAATTCTTTTTTAAAGCGAGCACGGTGAGCGGTCCTTGTATTTTAACAACGTTTGTAACTTTTATCGTTGGCATACGAAATCAAAGTGGGTGCACATTGACACGCTTGCACACGTGTACATATTTACGAAGCAGGGCTTCGAGCGGAATATACATATGTATAGCACGGTGAAGAGTGGAACGTCGAGAAAGGACAGTGCGATCGTATACTAGTGTAATACAGGAAAATGCATCTTTTCGGTATTGCATCGAACTGAACGTATTTCCTTGTTATTCGAACCGCGTTCTTTATCGACCACATTCGCTTTGTTGTCAGGGATTTTTAACAATGAAGGCTCGCTTATTCCATCATGATATCGCGATCAATCGAAGGCTTGCTACCCACGAAATATGCTTTGTATGCACTTGTTTATTTTCCTACGATGTATTAATAATTCATGAATTCTATATATTTTTTTTTTAAAGAAATATAGCCGTCAGCGATCTATAGGTACATACAACTATTATATCCAACTATGTAATCAATTCATTTCAGTTTTAGAACGCGTAGATGGGAAATCGTTGTTCGCAAAGTAGCCCGATAGGGGAACCGCAATGCAGTATGCCTTTCAAAGTCAACGAGCTCGCGGCTTAAAATTCGCGTCTCGAATGCCTAGGCTCGTGCTTCACCTGCTATTCCGTAAACGGACGGAGACTGAAACGTTCATGATACGTATGCGAAAAAACGGATCTTACACGTTATCTTCGAAATTCGTCGAGTACGTTTTACTTTTATCTCCGTAGAAAAGGGATAAGCCGAACTCGCAAAGTTTGCGAGGTCACGTACTCGCTGCATATAATATTGTTCTTTTCCTTTTCTCGCGCGTACACCGCGTAACTTCAAGCTCGATCTACGAAGAGAGTTATTTTATCTCGGAAATATCGGCGAGGAAAGATAAAAAAAAAATTCATGCTACGTTTGAACGATCTACTTTAGACACGTAGATATCGTAACACGTAGGTCGAAATATTCGTAAGATTATTTAACGAGCAACTTTCGTGGTATTAACGTTATGGCGATGTTAATAGGATTTACGTTAACGGGAAGATCAGAGAAATTCGCGTAACAGTCGATAATGGTATAATGAAGTTTTAATTAACGCTTATCTCTCATTTGGTTTGTTTCACGAGGCTACTCTATCGTTATGACGTCATAGGTTCTTACACGGACCATTATTTTTTGCTTATAAACGGTTAATAAAATTCTCGATCGAAATTTTTCTATCGGTCGTATGTAGATAGGGATATATCATAGAAGCATGCTATGATGCTTCTGAGACTTTTCGCAAATTGTAAAAAATAGCGAATAAGACAAAACGAATGCTATTTAATTGTATCGATACTCGTTAAAATCGGTCGAGAGCTTTTCACGATAACTGCTTTTAAGAACGACAGGTTGAATGCGATCAACCGTTTATATGTACCTACTACGCGTAAAACTGATTCGATACAAGATGCGACGAACGCACGTGTGAATATTTGACAAAGTCAATTTTTTTAGTTGATGTTTAGAGATAAAATATTATGAACTGATTTCTTCGAGCTTAAATGACGTTGGCAAGGTAATCGTACGAAGTGGATCACCTATACGACATTTACAAAAAAAAGCAATTGGAAGCTGGATGGGTAATGAAGAGTCCGAAGAAGAGTGACGTCTCATTGAAAAAAAAAAAAAAGAAGAGAATTGACTTCTCCGGACGCTCTCCTTTTCATTTATACCTTCTCTATTCCTGGAAAGTACTTCAAGCGAGTCCTAAATTTCTATCCTACTTCTTGTTCCCAAGACAAAAGGGAATTAGACTTTTATCTTCTCGACTTTAGTTCTCTTGAAGGTACGCGTGGCTATTCAAAAATCATTCTAAACCTTGGGACGATTTTAATCACCCTTCGGAAAATAGTATAGAAACTCGAGGACCATGGATTTAAGAAAGAACGAAAACAAGACGAGCCCTTGCTCGTTGTCCCTCGATTAATCTTCCCTATCGGTCACGGACGACTTTTAATCTGGGCGTAAATTATCCTCCAGTCAGCTGGATACCTCTCACCCTCCTTCGATTACTTTTTCAGCAACGTGAAAACATCCATTACAAAGATTTACCCTCAACTTAAACGTGGAAGGGTGTTTAAGCAATTATCATTCATTAAAGCAGAGAGATCATGAAGTTGATTCGCGCGAAGTATAAGAGTTCGAGTGGACGAGGCACTTTAAAAATATAAGTCACGAGTAAACCAGCACTCTTCGTTCCACTACATGCAAAAGTCATCCGATAAAGTGGTAGGTAGTAGAAGACACTTGAAAGCGAGCACGGTACTTCGATAAATCAAGAGCGTCGTCTTTGAAGATAAGTTTCATAGATTTTAGTCTATACTACTTACAGTAGAAAGTAATGTCAAAAATATTAGACAGAATTCTTAATATAAATTGATACAGTGCAATTTTTCTTACGTCCATTAACCAAGATAAAAGTCGTCTATATTCCCACAAAATTTTGTTTTTTTCCTAAAATAGTATAACCTGTCTTATGATCTCGCTCTCTCCATCATCGGCACGATATTTACCGTAAGCGTAAGCAGGTACGTGTTATAAAATTGAAACTCGAGGTTGCTTCGCGACCAGTAATTCGATCTACTAGCTCTTTTACCTTACGTAACATCCGCCCTTATACCGTCAGTGTAATACCTCGAAGAAGGTTATGCGCCAGCCGAACCGATGCGAGATAACCCAACAGGATTATCCGCCGTTGAAAAGTCTATCGGAGATAGGATCCTTATTCCCGCGGTACTTTTCCACTATCTCAGATACGCTATTTTCGAAAGGCGGTCCACGTACGTTTCCCTTTGAACCCTTGTGTCTCTGGGTGCCGGATTGTACGAGGATCTCTACTAAAATCCTTCCACGACGTGGCCTTGTTCCAACGAAACGGATTAATTTGAACGACCAATCCCAGACGAACGGAATTCGATGTCCGGACGGAAAATGTCTTCTCTCTCGATTAGAGCTACTTTCCTAGGAAATCATTAAATGACCGATGAGACGGTTAAGAAATGTAATGAAGTCCACTATGTAAGACTTATAAGTATCATGTAGGGGAGACTAAGCTATAAATGCTACGATGATGAGTCTAATCAGATAAATGGGCATCTTGCTTGTCTAAAAGTAATTCACGGTGTTACGTCGGTCATTAAACACTGTACTGCTTGCAGGAGGCCATATTGTGTTTTGGTGATGAAAAATAGTTTTTTTTTCAGTTGATTTCTTTGTCGAATTGCTGTTTTAATTATACAGGGTGTCCGCTTCCATGTAGTCAAGCGGAGAACTACATGTACACATCAATGACTAGAATCGAAATGTCTAATACCATTTTTCGAAATTCGACTTAGTTAACGAATTATTAACTAACAAAGATTGGTCAATTACGGCGATTAACAAAGGAAGGCGGTTCACTCGAGCTCGCAGCTAGGCAAGAGATGAAGCGGTAGGAGGAGCTCGCCGTGATTGGCCGATCTTTGTTAGTTAATAAATATTTAACTGAGACGAATTTCGAAAAATGGTATTAGACATTTCGATTCAAATCATTGATGTGTACATGTGGTCCTCCGCTTGACTACATGGAAGCGGACACCCTGTAGATAGGGTATTGAGTTTTTCCTTTTTTTTTTTAAATTTAGGTGATTTGCTGACGTATTAGTCTTCAGCATTGTAGAACTACATTTGTTAAGTTTCTAATTTAAATACAATTCGTGTGACAACAAAGACAGACCTTTTCTAAAACTGTTCTGATAATTGTGCTTAAGCATAAAATTCTACTTTCCATTTCAAGACAGATCCATACTCTTACATTTTAGACTCACTAGCATAATGTTGCTACTAATACTAATCATCAATCAATTTATCGTGAATCACGTATGAAAGGATTCCAGTAGTAGAACCTTAGTAACTTACTCGTTTCGCCTCGCGAAAGTGCAGCTTTAAAAGGGGTAAGACTTTCGAGACTCTATCAGTTCGTTCACGGCCCGTACGAACTTATCGCCAGCACTTTGCACGATCCTTCGACGAGGATCGATCGGGGAAATACGACGCATGGGGAGGAAACCAACGCGATCCTTTGGAATTTATGAAAGAGTGGAGTGTGGTAAACGGACGATTTGTCTTCGGCCATACCCATTCCATTCCTTAGGAGAAATCCAGCCACAGGAATTCACGATTCTATTTCGCTCGATCAATTAGTAACCGCATGCGTGCCGTTCTGCCGTGCGCACTATTAATTGAAGTTGCGTGGGCAACGTGCTCCTTCAATTCGTCCGTCCTCGTTTCGCTCTTGACAGCCCATACGTCAAGCTTCTATATGTGTAAAAGGCACGAACAGGAGAGAAGGTTGCTTTCTTGAAAATAAACCTACAAAATGAGAAAATGTTACCGTAATCCAATATTTGTTAGTCGATCGTGTTCTAGTTCGATGGATTAATTTAATTAACTTAATTAGCTATCACTTTATTTAATTCGCTTGCATAACTCATTAGGAACGGTCATTACGTACATATTTCGAATGAAATAAAGAAAGGGTTTGCTTTTCCCTAGGAAAAAAATCACCCGACAAACACGCGAGTATTTCGAAAGGGATAATGGGCCGTTGTTACGCAAGAAAAGCAGCAAGCGATCGATCGTACCTCCTTCGTATTTATTTCCTTTCTCCCAGATGCAACTATGGTTGGACCGCCTGAAGGATGATAAAAGCCTCGCAAAGAGTTTTATCTCCTTTTGAAAAGCCACGGTCGATTAATCGAGCTACCATAGCAGAAATGACGCTTCGATTCAGCGACGCGAATTTTTACGAGGCGGGAGAAAACGTCTTGTTAGATTTTATGTTCCGTGAAAAGGATGACGAGGTAGCTCTTTGTTTTTCGAGGATACACGTTGATAACACGTGGGACGAATCGTTGAGAAGCATCGGAAAAAATGTAACCCAACGTCCTTTATTTTTTTTTCTTCTCTCTCTCTCTGTCGCTTTCTCCCTCAACCCTCGTAATTGCATCTCCGGGAAGTTTATAGTCTCACTAGAACGTACTTTTCTCTCTGGGAAAAGTAGGCGAAGATGCTGCGACGAAAGAGAACGTCGTTCCCACGAGTTCGTTGCGAGAACATCCACTTGCCATACGCCACCTTTCTTACCTTGTCACCAGCAAAATATGACGCATCGTGTCGCATCGTGTCATTCCCGCGCGACTTTTAAATTAGTTTTTCATATTCAGAGATGCAACTTTTTCATGTAAAATTATTTGCGTTTGACGTTCCATTTAATCGTAGTCGTTTATTAGTGTAAACAATTGATTCTAATCACGGCCTTGATTCCTTTTTCGTTGCGTACACGTTGCTCACAAGCGTACGGTACGAAGTAATAATTACTTCAATTAAGGGCCGTGGTACCGAATCGTTATTCTCGTCGAAGCGCGCCACGTACGAAGTAACGCATATTCTGCAAAATTCAGGATCGTTATAACCCCCATTGATGCTTCGTCGTTCGACTCGTTGAGCACGGAACGCACGTTCGAACGAAATTGCGAAAGTCAAACTGAAAAAGACGTCGTTATAACGACTGCCGTTATAGATATTTCAAAAAAATTATTGTCCATGATTGTACGGTGGACCGAAAGAGGGAATTACGAGAGAGAAAGCAAGCCTGTTGTTGCGCGATATTCCTGGCTGATGGACAAATTATTCAGGGCTTATCGATTCATCCATCTCTCTGTATTTAGCTATATATCAATTAATAGGTGCAAACAATAGCTCTCTTCTGACGATTCATCTCGTTATAATTCAAGCGCCGCTAATATTGCGTGTGTTTTATCCTATATGAATGGTAACCATCCTTTTGCGAGATAGCATTATCGATATCCTTTTTTTACATGGATTCAATACGTGAAATCAAAAATGGATAATGGACAACGTTGTTAAGATCCACTTCTGCTAATCGACATTTGACGTCGATGATGTTTTGGAGAATTCACGGTGGAAGAGAAGGGTGAGAGAGAGAGGAGGGGAAATAAGAAGAGGATGAGATGTCTGTCCTTTTAAAAATTTAATCAACGAAACTCAGCTCGAAATTTTCGAGAGCTTCGTAATCGAGAGACGAAGGGAAAAGAGAGAGAGAAAGAAGAGCCTTCCTATATGGTACAGTCAACCCTCCAAGGAATTAGAAATATCTTTGAAGGGTGCCGTCGTCGGTCTTCTAGCTTGGTGAATTTAATTGGTAAAACGTAGTCGAAGACTAAAATATCAGGGATAATAACAGTCTGGTGTATGCACGGAACCCTTTCTCTTCTCTACTCTTTGTCGTGTGGGCGTACGCTTTAACGAAGATCACAGGCGGATCTACAAAATACTTACGCGCCCTTTTTAATTATACGAAGGAAGAAAGACAAACAGCTACGCTTTAGAGTCTTAATCAACGTTGAAACACGATCCTGCCGAGGTTAAATAAATCCTCGCAAACCCCTTATCTCGTTCGGTGTAACACAGCTTGTAGGGATCTTTGGAATTTTAATTAATCCAAGCCTTTACGAATTTTAGATTACGAACGATACCGGAGTTCATAAATCCATGGATATTACTATTGGAATATAGAAAGATAATGGAAATGTTTTTTTTCCTAAAAGAATACACGCTCTTGGTACATTATTGAAACACAATCTGGTTTTGTTTTTATCTAGGAAAAAATTAGAGTAAAAATCAACGATCTTTTATAACAAAGAGAGTGTACGATGGAAATATGGGCTCGGAGAGATGAAGAGCCCCCCACGTGGAAGGCGAGAAGCAACTGAGAATAAATAGTTTATCATAAATCACGTGCTTTCGTATCACGAGCCAGATGGGTCTTGATACATTTTTCGAAGCACGAGCGTGTCGTTAGGATGAGTCCTTTGGTGGGTGAAAGCAGGACGGTCGAGGGACATGAAAGCATCACTTTGTATGGGTCGGAGTGCCCTTCGAGTCGTGTAAAATTTTTCAGATTTTTGTCTTGTCCCTTTCCTTCCCTTTTTCACAACGACAAATTTCTGTAATAATATTTTAACGTGGGAGGAGGGGTGATATACCGTCATTCGTTACGTGTCCGAAAAAATATACTTACTCGTTTAAATGAGAAAGAGACGATCAGAGAAAAGAATAAAATGAAATCGACCCTGACACTTTAATCGGCTTTCAGGATTCGGAGCTTTGCATCTCCCTCGGATTGAGTCTTCAATATCTGAGGGTATCTGTAGTTTGTTGGTTGGCTGCGATGTGCCATCATCTGTATGCCACGGTGGCCTCGATACCGCGTCGTGACGATCCACCAACGTACCTCAAGTACAGCGTCTTCGCCTGGGGCGCGCCCCTCGTCACTCTCGCCCTAGCCACTCTCTTACAAAGCCGAGAGAGCAACGATTTCTGGAACGTCGTGGATCTAACACCGTTCAACTGCTGGTAAGAAAACTGACCCACCCTTCCTTACTCTCTTCCCTTTCCTCAAAGATTTCCCTATAAATCCGAAGTAATTCGATATCCTTGCTCGAGCCTGTGACGTTAGCTAGCACCTTTTAACGGCAAGAGAGAGAAAAAGCCCACCTCCTTCCATCCTTTCATCAACGAAAACGAACTCCGTAAAAACCGTTAGATCATTTTCCTTCAACCTCTAGTCTTTTTGATTCTCTGTTAAGATTCTCTCCCTCTCTTAAACCAAAGATGGAAGAGACGGAAGGGTGATAAGGCTCGATTTCAGGCTACCGAAGGGCTCAACCGTGAAAAGGAAAACTATACGAGAGTTCTTTTTCTACGCTTGGGTTCTTGGGTATATCGATCGAAAAAAAGTATATGGGTGATGTTTACCGTAGTTTTTGGATTATGGTTTTCGTCAGCTATTTTGAAAATAGGAAAAAAAAAGGTTTGTTAGATCTTGTAAGGAAGCATGAAATTGCGACGCGCTCGTCCGGCCAATTCACTTCGTTTCTACTGCGTGATTGCGGTAGAGCTTGGATAAGTAGTAGAGGAAGAAACGGGTCAGACCTGAGAGAAGGGAGCAGACAAGAGTGAAAATAAGAGTTCCGCGCTCGTTTCTACAATCGCATTTAATTTCGGCCACTTGACTTGCAAGATAAGACATTGTTGTACCCTTTTCTTTCTTTTCGTTCCATTTTCTTGTCTTCGCACCCTTTCATCCCTTTCAACACTATTTTGCAACGTTGTCATTTTAAGATCACGAAACATAAAAATAATTGGACGCCCGTCAGGATATAAACAACGATTGTTTGGCGTATGTTTAGGTAATAAAAATTATAAAAAAGTGATTAAACTTAGTTATGAAACATATTTAAACGGTGTTACTGTAATTAACTAACTGTAAGCAAACTTATTGGTCAAGTAATCACTGTACATAGCGAATGAGGGCATTATCCCCAATACTAGCATCATAACGTGCGAGAGTGTTAAAAAATGAAAACAGTATTAACTTCATTTCTATCTTCAAAATATTGTCTGATTCCATTATCTCTTATTACAACAATTTCATTTTTATTACAATTCTCTATAAACCTTTTATAATGACAGTATTTGTTTTAACTTTATCTTATTCAATTTTACACAGTTGTTAATAACAAAACAATTGTTTTTAATTTAATCCATGTCACATAACTTTTACGTCGTAATTTGTGTAAGTACACAAATAATCTAGTAAAGTTATACTTTATGTATTTTGTTCCTATTGCAATAACTGCTTTAATTTTCTTTACAGGTAATTAAAGAGGTGTTGTAACTACTTAATCAATAATTTTTTCTCCTTTAAAGAGACTCTGAACCGTAGACCGAAACTAATAAGAATCTTATTACTTAATTACAATAACACCGTTTAAATATGTTCATAAACTAAGTTTAATCACTTTTTTATAATTTTTATGTACGACCAATAATACGACCAATATTTTAGTAAAATAATCGAATTTATGTCACAAGATGATGTCGTCCGACGGATCTTTTTTTCCTATCCTCTTCCAAGCTTCTTTTATTCAGGTTTCTTGGAACGAACGCAACGGTCTACGCCTACGGATTACCGATCGTCCTTCTTCTCCTGGCCTCCGGATATTACCTCGTGAAAGCCGCGATCGTATCAAGGTATTGAAAGCTTCGTGCTAGAGCTTGTAACTCCCTCGCTCTTCCTCATAGAAGAGGATCACTATTAATCGATATCGAACGCGCGCAGGTACACGTGTAGCATGCAGTTGGAGATCAAGCAACGCGAAAAGATGAAGAGGAGACGTACCTTGCAACTGATGCTCTTTCTAAAGGTCTGTCTAATAGTGGGTCTCGTTGCTGCTTGCGGTGTGGCTTCCAGGGTATGGAAGATGCCATTTTTATGGGCCGTTTTTTGCACGGGCCATTCGCTTCAGGTAAATGTGAACGTTATGTCACTTCGAATGGCAATAATCGTAATACGATACAAAGAGCACTTTTCTTTCGACCCTTTTCCAACCTTATCTGCATTCCCTTTGTGAATCTCTCCCTGGTATGTATCCTCGCTTTCTCTTCATCATTTATAGAAAAGAAAAGAAGAAGAAATGGAACGCCTTGCCCGCAGCTATATTCTCGTATACAGGCGAGCAACCTCGAGAATTCCTTTTGGAGGGTCGTGAAAGTTACGAGTAGCGTCGAAAGAACGGCGAGTTTTCGAATTCGTTACCCAATTGGTTCAATTTTCGGTCGAGTTGTCTTGACCCGGAGTTTTTTTTTACCTTTCAAAAGTATCGATTATAATTGATCCCTGGTAAAATTCAATCGTGTTATCACGTTTCAAAGAGCCGAATAGGATCTGGGATTCGGTCAACCGCAACTTCGACAAAACTGAACGCGTGGAATTTCGTTCTTCACGATCGAAAAGTTTTACCAACAACTTTTCTCCCCTTGACGTTCGATATCTCGCGGTTAAATCGCAAACGACTTCCCAACATTGATTTCTTTCGACCTCGAATCGTTGTTATGGACGAAAGTTGGGATTTTTGAAATAGTTGGCCACATCAAATCGACGACGTGATATACGACACGAAGGTGTGCCGTACGATCCTCTCGTTTCCCCACGCAAATCGTTTTGCGGAAGGGCGTGTCGTACCACACGCAATTTGTCTCTTGAATTTTTATTCATATTTTCTTCTCCTTTTCCTAAATTCTATTCAGATTTATTTCGCACTTACTTTCTTACTCTTCTCCATGAAACAAATGTATTTCTTCCTCTATTGTAATTCGTCCTTTTCAGGGTGTTTCGGTGGCACTGTCGGTCGCGTGCAATTGCAGGGTTCTCAAAGTCTACGCGAGAAAATCGCATCCTCCACCACAGCAGGTAAAATAATGAGGAAACACGAAGTCGGTGACATTCTTTTTTAAAAAAACGTCCTTCTCTTATAACAAAGGAATACGATCGATCGAATAGTTTTCGTACGAATGTACAATAGAATACTTCAGATAAAAAGGTCGTTCGCGTTACCTCTCGAAAAGTTGCATGATAGTGTATACATGGGAAATGGTTTTCTTGTCTCACCAGCTGACGAAAGAATCTTTACATTTACAGATCGCTAAGTCTAGCAGTAGTATGCAGCTGCTCGCACCTGCACCCGATCCTGTCTAGATCGAATTCCTCTCTAGGTTCTACTCCAGCTGGTCCGTTTTAAAGACGGAAGAAGAATAGAAAACGACTGAAAAAGAGAGAGGGATTCTCGAGCAAGCTTTGAGAAGGAAGGAAAAGGAAGTACGGAGATAGATCGTGTCGTCCACGCATCGTCGCTATTTTTACACCTGGATTAGTTAACGGTTCACTTCCGAGTTCGTTACCCTGACCTTCCACGTGTCGATGATTTAGTAAACAAAACGAGATGGACTGTTATAAACCAGAACCATAAGATTGACCATTGGTCCGTCTTATCATTTCTCATACTTCTTTCCGACAGCTACGTGCCCGAAATAATTCGCGAAAGCTTCGTGCGTATGTTTGTATTAATTTCGAATCGACGTTTAGGAGAGTAGTGTGATATATTAGTCAATTTTCCTACGATTTGATTAAGTTTAAACGATAGATCGATCCCTTAGGCAGAAGTACATATCACCGTTTGAATATTCATTGTTTTTCAACGTCAAACCAAGCAATCGTCGGATACCCGTGTGCGCGAGTAAAATAATATATCGAACGTTTCTCGGTCATTGGATGCCACAAGTATTGAGTTACGTATTGAACAATCCATGGGTTACCCTCCGATTCCTTGGTGAGCTTGTGGTTGACATTCTGTTTGTGTTGGGAGATGCAATTAACACTCTCCGTGGCGAGATCTATGCAAGATCGTATTAGTACGTTATAATGATTATCATCACGCACACGCGTAGTCTTCTAATCGTATATAATCCACTTATATACACGCATATACACACAAATGTATGTATATGTGTATATATACACATATATGAATAAATATTTTGAAATCTTTTCAATGTACATAGTTCATTGAAATCGATCCCTCCGGTCGACCAGGACTACCTCGAAGGAAAGAAATCAGGAAAAAGAGAACGTTCTCCCGACAAAAGCAAGAAACGAGCCGATGAACTAGCTAGTCGGGGAGAGGTCGAAGGCTTAGTGCCTTTCGAACGAGTCGACTATCCGTGTCATCTCCCTTCGTCCCGTGACCATCCTGACGTTTAATTATCGGAAACGACCACCGCGCATCGACGAGGCGACGCAACGAAGTGCATCCATTTCACTTGGTCCACTTTGTTGCACCGCCGACTCGCAGTAGTTTGACGGTATAGTTTCGCTTCGTCTTCTTTAATAAGTCGTTCATCTTTCTTCCAACCAGGTATATCTATCTGTAGATACTTTGTTGTATATTGAAAGATCGTCAAAAAATCGTTAACGAGTGTACTGTTTTACGATTGTTAAGATTAACCTTCGAATGCAATTTTATTTGATTACGGGTTATGAATCTTAAGAAACGAAAATACACAACGGGCACATCCGTCGTCTAGCCTTCGAATCGTTGCCAGGACGTCTGGAGCCACCGAACTACCACATTGGCACGCAAGGATTTTTGCCAGTTTCGTGTATGAAGAAGAGGAAGTTATATAGCGAATGATTCAACAAGCGCATCATAATTATATTTTTCTTTTTTAATCGTCCATTTTTACACTTCCCGTATTTAATTACTGGAACCAATATGCGATCGATGCTTGGGATCGAAAATCACTTCGTTACTCGACTCAACGAGAGATTAATATCGAACGTACCATCGTACGAGCGTAAATTAAAACCTATTTATCGCGTGTTCATAAAGGTTGGTAATATAGGTAGCATAGATCGCTTAACAGAGACGCCAGGAAATGTGATTGGAATCATATAGGGACTAGATGTTCTATAGAAGCGATGGAAAAACGATACATGAGAGTAAATATATTGGTTTCGGTTTACTATTAAACAAATTCAACGTTATATAGGAGGGATAATAATTGATACAACTGAATTATATTTTCAACAAGGGCTTTAGATTTGATACTCTTTTAATTACTGCGGTGTTTAATTACCGACTATTAAGCAGTTTCGTTGCATTTGCTTGAAGTACCTTCATTTACATTTTTCTCTCTTTCAATATCACAAAAACCATTTATATTCCAAGTACAGTTCACGGTTCTTTATTTTATCGTAACAAAACGAAAATAACGGACTTGAAATGCAGGTAAGTCGTGATACGTTTACCAAAGGATGTTTCCAGGGTAGTAAATTTCTACCAATTCCGCTTATCGCTGCCTTTCTTTCTCGAATGTGACAAGATACCGATGAGTCATTTCCCTTGTTTACTTGCCAGTGAAACGAGTTCCTCGATCATGAGAAATTTGTCCTCTATATTTTCACCCCTTTTGCACATTGATCATTTGTCTCCTTCGTTCCTGAATGAAAACTAAAAAAATAACAGGTGGTTTTTATTTGTTAAAAATGCATGTAACCGGATTAACACAATTCTGAGTTAAATTTATGATTAGAATATTAGAATTATAGATAAAGTAACACGTATGTATCCACTAGAAGTAAAGCAATGTAACGTTTAATTGTTAGCTATAATCAATCATCTTTTTTTGCTCGATTTATTACTTACAGATTTCATACTGAGAAAATATTTAGATCAGTGAATACAAAATTATCTAATTTTAATAGATAATGTACAAGAACTTTTGAAAACCGATTCAAACGGTAAGTTAAATAAGTTAAAAGTGTAAGGAATATAATAAATACGCCTTACGGTAGGCAACGAATTTGGCTTTCGTGCAACGCCAACATATCTATTTCGTGAAATATATATTCCGAAACTTCAAAAGAATTTGTGAAATTATATCTTTATAATTAAGTTTAATGGAATGGAAAATTGAACGAACATTTATACAAGAATTTTTTAATATTTTCATAATTTATCGATAGATATTAACACCGCGTATGTATAAAAAAATAATCAGTGCAGCCATCTAACGGCGTAATCGTAGCTTTCGAAAACTATCGCATATTTACCGTTAGATGGCTGTACAGTGTCATCGCTTAAAAAAATTTGATTTTAACTACATATCGCAGGAATGACGTAACTGCTTATTAAAGTATCAAACAAATTTTACTTTCCTATTTTTTTGATATATATATATTATCTTCAGCTGAAGATTTGACAATATCTTTTTTGTTATTTATTATTTGTTTAAAACTATTTCGATATATAAATTTCTAATAAGCAGTTTACTATACACAGTATTTTCGATCGTCTTTACGTAAACATACACAACTTAATTTTTTCTTCTGTATACTATTTTTACCGCGAGTAAATACGAGTCAAGTACTAGTTTACGGGCTAATGTCATCATCACGCACTTGAGTTTATCAAGTCACTTTAACTCGATATTATTACTACTTTAACTACATATACGTATATTATGTTATGGAAGCAAAACTGTTAAGAATAGATCATATGTACTAATAGTATTATCATACAGATTTTATTGATTTTATTGATAGAAGCAGTTTTGTTACAAAAGTCGATCAAATCTCCCCATGATAACCACAATCGTTTGCATTTTGAGGTCTTATCGTAATAGAAATAGCAATAGAGTAACAGATTATATGAGCACTTAGGTATACATTTTGATATACCTATGAAAAATTATAAACAATTGCATGGTACTTTATGAGCTACACAATAAATTGACTATAAAATTTGACCCGAACCAAGAGATACACAGTATAAAAACTATTGCCTGTCATACATTCACAATTTAATTCTTAGTAATTTGTATTACCTTTTCTATTAATAAGATAAAATGCTAATATTTGTTTCATATATCTTGTAATGCTTGCCTTAGAAAAGATATATCTATTAGAAGGCAAACTCATAACTCCATTGCTGTTAGCATATCAATTATTTACCTAATATATGTATATTTATATACTAGTTCTAAGCCGCACTCAACGAGACACTAAAATTTACCCTCTGATATTGAACTTATGACACATTCTCAAATTTTTTATATTTTAGGTAGTTATATATCGCGTAACACTTTTAGTTACTTTTCCATACTTGTACTAAATTCATATTCTCATATTTTATTATATAAAATATTGAACATCTGATTAATGTAAACTACCAGATACATAATTATTCTTTTAAATCTAAAGTAGATTGTCGGTTAACAATGTGATGGAAAATTTAGAAAAAATAATGAAATACAACATATCATCAGTAGAGTATAGCTATTGAAACAAAGAACATACATATTTTCTAGACTGAATAATGCTAAACGCGAAAGACTACTCAGAATTCAAGGGTACTGAAACTTATATAGTTTAGGACCAGATATTAGTTTCCTTTTACAAATTATTATTCATATGTTTATTTTGACGAGAGTATTGTGTTGTAAATATTTGAATACCAAACTCCATGTGCACTTCGTATCATTGTCTACATTATTTATTATTCTATGTATGTTTAGAAACTGTATTAGTGTGTCTCGCTATTATACAATCTGTTTTTATCTAGTTAAGAAAACATCAATCTATGCTGACACCGAACATCAGAGTACTTTTACATAGCACTCCGGCAACTGTGACTTTTTAAGACAATAAATATAAAGTCAATTGCCACACGCAGAGCTATATCAACTATTTACACGTGCATGACATTTGACTTTAATTTTTCCAATTCAAAAACTGTTTTATGAATACATGAAGTATCTTTTATAATAAAAAAAAGAATGACAAAAGGTAATATGGAATGACAGAGCTTATCCATAGTACTTAAAAGTACACAATCTAAATAAATTCTTTTTACAACCACTAGAATATTCTTGCAAAATAGTAGGCAAATTTACAGAGATCTGAGAGTCCTGCAATATAAAATAGCAACATTAAATTTTATTTACAAGACCCCACTGCATGACATAGATGCCTTTAAAATTAAATATTTTTCTCATTGCACATGATTACACTTTACAGTGTTTTTTTTTTTAAGTTCCTGTTATTGGTGTCTCATCAAGTGTGGATTCTCTAAATATATTGTATCATATAATCTATCTGTACATTCACAACCGTTCAAATACACAATAATATTAACATATTTAATATTGGACCAGTAAAAATAAAATATAAGCCTATTGATCAGGACTTGTGTGAACATGACAGACTCGTTATAAAAGTTGACAAGGATTAAATTTGAAACCAAAGAATTCAAATTGTAAACTTACACTCTATTTGAGAACGAATACTACAATACTGTGGTAGAATTACATGCCTCGTAGAAGTGTTAGTCATAAGACAAATGAAAGTGAACATAATATATGATTGATTAACATTAGTAATGTTACAAAAGGAAGGACACATAATGGATCACGTTCCCATACATTTCTCAGAAAGTTTATTTCTGCATTCCATGAAAAAGAGAAATCAGTTCACCATAATTCTCATATATTCCATATCATTCAGTCATCATTTATATAAGTAAGGTATTACAGTAATTTGCTATGTATGAATTAATTTTAGTTATTTCCATATCAGATCTGAATAGAAGACATTTTTTAATGACTCAATTTCAGTTCTGATTTGAAACCAACTTCTCTATATAAGTCCATATTAAATATATTTTACAATAATATTATCATTGTACATGAACAACATATGCTCCACACCTTTAATTGTAATCACTGTCTAATCAACGCAAAGGTGTTTTCATCTTTGACAAGTAAAATCCAATTAAAAAAGCTACTTCAGTAAAAAGTACATGTACTTTAAGTATATGTTACTATTATAAATAATTCAAACAAATATGTCTGAGTGTCAAATTAATGTATTAACTGATAATAAAATGCGCTGATTAGAATAATGATTGGCAATAAGGTGTCAATTAGTTAGAATAAACCTGGGGCCTGGATTTGTGTACCCCAATGTGTGCGCCGCCTTGGTACCTGCTACAGTAAAAGAGTATATTTTATAATTCTGTCATAATTTATAAACTTAATTTTTTCATAATATACTTTTCAAAAGTTTTTAAGAAGGAGGATTTAATACATTTTATTGTTGCAACTTTGCACAAACCAAGTTAAAATGGATAATAAAACAGCAGCAAGTTATAAAACCTGGGATATTTACTATTTCAATAAATGGAAAAAAATGTGGCTTTTCTTGTACACCACTGAGATGTTAAATTTAAGAAATATAATTCTGCTTTATGTCCTACTAGAAATAAAAGAAATTTTACAAAATAATCAAAGTATGATATAATAAAATGGACTTACATGAGAATGTGGTAAAACAGGCGGAAGAAGGTTATTCCTTATTTTCATCAGAAGGAGTAATGTTAGATGGATTTTGGGACTCTGATGAAGATGGTGGTGCTTCTGCCGTAGAATCTGTCGCATCTTGACTCGAGTCTGAACTGTCTTTAATATCCTCTTCCTTTTTCTCTTCACTGACACCAGTACTCTTAGATTCTTCTGCAGAATTCTCAGATTCTTCTGCTCCTTTATCTTCCTTAGAATTTGTATCAGGCAACTTATCGGTATTATCTTTACTTTCTACCTCATCCGTGGTTTTGTCTTCACTTTCTGTCGTCTCTGTGTCTTTACTTTCCTTATTTTCTTCAACTTCCATTTTTGAAGATTCTTCTTCGGGATGTTTTTCATTTTTATTATTTGTTGTTTCTTCGTCCGTGTTATTTTCGTTATTTTTTTCTTGTCGTTTAGGACGCCCGCGTCCACGTCCAGTACCTCTTGTGGATGCTGGCTCTCTCTTTTCTTTTTTTGGTGGTGATGGTACAGGTAACGACGATGTCAGACCACGAGCTGAACTACGAGTACGTCTTCTACCTTCCATTTCTCCACCTGGTGCATTTAAGGTCTATAACATACAATAGAATATGAAGTTTTTACTTAGTAAAATATTTGTCTATATAAGTAGAATTAATAATATTGAATTATAAATGAAAGAGAATATTAATAACAAATAAAATGCAATAATCAAATTAAATAAAAAATAATCCAATTAATATAAAATAAATAAAAGCTTGTAAAATAAAATTGAATAAGCGATAGAAGAAACTCATTCATATTTGGCGCCTAAATTATAATTGGTAGAACTCATCCCTTCCATTCATACTTCCCTTCCCTTCCCCTCAGCAATCTTTACCGGCGTACATTATCCCCACTCCATAAACCCCTCTGCTCACGTAAGCACACACAACTAAGAGGAAAGCTAAATGGAGGGAAAATTAGCGAAAGACGGAGAATTGAAAATGTTCAAATCTTCTAAGAAGAATAGTTCAATGAAAAATAAACACATACCTTTATAATTGCTTCACTTTCCTGAGCTGTCCTCTCGAGTGTAGAAAGCCTTTTCGTACCACCGCGTCTGTTTTTAGTTGGTGTTGGCTTTTCCTCTGACGACTGCTCCTAGGAAAAAAAAAGGGAGGAAAAAACGTATATCTATATTATATGCCGTTTAGGAATGAAATTATTCTTATAAAAAAAAAAGGTACACACTCGTCCCCAATTCATTTCGTAACAAATAAGAATGTGTTAGTCGTAGAAAGAAAAGCACGATCGTCGAAGGGTTACCACGCGAAGAACGAAAGAAAAATGCTCTACAGTATGACGATAATTACGCGAGCGATAAGATTATCAAGGACCGTTGAACTGCCCGGGATTTGTAGAGTTTTGTTTGAGTTTCCCGCCATTTTGCCGTACATCGCATTCACACTTCTCCAGCATCACGATCTCGCAGAGATTCTTTCGAAAAGAAAGAAATTCCATATCGTTCGGAGGCGCGTGGCAAACATAATTGTCCGTCGGTCCGTCCATTTCCCGCCTTTTTCAGGCTGACTCGCCGGCGTGCGAGCAGCGACTCTCCTCGTCACGAGAGTCGCAAATAAAAAACATCCACCATCTTTACCAATGAAGGACAAACGGCGCAGCTTTGAAAAATCACTGAATGTGTAGTTACACGCGACAAAGGTCACGTCCCGACTATGTGTATCTCTTTATACTCCGTCTAATCGCGTAACGAAGAGGATACCTCATGCGTAATACATTACGACGCTTAGAATTTTCGAGAGATACAGCGTCACACCGTATTTCAGGGAACCGCACGCCGCCTTGGCATGAAAACTCGACTTGACGAAGGTCTTTCATTTACTTTCGATCCCTTACCTTGGATACATCTTCGATGCTGTTATCGTTCTTGCTTTCTGCCTTGATATCAGACATTTCTCCGTGTGTGAATCACTTAAGAACACTGGAAAACGACGATTTCTCTACAAGAATTCGCGCTGAGCCCGGTCGCACTGTTTATACGATAAGCAAAGATGGCGGTTAGCGTGGGTCACGTGATATCGTCAAACTCAGAGCGGGAGTTAATAGCGCCTCCTTGTGATAGAATATTAAATCGTACACGTAGCGACGTAAGATGCACCCGGAAGGTTTAAATAGAACATTCAAGTTGCGTCGTATATAATTTAATTTACAAAAGGACAGAAGGCATGTATTTCTGTTTTTTACTTACCTGATTGTAAATATATTATATTATTTGCTTCTGTACTAGCGTTATAGTTGAATTATAAATGTTTTATGTTCGTATCACTTATTTAAATAAATATTTGCAACTTTTGCAAATTCGTTTTCTGACATAATACTAAATAAAAATATACGATTTTGTCAAACATGGTATTCTGCAAAAATGTTAAAGAACCAAAAGCATGGTTTAAATACTTTGGAATTATAGATATATACAATCATGATCATTCTTCATCTACTCTATGCTTTCCTTTTTAACATTATTTTTTCTAATGCTATTATCTATATCTTTTTGATTCGATAGTTTCGCTTTACCTTTTCTTAGAAAAGTATAAAATTATAAATAATACATATGTATACATAGAAATCTGCTAAAATACAGTAGACCACCGTATAATGTGGTTCAAACATTGCGGCATCCTCTGTATGTTTTTTTTTTTTTTTATAACAAATAACGTATTTTCACATTTTGTACAAATTATAAATTTTGTATAATAGAATATACCTCCATTATGGGGGGTCTACCGTAAAAATTTGTAAGACATTTAATGAGTTGGCATTCTTCTAAACCAGAATCTGGCTCTAAAATCATCGCTACACGTTAAAAATGCTGGTGCAGTTGGTGAATGAACAATTAACCTTACAGGTCCATTATGACCTAATGATAACAACTGTTTTCTTGATGCATTTCTAGAATTCCAAGCACACAAAGATGTCGTAGCTTCGTCAGGAAACATTACATAATCTTCCGTGTGATTGAAAATAGCTTGTGCCTTATGTTCTTGTTTACCTGTATAGTATAATTTAATGATAAAAGCATACTTTTGCATGGGTATAAACAAAAAAAACAAGATAAGTTGTCTAATCAATTGAATTCACATATTTACCTGTTGTACCAGCTCCAGTATATGCTATTAAGCATCTACTTGTTGATAATTCCCATAATTTTATCAAAGAATCTTTTCCAGAAGATAATAAATACTGAAATGTTTAATTGTAATATTGAGTTACACATTGTTGAAACATTTAAATAATATTTAAAAATGATTTGAGGAATTACCTTTCCATTTCTTGTAAATGTCACTGAACACACTTCATAACCATCGTGTGCTTTAACAAAAGTATTTATACAGCGATTTGAAACGCCATCCCATAACTTAATACTTCCATCTTTACCAGCTGATGCATATGTTTTAGCATCTGGAGAATATTTTATACTAGTTATTCCAGCCGTATGTTGATGACTGGGTATACTACACACAAAACACTGAGCTGTGTTTACATCATATAGTCTTACAACTGGGTGGTTAGTTCCTACTACCAAAAAATCACCAGTTGGATGAAATGACAAACATCGTATTTGATCAGCATCCGTAATTGTTCGAAATGCTTTCTTGACGCTTGCTTTACTAAAGTCAAATAATTTTACTGAAAAGTCCCGACTACCAGATACTAGTATTGGTTCACGTGGATGAAATTCTAAACATGTTACTTCTTCCAAATGATCATATAATGTTCTTATTACTGGATGACCTCCAGTTTGATCACCAGGTGCCATCTCATCAGGTGCAGATTTGGCTAACATTCTGTCTACATCTAAAATTTTAATAGATGCATCTACTGAACCAGTAGCTATCAATTGTCCATCTGTAGAAAAAGCTCCTGCTCTGCAGTTTCCTTTGTGAGAAGTTACATAAGCTGTCTCATATTGTGCTGGCTCTGGAGCTTGCGTTTGAGCTTCAGTTTCAAATTCTAAGTCTAAACCAGGACCCAATGTATTGTCAAAACTTGTAGCAAATGTGGGTAAGTTATTTGCATCTTTTTTAGTACGATCTGGTTCATGAGCAGCACCAATTAACATGAGATGTAGTAGGCGATCTGACGGTGGACATGGTGGTTCTGCCTGAATCATGTTAGACAATTGTACAGCAAGTGTCTGGTGGCCATCATAGAACAATTGACTAAAAAAAGTATAATCAATTATGTGCACTGGATTTACTTTTGTAAGGTTCACATACAAAAATGTATACATCAATGATATTATGAAAAATTAGATTATAAATCTGAGAACATGAAAATCATAAAATTCGATAAATCTATCAAACTATTAAAAAAAAAGTCTCGAAATAATAATAAATTAAAAGGTAAAGATATTTTTAATTTATTAACCTGATCATAAGTCTATAGAGTAATTCTCTACTTTTTATTATGTTTTTTGGATCCACTTCGGGTTCTTTCATAGTGTTAGAAGTTCCCTTATTTTTTAAAGGTGACTGAATGTTGATCGCTTCTTCGAAATCCTCCGGAAAAACGCCCATCAATCGACCTTTCTATCCGAGGTTATGTCTGCTTGTTATGATTCTGCCTACGGTCACGTTTTCGAACTACTTTCTGCGCGTTAATTTAATTGGTCGATTTATTCCTCTCTGCCAATCAAATGTATGTGTATTTAATAAAAATCATAGTTGTAATATGCTAGAATGGCCGAGGAACGTAAATTACAATGTACAAATACAAATAATTTCAAAGAAATTTATGTTCAACGCAATCTAATGAAGACGGTACTGCCAAATACTAACCACGTCTTAAGAAAACGGCAACCTATTGGATTAATTAAACGGACTAATAAAGATATATATGTGACGAACAAAACCAATTTTAAAGTAATCAATCTTATTTTTGTAACAGTAATATTATGTGCCTATGAAGTATACTATATTATAAAATAATAAGATTCAAGAAACAGATGCATAACTCTGTCATAAGTGATATGTATTTCGTTTTTTTAGGCACAATTAAATTATTGTGAAAAACTGTTTAGTACTGGTATATCTGAAATAGTAATCCATGGGCTTGGAGCTGCTATAAACAGAGCATGTAATTTAGCACTACAGTTGAAGGAAATTCATCACAATACTTTGGATCTAGATATTAAAACTTCGACTGCAGAACTCATTGGTAAAAGCTATATTACGTTTGACTTTTCAGAATTAATGCTCAACATATTTTGGAACTAAGGAGAAAAAAATAAGCTCAACTTTTTGTTATTTGCAGATGACTTTGAACCCCTTAAGGATGATCAAGATTATGAAATGAATATTAGACGTAATTCTGCCATACATATTCGTGTTTTTAGAAAGGAAGCAATGGGGATATTACAGTGCATAGAGTAACAAGCTGCATTATTGTAAACCAAGCGATATTTTTACAGTTATTTAAAATACGTTTATCAGAACTTGTGGCTTCCGAATTAGTTTCCTTTTTTCTGCTTACTTTGCAATGATTTTTTCTTTACATGAATTAGTACATTGGTTAGGTTTAACAATTTTTGAAATATGGATAAATCTAGTTTCACTAACAATATTTACAATTTTATTGGCCTTAAAGTTAGATGATAACTATTTTTTGGGACATACAGGATGGTGGATCGTCTTCTCACCATTGTTTATTGCAGATGGTTTTAACACATACTTTTGTGCTATCATATTCATACGTATGCATATGGAAAGAGAGATTCAAGTTGCAATTTTAAGAGCATTATGGAGTTTAATATTATTATTACTAATATTTGTTTTTAAATATTTGTTGTGTAAAAAGCTTTCTGGACAAAGCACTTTGGAATATTCGGAAGTATTGACCCCTGTTTTTATTCTTTTGCAATTAATTGCAATTAGAGCATGTCAGGATCATTGACTAAAACCAAACAATATGACGAATATAAATGAATCTGTAACAGTACTTTCATCACAATCATTTGCAATGTATGATATAGCATTCACATGTAATGTATGATCATAGAGAATCAAAGAATAAAAATAGTTTTAGGTGCCAAATAATTCGAACTTTTAAATAGAAATAAATATATTCATATCTTATTATATAAGAGAATACGATATTCCTTGGCATGTCAATCTTATAAAAATGTAAGATAGCAATTGTTCTTATATATTCTTAGTATAGTTAATATATTTTTCAGATTTTCACTCTAGCTAAGAAATACTTCACAATTCTTTTGTAAATATATACATATATATACATTGTATTCTTTATTACTGATATATAAATTATTAATATTATTAAATCAAAGGATTTACTGCCCAGTATCACTATATTTATAGAAATGCGCTTACGAGATGTGCGTGCACATATGCGCGCGGAAATCGATAAATTTTACAGTATAATAGTTCAATCTAATGTATAAACAATTGATAGGCCTATAACGTGAGCAGTCTTGAATACCCCCTCCAGCCCTCTTCAAGCAAGATCAATATTTCTAGCTGAAGGGAGACAGAACACCACTCTGTTAAGGGAGGGGGTGTGAATAAACTTACTCTATAGGCAAAGCCTGTTGCTGGTATCACATTTAAAAATTTGCCTTTTCTCTGTGTACTTATTTAGAATTAGTGGTTACTTCTGCAATGTTAAACTAAAGATTTTAATAAAATTTAGTGATGTGCTGTGGTCAGCAGTCAAGGGATGGACAAGCTAATTAATTTTACTCGTGGTCAGTTTTTTACTTGTTATTGTATATATACTTGTGATGTAAAAATAGTTATAGTGAACACTATTTTTACTTTTATATTTATTCATTCATTACTACTTGTGATAATAGCAATATAAACATGCACATTATACCATATATATTAATATCTCATACAGTTTCTTATTCAATGTTAAGACAGAAGAATTATTATTATATGATTAAAAAACGTATTATTTTATAATATCAATGGTAACTGCACTTACATACATAAATGATTGTTTTATAATTAGGTATCAATGCTACAACATCATCTCCACTATCAGGGCAAAATTGTGCCTCAAATTCAACAAGTTCAGCATTCCTTGATAAAGTATTAATTACTGCTCCATCATGGATTTCTGTCAATCAAGATTTCAAATGGATTTTTCTTCTGCATACTTATGGATTTACATGCCTTTTCTTTGTACTTGGATTTTACACATTTTTCTCTATTCTAAATTTAAGGTATCATTATCACAATAGATAGAGTAGACAATTAAATAAAGGAAGAAGTTATTATAACTTAACAAAAATATAAGAATATAATTAATACTTACTCATGTTACAGATCCCTTATATCAAGCCGTCCTTTTATGTCAACGATTAATATATTTTTGTGTTTGTTGGGTGCATCAAGGGCTGCATGTTTATTTATAGACCCTTATAATCTCAAAGAAATAATGCCAAAGATTATTGGATTTACAATGTGGGATATTGGGTTTCCTTGTATTACTTCTGCATTTTGCCTTATACAATTGGCTTTCTTGCAATTAACACAAGTAAATTTGAGATCTAAGAGTTCTGTGTTAATTTTGTATTAATTATATTATCATGTATCAATGATGTATTCTACGATTTTTAGCTTAAGTTTGGACCAGAAAAGATACAAAAAGAATCATGTCTTAGCCTTATCATAACAGGACATTTCTTTTTTGTAATTGTAAGCGATGTTGCTTTAACATCTCATAATTGTTATATGGCAAAGTATATGGTACAAACAGTATTCCTGATATGGAGTATTCTTTTATATTTAACATTTCTACATGCGGGCTACAAAGTTATGCATTTACTGAGAACTATGCCAAGTAGTATGTTAACACGCGATAATTCTAATGCTCATCAAAAAGGTTTGTTTCTATAATATACTTTGAAAGATCATTTTAAACAAGTCTCTATCAAACTATTATTTTAGGCATTATGCAACTTGCAATGCTAGCACCATATAGCAATCTTGCAACATCAGTGGCAGCTGCTGCATTGGTGCCTACTTTATTTGGCCCTAAAATCAAAGATTTGGAAGAGAATGAGTGTGGCAATGCTGAGAAAGATTCAGAATACAGTATTAAAGGTAATTATTTATAATCACAGGACATTTATATGTATATATGCATTGCCACTTGTAACAATAGAGAAATAAGAAATAAGAAATCATAATTTCAGATAATTCTTTAAAAATATTGAAAAAACAAGAACAAGATAAAATGGAAATATCTCATAACATTTCGTCACCTTTACGGGAAGAGACTTCGACTCAACCAGTATCTACTGTACCTGAAGTTTATGTTAGACCACCAACACCTACTCCATCAACTGCTATTTTACCAATAATAACTGTCTCTAGTCCTAGTCGAAGAAGCTCGTTGGCAAGCAGACGTGGAAGTGATGCATCTCGTTCATCGCGTAGGAATTCAGAATGTAGCGTTAGATTTGTAAATGATGACGATGTATCACCAACTTTTGACTCTAAATTTGGGACTGAATTTAGTCCTAAACATTCTCCTAACATTGAAGGTAGTCAATCACCAGAACGAATGGCACGCCGACATTCAGAGAATATTACACCAACTGGAAGCACAAGAGAGTTAAGAAGATGCTCTGATTTTTCTCATGAAAAAAATCGTGGTTCTCAGTTTGCCACTAAATTAAGAAGAAATAGCGATTTTGGTAATAGGACACCAAGAAGGATGTTACCTCCAGTTGAACAAAGATTACCAAAAGTCTTAGACCTCAGTCCTACAGGTAATTGTAGCAAATTGTATATATTTGTATCATACTGCAGTTTAATGTATATGACATATAATTTTTAGGTTCCCGACGTAATTCTGACATTGGTACTTTTATATCTACTAAACATGAATCGCGAAGAAATTCTGATATATCTTACAGACGGAATTCGGAATTGTCTCACATCAAACCATTAGTTATAAATCGTCGTAGTAGCGATATAAGTATTAGAACATTAGATAAAAGTCCTACTCACTATCAAAGTATAGTTCCTCAAAAAATAGAAATACAGGAAAAATCTGAATCAGATTCAGATCAGCCAGACTGTAATGAAAAAGCTGCATTAATGAATGAAAAAATGAAAAACAAAAGTGAAGATGCAAAAATGCGAAAGAAAAACTTGTCTTGGAAAACTGATAAGAGTAAAGATGAATCAGAAGAAATTACAGCAGAAACTAATTTACTTCCTGAAACTTCTGAAGCAGAGAGCAAGGTTACAGTATATTTAAACATAAAATGAAGGTATACATGAAAGTATTTATGTACGAGATGATAATCTGATAATTACTTTCAGGGTACTGATTTTACTTTGCATTCAATATTAAATCACATAGCATATGTGAATAAAGCTAAATCTGATACACCATTGCATATACCAGAGGCTACTACTGCAGCTGCTAGAAGATCTCAAATTAAAAGAGTGTTACATGTTACTTATGCTACTGCAATTTTAGGGATAATACTGTGTATTACAGATCTAGCACGTGTTTTTGGACCATATGGTAATTCTTTGATCCTATGTTAATGAATTTAAAAATACAATTTATACAATTACATATATTATATTTAGGACTATTAGCAGAAGCAGTAGCATATGATACACAGCCATTGATGACACAGTTCCCTAAGCCATGGCCTTGGTTATTATATCAAACATTATGCAGAGCTATAGAGTTCATAATGGGTTGTGCAATGGCAAGTATAACAAAACAACCATCGGTGAGCCCACGTCATCAATATTTAAGTAGTTACCCAAATTACAGTACACGTCTGAAACGGGGTAACAATCTTTACATATGAAGCAATACTCATGTCAGTCATAATAGACTGAAGTACCAAAATGCCAAATTAAATATTTCCAAAATCTTATATATCATCTCTCTTCATTAAAATATTTACAAATTATTCTTGTATGACCATCTTCTACTAATATATAATCTCTATTATTAAATCTTGTTTAACAACAAGATCTTATTATAAATACATTACCTTTACATTCAAACATACATATATTACATTTAGAAAAGTATATGTCTGTGGACAGAACAGTCTGTAACATATTTTTATTGAATTGTTTACCCTGTTTCATACTTAAGAAATCTAAGTTACTTCTACTTTACAAAAGATCTGCAAGATATATTTTATTTTGATAAAACTATATTTATAATGCTAACTGGGTGTGAAACTCAACAAAAAAATATATCAATATTAGAGACTGGTAGATAGATCAGAATCTGATCAAATACTATAGTAGAATTGCAGCAATAGATCAGTGCAACATTCTAAAAAAAGTGTGTTCTAATAATATAATGGTTAACTTTATAATATAATTATACATACAGCTAAATGAATGAAACTTTTATTTGGTAATGGACACATTATTTAAAAGATCTACACATTTTCATTGGAAAAAGTATATGAAACAATTATATTGATTAGATTGTATACTATTACTTGCTTTGTGAATAAATTGTTTTGTTCGGTCATATAATATTAGTGAATAATATTAGCAGAAGAATTTTCTTTTTCTTTATTACAATAGATATGTTTCATATGAAAATTGATTTAAAAATAGAAAATGTTAATAGACTGTCTACAAAGCAAAAGTATTAGTATAATGAATGAGGCACTGATAATATACAAAGTGATGACTTTTTACCAAGTATCCACTGCACCAATGATTATAGTGAATATTTGTTCCCAAATTTGAAGTGCCCTATTACTAAATGTTTGACAAAATTACCTAGTATTAATAATATATGTCTAAATAATTTGTCAGTAATGAAAACATGTAACAGTGTTGTGATCCTATATGTGATAAACATTCATGTACCTAGGGTAGGAGACCATTTTATGCTTATGCAAGTTTTGCATAATATTCCGCGAGATGAAAGACTGGTTAATGTGACCTATAAATTTTTATGTTTCTTTAGAATCTTACTATTTAAATATATTTTGATCTTCGTTATGTATATTTATAAGCAAGTGCATTTTTTATTAAATATTTAGAAATTATATTTAAGAAAAGTATACTAAAATTATCTCGTAATAATGTCATGTTTTTCTCAGAGCACATATAGTCAAATAATCTTTTACAATGTGTTATTTAGACAATATTTTTCTCAATACAAGTAAAAACTATCAGCAATTATTATGAGAAACATTATTTAATACTTATAGAAGCATAAAAGGTCTCAGTATTTATCTATGTAGAATTTATGAAAGATTTTAGTAGTTTGAAATATCATTGATGTTCAATGTGCCAAATACTCATGTTATCTATTTAAAATGTCTACAAAGATATAAGATTTTACTCTGTGTGAGTATTCCTACAAAGGATAAATACAAGACAGCTATTTATATACGATTGGATGTACAATAACAGATCTATCTTTTCAATTACACTTAAAGCAGTAATCTGAAGAAAATGTAGCACATAAAAACTATTTTTATGGATGCAATATTCGTTGTGAATATTGGAAATTTCATTATTGTAAAATCTATGCATACTATAATGTTAAACATTGGAATAGTGAGTAATTAAAATAACATCTTTACGAATGTAATCATTTAATTATAAATGAATTACAAAACAATTTTAGACATGTAATACATATTTATAAGAAATGATTTTAATTATAACATTGATAAGACAAATATATATATATACACATGTCTTTTGTTGCAGTATAGTTTTACAATTCACACATTTATGCACTTTTGTTTAGAAGTAGCATTTTGACAAAAAATAAATATTGGGGAAATAAATACAAAAGTAATACTCTACAATAAAGTTTTCGTACACTTACTATCTACTTGTGAACAGTAAGCTAAATATTTGTTCATACATAATTTTATATAATTTTTAGAAACAATATTGAAATAAAGTACATAAATTTAATTACATTTTAACTGTAATATTACAAATTGTAACCCACTAACAAAAAATCACTAAAAATGTTAGATTCAATGAAGTGCAGAAAAATATTTATCTACAAACACACACATACATAATTGATTCATAAAAAAAGTACAATAAGTCATGGCAAATTGGACTTTTAATACTATAATTAATAATTTAAATAGTCTGCATATATAGTACCTTATTACATATTGGTGTTATCTATATATACATGTTGGTTGTGTAAGATGAACTGATCACACAAAGAAGCTTTAATAATTGCAAAAGTTGTTATGAAAGACAATTGCAGAAAATAAAAGAAACAATTTGAGACATTATTCTACTTTGACATGATTGCTAGACCAAATAAAAGAACTTAATTCACATGCATTTATCCTTTTAGGGTAATATTAGAAATATTATTTTTAATCATAATTATGAAATCATGTGCAGAGAAATAAAATACTAAATCTCTTATACTGTTAAGATTTATTGTCTTTGAATACTTTTTTTTTACAATGACTTGCGCTGTTACTACCAAGGAATACTATTCAATTGATGACAAAATCACACAGATTTTTGTATATGGTTCGAAAGTGTACGTCATAAAGGTCTAAATTCTCTTCCTCTAACCGTTTTTTTCTTTCCTGCCGCCTCTGTTGATTTCCCAAAGTCAGATCTCCCTCAGGTAGCATTATTAATTTATATTTTCATGACCTTTGTGATGAATACTTTCGAACCATATACAAAAATCTGTGCGATACTATCATCAATTGAATAGTATTTATTGTAAGAGGAAATACTAATTATGGAATCCTACAAGGATATTTGTTGGAATGACGAATAAACTTAGACAAGTTTATCGAATACATCACACTACAAGTACTTTTATTATTCCTTTACTCTCATTCAATTTATCAGAATGTAGAAATGCACACATTCTACTTCCATATGCACAATATAGAAATCTTATATGACAAGCATAGAACTACACACAAAACAGGAATATCATATTTAAAAGCATTTTCACATTATACTAAACAAATTTTGCTCATGTCTTTTTATCTATACCTCCACCATGTAATGCATCCTTCATGTAATTGGACTATATCATAAACATATTATAATGCATAATTTTATTTTATGCATAAATATGTTACTAAAAAAATTTATTTGGTATATATAATTATCTTATAAGATTTCTATGAATTCTGTGTTTAACAAATATTTAATATTCATTATACATATTATCATAAAACGTTGTTTGTAACTTTTCATCATACATCACTGATTATGTTAACATTTATTAATTAAAAAATATATAAAAAAAACATTACAATCTTATATGAGTAATTCTTAAGTGATCAAAGAATATTCGTAATTTCCATAGTTAAACAAACCTCCTTAATTTGTTTATCGATATTTCATATGTCGTTAAATTCAAAATTACAGAAAAATTAATTTTCAATCTATTGTCCAATATTACGCATTTAATAGATGCAATCATTAATTCTTTATTATAATAAAGTTATTAGTTCAAGTTCATGAATATACAACTACTTTTTTTTAAATTATTGAAAAGATAAGTAAAAAGTTAGTCTTATTGAATACATAAATATATAGTTACCTGGTAACTTAACCTTTATAATCAAAATAATCTATTTCTGGTTCTGGCGATTTAGAAGTCGATGGAGCTGGTGCAATTTGCTGACTTCTTGTTACAGGTAATGCTAAGATTGTCCTACAACATAATTATTATATGCTTAGATGTTAATACAATTATTTTGATGCATTTTATAAACCAGAATTAAAATACAAACATACTTTGTTGAGTTGTTGGCTTTTGAAGTATTAAGCATTGGGCCTGGAACTTTTCTTTGCCCATTTTCTCTTTGTATAATTTCTAATAAGCTATAACTTGGTTGCCAACACTGAAGTATAACAAATAAATTAAGAAATATATAAACAGTTTTGTACATACATAGAGACAAATATAATGGTAACAACGAATACTACCTTATGTTTTGCAGCGGTAGCAACAACATTTCGTTTTGGCTCTAGATCGTATGCTTGACTTTCACAGCCAAAATGTTCACAAGATTCATGAATGAAGCGGCGTTTATCCCTATTCATACTAGGAAATGAATAACTTCTTGATTCCTGTTTAGAAGTCTTTGCAAGCTGAACTAACTCCGTTAATTTCTCATGCACCATTTGACAAAAATGTGGATCTTTTTTTGCCCATTGTTTCATGTAATCACTATATCTTGGCATTATTTTTATACTTGTATCTGGATTTTCCATTCCAAGCCCTACTGCCAATCTTATATTTCGTTCTATTAATTTACATTCATCATTGCAGTCAAGTATTTTTAACTGATTTTGCTTCTTTGCTCCTGCTCCAAAAAGTTCTTCCAAATCAACAGAATGACCAAGCTGCATATCAGCCATTTTACTAGCTAAAATGTTACTTGTTATTCTTTGATATTCCCTAGAATTTTCTGCACACACTCTGGTTGTACTTCTATGTCCGCATGAGCATGTTACCTATAAATACACACATGCAATTAGATAAACAGTCTTTGGCACAATTCTTAAAAATTATAACATTTTCCGTACTTTAACCATTTCTTTACATGGTGTATCAGGGCATTTGCCCTCATGACATGGAACAGCACAGATGTGTCCACATAACTCCCTCAATGTAGTACATGGCTGAATGCATTGCTGTCCTGGCTTCTCACATGGTCCAGAGTGGCATGTAGTTATACATTTATGTCTTCCACATGACAAAGGTTTATTGCATGGCATGCCACATGAAATTTCATTAACATAACATGGAACAGCTTTTCGAAGTTCATGCTTGCCATAACACCATTTCTCAGTAAGATAAGTACACGGGGGACATGATGATTCACTATGGCAATTATGAAATACTTGATGACCACAAGGATGATCACGTGAACAAGGTTTATCACAAACAGGTCTTCTAGTTCCACAAGGTACAGGAGGGTATATTACAGCTGTACCACATATGCAATATAATTCATCAAAACTACTACGCCAGCAAGGTTGACACCTACCTGAATTAAAAAATTTTGTATTACAAAATTTCCATTTCATAAATTCGTTATTAGATGAAAACTGACTTTAATAGTCATAGAAATATAATTGAAAATATAAGTTTCACCTTTATGACAAGTTTGTTCACATTTATGTCTACCACAACTTAATGTTCTAGAACATGGTAAGGGACAAATGTGTTCAAGATCAATGCAGCACATTTGATTGCATTTATGTTTTCCACAAGATCTCTTTTTGGTACACTTCTTCTCACAACGTGCATCATCTGCTTTGGTTGTTAAATCTTTACATGAAATTTCTCTATCCATGTTACCACAGCGGCATTTTACATCTGTTGTTAAGTCACATTCAGGGCATTCTCCTTGATGGCACGTTACTTTGCATGTATGCGGATTACCTTTAGTAAAAGATTAATATAAAGGATTATTATACATCTTTGAAAGTGTCATGGAAACTAATTAAGTTACTAAAATACTTACTTGGTTGACCACAATTAAGACGTTTAGAACATATTTCTTCACAAGTTGGAACTGGATCTAAACAAGTCATTCTTTTTTCTGATAATGGTGTTTGTCCACAACAGCATGTTGTAATTTTTTCTGGTGTAAGTATACAAGGCTCACACGGGTCCGAGTGACAAATTTTCTTGCATTTATGATTTCCACAATCTAACAACTTCTCACAAATATTTTCACAGGAATATGATAAAGATACATTAGATTGACAAGTCACATCTCTTTTACTTTTCCCACAATAACATTCTATAATAAAGAATATGCACAAGTATATGTATATAAAACCTTCTATTACACTATTACTTTATCATTATGAATAATATAAAATTACCTTGCTCTATAATTTTCTCACAGGGTTCACATTCTCCATGATGACACTTTTTTTCGCATGTATGCTTTTCGCAGTTTAGGAGTTTACCACATACAGAATCACAAAGTAATAGTGTTAATGCACAACATTGTAACGTTTGGGATGTTTTACCACAACCGCAATTTTTTGTTATCATTGCTGTACAAGATGGACAAGATCCAGGATGACAAAGCAAAGTACATTTATGTGGACAATTATTCTTTAATCCAGATCTTCCACACACTTCACCACAAGAATGAGCCATATCTCTGCGATTCCATTCAGGCATTTTGGTTTTTCCACAAAAACAAAAATATTCCTCAGGAATCATTGTGCTTACATTTTGACATGCAGGACACCTCCAACCATTTTCTATAGACAAACAAGTAATTTATTAATGTTGTATATAATTGAAATGAATTGCATTACAAATTACCTGCTTGTGAAGATTTAGCCCATTTTTTGACACATTTTAAGTGTAAAACATGATAGCAGTTTGAACAAGACCAAATATAATCATTTTGTTTTATATATTCACAACATACCAAACATTCTAATTGCCCTCTATTTAATTGATCTGTTAATCTTTCTCTCTGACTTGCATCGTCATCTGTAAGAAACCATAACTATTAATTAAGAAAACTTAAACAAGTGCAAAATAAATTTTGTAGTGAAATATGATCTATCATTACCTTCGTATCTTTTGTTTTGTCTTCGTTTTGGGATGTTATTTTTTGTGACACTTTCTCCCTTTTGTCTCCAATTTACAATTTCTTCTCTACCTTCATAGGCCATGTCTTTATTTCTATATTTATCTTTAGTAATATCTATTTTGTTTTCTTCATACCTTTCTTTGTAACTGTTATATTCTTGATAGTTATTTTTCCTTTCACGATAATTATTATCATACCTATTAATCTTGCGATCATTAGGAACCTTTCTTACATATTTTGTAGGGATACGCTGTGATCCAAAATTAGAGTTTTGTTGACGTTGATAACTGTTTTTACCTAAATAATCACAACTTTGATTTATCATACTGCTATCACCAGTATTTTCCCTGTTTGCTTTTTCTTGTTTATTGATCTCATGTCCTTCTTCGACCACTGAAATCTCAGTTTTATTAATATTGACATTTGTATTAATGTCTGTAGATAATTCACTCTTTTGAGCTTCCTCAACAGTTGATGTATCTCTTACTTGATTAGGAGCTATCGACTCTCCTGGAGCTAAGGAACAAATTTTTAAGTAACTAATGTTATTTGTTCTATACAGTATATAATTTTACCATTACTTACTGTTCTGGTATTTTCTATAATTTCTGCCATATTGCGTTTTGTAAGAATTTTGAAACGATCCCCTTTGCCGGAAATTATTTTCTTGCATATTATTGTATTTATATGAAGAATTCTTCTTTGTATTATACTTTTTTTTATATTTCCCACCATTATCAGAAACATATGTTTCTTGTGGCATATTAAATTTAAAATCTTTTGAATTAGTAGAAACATGCATACTTTCATTTACTTCATTAGCACATGGTTTAATTCCATGTGGCACAAATTCACTTGCGGTAGGATGTAAATTGGAATGTTCAACGATATTACAATTGTTGCGACTAATTTCTTTAGAGAATTCATATTTATTATTATCTTTGTAGTTTTTAATTCGTTTCCCTTGTCGATTGCCTTGATAATAATATGTCGGCACATTTTGTGAGCTACTAGTGCCTTGACAATTTTGTACATTGCCTGTAGTATTTAAATAATCTGGGCAAGCATCTCGTAAAGGCATTGAATTTAAAGAACCTGATGAAAAATTAGCATCTCTTTGACAAGAAGCAATATGTTCACCTTGTCCCAACATCATTGAAGTACTTTGTGAGTATGGTGCATGATTATTATGAAAAAAAACGTTATTCCCATTACTGGGATAAAAAGTCCAACTTTCTACATTAGGGATGGTACCGTTTTGACCCGAATAAAAAAAATAATTTGGATCTTCAGGTTCGTCACACGAACCATCCCAAGTGGCCATACTGTTTAAAAGAATCGGAATAAGAGAATAAATTGGATTTAAACCTGGATATATATAACTTAATGTTTGAAGACTGTTATCGTAAAAATTACCGAAAATTTAATAAGCAATTGATGTAGCAGACCTAATTTATAATTGATCTGTAACACTTCGATTTTTCCTTGACTAATACGTTATCTACACGTTGTTACAACTGATTTCGCAATACGCACAAATTCTAACTCTTCCTACTTTATTCACTGTACTTCTTACTTCAAATAAGCAAAAAGATACGGAGAAAGCAAAAGCTTCATACAAGATAGAAGACTTTCTGGTGAAGTGTGGTAAAGAACCAATTGTATTTATCCTATCTACTCTACAATTCCTCTGTCAATTGATTTGAAAACTGTAGATAGAGTCATGATATAATGATAATAGTTACGTTACGTGTATGACAATATAAGATAAGTTAGACTCACCTTGTGATCTATAACAGAAATTTCAGTTTTGCATTAATTAATTAATTACCTAAAACTATAAATACCACAATTATTACGTTCGTTCTATAATAAAAAGGGATTGGTTAAAATTGAAATTCGCGATAAACCGTAAAAAAAAAACATTGAAAACGCACCATTCATATTATTGCACTGTGTTCCAAGCTTCAGTTAGAAAAGCGATTTCATTGGCGGATATTTTTCACGTGACTTTCGCCTGACTGAGTGTGACTGAGTAGGTGTGATACTAATGTCAGCTGACTGAACGTACAAATTCACATTGATTTTATAATTCTTTCTTCTCCAATAAACCTTGTAACTTATTTTGACAATAATGGCACTTCATTCAGCTGGAAAGGGTAAACTTCTTGCAGTGATAGGAGACGAGGTAAGTCAACAATTAATATATAAGTTTGATTTACAATATAAATCAAACTATTACATTTACGTATCAGACAAAAAGATACTTATTGTTTAAAACAGAGATAAATATAAAATGTCATAAATGTTTTATACTATATGTGTATATATATACTTACATTTGTCATGTTTCTTTTTTTGCAGGATACTTGTGTAGGATTCCTACTAGGAGGAGTTGGAGAAATTAATAAACACCGCCAGCCTAATTTTATGGTTGTTGATAAAAGTTTGTGTTTCTTGTAAAGAGAAAATTGTATAAATTTTATATATGTGTATGGTGTACAAAATAATATATTTTACAGATACAGCAGAAGGTGAAATAGAAGACACGTTTAAGCGTTTTATTAAAAGAGATGACATCGATATTATTCTCATAAATCAAAATGTGGGTAACTAATTATTTTGCAACATATTATTCACTTGTGTGTCTTAATGAAGTGTTATTATGAAATAATAAATTTTAGGTTGCAGAAATGATTAGACATGTTATCGACAGTCATACTCAGCCTATACCTGCAGTATTAGAAATACCTAGTAAAGATCATCCATATGATGCTAGTAAAGATTCAATTCTAAGACGTGCTAGGGTATGATTTCTAATATTTATTTGAAAAATATCATAGTAATATTTTATAAATGTATTTTATTTTTATTTATAGGGAATGTTTAATCCAGAAGACATACATTAAAATATATGAAGTTTATTCTATGTAATGAAGCAAGATATAACTTAATTAAATATTCAAATTGTACAATATGACAACTTGTTGGGTATTATTACATCTTTTGCTTTAATTATAAGAGTAGGAAATCAATGTACCTATAACATTCCACTACTTATGTTGTATTTACAAAGAAAATTATAACAAGATTTTTGAATCCAGGTATTCATATGTATATGGTTATTTAAATTTCTTTTGCAACATAATTCTTGTTAAATTTATAAACATCTCAATATTTTTACGAATTTAAATTATTATATTTATGTATCAAATAGAAAGATGTATTTCTAATCATTAAAAACTTATGTCAGTCTTGTACATAGTTGTATAAATACAACAAAACTTGAATACATAGAAAAAAATTGACCCTTATATATTAGATACAGGTGTACTTTATCAATTTTTTTATAAGTATGGTCCTGAGTACACTTTTGTAGCAAAAATGTGAAACGTTGCTATAAGATCCACTTTGGGTTGTAGATAAAATAATGGAAGGAAATTAATTCTGTTGTACTAGTAGTACAACATTTTTATGAAGTGGTAACAGGGTTTAAATTGTTGGTATCATATAAAAACAAAATTTAAGCATATTTACTTTATTTATATACACAATAACGATAATAAACTGTTGTGTTTCCAGCAGATATAGCATTGATCTAAGTGTTTAAAGTGTAAAGTCGAAGATATCCTAATGCAGTAACAGATTTATTAAAGGGTCGTAATTGTAAACTAGTATGTAATTCTATGTATTTATTATTCATAAGAGAAAATGGAAACTCCCATCTTTCCTTTGTTAGCATATTTGCCTCTGAATATTTCTTCTGTTTAATTAGATAATTCAAGAACAAAGCTTCAAACAACCTATGAATAGCGCTATATCTTATGGAAGTATGTAGAGTAATGACTATCTGATGCTAATTCTGCAGAATTAATGGATAGATCACCTGTACTGCAAGGAATTGTTGGTATATGTGATCCTTGTATAGTAAAACCATGATAATCTTCCTGACCTATTGATTCAATAGATGACACAAGATTTGCACTGGAAGTGCTCAAATTTCCTAACAATGTATCAGATGTATCTTTTTCATGTAATTGGGAATCACTCATCAATAGATCACATTGAGTATCTAAACTAATTAGGCTTGTTTCATCATCTGCTTTACTAACATCCAAACTACAATCAGCAGTAAAAGAAGGAAAATCAAAAGTTGGAGATGGTGTAATACAATCTTCCATTAATGAAGTTCTCAAGTCAATTGAATTGTTAGTCAAAGAACTGTTATGAGGTTCATCATTAACAGGATGAGAATAAACCTACAAATGCAATTTAGGTGATTTGTAATAACATTTGATTGAAATCACATATATGCATATTTACCTGAGGTATAATAGGTGGAGGTAATTGGTAATTTTCAACATTATCTGAATCTAAATTTGTAGGTAATCTTTGACTATTTGTTATTAATAATGGAGATTTTTCAATTGCAGCAGTTACTTTGTCCTCTATATCCTGTTTAAATTGTATCATTTTTGATTGTAATTCTTTTGTTTCTTTTATTATTTCTAAATTTTTTGCTTTCAAATTATCAAGTAATGTTATATCTTCACACATCAAATGTAAACTCTAAAAATAGAATATGTGATAATTATTAGACAAAGACAAAACATAAGATAAAAAACAAATAGGAAAGATAATATTTACTTCACACATCATTAGTGCAGATTCCCATGTATTCGCTGGCACTCGTTCACCTGACATATATGCATTAAAATCTTTCTCAGCCATATTTAAAGATTCTGCAGTTAGGTTTTCAATAAAAGATACAGCACAGCACTGGCATGTAATAAAGAAATATATTGAGACTTAGTACCCTAAAATATAATATGCTATAATACTGTAAAAAAATGCTATACCAAATTTGTGAAGTAATATCCACCTTCTCCTGTCATTAGCCTACTAGCATTACAAAATCTGGTAATAAAATTTATATTACTTTTAAGTCGTGAAGGATTAGCTTTCAAAACAATGAAAATTAGAGCAGGTAAAAATTCATCTGCAGAAGCTGGACCACCTACAGATTGTTGTAATAACAAGAATATGTTTCTACAACAATAAATAACACATGCTAGCTTTTCTTGTGGTGCTTTAGCAGAATCCATATTTAATAAATCTGCAAAAATATTTAGTTGGTGAAATATTATTAAGCTATAGAAAATCTATATTACAGACCCGTTATAGATGTATACACAAGTTCTCTAACTTCAGAACTTGTTTCATGAATTCTACATTCCAAGTTCTTGCCACTAACCCAATTTAATTGTCTTATTCTGTTAAAATTAAAGTTTAAATACTTTATATTACATTATATTCTAATTATAGTTTTATTTCAATATATTTAGATACACAAACCTTTTTTGAATTGCCAAATCTTTTTCTTCATCTGTTGTGAATGGAGGACAAAACAGAATCCTATACAATAGTGTCATTGAATACTTTTCAACATAATCTAATAACCTATCTTTAATTTCTGCAGATATTTCTGTAATAACAATAATTTATATTTATATATTTATCAATTTCTTTATCTTTATATCTTATAGTACATTATATATTTCATGTACCCCCTAGAGGAAGGATTACAAACATACATACATACATAGTAAACTATATATGAATTAAAGTAAATACCTGCATATTTGACACTATTTTCTAAACGTTTTGCAAATACTTGGTAAAAATTCTGTGTTATCTCTGATAATTCTTCTATTCTTTTGATATCTTTGTTCTGCAGAATATCCATTACAAAAGAATGTATACATTTTCGTACATCTTTCTCAACTGGTGTTTTTGCAATGGAAATGATAAGATCTCTATTTTCAGTTTTAACTTTTTCAAGATCTGGATTGTCTTTTGTTAATTCATAAAGTAATTCTTGACATCCTTGTACTTACAAAGAAAATATTTATTAATATACTTCACGCAATGTGATAATATTAGTATAACATAATTCAAATACACTACCTCTTGTTGCAGGTTTTCGAAAAGAAATATTTAATAATTTATACTTCTTCTCCTGTTGAGACTTCTTTTCTTCATGTTTATGATGTCCACTAGATAAAGTTCTATTAGAAGTATCTCTATGGTAGTAATGAATAAGAAAATTAGATTACATAAATCAAGTCATATGAAAGAAATACAGAGAATATTCTTACATGTCTGATGTTTGTAAATTTGACGTATACTCCCTTTGTGCTCGTTGCTTTTGCAAATGTTCCCTGTGACATTTGCTGCAATAGCCTTCCCATTCTGCATTACCATAAAAACCACAACCATTTTTGCATTTTAAATCTGCCTCGTCAATACGAAGCGTAGGTGTTTTCGTCGAATACATGTCTTTACTTTTTATTCTTTAACAAATTTAGACAACTCCATTGTATCCACAATATGTAATTTATTTAAGTTAGTTCAGAAGTTTGAGCCATAATACCTCAGTGACGTTTAACAGGCTAATCTCTTATAAACTGTACATAATCGTAATTTAAAAATCAGATTATACATAACCAGGGGTAATATCATTTTACAACAATTTACACCGGTTACAGATATCAGAGAGATCTAAAAGCCATCCATTTTCTTTATTTTCGCAGTCAATTCAAGGTTGGCAACACTGATACAATGAATTGGAAGAATATTTTTATTTCGGTTTCATGTTGGTACACATGTATATGCCAAATTAAACACTGTTAAACACGTGCCGCTCTTGTCCGACGCTTTGAGGTTAAGGAATGGTGTTATATATAGTACTATGATTACATTTGAAATATAAACTTTACTTTCGCTTTAGCATTTCAATTAAAAAGGATGTTACTTGAACCGAAGTTGACTAATGCTTCTCCAGATTATGGAGTGCCCCCTGATGAACAGAATTCTGTAAGATTATGTTTATGAAATTAAAACATTACCTTTTGTTTAACATTCGAAATTTTATAATTTGTTGTATTTCAGTTACTACAAACTTTAGGACTTCCACATATAGAATCTTTTAATTATATGCTGGAAGATGGTCTTTCTGAAGCTATCAAAGATATTATTCCAGTTTATCTTCAACTCCCTAATGGCAACAAAATTATGTTATGGATCAACGATGTATCCATTTATCAACCTTCTGTCCCTTCTGGTGTGATTGGTATAAGGAATCGCAAAATATATCCCACAGAATGCAGACAAAGAGGTGTTACTTACAAGGGAAAAATAATGGTTAAACTAGGGTGGTCCATTAATGGGCATTCTCAAGAAGTACTTGAGAAAGATTTGGGAGATATTCCTATCATGGTCAAGGTATACAATACAATTTTAAAACATGTTGATTATAACAGAAATATAAACACAAAATCTTTTTGCAGTCTAATAGGTGCCATCTCAATAAAATGAGTCCCAGTGAATTAATTCATCATAAAGAACATGAACAAGAATGGGGTGGTTATTTCATAGTGAAAGGCCATGAACGACTCATACGTATGTTATTAATGACCAGGAGGAATTATCCTATTGCTATAAAAAGATCAGTTTGGAAAACTCGTGGAAACCAGTTTAGTGATCTTGGATTGCTGATAAGAAGTGTACGAGATGACAATACTACATCGGTAAAGGCATCATTGTAAATATCATAAAATTATTTTATTTGCTTCTTACTTGATATTTATTTTTTTTTTATAGAATAATACGTTACATTATGTTACTGATGGATCCGCAAAACTAATGTTTACACATAGGAAGATATTATACTATGCACCTTTAATTTTAATATTGAAGTGTTTAATTGATGTTTCGGATATATTTATATTCAATGCCCTAATGGCTGGTTGCGAAGATGATTTGTATTATAGAGGTTGTATTTTAAAAATGTTGCGTGCGGTACATGAAGAAGATTTACACACGCATGAACAATGCAAAACATATATGGGGAAGATGTTTCGAGTTAAATTTTTTGAATTGCCTGAAGATGCAAGTGATACAGAAATTTGTGATTTTATTATTAAGTATGATTATCTTGCTATATATATTAATTATTGTTGAGACTTTTATTTATGCATTATTCTTATGTGTACCATCTACAGGCATTGCATTATGATACATCTGGATGATCCACTAGACAAATTTTATTTACTTGTATTTATGGCAAAAAAGCTTTTTGCTCTTGCTAATAATAAGTGTGCTGTGGAAGGTGTTGATTCTGTAATGATGCAAGAATGTTTAATGGGTGGCCATTTATACTTACAAGTACTGAAGGAGAAGTTATATCTATGGCTTACAGGTCTCAGAATGGGAATAAGGAAACGTTGTAGGAACTGTGGCATTGGATATAATTTAACAGTGCGTAAGTATCTTTATATTAACTTATGATTTATTTTTCAAGTGAAATACTTTAAATAACAATTCTTATCATTTTATATTAATTTAGAGGAGATGCTGCAAATAATAAAGTATGGAAACTCACTTGAATTACAAATGGAGAACTTTTTATCTACTGGAAATATAAGATCACCAACAGGTTTAGGTTTAATGCAATCAACTGGACTTACAATAGTGGCAGAGAATATTAATAGAATGCGTTATATGAGTCATTTTCGTGCAATCCATAGAGGGTCTTTTTTTCAACAGATGAGAACTACAGAAGCTAGACAACTTTTACCAGATGCTTGGGGTAAGAGTTTATTGATTTTTAAGCTATACCATATGAACGAATTTAGCACCTTCTTATAAATTACAATTGTTTCAGGTTTTATTTGCCCTGTACATACACCGGATGGTACACCATGTGGTTTACTCAATCATTTAACTATGAATTGCATTGTAACGAAACATCCAGATCCTAAGTTAAAAGATGCCATACCAACAGTATTGCTAGATCTCGGTATGTTGCCTATATCTATAGCTGACAATTGGAAAGACTCATATACTGTTATGTTAGACGGAAAATTAATTGGGCTTATTGAAGATAATATAATAAGCAGAGTGTCAGATAAATTAAGAATGCTTAAAATAAAAGGCAAAAATGTATGTCATTTTTATAAAATAATCAATAATTATAGTACACTATTTATGTAATACAATAAGTGACATTTTAGGTACCATCTACAATGGAAATAGTATTAGTTCCTAAGAAAACAGTATCAGCTCAATATCCAGGACTGTATTTAATCACTAGTCCTGCACGTATGATGAGACGTGTAATGAATTTAGCTGCCCAAAAAGTAGAGCTTATTGGAACATTTGAACAAGTTTATATGAATATTTGCATTACACCAGAAGAAGCCTATGATGGTGTAAGTAAAGTTGTAGTATTCTCTTTCTTTTTGTATAAATATTATGATATTTTATTTAATATATTAATGTGTATATAACATTTACAGTTAACATCACATCAAGAATTAACAAAAACTTCCTTTTTAAGTAATTTAGCATGTCTTATTCCTATGCCAGACTGTAACCAAAGTCCAAGAAATATGTACCAGTGTCAAGTAAGTCTTACATACAGCTAGAATAAAATAAATCGTGCATTAACATTTATTTGTATTATTAATCGTTTGTAGATGGGTAAACAAACAATGGGTACACCATGCCATACGTGGAAACAACAGTCAGAGACAAAATTGTACAGATTACAAACTCCTGCAACCCCTTTATTTAGACCAGTACATTATGATAAAATTGGTTTGGACGATTTTGCCATGGGTACCAATGCAATTGTGGCTGTTATTTCATATACAGTAAGAAAATGTTGTTACTTGTTATAGCAATTAAAAATGTAATATTAATTCACTAATATTAACCATTCAGGGATATGATATGGAAGATGCAATGATTATTAATAAAGCTGCTTATGATCGAGGTTTTGCACATGGAATGGTTTATAAGTCTGAATTTGTTGATTTAAAAGATGCAAAGAGTTACTTTGCACGAGATCCAAATAAACCTATACTTGCAGAAAAATTAGATTCTGATGGTTTACCTATACCCGGTATTATGATTAAAGAAGACGATTACTATTATTGGTAAGTGTTTTTATGTATTATTGTTGTGTTCATTGCACTGTACTTAAGTATGTATTATTAATCTAATCTTCTCTTCAGTTATTACGACGCTGAACAGTCTAACTATGTAACTGGTAGATATCATGGAAAAGAAGACGTTTACATCGATACTGTTAAATTATGTGGCACTTTGCATAGTCATGTTCCAAGAAGAGCTTGTATAACATTTCGCGTCCCAGTGTGTATACTACTTTATTATAATAGTAATTAATTTAGTTTAGTATAGATATAAAAATATATGTAATATTTTCAGAGGAATCCAAGTGTAGGTGATAAATTTGCTTCAAGAGCTGGACAGAAAGGTATATGTTCACAAAAGTGGCCTGCTGAAGATCTACCATTTACGGAAACAGGTTTAATTCCCGATATTGTATTCAACCCTCATGGTTTTCCAAGCCGTATGACAATAGGTAATATAAAAATAAAAAGGTACATACGTCTAATTATCTTTGAGAATAACAAAATAAATTATTGTTTTTGTTGAAGCTATGATGATTGAAGTGATGGCTGGAAAATCAGCAGCTGTACATGGATTAGTACATGACGCTACACCATTTAGATTTAATGAAAGTGAAACAGCAGTTGAGTACTTTGGAACATTACTAGAACGTGGCGGCTATAATTATTACGGTACAGAAAAAATGTACTCTGGAATCGATGGACGTGAAATGACAGCTGACATATTTTTTGGAATTGTACATTATCAGAGGCTACGTCATATGGTCTCGGATAAATGGCAGGTTTGTACTTTGATGGAATAATATTGTTAATATAAACATCACCAAAACAATATATTTTGTTCCGAAATAGGTAAGAAGTACTGGTCCCATTGATGTATTAACTAGGCAACCGATAAAAGGACGGCGAAGAGGTGGCGGTGTTCGATTTGGAGAAATGGAGCGAGATTCTTTAATATCGCATGGATGTTCATTTTTACTTCAGGATCGTCTTTTTCACTGTTCCGATAAAATTACAGTAAGGAATTCTATTTTTTTGTTTGTTTATCTCAATTCATAAGGTATGCTTACAATTATGTACTTTATTTTCTAGACTTTAGTTTGTCAAAAATGTGGAACGTTATTAGGACCTGTGTTAGAATTATCATCAATTACGTCAGGTCTTGGCGAGAAGAAACATAGGTGCAGACTTTGTGGAGATATTGACTCTGTCAGAGAAGTGGAGATACCTTATATATTTAGATATCTTGTAACTCAACTCACCTCCTGTAATATTAATATCAAATTATCGTTCGTAGAAAAGTGAGGGGAAATGTAATTATAAATATAAATACTCCGTACATCTTTTAACATCGATGTACAGGTTTACTTTATTTTTTGTAACATTCCTCAGGCCTTACTTAAAAATCTTTTACATTATTCAATTAACAAGATCGCACCACTTTTATCAATATATTTTGTAGATATACAGCATTTATACTTATGGAATTTTGTATGTACATAAGACTGATTCATTAATACTTTATACGTGGTAACAATGAATCAGATTCAACAAAATATCAAGACAATGGAACGATTTCCTGGATCATCTTGTCTCTTTTAAAATTACATTTCTTGTACATAACATTAGTACATTATAATATGAACTTAATACAGATTTTAAATTATGTATTTCATAATTATTCAAGATTAATACTTGAAGAAGTAAGCATCCATAGTTAAGTCTATCCAAATATGCTACCCATTACTGCCAAGTATTAAGCTTTTGCAGGGACTTGCTGACCAGGCTTATTTCCGGATGCACCTGGCGCTCCGGTTTGTTCTTTTTCTAATTGTTTTCCAAGATATTCCCTAGAAAGGACATATATATGTATGATATACCATGTATTATTAATTAAAGTTCATAATGTTTTTACAATTCTTACCAATTGTGCACCATGAGTTTTTGAACAGCTAGAAGAGCCTCATATCTTACATTTGGATCTTCATGTCCCAATAATTGCATTACTCTCTGCTTGCCGCCCAATTGCTCAATTACACTATTATATTTAAACAATTTAGATAATTTATATCACAAAGTCATATAATATAGTTCATAAAAGTATAAATAATAAACACTATAACTTACTGTTTGCCACGTGGATAATGACGCACGTATTCTCCTATATCAAAGCTAGCCACACTTAGTACAAGAGGGTCTTTACTAGTTTCCAATAAATGGACTAAGATGCGTAAAAGTTCGTAATTTTTTTCATTTAGTCGACTAGCATTTTCTCGCCAGAATTTTCCAGATTTATGGACAGGTGACCACTCAAGTCGTCCAGATTTTACTTCCGTAGAGTACTCATCGAAAGAACTTAAGTCCTGTACAGATGCTTGTAATTTATCATTCAAAAATTCAATATCATCAGTGATGTCTTCATCATCAAATTTACGCTGTACCAAAATAGATAATTGTTTCAATACTTTGCACTGAACCATTGCAATGCAGTGTTCCTTTGCTACTTGCCCATCCTCAACTTTCTCTATAAGATTCTGTTACAGAATAATATAAAAAGAAGAAAATTCAATAATGTAAGTCATTTTCTATTTACATATTTGTAAACAGCAATTTAACTTACCCTAAATACTGCAAGAATAATTCTTGTCACTTTTTCTTTTACTGAATCGCTTAATATATCCGCGAGAATGGGTATAACATTAAATCTACAAAAATATTATAAAATGCTCATTACTAATTACTCAGAACTAATTTTTACCGTATGTATGGATTTAGTACAGTAAATGGTTAATTAAAATTATTAGATGAAAATTTTACATACTTATTCATTTTCTCTGCAAGTAGTGGATTAAATGTAAGTACCCATAAGCAGAAAATGAGTTGATACTGCACTTGGAAATTAACTCTCCCAGACAAAACACTCAGTAAGGTTGAAATTCCATCAACAGAAACAAATGCAAAGCGGTATTCATCTATACGCAGCATCATTTGAAGGCAACGCGCAACAGATTGTATGTACTCATTATTCTAAATAGTAAAAGGAAAAAATAATATAAGTTAAATATAACAACATTTGTTGAAAGTGACAGTATTCAATTTACATTCGGTATAGTATACAATGAAGTATACATTTCAATTAAGTAAGTTTAAAAAGGCACAAAAAGATTTAGATGAAAACAATAATTATAGATACAACATTCATGAAAATTATATCATGATATAAAATGATCAGTAAAATATAATTAAAAAGGAATTTTTAATTAATGTAAATTGAAAGCTGTCTTGGCACCTGTTTATTACAGTCAATCATTAATTTCAAATTTTATTTCCTTTGTGCTTTAATGAATGATTCTGCCCCCTGCTTTCTTTAATATATGCTTTTACCAAATATGAGTAGTCATAATTAGTTATTGCAAAACCAACCGGATTATGTAATTCGTGCAGTTCATTGGTCTCCCCTGTCTCCTCCATAGAAGTATCTTGCTTTACTTCTGCATGCAAATCTGTCTCCTGAAGAGCTTCAAACTAAAACCCCATCTGATTTTTTGATATATCCTATTTCTAATATAACTAATCATTTTACCCTTCACCATATTAAAAGCAGTAGTAATAATGTTGTGCAAAGAGATGTGAAGTATAATTGTTAAATAGAGATTTCGTTAGTTGTGCTCCCAATTTCCATACATGTTAGATAAATTAATTTAAAAATCTCATATATCATTACAGTTTACGTAATACTCTCTCATAATAAAGTCAGATACACAGATTAATTCACAAAAGCACATTTTGATTTAAATTATATGTTAGTGCTTGGTGCCTCGTTTTAACATATATGTTATAATATATATAACATATATTGTATTATTTAAATTGTATAGCAAAGCATGACGTAATTAAAGCAGGTACTATGTATACAATATAAAAAACAAGAAGGTTTACTAATATCCTGAAACAAATTATCAAATGAGTAATATAATTCTCTTAAATTCTCATTTATCTTTTCATATATTAAAATATTATTACCATGCATCATAATTGCTAATATCTAATTTAAATATTTGGTAAACTTACACTCAGTGTAAGTTGATCCTTAAGCCAGGTTAAATAAAACTGAAGATCGGTCTTTTCCATAAGCTCATGACTCCAACAAGCCAATTTAGCTATAATACGAGAAGTCATATTTAATATAAAACCATCTTGTCTGTTTAGTAAATTAAGGAATGGTCCCCAAACTGATTCTCTTTTACGTGTAGAATGTTCGCGAAATATTTCGACACGACTTCGATCTTCCTGATAAGATAAAACAGTGTATTTTATAATTTAATGACAATTGATACATTAAATAAGCAAAAAGAACCATATATACAGTAAAAGATTATATAGTTTTTTAAATTACACACCTGTAGCATGTCATCTATCATAGTAAGAATATACTGTATAGTTTGTTCCTTTGAAACATGACCAAGCATATTCAGAAAAGTTTTCGCAGCTTGATGTGGATTTTCCTTTAGTTTTGCTTCCCGAGTTTTAGCATCGCTTGTATCAAAAGCCACTATAAAGTCATAGTCTTCCTTAGCTATCATATGTGATCTATAAAGTACAAAAAATATACATAATATTAGAATATTTATAGCATATATTATTAAAGATATAACAAACAAATTGTGTAGATGAAGTAAATTAATATTAGATGACAAAAAATATATATATGTATTTATCACATGCTTGTTAATTATTTTAACGTATTGATTAGTACATTATTGTAGTTACGTTAAGGAACAAAAATATACTTACTGCATATAAGACTGCCAATTAATTCGCTGATTCCTTATGTCAGCAGCTTGCTGCTGAAGAACGCTTGTAGCAGCAAGCATATCTGCAATTATTTACATGTAAATATTTGTTAACAATGTTTCAAAAAAGGAAATAAATTATTAAGATAAATGATAAATAATACAACATTTAATTGAAAGATGTCAACAAGGTAAAACATTGGGAGTGGCATTATCATCATATATAATTAGTTTTGTAAAAAATATTCACCAATTTTTTCATCAGGCAATGCTGGAATCATTTCCTTAATATGTGTTCGATCCACCATATTTGCTGTCGATATCGAACGTAGACAGACTAAAAAGTTTTTAAACAATTAAAAGCAGACGAACTCACAATCGTACGCTTAGCTTCTGCACTTCTTGATCACAAGACCCACAAGACCAATATTCAGTGTTACCAAATTGAGTAGAAATAACTAGAGGTAGCCGGATGTTAGGGAATAAATTAATAAATTATGTTACGATTTCTAAATTTAAAATTATGAATAAATGAATAAGAAATTATTTAACTAATTAAAATGAATTTTTAGTCAACAGTTCATCATATATTTATATAACATATTGACTGCAAAAATGTCCCGACACAATAAATGTATAGGGAATAAATATTGATTTATGAAATGTCGGTAACACAGATATTTTTTTAGCACGAAAGTGTAATTGTTTATGCCTCCGAAAAGTTAGCCCTTCCTTGGAGTATATTTCAATTTCTTTTTTTATGCGAACGATTGTGCATCGTTTGTACACTGTTGTACACTGTACATTGTTCATCAATTTATATTATTTGTTCAACAATTCACAATCTATAGTAAGTTAAACAAATTTGGCTCAAATCTTTTTGTTTACCCAACCCCTCATATACATATATTTTTTTCGATTATTCGAACAGCACACTTGAGTGTCACGTGACTCAGAAAAGGAGGGAAATTTGAAAGTCGTCGACCAACTTGAGTTCCAAATACTTGTATTTATAAATGTACCACCATATAGTATTTATAAAATTTGTTTACTGTGAATTATTTGTTTCATTGTGAATTATCCATCACTTAATGCAAGCACGAATAACAATATTATTGGAAGGAAGGACTTTTCTTGCAAGCAATTGATACGAACTATTGTCATTAACATCCTTTTTTTTTATTCACGTTTTTTATTAGTCTAATACAAGCTCTTGACTTTTCACGGGTCACACGAGGCAATCCCAGTGTGTTTTCCTTCCCTAAATTCACTGTATTCTTGTGTGAATAATTATCAAATAATTGGCGCGACTTTGTTAAATAATTGAAGAGGTTTTCGTGAAATATGAGCATAATGTTTTATCTATAAAACTTATTTTCCTTATTTTATTTAATAATTTTATATTGATACAGCTTTTATTATAATAAATCACATTATTTTTACGTTATACTAATGTATAATTTACATTAGATATATTATAATACTCGTAGTATTTTCGCACGCATAACACATTTATAACTATTACGCAGACGGATGTAATATTTGATTTCATCGTGTCGATCAATGGACATTCTATTTCTTCGAAGATTCGAAGTAAAATGTATATACGTTGTATATAATAAATGAATAAAACACGTAGCTGGAATATATTTCATCTTCGTTGCTGTTATTGCTTTCCAGAGGCACGTATAGAACATATTTAATATTCTTTCTTAGCTCTCTCTTGGAGAAGATAGAACAGAAAAAGTATTGACTGAATACACTGCTAGTTATTATTCTCGAACCAAATAAGATATTAACATTTTTCAATATTAATGTCACATAAAAGTTAATTAAGATGCAGGAACAGTCATCGATTAACACTGATCCAACTAATCCGTTTTTTTTTTAACTTTTCGGTGGGTGCATGTTCCACGTCCGCGTAGCGATCGTGCCTACAAAAATAAAATGATTTAAATAATGTACCAAATTATACTTCAAAGTAAAGCTTGCTACTCCGTTTACGATAATAAGGCCAAAAGCTGTTAATACTTACTAAAATCAGACATAGGTGTGAAGAACACGCAATTTCATAAAAAGATCTTTATTTTGTAAGTATTATTTGTGTGTATGTATAAAACTACATTCTAACGGTATTTTCTCATATAGCCGTCTCTTTATCATATATGTAGCTACCATCCTTTGAAACGCTATCCTTTCGTAATGACGCGTAATTGGATTGTATTTTTTTCCTCTATGTATAGTTAAATTGGTGATCTCGAAACAAATATACGTATCATTATCATGACCAATATGCCCATGATATTAATCACATGATAATTATTATTGTATGTATTAAAATATGCTTAAATCTCAATTAAATATTATATTCTGCTATTCAGATATTCACGGGGACATTAAATTTTGTTAATCCTTCCTTCTGTATATTTTATAAAAATTCTTTATAAGGATAAATCTTCTATTGCGTTGAATAATATCGTTAATAAAAAATATTGTATATGAAGTATTTATAAAGTTATTACTAGAATACAATATCTGTTTAATAATACATTTCTTTTCTGATTCTTATTTCTGTATTCAGTATAACTGATGCTTCGTGTGATTGTTTATATTATCTTTGCTGCGTTTATACATTCGACTCGCACGTATATAAAATAGTTGTTACAGTCTATCGTATTTAAGCTCTTTGACAACTGCATAAGTCAGCAATGTTACACAGCGTCATTCCAATATTGTCACAGTTGATGAAAAGATTTCCAAGAATCTTTATGTTTTATAATATTAAATATAAACTTTTTTCGATAGTGGTTATGTTCTTGAAGAACGGAAGACACTATTTATGTAACATGGACATGTTTTGTTTCTTTTTTTTTGAATATAAATTTATCTAATTTGGACTATGGCATGAATTAATTTTATCTTTTACAAGTTACACAAGATTCGATCTTTCATTCATAAAGAAGCACAACTTAAAATAAATTCAATTTATACGATTTGAGTATAATTATTTCGTTAAAATATGGAGACATAACTTTTATCAAACATAAACATAGAATAGTCATTTTTAACAGGCAAATATTTATCTTTTTATAATTGTATTCTTATACTCTTCTATTTTCAAGTTGATCAATCAACTTTTTCTTTTTTGTCTCATTCATTTTCCATGCACTCAATACCACAAAATATTATTATTTCTCTTCATATATACAAAGTTACTTTCGCCGCCTTTTTCTAAATAACTAACTGCATATTAGACACTTGCTTTGTCATTTGTTTTAATACCAATTCATTATGAATTGTTCAAAATACTGGCTAGGTTATTTATTATGTTACCAGTTTTCTTTAAAAAATTGACATATACAAAATATTATCGTAAGATGATAAGGTAGTACAATTATATTCAATAATAATTTATAACGTAGGTGGTCCGGTTATTATGAACATAATACATGTAGATATACATTAAAAATCAGTGATTAATATTGACACTTTATAAAAATGGAACTAATAAAAGTAGAGGAAGACAGTTTGTATAACTTATATTAGAAATTAAGTATTGCAAATTAACTGTATTCCTATATATAACTTGATCCTGAGATCAAACATTGTTTTTGGTGCTAACCATTCACCTGAATATAAAAAGGGCTCCCTACAGTAGAATAGAAAAGAACAACACATGAATATGACAGTCTCATAAAAACATTATCCATAAATATTAATTTCTATTCTTTTATAAAATTTGTCATCTACAAAGTTCAATGATATATATATATATATATATATATATATATATATACTTATATTACATATATGATATATATGTATGTGTGTGTATATATATATATATATATATATCATATATATATTGTCGGTAATTCTTTTTGCACACCACAAATTTGTCTACTTATACGAAAATAAATGTTTTTTATGATGTAACAATGAATTCCTATGCTCTTTATGTATATCATTCGTTAAAGTTACATGTTAGTATATTGAAATAATAGAGCATTTTTACAACAATGATAAAAATATTAATTTTTTGGCACACCGTATATATATTAAAGTCGTTTTACTGCCAATTTTACGCTAGACATTATTATAACGTTAAATCTGAAGTTAACGTTTGCCATCTTTTCGCTAATCATTTAGACAAATTGGGCTAGAATCTGTTAGAGTAAATTTAAAATTGACAATTTGAAATTTAAAGAGTATGATATTCAGATGCATCATTTTTTTACTTGCATCTATTTAAATATAGTCCTTGATACAAATATAAACGTAATTTTGTTACCTATTCGACAAACTGCAGTAGCAATAAGATTACCATCTTTTACGTCTTATATTACTCATTTATTCGTCAACAGTTTCGATGATATATCCTCCAAGTAAATGTCATGTAATATAAACTTTGAAGATAGTTTCAATACATTTTGCATTCATTATTGGACCACTTTATTTTAGATGAGAGACGAACTGCATTGTAGATCGATGATTACGATGTTAAATAATTAAATGGAAGATACGTAGCGATACGTAGAGAAACATTACCATTACTATTTTCTTCCTTCATTTATCACTTGAAACAAAGTTTACATAATTAACGTCATTTTAATGAATATTTGTGGACATTGCCATATTAAAAAATTACCTGATTCATTTAGTTGAACTTATGTAACCTCTATAACCATATTGTAAGCTAAGTATTTATACTTATTGGAGCATCATGGCTTTTAATACAGATACTGATTCTTCCAACAAAAGTTTATTTATATATAATTTAGCTGCCAAGCGCACTGTAAATACTATTTCATAAGCTGAATGGATATTTGTGCCTGCTTTGATTTAAAGAAGTTTAATTCTATTATTGATGTAACGTTACGTCGTATAAAAGAATAAAAAGTGTAATAAGAGTTTTAAAAACCGCTTTTTCCATTGCATACATACTAACTAAGTATTACTAGCTATCAATTATTATTTCGATTAACTACCTTATAAATAAGCAATTGGTCGACTGATGTTTTAAGTACACTTTCGTAACCGGGATATAAGACATTGTTATGCCATATTCTTAAGTAAGCAAAGAACAATATAAAATACTGGTTGCTTTATTACAATCATGATTAAAGGTAATTTCCGTCCCAATTGCAGACTATACACATTATTGTAAAGCATCCGATGGGACGGATTTGACCTATCTAAATAGATCGTAGCATTTTAATGCTACATCATACCAACTTTCTTTGTACAACGCTCATTATTGTAAAAGTAAATGCTCTTTGTGTGTATGTGTCTGTGTGTGCACGCGCGCACGTGTGTGTGTGTGTGTGTGTCTCTCTCTCTCTATGTCACCGTCAGTTATTATTTTTCAGTCTCATTTGCGTCCACATGCACGCTGAAAGTTTCGAGCATATTTTTAGGCCGCATCGAAATCGATATATACTTCAAGGCAGCGAGCATGCGAGTCTAGTACGGAAGCATTTTGACAGAAACATTTTCTCTTCTTTTAGGCTTCGGCTTGCCAATATTCGGCTAGTCTTACGTGGCGAACGTACCCCCTCACCAAGTGTTAATATTATCGACTATGCGCATATTCATCCGGTACTAGTTTAACAGCTTTTTAATCACTTAGCGAATCCAATTCCCTAAGCTTATGGACCCTATAAGCATGGAATCTGTAAGAAGAAAAAATGATTACGATAATTATTGCAAAAATTGAACGTATTAGAATATAACGGCTAAATGAAAATCAATGTCGATGACTCACGGCATTGTTCACTGTTCCGGTGATGATTTAATGATCACCTCTCAATAATTCCATCAACAGGTTAAACGAGCTGCCTTCTCCTTCCGCACGCTTCGCACTCAACAATTCCTTGCCTGCCTGACACGTTCTTTGTAAATCTGGAATCCTCAATAATAATTCGCCAAATTTCGCAGGCATTTCTGGGTACCTGGCAATGGTATACTGTTGCAACGCTTGTAGAGCCTTTTCTTGAGAAGCTCGAACTTTTTCAGGTTCTTTCAATTCGCTGGTGTCAGACGTAAGTAATACTATCACCTAGGTATAAGAAAATACAAATGAAATAATCAATCAAATTTTGTAATCCTTATCGACCGACCGAAAAAGATAAAGAGATTAAAAAATTTACCTTCATCGCTACGTATTCGTATTGATCCACCCTCAACCTTCTCAAATTATTAGTGAACGCGAGCATCCTCTCGATGCAAGTCGCTAAACCGAGTTGCCTCGCTTGCTCTAACGTGATCGACTTGCCGAGAGATACTCTTATCTCGCCAGGTGTACTCATACTGCGGAAACAACAGGAGAAGAGTAACAACTCGCACCAGGAGTTGATCAGTAAACAGATCTGATCGTCGATCGAGATATTCTTGAAAAGTGGCAAACTCTTACACCATTTAACTATTTTATACAGACGATGATCGGCAATATTGCAAAGATTAGATAAAAAGTCCGGATGTTGTGACGGATTGCCATTGGAATTTCCAGACATTTGGGAGTTACAATTGCCAACAGAGTTACCAGCGTTAGGGGGTAGTTGTTCGTGGCTACCGGTAGAAGTTGAACCACCCGTCGGACAAGGTCTTACGGTATTGTCTTCTCTCCTGCTATTAACATTGTTGCCGGTATGTCCGTTGGTAGGACAATCGGTACCAGAGCCATTGGTCGCGGATCCACTTCGGCCAGTAGGAGCACCAGTTTCTCCGCCAACGCCGTTTCCACCTCCTAACAGCATGTCATTGCCGCAGGCACCTCTACCTCCACCCGAAGTTATCACGCCCGATTGAATGCCGGTTATACGATCGCTATCGTTGTAATGCCAAAGATGTTCTACATCCATTATGTCCTGCAAAAGCTGTGGCACGACTTGTACTTTGTACGAGTGATTCGACTGATGTCTCACGGAGTAATGATGCTCGCTGCCGGCCGGTGCAGGACTGCAATTACCACCGGCGTTCATTTTATCACCTACTGTCATATTGTTCGCAGGACTACCAACGAGGTTTGCCGGTAATGTATATGTACACTGATAGGTGCTCCTACCACCTCTGGTACGGTCCTCTCGGATAGCCTCGAGTTTCATTCCCATATTGAGACACTTGTCGAAACGACAAGCAGGGCATTTCTTTCTTGTTGCAACGGTAACGGGACAACCTGCGCCCCTAAGGCACACGTAGTTTTTGCGATTCTGGACGGTCCTCTTGAAGAAGCCCTTGCACGATTCGCACGAGAAAATACCGTAATGAAATCCACTGATCTTATCGCCGCAGATCGGGCAGGGGCTATTGATCAATTGCTGTCGCGTCGAGATACCCGATGGCGCGGCAGGTATTCTACAGTCTTCTTGATCCTCCGTACCGGGATGTCCGTCCGAGGAAAGCTCCGATCCTTGGACGGAAGAGGAATAATGGTGCGCGTTCGAAGAAGCAGCCGTTGGAAGATGTAAAGGACTACCTTGCGCCACTTGTTGATGCTGATGTTGGTGCTGGTGCTGATGCTGCGAGTGAGCGTGCGGATGTCGAGGCTGTTGGACGGGTGAATGCGTAGGAGGACTCAAAGAGCCGTAACTGTAGCAGCTGCTCGAAGCATCGGAATTGTTTCGCGAAAGCGAATGGGACAAGGAGAGCGATAGCGAGGATGTCGAATTATTGAAGCTATGTCGTGATAAAGACAACGAGGAGGATGGAATCGGACTTCCGGCACCTAAGGCAGAATGTCTTGCCGCGTGAGGACTTTGAGTTGGAGAACTGAAGACGCTGTACGCGGAATGAATCGCTGAATCCGGCGATGGTACCTACGATTAGATAAAAGAAACATAATAGATAACGTTGGTATTAAAAAGAAACAGAGAAAAGTGTCTCGACTTACTCACCTGCGATCGCGTATGACTATGCTTCGTTAAATGATGTCTCGGATTAAGAACCGGACTGTGATTTGGAGTGGAGCTGTTGTAGCCACCGAGGAGTTTTCCCACGAGAAGAGGTAGGTCACTCTGTTGCCCTTGTTCCAGATTTTCAATACCACGCTGCGGCTGTTGCTGTAATTGCTGGTTGTGACTCAAAGGTAAGCTCCCTTCGTGAAAAGATCCGAGCGTGTATCCTGGACTCGACCGAAAGTCTGGCTCTGGCTTGATCGGAAACTTTTGTTCTACGGGTCCGGGACTCGCACCGCATACTTGAACACCTTCCATTGATGTTTCCTCGTGTTGGTCCTACAACAAAAGAAAAAAGGTAAAAGAAAGTTAACATCTCGAGTACTGAATTACGCTTAAACGACTAAGAACATATAAGTACCTGATTGGTAAGAGTGTTGGAAGACATCTCTTGATCGGAGAGCTCTCCTTCCCATGACATAGGTCTCTCCGGTTGTTGCTGTTGGGACGTATCGTTACCGTCGCAAGCTCCGCTTTCTCCATCGGCATCGCCATCGTAGATTTTCTCACCGCTTTGATTTACCGAGATATCTCGTTTCTTCTTCGTTCGTAGATTGACACCGCGGAAGTCGATCTTGCTTATTTCACCGTCGCTGTCGTCGGCATCGTCGATATCCGTAGCATTTGAACCGAGAATGCCGATGCCAATGCCATGCGAGCCCGTGGTACTGTTGCTACTACTCGTGCAGCCGATGTTTGCGCCTGCACAACCAAGTACCGAGCCGCAATTTGAGACTACGGAGACCGTCACGCCATTCTGACCTCCCAGATACTTGCAGATGCCTTTGCCTACAAATTTCAATGATTTTTAACCGATCGTTCTTACTTGCTAAATTGAAAAATAAGGAAATTAATGAATTTTTTCTTCTCTTTACCATCATGCATTTCGTGAGTAGGTGGGACGTTGATCGCGGTTACGGAAACGTTCTTTCCCGTCTCGGTGGAACGAGTAGTGGTCATCGTAGAGGAATTGACGATGGAAGATGAGGAACAGCAGGTGGACGAGGACGTCGGCAAGACGGTAGAGGAGATCGATGTTGGTCCGGTGGTAGGTGCGGCAGAGGTGGCGGTGGCACAGGAGGCAGAAACGGAGGCAGAACCGTTTGCACCGGAGGTGGAAGACGACGAGGACGAGGAAGTCGTACCAACGGAACCAGAAGACTTCCAGGATTGTGTCGAGGATGGCCACCAACCTGGACCCGGTCCAGGTCCCGTTCCCGAGACATCGCCGCCGGGCCCGTTTTGCTCCGACATCCTCAGCTGCTCGTACGCTCAGCGCTGTTGCTCCTGTACGACGCTCTTGACGCGACACGGGTCCTCTCGATCTTCGCGAGATCGTACAGCATCCTGAGCGCACCCTGAATCGTCGATCGCCACCCTCTCTTTCTACGAATATGCTTTTCCGACGATCACTGATTTCTCACGATGATTCTGATCGGATCTGATCAGATAAGTACCCCTGTCACCTCGAGCGTCTTCCTCTCTTTATAACTAGAAACGATAAAGGATGAGATCAGTACTGGATTAAGCCTCTAATGGGCCCTAGATCAAATGTAAATCTGGGCCCCATTTATATCATTTTCTTTTGTTTCTTGGCAACTTTGGCCATAGAGGAGTATTGACGTTATTGAGTGTTTTTCATTGAGAGTATTGTTATTAAAAAAATATATATATGTATAATTTCTCACAAGCACAGGATTGAATTTGGGGCCCCACCGAATTGAGGGCCCCAGACACTTGTCTTATTTGTCTATAGGGTTAATCCGGCTATGGATGAGATTGATTATAGTCAGGGTACGTGATATGCGGAAGATCGTGCGACCAGAGTGCCCCGGTAGTTATTTCTATCATGTATTATCTGAATGATCCGATAAACATCACGTCTACGAATGTATCAAGTTCATCGATGCATCGATTAGTTAACGATAGATTAAGAGAGAGAGAGAGGGAGAAGGGGAGAGAGAAAGTAGACGGGAAACTCATGACTCCAGAGAAAAAAATAATATAATTTCAGGTCATTGCCCGTATGCACGGAGATTGGAACCTGTGTCACGCACCATCTTCGTACGTCCATCTTACGCGTATTATCTTCGGGTCATTGATTCACGCTGGTTGATGGTGGTACGTGCCTCACATCATAGATGCTACACAGTTGTGCACTCGGTTCGTCTATAATTCGTAGCGACGCGTCTACGTAAGTTACATAATATATTAACTGTGTTAAAACATGAATTTCTTATTTTTAGCTCAGAGTTTTTGAAAACTTTAACGTACTTCGCTTGCATCCTTTCACGACGACCGTATATGACGAACGAGAGAAGGAGCAAAGGTAAAAAAGAGAAGACCGCGAATCTTGCGGTCTAGCTGTGGTGGGACAGTCGTACATATATTCTACAATTCTTTCAATACATATCCTGCGACTGCAGTTGCATCGTCTCAAAATTTATGCCTAACGTTAAAAGCTTTTACGTGTCTATGTTTCAAACGCATCTGTGGGCTCTGATCTCCATAAAGAAATTGAAGAACTTGGTAGATGAACATGTTGAGTGACAATTTTGAAAAAATTCAGATTTCCGGCTGGAATTACATCTTATGGTCAGCTTTAAATATAGAACGTTCATTGGTTCTGCCAAGTCTTCTAATAAGACTGTTTTCAGTGAAAGGAAGTAACACAATAACAAGACATGGCATTCTAATAACGCTGATTTTCACAAATTCACTAACACGTTTATCCAATAAGCTCTTCAATTGTGATCGAAAAATGTTGGGGGGAAATAAGGGGATGCCACGGAAAGTTGTGGTCTTTTGTGAAGAGTCATACACGGTCGAGGATCGTGCTCTTCTCTCAAGTCGCATTGCATGGTCCGGTCGCGAGCTACAGTGGCGGCTATGGCGGTAACGATGGTGATGGGCGATGGTGGTGGTGGTGGCGGCGGTGGCGGCGTCGTCCGTAAGGTCAAGGCCCTCTGCAAGCGCCCTACCCGACTCTTATGCACCTTCGGGGTCACGTGACGCGGCTCAAGGTCTTCTCTCCCCACTCTTTCAGGAATCGCGCGGCCACGCCACGCCACGCCACGCTATGCCCGTGCCACGCCGCCGTGCCACGCCACCCGCCGTTACCACCGACGGTGCAACGAGCGTGTCCCCTTCCTCTTTTCTTCTCTTGCTGCTCTGGGTTCCTGGCCCGGCTCTCCCGTCCATGCGTGTATGTATGCCTCCTCGGTCGTTCCGAGTCGCGTAACTTCTGCCGAGAGTTTCTATGAGAGCATGGATTCGGCTTTGAGCCGTTAGTTCAAGTACCGTTTCGTCTCTATCTCTCCCTCTCTTATAGATATGCTATCCTACAACCTGCGATTTTCCATTTTTCTTTTCTCAGTGAACTTGACTCACCCGGTTTTTTTTTTTTTCCCTCATCTTCCTTTCTTTGGTGACAAATATGCGTCGTAACTTTTTACGGTGTCAAACTTTTGACAGGGTTTATTCTAAGACGGAGAACAATGTCTCGCGAATGAATGTATTTTTCAAACTTGGGAATCTCACTTTACGTCGAACCGGTGGTTCCACAACCGCAGCCTCGACGAAACGGTCTCGAAGGAAACAACTCCGATCGAGTTTTCCAAGGAAACCAAAAAATGACATAACTGCGGTTTAAAGTGTCAAGGAATTCAAGACGATCTTACGTAAGAGAATTATTACTATCTTAGGTAGGATAGAGACGTTAACTAGTTGAGACGATAGCAATCGATGTCTCAAAGATCTCATTTTCTTTCACTTCTTTCTTTTTTGTAACACGGCTGTCATGCAACAGACCAAAGTCGTAGCTCTCAGACGAGTGGTAAACGGTGTGGCAGGTGACACGGAAGAGAGATCGACGACCCACGGACTATACGACGACTCTATTTTAAGCGGGTCGACTGAGTCCTCGATCGGGAGTCTCCCAGAATGACCGTGAAAGAAACGCAAGAGACGAGCCTGTAACTGTATTACGTTGCTGCCGGCAACATCTTCTCACCGTCCCCGTCGTCGAGGAAATGCGAGCCAAGTACAACGTCCGCTTGCGTCGGCGTCTCCTATCACGGTTGATTGTTCGCGACGTATTTTCCGGTCGATCCTTCGAAGAAAATCTTTACCGTATCTGAAGATCTTTCGGAGCAATTTCTCGCGATCTAGGAAGCGCTCATTGCATTTTTTCCAGCGAACGCTTTCGCAAAATTACGATAATTTGCACGGAATAAGAAAGGATTCGATTCGCTATGGTGAGATACGAACGGAAGTCGATCGTGAGGCCGAACGAAACAAAACGGTACCTCGAACTTTGAGTCTTTCTTTTCTTTTACTCGATGCCTCTCGCCGCGTATAAAGCGTCTCCCGCTTATCTTGTACCTCTTTCGTCTCGCGCCTGCGTTTTCCATCGAGATAGTGCTTCTCATGTAAAAATTCTGACGTGAATCGAACACCTATATATAGCGATATTCGGAAAGAGTTCGATGATGGAAAGGGTAGAACGTTTAGAGAAACGATGGAACATGATTCCACGATATCGTATGGTCGATACCAAGTAGATTAAACAAAGCTACCAAGTTGACCCAGTGGAGAACAAGGCGAGTCATTTTGATATGTTACTCATATACATAGATATATACTACCGGTTACAACAAAGGGCGCGACCGACGACTGTCAGTCACGTTGTCGACGAAAGCCAATAGTCTGCCTAACTCTTTTATATTCACTCGATACGTTTCATACAAGTTATATACCAACCGTGGTCAAAAGCGGCTTTTCGTTGAATTAAGTGTGGTTCTCATTGACAATATATGTCCCTTTTTTTTATTATTTCAGAACATTTAAGGTAAAACATTTGTAATGTAAAACTTGCATAATATTTAGCTATGGTATCCCGAGTCTAAATTTTAACTTCGGTTTAGCCCTACAATGGTTAAAAGTGGACATAATTGCTATTTGGAGGTTGAAACCAAAGTTTAATGATTGATCCAAACTTCAAACCTACATTTGTAGGGTTTGGAGGGTCATTTGGAAGTTTATAAGCTTCGTTTCGACACTCCAATGGTTCAAAGCGGACAAAACTGCTAGTTGGAGGTTGAAACCGAAGTTTATTCACTATACAGATATATTTTTCTTATTCCATAAGCTTCACTTTTAATTTAAAAACTTCTAAGAGAGAATTTTGGAGGTTCAAATCGCAATTAAAAAAAATCGGGATGCTGCTCTCATAAACCTCACACGTACCGACCCCTGCTATATCTTGTCACGATACGTCTGTGAATGCAGGATTCACTTTTTGATCTAATCCTAATCTTTCCTAATACAAATTTAAAAAAAAAATCTTTTCTGAAAAAAATATATTGTCATCCAAATGACATATATGTGTAAAGTTTCAAGTCAATTGGATACATATAAATGGGTCAAATTTAATTGACAAGATTTGTACCAGAAAAACAAACAACCCAAACTAAATAACACTTTGTAAAAAAGTAAAGGCCAATCCTCCACGAATAATTACTCGTACGAGTGCGTTAACGTTGCTATCGGTCGTCGTGGTATTCCGTGGAAACTCCTTGTCTCCCGCGGTTGCGTACCAACGAGAAGCCTTCGTTCTCCATGGAATCTCTCTCCTCTCTCTCTCTCTACCTTCCCGTCTTTCTCTCAGTCTCTCGTATCCGTCTCTGTCTCTCTATTTCATCGAAGGTAGGCGCGAGCTCGCGCGTTTTCCTTTCACCCGGGCCAGTGGGCCTTGTCGAGCGGGGCCAGCCGCGCATATCTTTGATATCTCGCGAATATATACGAGACGCGAGTCGGGGATACCCAGTGGCCTGGGCTGCGTGTCGATTAAAATTATTATTACCAGCCGTGGGGCATTTTTGACCGGCGTGGAGAACCGGTTCGATTCGTGAACGGCTTGCGAGCAGCTGTCGCGTCTCACCACCGAGAGAGCAAACCAAAGTACCGAGAGTATTTTCTTCTCGAAATGCATCTCGCGTTTATTCGCTTTGTCTCCTGCATAACTCTGAGATATCTCTTTAAATCTCTTCAATACCGATCGATCGAACCAACGACAAATTTTTTCTCTCCCTCTTTTATTCGATGCTCGTAAAAAACACAGCGATTGCTTATCGTCGCACGAATCGTAGAAACGCCACCGTCTTTCCCTTTCAGCCGGAAATTGCAAAGCGATTCGTCAGAAGGAAAGGCGAGGTAAAACGGGTACGAGATTCGTGCGACACGTCATGCCCAGGAAGATCGGGATCAGAAACGCGCCTTCTTCTCGTTAGTACCTGTTACTTTGGGATCATTTTCGATCGTCAGACGAAAGGCACGCATGTCCTTTTTTTAAAAAAAATCAAAGAAATAGAAGACTCGGTAGTCAGTTCTGCGTCTTGATTTTCTGAGGAACGCGTCGAACGAGCCGCTCGCACGCATCCGAGCGCATACGTGTCGAGCGGATCGGTTGGCGAGTTAGGTTAACTACTATCGAATCCCCGCTACCAAAAGAATGCCATACCGAGTGCAACGGAGAACGGGAGGCCGAGGCGATCGGTGCACGTAACTGCAGTGGCGTAGTAACCGCTGCTTCTCTCGTCGATACATTACTTTATCTCTTTTTCTAATGTTAGGAAGGAAAAGAAATTTTTTTTTTATCGAAAACAAATGTCACAAACAGAAGGAGGAAAAAAATGTTGATCGGAAAGATTGAGAAGCAAAGACGTGTCGCAAGATTTTATATATATATATCTGAGAGTAGGAAAAGAGGGAGGGGGAGGAGGAAGAGGAAGATCATTCCCGCGGTAGAAACGAGTGATCGAGGTGCGGTCGAGAAGCCGGTGCGTCGAGAAAGGTTCATCAATATTCATAAGTCGCGCTAGGCCTATCCGCGTCTCAAGGATCGAGGGAGCTTCCAGCTTGTGTGGACTTGAGTTGCGTGGCCCTCTCTCTCCTCTCACTTCGTGGTCCTCTCCATGTGCCAAGAGAAGGAGGAGAGGCACACACAAAGTGGACGGACAGAGAGCGCGGTGTGCGAGTTGATTACACATGGGCCGGACACGAACGCGTTACAAGAAGGTATGCGTCTCGAACGAAGTGTGCGGCATACCTGCATACGTACGTGCATACACTAAGTACGCGTGCACGTAGTAAAAGAGACACACACGGGAGGAGAAACGATAAGATCGAGGAGCCTTGCGCAATCTCGCGTTGCGATTACCGTCGAGTGTGCGCTACTCTCGCGAGAACGGACAGACAGAGGGACAGACAGACTCGTCGCCTCCACCACCTCCGTCTTCTCTGCTTCTTCGTCTTGACACCAATGACGAGGACACGTCCGTGTGATTTTCGCAACGTAACGATGCACGCGTGCGCGCATATGCGTTTAACCCTCAAACGAAGGGTCCATCGGATCTACCTTGTATTATAATAAAGCTTATATGAGGAGTGATTTATTCCATCACTAACATATTTTTCAGGAAAGCGACAAATCTTTAAACGATTGACATTTTTTCCCAAAATTAGGAATAAGTCCCTTTGAAAAGATACTCTTCATATACAGGGTGTCCGGTTTCAGATGTCCAAGCGGAAAACTACGTGTGTACATCAATGATTTGAGTAAAAAAGTCTAATATCATTTTCCGAAATTCGACTCAGTTAAATAGTTATTAACTAACAAAAATCGGCCAATCACAGCGATCAGCGACATGTAACATTGTTTATTGTGAATTTCTCCTCCTATGGCTTCGTCTCTTGCCTAGTTGCGACCTCGAGTAAACCACCTCTTTTCGCTAATAGCTGTAATTGGCCGATCTTTGTTAGTTAATAACTATTTAACTGAGCCAAATTTCGGAAAATAGTATTAGACTTTTCGACTCAAGTCACTAATATGTACATGTAGTTCTCCGCTTGAACACCTTGAACCGGACACCCTATATAAGTAAAATATGGAATATAATTTGAAATTTTTATTGTTTTTAGGATACAACCATTTTCATCAATGAGTTTAATCTTCAAGTCTTTTATGTTGCTTTTTCTCGTGGTCGTTCGAGGGTTAAGAATGCTCTACACTCGTGGACATGCACGTGTATACGTATTTGTGCACGCACGTGAACATACTTGAGCGGTTATAAGCGCGTCTCGTTAAATTAGTCGTTAGGAAGGATGACGTTTTACGCGCATTTGATGATTTCCCGATAAGAGCAACGTCTTTGGACTTGGATCGTGCGATCTCTTAACGCGAGGCGACGTTCCCACAACGAGACAACCGTTTCGTCCCTGACAAGGAGATATGCAACGTCAAGGATGCACGTTTCTCAGGATACTAGAAGATTAGCGATCGAGGATGTAATAACGAGACACGCAGAGCCTTTTACGATCGTTTACGACCTACTTGAAATCAAGCGATCGCTCGCTCGCGTTACGTCACGCGAGAGCGATCGCTCCTTTTGACTTTTTACACTCGCGTGTCGAATCGTCGCGCTTCTAATCGCAAGCAGCCAAGCGAGATTAATGCTATCGATCCTCCTTCGAAAGAATCCAGGAGGGGCGCCGTAAAGAACCTCGCTGCTCGGCCTTCCGTATTGTCTATACGTAGATATACGTTACGGTAAAAGTCGCGATAATGTGCAGATTTCCCGGTAAATGTATACTCTTATCTCCCCATTTGGGGTACATTCGATGCATATTTCCTATAAACTAGAGAAAAGTATATTGTACTCAATTTGACTGTAGCTGGTTAATAGACACAGCCATAGACGAGGTTATGTATAATATGGTTCATAACTTTGTTTTGGGTTGTGTCACATAATTCTACAATTATTTTTACATTCTCCAAAACAATCAGGTTGCGGTTTACAGTTTCAGTCATAGATTGGGTGTATTCAGGTTAACAAAGTTACTAGCAAGCTAAGTTAGACTCTCGGAATAACTAACTTAACCTTGCAAATATTCAGTAACTATGAATATGGCGTACTCCATTACTTAGATATTCTGAGAGTCTAACTTAGCTTACTAGTAATTTTGTTAACCTGAACACACCCATTGTTCGCTAGTATGAAGTTGGCGATAGTTGAGTTATATAGGAATTTCTATATTACTAACTTCATACCGACGAACGATATATGATTGCGACTGTACTTTTTCTGATTTATATGGATAGAGTATGTATTTCATTTACAATCTACTTTTACCTACGTTCTAGCAAATCTGTAAATTTACCAAGAAATGCGCATATTATCATACTTCGGAATTTTACCTTAACACATACATACATAGACGAGAAACGATAAAATGCGAAGGAGACGCGTTACCCTCTATACAGGGTGTCCGTTTCCAGATGTCCGAGCGAAAAACTACATATGCACAAGTATGACTCACGTCGAAAAGTCTAATAAACTTTATCAAAATTCGGTCTAGTTAACGAATTATTACCTAACAAAGATCGATCAATCACAGAGAACAGGAAGACGACCAGTAACGTTGTTTATTGCGGATTGCTCCTCCCACTAAGTCCGAGTGGACCGTCTTTGTTAGTTAATAACTCGTTAACTAGATCGAATTTCAAAAAAATTCATTAGACTTTTCGACTCAAATTATTGATGTGCACATATAGTTTTCCACTCGGACACCTTGAACCGGACACCCTATATATCAATCCCATCTACGTCGGGTTTGGAGTAAGTCTGCCAGGGAAAAGTATACCGGCCGAATTGCTCGGACATTAATGTATCGACTCTTGCACAATAGAAACCGGATCGCGAAAGGTGGTCCATTCCGAACTCTGTCGATCTTAAAAATGTGCCACTCGATCTACGTTCTTACGTACGCACGTGTACACGTTACATGTATATATAACTATCGTATCATATTATATCTTAAGCGCGCGTCTACGATAAGAGACTAGAAACTTGGTTTCACGCGGATTCCGTGAAAGCCGTCGTCGTTGTTAGAGGACTCGGTTTCGGGCCAATGAGCGCGCACGCTCGAGACGACAACGACGAAGCCTCGAAGGAAGAAACGAGAACGCGTCATCCTAGAGTAAGTACGACTCGGTGGTCCCGTATCGCGTAGGTGGAGCATCCAAGGAGAAACGGTGCCGATGTTGCTTCGGCTCGGTGCTCCCTTCGAACGACGAAACTCTCTTCTCGTCCTCGAGATGAGCTTTCTTGCGTTCGGCCGTTCGCCTTTACACGTCTATATATACGAATGTATAGAGTAGTTTGTTTCTATAGTACATGTACAAACTACCCGATATATACATATGTCATAGTATAGAATGTACAATAGCCGTCAGAAATAGTTCATCGGTACGAAGTTAAGGATGTTATTTGTGTTATCACTAACTTTATACTGGTGAGCTATATTTGATGACTATTGTATGTATATCCTAATGATATATTAGATTTATTATGTTTTATAATGTGTCTTTTCAAAGAGACTTATGTTGGAAAAAGTTTTTTTTTTAAATAGCGGGCCTTAGACAAAATGTAAATCTGGGCCCTATTTATATCATTTTATTTCCTTTTTTGGCAACTTTGGTCAACTAGAGGAGTGTTTGTTATCAATATAATATATATGCATAATTTTTCACAAGCACAGGACTCGATTAATAAAATTATTAAATCATTTGATTTCTCTATATATAAATATACTGAAAACACGATTATCTGACGTATGTTTAGATCGTTCATAATTACGTTATGAACTCGATTAAATCCGGGACCCCAGACATTTGTCTTATTCGTCCATAGGGTTAATTCGACTATGTGCCCAACTATAAAGCTATAATTGACCATTGCACATCATTTCAAGACGATCATATAGAAAACGTGTAGATATACCGCTACGGGCTAACGCCCCGCGTCCATTCGTTCCCGTTTCCTTTTCTCCGTGAGCGAGTGTACACGATTTTCTCACTCCCCCACCTCCTTCTTTCCGCCTTTCCTCTATATCGAATCGATATATCTAAATCGCGCTAGCCGTTCAAGATCGTTTTCCTATCACAAGAGAGAAAGAGAAGCATTTCGTCGAGACGATCTCCGTTCGAAAAAAAGAAATGGTAGAATGAGTCAAAGAAAGAAAGAAAGAAGGAGAAGAGATATCGAGCGATTCGAGGCGAGGCAAGACGAGAGAAGACAAAACGGATTAAGAGAGAAAGAGAGAGAACTGCGGGTATCCGCGGGAGGGGGGAGAAGGAAAACGAGAGAGAAAGAAGGGAACGATGAGACGAGGAGAAGGAAAAGAGCGAGAGTCGAGAGAAAGAGACGGATACGTGAGGCAGGATAGGACGGTCTGTGCGAGTAACAGTGATTCTCCGTTCTCTCTCTCTCTTTCAATGATCTACGTTCCTTCTTCTACTACATACATATATAGAAAAAAGAAATAAACGTGACTTCGATCGACCTCTCGTTTAGTCGACCCTAAAGGCCATCGACGCCTTAAAATATACATCAATCGGATACCGTAAAGCAATGACGAGTATCCGGCGTAGCTCGTTAGCCCTTAGCAACGGGCCATCCAAGTTAGAGATCTACCGTTCGTCCTTGAGAGGAAGCAAGCTCGATAAAGTCGGTCAGTCGATAAAATCCCTTTTGGCCTCGATCTTTTTCGATCGAATGTTTAGGAAACGACGTTTGCGGTGAGACTAAACCGAGACCAACCTATTCGCTTTAATTTCAAAATTGTCATTTATTTCAAACTGATATTACTATGGAACGTTTATCATACGATATAAAATACAAATTAGAAAAATTCTCTTTCGATGTAAGGGACGTCAAGAGACAAAAAAGAGATCTATTCCTCCGAGACGATACGCGTCGTGGTTTGAGAGACACTGATGCCGCAAAGCTATCGCGCGGAGAGTACGATGGTGGGGATAGCGACAGAGGGTGGACGCGCGGGCGGGGTGGGGAGAGCGGAGGGGCTCAAGGCCGGTCGCGCTACGGAGCCAGAAAAAGCTGCACGCCGAAATATCAACAAGCCTTTTCCTACTCCTCTCTCTCGATCCATCGATCGTCCTCTTCCTCTCTTTTTCTTCTTCTCTCTCACACACACATACATAAACTCTATTCGCACGCGTTGTGAAAAATACCGGTAAAATACGAATGCACGACTTGATTGCCGTGATATGACTCGATAAATCGATAATCAATTTTACAGGAAGCGAGATCGAAATGATAAAAAAAAGTAGAAGAGGAAAAGAGAATGCAAAAAGAAATATATATATATATATATATATAATAGATATCATATTCGGACAGGTGGTGGCAGTTTGCCATTGACGAGCTTTGACAGGTGATAGCTCTTGAGAAGGCTAACGATAAGCGAAAGATTACGAAATTGTCGTGCTTGAATAATGAAAAGCAAAAAAAGAGGGAAAGATGGCAAGTACTCGCGTATGTATACGAATATATATATTTCACTGTGCGCTCGTGCGAGAGAAAGAGAAATCAGCGTATGGAGGAAGGTGCAGCTCGAAGAGAGAGAGGGGGCAAGGGGGAGGGACGTAAGATAAAGAAGCGAGGAGGTACGACGTCGTCAGGTGTGAATTCTCAAACGCTCGAGGAACGATAACGACGCAAAGAAATGCCAAAGAAAGAAAAAAATAATAATTCGATCGAAACGATACGAAATTGTCGTCGTTGGTAAGGATGTTCTTCTTGAGAAAAGTCTCTTTTACGTTCGTACAGGTCGGCCAGAAGAGGAAGTGAAGAGAACGAGAGAAAGGAGTGCGAAGAAAGAGAGGGGAGAGAAGGTGTGTGTGTGTGTGTGAGAGAGAGAGAAGGAGCTAGAAAGAGAGGTAACGAGGGAGGGGAGGTCGCACGCGGAGGAGAAGCGAGCGCGAGGGGTCATCGGGAAACATAACCTCTGCACGCACGACGTTCGAACATTCGTCGAAAAGCGATCTTAACTATTACCTTCGCTTTTAGTACAGAACACACTTGAATTCACTTACCTCATGATACGTTCGATGGTTGAAGCACAACGACGAAAGAACTCACTCGAGTTCCTTGTTATCCGAACGGATGGCAAGAACTGTCGGACGGTCCACTAGCAACGACGACGAACTACGTTGTTCCTTCTGCACGAGGAGTTGTTGCTGCGTAACGCGTCTTGTACGCGGGTTTCTTCGTAAAACTTTCGTATCTTCTCGCTCTGTCTCTTTTTCCTTCAACGTAAGAGAGTAGAAGAAGGATAGATACGCGTGTTTGGATGAGGGACATAGAGAAAGGGACGAAGATAGGGAAGGAAAGAGAGACAGAGAGAACGGGAGAGAGAGAGACGGTGACGGCCGCGTCTGGTACGAGAGCGAGCCGATGTCACATCACACTATCCGACACTGGCGCGAGCCGCTTCGACACTCCCGTTTGTCCCTGCTGGGACGCGCGGTGCTGCTGTTGGTACCGAGGTAACGGGCAACGAGAGAGCCAGGCGCACCTTCGCGTCGCGTTACAACGAGTTACAACGAGCGGCCACGGGGCTACGTCTCCTCTGCTGGCACCTCCGCGCCACGAGTTTCTGCCCTGCTCTCTCTCTCTCTTTTCTCGCGCGCGCTCTTTCTTCTACGTTCTCTTGCTTTCTCTCTCTCTCTCTCTCTTATATATTCGTTGACTCACTCACTCACTCACAAAGCAGCACTATCTTTCTTTCTCTATCCTTCGCATCGCGCGCCGCCTTTGGCGCGCTTGTGTGGCTTTTTCTATGTGTATGCGCGCGACCGCGCGAAGCCAGCGCCTCTGGTACAGTGCACCGCCACCAGATGGAGACTCACTCACCCGGCTAACGTTAAAACAACCGCCGTCGTCACCGCAACCACTACCATTGCCGCAGCATTCGCCGCCACTGCGAGCCGCCGACACTCGACGCCATGACGGCTCGAGAAATTTGTTCCACGCTCTTACGGCCACCACTGAGTCGCACCTGCGGACGAAACGCGCGCTATACAGTTTCTTTCCATTTCTTTCCGCTTCTTTCCCCTCCCTCTCTCTCGTGATACATCGGGTTCGGTATTTCCTAGATCTTTGCTACGGTATCGTTGTTATATGTTTTGAAAGAGAGATACGAAATTTTTAATTAGTTTGTGTTCTATCCGAGGAATACATGTCTTTAATAAGTAAAAGTTATCTTCCAAGGTGGACGTACGATCGATCGTGAAACGATGTGAAAGAGAAGGCAAAGGAAAGTTTCTCCTCTCCTCCTTCTACTTATCCTCTCTCTCTTGTACGTTCGAAAAGTATATAGACAGGAAATTTCGCCAGCACGAAATTTGCCCTAAGGTGTACCAACTCGGGCAATGACTCCGTGCGCGACTTCCAAATTTATGATCGGAGCCGACCCATGGCGAAACTCCGCATCCACTTTGCATTTAAATCGTGCATCTGCATGAACCCGGGGTCTACGTACCCTCTCTTACCTCTCCTGGGTGGATGATGATATAGAGATCGGAGGATGCGGATGCTGGGTTTACTTTTTTGGATAAAATTTGAAAAAAAAAGACATTTTTTAGCCATCTTGATCTATTTAGGGTAAACTTTTCAGTAACTGGTCACTTTAGCATTCTGGTCAGCTCATGTTAGTGTTTTGTTAAAATTGGTCACTATATTTAGGGACCGGATTATATGCATTTGCGTATTAAGCCCATTTTCACCGGTTATTGCTTATTTTCACTATAGGTATTTATCATTTTTTTCGGTAGAGTACTTAGTTAATAAAAGAAATCTTGCATTGTAGCCAGTCAAACCTATTACATTCCAATACTGTCCAGTTACCTCAATGGATGTAGAACGGTCCTTTTTCACTTATAAAAATATTTTGAGTGACCAAAGTCACTATCTTACCACCGAACATTTGGAACAATATTTGATAGTTAATGTTTACAAAAGTAACAAAATGTTAAACAATTGTTAATTACAGAATTTATAAATGTATATTAAACTACTTACTAATTATATGTTGATTTTGAAATAAAAAATACTAGTCACTTTTCATGCATATTTCAAGCTTTTTATGTTGCACATAATCCGGTTACTATTAATCTTTTTCCAATACCTACGTATAAAGCATATCCTTCATATAAATTTGAATGCTATAAATATTGTGTATTTAAATTTTAATTGTTTGAAAAACAACAGTAATTGCCCACACAATTCAGTAAACTAATAATTAACCACATTAAACAAATATCATTTTGACCCTAAGAAATCAAAGTCCATCACAAAAATTCATAGGAACTTACTGCATAAAGTACCTAGTAGCTAGTTTCCAAACGTGGCCAGTTACACCTCGTTTTACCCTACTCCATGAACAACATCTACAACCATGATAAATGTGAAAAGAATATTGGTATCGTTCGTTCGTAGTTCGCGCTCCACGACTTTGCTACCGATCGTGGCAAGCTCGTGTCGAACGCGACTCGGGTAAAGGTAAATCATTGCGGTTCAACGATCGAGACTGACCGGGGTCGCCGAGCACTTTGCTCTGACTCCGCTTGACAGTAATTGCCATTCATAGGATTTTCTTTAATGTCTAGCGAACGTTTAGCGAACGTGGGCGTGAAGAATTTCCTCCGTTATCCGTAGAGCAGGTTTTCCTTCGCTTTCCATTTCGTTCTAAACGCGAAGGACGCGACGGGACAATGAAAACAATCTATAGAGTTCTTGGTGCAAACGTTGCAACGATAAGGTACACTTTATTTCATGCTTTCTTATATACATGTTTCATTCCGTCTGTCCTTTCTCGGTGAAGGAAGCGTACGCGCAGAATTATATCGTCTGCAGTACTCGCGCGTGCAGCACGAGTCGTGCGATCGGTGAAATTCGATCGCGAATGCGTCACAGCCCTCGGAACAAGTTGGTTATACCGTGAATAATCGATAATCTTGACCGTACACCTCGTATCCGTCTCGTTCTCATCTACGGTTTTTGCAACGATGGCTTGTTAAACGATGCTGCAGTACCGTGCTTGAGTACGAAATGAATCAAAATCAAGAAATTTCAAGATCGCGTTCGATACTTATGACGCATGCTCGTTATGTACAGTCATACGATGTCATTGGTTCGATTGAAATGACCATGAAAAAAATAAGAGAAGGAATCTTTCGCACGCGATATCCATTTTTATGTATTTTAGAGATTGTTTTCTTGGTTACGAGGGAATCGGATTTGTTATTCGGTCAGGAAAAATATGACAAAACGATCGTTCCTTCTCGTACTCCTTGGCGTTCGCTCGCCCCTAAATTACAACGAGCTCCTGCATGTCTACCACGCAATAAATTTATCTATGTAGAATACGTATCAAGGAGGCAAGAGAAGGACATCGAGTACGTGTCAGATAAATCGTTCCACAATGGAAACGAGTTCTCCAATTTTTCATTCTTCTCCGATTGCGATCTTGGTTGGGAGCCTGAAACTATGCAACCCGGTTGTTCGTATCGTCGTGTATGAAGGATCGATCATCGTCAGGGGTAATTTTTAAACTGGTTTAAGCATTATACCGTTAGATGTCGTTCAAAAATCTCGATAATCGATCGAACTCTCAACTTTTTAGAGGTAAATTTGAACGATGGAGGATTTAACAAAGATTTTTGTTAATTTGGAAACGATTAATCGGACACACGTACTCGATGTCTCCATTTCGCGAAGCGTAACAATGACAGGATCGCGCGATTGCTTTTTTTAAACCTTAATTCTGCGGAGGCACGAGCGTCAGGTACCTGCTATCCATCGCACCTTTGGGTACGAATCCAATAAAAAATGGCAACGTAATAACGAATTAGTTTACGAAGGAAATTAGTTTATCTCTTTCACTTAATTCGTCCTTTCTCTTCTCTATTTTCTACACACGGTAGGAATCAAATCTTCCACGGCACTCGGAGGTGTCGGGCTACTATTGCAGGACCTGCTCAAGACTCGAGATTCTACGCTTAAAAAGTTTCTGTCTCCTCCCGTCAACGGGGCTGATACGATTTCTGGCTCCACTGGACTGGGACACCTTCTTTGGCTACAATTTGACGTCATATTTCGCGACAGCGTTTGCAACGGTATCCGGTAGATCCTTATTGGCTTCCAATCGTTGTGATTGTCTAGAAAAAAAAAGTAATTGAAAGATAATTAGCGATATTAAGAATTTTCTACAAACCTATACAGGGTGTCCGGTTTCAGATGTCCAAGCGGAAAACTACATGTACACATCAATGATTTGAGTCGAAAAGTTTAATACTATTTTCCAAAATTTGGTTCAGTTGAATAGTTATTAACTAACAAAGATCGTCCAATCACGGCGAGCAGCGAAATGTAACGTTGTTTATTGAATAACTCGTTAAGTGAGTCAAATTTCGAAAAATTGTATTAGACTTTTCTACTCCAGTCATTGATGTGTTCATGTAGTTCTCCGCTTGGCCATCTAGAAACGGACACCCTCTATATCATATATCTTGATAAAAAAGTATGACATATTCAAAAAATACTATTCTACTAAATAAATAAAATAAAGTGAACTATCCGTTTATGTTATAAAATCATTCTAATCCTGATGAAGGTTAAAGTTACATTTAGATGACATTAGATAACCTACTTTGAGAGTTCGATCTGGACGACGAGGAAGATTGCGTCGTTGGCGGTGGACTGCTCGTTGGTTCGTCTTTCTCCACTGGCTTCGAATCCAATCGAATACGTTCGCATTTTCCAGAAAGAAATTCAGGTGCTGTCGTCGCAAAAAATATATCCCTTTTCGAGGTGATCAGATTGAGATTCGGCATGGCGATCGTATGTACAAGATTCCCATTTATTATCAGACGAATCTCCATCGTATCGGCTGTGAAAGCTATCACGTATGGGAAAGCACAAGCTGCGAAAAGGAAGAAGGCAACGTTGGTTATAAACTCGAAAGCTTGAATTCCATTTAATAACGCGAAAAAGTACACACCTATCGCGATTGGCACTGAATTCCATTTGAAATCAAAGTCCGTAGGTGCTGTGCTCTCTTCCGAGACCTTTTGAAAGTGGCACATATCTGTGAGAAGAGAACATGGCACACGTTCAATCGATTAAATCGATAGATTAAATTTAAATTAAAGAATCACGAACTCACTGTTATAACATAGCAAAAGTTCAGGTTCCTCGTCCTCGCGTAAATCAATCGCTGCAACTATATGAGGCTTGCTTGATTCGACGTGAACGATTCTCGAGGTTCCGTTTGCTGTGATAAGCTCGTAATGATGACGAGCACCGCAACATAGCATCCATTCGTTTCCAATCTCCGTGCTCTCTATCATCGTGATAAGGGTAGGACTCTCGTTCGCTGTGAATTCCTTCAGGAGCAAGAAACCTTCGACGGTATCGGTATCTGCTGAGGAGCACCAAGCCGTCCAGGCTGCATTGTGCTTCCATTGGAGGATAGTCAGACGTTTGCCGACGGCCACGCACTAAGAAACAAACTTCTAACGATTAGATTCACGGAAAAATATTTACGTGTATGTAAACAGTGATTCGCATTTTTTTTTTTTTACATACTATAAAATTTATCTTTTGTAAATTTTTCGGTACCTGTAATTTTTTAGATAAGATATATACGTTCTTTTAGATATATATATATATCTTAGCTAAATGTACAAAAGGCTAATTTGTAAATTTTCATTATGAACATAGATAAAAAAATTGAAAAAATGACTCTATTTTTTTTTTTTTTTGTAATTCCAGAAATTTCGATTTTTTTTAAACAACCAAAAACAGGATATCTAGTAAACTAATAATTTTATTTTCTTGCAAAAATTCAAATTGTTCGATTCAATTACAAAAAAAAATTATCAATGCAAGTCACTGTACGTTTTCTTAGAGAGATTAAAGAGTACCATTCGCAAATGCGAGCCACCCGGCCTGGTTGTACTATAGAGATGACAGCCACGAGTTCGAGCTAATTTTCTATCCTTTATATGGGCACGACTTCTAACCGCTGGTGGTCGAAGGTGTGCTCGTGCTCGAGAGCGTATCGATGATTTCCATTTGAAATCCTCGCGGTAAATCCCTTCGAAATCCTCTTCGTCGATATCACCGTCTCTGTAATCCTCCTCATGTTCTCCGTTCTCTTCCGTCTCTTCTTCGTTCTCGTCGTATTCCTCGTCGTCCTCGCGATTATTAAAGAAATCCGGGTATCTGTGAGTCCGCGCACTCAATGCCGAATCGTATTCGAATTCTCGCAAACGAAAAACATAGACGCTTTCCTTGCCTTTATCGTTTCCACGAAAAAGTAAAATACCGTGTTGCTCTACTACATCTAGTTGTTTTATTTGAACCGATTCGTCAAAGATCAGCCTGTGGCAGAGACCTTCTGTAAAAAAAGATTGTATTTTTCATTATGTCCAAGTCCAATTGCGGTGTTACAATTTTTTCCAAGCTTTTATTTATCTTCTTTTGTTTTCGACAGAGGATAAAATAAATGAGATACCTTCGATCATAAAAGTGCCATTCTCTGTTGCCAAAATCATTCTGTTCTCCGCCCAAACGTCACCACAAACTACGGATTGAGGGAAATCTGGATAAATGCATCTTGGTTCCCACGGTCTTGGTTTCAGTGGGCCGACCGTTGCCAGAGAAGTAGGTGCCAATCCACGAACTATAGCTTCTAATTTAACAGCCTGACCAACACGGACCATTTCTACTGCTCTGGTCTCTTCACGTCTTCGACCTGGTGCCTCAACCACGTCGGAAAGTGCACGACGATTCAACATGCTCTGTATGATAAATGGATCACCAAAAATGCAGTTTAATTTTCAGAACTACTAAAATCAATTCGATCTTGAACTTACGTTGCTCTTGCCTTCCTGCGCGTGTTCTTGATACATATCACGCAAGAGTGCATCCAGGGTCCTTTCCCTCTTTCTGGAGAAGGTAGGTGTGTTGAAAGTGGCCTTTTCACCGTTGATCAGCTTGACCAGAAGGAATTCACGTAGGTGATAAGGATCATCGAAGATCGGTGGACATGGAAGACTTGGACCGAACAATGGAACAGTTTCGTCGCAATAAATAGCGACTCGCCAGCCCTTGACACCCACCGCCGATACCACGGCAAATACGTCTAGAGAAAAGTAGAGAGGGGGTAGAAAAAGATAATCGATTGTTTCACCCTTTAGACAGTCGTAGTAGTCGAAGGACTCACGAGTGAATTGGCTCCTTATGCAATTAGGATTAAAGCTGTCCACGGCTGCAGGATCATCTGTGTAAATAATGTTGACGATGTCATTGCCGATATGCCTTTTTCTCTCCAGCTGCTGTGGATTGTCTTTTGAGTATGGAAGCATCGTGCTGACGTGGTACATCACTTCGTGACCAGCGTATATCGTGTACACGCTTTCTCTTCCGGTCATATCGCCTATATGTAAAATCTCGCATTAAAGTATTCTATATAATCGAAAGATCAAATTGTTATACAGGGTGTCCAGTTTCAGGTTGTCTCAGCGGAGAACTACATGTACACATCAATGACTCGAGTAGAAAAGTTTAATACCATTTTTCGAAATTTGACTTACTTAACGAGTTATTAGCTAACAAAGATCGGCCAATCACGGCGATTAGCACAATAAACTGCGAAAATGGTGTATTTTGTGGATTATGCCTTCTACCGCGTCTCCTGCCTACCTGCGAGCTATAGTGAACCGTCTTTTTTCGCAGATTGCCGTGATTGGTCGATCTTTGTTAATTAATAACTATTAAACTGAGCCGAATTTTGGAAAATAGTATTAGACTTTTCGGCTCAAATCATTGATGTGTACATGTAGTTTTCCGCTTGGATACCTGCAACTGGACACCCTGTATATACTCTCTCGTTAAATTTCAGATAAAATCAGAGTGATTAAGTGTTAAGCACGTTATTTTTATCTCCCTTCCTCATCGTTCGAGTAAGTTTTGCAATTCCAGTGTACCTTTAACATCCAGGCCTCCCCGGTACTTGTCCCAACCTCTGAGACGTATCTTCTCACCGAGAATATCGAGGAACTTCTCGAAACCGAGGCTGCCACTTTCTGCGAACAATAAAGGCGACCCACGGGTCGATCGTGCCCTCCTTCGATCATCGTGTCCGTTTCTCTTATTATTAAAAAATATACCGATCGCCTATGACTCGTATAATTTGTCTTCGTCTTACCGTTCGACAACATCTCGTCGTCGGTGGTTTGACCCTCTTTCGCGTAGATAACACCGAACTTAAAGTTGACCGAGCCCTCTTGCTCTTCCAACAGCAGTAAGTCCTAAAGAAATACCCGTTTCGAAAAGTTTTGTTATAGTAGAAGAATGAGAAATTAACTTTTCAAAGTATTCTAAGTTAAAGAATCAACGAGTACCTTTTGTATCTCGGGGGACAAAACTTCGCGCGGTGCCTTGTCGAGTTTTTCCAGGCCGAAGAAGTTACTGGAAAAAAAAATTGAAATCGAGTCACGCGTCGGATATCATTTTCTCTCTTTACAATCGAATAATTACCTCAAAATTTGCCTTATCGTCATCGTCTTGTTCGCTGAGAATGGCAAGGATATCTTTTGTGCACCCTCGAAAAATAGGAAAAAAAACGGCGTAAACCTTTTCACCTTTTTTGTATGTAACAAGGCCGAGAAATGTTATTCTGCTTCACTTACCGTTCGCCTCCATAAAATAACCCTGTAATGCGATACGCATTGATCGCCACCCTCGCTCATCACAACGGAGAGAAAAAGTGGGTTCCTTTCGTGGTCCGATGCCACGTAATTTTGATGCACTATAAAAATATTCTACGGCTAGTGAATACTAATTCATAACGATATCATTAATAATTAATCGCGTAAAATAGCGAACAAGCACGTTTCAATGTGGCACGTGCTCGGAAGTTTTGAAACTAAAATATTCATCTTAATTATCGATCCTTCCCGTAATCGCGTTCTTCCATTAACGAGCGTATCGACACTATTGGCACAAGCTCGGCCAGCTTTTATCTCCCTCTGCCAATATTTATACCCGCTAACCGTATAAACTTTGGTGCGTACGATACGAGCGTGTCCGAGCTTTCACGAACGTGAGCTTCGAGTTTTATCTATCGTCGACGAGATAAAAGAAACGAGATATCGTACTCACGCTTTCCCAGAAAGTACTTGAAGTACCATCGTGTTTGGTACTCAGGATTTTCTAGTATCGGTATATTCGGAGACCCGAACATCTGCACAATAAGGAACGACTATGGTAGATCATAAATATGGACGAAAACGTATTGCTTTCGTTCCTTTGGAATTGAGAAAAAAAGGTTGAAAGAGAAATAGGGAAAGAATGGAAAGAAATCGATCAACCTCACCTCCTCTTTCTCACCCGGAGAATCACCGTTCTCCACTCGAAATCTTCTGCCATTGTCGGAGCCGTCCTGCTCGATTTGTGGCAACTGAAAAATGAGAGTGTTCGTGGAGCCTATATCGATTCGACCCGACTCGAATAATTTGTGGAAAGAAAATAAAAAAATTAATATTTCAATTCGAAAAGTTCACCGTGAAAATTAAATACGAGCTATCGAGGTAATTCGATCGTTTGCGTGTTTTTAATTAATTCATTTATTATTATTAACGGGTATCTCTCTTTGATACGAATAGAATTATAAGTAAAAGCTATTAAATAAAATAAAATACAATAAAACGAAAATTTTTTTTTAAGTTTTATTGATGAAATATTGTAGTAAGATCATCGAAAATCCGTATCTAGAGGTGGTCTTTCAAAACGAGCCGAAACTACGATTTCTCGAGGTCGGTTAACTCGATCGTTACACCGGAAATAATGCTTTCACCTGTGATATGAGGAAACCATCGCGTAGCGGGAACAATGCTCGATAAAGATAAATAAAGGACGAATGACTAAAAAAAGAGCACGTTGTAATATTCACACCGGAAACGGAAGCGAGATAACAAAAAAGAAAAAGAACTAAAGGAGAGCTTCTCCTTTGAAAAACGCGCGACGTTTCAAAATCCTTCTTGCTGACGGTAGTACAGATAAAAAGTTTTCATTCCGTAAAATCGAGACAAACAGGAAGACGTTCTTGGTTCTTGCCACGTTGCTCTACGATTTGCTCTTGCGCTACATTTACCGTTTATCGCCGCGAACCGCGCTCGTATCCGAAAGTGGTCGTTCTCTAAACTGGAACACGACGATTTGACCTATTTGCACGACTGAACGTCTTCCTATATAGTCACCTACACGAACGAACAGTTATACACATATATATAGGGTGTGAGAAAAAGGTCTGATACTTTTAAGGGTTTGCAGTACTCTCTGAGAAATATTGAAAAAAGTCTGATTAACATAGATATTAAAATCAATCTTTTTAATGTAAACCAACATTTATTATTTATAAGGACTCGATATTTTAAACGAATCTCCTGGAAAGATATTGAATATAGATCTAGAAAATATGTAAAAAAAACATATCTCAATCAAGTATCTCATTCCTTGATATTGATCTGTATAATAGTCTTGTGTAAAAACCTTGAACTAATCTATTTAAAAAAGAAAATTCCTCTGTTTACATTCTATATGTTACCAGGAAACACATTTACGATATCGATCGTTCATAAATAATAAAAGTTGATTTACCTAGAAAGGGTTGACTTTAGGACTAGCGTTTATTAGATCATTTTTACGTGAATATTAGCCTTAAAATATCGTACAATTTTTTTTAACACCCTATATAGACGCACAGACATAAAGGGTTCCTTACCATCTCGACACTTCCATAGCATCGTCTCGACAGGACACCTCTTCTCGATATCGCATCCGTGGTCGATCTAAAACACGGTGAGAGAAAGAGATTGAAAAAGAGCGGAACAAGGTACTTGGGTGCATCTCGAGAATGATTCTCGCGGCGATACGGGATTCAACGATGCGTTCAAGAAGAAGTAGAGAGAAGGACGAAGATGAGACCCGGAAAAAGTCCTTAACTCTTACGCTCTTATTTCTCGACCGACTCCCTCCTCCACGACGGCAACTTGGAGATAACCCACCTATCTTATATTCTTCGCTTTTCGCGACGTGACTATCTGGGTTAATGAGAAGGCGCGTCGAGGTCGCTTCGCTCGAATGCAAAAGGACCGACGACGTGTACCTACCCGAATACAAAGGATATACACGTGGAAAATCGTGCGAATCGATTTCTATCGTTTCGAGAGGATATCGACGAGTTTCCCGCTTCCCTTACGAGTTTAATCGATGTTAGGAACCAATCGACGTGTCATAGAGCGCGATAATTTAAAAGGAAAGACTGTGATAGTTTTTTTTATACCTTCTAGACTAGTGGTCTGCGGTTCGCGAGCCACATGTGTCTCTACTCAATTGCGGTTTTACAATAAATAAGATTATTGTAAAGTATCATATTTCTTTTTGGTACAGTATGTCTAATTTTAACTGAGTTCCAAAAATGGGGTTCCTGTTAAAAAATTTGGCTCTCAAAAGAAATCTAAATCACTGTACTGCTGATATTTGGCTCTTTTGACCTTATTGGCTCGTTGGATTATTATACTGCTGATATTTGGCTCTTTTGACCAATGAGTTTAAAGACCGTGATATGTTTTTTATACCGCCTAGACCAGTAGTCGGCAAACTGTGGCTCTTTAGCTACTCGATTACGCCTCTATAATAAATATCATATTTATTTTTGGTTCAGTGTGTCTAATTTCAATTGACCTCCAAAAATGTGGTTCCTGTTAAAAAATTTGGCTCTGAAAAGAAATCTAAATCATTGTACCATTGATATTTGGCCATTGTAACCAATGAGTTTGCCAACCACAGTCCTAGGCAATTTAATTATGCCGCAAGCAGATCGATCATATTTAATTCAAACAACCCGATGAGCTTCTCGTTAAAATACATAAACAAACATACGCATGATGACTCGCTCTTCGATGAAGATGTCTCAGCTGAGAGGAAGACAGTACAGGTACGCAGACCGATCTGGATCTATTTCTACGTTTCATAGCCTCCAGATCTGGTGCTGATTCTTCGTCGCTTTTGCTATCCATCGTTGAATTTTCTGTCTCTCCCTATTAATATTTCTCAATGTTCCTTTTTTGTGTAACAGATAGACGAGAAACAAGCTTCAAACGAATGCTCCAGGATAAAGTTTGGAGCGAGGATGAAATAACGTGGATCGACTTCTCATTTCTGTCTTCGGCGATCGCAGAATTCAGAAGGAGCCTTCCCCTCGTCTCCGCACGACATCAAAGCAATCCGGACGATTCGAAAGAGACGTGTCTGAGTGTATCCGTGAGTGGCAACCCTTCTCGTTTCTCTCATTAATCCTGCGAGCTGTGCCTGCTCCTTTCAATATCACGTTGCTATCTGTCTCGGCAGGAGTAGGAATAATTGTATAAGAGATTCAGGATCAACGAACTGTCTCTCTCTTGTTCTCCCTCCGACGTTCAACTTATAACACAATAAATCTTAGATATTTATACTTTTCTCAAAAGCATTACATAAAAGCGTGTCTCTAATATATTCACAAGAATTTCTCAAAAGTTGACAAAAAAAAAAAATCAGAATACAAGAAATAAAATATAACTTTGATCGTTTCCTACGTAAACTTACCCCGAGAAAAGCGTAGTAACGACCTCTGACACTGCAGTGTCTCTGTTCCTCGTACTCTCGCAGGACTCTCAACCCTTCCTCTCTCTTTTTTCTCTCACCGTAGCCGCAACCGACCTTTCACTCGTCTCTAACACGACTGTCAACCCCTTTCGAGTCTCGTCGACCTTTGCTCTCGTCGGCCACGACTTTCAACCCTCTTACTACGCGCTAACAAACAACTACTACGTCAACGAGAGTATAAATGCACGAATGCACGAATGGTACTCTATATATATCTATATATCTATACATGCATATAATTTCTGGTTTTTTTCGATGTACTTTAGCTCATTCGGCATGCGAATAAGGTTTACTCGCGAGAGGGCAAAGATCCGTACGCTGTGACACGACGGCGACTCGTCGACTGGCGCCGTATCGTCGACCGACTCATATTCTCTCTCTTTCTCTCTCTCTGTTACTCCTCCTTCTGTCACCTTCCCGCCCCGGCCGCGTAAACTCCCGCCTTCAACGTTCGCCACTCGCGTTTTACACGCGACCAACTACCCCACTGTCCTCTTCGCACTACCTTACGGCGCAGTCTGACCAAAAACGCTCTCCTCCACTTCCACCTTCCAAAAGGATACCCCTCTTCCTTCTCCTTTTCTTTTTCTTTCTCTAGGAGCACTCCCAAAAAGCATATCGACGCGCCCTCCGCCGCGACACGCAGGCGTCGGACTTTACACACCGGCGGACGGTGACCCGCATTTTCGTTGGCGCCGAGGACCCGTACTACTGCAGGGATCAGAGACCTCTCTTTCTCTATTTACTACCTTTATTCCTTTTCTATCTTCTTCTTACGACTTTTGCGACTGTACCTGAATTTTCAAGTGGTCGTTTCCTTTTGATTTAAAGAGACACTTATTTCAACTTTGGTTTTATCTCTTTTGTACAAAGATTAATCAATTGACTTGTTCGCATTCATCGCATTGGCATTTTCTTCGAGTTCTTGATGTCACGTTATTTCATAATTTTTGTCCAATGATCCTTGTTACTTTGTTTTTAGTGCAACATCTGTGTATTTAAAGATCTATCTTGTTCCAATTATTGAATCGTCCGCCTTTAATAAACGATATCGCCTATTCCATCGATCGTATATCGCAAGGACGTACCGACGCTTCCGTGTCTGGTTTTTCTCAGCTTTTTAATCGATTCCACAGACGTACCACAAACGTGGCCGTTTATCGACTCCCGATAAGCCGACCTACCGACGTAGAATCACTTGGTCCGATGGAAAAGTTTCATTCGGTTCGTCGCCGTTTCCCGGTATCGATCGGAGACTAGATATAGAAGCTGAAGATCAATGTTTTCGAGTTTCTGTAACATCGATAGACCACCTAGTTATCCCTTTTTACCGACACCCAGCAGTTAGCGACCTTATCGATCGTTTGAAAATTTCCTCTCCAGGGTCACGGCTTCGGGTTAATTAGAGTCGATCATTGAGAATCTACCACCAATTTGTTTTAATTAACGCTTCACGAGAATACGTGGGTTTATCGTAATAATATGTTTGTATAGTTTACAATTCTAAAGCGTTGTGTTTAAACGTAACATCGTTGGTCCACGTGACCGCGATAATGAGTAAATGTATAAGTTAATCTACGAGTTACATCGTTTGGATAAATATAGACATAACACTGGGAACTCGTCGATACTTTTTTTACCCTTAATACTGATCAACTCAATGACCAAAGTTCTCCAAGTTAATTCTACTCCGAGTGGATTACGCGTATCCATTGTTCGCATAATCGAATAAAAGCGAGCGTTGAGTTTGACGTCAATGGTTTGCTACGGTAACAATGAATTTCTTATTGATTTTACCATTGAATAGAACCTTCTATCTTTCGAATCGATGCTAATAATTAACACTAAGACAATCATCCCTTTTACATATATTATCGATGTCATAAAATATAGGAAGACGTTTAATCATGCTCGTAGGAGCTGTCCCAAGTAAAACGGTAGCGTGTCACCGGAGGGTACCGAACGGTTGATGATGTTGTTGGTAGGATTTTGGTCGAGTTTTCAGGAGTACCCGGCGGCTACCTTAGAGCTACAGGTATCGTTATGCATCGACAAAATCAATATACCTATATAGGGTAGGTGCTTTCGAATGCGGGCCATCGCGATGACGCAATTCAGAATATACTACTCGCGGGACAAAGTCATCGGAAACGCTCGAGTTCTCTCTCACTCTCTGACAATCTCATGGCCATAATAGAGGGGTAGCCTTGCTAGTCAACACCTATCTCTTTTTCTCTATATCTTTCTCTCATCTTCGTCTCTCTTTCTAGCTTGACGAGTAACACCCTTGCCTTCCCTCCCTGCTGGTCTAACCAAGAGAGGCAAAAGGGGGGAGGGGGGAGAGTATATTCGAGATGCCGCGGTCGACTTCCACTCGGTCGAGCGTGATCGAGATCGATCCACGGGGCACAAAAGAGCGTCAGCCGAGACTCGAGCCAGTCCGATAGCAAAAAGGTTAATTATAAAGAGCGAAGCACTAAAATCCGATATCGCGTGCTCTCGGGGGTCACTTGGCAACGGAGGCGAAGCTGTTGTCGTTTCAACCCTCTCTCTCTCTCTCCCTATTCTCGAGCGTTGCCCATGCTCGCACGTCCGATAATGGGGTGAATCGTTGGAACCACACCGAGGGTGTATCGTTTCATCCCTTGCGTTAATTTCATTATACTTGTCGAAACGCTGATGTGGGATACCAACACCGACTATTCTCACGCGATAAGCCAACGAACTTATATTTCATGGGTCTTACGTTCGAGAATAATAATAAAAAGTTGTAAAAAAGACTGGGTATCTCGAGCGACAATCATGACCGAGAATAGAATGGGAATGATCTATGAATCATCGAGCAACGATAAAAGCTTGCACGAGTGTGCTAGCGTTAATGATAGCGCGAACGTACTTGGATTCCCAGTTGCGATTACAAGGTTTCTATTTTAGTTAAAGGAAATGCGCCAGCAACGCAATTTCCCATCGTCCTTCCATCGACAGGATCGGATCGTGTTCTACGATCTTGACTCTCCTACCATTTGAAAACCCGTGTTTCCCCTTCGATATATAACTCTCGTAATAATAATAGGGTGTATCCCATGGGATAAATTCTGTGGTGAATACAGCTTTATCGCGTTGGAGTATATCGTTACGGGCCGCGTACTCGTCATATCTGACACGCGTCTGTTTGCTTGCTAACGGTATTCGATAGACCGAAAATATCTGAGTCGTAGTTCGGCACGAAACTTTTGTGCGTGTACGATAGCGAAAAAACAATGCGCCATTGCCGACGGCTTTCCAGAGGTGTATATGAAAATTTATATTCTACGTTTAGAAAGATAAAAATACTACTCTATCTCCATCTCTTTTGAACGACAAAGTACGTCGCTCCGACTTCGAGCACTCTCGTTTAATAAAGGCTCTCGCATCGTTCCCCCCTCCCTATCTTACCAAGGTGCAATAAATAACGTGGGTATAAACAATAAAGGCAATGCCCGTGGGAGGAGAAAGAGGCAGACGAACCTGACGCGCTCGTCAGGCCGATGACGTTTGCACGCATGAAACTTTCTGCGATTTGAAACACGCACATGCATTTTTTTTGCGAGCTTTTTTTTATATTCATTCATTCAGATATATTTTATTGAACGTTGACCTCCTAAGATATTAACCCTAAATTATTAAACTTAAATCAGTGGTATTCTGTCGCTAATCACTCGATTCATAAACTACGAAATGAAAACATGTATTTTTTTTATATCACCCCTATTTATTATAAACAAAGTATCAAAATTTAAAAGATGTATTATTAGTTATTAAATAAAAAGCTATTGGATGAATGTTTAGTGATCTAAGGTTAAACGTTGTTTTCTTTATAGTTAAAACTCAATCTAGCATTTCTTAGAATGCATACGTAAGACCGAATACGAGGGTCCTCTAATCTTTGTTTATCTTATGCTTTGGGTTTGGACGTTACTTGCAGTTCTAGCCTAAAGACGTTTTTGTTTCAAACTTTTATAAAGAAAGAGTAATATTAACCCTTTGCACTCGAGTGTCACCTGTGAAGCGACATATTTCCAACATTATATCATTTCATTTCAAGTAATATATCACTAGCTACATTGAGTAAAAAAATATGTTCGAGATTCTAGTAGGTGAATTGAAGACAAACCTGCGAGTACAAAAAAAAATTTCAAAATCAGTCTTGTCACACTCGACACCGAGTACAAAGAGTTAAAATACTTGTTTGATATAAAGACTAGTACATTTCATTACCCATATCCTAACAAAATACAAAAAAAATTCGTTTATGCGATCGATTAGTTCGCGTTACTTTTTTTTTCTTTTTCAACGAAGTGTGCTCGATCTCGAATTCGCGCTCGTCTTTTAAACTAATTAATGCCGTCGCTTCTGGTGGCGATTCGTTAAGCCAATTATGAGAGTCGAGACTTCTTGACGCTTACATTCGCTCGATCGGCTTACGACTTACGACGTTATAGACTTTCAGTTCTTGAAATTAAGAAGACTTCTTACGTCTTACGCTAGTACATACCGCATACTACTTGTATATTAGATACACGAGCTAAGGTATTTGCTTGCAAGAATTGTTTTTATTGACTGAACGAACGACTCAATAGTTGTGTGATAATGACTGAATAAACTTTATTATTCTATTAATGAACTATTGCCTGTAAAGATAAAACCTGAGTCGAAATGTTAACTTTGGGTTGGTCCTACAAAGCCTAGTTTCCTTTGAAGTTTCTATCTGCCGCTCGAATTACTCGATTTCACTCTACGAGATGCTGGGGTAGGCTTAGGTTCAAATCGAAGTTTAACGAGTTATCTAAACTTCAGTTTGGCCCTTAAAAACTTACATTTTATTTTGTAAGTTTTGGAAAGTTAAAACATTGTTTATAAGCTTCGTTTTTGACACTTAAAAATTTACATTTATAGGGTTTGAAGGTTCATATCAAAATTTATTAGCTTCGTTTTAACCCTTAACCGGAACCGTCCCGATGGACCCATAGAGGACCAAAATTTAACTGCCAAATATGGGACCTATGTAAAAAGTTGATTTATTTCCAAAAAAAACATGTTTCATCTCACTCTTAGTCCATTTTTATATAAACTACAAAAATTGGTTAAAAATATACAGGTTTTTAGTCAAGGCCCAAATGGACCCGACGATTCCAGGTACGTTGGTAGAAATGACGATGCCGGTTAAGGGTTAACCCCCTACTTGTTAAAAACAGACACAATGGCCACTTGAAGGTCAAAACCGAAGTTTATTCACCATACTTTTAATCTCAAACTCCTAAGATAGCATTATGGAACGTCAAATCGCGATTAAAATGTCGACTGGGAAAGTTACAATCATACATGGCTATTGATTATATAAAAAACAAGAAAAAATAAAATATTTACAAAAAAATAAATAAGATAGGTGAACGAGTAATGGCGCGAACCCACCTGGTGGTCCATGGTAAGACTTTGCTACCCTCGAAACTGATGCTCCTCAGCTCGTACTTGGATCTCAAGCGAAGGGGTGAACCTGGCGCGGTATTACCATGAAGAAGATTCCTCACGCTCTTGGTGCTGACCCCTGAGAGCGCGTGCCGCCTCGAGGTGGCCCCCTCTCTGGTCGACTGGTTCGTCGGCCTTCTCAACGAACTCATCTTCCTCGTGGTCCTCCTTTTTCACATGTTCTGGATAAATTAAACCAAACTAATCCTCTTGATCTTTCCTTCTTCGATCGATCGATCTTTCCCTTTTTATCCAAATCCTACTTCTTTATTCTTATTCATCATGAATTCTCTCTCATCGTATTCTTCTCTCAAATACAAAACAACATCGTTATTTCTTGACGAAAGGTAAATCCCAAGACATATTTTCTCTCTTCTGAAAGGTAAATGCACTAGGATTCGTCCTTGAAATCTCGTTTAAATCTGAACGCGTTCAGCGAATGTCCGATCTCTTCGGCGTCCTTCCGTTACACCTTCCGACATCCGATCGCAGGTGTGCGAGGTTACACGGTGCGACCATAAATGACTGCGCCACCACCTTTCGACTCCACCACCATCCGGCTTCGTTCGCCACCATAACTGGCTCCGAGCATCGTTCCTTCCGATCCCCACTCTCCCATTTTCCCACCACGCTCCTCATCCCTTTCTGTCCTCTTCACTCTCTCGTCCTCTCTCTCTTTTCCACTCTAGTATCACAACCCTTTCTTTTTTCTTTTTCTCGATCCTTAAATCCCTTTCCTTCGGATCCTATCTTCTTTCTCTAATCGGCCAATATCGGTTCTCTTGAGAATCCTCCGTTCGGATGATCCAACGATCGCACGAAAGGTAGAACATATCGTTGGGAAAACTCATACAATATTCGCTTTCTATATCCATGTACCATCTATCCGTCTATCTCAACTTCTCTCTCCTCGATTATCGAGCCGCCAAGCAGACGCACGCACGCTCCGCTCGTTTTCGTCGCTCGATTAAACAGAAATCTTTTTATGGCGCTCGACGGAATTTTCTCTCGATCCTCGAGATTACCCGCATCTAGATACTCGAGCCAAACGGTACCGACCTTGAGATCATTGCATAATTCGGACAAAATTCATCCGAACGATTTAGATGCCCGTTGAGAAAATATGAATTTTATTCATCGACTCACGAAATTTCGCGCGTTTCTAATGTTCCAATTTTCAAATCGTCGTACGAGTAGCTCGGGTGGACTGTAGAATGAACAAACATCTTGGCAATGAGCCAAGAACTTGAATAGGCACGACCACCTGTATTTATGGTATAGTGATTCAACCACCCTGCGATTTGCCTTCTCTTATATTCATTTCTCTTGCTTACCTGACATAAGAGAGAATAAAATTGAAGGAGAATGTCGTGGCTTAAATAATTCTCTTCGGTAGAAAATGTCTATGATCGTGAGAGTACTTTGCTAGATCGCTCCTTCAAATTTCGACGTGCGACACGAGGCAAGCACGTTTTCGATCTTGCGAGAGTTTGAAGAAATTCCGTACTCGATCCTGAAAACTCGGTCACGTTTCTCCTAATTCCTTCCAATTCCATGCGTCGATCGCGAGTCGTTAAGGATAACCTTCGAACGTTTTTCCTTCGAAGAATTTCGTTCGATAGACATCTCGATAGCTTCCACTACTAACGTCGAGGTGATGCTGAGAAAAAGAAAAGGGAAGCAATGCTATGTAATCGAACGTAGAGATAAAATGAAACTATTTTTATGAAATACTTTTTACACACGGTTGCAAATTCGACAATTAATTTGTTTATGCTCACGTTAAATAATTTTTTTTCCTTATTCACGATCCTTTTTAATATTTTTTTTTCCCTGTATACGTATCGTGAAAAATATTTGATAATTTATTTAACACTCTCGAAACGAACGTTGGATCACGGTAGTCACGAGGATCACTCGCGAGAAGAGAATTTACAGATGTCACGGTCGAACTCAGGATGTTCGTCGAAGACTGGCCGATTCACGGCCAAGATAATTCCTCGAAGGGTAAAGCGCCGTCAGAAAAACGCATGCGTCGATCCGCCGACGAGCGTGCTCGAATGTAACGAAACGGTCTTTCGGGAGAGACTTGTTTTTCGAAAAACAAGGACATACATCTCGTCGGCCTGTCCGTTCTTTGTACACTCTCTTACCCCTTTTCTTTCATCCTTCTCAACCTCTTTCGGTTCCTTCTCTCCTCTTTCTCCTGTGGGAAGATCGATGTGAAGTCTTGGCGAACCAATTAGAGCAAAGTTTCGAGCGGCGATGTTAAACCCACTTTTTTCTTCGAAATGTGCTACCTCTAAATTAAATTAACTCTTTACGCGTCACGGGTTGCGTAATTTTCTATTTTTTTTTTGCTTTGTTTTCATTTCAGCTTAATTCCAGAATGCAAGTTCTGCTTCGTTCTCGGTCTCACCGCACAGTTTTTGAGTTTAATAATTGTATAAACCGCATCTAAATTCTTTCTGTGAAGATATTGATTTCTTTTAATCTTCTACTGGATTTAAGATTTGTTTCAACCATGTTCTAAGTTTCTACAACGGTCAATATTAATTTATCTGTACTCACATCTGGAAAAGTTTAATTTGAAATGAAAATAACAAATAATTATTTGAAATAATTGATTTCCGAAATAAATATTTATCGATTCATTTAAAATAGTTACTAGCAATTTCAAATGATGAGTTAGTTCGTTATTTTTTAAATTTTAGATATGACGAAAAAATAATCCTCAAAATAAGATGCAGTAAACAGTAAACCAAAGAATCTCAATATAAACGAGACTCAGACCTAATAATCACGAAATTTGATATAATTTCGAAGAACAATTTCACAATTATAAAATAACACATTATTTGAAACATAATCTCAGGCATAAAAATAATTCTGAAATAAAACAATATGTGATTTGAAATATTTCAAATAATGTCATTTCTGTCTGTCTGTATACTGTCCCACCAAATGACTGCAAATTTGTATTCATTCTAAATGAAATATTCTCGTTGATAAATTATTATTATTATTTCAAACTTCGAGTCCTTCTAATTTTTCCTTATTCGTCGGACGAGTCGTCGCTGGGACAATGGTATCCCGATGAGAATCGAATGCTCAGCGATCTTAATTTCAGTATAGAAACGAGTCCGATCGAAATTGATTACCTACTCCTCTCATCTATGGTACCTTCGGTAAATGCCTGCGATGGTGCGTGAACCCTGCAAGGGATGAGCGAGTAATAAAAACTTGGGATAGTAAAAGCATCGTTAAAGTTTATTCGGCAATAAAAATGTCGATACATCGGGCGAGTAGTTTTCTTAACGGAGAGTCCATGCGAACAACGACAAACGGAAGACACGGGAGAATCGCGAGCAAATTTTTCTCGCTTTTACGATTAATTTACGTCGATATAAAGGCATCCGAAGATTTAGTATCGTCGTCGTCGTGTTTCACCTGATCACTATTCGAAAGAATGACAACCCTTTCGAAGAATACTTACGGTGACGACGAGAGACGCTTTATTTTCTCCTTTCTATTCATTCAATCCATTAAATTTCTTTTTTCACACTCTTTTTTGATATATACACCGCAGTAGCACCTGTTCAACTCCATCGAGCGGACCAAAAGTTTTCGGCAAGAGACCAGCTTCTTATCGCACGATTTTCTTAAAGAGATCGATGTCTAAAATCAGCTAACTCGGTTCATCAATAACGTCACCGACGACATCGTGCCTCTTTCTTTTCACTTTTCACGCTCTCTTTTTCTCTCTCTCTCTTTCTTCTTTACCTCTCAAAGGAGGACTTATAAAAAAAAAAACTCGCTAACGTTTCGCATTACCAACCTCGTCTCTTGAAAAGGCCACTTTGTTAAAGCTTTTTCCACTAAAAACAGGGATTTCTATGCGAAAGAACACGTTCGATCGTTAACGAAAGACTCGAGAAGGGAGCGATTTTTATCACTTGGAATTTTAACTTTGCAACGAAGAGACGATTATTATTTTTCTCCTCGTTGAAAGAATTGGAACAAAAGATTCTCTCTTTTGTATTCACGATCGTGGCTTGTTCCTTCGGAGATTCGTCTCAATGCTTGACAAATCGCCACACGTTTTCATACGTTACAATACATATGTATAATTGAGTAATTTTAATTGTCGAAGTAGCCTACCTACGCGCATGTATGTATTATCGTGTCGATACACGAAATAAGTAGATTAATTTTCAGAAGGGTTAAGTACGTTCCTTGCAAGAGAACAAAAGGAAAAACCTAGCTATCGTTACGAAGCGTATAACCCAGCACCGTATGTTTCATTACCTACTTAAGTAGATTATTATCGCAGCCGTATCGTCAGATCGATGTATTCTCGGAGTCACAAAAAATCTTACTTTATTACGTAAGAACGATTTAACGTTCCTAAATTTTTTTTCTAAGTTGCTGTACAGTGTGTGAATATTTACAGTGCTTAGAATAGCACGAATTCGACCATGATTTTTCATCGTCCATCATAAGAGACACGATCGAACTTCCTTATCCCCGAAAAGAAATGCACATTCTTGAGATTTCTCATCTCGATACACCTCAAAGAATTTTTGGGAAAAGGATAGAAGTTTGACAGACATCAGGATAGTGCAAGCGTGTGTTCCAAAGTGTCTTGAAAGATTCTTTGCCGCGGGGTACTCTTACACCGATGAGATAAGTATTTATATATAGTACACGAAGATCCATACGAAACACGTAAGACCTTTCACCATTTTTTCGCGATAAAAAATGCTCTGTCGAATTCGAACCATCCACCGTAGAAGGTACGGAGATCTATTATTTCGTTAAAAAAAAATAATAATAATGCAAGAAATAATAATAATAGTGAGATTTTGCTTTCGTAGGATATATTGCTAAAGTAAGATTTTAAGCAGCTCCGTACATATCTCGCGTTCCGATCCGTCGATTATTATTTTATTAAAGGAATTCGAAGAAGACGAGCTATGCCGGTCGATCGATCGATAAGTGAACCTTTCCTTTGCGTTAGTACCGATTCTGCTTCATTAAAGGTGGGAAATACCTTTATGCGGCCAAAAATAAATCAGTTTGTTTAGAAAGGAACATTTTCGAAACTTTGGGTATTATTTATTAATAATGTTTACTATTACAGTGAAATTGTATTGTTTTAAAAAATATTCCAACATTTTCCAACTGCTACCGTCCCAGAAAATAGTACCATAAACTCGCCATTTTTTAATATTTTTTAAAACAAAAAATACACTGTAATATTAAACATTATTAATAAATAATACCCAAAGTTTCAAAAATGTTAGACAAAGTGTTCCTTTCTAAATAAATTCATAAAAATTGACTTATTTTCGGCCGCATAAAGGTATCTCCCCCCCTTAATTGTCAACGTTAGGCACTATCTTTCTCTCTCTCTCTATCCTTTTCTACGGTAAAAGAGACCTTTCAAACCTATCGCTCTTCGATTTTTCGGCAACGACAAGGAGAATTCGACGACACTTTGCCGGACTCTGCAGTCCCACTCGTTAGTTTCAGTCGACGTGGTACACGCTGGTTAGTTAAACCCTACTCCGTCGACCCTTATACGCGCAGAGAGAGAAGTTTCGAGTGGCGAGTGAAGAGAACGGCGGTCGATCGTAGCGTCACCGCGGTTCACGGCTGAATTAGGAGAGACTGGCCGTGTATCGCGGTGAATTAGAAATTCGAAATTACCAGGAGATTCCTTTGGAAGAGCTCCGCGAGGAGGCAAAAGGGCGATCCTCGAGTGCGAGGCTACGAAGGGGCAGTGAGAGAATTTGCGAGTATGTCCGTCCTCGACCTGGCTTAATCTCGCAAGCTCGCTTAAACTTACGGGAACTTTATCTGCAGAAAGTTAAGTGAGCCGGTACGATCGGTCACGGGAAGATAAATGAGGATAAAGAATAATAGGTACACTAGAGAAGACTCTGGAGTACAAATTGTTCAAAGTAATTCGACTTTTCGAGGTTGAAACAGAGTATAAAAGGAAGTTAGGAATTTCGAAAATGACCAAGCAGAGGACAAACGAGTCAAACGATAGCCGGTATTTTCATCGTCGTATCTCGCGACGATCGGGAGAGACCGGTTGCGATCGTGGTTTATTTTCTCATAGAACGACAAAACCGGCTGACGGAACGATCAAGATGAGAAAAGACTTCTGAAGATTAGCTCATATCTGCATTTCAGGCTCAGAGTCGTCATGGAACCAATTGGATGCTCTCTGACTCTCGGTCATTCGAACGCTGTTGATCTCTCTCTCGACGAATCGACTTGAGGATCTTGCTGCGGTAGAACCGTGTAGGCCACTTCGTCTACGTTCATCAAAAAACGCAAGAACCTCTATTCGATCGCCTCTTCTCACTGCTCTCGGTGTTGTTTCCACGGAACTTGGGCCATCTTCTCCAGCCCAAGGTGGTAGATCCAGAATAGCAGAGGGCATACCCCAGTGTTCTGTGAATTCTGAGCCGGATCTGGCCAAGCTCGGTTGACTGAGAGATCTTACCAGGGAGTCTGCACCTTCGAAAGAACTCAGACTGGTCAAATCGTCTCTGTCCACTCTGGCAAAGTCTCTGACGGTCATCTCGGACATTGACCTCAGATCAGCTTCGCTACCACCCACGCCTCTGTGACTGGAGCTACCCAATCGACGAAGACGTCCAGGACCGGTTGTCGTCGCTGATTGCGATGTTTGAAGACGATGACTCTGATTACCCAAGCTATGATGCGAACTACCACCATCGCTCTCGTACTCGTAAAGAGTCGGCAAAGAAGACCTTCGAGATCTCGTGTCCCATTCGGACGATTTAGACCTCTTGTATCTCTGCCCGTGGTTTTTACCATGTAGGCTAGAGGACGAGGTTGAAGCAGCCTGGGCCGAGGGTGGTCCAAGAATACGGATGATCACGTCCCACTTTGCTGGTGGGAAGAGATTCGTATACCTTGCATCCTTGCGTATCAACTCGTAATCTTCTCTTACTACTGCTTCGGTTAAGAGAGTTCTCAGAGTGCTCTCTGTCGTGATGACCTCACGCCATTTAGCACGTTCCTCTTCCGTCAATTCAGACGCGTACCGTGGCTCGAGGACCTTGGAAAGTCTAGCGAACCAATCCGTGGGCCCGTCCGGCTCGTTGTCGAGTGGTCTACGATGAGCTGAATGAGGTGGTCTGCAGGGTATCTCTGCTCTAGCTGTGTACGTCGGTTCTATACTGACATCTGGTTCCTCGTCTAGTACAACATCGCTTGGATGAACCGTGGGTTCGTTCGTGATGGTCAAATTCGACGTGGAACTCACGTCGGAGAAGCTCTCCCATTCTGGTGGCTGTGGTGGAAGATCTTCGGTTGGATAGTTTCTAATGGTAACGTCCCACTTTGGATCTGGTGGTTGCTGAGGTCGAGCACGGTACTCGGTAACCTGACGACGATGACGTTCCACGTCTTCGATCGTTTTCTTTTCAGTGACGGTACGTAAGTAGACGTCGTCCACTTCGTGAGTCGTTATCTCTGGACGTCTGGGTGATACTACTTGTGGTTCTACCAAAGGTTCCGTCATTTCTTCGCGATGTAAACGTTGCTCGCGATGCTGGATCGCTGTATGAGTCGTTGTGGTCGTTGGTACGATCGGTGGAGGTGGTGGTGGCGTTGGTGCAAGAATATTAGCTACTCTGTATTTGGCGTGAGACTGGTCCATTACTTCCGTAAGAGAACGAGTCTCGGTTAATTCGGTATTGAGAGAAGTCAAGGATCTTGGGCGACGAATTTCGTGATGGAGAATTGGTAACTGTTCGGCAGGTGGTGGTGATGGGATTCTTTCTTGCATCAATGTCGTGCTGGTTGTTGTCTCTCTTTCTGCTTGTTTTCTCAAGATTCTAGAATACACTGGAGGTGTTTGCTGTCTTGATACAGTAGAAGTAGACGACGTGGCTCCTGGTGGCCCGTGAAGTTCCGGTACGTAAGAGAACGTAGTCATTCTTGGTGGTGGACTTTCCAACGTACGGCTCATGATAGATTCTTCTCTTTCAAGGATAGTCGTCAAGTTTCTCTCAAGAGCAACGCTTGCCACATCGGATTCCGATGGCAAAGGACTAGGTGGAGGTGGTGGAGCTCTCTTTACTCTCATCTGAACGTCGAACTTTGGCTCGATTGGTACAGCTATCGGATGACGGGGCACGACAACGCGTGAAGCGTTGGCAGCTGTCATCGAAGAGGTTCCCACTTCGGCGACTACCGTTTCGGAATACAAGGAACTGGTCGGACGCACTTCGACTTGTCGTTGACTCTCGTGATGATGCACGAACGCCTTGTTGTCGTAGGAACCGGCTGACGAAACTGGTAACGAGCGTTCCTCGTCCACCTGGTGAACGTAATAAAGCTACGTTAAAAATATTTATCTGTTTCATTAATTTCGAGTTGTCAGTTACTAAAAACTTCCTGATATTTACCTCGGAGTGACTTTCACTTGGATAATCGCTGGCTATTGTGTCGGAATGGTCGATGACCAAATTTGCCTCGCTGCCGGACGTAGAGGCAGCGGTCGTGTGAAGAAGAGCGTGCGCGCGTGGGATTTTAAGACCTTCGAACATGGTTATGTTGCTTAGGGAAGAACCAGATAATTTAGTTATCTCGGAACCGGTGCCGCTACCGAATGGATGACGATGAACCACTCGAACGTTTCTACGCTTCAAACACATGTACGAACATCCAAGGCCTAGTAGTAACAACGATAGGAATAAAATAGCGCAGATGATCAAAAGAATTTGGAATCCTTTTAATGGAGGCTCTGGCATGGCTGCTGGCGCAATGGTACCCATACTGTAAAATAATGGTAAAAGATTATGCACACGATATGAACGAATCTAATCGTGATTTAAGTGAAATATTCTTACATGCTAGCTGGTGGAGCCGGTGGTGCTGGAGCTATCGGTGGAGGATATCTACAAATTATAGTGATAACCTCGTCACCGTCCATCTCGAGACCAGGATGAAATCGTACGACTATGTTGTTCGTGAAGACACGTTGTGGATCCTGCCTTGTACCACATCCTACAAAATAAGTACATCTTTGTTAATGCAATTTTCTTATTGTAATACAACTTCTTGTTTTTCTAATGCAAAATTCTTACCTTTTAAAGGTAATTCTAATTTAGCACTGGTCAGTCCACGACCCTTCACCATGCAAGCACTGTTCCGGTCGAAATCCGCATAAGCGACACCGTAAAAAGGTTCCTCGAACTTTAGCTCAACATCCATGCTACCTTGACCACAATTCAAATAGGCCTTCGTTCGATTAAGAAATATAATAGGAGAAATATCGTCCAACTTGGTAACTTTGCCATCGAGAACAGTACTCGGTGGTAGTCCTGGCTGATACTCGATGCTGTTGCCCTGCGACGCATAGTTGCTTTGTGCCAGGACAATCGATGGCACTGTCAGCCAGAGCAGCAGGGCTATATACCTCGACAGCATCTACGATAATATAAAAAACTATTGTTATTATCACTTTCCTCGCCGATAGCAAACGTTCGAAAGTGAAAACGAAGAAATCATGGAAGTAACCGCGGAATCATCGCGCTCGCGAGAAATCACAAGAATGTTTAGGTAGAGAAGCGCATGTTGCAGCTTCCTGTCCCCCACCAGCATTTTTTTCTAATCCCGCAATGCAGCCACGCGATCCTCGTTGGAAGAAGAGTCTCTCTCTCTTTTCCTCGTCCACGGTTCCATGAGCTCGGCGAGTTGCACCGTTAGCCGCCGGTTAATATACTCTTCGTGCACATCGGAGATAGAACTTACAGCAGACTCCAAAGAGCCTCAGGGTTACCGATCGGTACAGCAGAACGCTTCCAGCACGCACGGATATCTTTCTTATCGTTTTACCAGTAACCAAAATACACTATGATCTTGATATGTCCTCACTGTAGAAGCCTCGATACTCACCGTGTCTGTTAAAGCTGTCCTTCTCTGGCTAACTCCTACGCTTTCCTCGTCTCTCGGTCTCGCCGCGCTACGGCAGCCGCATGGCGCAGTGACCTGAACAGAAAAGGCGAGAAGCCGTCTGTTAAAAAAGGTTTCTATGAAAATCTCACTGTTTTAAAAAAACAGCCACGGTACAACGATCGTTCACGGGTAAGTATCGATCGATATTCACGATGACATTGTGAAAAACGCTCTCGCTTTTCGTTGTGCTTCGTTAATTATTATTCCAATCATTCACGGACCGATTCCTTTCTCGGAGACCATTCTAAAAATGGAAGTTGTTCGACGTGAAAATAATTGCTCGGTCAATGTTCCCCGAATCTTGTCGAATTCTATTGAAAATTTATCCTCGTCTATCTTCCACGAAGTTATAGAACCCTGACATCGACCTTGGTTATTTCCCGTCATACATACAGGATACTCTTTTAATACGCAAGACTACGTCATCCTCACTCTATCTCTTTCTTTTGATACACCCAAGCGCATCACGTTGCATTCCTTTCGTACTGCGAAACGATGGATCGTGATTGTCCTACAGATCACGCCTCCACGAATATATCGGCCGAGGCGTCTAACAACACGTGTAGATTCCTCGTAAGTGTCATCTACGTGCGTGTACTTTTCGATTTAACAGCATAAGAAGCTAAAGAGGATCTTCTACCTTTCTCTTCTTTTATACGAAAGCAACTTCGATGGCATCGAGATAGGAAAGATCGCGAGGCGTGCACGCGAGGAACGTCGATGCACCAACGGCCCTCCCCGTTCGTTGCTCTCTCCAAGAACCAAGCGATATGGATGATGAGCCACCGAGAAACGCCAGGAAACGCCAAGAAATCGTTTCTGTGTTTGAGAAAGGAAACGCTAGGAGAACGTTAAATTACGGGAACAAACGTGGAAGAGAGGTTTTTTTTTTTTTTTCCATGGTTAAAGAAGGAAGTCGTCGAAGAATGTAGGTACTTACATACCTACGAGGAATTCGAAAGATATATAAGTTTGTACTAGGGATACAGACTCGTTTCTAATTTAGAGAATCAATCGTGCGTTCCGGGCACGCGTCTCTTCGTTGTAAAAGCTGAGAAGACTTAGAGAACTTCACGAGTTCTCACAAAAGGACGTACCTTCTTAAACTATTCTCAGACAAGACACGTGACAGAATGACTTATCTATTTCTCCTAACTATTATAAAAGTATCCTGAGAAGACATTTTTTTTCTAAAGAATGGATACCGTGTCTCATCACCGAGCATTGAGTCACGAACGCTCGGGACAGATTTATTGGATTCGACGGCCGAGAATCGTAAAAAAATCGTTAAAATCTTATACACTGGCGATATTCTTTTTTTAAGCGTCGACTATTACGAACCGAATGACAATGAATGATTCAAAATGATCTCGAACGATTTATCGTTTTTTCGCCCCTCACCAAAAATTTGCGATGACTTTGATGTATCGTATTTTAGGATTGACTCGAGAAAGTCCTGTGAAATGAAAAATTTAAAAAAAGTAGTACGAACAGAGACTGTCGACCTCTGATAGCAATTAAATGATACGGGCACTTATAATTACCGGCTAATTGCGTCGCATATCCCCGGTAATAATTATACCCTTCCATCGCGCTTATGGAACGCGCGACTACCGATCAGTATTTGAACGTACAAGGAACAGCAATCGTGACCTCCTTATGGTTCTTACGCAATTCCTACATACATAGATGACGTACGTAAGTACGTGCATGCGAGGGAACGATCGAACGAGATACCGGACGGTTCAAACTAGTGACTGGCCGATTCGCGGCTGGAAAAATCGATACATTCATAAATCTTCCTATGGCCATAACTCAGTTAACGAAGCTCGACGATGTTCCAACGTACACGAATCTCATGTCCCTGAAAAGTATTAATCATGAAAGAAAAAGTAACGCGATGTCGCCGAAAAAAAATAATGTCGGGAGTCTACCTACAAATCAAGCAGATTTTAGGTTCTATAAAATAAATTAAAAAAAAAAACTTGATTAAAAAGTGAAAAAAAGGATTGAAGGTTGTAGGTGAGGACAACTAATAGTCTGAGTGGCGGTCTTTAAGATAAAATATTTTAATTTTTACAACAAATATGTTTTGTAATTTTTTGCTTGTCCCTGACTGTAATGTCTTTTTCAACATACAAGCTTGTTTTTCGCTTTTTAGTTGATATTTTTCAACGCAGTCGGTTTTTTTTTTTAATAATTTATTTTATTTCATCCTTTTTAGTTTATAAAAGTGTTATAATATATATATTTGAAATTGGGTATTTATTAGCTTTCATTTGAGACCCATATTATTGGAAAAAAATCATGTCACTTTGACAATTAAGACTAATCTAATGGCACCTCAAATGTGGGAATCTGTCAAACTGTTTAGACTACAAAGCGTGCCAAAGAAATAGACATACAGATATATTTGTAAATTATCATCATAAGCTCAAATCAAAAATTAAAAAAATAAGTTTTTTTTATTATCTCTGTAACTTCAAAGATTACAATTTTTCCAATAAAACAAAAATATCATACATACTAAACTAATCCTTCTATAGGTTTGCAAAAACTCAATTATAAAAAAGTGATTTAATTTTATCCACCGCCCAAATATTTTCGTGACTACATGCACTAAAAAAATATTACCTTCCTCCAGCAATCAAGTAAATAAAAAAAGAGAAGTTTGAAAATTTCTATTCAAGAATATAGCAACGCCCAGCTTCACCGAATGTCCAACAAGGTAGCCGGCGATCGCGCCTTTAAAGTCGAACCAGTATTCGAAGGAGACAACGTCGATCTTATTGCGCAAAGCCTCGCGACTTTCACTACCCGCATGCACACGCACACCAATGTAAAAAATTGTGAGAGAGAGAGAGAGAAAGAGAGATGGAGAAGATCGAAAACGGACGCACACAATCTAGCCTCGGCCTTTCGAGCCCGTCGAGGCGCGAATGCGTGTGCCCTTGCGCTCGCGTGCGCAAGTACTTTGCGAGGAGTGCCAGTGTCCACGGAATTGCCTTCGTATTTTCTATATATGTGTGTGTATGCGTGCGGGCGAGGAACGTGGGTGACTATCGACGTTGTCACGACGTCTCGTCGCGCACCGCTGGCCGCACGAAAATAAAGAGAACGAGTGTGCGAGGGAGAAAGGAATAAATAAAGAGAGAGAACCAGTAGGAGAAAGAAAATGTCAGGGGCGACGATATCCGCGTTGCACCGTTTTTACGCTTCGGAATTCGAGAATGAGCCGCAGGCATGCACGTTCGGCCCGCGTAAAAATGAAAGATAAGGATGTGGGGGTGGTATGAGAAAGTCGCTTCAAACGTAATATCTTTTTCTCTCTCTCTCTCTCGTCATAATGAAAACTACGAGATAGATAGACACGATTGTCGAGGAGAGTCTCGTGTTTGAACGAAGCGTTTGATTACGGATAAAAACGTTTTCAAATTCGATAGAGCATATTATCGTCGGTCTGGTGAGGATTAAAAAGCGAATGGACCGCCAAACTTTCCCCGTCGATCATGACTTACGTAAAATAATGAAATATCGAGTTCGAGCTACGTGTTGTATGTATATCGAGCAATTGGGAGGGGATAATAATGAGTTACGTAACTTAGAAATGAGGGCAAGTGGGATTTCATTAAAAAAAAAAAAAGTAAAGGAAATTATTATTGAGGAATATTGTTATATTAAATATACAGGGTGTCCGGTATCAGGTGCTCAAGCGAAGAACTACATGTACACATCAATGACATGAGTAGAAAAGTCTAATACCATTTTTCGAAATTTGATTTAGTTAACGAGTTATTAGCTAACAAAAATCGGCCAATTACGTCACAATAAACGACGTTACATGCTCGCGGTAATTGGTCTATCTTTGTTAGTTAATAACTATTTAATTGAACCGAATTTCAGAAAATAATATTAGATTTTTCGATTGAAATCATTGATGTGCGCATGTAGTTTACCGGACACCCTGTATATATTATTGGGAAATAAAGTACACGAAGCGTTGCCACGATATGCAATAATTTTTTAATCGGTGCTCGTAAAAGGGACATTCGCGTGGCTGGTCGAAAATATATCGTGTTTTGCTTTCACGAGAAAAAAGAAGACGGTGAAACGTTTTGAATTATTCAAATTCGAATGACCGTCGGCTACCATCTTCGGCTGAGCAAGAAGAAGCGAGGACTCTCTCTCTCTTGCATTTACTAGCTTATATCCTTCTCAGTCTTTACCATGTCGTTACTACACAGAAGAACGCTTTTCATTATGAGAATTCATACCGAAGCAACGTAATAAAGCTTCAGAACATAATTTCTGGTTAGGGTACATTCTACGACGTTCTACAAACGCACGCTAGCGTGTCATTAAGCATTTTTCAATGGAGAACGATAACCAGAATTTTGCTTCGTAACAGCGTCCTCGCCGTGTAATAACTGTCGTCGTACGGTAGAGAAAAAAAAAAGAGGAGGAAAAAGATAGGAAAGGAAAAAGAAAGGACCGTGAACGGATCGTAGGAAGTTTCCACGTCGTCGGGTGCCCGAAAGAAGGAAAGGGAAACTTTGGGTTGAAAAGAGAAACGAAAGTATCTAGTGTCGTTACGTTTTTGGATCTCGTTTTCTTTCTTCGAGAAACAAAGATGAGAAGAGAACAAAAAGCTGGGAATTCGAAAAAAGAAAAAACCATAGGAGAATGTATTCGTTGCGATAGCAGGAACGTCGTTACATTTATGATCCGTGGCCGCATAAGAATTTGGACGGCGCTCGATCGTTCCTCGATGAAAAACATAAAAGAGTGAGGAGGATATCCTCTGGAACGTTGTGCCTGTAGAAAAGCAAGATAATAGAAATAGAGAGAAAAGAAGGAAAGAAAGTTCTCGAGCGTTATATTGTTTTCCGGACGACAAAAGCGACGGTATTGTTATTTTTCAAGTGGCATCTTATGAAACGTCATCCACGTACGACTATCTTAGGTAGAAGAAACGGAGGGAATTGTAAAAAGGGTTGCACCGTTCTAGGAATCCTCGAAACTCCTCCGAAATAAAGACGGTGTCGCGTTCACGAAAGTTTTACGGTCCGAGGAAGCGTAAAATTGTCGTCGTTGACGGTTATCGAAATTACTCGCCTATTCTCGATAATTCTCGAACTTTTGCTAGGAATTCTTCGTAAAGAAAGAAAGTAAAAGTAAATTGAGCTAAATAAGCTATTATGTTATCTTTCAGTTACATTGGAATATTTTGTTATTTTATGTTTTTGTATGTATTTTATATACTAACTTTATTTTAACCCTTTGCACTCCGTGTCAAGTCTAATCAGAGACCCAAAATAAGAATTATATTTAAATTACGTCCAAAAAAATCTATTACTCAAAAATATTTAATGATGACTTTAAATTATTTTCAACTTAATAGAGATTTATCTACGAAATTTAAATATAACTCCTATGTTGGATCTCTGTTTTTTTTATTCTCACAAATTTTACTCTAATTCACCTACCAACAACTCGAACAAAGAAGAGATAGATGTAAGTAGTGACATATCACTTGAAATAAAATGCACTGGAATGCAAAGGGTTAATTTATTTTAATTTGTTTTTACTTAATTATCTTTGCTTAATATTTCCTCACAAAATTCCTGTAACTCCAATTTGTCCAAAATTGTAATATACAAAATATCTTCTCGACCAAATTCGAACCTTTTTTAAATACACCCCACTCACAGAAAAAAAAACAGAAATAAATATCGGTGACTCCCGCGTGTTTCTATTAGCATAGAGTACAACGAGCGATTCCCGTAGCTGGCCGAGCGTGCCCCGTACCAATGACGTCATTCCCGTCGTATCCAAGATGGCGATCGCGCGTTCGCCAGGCAAAATCTACGAGCTGGCGGGCGTGTGCGCGCTCAAGTCGGACCGGTTTTTCGTGAGGTATCAGAGTCGGAGGGGAAAGACCTTAGTGTCGGTGTTCGCGGACAATTTCTTCTTTCCGAAAAGTTCCTTCCATCTATCCTTCAATACCCCTCCTCTTTACATCGTTCGCGTGCTCACTCGCCGTAGCGCGATCGTTCGTGCGCTGAACGAAATAGTAACGACTAGGAGATATCGAGAGGTGCCGGAAAACACATTGGCGTAGAACTCTCGTTTCCCGAGTCGAAATTTTAATCGCGATTTGACCCTCCAAAATGCTCCTTTAGAAGTTTGTAGATTAAAAGTGAAGCTTATGGAATACGAACAGTATATCTATATATATTATGAATAAACTTCGATTTCAGCCTCCAAATGGCAGTTATGTCCGCTTTTAACCACTGGAGGGTCAAAACAAAGCTTATAAACTTCGGTTTGAGCCTCCAAAACCTACATAGCCTAAAATGTAGGTTTTATAGGGTCAAATCGAAGTTTCGGTTAATCGTTAAACTTCGGTTTCAACCTCCAAATGGCAGTTATGTCCGCTTTTAACCATTGGAGGGTCAAACCAAAGTTAAAATTTCGACTCGGGTTCCCACCATGGACCGTCTCTTTGTCCTATCTCATTACAAGGTTACACCACCTTGTCAAAGTATTTTCTTGCTTGGTAAGAGCGTGTAAAAGATGAGGATTCCGTGCGTGGAAGTGCATCCGATTTGTGTAATGAATCAGCCACGGGTGGATCACTTTCCTCGCGCGACACGCGGAGAACCGCCAAGACTTTCTTCTCATTTGAGTGACAGAGAGACGATGATCTCACTCACGTACACGTTTCCCGTTAACGTGACTCTTCGTACGTTCTCTCCTGAGTACCATGAAGTGTTACAAAAACAGACATTACGTAATCGGTCCATGATCGATCGGAACGATTCATAGATCGAACGATACCGAACTTAGGAAGTTAACATAGACCCCTGACCATTCTCAATTTACTATTTTTACCAAAGATACTCCAAAATGATAAACCTTTCAGGGATACAACAGGCATAAAAAAGACTACGAGAAAGGTAAAGAAGGTTTCGCAAGTCTCTCTTTAGAACGATACTCGAACAGTACGAGAATCTGCGAAGGTCAACGAGTTCTCTCTCTGCAACCCGGAGAACGCCTTCTATTGCAGACAGAAACGCTTTAAACCGAGCAAACACGTATGATGCATCCCGCACGTATCACTCGTTGCTATGATAAATTTACTGATTATGAAGAAGATCAAATACTTTCAAGCTGACCTTTCTACGCAAAAGAGACAACCTTCGATACGTTCCCATACCTCGTATCCACCAATCGTCCTACGCGTCCGCTATGGCAGGAGAAAAACTCGACGAAATCTCCAAGATCGGCAAGGGGAAAGAAGGGTTGTTGGTCAGACACACGCACATATAATAGATATAGAAACACGGACGAAAAAAAAAAAAAGGGACGTATCGTATATTCCGGCACGCGCGCGCGCGCGCTACTAAATTATCGTCGTACGCGATCGCGCGAGCGCGACTGAGCGGCCGATTCTATCCGAGAGAGCGTTTCACCTGCGAGTCGCAGGAGTTCCCCCTACCAATCGACTCTCCTGCCATGCCAACCGAGCCTAGTCGAGTGCCTTTCCCCTTCCCACCTCGCGGCTACAGTGCTTCTTCTTATTATTCTTCGACTTTGCCTTCCCTCACCTACTAGTTCATCCCTGCCATCTTCGGTTGATTCTTTAACACGATCGTCTTCTGCGATCCGCCCACTTACCCACCTACGTCGATCTTAGTCTTTTTTTTTAATACTTTCATTCAAGGATTACGTGAACGAGTTACTCGGTTGAGTGGTATTTAAAAAAAAAAGAGTGGAAGAACTTACTTTTTAGCGAAGGCATCTCTCTCGCGTGTACTCGACACGAGCCAGGGATCACTCCTGGATCACGTTTCACGAACACGCGTCGTGTATAAAGAAGATGGGCGAGGTTTGAGAGAGGAGAAGGATGAGACCGAATATGACTCGTCCTTTTCGTCGGCGAACGAAGAGGAAGACTCACGTCGAAATGCATAAGCCGTTTATCGGGCAGAAGAGAGAGAAGTGGAGTCGTTTCGTTCGGCTCGCGCGCTCTTTCGAGTGGTCTTTCCAGTTTGCGAAGATGACCAAAAAGGAGATATATATCCTCTGCATCTATTCGACTCTCTCTCTCTTCTTCTTTCATCTTCGTTCGCTTCGGGTTCTCTACCTCCTCTCTCGTTCACCTTTCTTTCCTCTCGGTGTCCGGCTTTGACCGGCCGTAAATGGCGAGCAGAAGGCCTTGGGCGCCCACGCCCGCTCCTTCTTCTTCTCCTTTCACTATCCTACTCCTTCCTTCCTTCGTCCTTTTGTCTATAGCGAAATACTCTTTTCATCTTTCTTCCCACCGAGACATTCATCGATGGATCGCTTTTATCGTTCTATTCTGATATGATAGGGGAGACTGGGTACGGTTGTAACATTTTTGTTCTGATTGGCCGTAGTATCAATATTATGCTAGTGAGTTTTAAAAAAAATGTCTAAAATGTAATTGTCTTGAAATGGAAATTGGAATTTTATGCCCAAGCACAATTATTTGTCTTTTTCATTTTTTGATTGTCTTTTATAACAGGAATTGTATTTAAATCAGTTTTTTGAATCAGGAACTTAACAAATGTAGTTCTACATTGCTGAAGACTAATACGTCAGCATTTCGTACATTTTTCTATCAGTCTTACAGGACTTAAAATTACTTTAGGGGTTAGGGTTTATTAGTATGCCAAAAAAAACGCCTCATTTATGATTTTTTTGTTGACGGCTAGTTTATTTCTTTTGTCATCAATCAATATTTTGTCATGACAAAATTATTGGAACTTTTCCAAACATGTATTATTTTATTAAAAAAATACTGGCATGAAAATAACTAAACCAGCCGTAAAAAAAATCATAAAAAAGGCTTTTTTTTTGTTCTAATTGACCCTAACCACTTAAATTTAACCAAAAAAAGGGAAACAACTCAATACCCTATCTATATAATTAAAACAGTAAATCAACAAAGGAATCAACTGATAAAAATTATTTTTGGTCACCACATGACCTGCAAGCAGTACAGCAAAATGCATATTTATCTCCTTGAACTCATCATAGCATTTATAGTTCAAGAGATAATTCCCTTTGTTACAATCATACCCAGTCTCTTCTACTCAAAAGAATCAGGATTCGTAATATGAGAAACGAAGGATAAAATCTTACAGCAAGATTACGCAAGAAAACGTGCGAAACTTGACGCGTTTTGCTCACCTTATCGATAATATATCCCCGTCAACGTAGCTACTATATGTTTGTAGTACGGCTTGTAAACGGATAAGTGCAAAAACATGCAAACAAGCGCCATGCAACTGGCAACGCGATAAATGTACCGCTTCGTGCGTGTGCGATCGTGAGATGCTTCTTTAGGGTGTAGCGTGCGTAAGGGAAAGAGGAACGCACTAACGATAGGAGTCACGAACTCTCTTCGAAAGAGTGCAAGAATTAAAGAGAAACTTGCAAATCCACGACTCACTGCTGTGATTTATTTATACCTACCCCTTTTTTCAGTCAGAAATCGTTGGAATCCGGACGATGCAGCACACTTTCGTGCCATACTAAAAGGTTCCATGTTAAGAATTTGCTTATCAACTTTTAACGAACGTTGCGTACATTTTAGATTAGGAGCTATCGGTTAGCGCCTAGCGTTGTTACGAGTTAGAACTCGCAAGTTAAAATATAATTTTTTATAGTTGAACTTTTCAACGTTGCAGTTTGATTTTTATGATCAACAAGAATTCAATAAAATATCGATACGTTACGCTAAGTATCCAAGTTTTATCGTATTTCGAGAAGCTCTTGCGATCTTCTTCCTGCTTCTTGAATTTGAGCTTCGCATTTAATCTCCCAACTACTTCTTTCAAACTTTCTCCAAGTTCTATACGACACGGTTCCTCTCTCACGTAATTTGTCTTCCTCGTCGAACTCGTTACCTCGCACTCTTTATCACGTTGGAAAAACTATAGAATAAGGTATCGTGAACAGCGTTGATCGAAAAATTCCGATAGCTCCTCTCTAACGGCTAGTGGTTGCCTATGACAGAAAATAGCATCAAAGCGGTACATACTTTGGATAGGCATAAAGTTGATAATCTCTTTAAATAACCTGAGTTTAATACGACAGATTCATTCGATAATGAATTAACGCGCATCTCACGTTTTATAAATAAATTTTGCAAAATGTCTCTTTACCTCGCTTTCTATATCTTACATATACTATATATACATCACTGGAGTATTCAAGATGCGTTCACTTTTCACGTCGATGCAAGAAAGTGCATTCGCACCTCGCGAAAGCAATTTCTACCAACCTGACGCACAGATGACCGACGGTATCTGAAAAGAGAGAGAGAAGGAGAAAAAGGAGAGAAGAAGCATAAGTTCAAGACTCTATATCCAAAGTTCGTTCGGTGGTGCTCGTAAAGGTTTCTCGGTTTCGCCTTGCATCTTCGAGGAGGGCAACGGACCGGTCTCTCGGGTCCTCTCCTTCGGCCTCACTTCCGAATATGGCAAGGAGCATCGATGCAACCTGGTGCAAGCAACGTTACGGCGTGGTGCTTCGAATATCCAAAGTCGTTACTTATCCAACGCTAAAATACCGCGAGTCGTTATCTAACCGTAGTTGCTTGCTTGGACGTGAGAAAGAAAGTCCTATGAATTTAATTAGATTTTCTTCTTTTGGTACGGAGAAAAAAAATTGAACAAATTTATATGTAACTATGTATATATATACGTATCGTTGACAAAGACAACGTACCTTTATTTTATGATGTTATCTCAAATTTATCGCACAACTTAAGACAGGTACAGCGAGATCCACTCTCCCTTCGATACTCCTATCAATCGATGGCAGTGTATTATACCCGTCTCTACGGGTTTCGATAATTCTCCACCTTTTTTTTTTATCGATACGCAAAATGTAAGATACATTAACGTGTAAGAGAATTCGAACGTCATCGAGCGTGATTATAGCTTTCATGCGACGATTGCGTTTTTCCCGCGAAAAGCTTTAAAGCTGCCAGATCCGAATCACTAATTCGCGATACTGTTTCCCCTTTTTACCTCAATGGACTCGTGCCAATATCACCGAGTATCCTGTTACTATCTAGATCATTCAACGTCATCACGAATAGTAATTACAGGGAAAAAGAGATTTTCGATCTCTTAAACGGGATCTCAGGAAAAAAATCAACGAAATTATTCGGAAGTAGGTCCTTCGTAATCGCGAAGGCGACTTATGCACGTATGTATGTTCATCGTTAACGAAGATATCGTTTCGGATGATAAGGCACGTGTAAAGTGGGGCGCATTATGCGCCGGCAGTCTGTCTTTTTCTCGATTAGCATCCTAGGAAGGAGTATTCGTGTCCCTTAAGCGCGTTTTAGGACGGTTCGAGTATTTTTTTTTTTAAGATAGGACTCGCAACGCTTTTATATATATATATTCGTGTATACGAGAATGGATCCTTCGATCGTACGACGGATCACGTTATCGTCGTGCGTTCGAGTCGAAGGAACGGCAGACACGAGGAGGGAAATAATATATTCGTGTCCAAGTGAGTCTCGATTCTTCCTCCTCTTCTCTTTGGTTTTTTTTTCTTCCTTCTTCTTCTCCTCTTCGTTCTCCTCGACGCGTCGACTATGTGCGCGCTCCCTTTGCCAGCACCGACAACCAAGACGACGGTGCGTCCTTTCCAAACGACAAGAAGATACGCAGGACCCTCGCCACTGCTGGAATCCACCGATCCTCCGAGGCAGCCTGCAAACAAAGATTGCTCTGCAAAGAGGAGATCGAAGAACGTTGCATCGTGTAGCCTTGACATTCGCACGATCTTGAACCAAATTACTCGCTCATTCCTGACCGTGGAATGCGTTAATCTCTTGCTTTATGATTTTATTTTGATATATGGTGAAATTAATATTAAAAATTTGGAATAAACAAATTTTAATCAAGAAGATTCAAAGTGACTTTGAAAGAAGGGGAAATGAAAATTGAAAAAGTAGATAGAAGTAATTTGGAATTAAAGAGAATTATATAATTTACAATTTATAGTAACAATATGAACAAATTTAGTAACAAGTGAGAAGTGTATCGTCTATTATGTAGTCAAAATATTGCAACTTTTTCGAAGACGGCACAAAATTAATTAACAATACATTAATGGCCAGAAATTTAGGGATGTTGATAGACATTTCCGTATTAGAGAAAATGTCAATTAAAGATTTTCATCAAAGTCAGTTACAATGTCCATCATAATTGCTTGATATATTTTTGAATTTAATATAAAAATAGTATTAAAAACGAAGTATATATTTAATTTTACAATACTGAGCTTTAGGTCCCCATAATTTTGAGAGGTATGGACTTCATTTGATATTGACCTACAACTCATATTTTCCAAGTTAATCTATACTGTAAATATTCCTATTATTTGAAAAATCATGCAAGCATTTCAAAGTTTACAAAATCATGCTTGTTTGAATTTTAATTGGCGTTTGTTGTAAAAACGACGGTCGTTTTTTGAACGACCTGAACAAACACCAATTAAAATTCAAACAAGCATAATTAGAAAATTCGGTCGAAATATTTATTATTTCTTCATACTCTACAAAATCACATAAGCAAAAACCAAAATGTGACAACGCTTGTTCTTCACTTTTACCCTTCGTTTCTCGAGTCCCACACAATATTACAAGACAAGGGGTTAATAAGATCGACTTCACAGCGCATACTTTTCTCATCTCCCTTCGAAATAGGGGAAAACGCGTAAACGTCCGGTGGCCATTCGTTCAAGAATTTACGTACGCGGACTTTGATAGGTACCTCCTTGAGTATGAATACCTACCTACACATCGAAAGAGTAAATCGGACGGGGAATCACGCGGGACCATAATCTTTGATGGTAATACAACGACTAGGGGGCCAACCTTAGCGTACCGTGTATCTATCGTACGACGAAGAGAATATTTTAAGACGGAGAATGGTAACGCTTTAAATAGGACCCAAGCGAGATGTGTCGTAATCATCGTTTTTCTCCCTCTCCGTCTCATTCTCTTTCCGTCTTTATCTCCCTCTCCGTCTCCTTCGCGTGGAATATCGATCGTTGAAATATCGACAGCGTGATTGGACCGACTTGTACGTATTCTCGATTTCCAACGAGCGAGAGATACGTGTTGCAAATGCAAATAAAATAAACTTTTAACGAGCAATCATCCGATCGCATTTATCATCGTACGCGTTTAGATCTCGTTTCTATGTAACGTGCCAATCTATGTACCTAGTTGCAAACGTTACGAAATCGTACCAAGAATGAATTTTCAAAAGATTGTTGCAAAATTTCACGGTCTATGATTATTTCGATGAAATTGTCTCTAATCCGTTACACCCACACGAGGATGGAAAAAAAAAAAAAAAAGAAGGTACTCACCTCGATCAGGCTTCTTGTAGTTCTCCTTTCGCTCCCGGCAAGCTGTGATGATGCCTCGAGGCAAGCTTGTTCGCCAGTTCGTGCATCACGTCTCTGTATATCACGGTGTCCAAGTTCTCACCCAACATGTAGAGAAGAAACCAATCGCCGACCTTGCTACGTCGTACTATCGTCTCGACGGCCTCTCTCCTCACCAGACGAAATCTCAACCTCAGCAGGTATACCCTCGTTCGCGGCGAAAATATGATTACGATCTGTGAATTATTATGGAATGCCAATTCTCTTTTACTACTGTGCTTGATATACTCGAGTAGATACACATATATACACATAGATATGCTATATTCCGTGGAATATCTGTTTTCCAATGGAAAAGGGTTAATTCGTTTACGTGCCCTATCGCACGATCGTCAGCATGCCAGAAGCAATGAAATTAACGTACTGCTAGGGAAAAGTCCTGGATAAGCTGTCGGTAATTTTGTCAGTAAGCTACGTACAAGAAAGGAAATAAAGAAAAGATGAACAAGCATTAAATGTTTTGTCAAAAAAGTTTGCGTAATTTCGTAAGGACCAAAGAGATGAGTCGAGCATGCGTAAACTTTCGTCGGTCATTCCCCTTTACTTTCACCATCTTTTACTTTCTCTATGTTTTTGCCAATCTCTCCTCGCTCGTAAACGATACCATGACAAACGTTTTAGAATGATATTCGTTTGCTCACCCTGTATAATACCGTTAAAAAGCTCAGTACGCCGAGAAGGAGGAACCAAAACCAGAGGAAGACGTAGATCTTCTCGTTGACGACGTTCAATGGCAATATGCAAACTGCATCGTGTCTCTCGACCTCGCCGCTCACGCCGTACTTGTAGAAGGTGCACTTGGTCATCCGTGGAAAGACATAGATCATTGGGTCGACCCGGTCCTCCTGATCGGACTCGAGGAACCTCAGTACGTCGATGCCGAAGGTCAGAAAGGCTCCGTCGAAGAAGCGGTTCATCAGAAACATCTGACCTGTACCAGACATACTGTGTTTAAGCTCTCTACTATATTTACTTATCTAATTTATGAGTCATATTTTGCAAAAGTCTATCTCGAATTACACAGGGCAACAATTTTCATATCTAAAAACTTTTCGAGATATCCTAACCTAAAAATGCGTAAAACACGTTTTTTGCTATATTTGAGGTTATATTACATCGTGAGAACATTTTGTTTCTAAAAACGAGTCAAGCCATTTGAAACTACTACTCTTACTCTTCAAAACACTATTTTCAAATTTGAGAAATATTTTTTTTTGGCGGAGATTTCATCAAATGAATTTTGCTACTTTAGCGTTCTTATGACAGTACCATTTATGCTAAAGTACCAAAATTCATTTGATGATATCTCCGCGAAAAAAAAAGATTTCTCAAATTTGAAAATAGCGTTTTAAAGAGTAAGAGTGGTAGTTCTAGATGGCTTAACTCGTTTTTAGAACAAAAATTTTCTTATGACCCCAAATATAGCAAAAAGAAAAAGTGTTTTTCATACTTTTAGGTTAGGATATCTTTGGACAAGTATGGTCTGGATTTTGGGTATAGACTTTCATCAAATTTGATCGACCTGTGTTATTAATCATACAGTTCTAGAGAGTACGTGACATCAAAGACAGTTTAACTAGATATCCCTTGTTACATATTACAAAATCAAAAGACGACGAATAAATCTTCGAACGAGAGGACTTGGTCTCTAGTTTCGAATCTATCCAAGTCCTCGTACGAAAATTGAAGGAGAATCGACTATCGTGATCTTGAACGTACAAGAAACTAGTTTGCTCGTCTGATCTTTCGAAAGTTCCGCCAACTTCCGCCTCGCACGCGTTCACTCAAACGACGCGAACGGGGTTAATCACCAAGAGATAAAAAGGAAAAGGCAAAGTGGCTATTAATACGAGTCGTGTATATCCGAAATCGTTTTAGGGCTAGTACCATGATAAAAAGAGAAAAGTTTCATGTGAATCATAGGACAAACGGTATTCGTTAAGGGAAGATTCGGAGCTCGGAACGCCTTCCGTAACACGACTGGCCAGCTGTATCGCTGCCAAATTTTACTGTGAATCGTTCATTCACTCTCCCTACCCATTCTATGATCCCTCTCCCCCCTTTCTCATCTCCCTTTTTCTCCCGCCTTCTACTCGTGTGTTTATACCTACGTCGCTCGGAGGCAAAACGGACACGGAGGAAAATAATAGAAAGACACCGCCGCGGTGAAATATGGCTTTACTTAACGTAGCAAAACAAATATCAACAGAAAAATAGGCGCCTGGAGAGATCGCAAAGGAAACTCGAAGGAAAAAAAGGTGGAATTCGTCTCGTCGAGCTAATGCGAACGTATACGAGCAAGAAAAAAAAAAAAAAATACATAGTAAAAGAGTGGAATATGAGAAAAATCAAAAGCAGGTGCACCGGATGACTTTTAAAGGGGAACGGGACTTCTTAAGCGAACGTATGAAAGAAGATAGGACAATAATGAAAAAAATGAAAGGAATTCGCGATAGACATTACGCGTTATTGCGATTAAACGTCGTGGTTGCGCTTTCCAGGCATTGTTCCGGGAGAATAAAAAAGCTAGTCGCTTCGATGGAAGCTTTCAAGAGCGTACAATCGAGGTCCCGGGCGTGTGGTGCATCGTTTGAAATTTTTATTTTACATCCCGCTGCACAGTTCGTTCCTAGAATCGGTCCTCCCCTTACGAAAAGGCCACCTTTGTCCGGCGAAGTTTAAAAAGAAGTCTGTGCGCAGCTTTATCTTCTCCGTCGAGAAAATAGGTCAGCGAGGCCTTACCGACACGCGACATTACCACCGCGACCCTGTCCTGCGTCCTGCTTCGCAACGAGCCGGAAAGATTCTCTTCGGTATGACACGAGTATTAACATACTTTGCGATTATAATCAACATTAAATCTTATGTCCTACGCTATTTTTATCGAACGGGCTACGCGTTTCCTACGAAACTGACTAACCTCCTGGGTTCCAGACACACTTTTTTTTTAACTTTTCTGTTGAAACTCTTGCAGCATAGTAGTTGACAATGATTTAATATAGGGAAAAAATCAAGTACTGGAAAATGTGAAAACCTCGCTATGTTCTACTCAGTGTTGGGCAAAACGTATTCTCATTAATGATTAATATAAAGTCAAGTTTTGAATTTTGAATCAGGAATCATTGATTAATGAATAAGAAAGAAATCAGTAGTTGTTAAGATCAATGGTTATGTACTTTTGCTGTAATAACATCGTGGATATATTTATTTTTAACGCAGTTGTAGAGATCCCCTTAGAACAAATTACTTATCTACTTTGGGTATAATTTGCAAATCCTTATAAAATATAGGGGAAAGTATGGTATATTGGACCGGCAACTAAATTGTACCACCCTCGTATCTCAAAATAAATTTTTTGAAACAAAACACAAAAGTTCAATGTCACAACGAAAACAATATGGCCGATGTGCATTGAAGTTGCATATTGCTTGGTGTTGCCAATATTGAAATTGAAAAACTATTTTTTGGGGTCTGAGCGTGGTCCAATTTAGTTACTGGTCCAATATATCATACTTTCCCATAATTAATCACTGAATGATTTAAAAATTACTGATGTATGCATCATGATTTTTGCGAAAATTGAAACCACTGCCGATTTCAATATTTAATGGCTCATTTTAAAGAAGAAAGCATGCAGAATACTGTCCCGTTGTCCGTTTTTCGATATCGTGACGGTGTGACGAGATATTAATTTTTGAAGTGTTGGAGAATGGGTGGTTTTCATAAGAAAAATTGCTGTAACTTTTTAACCAGTCATCCTATCGAAACGCGACTTGCATATTCGTAAATTACACACTTTCCTCTTTCGAACGAGTATTTGATCGGGCAAATCCGAGATGAATCGATTTTTGACAAAAATCCTGACCTATGCATCATGATTTTTGCCAAAATGGTCACCACCGCCGATTTCAATGTTTAATGGCTCATTTTAAAGATAAAAGCATGCAGAATAATGTTCCGTTGTCCGTTTTTCGATATCGTTGCGGAGTGATGAGAAATTAATCTTTTAAGTGTCGGAGTATGGGTCTTTTTCAAGCTTAAAACTGCTGTATCTTTCGAACCAGTCATCCTATCGAAACGGGACTTGCATATTCGTAAAGAAGAGACTTTCCTCTTTCGATCGAGTATTTGATCGGGCAAATTCGAGATGCATCGATTTTTGACAAAAATCCTGATGTATGCATCATGATTTAGAAAGAAGAAAGCATGCAAAATACTCTCCCGTTGTCCGTTTTTCGATATCGTTAAGCAATGATGAGAAATTAATCTTTTAAGTGTCGGAGTATGGGTCATTTTCTACGACAAAACTACGACTGGCACAACTTGCCCCTGGGACTTTTAGCCCCGGTCTCTCCTACTATAATTATATTAAATAATCGATTACAAAACAAATGATTATCGCCCAACACTGGACCTACTCAAAGAACAAGGAAATGATACTAACATTTCTTAAGTATTATGCATAGTACCGAAAAACTCAGCAAGCTAACAAGCACGAAAATAATTATCATAAAAGAGTAACTCTAATTGTTTTTCTTTCCACAAAAAAAGAGTATACCACTCACCAATCACGTTGACCAGAGCAAGAACTTCGCAGAGGTAGTACCTGTACGCCCACCAATTGTGATAACGAAGATTCTCCCACAGGTAGTCTAGCAACATCTTCTTCTTTTGCTTCTTCTCTACTTCCGAGCATAAGCCTATATCGAGATCCATCATGAGAGCGTGAATCTTCCCGCCCTCCCAGCCTTTCCACAGCCATCGTGGCGTGTAAAAGAGAATCGCCTGCAAATCAAATTTCAAAATTAGCAACTTTGTGCACCAAACCGAAGGAACTAGCAACCGTGGTTATAAGGAGAGTATAAATATATGTACAAGTGGAAGGTGTATCGACAAACGCCTGTTATTAGACAGCCAATACTGAAAATAAATCCATCAGACTCCATATACTACTTTGTCTCTCTCATAGGGTCCTGAATTATCTTATAAACTATGTTAACCATAAATAATCGTTCTCTGTACCCAAAATTTTGATGTCAGTTTTAAAATACAATTCGTGTTTAACACGAGAAAGATCACCAAAATCGATCTGGATATCCAAAAGAGATGCACCTATCGGATCAAAGACGCGAGTGTAAATCCTTATGCCGGTGGTAGCATACAAAGTTTCTTGGCCTGTCGCCAGAGACCTCGAACTAAGCTTTTCCACCACCTTTTAATACTCGATCTCTTACCAAAGGCCTCGCCAAATATTGCTCTACATTAATTAATCTTTATAATTGATCCCTGAACTATTTTTATCTCCAGTACCGTGTCAAGAGAAAGAGAACATGTACGATCATGATTTATAAGAGTGGAAAGATAACGAGCGTTACGCTCAAGGCGATGAATTCTTGCTTCCAGTCGCTGCTATACTTTTTAAACATGGTAACGCGTCCCCGCCGATATTTACGATCGTCATTTATATAAAAAGACGACGTTGCGTAATTTAAAAATTTCTCGTAGCTACAGGAAGAAAATTACTACCCGCATGTGTAGCCAACGTAAATAACTCATCTATGTACCCGTGACAACGTATTTGAGTCGAAAGACGTCGACTTCTCGTCTCTCTCTTTTCTCTCTAGCTCGTTGGTAAAGCGGTCCTCGAGGCATCTTTTAGCCGTTTCCACCGAGCTTCTCTAATATCCAGAGCTTTAATCGTTTTACGATACGGCAATCGCGACGACCGACCTCCTCCTTTTGGAATAATCCAGTACGATTATGCAAAAGAAGGGACACGCATCGAGCAGCACTTTTCTTCGGGCGGGAACAGAAAATTACTCGTTATAAATATAGACGTATTGTTTGCTTACGTAGATTGCGGAATGGGCACGCTTCCTCGCTTTTAGCATAATTGCATTCTGCTCTTTGTTACAAGTACGTCGGGTAGCTATTGAAGGATGCACAAAATAAAACATTCGCTTGAGGGATAAAAGAATAAAACGTTCGTTCTTGTAAGAAGTAGTAGAAAAAGAAAGCAAGGATCTCGAGTTACGCGAGAAAATAACTCTGGCCCACTGTTCTTGCTAATGCCGTACGAGACAAAGGGTATACGGAAAATGATTCTTTCCAAATCTCGAGCAAACAAAACGATCGTTTTATGCATCGCATACCGAAAGAACCATTCGTTTCTCATTCTTGGAAAAAAATCACGAAAAAATAGAGACCATCCCATGAAAGAATATTTTAGGAGCGTTACTTTTCTCCTTTCTTCGAATTTTCTATTTCGATGTTAAAGATTTGTCTTTGAACGTGGACTTTGACCTAGGCCTTGATACGATTAAAGACTTGGAATTAACGACTAGCGCGATTACCGATCGTGAATTCCAAAAGATACGAATCCCGACACGTCGTGCACGAGGCAACGTCCGCGAGTAGTCAAGAGAAAAGGGGAAAATCCGTGGTTGAAAATAGACCTCTCTACTGCTTCTCTCTCTCTCCCTCTTTTACACAGACCGTTCCTTTAGCCTCCGTCGTCTTCCGACTTCCCTCTTCTCTCTTTCTACTATAAGGGAACATGCAACACGCGTAACGTTGGTTAAAAAGAGAGAGAGAGATTGGAAAAGAAGCGTGCGTGGACATACACGAAGAAGAAGAAAGAGACGATGAAGCGTATGTGTCACGTGAGCCGTGAGTAAAATTAGCTAAACAAGGGGATAAAGACGAGGGGTAGACTCTATGGAAGGCAAGAAACGAGGTACGTGCATAGGTTTAAGACGCGTGTCACCAAGTAGTCATCCTGAAATTTACGATTCCTGGAAGTCTCGAGTATTTTAAAGTAAACGAAACTCCAATGGGAGAAACCAATTTCACGCCACAGCACTCGAGAATCTGTTCGTCTATTTTTAATGAATCTCCCATGTTACTCACGCATTTGTATTTGGCGCCAAAAACATGACGCCAATCGGCATTTTGAATCGTAAAGATCTTATGTTGTTTTAACATCTGCATTGGAATCGAGGAATAAAGAGATAAGAGCAGACTTGTAAATCATTTTATGCATCACTAGCTTTTGCCCGTGGCTTCAAAATTTGCAAAAACTCTTTTTAATATTAGTTTAACAGTTATCCTACGGAAACCACTTGGTGAAACGGGATGAAGAGTAGCCTATATGTTATCCCAGGGTTCACACTGTTTTCATGCCATATTTCATCACGATTGGTTGAGGCATGATGAAGTAACAAACAAACACACGCATTTTCGTATTTATAATATTAGTTGGGATTTAAAAATTATAAATAAACTTTATCATCCATAAAACGATCCTTATTATAATCTAAAAGTGACATTAGTTTATTCAAATAAAACAGAAAAAAAACCTACACTTATCAGGATTTGATCCTAGTTTAACAGGTTACCTTACGAATATAGGTATATGTTGATATCCTGGGTTATATTATTGCCATTTTTGTAGGGATCTATAATTTGTTTGAAAATAAAATACAACCTGTGTTACTCACTGATAATGTAGCTTTCTATGGGTGAAAGAATTTTTAACCCTTAACCGGCAACGTTATTTCTACGCACCTGGAACCGTCGGGTCCATGTGGACCCTGACTAGAAACCTGTATATTTGTAACAAAATCTTGCAGTTTATATAAAAATGGACTAAGAGTTTTTTCTTTCAAATTTGATTGAGAAACAAGATTAAGCTTCATCAAAACTTCAATATCACATAGGTCTCATATTTGGCAGTTAAGTTTCGGCCCTTCATCCGGACCCGACAATTCCGGTTAAGTAGTTTTTGAGTTTACTCATTACAAACAAAAATACCAAAAAAAAACAAATCTTTTCTCATCATAATATTAGTATAGATTGTTTTATCGTAAAACGTTTGATTGGAAGCATCCCAACCCAGGCGAGTGTCGGGAGGATCCCTTTAACTTCTTCGATTAGCTTGTGATACGCGTTTATCGATTCGAGCTTACGCCCGCATCATCGTCCTCTCACGAGAGGGTACGTGCATTCGCTTCTTCTTTATTTATAGAAGGGATGAAAAAGTTCCGAGTTAACGCTTCAAGTCCAGCGAGAGATATCGATCTCGATCGGAGGAACGAGCGACCTAGTTGTCTCTGAACAACTAGGAAGAATAATAAAGAAATCAGGCTGATCATCAAGGAACCGTGTAACAAAATACAAGGATACTCTAGAAGTTTGGTAAACGGGGATAAAGATCCCTTACTTGAATCAGAAGAAAGAAGATGACCCATTGATAATACTTGTGCTGCTTGACCAGTGGATGAGGTGTATGTCCGTGCAGACCGTCGCCCTTACTATTGGCAACACCTGGGTAAGGTACAGCTTGCCCAAGACTCAAGTTGAAGGCATGCACCATGCTATAAGTCGTATGAAGCCAACAGAAGGTCTCGAGCACGACCTTGTCGACGGAACCGGAAGCCTCGCAGTGTATGGGCGATCCGGAAATGCTCTTGCAGGCTAAGGTGACACAGCCTCCTAAGAGTAGGGCGACGGTGGTACGATAGTGCAGCCGGAATATAATAGTATCCTCTGAGGTTCTCTGTACCTTGAAGAGAGACCTCAACGATCCAAAAACGTCGATCATTTTTAACATCAACGGCATCTTAGGGCTTTTTCTATGCCGGGCGAAATTCTTTGGCACTAATTTCACAGCACCACCACCCTCTGCTCCTCCGTCACAGACGAGAAGACGCTCGTCTTCTTGGATATCCTCGAGGAAATCCGTCTTTAACCGGTTTTTTTCGATGGACGTCTTGGTGGATGGATTTCTCATGTACGTCGCAAGGTCTTTTCAAATCGGCAACACATCGGAGCAACGATCTCTCCTTTTAATTCACTCCTAATTCGTAAAGACAAGCGTTGGCCAGAACGGACCGTCCGTGTCTCATCCCTCTTCTTCTCGTTCTTCGCGTTCCTCGCCAAGACCTTCTATACATCTTGTCACCGAGTTCTTATCGTTCCTTTTTCTCTTCTTCTTTTTGTCGTCGTTGAATTAAACGAGAGCGTCAAAGAGCGAGGATAACAACGCGAAGAACGAAAAGCAAGAGGGAACAAGAATGATCAAACGAACACGCGGTGAGATAGAAGGAGACGAAAGCAGACACGTGGGTCACGGTAGCGAGCCGTCAGAAGACTGGCTGGACTTGAAAGGCATCCCTTGGCCTCGATGCTAAACACATAACTTATATTATCTTCCAAGTATCACCCTTGTCACGGTAAAATGCAACGGGTCAATGTGATTTGTCAATTGTCTAAGAGCTATGCTTACAAACACATTCGACCCTGTTGTCGAGTGTACCATACTGTGCCTGGGAGTCACAGTATTTTGGTAATCTCATAAAAACTATATTTCTGGTCTTTATTCAATTTCTAGTTACCTGATTTCAATCGAAGGGTTCCCGACAATGGCCGAATCGAATGCTTAACACATTAAACGAGCTATCGTACGCGTCGTAATGGAGATTTTAATGGCACGTGCCGCTCGAGTCGAGGGTTGGATGTTAGCACAAAACGTGCCCGGAACGCTTACACGCTCGATTCTCTTGCTGTTAAGAGAGAGAGAGAGAGAATTGGCCTTCGGCCAGGCGTACCTGTTGTATCGCGAAAAGAATAAAATGGGAAAAAGAAAAAAAAGGTCGAAAAAGAAAGAAGAAAGTGGGACGAGCTCCCCCGAGACGAAATATTTGGGTCATTGTCACTATTCTATATGTATGAGAGGAGTATATAGGTGGGAAATACGAAGCTTTAGACTTCGATGCAGCTTTATCTCGAATTCTTTTCCACTTTCTCCTTGGAATACCACGAGTTTGATTCTCCTCAAGCTCACCGTATTTCTTGCTTTCAGTGGATGGAAATGATCGAGTCGTAAGAAGATATATTAAGAGGATTATAATTTAACTGGTTTACATGCTTAAATAACTATGACTGCTTTGCAAAGGTAGGAAAGCCTCGAGTGGTCTGGCTATGTTTCGAATTCTCGAGACTCTCCCCTTTTGGTTCAGGGATCAAAGGATGGGACGAAGTGAACGATACCAAGAGGTAAGATACGAGCTATAGATGATAACAATAGTTGGAACGTGCAAAGAAGACCAAGGAAGGGAAGAGAATCGAAGGAGAATTCGCGGAAGGAAATTCATTGTTGTAAACGATAGGATTTACTTTGAAGTGGTTACACCGGGTATAGCAGAGTAGAATGTAAAAGAAGGTAGAAATACAGAAGACAAAGAAAGAAAGGGGTAACGTCTTTGGTCAAGCACGTCAAGGCGACAACCGCGACAGTGGCCCTCGACGACGAACTACAGTAACGCTCAGGGATTTAAGGGGTTAATATGCTTAGGGTTTCCTTCTTGGCAATGAACTAGATATAAGCCTCCGTAAGCATAGGGTAAGATGTTCGAACGTAGCCACAACCTGCTTGAGAGGGAGTAACCTCGAGCTTTCGGCACTTTAATCGATCTATTCTTAATTCGTGTCTATTCTCCTTTCGAAAATGTCAACAAAGTCGACTGGTCCACTCGTTAACACATTAGCTGTCTAAAACACTTTTCGAGGTGCCTCTTTGTTCGAACCATCCGTTTTCCTTGCCATTGGTACGTAGCAAAGACACGAGGTTAAATTAGAAAGCGTATCGATCGTCTAACGAGAAGGGGAACTGTGTACCTCGTTAACCCTGTATCGTCATAGAATGCTTCGTAAAAAAGCAATATTAATCTTAACAAGCTTAAGAAGGAACAAAGGGAGGAAGAAGATGAAGAAGATGAGGCAAACTAGTAACTTCTTTCAAAATTATTTTGGGAATTCTTCTTCATCCTCTTTCCAATAAAGGGACCAACCATTTACCTGAAGGAACAGCATGAAGCAGACCCACTGGTAATACCTGTACTCCTTCCTCTCCGACTCTGGATACAATTTTGAATTGTCCACACCTGGAAAGGGTACTTCTGACCCTTCTCTCTTCCTATACGCTGCTGTGATCGTATAAGTACTGTGTATCCAGCAATAAGTGTTCAACACATCCTCCGGAAGGTCCTTACTGTGTATACAATCGATAGGATTGCCAACGTATTGCCTCGTTGTGACTATCAAGCTAAACGCGATCAGGAGTATCACCGTTAAGCTGTAATGTAGCCGAAAAACAGCAGTATCGATGTGTATGTGTGAGATCTTAATTAGGCTTTTCAAACCACGGAATATGTCCAGCATCGTGGACATGGGACTTTACCTCGACGATTCGGTAAAGTTTTATAGGAACTGATCCGAGATTCGTCGATCTCGCTCCTTTCTTCATCTACATTTTGAAGATTTATACCAAGTCATGTGTTCTTGCTTGTTTTACTATCTATTATATTACTTTTTAAGATCAACACGATCGATTTACTTGCTTTTACGACGTTAATTAATGATACGATCGTGATCTTGGAAGGATCGTCAGCGTAGGATCCTCCGTAGGATACGCTGGATCCTTTTCCGGTACTATCTCCTCTCCATTCATTCTCCTTTCGATTTCTCGACTTCTTTTCCTAGTCTAGAAGAATTCTCTCTCGTCTTAAGTATCCAGTCGCGACATCCTGCGTCGGTTGATTCTTTCCTGCCAGCGTACAGTCCCGTTCGTATCGTCCATTGTACGGGATCAACGTACTCACTATACTGTCTCGAAAAAATACAGAGTCTTGACAAGACTCTAGGAAACAAAGGAACCGTGAATACTTCTCCAAAAATATCCAACTTTTCTTCGAATTTTCCACGCTCTATCACCGTGTCCCCATCGATTCAGTGAACAACATTCTTCTTAACCTCTGTAAAGTTCCTTTTTAGATACCAGGCTTCTAGTTTTCCACTCGGCAAATCTAATTGGGAAGCAAGATATACCGTTAGATCGATAAGTCGTGAATCGAAACGTTTGGGATTTCTCCTCCTCCTCCTTTTCGATCAAATTTGCCTTTAATAGTAGAACCAAAAGCTTTTCCAAGCTCCAACGACTACCGATCGACTACCACGTCGCCGAGAGGCCAATTAACGACGAATAGAGACGACATCAAAGGCTATCCTATCTTGGTTTTCGAGATGGCTCATCGAAATGACGATGGACAGTCGATAATAAAACAGAGAGATGATAGAGAGAACACGCGAATAGTAGGAGTCTCGTAATTTCGTTCGACGCGCGTACCATTCTATTTTAGCGTTTACGCGCTGCGTAAGACTGCACTTTGCTAACGGAGCCGGAGGCCGGCGAGCGGTTTGAAAATGCGTGAGGACAAAATACAGAAATAGAGTGAGAACTCTACACGCGATTCTTCATCTCACTCCTCTTTCTAATCCTTTCCACGAAGAAAACGTGAGACAAGCGATATTCTCTCTCTTCTCCTTTTAACAAACAATTAATAAGTTTATCGACCTTCTAATATTTCATATTCAAGAATTTAAGTTTATGGCGTTTGTTATGGTCGTATTTTAACAGTTCAATTAATAGCAAGTAGTGATTTTATAAAAGGAACATGTTAGAATAACTATTTCAGAAAACCTGTCTTTATCCCTAACGTTTCGGTACTGTACCATCCTCAAAGGGCGAACATTTCCTTCCAAAAACTTTAAATTTATTCTACATGTGAAATAAAAAAGACTCTAAATTGTAACAATAAAACTGACTCTAAAAACTTGTTTTCAATTAATAATACTGGTCTACGTTCGTTTCCTATGATCTCAATTCGGCTACATCTTCAGGACTATCTTCTCCTTTTAGGTAACTCCATGAATGTCTCATCTTTTTCTATAAACCGTTATCTTTATAAATCTATGTGAAAAAAAAAGAGAGAAGCAAATAATCGTGTCTTCTCAAGGTTCCACGTGTCCAACGAATTAAGCCCGACGGCACACGAGCATCTTATTATATCTACCTAAGCGTCGACGGATGCGAAGCTGTCATTAGTGCTAAGAAGTAATGAGAGAGAGAGAGAGAGAAATCGGTCCTCTTATTCCACGACAAAGACAGAATAGATGGAGCGTGATGTTGGTTTATCGTTTCTGTCCCTGTGGTTTGCTTTCACGACGAGCGAAGATACGCGGAAAAGGGAAGAACCTCTGGAGTATCAATAAGCATAGCTCGAAACCTAGCTTCCGTTCTGAATTGTAAAGTGGAAAATTCTCTCTTGTTCTCACTTTTCCCGTCTCTCTTTTACATCTTCCTTATTAAAGTGATCGATTGACGTCAATTTCGATGATTCTTTTAATAAAATCTAATGACACGTGTGGGATCAAGATAGGCCAAAGACACGTGTTTTGGAAAGAAACGAGACTGAGTTTATGAAGACTCGAATGACACTGAACGATGTGATTGCCCTAATAAGAAAAGACCAAAACAGGCTAAAAGAACCATTTTTTTTGTTTAGGTTTAGGTTGATTAGAGCAATATTTACAAATGGGAAATAACTATGGCGATCACTATGTTTTTTTATTATTGCTTATAATTTGTATGATCCCAAAAATATTGCAATTATTAGTTAACGTTCCTTTTGTTAAGGCATTTGAATTACCATAGAAATTAGAGTTAAGTAATTGATCTTTATAATAAAAGCTACATTGAAAAAAACCTGTGTCTATTCCTTAATCAGGCAATCACTATACCATTTACGTAAAAATTAGAAATAAAACGTATGAATCAAAAAAATACAAGAATTAAAAAAGACAAATCAGAATCATTGGCATCAATGACTCGCGTGGCACGACGAGGAAGAGGAGGAAAATCACGAAGAGACTAACTGAGTGAGAGAAGATCTCGTCGGAGAACGCGAAAGCCGCTGAGCACGTGCGTTTCGTTCGTCGCACCGATTCACCGAGTTGAATCGAACAGCTGACGATAGATCGCTGATCTATCACGATCCAAAAACGTGCTTTTTTTTTTAACAATCCCTTTTTTTTCCTTCCTATTCACGCTTAGTCTTCTCTCGTTAAACGGACGGGACGAAACGGCGGGAAATTCGAAATGGTTTTTTTTTCGCGCACAAATACCGGCAGTTGAACGGAACGACAATGTCTTATCGAATGCAAGGAAGCAGTGAAAAACGTTTAACGAACGACTGCTTCCACACGCCACGCTCGTCTACGCTCGACTCGAGAAAACGGCCAGGGCACGGCACCTCCCGTAGGAGCCGAACGAAGAGTCAGCGCGCTCCAGGAATAGAAACACCCGAACCCGAACCGTGTAAGCGCGTCGTCCAAACGCCACGCGAGAACAACCGTCCTCTACTCGTTCCTTTCCTCATCGTGCAAAAGGTTTGTCATTTTTTCGCGGTAAATTGGATGAGAGTGATCGAAGAAAAGATACTTTTAATACTAGATTTACGGATATATACCTATATATTATATACCTATTTTGACTTAAGTAAAGAAAGAGGAACTAAACAACGTTTCACTTAACTAAAAACGTACGTATGTTTTTACAAAAATAATTTTTAAGTATAGTAATCAAATTTTTAATGAGTCAAATAGTCCGTAAATCTAATGAAATGCTTTTTGAACCAAATATAGGTCTCGATAAATTCTGAACCGCGAATCTTCGCAAACTCAGAGATCTTCGCAAGCACGATAAGAGATATAAATCGTACCTTTCGTCCTCCAATCTTCGTGTATTCGAGATTCTACGAAAAGGCACCGATTTGTAGCAGGAAAGAAGAAGAAGAGATATTATAAAGATGTTACGTTATGACGTTATGACCGCCGTTTCCGTCTCACGAAACTCGTTCGATTTCTTGTAGAACGGAAGTACTTGATTTGTCTTTCTCTCTCTCTCTCTCTTTTTCGCTTATTAAATCGAGGGAGACGGATGTTAAGAAAAAAAAAAAGGGAGGTCCGCTCAAAATATCCTAAGGAACTGGAAAGAATTTGCTTTTCCTACGTGATACGATATCAACGTGAGGCTTGATGCAAAAAAAGAGGGATGCACTTTCGTTCGTCGAATCGATGCACATTCGTGCTTGCACGAGCCACGTTATAACTTCTCCTCGAGATAAGTGCTTTCTCGCTTTCGGGGGCGGCCGACGCGAGTGTAAATAAATATTTCCTTTTATTCGCACGCGGCTACTATTTTCATACGAATAGAGGGACTTAAATAGATTCGGCGAGTTACGTGTCTGAAAAAGCGTTCGAGGTCTGGTAAACCAACCGATCAAAATGGTCAATTTTTGTGGTCCAACGTTGTTATCGTGACAAGGGTTCATTTCAATATCTCAGACGTATCTTCTCTGGAAAATGGATGATGTATCTACGATTTCTAACGGGAAAGTCGCTCTCTCAGTTCCTATGTGTAGTTAAACGCTTCGAGTACCCATCGTCTATCCAGCCACATAGATAAATCATGCAGCGGCTTATAGTATCTCAGAAGAGGCTGGTCCAGTTCAAAAATCAGGCCTACTCCGTACATATGAGGATGCTAGAAAGATAGAGATAGATGATGAGTTTGAGAAAGAGAGCAAGAACGTCGCTGTGACTTAGAACGATTGCATAATCGTCTTCCAACCATCTGCCGATCACTTTTGAGCGGCTTTAATGGCCTCGGATTATTGACATACGTACGTGCACGCACCGTCGAGCACGCGACTCTGCTCCTAATAAATTACACCACGATATTATGACACGATTATGGCGATATTCATCTTCCCGTTGAATCCAATAAATCTGCTATCTCCACAGCGATACGCAAATACGATGAGATATTCTGAAATTGACTGCAACGGAATTATAAATGGTGTGTCTGCTCGTCGAGATTCTAGGATAAGCTTTTAAACGCGTTCTCCCTTGACTTCGCGACGACGCTCGATGCATTTTGTACCCTTTGTGTTGAAGAAAAAAAGAAAAGTGAGAGACAAACGAAGCCTCGATGTGTTAAACGTTCTTGGAAATAACGAGACGGGATGCACGCGTTATGTTTTTTTAAGCATACACTATATATTCAGCTTTTCCTTTCCCGGATCGCGTACACGTTCATACGTATATACAGAGACGGGGCGTATATAGAAAAAGGAAAATAATCAATTTTTTCCCTTCTGCTTGTTATACACACGTCGACGACGTTACACCTACGCGTCAATCGTTACTCCCCCGTTCGTTCATCGTCGTCTTTTTTTTTTTAAACACAAGTCAATCAGATCCGTATCGTTTCGTTTAGGCAGACGGACAGTGGTATCAGGTTGAAAATTTTCGCTTTCTTTGAACAATTTCTTTATGGTCCTAAAAATATAATTATATTTTGTATGGAACAAATAAAAGTCTTGGATATCCTTTAAAAATAGAGATTAATATATGTGCTTATAATAAGGGTTAAAATTCTTTACCGACGTTGGTTGCTACCTTGCCGACGTTGGTCCGACAAGTTTATAAAAAAATTGACCACCAGGGCGTGCCACTTGCTCGCGTTCGTTGTCACATCGATGAAATTTTTCATGTATCAAAATAAAATTAGATACATTCCGTAGAACCTTGATGTTTAAATTAAAAATGTAATGTTGCTAATAGTTGAATTAACATTTAGGAATATCGATGTATGCAGGATACTTACTAAAAAAGTTACGAAACATTTTTCTGCCTTCTTGTAATAAATTCTTAATGATCTGTATCTCTTTATTAATATTTAATAATTTAAATTACGTAAATATATAAAAACCTTAGGAATAATCGCCATCTAAAGTACGTATCGTTGCCTATACAGTTATCGTACCCTTACGAAACTTTTAATAAATGATCTATCTAATCAAAGATCTAAAGTCACAGTAGCGATAGACTTTTAAAATATAAACTTTCCTATAAGTATTCCCACACTTATTAAAAAATCCTATGGAAATTACAATTTTGTGAATCCAAAGTAACAGTAATGGCGTCAAACTAACGAAAATTTCGAACTTCGATTATCGAAGGCGCGCTGCGATCGCAGCGCCGCCTATTTCATTCGTCGATACTAACGCCTTACTTACGCGCGTATTTTTAATTTGAATATACTATATCTCCTAATTTCTAATAAAAATAAATAAAAATACCTCACGCTTAGATAAACCTACACACAATATATAATAAATATCCCGAAAAGAATTACCTGAAAGACAAGTACGAAGGCAACCCATTGATAATATTTAACTCTCTTAATCTGGTCGTCGATGCGGCGATGATCCCCGTCCTGATGACGAGATTGTAGAATTCCAAAGGACGATGCAACACCAGGAAATGCAACGTTCGCACCTGCGACTCCTAGCATAGCGCCAGTCACGAAATATGTACTGTGTATCCAGCAATACGCGTTGAACGCCTCTACAGGAATGTCTCTGTGAGGATAAGATAAAAAGAAGGGAAGCCAAAGGAAGAGTCGCGCAAACGAACGAACGTGAGATGATAAAAAAATAAAGAATCTACTCTACAGGATTTAACAATAAAAATAAACATTCTAAGGAATCGCCAGGTTTGAATAAAACGCAACGCATTAAAATTGTTCACCGCATGTACGTTCGCTCTCGTTAAATCTGTCTTCTTTTTTTTTTCTAAAGAATTTAAGAGATATCCCGATAGTACCTCGTATGTACGCACTCTATAGGATTTCCCACGGTTTGCTTGCTGCTGATAATTACGGAGAAGGCCAACATCAAGATCGTCGTTAGCGCGTGCAACCTGAAGACGAGGCCATCGCTTTTTACTCTGGACACCTGCGGAATCACGACACAACCGCGTTGACCACGTGTTGTTGGAGGAACGCCTGCCTTCTTACGCAATTAACTCGAGCATGCGGTTTCTCCTACATCTAGATCTCTATGTACTTTTATCTTATTACTCGACATATGCACCAACACACACGGCACTTGTCCAGAGCTAATTCTAGCTTAGCACGCGCTTTGAACAGCCCGCAAGCAGAGACATGCTTTACAAGTTTGTAAACCTTGCAAGGTATAGTAGAATATCAAAGCAAATCGCTTACTTTAAACTCCGAAGTTACGCTCGCGTGATCATCGTCTTGGGACATTAAATCTTTCCAAGACTCGCGTGCAACGTTTCGATATTAACAGAAAGATACGAGCCAATATTTTTGCTACTCATTTACAAATAATCACTGTCATTTCGTTGCACGTTATAGCGGTCGTTGAATATACGCGATAAAGCATACCTCTTGGGCTAAATCAATGTTGACACACTATGTTAGTACAGATTAGAATTGTATCGCGTTGATTTTCAAGTACCTTAAGGCAATATTCGGTAAGATCTGTTGGATTTGTTGTACCTCTCGAAGATGTTGACTCGATCATGATGATTTTAGAAAACTCTTTATCTCTTTTTCACCTTTTAAATATATCAAAACGTGATTGAAAGAAATTAACGTGTAAACTATCAACTAAATACGAAAGCATTAACTACCTCCAAAAAAATAAGCTAGCAGTACGTTAAAATTATTAGCGCGGTCTGGATTAGCGAAGGCTCAGATTATTACACTATAATTTATCGCCGCGCGGCCGCTTGAACTCGCAATTTTCTGTTGACGCTTGGTTATTACGAGGAACGCAATAACGTAACGAAAACGCATCTCATCCTATTTTTGGCACTTACGCGTAAAAGATAGTACAATCCTGTTACAGTGTCTATCATCCTCGCTTCTCTCTTTTATTTCACGCGCGCACCTTTACGGTACCACCGAGAAAATGATCTACTTATCAAATGTTCACTAACCACGTCCGATTTTTAATACCGAGAAACCCGTGACTATCATCGACAACGTCCACCAAATTATTGATAGCTAAAGAAATCTCGCGTTTCATTTCCACGGTCGTTCACCTCACACTTCTTTCGAAAACTAAACGCTTGGACGTTCGAACTTTATGACATGTCGAAAAAGATCAAAGGGCTCGACCTTTTTTTTTTTTCAAACAACTAAAACTAAAAATGTATACTACTAGTACTATTACATATCGATCGACTAAAGATTCGAGGATGGTAATTCACTACGCAGGTACATCTTTATGTTTCCTGGTGTACAATAAAACGATCACAAATAGCGCGACATAGACGTCATAGAGAATAGGCGCGTCGCGACGAAACTGGATTATGGATTGCCGGCAGATGCTGGCACGTTCATAGAGCGTGTAAATCGTCTTACGGACGAAACGCAGCCGAATCAGACGGTTAAAGCAGCCCGGTGCGCCATGAGCGACCGAAGCTTACTGACTAATCCTAACCGCGCGCGGATTCCAAACGGATGTGCCGCGTCCGATGCCAAAACATAAATTTCATGGCTTGTAGTATGACGTCCTCTTTCTTCTCTTCGATAGAGTTCTCTTCCCTCTGTCGTCGTCCTACTTTTATTTTTGGTATTTTTCACACCCTTGTTTCTCCCTCTCTCTCTTCCACTTGCTCGGATCGCACTCGGTGACACGATCACCGAAGATGCCACGCTTTAAATCGCCCACGCGACCGAACGAAATCTCGTCTCTTCGTCGCCTCTCTTTCCTTCTATCTCTCTTGCTCTCGTTCGAACTTTTCAACGAATTTGGACGTTTCCAGTCACGAAGATAAATGCTTTCCGTCTGCCGCCAATGATGTTGATACGCTTGTCTCTTCGACTTTACAGTTCTTAGTCTTCTCATCTTTTTTTCTTCTTCTATTCCTTCTGGTGAAATCGTCTGGAACTGTTGTCGTTTGCCTATGATCGAAGTGAGAAATGTTAAGAATAATATGAATGTATTCTTATTTGCAACGTGATAAAAGAAAACGAGTTTGAATTAGTTCAAAAGTAATTTTTATACAACCGTATTCGTAGTTACACAACTTGCTTTCCCAAAGAAACAGTATTGTCTTACGTACTATAAAGCAGCCGGAAGATCTACGACAGTAAATTACAAATAAGTCTTCAGTAACAACGATCAGTTGTTGTAGTTGGAACACAAGTTGGTAAAGCATTTTATGTAAATTTATAGTCCTAAAGAAATATGAGATTCGTTATATTTAGTTGTAACAAATTTCAACTCTTCTCAAAAATTCACTACTTAAAAAAGATATGTGAGCTGAACGTTTCTTATCTTATATCATTTGCTCAAAATAAATGCATATAAATTACGTACACCGCTGAGTAATGACTCGATGAAAGAAGTTATTGTCGGCGGTGAACAATTGATAGGGACGAAAGATCGTTCGAAGTTATCTAAAATGTGGAACAATATGCGACCTAGATAACAAAATGACTACTTCGTATGCTCATTCGTATTCGCACGATCGCTCGAGCATACTCGTCTAACTTTCAAAATCATTAGAATCAATAATACAACACGGGTTGCGTTGAACAAATGCAATAGACACTCAAATAAACTTCGAACAAACGAAAGAACGTTCGCGAAGTACAGAATCGATCGGTGGATCGATGAATCAATACTAAACAAAGATACCTAATACGATTTCTATACTATGATGTCATTCTTATAATTCTTTTATAATCTCCTATATGTCTCTCGCACATACGGTTATAGTCAGGACCTAAACCACATATACGAAATGATATTTTACCTAGCAACTATCTTATAACTATATTATCGACGTTTCGAGATTGTTCCCAGGGACGACGACATATGCTTTACGAGTATTCTCCTATTATATAGAAACGTGTCAAAAAGGAGTCGCTAGACTCTAATCAGTCCCATGTTAATACCTTAACTAAATAATTCTATACCTTTACATCGGTTCACGCGAACAATTTTTTACGGATTAATAGGTTGAGAATGTTGAGAACCCATTCTCTTTGTGAGCTCTTCTAAAAATTCTCTATAAAGTAGAGAGTCCATATTCCACGAGAGAACATAGAGTATCCACCAATCACCAAGATCAATCTTTCTACTAACGCTTTGGCACGTTTCGATAGAAAGCATCGGAGAAGTAAGATGAAGAAGTCTCGGTCTTACAATTGGTGCAAAAACGATAGCTGCTCTATATGCCATCAAGCCCAGTAATAGAATGGATAAAATCGTGAACCAAAACCAAATAAAGATGTAAGTCTTCTCGTTGACTATATTCAGTGGAAGAATGCATAGGGAGTCGTGCGTCTGTATTGTACCGGAAGGACCAAATTTATGAAAGATGCACTTTGTAACGCGGGGAAAGACGAAGACCATGGGATCGACGCGATCCTCTTGCGGTTTGTCAGATATGTGCAGGACTCGTAAACCGTAGTTGAAGAACTCTCCGTCGAAGAAACGATTCATTAGGTATAGCTGTCCAATGATGTTTACCAAGCACAAGATTTCGCAGGCGAAGTAGTGATAGACATACGTCTTATGGCTCTGAAAGAAAGAACGAATAATCGGTCAGAGTTAACTCGAATTGAACTCAATAAGTCTGAATTGAATCTAACACGAGAGACTGTCTACATATCTCCCTCTTTGTTTTTTTCTCATTAATTATTCTTATGGTTGGAATTTTTGCAACTTATGTACATATATTCTTACCCTTATATGCGTTAATAAATATTCCATTAAAATTTCCTTCTTCTTCTTAATATTCTCCTGCTTGTCAACGCCACAATTCATACCCATAACCAAGGTATTAATTAATCCACCTTCCCAAATGTTCCAGAGCCATTGTGGCGTGTAACAAAGGATCGCCTAAACGGGTAGAGAAAAACGTCTTCGTAAAAGATTTCTTCCCAAAGATGATTATAACGTAACCATTTACAAATTTGTTCGATAGACGGACGTTGATCGAATTTATAATAAAAAAAATAGGGAGAGAGTACTGATATAGAAACGAAGAAAAGACTGTAGCTTGCAAAAACGTAAGTCTATATATTCTTTATCGTGATCAACCGTCCGTCACACGTGCAGTATTAACCGATAAGGAATTAATACCTGGAAGAAGAGGACAAAACAGACCCACTGGTAGTAAGTATAGTATTTCCTTGCGTCGACGTCTCCCAAGTCGTTCGCCACTCCTGGATGCGCCACTTCCAAGCCCACCTATGGACATACGAGACTTCGATAATGGGACGACAATGAAAAGAAACACTTGCATATAAACAATGAATTTAACACACATTGCCAAACGCGTTCTATATCGCTTACATCAGAGTTCGTGCGCAATGAACATAATATAAATATACGTATACAGGGTGTTCGGTTCCAAGTGTCCAAGCGGTAAACTACATGTGCACATCAATGATTTGAATCGAAAAGTCTAATACTATTTTCCGAAATTCGGCTCAATTAAATAGTTATTAACTAACAAAGATCGACCAATCACGGCAATCTGCGAAAAAAGACGGTTCACTTTAGCTCGCAGCTAGGTAGGAGACGCGGTAGAAGGCATAATCCACAAAAAACAACATTTTCGCACAGTTTATTGTGTTAATCGCCGTGATTGGCCGATCTTTGTTAGCTAATAACTCGTTAACTAAATCAAATTTCGAAAAATGGCATTAGACTTTTCGACTCAAGTCATTGATTTGTACATGTAGTTTTCCGCTTGGACACCTGGAACCGAACACCCTGTATACAGTGGATCTCGGTTATTTAAGCGACCGGTTAATCGTTTATTCGGACCAAAGCTTATGCAACAGAATTTAATCGAATAATTAATGATACTTTGCATAATTTGGACACCTGCTAAATCGAAGCAAAGGATGTTAGTCTCGATGCTTTCCAAATAACCGGTATCTAATGTATATTAAGTTTACTATAACTGTAGCTCAGAGTTCATTAATTCCGTGTCAAATCACGTGTCTCGAGATAAAAAAACGTTTCATAATACCTCTTATCGAGATTATTCTGTAAGAAAAAAAAAAAAGAACGCATGAATTAATACGACCCATATTTTGCAATACTCGTAAAACCGATATTATTCAACAGTCGTTTTCTACAGCTGATAACGACAGAATTTCTTTCAATACGAACTCGAGTAGTACGTACGAATTTTGCTATCGATTTTGTCGATAATGTAGGTGACTTTTTATTTCGATAGTTATATCGGTTAGGTGAAAATTTTGAAAAAGTGGCGCGCTATAACGACATGTGGCCTTTGAATATAAAGTCTGACTCTGAAATTGACCGGAAACAAATAAATGGACCTTAATATTCCATGATGCAGTTTAAGTGGAAGCGTTTACACTTATTCGAGCATGGGTTCAAGCGTCAAAGAAAGAACACGTCGGCATCCTTTTGTTTGGCGATGCTTGAACAAAAGATTCGAAGAAACGAAAAATGTTCAGCATGAAAGAATCTTCCAGGACGATTATCTCGTTAATTGATTTGAAAGAATACTAGTAAATCGCAGCGAAATGGAGAAAGCGTCTTTTACTCTTTCCACGAAATAATAATAAGCATGAAATCACAATAAACTGTAAAATTACGATTCGATGACAAAACGTCGTGACAAAGACCAACTACGTAATAAAACCTACCAAAATACGCAGGAGGTACGTGGCGATCGATTGGTTCGCGAAAGCAAGATATAGAAATACTGCGTATAGAATGAGCGTGGTGCAGGTGACGCAATAATTTTTAGAAAGTGCGATACTTTTACTCTCTGCGTTTATTGACGAAATGTTTTTTCGGTGGTTAAAAAGGAAATAAAAAGACTGTCGTACACGTAGAATAAAAATAACCTCACTTTCTCGACTGATCAGAGTAACTTTCTAATACTACTGTCGAATAAATGATTAAAAAAAAAAAAAAAAACAAAAAGTGATTTTCTGTGTTATAAGATAAACAACTTAAGCTGCAATTTTATGACATAACGACGATATTGTTACGAACCATGTAAAAAGCACTCGTACATCGAACTGCGGCTAACACTGAGGTTATATACGAGACACTACTACACACGTGTCTATTTGTGTTTGTACATAAAAACGTGAGAAGAAAAACGTGTGATCAAAACGTAGATGCTTCTTTGTGACACATCGTTTTCCATTGAAAAAAAAACCGAGGTATGCAACTGAATAAATAAAGAATACACCTCGTTCACGAATAGTTATTCTATTGTACGAATACTAAAAATGATTTTCAAGGTTAAACATGACACCACCGAGTAGACCTTCCGATTTTGCATCGATTCCATGTATCAGTAAACGATATATATCCTATTTCGATTAACGATCCTTGTAAAAAAACACTCCGATATATATCCGATCTCGCGGTTGTCAATACAAGTCACGTGTAATCATATCCTAAAACGAATTGAATTTAATCTATGATCGAACGTTTTTCCAGGTCTCTAAATGATCCATATCTAATTTAGTTATTACGAAACGAACGTTAGACGATGACTACACCCTATTTCGTAAGAACAACCAAATTCCTTGAATACTCTTTTGTTACGACAATTACTCGGTTATCTTTGCTAGTTTGTCAACCAATTTCTAGACAACAACGTAACAAAAATGCTTTTATAAATCTATCGACCAGTAACACGAATACCTACGTAAGAAACGTATGAACTTTGATAACGTTGCTTATAGAATAATTTCACTGGACGTGTCGAGTCATCACGTTGAACGATTCAATCAACTCAATTAGTTCTTCATTGGTGAACGTCTGCTTCGATTACGAAGAAAACATTCTGAAAAGAATTATCGAGAAGGATGATCGTACACGTAAAGGCGCGAAATTCAAAAAAAATGGAGAGGAAACGAGCGTTAGTAGAAGATAATATTAGAAAAAAAGGTCTCGAAACACCCACCTGTCGATTGAAGGCATCTGGCATCGTGAACGTAGAGGTTATCCAGCAGTATGTGTTGATAACATGTTGAGGCAGGCCATTACCGACGATACATGAGATAGGATTTCCAACGAACTGGTTAGCCGTGATCAGTATCGAACACGTGAGCAGCAACACGGAGGTAAAGTTATTGTGCATACGAAAGACTGCCGAATCTGTTACAATATCCTGCCACTTTAGGTAGTGGGCAAGCCCACCCAGAAGCCTATACATGTTTGCTTCTCTTTATCAGCCACTTTTCATCGAAATTATTCGTAAGAGTATAGTGACACGAAACGCACTCGATGGTATCGTTCAAAACTTTCAGATCAATCCTTGCGTATACTTCTTTCCTCTCTGAAAGTGAACGACAAACGACGATCCTTTTACCCTGCTCTTCACCTCCTCTACCCCTCTCTGCCGGTGCCCTTCGCTACGCTCGACAGCGTCCTTCTGTCTATCCTTCTCGCTCTACTTTCTCGTTCGGACAGTCAAAGCCCAAGCGACGAGAAGGATAACGATAATAACGAAGGAGAGAGGTCAGTGAACGAAAAGTACAGGAAAAGGAGATGAAACTAGCAGCAGCAGCAACAGTCACTCGTGAACGCACAAGCGAACGCGTCGTCACGAGTCAAGCCTTGTTCGCCGATGCATTTTTCGAACACGTGCTGCTCTCCGCGCGACGCGACCCGAGCTCAACCGAACGTAACCGAAAATAGTCGAATCTAATCGAACCTCTAGCGCGCGAACCACGAACTATTCTTCTCGTATTTTATACCTATGATCAAAAAACCACACTATTTCGCACTCTTTTAAATTTACAAATCCCAAACAAGAAACAATAATGAAAATAAATTTGATAATTCTTCTCTTGTTCCGTTTGGTTGATCAAACGCGTAATCGTGCAACTATAGAACCGCTACTTCTTCTCCTTTTGTCACGCCATCCCTCTATTTCTCCCTTCTGTCTATGCTCTCCCCCCTCTCTCATTCGGTTTACCCCTTTGCTTCTTCCTTCAAGTTTTGAACTATCGAGAATCGAGTTTTATCCGGCGAAAGGGAGAGCGTCCGTGATGAAATCGTTGTCGCGTGTTTCTTTTTCGTTATTCTTTCTCTCGTATGAACGTAACGCGCGTACCAGTACTCCTCTCGAGCGGCAACTGACGAGAAGACCGCGATGGTTTGTTGTTTCTCGTCGACGGGACGGGGAGAGGGGAAGATGTTGAAGGGGGGAAATCGGTAGCGCAAGAGGGGCTCGCCCGCGGATGCCGGGGGCTCGTCGTATTTTACTGGAGAGGGAGCACATCCGAGAGAGAGAAAGGGGGAAGAGCATGAAGAGGGGAACAGATGCGATCTCTCTCCCACTCTGTATTTTTTTTAACTACTATACAATACACGTATCTACGTCCTGCTGCCGGCACGTACACGCGACAAAGCGTACTGTATAAGCGTATTCGTTCAACATGTTTTATTTTTACCGTTAGGTTTCGACTTTCTTTTCTTCGTTCCACGTTTATGTGTTCACTAGATCATTGCACACCTATATATGTATTAGAAGGAGTCCTTTATTCGAAATCCTACGTGAGTCTGGAGAAACACCATGGCAGTTTTGAGAAAAAAAACGATTGTTATCGATATTGTTTATGGATCAATTATGTGAAATTAGCAGGAAGGGTGATGATCCTTTGCAAAGGATCAATATGGTTCTTATTGGTCGATACGATGCGTGATTCTAATTGGTTACTTTTGAACTCACGATTTTTGCTGTGGCGCGAGTTTCTTTATAAGTTAAATTATATTTTTTGTATCGATGTAGTTTACTATTTTAGGAAAAATATGGTAGTTGTATTCCTGAATTTATTTTCTATCGAAAAGAACTTTATCGAATTTGAATTAGACTTTAGAAGTGTTTTCATCTTACGAAACGTTGTCTGTGCTGCCAGCTATCGACTTCAGGGAATATCACATACGTATATAAAAAAGTAACCTATCTTTGAATGATATAAACAAAGCATTTTAACTTTCAAATATAATTTACTTCATAACTACGTATAGAAAAAAACTAGAAACAGGATAAGCCTAATCAAACGAGATATTTGGTTAACTACGAAACCCATATGTACAAACATACGAGGCACACGTGTTACTATATGCATATATGTTTTCTTCAAACCCAAAAAACTGCCGAGCTGTCTTATCTCCGAGCAGTAACGATTATCTTGGAATTCCCAATTTTTTTTTTTCCTGAACCTAACCATAAAATCATATTTTCTAGTAAAACAGCATTTCAAGGATAAGTAATTTACTTTGTAAGAGAATTTGTACTTAACGTGCTTGTCCTTTAAAAACTTCACATAAAAATGGCCTCGGCCGAAGGTCCATCGAGGAAAAACCTTTTGTAAGTCCTAAATTCTCTTTCTCTCGCATTATCTTTTTTCTTCTTGGTCTCCTTGAATTCTTGCCCGCCAACATCGTTCTGTGGTTTCGCTTTCTCCTGTTCCGTAAGTCTTATTTCTTTTCTTCATCTAACAAACCATATATCGCCTCGTGGAGTCTGTGGTCCCGTGGACCTGCTATGACTAACGTTAACCACCAAGATACGAGTTTAAAGTCATCGTAAGTTGTAAAGCGCGCGAGTAACGTTCATGACTCACAAGTGTAAATTAATCAAGATTATTGAAATCACAGTGGAATTCATAGAATCTTTTCCATTAACCCGCATCCGTTTGTACTCTTGTCATACATATCCTGCGTCATTCTTTTTACTCACGTCTTTTTTCATAGTGTGAATGATCAGCTTGCAAGTATGTAATAATACGTTTGTGTTACAACTTCATCTGGCACGTGTTGCATCTTATACAACGATCCTTTAAGTAATTAATATTTTCTTTCAATAGTAAAATCTTTTTTTTCAGACCAACGCAGGCGAGTTTCAGTCTTCCTACGTGGTTGAATATGCTAATGCTCTCGCGTTCTCTTCACCGTGGTAGAAGCAGTTCACGAACCAGATGTGCAACGTGATGCAACGGTCGTAACTTCTGGTTGAGCACGGCAACGCGATACTGCACGCTTTTCATCAGCCGTCCGTGTCTCTCGACTCACGATATCCGTCTTCGTCCTCTCTCGGTGACTCTTACAAATACCGTAAGAAACGTGCCTTATTTAAGCATTTCAGAGATGTTTGAATAGAATTTTAGCTCATCCTTCTTAACAAGGAAATCCGAAATATTCCTCGATAAAATAGAAGCCCGTGTCTTCGTTCGACAAAATGATGACATTTAAACGATACAGCCTTGCGGCACACGGTTCGATCGCGATAAACGTTACGATAGATACCTCTAAGCCCTGTCATATGATACTCCTGACTCAATGCAAATCTATATCTTCGTATCTATTTATACGTGCACCAAAGAGCGATATATCAAAGGCAATGGACGAACCACAGCTCGACAACGTCCTACGCTCCCCTACTCGCTCGCGTGCTTGTATGTATATTCTGCGTCCTTAGACACAATTATCTTAATTAGAGCCCGCTTATGGTCAACGACAATGAGCCGGTTGTGACGTACCGGCTTCACCGAAAAATTGCTCTTTCCTCTTTCACCATAATGCTGCATACAATTGTCTCTTTCCGTAAATCTCCAAATTTATTACTCGTCCTTTCAACCGAAAGGGGCATCGATCATTTCATCACCTGTGATAAAATCAAACGATGAGCTGAGATACGATCATTTTCAGCATTCATTATTCTCTTGAACCTAAACGTGTTTTTTACTGTCATGCGTTGGTGATTACCTCGTTGCGTTGATAGGTTTCTAATGCGAATAGTAGTTATCATTTATGCGTTTACTGATCTTGCTTATTCATCATTTTCTTTTTTTAAACCATGAACAGTAATAATTGTTTATGAATTAAAATGTATCTAATAACAAAAATGCTGTTCAGTATTTTTTTTGAAAGTGATGTCTTATTCTCGTTAGTTTTATATGGTATTATGTTATAAACTATCTCATCGAGATACTCGAATCATGATCGTAAAATGTTTCACGGCGTTGGAGAACACGCGTGCGCGCTGATCTTTGGAATGTACTTGTTGGACCCAGTCAAACCGGTTCGTACGGACGATACCCGGTTGAGAACCTCTGCGGGTCAATCGTGTCAATTGTGACGAATGTATGTCGAGCCTGTGGATAGTTCTTCTCTACAATCTCTTCTTCGGGCCCTTTTCTCGTACGTTGGGAGTACCAACGAGCCCTACTCGATCAACGATGTATATATAATTAACATCATTCTAGTTTAATCACACCAGTTCGATCTTTTTTTCAAAAATTCCAAAATTTTAGTCAAAAGTAATCCATGGAAGTCGACCTTGTAAAATTGGCGTTAAATGGTAAAGAATAATTGTCAAGGTAACCCGTTATGTAGACGACTTCCTATGAGATTTGCATAATAGACTCAAAGCTCAACCATGTATACACGATAACAAAGTGACGCGACATCCGGAATGAATTGTGAACGGAGATATACTCGAGAAGAAGAGCACATCTGGTGTCCTACTTCTGAGTAACCGGCCGGTAGTAAATTCTGCGAGACGCGCGTAACACGTAAAACAGTGCTTTCATTTTCTTTCGTTCATTTCGAAGAGCTGCCCTTTCGAGCGTATAGTTTGAAAGATAAATTTCTAAACCGGTTTCGTCCTATAAGTACGAAACGCTTCGTTGGAGAAAGCATTTGAAATCGAGCGACAAGCTCGTGAAAAATATAATGAACGATCCCTATGATCTCTCATCTTCGAAGAACGAAGGCATTCGCGAACGATACATTACGATGTCTCGCACAGATATCTCCCCTGGATGTTCTCAGTCTCGTCACGAAGTCTACCTTGAAGTTCATCGACAAAAGGAGGATACGTATTCACATTCGATATTTCGTGGCTGGTATCTTATTTTTAGAATTTCTACCCATGCTGGTGTTAGGATTCAATACGAGTTGTCCTTTTCCTGATATTAACCCTTAATAACCTAGAGTTTCAATTTTGATACCAATCTTTTAATTTTCTTTATGGCCTTAATGCCTGAAGTATCAAAATTGATACCTGTTTTTTTTTTTTCTAAATAAATATGTAAAATAAATATTGTGATTTTTTAGCTATTTTTCCCTTCATCTAGACCCTCAAGCAAACACAGTAATATTAAAAAAAAATCACTTTCGTAAATCAGGTTACTAAGGGTTAACCGGTATCATCATTTCTATCAACGCACCTGAAATCGTCGGGTCCATTTAGACCCTGATTAAAAACCTGTATATTTGTAACAAAATCATAGTTTAGATAAAAATGGACTAAAAGTGAGATGAAACTTTTTTTTTCTTGGAAATTAATCAACTTTTATTGAAAAACAAGATTAAGCTTTATCAAAATTTCAACTATATCGCATAGGTCCCATATTTGGGAGTGAAGTTTCAGCCCTCCATCCGGACCAGACGATTCTGGTTAAGGGTTAAAAAGCAGTTTAAAAATATCCACGAAACACACGGTATCTTCACAGACGAGCAGTTCCTTCGTGTACATGGCGCTATGCAGGAACTTCGGTATGCATCACGAGTATACGAACTGTCGGAATCACAAAGGAAGTCAGAGTTAAACAAAGGAAGAAAGAAGAGCCGTGTAAAGAATCGTTTGGAAAGTCATCTTACTCGAGCTTGGAAGAAATAAAGAATAATAACTTCTCATTTACCGGTCTGTCTTGAAAACGGTATTATAAAATGGACTAGCAAACGGTCTTACGTTAGAGGAATTCCAGTGAGATTCCATAAGAACGAGTTTCATCCGAATAGAGAAAAAAGAGAGATACGATTTTCAAAAGTTCCCCCCCTCCTGAGTGTCAACTGCCCACGCAGAGGTAAAAGGGCTCGCAGGGTTGAGGCAAACTCGAAAGCATCCAGCTGCTTTCCAGACTTCTCTAGCATCTCTACAAGAGTTCTGCTTTTATAGCCTCGACTAAAGCTGGTCTTTGTTCAAGGGACCACCGAGGTACGGCCCACGCAGGCCTTTCGTATGAATAATACCTGAACTCGTGGGACCCAGCCAGCCAGCGAGTCAAGGGACTGAGTTACAGTTATATACACGCGTATATACGAATACATACTCATATAATGCGTGGAAAGCTTAGAGACCCTCGGACATTTTCTAATACTCCTGATATCTTCCTGCTATTATTTCGACCGATATATCAACTAGGTCGATAAATCACAATTTTAATTAAGTATCCCTTCTCGACAATACGCTTGCTTGTTATCAAGGATAATTAATCGTCGATGATTTGTCGGTAGATTTATTGATGCTTTCTATACGTTCCCTGTCGAACGTTTCTCAAACGACAATAACGATAATCTAAGTTCACTTCGAAGAAATTTCGCTTGGCATGCAGAATTTAATCGGGAATATTACTTGTCTCGATTCAAATAAATCATTATAATTCGCTTTTTCTATGGTCTTTGAAGAATGACTGCACTGTGTTCGACCGCATTTCGTTTAAGCAATTCCTTTTTTACAGAAGTGCAGTTATATAATATGTATGATAATTATGAAAATCGATAATAATTGCTTAGATCTAACATATGGAACGCATCTAACAAACGTCTATTGCTTTCGAATTTATAGGTCACGACGTAGTACCTATCAACGATCTTAACGATTTAACGATCCTAACTATTACAAACTCGCTTAAGCAGACAACGCAGCTTTTTAAATACACTTGCCTGCTATGCATGCGTGCATGCCTATGCAAATGACGTGAGTGGACGACAAAAAGCCCGAATGGAAGAGCAACGACACGTGAAGCCCGATTCACGGTTTCTTGACACTCCGTCACGCGATATAATGTTTTAATCTTCACACGTTCGAGTCCTACGTGCGTGTGTTTCGAGTTACACTTTGAAAAGGTAGAAACAAATTCCCTTTTACTCATCGTATTTTTGTTTATATTTATCAATACCTAGTGTTTTATAAACGTTAGAAATAGATGGAAAAAGTAACAAATTTTATATCTTACTGTACACTTACGATGATTTAACAGAGTGACATCGTATGAATAGAGTTTAGAACAGCTGGAAAAGAATCAAAGATTATAACAAAGTCATAGCGTTTGTGCAACAAACGAATTTGTCAATCTACTGTTTTCTTGTGAAAGAAATTCTATGAAAGAAGGAAAGGATTCCTTGAATTTTACAAATTCTAATTGCGATGATGGATCGCAATCATCAAAGTGCACGAATATCGTGTCTCAGTTTTGTACAACAGCGTGTAGAAAAGACAAAAAGAATTGAGCCCGAAGCTAAATGGTTCACATAAAATTCGGCGCACCGTTTCTTTCGGCGTTGCATACAATGGAAGTGATAAATAGAAAGGGGTGAATTCGAGAGTCGAAAGAGAGAACTCGAAAGACCATAGACGGCTGTTAGAAAAGGGTTCTACTCTTTTGTTTTTTTCCCCATTCGATTCGCATTCTTAAGTTTCGTTCTTCATAGCGTCAACCCTTCAAGGCAGACACGCCATTGTGTTAAGGACGCCACTTTTAATGCCGGCACTAAATGGACACGTTTCTTCGTAACATACAGGACTCGTCCTATTTAATATTTTTTTCACTCATTGTTCTTGCAATGGGTATTCTTCTGGTTCTCGATCATACACTCTACCATATCGTCCTTCTTGTATCTCGTCAAGATCCTGAGCTAATTTTTCTAAAAGTTCTTTGAACACGTAATTGTCTAGGTTCTTGGCAATGTAATATAGGAAGAGCCAATCTCCAAAATAATACTCGCGAGTAACTCTTATCACGTTCCAAGGATTATATTTTCCAGGACAGGCCATGGAGAAGACGATCTTGTTGAATGTTATGCTTCTGTAAATATAAGAAAAAGTGAAAAAACATAGAAGATATTTTACGTAGATATAAAAGAATTACATATATTATTCAATACCTGGCATGCAGTAGCATCGTTAACAATCTCCAAAATAATCCAAGGAGAGTAATCACAGAAAGAATAAGGAACCAGTACCAGAGAAATACATAAATTTTCTCATTAACAATATTCAGTGCCATTACGCATAAAGCATCATGAGTTTGTATCGTACCTGTGGCACCGTACTTGTGAAATGTACACTTTGTTACCTGTGAATCAGAGAAACGATATAAATTTATTGTAGGACGAATTCATTGGAAACAGATAAAATTATATGAATCATACCTTGGGAAAGACAATATCGAGTGGCTCCATTCTTCCACCGTATCTATCGTCCGCTGCCAATTTACCAAGGCCCAAGAACGCACCTCCGAGGAACAAATCAGTCCAATAAATCTGCATAATCACATTAACGAAGTTTAAAACCTCGCAAAAACCAAGATAATAGGACCAAGCTCGGTTCACGTGAAGACGTTGTATAAAAGCTCTTCGAATTTGCTGTATCTTCGTGTCTCGATCTTTTTTCGAAGGTACCTCAACTCCACTTTCGATCTTCATTGACGTTTCATTTAGAGCCAAACAAGCCATATGTAATCCTGATACCAATAGCTTTAAACGACCTCCTGAAAACGACATAGATACATATAAAAATACATATATTCTGTATAATCTCTCAAGTATCAATGAGTCTACTAATTTCAGGAATTAGAAATTTCCGGAGCGAAAGTAATATTACTCATCTTGATTAATTTATTGTAGCCACATTGTAACGCGATTAAACGCGACAACAGCTGACTAATTGCCATTAAATCTTATCGATATCTACGAACGGGTGATGCATCGACACGTTAGTTTTTTACATTTTCACAAAATCCTCGTATTTGTATAATACCAACCTTCGATTTTTCGCCACATATAATGTGGTAGATAAAAAAGAAGAGCTTGGAGGAACAAAACAAATGGTACCCATTGATAATACGCGTGATGAACTACTTCGTCGTCTTTGCTACTTGGTCCAACGCCGGGATGTGGAATTTCACCTTCGTTCACGTAAGATGCGTTCATATGCTTCACCTGTAAGTTTGTTGTACCGATAAGGAACGCGTTATTAGCTCGTTGATCATAAGACTTTCGTTTTCATGACGTGTTTGGATATTATAGATATCAGTATACATCGTATTACTTAATGCAAACATTGCTAAGACTTACCACAGTGAAAGTTGACATAAAGAAGCAAAAGGTCTCGATAACTTTTGTATCCACGGATGTATCAGTGATGCATCTGTATGCAAAAAATTATGTGAAAATAAATATGAATTTTTCCAAAGATAGACGTATGATTCATTTAAAAGATCATACCTTATGTGTTCACCAATAAACTGTCTCGCAGACACCAAGAGAGTACCAACGAGCAAAATCAAGAACGTCACTCTGTAGTGTAATCTGAAAACTGACGAGCAAGAAACTGTTTTATCATTTTGATAAAGTAACAAAATATATTCTCTATTTCCATGATCATTCACTTCACTATCTTTTCTAACATGCATATGGTCCAACAGTAACGATGACCTCGCGACCTATGACACTACGGTTCACCGGACGAGAAAACTTTAGACTAACTGATTTATAGATCATATGGTAAACGCGATAATATTAAAGAACATGTGTCTATGTGATCTAATTACCTATATTATCGATGGCAGCTGAATCCTGAGTAACTTTAAGTTTGACATGGTCCTTCAATACCGAGAACGTCGCGAGGACCGTCGTTGCCGCCATGGCGAGACACGACGAGAGTGACACACGAAGAGTTAATACGATTTATATTTTCTATCTCCTGACGAGAATATGATTATTCAGGAGTTCTCCACCGTCTCTTCTTCTTCTTTGCTACTCTGATAGCCGGATCGTGTAACCGAGAGAACGAATAACGCTTGAAAATGTCACGCGCGAAAAATGATCTCGTAAATGTACGAGACCACGTGGAAGAGGACGTTCCTCTTCTCTCCACAATATAAACGTAGTTAATTCGATTGAGTTCTTCGACTAGCATCGAATCTCATAGCAGACGTTATCAGCAGTACGACGATTGCGCAGCAGCCTCTTCAAGTGTTAGTATAGAAGTCAGAAAACGTGGTAATCTTACACGAAGAAGGTAACGATGATATTATTGTGTGACAGGATTTGTCAGCGTAGATAAGAAAGATAAAGCTTTCGATGGTATAGATAGAATGGAAAAATAAAAAAAAAAAAAAGAGGTGGAGCCCCGACGAGTCTATTACCACCAGCTCGAATCTTTAACAATCTTCCTTCCTACGTTCGATCGCTTTTCGTTTTGTTTCTATCAGCGCGTGTCAAGCATTCGCGATGTGTGTAGATGTAAATACCCTCGTGTACCCGTACACGTAGGTATGTATACACGAGACGAATTGTAAGATTTCCAAAGTCGAGAATCCTACTTGACGTTCACATTCTTTTTTTCTTCCCTACGTGACTCGACTATGTTCTTGATTTTCTACCAGGTACACTAACAAACTTATCGGATTGCAACGTAAATCAGAAAAAATGTAACTTTGATTGCTCGCAATCTCGATTAAAAACACTTATCACAAATTTTTCTTCCCTGATCCTTAACAGTGATTCTTCAATTCCTTCAACGATAATCACTCGACGTTCATTATCTGTCGATGGGCGTAAAACGGTGATTTTCTGGGTCAAACTGTCCACCGTCTTGACTACCGTATACATGTTACGTACACGAGTAGTAAAGATTACGAAACGTCGTAAGGTATACCGAAGTTTAACGTATACTGTTTCTACAATCCCTCTATAGCAATAATCGTGGCTCGACTCATTGATGGAAACAAACCAATGTCAACAAAACATCGACGGACAGTATGAAAACATGATCGTCCTTTTCCAATTTTTTCAATATGCTTGAATATGTCGAAAACTATTCCCTACATTCGATAAGATCTTATGATTAAACTTAATTTTGTATTTTTATGACTTAGTGAAGTTCCACGTGTTTCAAAGGTGTAATACAAACCGAGATAAGCAGACGTATAGCCACTCGTTTCCTATCATCTTTGTAATCGCGATGATTGGGTATGAGGAAAGTATTTTGGTAATTTCGAGACCATAAAGATACGTCATCGATGACGGCTCGACGGAGGGAGACGTTAATTTCGTGAGGTACGTGCTAAGTTGCACGAGATGACCTGTCTCGAAGATGTAGAATATGCGCATGTACGGTCATGAGAAATTTCGTCTGGAGGAATGGAGAAGAGGTGCCCGTTGGTACGACCTGTAAAAAGAGAAGAAGAAGGAGATGAGGAGGAGGAAGAAAAGAGAAGCGAAGAAGGCCACGAAGCGCGTAGAGCGTCGAAGGTGGAGGGACTTTGACCGGCCGTTGCCCTCGCGGCAGGCCAAGCCAACAGAACGAACGAGTATTCCAAAGAAGACCCTGTCCTCTCCCTTCTTCGTTCCTTTACGTGTACCGAGCTTTGTCGTCCTCCACCTCTTCGTCGTCTTCTTCTCCGTCGTTGTCATCTTCGATACGCGTACCTACGCTCGTTTGCTCTCATAGTCTTTAACTCTCTTTATCCTTCACGGATATCTTCGTCTCGTGCATATACGAATATATCTAGCAAGTTAGACTAATGCTAAACTTGGTGAAAGGTGGAACACTGTCTCGTTAAATTCATATTTCAGGAGTTTCTTTTCAAAAGGACTTATTTCATCACTAACATATTTTACAGAAAATTGAAAATTAAAAATTAAATAAAAAATTAAATTAAATTAAAATTTAGGACCTTTGAAAAGACACTCCTCATTTGAATTCTACAATTCTACAATTCTACACTTATCATTTGAATTCTACAATTCTACACTCCTCATTTGAATTCTACAATTCTACACTCCTCATTTGAATTCTACAATTCTACACTCATTTGAATTCTACAATTCTACAATTCTACACTCCTCATTTGAATTCTACATATTTCCCATTATATTTATCGGCACAGATATTTCGTAGAACTTCCAAGGGTATTTTCACGGATGAATAATCTTCGAGGAAGTTTTGAGGTCGATGTTGAAACACTGTAACACCAGTAGCACGAATTTCCTCATGCTTGTTAAAAAAAAAAAAAAGACGTTGATTCGGCTCAACCATTCTTTTATAGTAATGTCACTAACCTCGGCCCTGTCTTCTCCTTCTTCGTGATCAGAATTTATTATCTTCCATTCCAACCCTTCACTTTACCAGTGAAATGTAAAACGTGTTTTATATAATGTTAAAAAAAAAAATGAAACGATCATAAGCAAAGCTAGAAACGTCGGCACCGTTCACTCGGTTTAATAGTTTTCCTAATAGAACTATGACCTCGGTCTAATTCCTCGATTATAGTTACGATTCTCTACCATCTGTCGTACAGCCATATCCATCTTGAGCTTACATCGTTCCGTTTCGCCGTGTAATCGCATTAGGCGTTGTAAACACGGGAGGTAGACGAATAACATGTAGAAGAGCGTAACGTCATTAAATTCTTAATACGATCGGAGTTAACGTCGAGTAATCGACATTAATTTTACTATAACGGCAATGCAATCATTTTCCTCTTAGCGACAGCACCCCAATCTATGCCGTCCCGATAGGAGGGATCTGAAATTGTTCGGCCCTCGAATGCCTCGACGTACACTCAGAGTGAGAGAGATGAAACAGCTTTGGTACTGATCGTTAATCGCAAACCGGAGCACACATCACGTACATATACGTGTAAAGATTTCCCCCATGTTCCACGTGTACCTAGATGATCAACGCCGGTGCATATAATGAATATTGTAGATGTGTAGGTAGGAATCGTGCAGGGTCACTCGTTTATACTCTTTAGAATTCAGCTAAAGGTCGTTCTTGCATTTATAAACTTCTCGATAGACTTTTCTCTAACGATAATAAGTAGAGAAATCATATAATTAATTTCATCAGTCAGATAGAATTGTGTACGTTTTTTTAATAGAAGATCGAGTTCATACTTACTTCGAAGCTTTTATAATCGCATCAATAGTATCCACCTACGCATCTACTTACCATTGACCTAGAAAAATTCCATGGTATGATGAATTTCGTAACGTAGAAACTGAATAGCTATAAAAAATCTGTCGTTGAATTAGAATAAAATAGAAAGGCAAATCTTGGAACACGTACAAATGTAATTTTTTACCTTAATCAGCTCGTATCAAATGATTATGATGACGATAACGCATGCCGTAGCACTTTTATATGATATGGATCTTTGAAGCGTGGAAATTGAACAACGAATGGTTAGTTTATTTCGCTGATATTTATTTCTTTAATTTTACAAAGAACATTCGCATTAAAATATAACATAACTTGAATAAGAGTGATTGATTTACTATTCTCGGACCACCTGTCGATCTCGGAGCTGCGAAGAAAGCGATCGTGGAGGTAAAAAGAAATAAAAATTGAAGGAAAAAAAAAATAGGAAAGCTATTTGCTACGAAATTGACGCGGTGTCCTCATATCTTGGATTTACGTTCGTGACATTAGAGGAAAAAAACGAAAACGAATAGAAGAAAAAAGGGCTCCTTACGCATCTTAATACATATCTCCATTATCGCAGAAATTACGTTTTTTTTTTTTTTTTAAACGTCTTGCTTACTCACTACATCGTATATACCTATTACCATAGAACAAAAAGTGCAAGAAAAAAAAGGAAGGACGATGACGATGAAGATGATAACGATGATGATAATGATGATGATGATGATGATGATGATAGTGATGATTGATCTTAGAAAAAAAGGAAGATGTGTGTTGTTCTAATGATTTTCATCGTTGCTCATCGATCTTCCAAGTGATCGAAAAAAGACACATTTATATATATAATATATATTGCCTTTTATCGGTTCTAAACAAGTGGCACGGGCAAAGGCACGTATATACGAGCGATTATCATGTTTCTTCCTTTCTGCTCATGGAATCAACAAATAAGAACAATAACGATCGCGTTTTCGCGTTTTTCTGTCTTCCCCTCTCTCTCTTTCTTTGCCCGTTACAATAACTATCGCTTTTCTACTTATCGCTATGTCTTTTTCTGTCCTTTATACGCGAAAAAATGTGTACGCACGTTGGCACTTTATGTACGAAGAAGAAACTAACTTCTTCCTGAATTTGTATTATTATAACGAAAATTCACGCTACCGGATACTTCGAGCAAGAAGAAGAAGAAAATGATGAGGTATCGGCACCGATATGTGCGTTGTTTAATGTAAATGATCTACAAAAAAAAAACAAGACGTACGAAAAATATGAGAATCATTATTATGGAGTGTTTCGATAGCTCGACAGTCTTAATTCGTGCATTATACAGGGTGTCCGGTTCCAGGTGTTCAAGCGAAAAACTACATGTGCACATCAATGATTTGAGTCGAAAAGTCTAATACTATTTTCCAAAATTCGGCTCAGTTTAATAGTTATTAACTAACAAAGATCGGCCAATCACGGCAATCTGCGAAAAAAGACGGTTCATTGTAGTTCGCAGCTAGGCAGGGGACGCGGTAAAAGGCATAATCCACGAAAAACAAAGTTTTCGCACAGTTTATTATGCTAACCACTGTGATTGGCCGATCTTTGTTAGCTAATAACTCATTAACTAAATCAAATTTCGAAAAATGGTATTAGACTTTTCTACTCAAATCATTGATGTGTACATGTAGTTTTTCGCTCGAACACCTGGAACCGGACACCCTGTAGAAGACTCCTGAATAAGGAGCACAAAATTGACCAAAGATATTCTTGTCTATTTCTTGTTTCACCGTGCTTCGACTCCTTTGTTCTTAATTTCTTCCTCTATTTTACAGCGACATTAATTTCTTGTCTGAGAACATGTCGGTGAATCGTAGGCGCGTGTGGGTTACAAAGATTACCAGGTCGTTGTCCTTAAAAAAATCGATCGAACTTGTTCCATCTTCTCTTCGATCTCTAATACTTTTGTTTTTTGTAATTATCCACAACGCACTTTTGATACAAACGGCATCTGGCAAACTTCACCCCAACTCCTCGCATCATTCTTTTCCTCGGTCGGTCGTCGTTACATCGTTCCTAATAATATAATTATAAAAAATATTTCTTTTTGTAAAAAATATTACACTAGCTAGTAGTATAATACCTTGTATAATTGCACGATATATTGACCAACGGCCAATGTCCGGTAAACCCTCCAAGCACGCCGGGCCGGTATTATGTCGTCGCATAGTTAGTAGCAAAAATAGAAGACAAGTATTACAAATGCTAGACTGTCGCGATACGCAATAGGCGTCTAATATATACGTATTAGAAAAAAGAGGAACGTATTTCGTCTCTATTTGGCCCCTCGTGTACAGCTGGCACGTATAGTAGCTATAGATACATAGCTATTATGTCTTTTTTTGTGCGTGGAATGCAAGATTGCTTTTCAGCGAAGACGGATATCAATTATCGGTATCGTAGTATCTACACATTTTTTTTTTTTTTTTTTCACTTTTCTCGTTATTCTTTCTCTACCTCACACACCTCCATCCTTCTTTCTCTCTCATTTATACACACACACATGTTCGCTCTCACTTTCGTTTTTATATATATATATATAATATATTTATCTTTTCTATATGATAAAGGCGACCTACAATATATAATAATATAATCCTACGTTTACTATATAAAAAAATAATTGGTAGGATAAAAAGAATAACGCTTTTCTCGGTGGACGGCGTGGGAAACGGTCTCTTTTTTTTGTTTGTTCTAGGAGTCAGGAAAACGCGAAAAAGGCAATACTTCTTATATGGAAAAGATGATGTTGCGATAAAGAGGAAATCATTATACTCTTTCTTCCTTTGTTAGCCGAGAAGCATGCAACAGAGAAAAAATTCGAAAGAATGGAATGGATCCTTTTCGCGTTCTCTTTCAAGTCGGTCCATCGTTTCATACGGCAGTGAGATATTAAAATCCTCAAAATGAAGAAAAAAAAAAAGACTTTTTTTTGACAAGAATGATAGTAGATGGACCGACTCGACTATACGACATGGTTCAAAAAAAGATAAGGATCGGAAAAGAATCGTCGAAGGGAGACGAAGAAAGAGAAGAAGAAAAAAAAAAGGAATGTACGCCGTCCACCGATTTATCACACGATCGGAGACCGGCGAAGGCCTACGAGTTCCAGAGATACACCTAAAATATATCTACGGCGACGTACAAAATCGTCCTTTCGATCGCTACTCGCCTCCACATTTTCTTAAAGGCCACTCGTTTGAGAATGGTTTCGACCATGTAAATAATCTTTAAAAAAAAGTATGCAAACGTTATAAGAAATCTTCCTTTTTTATTTTTCAACCGAGTCACCGTCGAAAGCGAGAAGCGGTCGAACGAAGATCCGCTCGTCTTACATACTTTTCCTTTTTGAAAATATTCACTTGTTCGTCGTATCACCTGCATCCACCAGCGATATCTCTTGCAGGTAATCGACTCTACCTTGAGAAATCGCGAATGACTCGATCGCGAGAGTCCGTTCCTCGAAGAGAGGAGCGATAATCAAATGAACAAAGATGCATGAGAGAAAGCAATATTACGGGAATAAACTGCGCTATGCAAACGATTATCAGTTCTTTAAGCGCTATCGAAAGCGTGGGTTTTGCGAGAAACGATCGAGGATGGCTCAATCCTATCGAGTGATAATTTTCCAAGAAAATCACGAGAGGATCGAGCGAGAAAAGGACTATCGCGATCGATAAAACAGCACAGTATTGTGCTACTTTCGCGTATTTCGTCTTCGATCTTTCTCTCTCCCTCCTCTATTCTTCTCGTAGAAGAAGATGACACGATGGATGTCTGTCGTTGCTTCTCGAAGCGATTGTCTTTTCGCTTAAAGACGTTTTTGACGATCTCTCAAGCAAAAAAACTTCGCTGATGATAAGATGGATGATTAATCACGCGAACGACTAGACCGACTCTTTACCCTGTAGCTTCAAGGCCAGGTCGGCAACGAGTTGCTTGTAGATCAAAGGATCGATGTTCTTACCAAGTTGATATAAAACGAACCAGTCGCCTATTTGACAATGATGAGCGATTGTCTCGATGTCAGCTTTAGCTGATAAACGAGAACGTGTACGAAGTAACATGAGACGTAGCCTTGGTCCAGCAACAACTGCCGCGCGATAGGCTAAGCTTAGACCACTTAGGATCGACAGGATGATGAACCAGAACCAAAGGAAAACGTAGATTTTCTCATTGACGATGTTCAGTGGCAGTACGCAGAGCCCGTCAAACTTTTGTACCGTACCGGAGGCACCATATTTGTGGAAGGTACATTTGGTAACCTTTGGGAAGACTCTTGACATAGGATCCTCACGATCTTCTGGTTCCAATTCAGTGAATTTAACAACATCTGCTCCGTACGTTGAGAATTCTCCGTCCAGGAAGAAATCCATGAAGTATATCTGTCCAACGACGTTGACGAAGTTGAGGATCTCGCAGAAGAAGAATCGGAAAGCGTAGAAATTTTGTGAGTGTAGATTCGAGGCGAAATAATCAACGAGTAACTTTCTTCTTCCAGATTTGGCTTCTTCCGTTATAACAGGGCAGTTCATGTCGAGTACCAACATCTTTATCTTACCACCTTCCCATGTTTTCCAAAGATAACGTGGCACGTAGAAAAGGATAGCTTGGAAGAAAAGAGTGAAGCATACCCACTGGTAATATTTATGATACTTAATATCATCGACGCCTTCTACGTGGTTTCGTACACCAGGTTGAACGATATCCATGCCAACGACGCCACGACGATTTGGGATTGTAAATGTCGAGTAAATCCAACAGTATGTATCCATCACGTTGGGTGGTATCTCATCGACGATGCAATCGATAGGGTCACCGATATACTGTCTCGAGGTTACCAATAAGGAGAACGCGATCAGTACGATCACGGTGGCTTTGTAGTGTAATCGAAAAACATTGTTATCGATACAGACACTGTCTAGCTTGAGTAGACCCTTCACGGAGCCAAAAACGTCGAACATGATTGCTGTTGATTCTTCAAAACACACGATTTACCGAACCACGCAAGAGCTCCGCGACGACACGCCGCGCGACTGTCTGTCGTGTCACGTGAAAAAAATTGAGTGGTACTTCCTCGTCCCCCACGAATACTCTCTTGTCTCACACACACTCCCCTTCTCTCTCTCTCTAGGGTTGGCACAGTGCGCGTGTGCACATCGGCTATTTTGACTGGCGAAAAGACGAGTGAGCCACGTGCTTCGAAGGAATAGCACGCGTCCTGTTGCTTCAAGAATACTATACGCGTGGTGACGTATGTAACATAAGATGCACCACCGGGCGCAAAACACACCGAGCAGCGTCACCGAGCAACTCTCTCGTAATGGCCGCGTTCAGAGACGCCGTACGACCACGAGGACAGCGTTCTACCGGCGCTGTTCCCTTTTTTTTCTTCTTTCTCCCTCCTGCTTACTCTCGCGCCCTTTCTCTTCTTCCTTGGCCCGTTTGTCTACTCTTTCTCCCTCTCGCTTCACTCCCTCTTCCGCGCGCTAGGACCAACTCGGTGACTGTAAGCCGATGTCGGGAGCCGAGAACTGTTCGTTGCTTGCAAGGGGAGATTCCGTCCCCCACTTTTATGACGCGACGATACCGTCTCCCCCCTACGGAACGCGTCGCTACTACGATTGCCGTGGCAGCGAGCCACGATCGTGCCGTCTTTCTTCAACGTGTACGTTTAATCGTATTTCTGTTTCACAGTCTTTTTCCTTCTCCTCTTGCTCTTCTACAGCAATTTTACGTCCTCCGCGTGGTTATCCCTCTTCTTCTTACATTAGCCTTGTAACGGTCAAGCCATGGGGGCACGCAGCTACGGTCCCTGATTCGGACGATTTCGGGCGAAATCGACGAAGATCGTGACTCGGTTCACCCCCACTACCGCTGAGAACCCGGCTGACGCATGCGCGGTAAAAGGCAGGGCTACGGTGGCGCTGTTACCATGGTAACCAATGGCTAAGCGTATGACGGATATTTACCGAAACGTTAGGAAAAGGAGGTTGTCTCTTTCTATCTTATATGTAAAGTTTAAAATGGAAAATCACAGTTTTTTGTCTATAATTTTTGTAAAATTAAAGCAATTTTGAAGGTTGAGAGGTTATATCGATGGGGAGAAAGGCTGCTATCGACTCTGCGAACTATATAAATATACAGTGGTGGTCAACAATTTTGGATCACAAACAGAATAACTTTTTTTTTATTGAATCAAATGATTTGAGTTTTTGCAAGAGGATAGAAGGGTTAGTTTCCTATATATCGTATTTTCGTAGTTTTTAAAAAATCGGAATGTTCGAAATTACAAAGAAAATAGAAAAAGTCATTTTTTTGAAACTTTTTTCTCTAAATTGTTGACAATTGTTAAGATATTTATACTGTCTGTCGGTTTATTGCACAAAGGCTTTGAAACTACTGAACAGATTTAAATGCCTTTTTTTTATATTGTCAAGTATTTCTTAACCTACATTTTAAAACTGATTTCATGACGCTAAGATCTCCGGAAATAGAGATACTAGGAGCATTCAATATAACCTTCGACTATAATAATATTATATAAAAAAATAATATAATTAGTAATACTATTATTATGTAATATAACGCATCTAAATCTTCACCAGAGCGAAGCCCGAGTCAACTACATGCTGTATCTACCGCGATCGAAACTGCAAGATCGAGCAAAACGAAACCGATCGTTTTCGTATCGTATATCCTTTCGTAAGGTTCGACTCGTTCATCGAAAAATGGTACTCTCGGAAACATATAGATGGATCGTTTGCCCAACGGCGACTTACAAACGTTCTTTCCAAGTTTCGTAACGCTTATAAGCGCATAAATTAGATTCGACTCCGCCTATAGATTCCGGATAATGTGGAAAATCAGTCATTCAATTTGCGTACCGACAATGATATCCCCGGAAATGGAATAACGTACGGGAGTGGCGTTTAATGGTTTGCTTAAGGTTAACTCGAACAAATACCTATGTGGGAGTGTCGATGTTTTCCCACAGTGTTTCGATAGTTTCTATAAACCGAGAAATATACTATACAATATAATTCTTCTATTGCAAGTAAATTCCTTTCGAAAGAGTATACTTTGAGTTTTCAATAACGTTACAGCATCTTATTCAGAGAGTCATGATACTTGAAAAAGAAATATAAACTTCGAGATAAGTCGCGTTACTTAATATCAAGAATTTACGAGCAATTATAGGGGACAATGAGCTTTATCTACTTTGGTACGCGTCGTTTATTACTGCCCATACCGATATCAATACAAGAAACGCTTAATAAACGTGTTAACGCCCTAATAAACGCGTCGTATAAACATTTAAGACCGATTCTAATGATAGAAATTGACGGGGGCGTTATAATCTCTCGTGTAATTATTATAGTACATGATGTAATTAAGACACAGCGAATCGTCGCGAGTACCAAGAACTTAAGAATAGAATGTTTCGACTGACAAAGCATTAAGATCGGATAACAAGAGATATGAGTATGATGACGATCACAATTGAATGAAGTGTTACTTCGTACTACAAATAATCCAAAGGAAATCAGAAACTAAATCTATCAACAAACAGCTTATCTTTATGTAGTAAGCCACGATAATTAATTGGGGCAAATGCATTAACGTTACGGACGACGGTGTCACGTAAAAATAGCAAGCTTCTATTAACTTCTTTGACGAATTAGAGAAATATTAGACGATTAAAGTCCAAGGTCGGTCCTGTGGCGCAACGGATAACGCGTCTGACTACGGATCAGAAGATTCCAGGTTCGAATCCTGGCAGGATCGTTGAATATTTTTTTTTTCTAGTTTAACTAAAGGACACATTCTATACAAATTTGATTCTAATTTTCTACTTATCTTTGTCGAAAGCTATACGTTCAAAGTGTAATTATTATACAAATATACTAATTCCTTTTATATCAAAAACAAAAAAAAAATTGGATAAAAACACGAAGAAACGTAATAAAAAATTAACGGTAAAGATAAAATGATACAACTAAGAAGCGGAAACGCGCAACGTTTTAATCAGTAGTAGAGTACTATCTTCCTGCCTACTAGACTCGTGTACGTCGGTTGCATCGAAACGATTCAGTCACTAGTCGTTAAAGTAAAAGATACTGGGTATCGTAAATTGCAAAGAACGATGTAAATTCTACAGTTCTAGTCATTGTCCTGTACCACGTGTGCCTCTAAAGCGCAACAATGTGAAAGAGAACCGCTGATGCCAGTCAGCACTTACTCACATTTCTCACGGTCGAAGCATTCGAAATACATAGAAGGCTGCATACCTTTAAGCCCATGCTTTCTCGATCCTCGGATCCTTTCTATACTAAAACGAATGGGATAGTCGAGACGTGACTGAAACGTCGGATAAGAAAGCCTTGCGAGTCTTTCATAATGTTGCAAAAGAGCGGGCAACGCATCGAAAGAAAGTGAAACCGAGTAGGTGGGGTTACTTTCGCTGTTGAGAAGCACCTATATCGGCTGATCGTCTTTTGTCCGAAAGTAGAAACGCGCGGTAGATTATAAAAGGATCTGCTTAACGTCATGGAAACTAATTGGAGGCGAGCGTAGTCGGAGTGGTCAAATAAATTAACCCATCGTGGTTGCTTCTAACGGAGGGACAGTTGTAAAAGATGCGAGTAAGGCGAGAAGGGCCATCAAGGCGAACGCCGAGGACGTTCGCGAGATGCAGCGGATTCTTCTTTCGTCTCTTCTTTGTGAATCTGAAAAATATCGTTTGGATGTGTTATTACATGCATACGTTTATTTGATTTAACTTACACGAATACCGTATTAAATTTGTTCAATACACACAGGTAGATCCGTAAGGTCCAAAACGCTAATTAACCTTCTTTGTGAATCTGAAAGATATTGTTTGTATATGTTATTACATGCACACGTTTATTTTATTTAACTTATATGAATACCGTGTTAAATGTTTGTAATACACACAGATAGTAACGTGCAAAACGCCATTTAACCAAACGTACTCCTATAGGATGACTCAAAAGTTCTCACCTAATTAAGAAAAGAAAGGTCGAGGATCTCCCTAGAGTTTGGTATTATTCATAATCGGTCCCTGTATTCGTAATACGACTTCTGGGAAGGCATTCCTTCGAATCGGCCAAAGAATTTTTCAACAGAATGGGTTTCTTTTACCTGCGGTCTGCGGGCAAGCATCGACGAGGCGCGATACTCGATACGTTCGTTGCTTATACATATCTATACATAAATATATGTATATACATCACATAGATGCATAGGCAGTATAGATTTAAGTGTTAGTGCCGTGTACCTGCGACTCCTTGGAGTCAGCGATGAGAGGTTGGGGGAGGGAAAGAGAGAGAGAGAGAAAGGAGAGAAAGGGAGGGGCCGGTTTTTCTGGTTTTGGTATGCCTCAACCTTGCAGGCTTTGCTCGTTTCTCTCCTGAGGTTTATGTACGGGAAGATACCTGCGTTTTAGGGCGTCTTCGAACGTTCGTTGTGACGAAAAAAACGTTGCAAGATTAAATTGAACTTTAACCCCCTTTTTTACTTCGTAAAGAATTTCCTTTTTTTTTTTATCAATTGTTATTGTACCAAGCTTATATTTGATCTTTGGATATTAAATAAAAAAAGGACTTGATCAACCTTCGATACATCTACTTTCTTGCTTCTAATTAGAAAGATTGATTAGATTTAAATATAAATTTTACGCGATACTTCTTTGCCGATAGTTTTTTCTCGAGTTGCATACAATCGTATGACGGATATAGTGCCGCCATCTATCAAGTGGCATTCGAATTCTGAATGCATTCTTTTTCTTTTTTTGTTAGAAATAATTATATATTTAGCCTTGACTATTATCTTGCAGTTTTAGGTATATTAGATAGAGTATATTTTATCTCGAGAACGAGATCCTTGAGTGTTTTTCTCAATCGTTTTACATATTCTTCGTGATCACAGTACACTAGATAATAACACAATTTACTAGTAACTACGTGGAGTAAGATGTCTCTCTCTGTAAGTAACGTGTAATAAATTAATATTAATATAAGAATCTATTGGAATCGTTTCTTTCAATATAATTTATTAAGGAGATTTGATTTTATGTTAGGAAACCGAATTGAATTATACCCCATCCCAATGGAGCAAGAGATATGAACACACAGAAATATTGGCTCGGTTTTTCGCGCTTGCAAAAGACGGTACGAATTATATGTTTATATATGCATTTCAATCGAAAGTAAAATATACTTTTTTAATTACAGTGACAAATAATGCGCGAAAGTCCACCAAATGTCTTTTAGACGTTCCATACGGTTCGACGGAGCGCACAAAATATGATATTTATGGAAGTGATTTACCTGACGGTAATAATGCGTGATACAGAATTGGGTTGGTTGCTCTACAAATTTTTCACAGATAATATTTTGCATAAAAATTTATTCTTCTAGATGCACCAATCTTTATATTTATTCATGGTGGTTACTGGCAAGAACTGAGTAAAGATTTCGCAGGATTTTCAGTACCAGTTCTCGTCGCTAATAAAATTAAAGTTATAGCGGTTGGTTATGATTTGTGTCCTCATGGTAAACCAATTCTTAAAATAGCATAGTAATAACACAATAGATAATACTATAAAAAAAAAATAATTAATATTTCAGTAACATTACGAGACATCGTTAATCAAATAAAGTTAGCAATTGACAAAATATTGAGCTCCGCTTTAAATTCCGGATGCCGGTATGTATATATTTAATATTTATAACATATTGATATTTGATTAATTTATATTGTATAAACTTCATATTGAAATGAATTAGCATCGATATTATTAAATATTTACAATATTACAGATGTGTTTGGATCGCTGGTCACAGTGCTGGCGCACATTTGGCAGGCGCGTTGTTACACGATGTAAAATGGAGAGAACGTGCGACAGAGCGAGAATACTTTCAATTGATAAAGGGCTTATTACTTCTCGGTGGAATTTACAATTTGAGACCTCTTGTCAATACTTCATACAATGAACTTTTGAAACTTAAGGAGTAACTGTTCTATCATTTTTTATTTCTTCGTTTTTGATAAACAGTATCTTTCAAGAAATTTTCTTTTTAGGGATGAGATCCAGGAATTTAGTCTTTCTACTCTTGATACTAAAGAGTATAAACCAATTCACAATTTAAAAGTTATTGCAATCGTAGGAGAATGCGATACTCCTATTTTTATTAATGAAACACGAGAATATGCTCGAGTAAGTAATAAATAAAATTATGTACAATACATAGTAATATATATGTGTTTTCAAATTTGTCAAGATTCTCTCTTCTTTTTTTTTTTAGAAACTTATGTCATTCGTGGATAACGTAGAATTCATCTTATTACGTGACAACATTGACCACTTTGATATTGTTGAAAATTTATTGAATGCCGAATATGCCGTAACACGATTAATAAGGCAGCACATGACCGTGTAGACATCAATGTTATCAATATCGTATTATTATTTATTATAAATTCCCATTACTACATACAAATACGATTACTTTATTTAAATATACGTAAAAAATAATACATCCTAAACCATATGCTGCAAATTTTGGTGTATCACTCATATTACAATAGTAATGAAGGTATACATGATTTTGCTTCATTTGCAGTCATTTCTCCGGTTTTTGACAAATGTTCATACCAGACAAATCTATCGAATTATTTCCTTGTACTTGCTTCGTTGGTATAACAAAGCGTACTATAGTTGGTTTTTGTTTCGTTTCGCTATTCTTTGCACTATTGTTTATATTTTGTTTATTAGAAACATGTGGTAAATGTATAATGGTATTAACCGAACTGACATCGACTACTTGCCTAACCGTAGGTAACGATTTCACAATTTGATTAGCTTTGGAATTTGATGATGTATTTGTACGAATATCTCTCGTATTTACTTTTACATAATTATTTGTAATATTTTTGACATTAATAATACTTTTACCTGCTAAATTTGCGGGTATTACCACAGCTTTGTATGTACCTTTTAAAGGAACTACCCTCTTGCCAACCTGAATTGCTAATTTAGGTACTTCCTTATTGATTTTAGGTATTTCGCTTGTGAGATCTATTACTTCCTTTATTGCTGTATCTTCTGCCATTTGTGACCTTTGCTTGTTATCCTTCCAAGTTGTAGGAGGTTTTGCGAATGAGCGAACTCGTAATAAAGGTTTACTCTCGTCCATTTTTACGTCGCAATCATTATCTGGCGATGTAGCTGTAACTATTTTATCTATAATATGGATACTTTTATTATTTAACAGAAATAAAATTTCTATTCTCTGTAGTCAAGCACTTATGCGTTTTAAATAATATATCCACTAACCTTCGATATCATCTGTTGTATTATTATTATTTGAGGCTGGTAATGGTTGAACAGTCGCTGTTTCCAATTTGGTTGCTGGACTCGAACTTTCAATCACATTTTCAACAAGTACAGTTGTATCCTTTACTTGTATTTCATCGCATGTTATTTCTGGTGTATTTGGTATCACAGATTCATCACTTTTATTTTCGCATACATGTGTTAGACTATTTTTTGTATTATCCGCATGTTCTACTGTACTGTTTTCTGCATTATCAATACTAGGAGGTTTACTAGTATCGTCATTCTTGTTTTTATCTTCACTCTGGTCACTCTTACCTCTGTTTTCAATATCTTCATCATTTTCATCTACAACTCCTACCTTATCATTTTCATCTTCAAGTCCTATATTATCGTTTTCATCTTCAAGTCCTACAATTTCATTTTCATCTTCATCCTCATTATCTTCATCATCTTCCTCGCTATTTTCATCTTCATCATTAGATTCTAGATTATCTTCATCATCATCATTTTCTGTATTCAATTTATCTTGTACCAATGAATCTTTCATTTCTTCTTGTTTTTTGACATACTCATGAAATACCTGGGTTAATTTTTGTTCTCCTAGAATTCTATTGCTATTCAACTTTTCCGCGAGTCCTTGATCTTTTAAGGCTGGATCATCTGGTTGGTTTTCCAAAAATAATGAAAATGTATCCCAATAATCATTGCGCCGTGCACGTTGTAAGTAGTCTCCCAAATCAGCAAATGCTTTCTTAGCTGTAACGGATATTACTTTATTATGAATCTTATTTATTATCTTGTTGGGTCAATCAAAAAGAAAATCTTACCAATTTGAGATTGTTTTCTTTTGTCTAATCCTAAATTATTTTTATCATTACAATTCGAAACACATTTCAAGATGTCTCTGTAATCTGGGAATATTAAGTCATCTGTGAATCTACCATTCTTCTTCAGTTTGTTCCTTTTAGTGATCTTTGCATTTATAAAATTTGTAATTGCTTGGTCCACACTAACAATCTGGGTTGTATTTAAGTGCTTAGGTCTTAAATATGAACGACCTGCATCTGTATTATCACCCGTCACTTTACAGTACTCACGATAAAGGTTTACCATTCTTTCTTTGTATCTTTCAAGCTTAATGTAATTACTATTATCCTCATCATCAAAATTCACTTCTGCTTCTTCTAATTCCCTTATTTTGTTTGTACACTTTTTCATTACATTTACTATACATCTAAATTTTTTTTTCGTATATGGATCCATGGTATCTTCTATATAATCTTCTTCGTTGTTTTCTACATTATCCAAATTATTAAAGCTACTTGAAGAAGATGAATCATTCGATACCCTACTCTTATAAGTATTATCTTTACTTGGTTTAACTTGTTTAGCAACTTTTAAAGCTTTGACAGAATTATTTTTCATTTCATCCATGACTTCCATTATATTTTTATATATTACATGTTCAGTATTTAAAATATTATTACGCTTTGCGTTTAAAAAATTTTTGAAACTATCCGATTTTGCACGAATAGGATCCATCTGTTCATACCGTCTTTTTAATTTATTAACAATAGTTTCCATTTCTGGCTCTCGTCTTTTTTGTAAACATAAGCTAATGAACATAGGAAATACATCCTGTTCTAGAGGAGATATACTTTTCTTCTCCTTGATAATTAATTGTGGTTTGACAATGTTATTAGTCAGAGGTACAGATATATCATTTTGTAATTTAATGTCATTTTCTTTAACATCAATCTTTGCCTGATCTCCATTTACTTCTGTGCTTGATTCCGTCTTGATCTTTTTTTCCTTTTCACTGGTGATACCATCTACTTCTGATATTTTTCGTTTCTGTTTACTAACATCTTTCTTTTCGTCATCGCATTGCACTTCTACATTTGTATTTACAATACAGGATTCCGTGTCAGTTTCATTATGAGATAGACGTTCGTTCTGTTTATTAGGCAACTAGAAAAACATATATAAATATTAGGTATAAGCTTGGCATATCTTTTACAAAGAAATCATACTAATTTATAAATTAATAATTAAATGATTTATATTAAAATTTAAATGAAAGGTATAAAATATTATGCATAGTTAAACCTCTTCAACGTCTTTATCTTCATCGTCGGAAGAAATGCAGATAACTTCGTTTTTATCCATAATATAACCTCAATTTTTCCTTCAAACTTTTCCTTATTAAATGATAGGTCAGTTTCAACTACAATGTGTAGTTGAGAAATCCTGGTCGCGGGAAGACACAAGGGAAAGGGGTTACTTCGCGCGTTTCGCCTAGTACGACGTTCCAGAACCCAAACTCTCGCTTGACACTTCTGCTACTAGCAAATATTAAAATATTTGTAAGATCTCCTGTATCCCGATAAAGAATTGGTAGACATAACGCGGAAATCATATTTCTTACAGATAAAACATAAGATATCTACACTTTTGCATTGTATGTCGATTGATCGTTATGTCCTGTCGCACTCACTCTTTTGTTCACTTTCTTTATCGCGCGGCCCTACAGGGAATCCCTGTCAGGGATACATAAGTTAGGTGACCGTTTTCACCAATTAAAAAAACTCATGTAACTCTACTTCTATGATAATCTAGAAAAGGTGGGTCTTTAAAAATATAACCAATCGGACTCGCTATCTTTCCAACGGACTGTTCGGTTACGTACTGTAAATGAACATGTATGGTTGTAATATTTAACCACACCAATGATGCAACCTTTGTAGCAAAGGCAAATATTGGAATTGTATAAATACAAAAGTGTGTTTTATAAAGATAAAACACTAAGTAATTGCAGTTAATTACTATAATAAATACTATACTTACTTTATAACGGAATGATATTTTTACGAATCTTTTAACTTAGAACAATGAAAATAATAATAAGCATAAAAAACAGTCGGTATATATACATTACATAATTATCTATTATAGACGAAATTCAAATTTTTACAGAGGGATATCTTAATAAAAAAATATGTGAACTAATCTTTACGATGCTTTCTCATAAGGACGCGTCTTAAAATGATTGTATTCAAAGTTTTGTTAATGGAGGGTAGAGGTCCTCGTTGTCTCTACCCTCTATAGTTTTGTTATAGATGCACATAGATGCATTCGCGCTATATTTTGTAAATTCTAATGATGGCTGAAATAGATACAGTTATAAAAGAATTTTATAATGTTTTATATAAATTACGTTATCCTAAGATAACAGAAGTGGAATCAAAAAATATAGCATCTATTATATTTACAGGTGAAAATCGGATCCACTTGTTATCATGGTTGCTTACGGAAAAAATACAACACATTGCAACGATATTAGGAAAGTTGGAAGATTCTGCGTTACAAGGTACATACCTGTTGTAATTTAAAATGAAAATATTCACGTTTAATACATATTTCTTTCTTTTCAGACTCGCTTGTAAAATATTATTCTCAACTTGGGATTTGTAGGAATAAAGATATATTATTGGTACGATTTATAAACGATAAATAAATGTTTAACATTATTATTTATAAACTTATACTTTCTTTTAGGGTAAATGTACATTGGAGGAACAGCTTCCTACACTCATTTTATTGTTGGAATTTATTAAAAATGTCTATGTAGATATAACTGATACACCAAGTAGTAGCACAGAGCCAATTGCAAATTTACTAACAGTAAGTTCCTAGTACATATGTGCAATTTCATATTGACTACAGCTAATAGGATTATGTTTTAAAAACAGGAATATTTTACTGAAACTGTAGATAATGTTATTCCAAAAGCAAATTCACGAGTTACAAATAATTCTGGAAAACTGAGAAAATCAAATGGACCCAACAAACAAAATAAAACTTGCACTAAAGAAGAGTTATCTGAAGATAATGTAAAGCATAATAACAATGAATATAAAGAGAATTTTATTTCTAATGTAAATAAATTCATAGATGCTTATGAATCAGTTTCCAATCCAGTATCAGATATGGAGATTAAAAATACTGCAGAAAATAGTATGAATATACATGTCAAAAACATATATTCTGATTTTATGGTTTTAAAACAGGTAATATTTTAAATTTGAACTTTTTCCTGTTTCATTTCATACGTAGACTACAAAGAAATTCTTTTTATAGGTGCTAGGTATGAAGAATGAAATACCTAAACTTGAAATACCACAAGAGCCACCAGAAAGACATACACCATTAAATTCAGTTGTAGAAGACATGGTTACCTCTATAGATGAAGATTTGTCTAAACTGTGATTATTACTTGTTTATATGAACTAAATAAATATAAGAGGTGATAATTAAACACAAATAGTTTTGTTTTATAATGTTATAATTGGAAATAATACATGTTGTAAAATTATTGACTTAAGACCTGGGACGTTCCTTCTTCTCTTTGTAAAGAGCAAGGAGGGACACATTTGCAACTTTGACTACTTTAAATCGAACTCCAGGAATGTCACCGACGGCGTGTCCTTTCCGTCCAAATCCAGCTACTAGAACTTCATCGTTCTCTTCAATATTGTTGAGACAACCATCCCTTGGTACGAATGCTGTAATTTTCTTGCCGTTCTTGATAAGTTGTACTCTTACACACTTACGAATAGCAGAGTTCGGCTGTTTGGCTTCAACACCACTGCATAGATCGAATAACATATTTTATTTTTATATATTAAGAATAAAAGGATAAATTATTATATTATAGGAAAAGTACTCACACTTTTTCTAAAACAATGCCTTTAGCATGAGAGGCACCTCCGAAAGGATTAGCCTTCCACCTTGTTCCCAAATGTGCCTTTTTGTAGTCTTTATCATTCCAGCGCTGGTCGCGCCTGTGGATTACGTGTTTACGTGCTGTGCGAAGACCTCGGGGTTTACCTGTTAGAAATTACATTTGAGGTTAGTTTTTGTCACTTCTTTATCACCGCATCCGTTAAACATTGCATTGTGTTTTTAAATCGCCTTTAAATGAAATGAAGATTAATTGATTTAACTAAACTTGTCTTTACGAAAATAAAAAAATCAATGTTTTTGTTTGATTCTAAGAAAAAATTAAACACGCGGTACAGTTTAGCTCATAGTTATACATTTTTTACGTATTAACTTGTAGATGTATAATGTTACGTGATATATCATTGATACATTATGAATTTTATTGGACACTTTTTGTTAAAAAATATAAACTCCGAATGTTTAACATTTTAAAAAGAATATAATTCAAGGAGGCAAAACGTACCCATCTTGCTGCTTGTGTAGCACGACCGGAAGAGGTCTATCCTCCATTTAAACGGAAACTATCGACTTTTCCTTCGTTCCGTTTAGTACCGTATAGCATTCGACCAATCACTAAGCAATTATAATATACGTGTTGATGTTGGTTGGATAATTATAGGAAATGAAATATTTGCTGTACGAATGATTTAATTATTATATATTGTATATACTAAAGTTTTAGAAATATATATTTGGTATTCTCGTTTGTATATTTTATTACATAATAATATATAATACATTAATAATTTTTATTATATGATACAAGGCATTGTTTAAAAATTAATTCTGAATAAACGAAAAATATAGGGCATAATACTAATAATAACATCGAATTTTCATATAATAAACGCGAATTCAAAATGTTCCTTTTATCGGTGTGAATGCTGGAGGAAAATACTGTTCTTCCTATAAACTTATTAATGAATTTTAAATACTCTTTTCAGTTCCTTATTACACAAGCTAGTCTTTTGTCAAAACAACAAAGTATATTCTACAAGTATACTAGTATACAAAATGATAACGTAGAATTTGATGAAGACAATAGTCATTTTCACAATCGTCATATATGGAGATATTATTACAACCTTCATTTTGGTAGTATATAAATGGGTTTTGGCAATTTATAGAAAGATTCTAAAAATGTACAGTAGGCTCTTGCTGATCAATATTATATATACATGATTACGTTATAACGTTAACTTAAAAAATAAACTGATTATAAAAATGATGAGATTTTAAGATACATACATTCATCTTACAATAGATTATAAAAGTGCGGAGCTCGGCTGCTTCGCGTTCAATTCACAATTATCTATTATTTCTTAATGAAGAAGTAATTTTCTTCTTACAGAAGAATTCAATATTTTAAACCCATTACCGTTTATAATGCAAAGTAGTATTCTTAAAAAATGTATACACATCGTACAGTATCACCTAATCATTTCTGTGTCCGCATATAACACTTCTTTTAATGTCTTCAAAATAAAAGCATATTTCTAATTCAAGAGATTTGAATTCTTACGCCAAAATTAATTTCTATAATTTATATGGTTCATTTTATAAAACTATAGATGAGCCCAGAAAGTTTCTGAAGTTGCTACAATACAATGTCACGCTGTATTGCTAAAAATAACATCTAAGATACAGGGTCTACTCTAAAATATGATATATACAATAAAAATTAATAAGACTAGGTAGATTAAAGTATAAGACATTACCTGCTGCAGTACTTTACCACACTTAAATAATAATATAACGAATTGTTCTACTTCATTTTAAATAACGAAGAACCGGATTTCCGGAGTTTACGATTATGCATTTTCATTAATGCTTAATATTTTGAACACATAGGTCTTCAAAGTATATGTCTAAAAAATGAATTTAAATTTCGCTTACGTTGCTAATACACATGATCAATTAATGAAGTGTGTATACATTTGGAAGAAAACACTGCATTATATCGTGCTGTCATTTGCAATTCTAATATCCTGGTGGTTGATGTTGATAAGGATGTTGTGGTGGTTGACTTAAGTGTCGTTGCAAATGCGTGACTAATTGTGGAGTTGGTTGTTGCCCACCGGCGGCATTTTGCTGTTGTTGTTGCTGTTGCTGCTGTGCCTGTTGTTGCTGCTGTGCTTGCTGTTGTTGTTGCATGGCCAGCATTTGTTGACGCATACGTTGTTGGTTAATCGCTTGCTATATTACAAAAAAATTATTTTATTTTAAACTTACGTTCAATGAATTTCTTCTAGCTAACATTTAAATATATGAATGCATACCTGTTGGAATTGCTGGTTTTGTTGCAAACTAACATTCGTTGTTCCTACTCCAGTTACCCCCACTGCACCTGGTTTACCAGTTGCTTGTCTATATGGCGGGGCAGGCTGATTTTGAATACCTCCACCCATTGGTCCCATAGGATTCATTGTAACATTTGGTGCCTAAAAATGAAATTAAAATGTCAATGGTTCTTTGCAAACTACCTTTAAAAAGTTGTTTAGTACTTACTTGTAAGTAAGGTGGCCGTGTTGCACCAGGTTGCATTCTCTGTTGTGGCATGTATTCTTGTCCTCTTTGAGGTCCCATCATTTGCTGTTGATTTGGGAACATCATATTTTGCTGTTGATTCATTATTCCCTGCTGCTGTTGCTGCTGCTGTTGTAGTAATTGCTGTTGTTGTTGTGCCTGCTGAGGCGTTTGCTGCTGTTGCTGTTGTTGTGGTATCATCTGTTGCCCACCATATCCGGCATAATTTTGATTCATTCCTATAAAGATTTAGATATATCATTAATATAACATGTTTCAGAGGGTTTATGAAATATATTTTTCTCAATCTATAATGTTTTACCTTGTTGCATGCCAGCATAAATCCCTTGTTGCTGTTGCTGTTGTTGCTGCTGTTGCGGTGCAAACATATTCTGTTGGGGATTAATACCCGGTGCACCATGTTGTGCTCTTAATTGCTGTCTGATAAATTGTTGCCTTTGAATGCCTTGGAATGCACTTGAACCAGCTACTGGTGCAGGATTAGGTTGTTGCTGTGGACCCACAAATTGATTTGGTAATCTCAAACGTAACATCTGGGACAATGCTTGTTTTGATTGGTTATTCATTCCTGGTCTCTCATAACGAGGACCGCCGACTGGAGTTGGCGGTAATTGTTGTCCATATCCATATTGTTGTGCTGGTGTATGATTTTGTTGATTTGCATACCACTGTTGTTGAGGTTGTGGAGGTTGTCCAGCAAAAATTCCAGATTGTTGAGCAACAGCAGCCTGCTGATTGCTGAATGCCATTTGTTGCAATTGAGATGGTGGTTGCTATAAAAATATGAATAATATAAGTTTTTAAATATAGATGAGCAAAATAATCATCACCATGATTAAACAAACCTGTATCTGCTGTGCTACCGGAGCTGTAGGTGTAGCAGCACCTTTATTTCTTCTACTCCGCCTAGTTTTCATAGCTTTACCTTTGCCATTAGTGGCAGTATTACCTGTTCCACTATTACCAACACTGCCACCAACTCTACCCGGAGAGTCAATACTCATTGGAGTATCAGCTTTGCCAGGTTCAGATTCCTTCTTGTCTGGTTCCAAATCTTCTGGTGGCAAAGGCGGTGGATCCAAATAATGGCCAGCAGGTCTGATTTGACTGTGTGTATGATATCGCAATAATTTGTGTGCATTCTGGTAAGTCAGTGGTTTACGCTCTAGTCTAACAGCTCTGAACCATGCCCAGGATAAAGGTGCTGGATTCTTATGCCCTTCTAATAATTCCCATGCAGAAACTCTTTGTGAATCACATACTTGTAAGCCCTGTTTATACATATTTGTCATAAGGATAGGCATTCCAAAATATTGCAAAATATTTACTGTTTTATGTTGTATATTTGACTCCATCTTACCTGCTTTTTATCAATGCTATCAAAACCAGCGATTTTATTTCCTTTTGTATCTGTTAAGCAACCAACTGGTTCACAATTAATGACTTCCATTGTCAATTTTGGCAGTGGTAATAACTGTCTGACATATCGAATACTTGGAGAATTTCTATCACCAAGTTCCTTTTTCAACTTTTTCATTAAATTTTGATAATGCTTTTTATTTTCATCCTTTTCAGACTGTGAGTCTGATACTAAAGTGGAATGTATTAAAGTTGCTAACATATCTATGACAGTAGTAAATAGCTCTGAATTATTGTTTAGATCAATTACTCCATAACTAACCAACTGAACCAGTAAAATTGCCCAATCAGTTGTGGCGGTTGTGTTTCGTTGTATTGTATCAAAAACACCGCCGACTAAACTAAATCTTAATTGTAGAGCATCTTGTAAAACTTCTCTAGCTTTGGGATCTTCAGAACCTATATTTTTCTCTTCTTTGCTAGTGTTGAGAAACTGTGATAATTGCGAATGCAGCGATGTCAATAAACCTTCTCTTTGATCATCTTGACCTTTTAGGCATGTCAATACCAATGATAAGAATGGTTGATGATTGAAGAGTGATGGAGACTTGGATCTACTTCGTTCGCGACCAGCCGTTTTTGACCAATTACCAGACTCTAACACCTGACCTGCAACTTTAAGAACTCTCCCTTGTACAGCACTTGGCAGCTTAGAAACAAGAGGAGCCACTAACCATATAGAACCTGATCTTCTATCAGGTTTGTTTGACAATGTATTTAATTGAAACACATCTATGGCAGCTTTGGCAACTGTATCCAACCATTGAGAAAGATCAGCAGAACCAGGTGGAAATTGTTTATACATTAATTGTAGATCAAGCCAGGACATCCTAAGACTCCACTGTTCCAAATTTTCCAAGATATTAGTGATATGTGTTTTTTGATCAATAAAAGCTTCAGTAGGTGTGTCGGGATAACAGATCATATGTAGCAACCTTTGTGCTTGACGCGGCGTTAACATATTATCTAATAACATATCAGGATGACAAAGTTCCTCAGGATTTTGTAAACATCTTTCCAAAACCCATTCTTGACTGCAAATTTGGCGTAAAACATGCTGTGCAAAGTCTGAAAGACCTTTCACATTTTCTGAAGTCATACCAGCACTACTGCTAGAGGAAGACATTGCTAGATCAAGTCCAAGATCGTCACCACCACCTAAAATATCGCTGGTTCCTAAAATGTGGCTAATTGATAATTCTCCAGGTCCTCCACCACTAACACCAACACCAACACCAACACTACCAGGTCCTCCTTTACTCGAATGAGTCATAGATACATCTGGTTTCTTAGGTGGTTGTTTTCCAGCAGTTGCATCAGCTACTACAAGTATAGCTTTCAATACTGCTAATACCGGGCCCACTCTTATATTATTATGTGCTGCAGCTAAAAGATGTCTATCACAGCTTAGTTTTATGCTGTAACCTCGTGAATTTCCATTTGGTAACGGATGAGGGCTTGTACCAACAGAATACAAGGCTGGTTGAGGACATTCGACCGTTTTGAAAAGTCGCAATAATAAGTGACACGTCAAACGAGCGCCAGCTTCAGCCTCCATATCGGCATCCCCGCGACCCTCGTTACAAGCTTTAACTAATGATGGCAGTGCTATATGTACAACAAAATCTTCCAATGAGAAACAATGTCGTGCTACAAAAACAAAAGATTAATTAATATGGAATATTAAAACATTTGGTCTTTACAATACATTGTAAAGAATTGGATACATGTAATATTTTTTAAATTTACCAATTAAAATTGATGTAAATACTGCAAGAGAATTATGTATACTTAAATCTTGCACGTCAACTTGATTCAATACATCAATGTAGAAAGCAGAACTATTAGAAGAATAACAAAGTGCCATGAGAACTCCTAGCCATTCCGCATTTAATGAATTACAGCAGGCTGTTAACTCAGCACAAGTTATGGCAATATCATTTAATTTGTCATTATCTGTTTCACTACAAACTGCAACTATGGCATTACATACAAAGCTGTAACGATTTGCTGGAGTTTCATTTAATTGCCTGGCCCATTGTGGCTCTATTTTTCCACCTCGTCTGGGATTAGTGAAAACATCCACCATAAATTGTGAATTATATACGTGACTCGAGGGTGTTGGTTGCAATGCACTATAAAGAGCTGTACGAATTTTGGGATAAGCATTGCTAAATGCTTCTACCCCATGTGGTTTTGTTTTTAAGAGTGAACACGTGGAGTATAAATCATAAAGATGAGCCAATACACAACGTTCTGCTGAGCTGCAGTCACTGGGATTTGATACATGTTTTACAACTTTGCATAGCAAATCAAATACGACTGTCGTTTGCTCTGGTGATACTAAAAAATATGAATGAATGTATTAAACCACATTATCAACAATAATAATGCTTGACACAAAAATAATGTTACTTACATAATAAACAGCAATGATATCTTCTTAATACTCCAACAACATACAGGCTTAAATTTGTAGTATAACTTCTAACAAGTTGACTGTTTCTTGCTGCAAGCTGAGCCTCCACTTCTGGCAATTCTTTTAATATTTGAATACAAACATCTATCAGACCATAAATATTTAAAGCCAATTCCATTAAGTCAAATAGAAATGCTACATGCTCTTGTACTGGTAAATAAGAAGACCCAGCCAATGCAAATGTGTTAAGCATTTCTATAACTTGTGTTGCACATTGCCATGTTACTACATGTTGGTCAAAATAACTTAAGTTTTGGAATTTCATTGTTATAGCTTCGAAGTTAAATTCGCTCCGCGAGTGCTTCTTAACTTTCCCACCTTCCGCAACATCGATGCTGAATTTCTTTCCAAATAATTTACATACTTCTTTTGTCATTTTCTTAACAACATGTCTAGCTTCATCACGAACACGACCTACTCCATAGAGCAATACATGACGCTGATTACAATCATGCTGACTACATGTCTCATCCTAAACAAATATATATATATATTTATATATAATTTTTTTAAATTAGTGAAACATAATATTCATAATACTTATTAATATTCATTAGTTACCTGTGGTAGAGGAAAATGTGTTGTATATAGTAAATGACGGCTATGACTGGATTGAATTTTTGAATCAATGCCCTCATGACCCGTATGTCCAGCTAATGCATCTTCTTTTGGACTGTCCGGTGCATCCATACTATTTTGCTGATCTTCTTTGATATGTTGCAATAACTTGTCTAAATCATCATCTATTTTACTATCATCGTAATCCATAGTTCTCCCATGATCTGGTACATCCAATTTAGTTGGTTTTAAATCTATTCCTGGGAAGAGACTATCCTCATCAATTGGTTCCCTATTACTGGGGGTTCCAGGTTTACTTGCTGCTGGGCCTGAACAAAATATTTGACTTAACAAACTTACTCAATATTTCTCCTTTGTACTAGAATAGAAAGAAATATAAAAGATACATTAAAAATAGAAATGATTAACATATGTACCTTGTATAAGATCTCCTCTTGAAATCAATGTGCACATATAAGCATCATGTGAGAAAACATCATGCCTTATTAGTTCTGAAAATAAGTGAACCAAATTGGTAAATTGCGTTTTTGACTGTGGTGTTGCATTATCTAAAACAGGAGCATCCACATCTAAAAATTTCATCAGTAGTGCCTGGAAAATTGGTAGGACTGGTGGATTTCCGTTACTCCAAACACTATCTTTGTCATCATTATCATTTGTTTCTCCAGTAGCTTCACTTTGTCGTTTTTCCAGCAATTTAGCAACAGCCATTGCTCTATGTTCTCCCCATCTTTCTGCACTTACTGCCCATTCGCAAAGGATTTCAACTACAGCAGAATCCTGTTGTGGATTGTATTCTGTTTTTGTATCACGCTCATTATTACCATCCTTTGGAGGAGGAGCAAAAATTTTTGCATACAATGTGTCTAACGAATTAGTTGAATCCATTCGATCAAAACTATGTCTATCTAGAGCATCTAATGCTGCTAATACTTTAGTAGTTGTCATTCCTGCACTACTTTGTTGCCATTTGTCACACGACCATCTTCCTTCTGCAGCTTGTGAACGAGCTCTTATATTTTCTTGTCCTATCTTTAATTGTTTCATTGTAGGATTAGTAGCACTTGCAGGTGGAGCTGGTAAAGCAGCAGGCGGACACGGCAAATAATCTAAAGGAGAACCATTTAGGACAGATGGAGCCTTCCCTTCTCCAACGCTATTCCATACTAAAGCAGTTGGACATTCCAGTGTAATAACCTAAGGCAGCAATACAATATTTATTTATATAGGTAAATGTATTTATCGTAAGCAATATTCTTAATACATATAAAATATTTATCTTGCCTGTATGATTGTTGATAAACTATATAAGACATCTCTATGGTGAGGACAAGTTAAATATTCATTGAAAGCTGCAGTTAATGGATTTGGTGGACCTTGACTTGTAATGGCAGCATCTTTTCCATTATTAGCTTCAGTTTTAACAACAGATGGACTTTGTGGATTGCTATTCACTTCAATGTTATTGCACATATATGCCAATTTCCGACAACATAAATATGCTAAACGCCTAGCTAATAATTCAGACTGTATAAATTCTTCTAGATATTGTAAAGCTAGTGGTAACAAAAGCTTTAAAATGCCATCCTCTGACGGAGATGATCTAATCTTATCTAATAATTCTAATATCCATTGGAGTAACTCTTGCCTGTCTAACAAGCCCTCTTCAAACATATATTTTGCTAACTGAATACAATACTGCCATTGTTTCATTGCCAATTTATGTTCATCATTCATAACAGCAGCAGTTGTTGTTTGAACATTTGAATTTGGTGTAGCTGGTTGAGTATTTATTGATCCATTAGTGCTATTAGCATTATTATTAACATTATTGTTGCTGTTGCCATTTGCACTTGGCATAGTGTTACTATTACATGAATTATTTGTACTTGTACTACTACTATTGGCATTACTATTTGTTGTATTAGTTGGTTGGGAGCCCATGTGATAATACTCTTGCAATTTAGACAGCTGATCTTTTAAGAATTTTATCAGAGTTCCTGTCCATTCTAAAAAAAAACAAAGGGGAGAAGAAATATATTATGTGGAAAAATTTAAGATGATAGTAAACAGCTTTCTTCAATTTCTGCTTCTTTTACTATTTAATTATGCTATCCTTACCTGTAGTTGGATCAGGTAATTGTCTCTTCTTTATTTTAGCTTCTGAAACTGCAACAGTATATGCAGAGCTTAGTTTAATAAACCATGCAGCTCTTAACATAGGTACTTGATATTCACATAACATCATGAATATTTCTTCTTTTTTATTGAAATTCGGAGCTTTCTTTGCAAGAGCTACTAATGGTTTACAGCCTGATAAATCTTTGAACCATGCTTCTATGCCATTTTTTGTTCTCGCGGTTACAGGCCAAAAATTGTCTTTGGGATTAATTTGTTGTCTTTTTCTCCCTGTATCAGGCATAGTAGCAAGTTCTTCCTTTTTTGCTAATATACCATTAAAGTATGCTCCGACTTTGGCAGCAGTAACATTACAATGCCTTGCAGTACCAAATTCATCAGACAATTGGGGCATTGTCGCAAATCCATGTTTAACATTAATAGATGTAAGCTCATCTTCCTTTTGTTTAGGTTCCTGAGGATATACATCGGGTGGTCCCAGTTTGGGCTTCTTCAGTGGTCGTTTTTCATACAATATTCCCATCATGGTATAAGATAATTATCAAATCGTACGGTCGAGCATCAACATCGCCGGTAAAGAAATCAGGAGAATATTTTAAAAGCTTTACGTTTCTTTACGAGATCGCACAAGGACTACAAACTTTTTTTCTATCGTCATATTTACAATTGTACAATAGAATACGAATAATCACGATCGCGTAAAAAGAAACGTACGATCGGTCACCGTCCGGACATGAACAGCAGATTTAATAAATATGTATACATAATTGATACCGTAACGTTTAGATAGCAAGAAGTCGCAACCTTACGTCAAAATCGTAACCACACAGAACGCCATTGCATGATACGCATGCAAGCTTTTTACCGACGCCACGATAAACTACAGAAGAATTGGAAGAGGTAAAAAGAAGTTTCGACGACGTTCAATGATTCTTTTTAAACTAAGCGACACCGAAGCATTCTGTTTACGATGTTAAGCGACACGAAAGCATATTCCGGGATACGCTTGCAAAATCGTCTGCTAAAATTCATAAGCCATGGAACAATAATCCAGATACGAAACCTTGCGAAGTTTGGAAATTGTCATGCAACCAATCGTGTATCGAAGATCGTTTATGAAATTCAAACACAGAGGTTATCCTATTGGACGAAATACCCGCCGAGCGTAATATCGCATTTTGTGTACATACAAGTGCATAAAGTGCAACCCTCTACGCGCCTTACTTCATTCTGATTCAATGTCTGTCATGTATTCCAAAGCGGCACGAGATTAGATTCGTTGATTGACAAAATTCTCTTGTATCAACTTCCCGGGAATTTTATTAGATTTCCTTATGGATTTGTTATATGAGAGATAGTTGATCGTATCGGCATGCTAAATTCTCACCAGTATGGCGACCAGGACATTTTTATGCCTGGCTGATGTAACAAGCAGATGGTATAATATATTTTCTTTTTGGATTTTAGGTTATGTATTATGTTTCACAACAACCTTTATTAATTTCATAATTATTCATGCAGTCTTTTTACGGCCCCGTCTTATACGGCTAAATCATATGTACCAAATACATACAGAAATGTAAGATCCTTCAAACGATGGACAAATTCTATCAAACGATCTGAAAACCCTTTTACAAATCAGGATGCTAAACCTGCTCCTGTACAATTTTCTAAGCTGATGAAACCATTTAGTTTTGTTATAGTAGTAAGTACACTTTAGATTATTTTTACAAAATAATAGAGTACATAGGCATGCCTTTTAAAAGATTTTATTCTCTGTTAATTAGTTTACTGGAAGCACCATAGTCGGAGCAGCTATTTGGGAATATGAACGCGTTAGGAAGCAAACATATAAAATTATCAATCATTTTAGGCAATATCATAGCAGCGTATGTAAATCTTACTAAACTTGTAACTTATTATTGTCTATATATCAAAGTAGTTTTTATATTTAGAAAATTGGATGGCGGAAAGAAATGGAAGACTGGTGGAGAAGCTTAACGGATGGACAAAAAATGTTTGCGCCTATATGTTTTTTAAATATTCTTGTATTTCTTTCTTGGAGAGTACCTGCATTGCAAAGCACTATGTTACGATATTTTTGTGCCAACCCTGCTTCTAGTGAGTAATTTACCTCGTTTGATATTTCTTTAGGATTTCTGTAATGGTATAAATTAAATATGATTAAATATAATTTATCATTTCTTTTCATTTAAGGTGCAACATGTTGGCCAATGGTACTATCAACATTTTCACATTATTCTATATTACATTTGGCTGCAAACATGTATGTACTACATAGTTTTAGTACGGGAATTGTAGCCGCTTTAGGTAGAGAACAATTTTTGGCACTCTATTTGAGTAGTGGTGTTGTTTCCAGTTTCGCTAGTCATTTGTACAAAGTTGCATTTGGATTGCCTGGTCTATCTCTAGGAGCAGTGAGTGATACATACTTTTGATCGCACAATTATTGCAGTGATAATTTTTAATTAATTTTAACGTATTTCAGTCCGGTGCAATTATGGGTGTCCTTGGCTTTGTGTGTACGCAGTATCCAGATACTCGTTTGGGGATACTTTTTCTTCCTATGTTTACATTTACTGCCGGCACGGTAAATTGAAATTCACAATACCTACAGAATATATATTTTGTAAGCTACCATGGTTTCTTGTTTATATTACATGTCAAATACTCTTGCAATTTTAGGCAATTAAGGTAATAATGAGTATGGACTTAACAGGCTGTTTATTAGGATGGAAATTTTTAGACCATGCTGCACATTTAGGTGGTGCATTATTTGGAATGCAAGTATCACTTTATTTAATACTTTTGCACAAAAGTGCTTCATAAGTAAATAATAAAAGCTTGTTTACTTTTATTTTATAGATTTTGGCAGTCTTGGGGGAATGCTCATATTTGGCAGAAACGAGAGCCAATATTAACAATGTGGCATGAATTTCGTGACCCACGCAGATCACAATAAATTTCGACTTTTACAAGGTGATGAAATCTTGTTATTGTATAAAAAGACAGAAGACACTAAATTGCTCAGATTAGGAACTTGATTATCTCAATGAGATAGATACATTTCATATATTTTTACTGTTATTAACTTTTATGTATTTGTTTATTAACGCGAGGAAGCTATAAAAAGAACAGAAATAATAAAATAAATATTTATGTATATACTTTTTCTGCAGCCTTTTTTATATTAAAAAATAAACACATTACATTACTATTCCTTTTATCTTATGTAGATTTAAAAATTTAATTATTGATAAAAATCGATACACATTTTAACAACAAATATTTTTAACTTTTTAAATATTTCACATGATGTTTAATATGATCTTCGATAAATGTAGCTATAAAATAGTAACTATGATCATAGCCTTCTTGGAATCTTAGAACCAAGAGTAATCCAACATCTTTTGCAGCATTTAATAAATTTTCGGGCAATAATTGACCTTGTTTTAAGAAGTTGTCTTCTTTCCCCTAAAATAAATATATATTTAATATATGATTCCTTGCTATAATACTGCATATGTTTATATTTGATTTAGTTAAACCTGATCTATTAAAATATCCAAAGGGGGACCATTGTATTTTTTAGCCAATTCTGTAGCATCCCAGTCATTCCACGAGGCATTGTCTTTTGTTTCTCCAAAATAGCCGGAAAATGCCTTTTTACCCCATGGGCACTGAATTGGATTACTGATAGGTGCAAATGCAGAAACCGATTTGTACATACCTGGGTTCTTAAGTGCACAAATCAATGCACCATGACCTCCCATGCTAAAAGTAAATGTTATAAAAACTATTAACATTTCTCAATTAGAGTAATAATTTTTGTATTAGTGGTATACCTGTGGCCCATTATTGATTGTCTGTCAGGAAGTACTGGAAACTTGTCATTAATTATTGCTGGTAGTTCCTTAGTAATATAACTGTACATTTTATAATTCTTCTTCCATGGCTCCTTTGTTGCATCCACATAAAATCCTGCTCCACTACCAAAGTCCCAACTGTCGTCTTCACCAGGAATATTTAATCCACGAGGGCTAGTATCAGGTGCTACTAAAGCTACTCCATACTCGGAAGCATATTTTTGGGCACCAGCTTTCTGTATAAAGTTTGCTTCTGTGCACGTTAATCCTGACAGGTAATAAATTACTGGGACAGAATCTTCTTCCGCTTGTGGTGGAAGGAAGATGGCAAAGTTCATTTTGCAGCCAAGGACAGAGCTATAAGATATTTATAAAAAAATTATTCTCATCTCGAATATCACGTAACCTTAAATTTTCACTTCAATTTGTAATACCTTTCATGTGAATAAACTTTTTGCCATCCTCCGAATATTTTATTATTAGATATTTCCGTGATTTCAGTCATTTCTGAAGAAACTTGTTGCACTGTACAAAAAATGGTAAAATGGTTAAATATTTATAACAAAATGTCTTTGAAACTAACAGGACAGTGCACTTGTATGAAGGTTAGATTTGAATGCAATTATATCTCATGTAAAAAACGAGATAAGAAAATAAACAGAATGCAGAATGTTGTACTTCAAATGTATTTATATATTTTTTTTTTGTTAAATTTATTTCGTATTGAAAACTTACATTAGAATGAAGCAATTTAAAGTGGTTAAGGAATGTTTTAATGAATATTCCAAAGAAACTAAATATGTAATCACGATGACGCGGAAACATAAAAATAAAAACGTTTATTTGATAACCTTTTCCCAGCAAATTATGTTTTGAAAGAGATCAAAAAGTGTAGAAAGTTGAGTTGCGTGTGTATATTGGCATACATCAATACGAATGTGTGCTGTTTCTTAAGGAAAATAAAATAGAGAATTTTATCTAAATATTATTTGTATTTTACTCGTGACAGTTTTTAACCTATTATATTTTTTAAGACTATGTAAGTATAAATCTAAGTTCAGATTCAAGCAAAGCAATATATAATCACATAATATTATTTATTTTTTTATTACTGTTTCTTGCTCCATTTTCGATGTTTCCTTGCCAAGTTATCTTTTTGTGATGAAAAGTCTACATTTTTTTCTAAAATAATGAAAATGTACAGAAATATAAATTCTGGCTAAAGCATTTTTATACAAGGAATGATGATACTTACTATTATCAAAACAAGGTTCTAATGTGATTATACTATTAATACTTTCTCTTGTAGAAGGAAATGTACTATTGCGACTACTACTTTTAACTATACATTCAGTTGATTCCGTAGTACTGCCACAACGGGTTATTGCAGGTGATTGATCCATTAATCGAGAAATACAAGGTAACTCTATGTTTTTGGCCACTAAAAGTTTTTTTATATAAGGTTCTACTTCTACATGACGAATTGTAAATTCTGCAATATCTTCAAGAGCCAGTGCATTTTGTTCTTGAATTTCTCGTAAGTCTACATCTTTCTAAAAAATATTTTTTTTTATTAGAAGCAACAATATTTTTAATTTGCTGATAACTTTTTTTACTTATATGTATAAATGCATTTACTTGCTGTAAAAATATTATACTGTCCTCAGTACAAGTACACATATTCTGTATATCTCTATATACTTTACGAAGACTTTTTTCAGCTCTAGACATTTTTTCATCTTGTTCAGCTATTTGCTTTTCCAGATTAGAAAGATATTGCTCTTTTTTATCTTTCTCTTCTTTATTTCTGTGTATGTCATCGAGCAATAGAGCATAATTATCTTCCATTCTCTATATTGTATACTTTTATTATAATGTTATCATTCTTTTGTATAATTTAGTATAGTTTATACATACCTGAACATCTTCTCTTAAATGTTTTAAATGTATTTTTGTCTTCTTTAGATTTTCTTGTTCTTTGTACAGTTGTTCATCAAGCTTCTTCTGTTCTTCTTGTTCTTCTCCATTTTCATCGACTGTATTTAAATTGGTTTTAAATTTATCATTGCAGGCATTTACTATCCTCAATGTGTTCTCCATACTTTCTATTTCATACTCTGTTTTTCTTATAGTTTCATCGAGTTTATCACCCTGTTCTTGCAAAAGATACCTTTCTTGAGCATTTTGAATTTTAAGGTAGGTTGTAGTAATTGGTGTTCCATGGGCACTACAACCCAATGAAGCAACACCACTGTCATATCGTGCTTGTAATTGTTTAACTCGATTGTTTCTTTCAGTAATAGCATTACGTAACTGTGAACATTCACAAGCCACAACTCTTTTTTGAACTATGAGTGCTTCTTTTTGTACTGTAATTTCTTCCTCACGTTCTCTTAATGCCTATTTATGAAATTGTGAAGACATGATAAATTACCTATTAATAAATGTTTTCTTCTCAGAAAATTCATATCTGCATCCTATACTCACAGCATCCAGTTGAAGCCTATATTTTTTCAAATTATAAACCTTGTCTCCAACATTTGACATCATTTGTTCTATTTGTAAAACTTTGAGACGTAACATATTTTCTTCCACTTGTCTTTCTTCATTATGATTCTGTACTGCTTTCAATGTTTTCTCGCCACCATCCATGAGTAATACAAGGTCTTGTTTCTTATTTTTTAGACGCTCTAATTCCCCACTGTCATTTGCTATGCTATTGGTGATTTTTCTCATATCATGCTGATTTGTTGAGTTGGAAAATTAACTTTTTAAATCAGATATAAAATATATCCATATGTTACTGAAAATGATATTTATAAATTAACCATCTACCTACCTCTAAACTTGCAGTTTGTGTTTTTAGCAGTTTTGCTATTGTAACTTTCTCAGATAGCACAGTTTCTAAATCTTCAATTATTTTTTGTTTTTTCTCAATTGCAGTCTGATCTCGTTCATGACCTTTAACTCTATCTAATTTCATTGAACACTTATGGACCTCAAATTCAACATGATATAATGACTCTTTCTTTTCTTCTAAGAGTTTTATTTCTTTGGCATAGCCGATTGCAAATAGTTCCAATTTTTTTTTTTCATTCTGATTCTGCATTTCCAAAATTTTTCTTTCACTATTTAATTTGGAAACTTGATTGACAGTCCGTAAAATCGATGTTTGCAACCGATTTGCTTCTTTGACAATAGCTGACTTACGTTTTTCTTCTTCCTTCAAAAACCATAAAAATGTTAAAAATTATTTTTGAAATATTATGTAAATATTATATACCTCTATCATTTCTTCTAATTGCTTTGCTCTGTCCTCTACATTTAATTTTTGGTTATCAATTTCTTCTAAAGACGTTTTTAAGTTTTCAATTCGTTTCTTCCAGTCTTGTATCTTTATATTTTTATTTTCAATTTCAATTTTTTTACGCTTTATGTCTGCTCTTATTTGTTGAACAAGACGGCTTAAATTTTCCACATCTTTCTTCTGAGTGCGAAGCTAATATCAATAATAAACACATAAAATACACAACTACACTTACTTTCTTTATACCTTTCTATTTTCTTTCTTACCTCAATTTCATACGTACCGATCACATCCACAATTTTACGATTTTCATTTTTTAAAGTAATAAGTATTTTCTCAGACTGCTTAATTGATTCTTCAAGTTGCTTGTTATTTAAAATTTGATCATTTAAAAATTGTTCTGTTTCATGCAAAAGATTGATTTTATCTTTTCCAATTTCACGAAGAGCTTCTATATCCTGTAAATGAAATTAGTGGAAATAATACATGGTTGTTAAAACTTAACCAAATGTATATTACTATACCCTTAGAGTAGCTTGTATATTATCATCTCTTTGTCTCAGCACAGCCATGCTTTGTGTCCATTGATTTATCATTTGTCTTCTTTCTTTTAAAGCTTCGTCATAAAGTTTAACAGTTCTATCTAAAGCTATTTCCATTTCTTGTGCTTCATTAACTGCCTTTATTATTGCTTGACGATAAGATTCTGCCTCTAGACTCAATTTCTGACGTTTTTGTTCTAATTCCTACAATGTAGATGGTAAAACTTTCATGTGATGAGAATAATGCTATGTTATATTAGATAAAATTAAAAAAATTTGTTTGAATAATTACCTTGAACTTTTTTGCATCTTGTTTCATATATTCTTCTATTAACTCATTATCTTCTTCCTTTCTGTTTAATAGTTCTTCTAATCTTAGAAGATTATTCTCATCAAATTTGACTGCCTTTTTAGAACTCTCTACTTTTTTTGTGATTTTAGCTAAATCTTTCTCTATATTTAATACTCTTTCATTTACGTCCTTCCATTCTTTATAAAAATGATGTATTTCTTGACGAAGATTGGATTCTGTGCTGTTGCTTAATCTATATAAATGATCTTCTTTTTCCAGTTGTGCTGAATGGGCTGTGAGAAGTTTTTGATTCAAATCTTGTTGAAGTTTTATATTAGTGGCATGTTTTTTAATCATTTTTAAGTGTTCTTCCACAGATTGTAAGTTTTCGTATAAGGACATTTTATATTTGGTTTTCTTTTCAATCTAGCATAAAGCATAAATAAGGTATTTTAATTCGTAAAATAAAATATATTAAGGCATAAGAAAAGAAGTATTTTGTTATAGATATATTATAATAATAAATTCTCACTTCTTCTTCAAGACGTTTGTTTTCTTCATTAGCCACCGGTATTCGAAATCCATCATTCCATCCTAAATCTTTTAAAACATCATCTATATTACCTATCATATTGAAGTATTACTGTTGTAATTTGTATATTGCAAATACTGTGGAAAGTATTCCAATTATAGTCATTCTAAAACAGCACGTGAATTATGCGTTTGTATTTGGTTACCATAGCAACTGATTGATTAATCAATGAAATGATATATGTATCTAATTATTATATTACAATTAATTTAGAAATGCTTAATCAGAGATCTTAAACAAAATAAATATCAATTTCATATTCAATAATAATATATATTTTGCAGATAAAATGAAAATTGTGAATGATTCAATTTGTCTTATCGTTTGAATTTCCTCATTGAACAGCCCGCCCTGGCGGTCACGTGATATTCCAATGAAAATCACAATTCTGATTAGACGAAATAAAAACCAATGGCCAAAGACATCGCCTGTTCTTATTGGATATTGCCATAGTTGTTTAAGTTGAATTTTAATCTTTATAAAGTTGTTAGACTTGTGTCCTGACGTATGCGTTAGAAACATATTTGCGTTTGACGTGAAGTCGTATAGGGTAGAAATAATCAACGCAAGTCAAAACCAAATTTCAACAACCATGGCGGACGAGGAACTTCCAGCGGGTTGGGAGAAACGTCTCAGTAGATCTACTGGTACATTACATTTTATTTTTATGACTTGTTTTAAGAACTTACTCACTCTATTTTTAATACAACGTATAGTCCTATTCTTTAAAGATTTAATAATTAGACAGGCTCCTTTTTCATGCTGTATCAGATGGGCGGCCGGCATTTTTCCAATAGTTCTCAGACAATCAATCAAATATCACGTTAATTTATATGTATATATTGGAACAAACTATATATTTTTCTGCGTATGCTTACACACGATGACTATAAAAGTATTTCTGTCGCCTTATCAAATTTTTTATCTCAAGAAATTTTGAGAATTGAAACTGCAAATAATTACAATATTATCATTTGATGATAAATGTAAAATATAAAGGAATATCATTGCATGCAATGTTTCTTATGAATAGTATTTAAAGAATGTTTAAAATAATTTATTTATTGCTGTAGATATGTATATTATCAATAATATGTCTGTTATACATATATATTTCCAAATGATTAACTGTTTGACCAAAAGAGTTTTCAATGTTTACACTATGGTGTTAATAGATACTAGATAAAAAAAATATATGATATAAACTTAAAATTTTTTATGCAGGTCAACATTATTATTTAAATATTTATACTAAACAAAGTCAATGGGACAGACCAGACAAACCAGCTGATCCTTCTGGGAATGGTAATGGAGATGGGCCAGAAGAAGTCCAATGCTCACATCTATTGGTAAAACATTCAGGATCTCGCCGTCCATCTTCTTGGCGAGAAGAAAACATAACAAGGTCGAAGGAGGAAGCTTTAGAATTAATAAAGTGTGAGTTGAATATGTATACCTAGAATTATCTATTATCAAGATATATACTAAACTATAAATTACAGATAAATCATACTTATTTATAAATTTTCTATACCTTTAGCTTACAGAGAACAAATCGCATCTGAAAAAGCAACATTTGCTGAACTAGCTTCAAAATATAGTGATTGTAGTTCAGCTAAACGGGGAGGAGATTTGGGACCATTTAGTCGAGGTACTATGCAGAAGCCTTTTGAACAAGCAGCATTTGCTTTGAAAGTTGGTGAATTATCTACTCCTGTCCATACAGATAGCGGTATACATATTATTCAGCGGACTGCATAAATCAGCTTAATCCAGAATACGATGCAATGTACTTTGCAAAAAATTTCAATATTAATTTCATCAACAAACGATGTTAAAACTAGGTTTCCTTAAATTTTATATTAAACCTTGCAAAATGAACATCAGAGTTAAGGCATCATTATACAGATGTTAACAGAATGTAGATCATTCGTTCTGTTCTTTTTTAATTTAATCCGATAAAACTATATATTGATGAGTCTTCCACTAATTACAGATCTCATTTGCATTTCTTTCCTGATTATCATAAATAATCTTTGTAGGTGTTCTAAAATGACAAAACTTTCAAAGTCATAAGTAATGGGTTATTTTCTATTTACTGAATTGCTGATGTTACAATTATTTTTTTTCCAGTTAGTTTAAAATGATAAACTATATTTGGCATGCTTAAGATTTTTATAATGACTGTTTAACTTTATTGAAATACATATTTCAATAAACAAAAATAATAGTATCTTTATAAATCAAACAAATATTTCACAATGTTTTTTAGGAGAAAAAATGGAACAAATGTCTAGTAATTTAAATCAGACAAACCAGATTGCAAAGACTTTATTACCAATTTTTGTATTTATGCCTGTTCTAGAGCACACTATATTAAGACATTTAAATAGAATAATTATACATGAGTTATTAGAAATTAGTCAACATGTTCCCAACAAAGTAACTTAATGAAGAGTGAGAATTAATTACATCACATTTTAATGATGTGATACCATTTAATGATTCACATAATAGTGATCAATCGTTCATTGATCTCCTTATTTATATAACTTTTCTAGCTTTTTCTAGCAGTAACCATAAATGGTATATTCTTTAAAATAAAATCGATTTAAAACTGAGTAATTCAGTTTTATTTTTTTGCGCAGTCAGTAGTATATACTAATATTTAAGCAATTTTGTTCTCTTATTTGTATAGTAGAGTGGAGGTTGATAGCTAGGCCATAAGATAGTAAGAAGTATTCTTTGAAAATTTAGATTATAAAAGTTTTAGACATAACAACAAGGATAGGAAGTTCTATAATCGTTTTTAATGCATTTGTCAAATTTAATATAAAATGTTGCAAAAAACCTTATATTATCTGAATGAAGTGTATTAAAGATTATTTGCGATATTTAGGCGAATCGGATCTATTCGAATGAGGATTATTTGTGTCATTCTTTGTAATTAAATATTGTTAAAAGTCTGATCATTACATAAGTTATTTTGGAATTATAAAGTTAGCATTCACTAATATGTATGCAATTTTAAAATCAGACAAACCCAACGAGAAAATTAGAGGCAGACTGATATACAATCAATAATGCATGATGAAATAATAAACTTATTAATATATTTTTAAACAATTGTTTAAAGTAAAATGTTAATATTCATTACTCGAATGAAGTCTTTTAAAATTGAATTAAATAAGATGGTAGAGTTGGGTAAAACATCAGCTTCCATTATTTTGATCAAGGAGATAGCTGCTTCAGGCTAACGCAATAATTGTATAATATATTGTACATTGAAATACCTTTTACTGTTATTTATATGTTTTGTATTTTGTTTAGGTATTGTAGCACAAACATTTCTATTGTACATCTATTTAAATTAAAATAGTTTACATAACAATATGTTTCCATACATATGAAACAAAAATTCAGCTTCTCTTGTCCTAATGATAACTATTTATAAAAGATGATAGCAATATACGAAATGCATTTATATGCCCAATAGGAATGTCTTTGCATTGTTGTATATTTACAAAAAATATTTCAGTGTGTTTAAAAAAAGTGCTTATTCGATTGCAACAATCAATGAAGGATTATACCTTAATGCTGACATCTAAAACACGAGTAGATGTCTCGATGCAATAATTGTAATGTATTTAAATACCTGCTTAAAAGAAGCATTGAAATATACATTTTAAACCGTCGTGCTTTTATTAACATTAAACAAATTTGCAATAGATTATAAATACTACTCTTCTCTTTAAAAAAAACATCGTGTGTGTGCGTAACAATCGTTTATCATCATCGAATATATAGGCCTTGTAAGGTCGTACGCTCATCAATGTACGTATATTGCCTACTCCCGATTATCAGTATCGCCCCATAGTTGGCGGAAATCCGCTACTCAGCGGCTTCCCCACTTGGGAACCCAACACGAAACTTTGTTCTAATCATTACGTAAGAGGGCATATGAAAGTATATTTATTCGCATGTGGGGGACCGAATATGATTGACATAATGTAACAACAAAGAGTGGTACATTTCGAATAGCTTTGAATAACGTAAGATACATATGATCAGTGATCATATGATCATAAATGGATTCTAGTTATTTAGGATATATCAGGACTAAGGTTCTGTGACTAAATTAAACGCTTGCTGTATATGTAAAATCATCGTAATATTTCTTTAAATGAAAATATTGATATTAACGTAATGATTTAATCAGGGACGTAGTTATCTTTCGGTAAAACTTGGACGAAAGTTCCCACAAATAAAAAAAGTTGATTGATTCAAGAAAAATATCATTTATTCAACTGTACATCAATAAATTGCAAAAATTAGGACGCTACGTTTCGCGTGCCCAACACGCTGGATGCAAGTCTCCCTCGCGTCCTTGCTGAGATCACTTTAAAGGGTCATTAGCGATCAGCCGTTGCGCAAGTTCCAGTTTTTCATTTGCTCGACCCTGGCATACAGCTTTATAAATTGGTCACGATATCTAAGCTTGATCAATCTCGAGACACGCGATAGTCGAAATAATTTAACGACCGATGATTTCGATCGTCCGTAATGATGATGGTCCACGCTTCGTTTATACCTCTTCTTTCGAAACTGTTGAAAAAAAAAGCTTCATTGCTCTCATCACGGGTGTTAGGGATTAATAAATTAATATCACGCAGTCACTTTGTGGTTTTCATCTCACGAAAGGAGGAAACTCGAAGCCTCTGACGCATCGACGATGTGAAACGAACACGATGAACGTTCATAATAGTTGAATTGAGAGGAGGAAATGCGTCTGAACCAATTATGTAGCTTTTATTCGGTACCTTTTAAATTGTAGTACTTTTTATAAAGTTACAAACGAATCCTTTGTCGACATACTTTGTAACTACAAGTTTCTAGCAAGAAATTTAGGTAAAATATTACACGATGCATCCTAAATTTATATTGTTCCAGTTTATTAACATAGTCAGTCAAGGATACGTTCGAGACTGATTTAATTAATCTTCGTAAATCAGAAAAGATTACGTGGGATATTAGCATGTAATGATCTAAGTGAAAATACATATGCATCGTGAAGCACGTGGAATCATTGAACCGATGGAATTTTCTTATCTTTTACGTTAGTGATAAATACCATTTGCATGCAATTGAAGTTTTTAACGCTACAACGTTTGCGGAATTCTATCGTAACTCGTCAATGTCTGTCCACGTGGACCGCGATAGGGAAGAAAGCGAAGAAAGCGAAGTATCTACTTACGTCAGTGCATAATCGCTCTTTTCTCCTGCCTTTGTTTCTTACGAGAAGCAGATAGAATCGAGTACATTCGTTGTAATATGGTCTCAACTAGCTTATCGACGGTTAATCACACCTAAATATGAAATGTAACAAGAGATTTACATATTAAGGTAACAAAACAAAAATTCCACGTAGTTTATAAGAAAAATATTTACGTGGTATACTAATAGAATATTGTTATTCTCCACAATGAATGCGACACGTTCAGGTATAATTTACATTTTGTTTTTCTCAATCAATCGGAACGATAGTTTGCTTTGTTATTCTGTTATGCGGTCACTTGAAAAAATGGAAATTTTGTTAAATGCTTCAGTTTACATCGAAGAACCGGTATCTTTAATGTTAGTTTTCCTTGACAAAAGATTCTATTTTATCGTAACTCCTTCAGTTCTACTCGTTTACCTCATTTATCGTCTCTGAGATAAGAAAATATGATATATTAATTAAATAATATTTTCAGAAAACGTTTTAGCGATCTTGATCTTACAAGGTCCAACGGCTTGTAAGCATAATATTGATTATTTGTATCACCGAAAGAGGTTTTTTCCTTAACTATTATTTAACCCGTAATTCTAGTAATTGTATTAGTCAGTGCAATTAGACGAAAGAAATTCAAAATTGGCGGAGTGTTTGCCGAATAATTAACTTTAATCGATTGTAACGATACAATAGTGCTTTTGTTCGATTTACTTACGTTCAAAATTTGTATTAAAGTTGACCAATTACTTTAACTTTCTTCTTTACTTCGATTAGCTGTAATATATTAATCAATTTAAAATCACTTAGAAGTATAGGTCACTTCGTTAGGAAGGAAAAAAATATTGATCGATATTTTTCGATCATTGATTTGATTCGATAAAAAAGAATGTCAAATATCAATTGATGTACTTATTCTTTATAAAATATTGCGTTCTAATATTACATTTAGTTACAATATCGATAAATATTCCAAATATTATTATATTATAACATGGATACAGATATTATCTGTGGCAATTCGCGTTGCCGCCATTTTCGCACCGTACAAATCACCGTACACTCGTTTGAATCTGCACCAGCTTCGAATATTCAACTTCTACGGTAATTTTCCGTTGTAAAAAAGCGAAATTATTCCAGATTACGAGTTGGTCTCGTATGGGAAATTAAAATACAAGTAATTTAGGCAAATTAATAAACGGCGATGTATCCTTATGGTAAGCACCACTTTTCAAACATTAAATAATTTTTAATTTAACGCGACATACGAAAGGTACTTTCAATTTATTCGAATTTCAAGCGAAAAATCAACAGCAAAACGTGATAAACCTCAAGGACTTTTCTTAACCCTTCACTAGTCGCATGAAAAAAATGATTTAATTATTTAATGATTTATTATAGACTAAAAAATCGTTTAACTTATGAAATAGTCTTACGAAAAAGCATTTTTTTTAGACCTGATGCAGTTAAGGGTTAACCATAAAAATCTCGATATCGAAGAAAGAAAAATGGCGGACAGTTTTCTCCAATTTTTACAATCCGTTCAAATTCGTGCTTTCCGACAAGAAGGATTTTCCGGCTGGTAACGATCCGTCGTACCGAGCGATCATGCCGGATAATCGTTTTCATCACGGAGGTGGGGAAGCTAGGCTAGTCGAAGAAGAGCGCGGGGTGAGCGACGCTTGCGCTGAAACGCTCCCCTACATAAGTTATCGCGGGCACGTTCATACGGCAGTATCGCAGATCGTGTTATCAGGCACAAGTTGGCTAGTTTCGTCAAGAAGAACTATCCACTGGATAGTACGAGAAAAAGAGAGAAGAGGTATAGAGAAGCATCGATCAAACGTACAAGTGGCAGAGGTAACCGATCGACGACAAATCCTTGAACGTGTGGATTAATTCTAAAGTGAGTGATTTCTTTATTATTATTTTTTTCACTATTCTACACTACATTTAAAAGTTTAATTCATTTTTTTCATACCATTAATATCACCATTAGTTCTTATGAATTCCGTACTAAGGGTATACGATATACCTGTTTCCCATTTTGGACGGTGAAAGTTTAAGGATCATCGATCAAAATTCTGTCTCACTTTTTTTTAGGGTTGAAAACGAGGATGGTCTGATTTAGAAATGTTTGCAGCAAGCACGATCGTGAATAGAAGGACATTGGAGAATTTTTGTTAAAATATTGATCTCAATCTCATCGAGTGGCAAACTTTGATTTGTATATAAGAGGTATCGAGTAATTGGATAATAGCTAGGAAGGAAAAGCGATCGGTTGTGTGGTAGCATTTGATAGCATGACGTTAGATCGGATATCCTCAGAATTTATTTTTTTTATTTTTCTACTCTAAGATAATCCTAGATCGGCCAATCGAATCTTACTTTATATCTTATAAAAAGAATTCCTAGTCTATCGTAAGATGATAAACACGTTTTCATCTTTTGTAGGAGGCAATTAACACGTCTCTTATCATCCTTTTAGATAAGTATCTGAATAAGAGAGAGAGAACAAGAGAGAGAGAGGAAGCGACACGCTCCTTCTTCAGTTTCACGGCGCAGTGTCAAGGTAGTCCAGTCGCGAATACGTTTCTAACGAAGCACTCGCGGAAAATTTGCAACGTTGGCTTTTGTTATCAATATTTCGCTTGAATTTAAAACGATTCAACGTTTTACTTTAGCTCGTTTATCGTACTTTAAGAACTTTTCTACACGCTTAACATGTATATTAATTTTTCATACGTCACGTTCGAGACGTAACGTAACACGTGATGTCTACCGATTGCGATAAAAGCGATTGACAGACGTTACAATTTTCCTCTTAAAAACGATAATTATAGTTTTAACTAGAGATCATCCTTTCTGGCAAAAATTATGCAAACGCGACGGAGTTCTCGTCGAACGGTTGAAGTACCTTCGTTTAAAAGCAATCTTGTTTCTCGAATATAAATGATTACTTTGACAATTTCTACGTTATGTTTGTAAAATAATCAGTTGAAACGGTACAGACGGCACCGACCTACATTGCAAAAATAGAAATATCGAATCTTATGAATGTTTAACGTGCGCGCACGATACGTTCTTTTCTCCTCGACATCAGATCTTATTATTATGGTTATTAGGAAGAACGAAATAGTATTCGTTGGTTTTACCAAAAATTTCGAAGCGTGTGAACGTTTTAACGCATCGTAGTGCCGACGGTACGGTAATAGCAACGAAAATTTCGTTTCCTGTACAGATGCTTGTAATCAGCCAAGCGATCAGATTATATTGACCAATGGATTCCCCGATAACGAGATCGTTCTTATCACCGAAATATTTCTAATTGGAAATGGGAAGGAATGTCGAGTGGGTAGGAAAAATCAATCTCGTTGAAAAAGATCTTAAAGAGTTTACTTCGTATACGGAAAAACTCGTACACAGTGTATAAAATTAATCGACTTAATTACTATATACGATCTAGGCATCAAGGACACGGTAGCAACATTTTTTATTGCATGTATCGTCTTCGCACAAGTTGCACTCGAATAACAATTTACACACTTATCTAAGTATTCAGAAATTTATGATATCCACAAGTGTTTAGAGAACACGCGTAGAATCGTAATACGTTGTGCACCATTTCCGTGAGATCACTAGTCGACAAACAGGGTGTCTTGTTTATTCGTATTAAAATCTTATTTGCAACAATTAAATAGTTTACTATGTTTTATCAAGAAACGATGAATCACAAGTGCGTGACAAATAAATAGACGACGAGTCGACGAACGTGTTTTCACAATACTCGCGGCGCACGAGAGTTGTGCCGTCGGAGAAGAGCACACTTCTTTTTTCCCTACTTGGCATAGCGAACTCGCGTCTCTCACTGTGGGTCAATGGGTTTTAACAATGAACTCAGTTTGTTTTCGTATATCTCCATGACGATATAACATGTCCGGCATAGTCGAATCGATACACGCGACCGTTCTTTCACTATATTAGGGTCAAATCACGCGTGTCCAGTGTACTACGGGTGCGAAAGGGTACAAGGAATTAACGATCATCGGACTGGAGGCGCGTGACAATTCCCGAAATTAATCTACAGGAAGCGCGTTCGAGTGGAGAGAGCTTTTAAGCACTCCCAGTAATTAATGAGAAAATGCGATACGTGCGTGAACGGTTTAGGCGTTCCAATTTTTTTCGTCAAAATTTTTACTTTTTTGTAATCATTTAACGTATAGATGCAATTGCTAATAGAGAGTTTCATTTGTAGATACAGTCAGTGCTGGATAAAGTTAAATAACTTTTTTCATAATTTAATCAAATGATTTAAGTTTGTGCAAACGTAGAGAAGGATTAGTTTAGTGTATATCATATTTTTGCTGTGTTGATAAAATTGCAATCTTTGAAGTTACAGAGAAAATAAACAAAACTTTTTATCTGAGCTTGTAATGAAAATTTAAAAATTGCATTTTGTCGTTAATTTTTGACCTTTTTTGGAATCTTTAAACATTTGTAATTCGGGACAACCTTAAGGGATTTAGATATTGGATGGAAAAAAGTTATTTAACTTTTAATATTTTTGTGACTGACTGTATACGATGTTCGTTGTCATCGAACATAACAATGTCCCAACAACGTAGTCCGTTTAACTAGTTTTCAAGGAAAGCACAGAGAACGAGGAAAGAAAAAGTAACGATATTGAACCATCCTTAAATACGAGTTTAAAGTTTGACCGGAATTATTGAAAAGTAGGGTGAACGTATGAACTATACAGCAATTCGGTTGACAACAGTTTCAACTCGTTTTTAGTGATAACAAAAGTAACGCACGGTTGAATCATTACGATATTGATGAATGAGTGTAAGTTTACAATGACGTTTAACACGACATTAAGTTTCCTTTTAAAGAGCGCCGTTTAACTCGTACCGCCGTCGTCTTTCGCGTGCTTCTCTAATTTGGTCGAACGACTCGCTAATTGAGTACTAAGTATTCGCGAATCATTTGTACTTTGCGGGCAGGAACTTGCCGTCAGCTTTCGAGCACGTGACAAAAAGTTGCTATATTTCTTTCTTCCAGGTGATTTATTCTCTACGAATATAATTACAGTTAAATGGTCTTTGTCATATACCTTGGTAGTAAATTGTTAATAAATATTTCAAATACTTGAAATTATTAAGAAGGGAGCGATGATATCGATGACGTTGTCCTGGTTATATACATCGTTTCTAGCACAATGTACGGGTCTTTATTACCGTTGACGCCAGGAAGATGCACGACGAGATAGTTCGTTGTGTACGTTGTGCAGCATAGCGGGGTGCCTTTCGCGCAAAGGCTTATCGGTCTATCGCGCGAGATACTTCGCGAATTACTTCGTTACCAGATGCGAATGCGTTCCCTCGTTTCTCGTTGGAGCTGCCAAAGATTGATTAATTTATTTGACATGACTGTTCGTCGAACAGACTAATGCTAATCATTGGATTAGATAGATTAGAAACAACGCTAGTAGGCATGAGGAACCTCGGAGATAAAAGCTAGTGCAAATGATTGCAGTGAGACCGAAGAGCTTAGATAAGATCCTAGTGTAAAGTTTGTAACTTTATTATATGTAAAGTACATATACAGGGTGTCCGGTTCCAAGTGTTCCAGCGGAAAACTACATGTGGGCATTAATGATTTGAGTCGAAAAGTTTAATACTATTTTCCGAAATTCGGCTCAGTTCAATAGTTATTAACTAACAAAGATTGACCAATCACAGCGTGCAGCGACATGTAATATTGTTTATTGTGGATTACTCCTCATATCGCTTTGTTTCTTGCCTAGCTATGAGCTCGAGTGAACCATCTTTCTTCGCTAATCGCTGTAATTGGCCTATCTTTGTTAATTAATAACTAGTTAACTAAATCAAATTTCTAAAAATGGTATTAGACTTTTTTACTCGAGTCATTGATATATACATGTAGTTCTTCTCTTTCACATATGAGATCGGACACCCTATATATAGGACTACTGGTACAGATCAAAGTGACGAGTTTCTTTCTTATACGATCGGTCATAGGGCAGTATGGACATAGTTTCACTTACGGTCGGCACACTCGTCATCCGGAAAACTAGTTTACGTGTCGTAGACTTTTGACTCATGATCCTATTTTCGAAGGCATTATCTATACCAAACTACACAACTTCCGAACTATCCTATGCGCTGTCACGTTGACTTCGGCCTCAGTCACCTGGCAGTTGCAGTTGGCGACGTATCCAAGTCGCACGCGTCTCTGCCTTTTCACGCAAATGAAGTGTTCCCGTAACTAACGCATGTACAACGGTCTACTACACATAATTAAGGTATTTATTATTAGCATCGTTATTGATCACGTTTCTCTCCTCGGAGGATTATTTCAATAATGTAAATTCGATTTTGCGCGCGTCCTACGTCACGAGGGCATCGCTCTGCTTTTAGCGGGAAGTTTAATTTAGTTTAAATCTTAAATTATCGCGTTCGTATGACTCAAAACGATGTTTATGTCAAGCACGTGTAGAAAACGATAAAGGTCATTTTTCACGCATCGCACAAACGTGCCATTTATTCCATCTCTGTATGAAATTTACACGGTTATTTACGCGATCGTGTTACTCATGCTGGTGGATAAGTATCGTTCGCTCGTGTATAAAACGAGTTTATTAATATTTATAAGAATTATCTAGTAAATAAGTTAGTCATCTTGTGTCATATTATATAATAATAATAATAACAACAAGATCTCAATCGCCCTGGTTGAACCACCTAAACGATTTGAAATATTTCTTTTTTTCATAGTCACGTAGACTTCGTGGGTGTGTCAAGAATAATTTTGTTATTTATGTTAATTAACCATCGACTACTATTATCGATGATCGGTCGATGTAAAATCGACTTGGCAGCTTTATAGACGAGATTCCGATGCCTCGTACCATTTGAAAGCGTTTGACGAACACACGCCTACACACTCGTTATCCACGTATGTGTTTCTATTTTCGATGGTGTTAATGCATCTAAACCATTATTACCTTTTGTTTTACGTATTTCATAAACGGTTTTCGTTTATCAGTCATTTATTAGTCGAAAAAAAACGATGATTATTAGCTTGTCGGTGCCGAATACACGAGTTGCCTATCTTAAGGGGTATTATCATATCGCGAATACTTTCGCTTCGCGTCACCGTACACTTTTTTCTTTCTTATTTATTATCCGATTGCATAAGAAGAAGCGTGTAAAAGCCCTTGGCAATGGACGTTGAGATTATAATGAGGAGTGGGAGAATAGTAGAAGGAGGAGGCCTTGGTGATTGCCGGAAATAGTTGGCACGGAACTGCGTGCCCCATTACACTCTTCTCCGCGTGTTGCCGTTTTGTTAAGGAGTAGAAAGGTGGCTCCTGTTGCGTTTCGATGACCCTGAAAATTTTCCGCCGACTAGATCTACTCTCATCTTCGATCCTCTCCCTCCTAACCCTCTCTCTCTTTCTTAATACAAAAATCACACGTGGTCGCAATCATCGTACGGTCGTTCACTTCTTTCGAGACGTTTGTCAAAATTTTCCAATATAGAAGACTAATTATCAGAGTTATCTTAGAAATTTAATCACGAACCATACGTTTCAAGTTCGTTAATAACGATCGTGGTTTCGCATTACATCTCGTACAATGATGTTTGCCAAAGATAGATTCTATTTAGGTTACCAGTGTACGTACCAATACTCTATGGTACCTTCGATCTGAAATGGGATGGAAAATACGCGAGTACGCGCATAAATCTCAAACGGATGGTAGTGATAACGATTGGATCAGATAATCTCCATAGGCCGGAGCTCTCCAATTACCCGAAACGTAGCAAATAGACAAACTACGCACGTTCTTTAGACGATGTATCATTTCCTATTACAAAGATCCTCATAAAATGTCATGCAACGTTTGATAATTGAAGACCTTAGTGGATGTGACATGTTAAGTAATAATTTTATGAATTTGAGAAAATACTCAGAAATTGTCACTTAACACTAGATTTACGGATGTTGTTTATATACCTATTTTTACTTAAGTAAAACAAGAAGAATATAAAGAGGAATCAACATTTACATATATTTCATTACTTAACTAAAAAGCCACGTATGATTTTTTTTAAATAATTGTAAAGTTGCATAAATATATAGTAATCAAATTTTTAATGAATTAAATTGGCTCAGTCCGAAAATCTAGTGTTAACAAATTCACTCACTAAATTATTTCATTACAAAACTCCTTTGAATGCAGCTTCATAGCAATAACTTAGCACGACCACAAACGTCCGTTCTCTCGTCAGACTCTGCGTAAAACAATCCTCGTGAGCAGAATAAAAATTATCTTTCGAACGTAGCGTTTAAGACTCACGAATTAGAATTACGATCAGCGCTTATTACGCAACGAGCACGTTTCTATTGTACACATTCACGTGTACGTATAGAACTTACAAATCTATGTATACAGAACGCATTTCACGGTCGAGATAGAAGCGCGAAATATTATTCTGCACGATTATGATGCCAATTGTTGATCGTTGTTCTTGATAGAAAGCCAACGATGAAGAAAAACAGTTGTCACGGCTAATTTCCTTAATATTAAAGCTAAGCGGAAAATTCGTATGTCGTATCTTGGAAATACGTGGGTGTATACATTGCACGAGAATGACATTGAAGCAACATAGTCGATGCATAAAGTACAGTGGTGGTCAAAAATTTAGGACCACTGTTTAAAATAGAATAATTTTTTTATAATTGAACCAAATGATTTGAGTTTTTGTAAGAGGATAGAAGGATTAGTTTCATATATATCGTATTTTCGTAGTTTTTAAAAAATCAGAATGTTTGAAATTACAAAGCAAATAGAAAGTCATTTTTTTAAACTTTTTTATCTGACGTTATAATAAAAATTTTTATAGATTCAAGTAAGATATAAGCATCCTAGAAATTTCATTTAAATCTGTTAACATTCTTCCGAGCTACAAATGTTTAAAGATTGCAGAATAAATACTTCTATTTTATTGCAAAATTTCAAATCATTTGGTTCAATTATAAATTATTCTGTTTTAAAGAGTGTTCTTAAATTTTTGATCACCACTGTAACTTCGTTGCACTCGTTACAATTCCCTAAGAGGAAAAAGGATAGCCATTAGTTACTTAAATAATCTTAAAACGACCGAATGCCCTCGATCGTTATCGGAAGAAATAATGAACGCTTCGTGATTGATTTCATGGCTTCACTTTAATTTCACCCGTAGGGTATGCCGCTCAGCATGTGACTATTCATTTTAAGCGTATTCTCGCACGTGCGACTCTGCGAAAACACTTGGAAAATTACTCCAAAACGATTGTCGTTGCTCTCAACGAGATATTGACAAAAATGTTTTCGATGAAAAAGTTGCTTTTTCATTGATTTCCACGTGGAAAAAAGAGGAAAGGGAGGTTAATTCGATTCGATCGCTGCTGGTTGATGCACGACTTTAATGGAAGGTCTATGCAAGTACCATTCGGCCAGTCTAGGTCAGTAGAACGCTTTATCGTGTCGCAGTTTGCTTCTACTATCGCGAGACTCGAGTAAGTTTGTACACGATGCACGAACAAACCTCCTACCGTGTTATATGTAATAACGTAAGAAGCAGAGAGCCGAAAACTCGATCGATTCATGATTCGTTTATGTAAAAGTTATGTTGTATACAGGGTGTTTGGTTCCAGGTGTCCAAGTGGAAAACTACATGTGCACATCAATGATTTGAGTCGAAAAATCTAATACTATTTTCCGAAATTCGGCACAATTAAGTAGTTATTAACAAACAAAGATAGGCCAATTACGGCAAGCAGTGACATGTAAGTCACTTTGTTGTGACTTTGTAGTCACAAAGTTGTTTATTGTAGATTTTTCCTCCTACTGCTTCGTCTCTTGATTAGCTGCAAACTCAAGTAAACCGCCTTTTTTCGCTAATCGCCGTAATTGGCTGATCTTTGTTAATTATTAACTCGTTAACTAAGTCGAATTTCGAAAAATGGTATTAGACTTTTCGACTCAAGTCATTGATGTGTACATGTAGTTCTCCGCTTGGACACCTGGAACCGGACACCCTGTATATACATTTTTTAGGGAAACAATACTCGAGATATAGCTTTCTCTAACTTTGGTAGATCTAATCTTTATGACATTCCTATTAATGAAACGCAAATTTCTTGACTGTCGCGGATTTGATATTTTAATATTAGGAATTTTTATCTTTCTGTGTTTGAAGAAGCGATAAAAAGGCCAAAGGTTCATATCGAACGATTGAGTAATCGCGAGACTCTTAGAAATTATGTGCTGTATAGGGAAGCCCCATATTATTAAAATGAAAGAATCATTAATAGTCTCGTAAGTAGTCACTAGATATAATTACTCGAAATGTTTGTAGTGAGATAATCGATAAATAACTTTATCGACAATTTCATTGATAAGAAGAACGCGCATGTTATAATATCGAAACGCCGATGATTTAATCGAGGATATACGATCGGTGAAATTTACACGCTCGCATTATTAGATACGAACTCGACAATTAATCGAAGAGCTTGGGAGAAAGTGAGAAGAGCACAGATTGAGAACGAGAAATTGGTCGTCGTTTTAAAACGCTCCAAAACGTAACTGATAAATGGAGAAAGAGAAAACAAAATAATAGCTCATCTTATCGAAGTAATTTGATAAGGATTACGAATTAGAAATTACACACGTAGTGGAATATTACATCAACGGTACTAAAAGTTCTTCTTATAATTTTTCTTTTATTTAAACCATCGTAAATAGTAGAAAGGATATGATACAAAACATACAGATCCCACGCGAGTAGAATCAATTTTACAGAGACGTTAAAATCCGGAAAAATGCTATTTTTCACTTTTATATTTAGCTTCTTCGTCGTAGCGTATGAGGGTGAGCGGTCACACGGTTGTGATTAGTTAGTGCGTCATCAATTTCATCGGGGGGGCCTTTATCAGTGATTGTTCCCAAGTTTGTTGACACGTTTCGTTAATTTTACACGTCGGATGTCAGACACGTGCCATTGGGATCATACACGCGCGAATCTTTTTTGGCAAACTTCCTGACCGTTCCCAGAACGATATCGATGCACCTTACTGAAAATTATCGACTTTCGATCGATCGGTTCAAAGTTTAACAAGGATCCATTGTTTAACCTTCGAATTGAATTTATTAACTCGATGTATTCTTGTCTCATATCCAAAGTGTAGCGCTTGTGAGGATAAAATTTAGAAAAAAAGATAAATTGTTGGACAAAGAGAGATGATTTAGAATAAAAAAAAAAAAGGAAAGTTATAAAGGTGGGGGTTGATCGTAGAAGAGGTTTGTTTACAAGATAGCCACGGCTTTAAAATTTATACGAAAACAAGATGGGAATGGAGCGCTCGTGCTAAAAGTCGGATCGTGCGAGCGAGAAAGAGATAGAGCGAGAGAATGAGAGTGAAAGAAAAAGAAAGACAGGAGAGGGGGCACCCATATAAAAGGTACCACTCTCTCTCTTCCATCGTCAGTAGAGAGTGCGTTGCTCTCACCTACTAAACGGAGTCTCATACTCCAGTCGATTGATTCCTTCTTTTTCTAAACTTTTTATCCCTTTTTTCTCCCCTTTATCCCTCCCTTACAATCAAAAAAAGGGAGAGAAAGAATCGTAGATCTCACCTTTCATTCGTGAAAACCGTGTAATTATCGGGAAAGTAGCTCGTAATTAAAATCGTGAGATATTACGTTTGAAACGGACAAAAAATGAGCACGAATATGCTTGTGAAGATCTGTAGTAGCAAGATTCTGCGATCGGTCATGATCGGCCACGAGCAGAAATGGATCACCGTTGGCAGGTGCTTCAGGTTGGTTAATATATTTTTTTTTATTCTTTTTTTGATAGGTTCTAAGGTCTCTCTCTTTAAAATTGCGTCATTTTTCTACGACTCCATAAAACAGTCCCATTAAATTCGAACTCGAGTATTTACTATGTTGTCGCAATCGATTCTGTTTTCTTGCCAAAATTTAACGGTGATGGTCGATAGGAATATCATGTTTAGATCGTTAATTAAATAATCATCGCATTATTTAAATGTCAATCGACCGTTGAGTGAACGTCTGGCCTGAATACGACGACCTCGAGTCATTGAATTATAGATAAAGTTTGTTCATCGTTGCGATATCGTTTGCACACACACACACAGAGACATATATTTGTAAGACTCTTGGCATATTTTAGCTGCCAAAAAAAAATTTGGACTCTAAAGAAAAAAAAATGTACGCGAAGACATGCTTAATTGTAAGTCACTCGTAGGATTGACTCCCGATGTAGATTATTTATTGTTATTGTTGAGAGGTCTGCCGATCACTGTGAAAGCGACCTTTTCGTTGATCTCACTCGCAGGGTTAACGAGGATGCACGTGGACTCGTTTCTTCAACGAAAAACGTTCGTCTAACTTGTCCATCTTTCTTTCATCGATCTCGAAGATGGATCGAACGATGTGGTCTCGATCGATCTTTTCTCTTTTCGTGACTTTCTATATAAGAAGCATTCCAGCTAACAGAAAACCGGTAAATTATACGTTTAATCCCTGCTGACCTTATTGCGTAGAACACGTATACAACACGCTCGGGAGGACGTACGTTAGTTTTCTTTTTTTAGTGAAGATTTTCTTCACGAGAATTCAAAGATGTATACCTAAAAAAGAAAAAAAATTTAAAGACAGACTTTCGAATAGAAATTTTCAAAACAGAATCGCTAATTCGGTCGATTCTTTTTTCCAACACCAAACAGGGGTACTTAAAATTGTTGAAAGCGAGCAAAGTCGAAGGAACAAAGCAGCATCATTAACGTTTCACGGGTCTTGGCGTGATGGAAGAATAGACGTTGCAATTAACGTTACGAAAGTGCGCCTGTACCTATTCTCTTTAACGAACTAGCTTCGTTTCGACGAATTTAAAAGTACGTCGTTTGGAAACTTTGCGCAAGTCTTGACAATTTAACAGTATTGTCAGTTGTTTTCTGTTATTCTTTGCTACTAGGTATTGATCGAGTCACGTCCATCATCAATTTTTTTAAATTATTAGTAAGTAGTAGTAATAAAATTATTATTTATAAAAGTATTACCTTTCTAACGTTTTAAAGTCATACGTTGAAAAAAAACTAAGCGTATTATTGTTATCAAAATAAAAAGGAAACGTTACTGTTCGCAGTCTTTATCAAGAACACAACGGATCACTGTACTTTTGTTATTATTGTACTTGCTCCATTTTGTTTAGAAAAAACCCACAGAATAAGAGTGAATTGTTTAATCTCGTTAATGTCACCGTTGTTACATTAAACAGAAAAGAACTGGGAGGCGTTATTGCCGGAATAATGAAAAATGTGCCCGAGTTGACGCGAGAGAAAGAAAGAATGAGTTCTCCCGCGAGTCAAACGGGAAGTGCATTAACCTTGGAATTTATTTTCATCGTTCGCTTTTATTCCATTCGGTCGAGTCTAGTGTATGTGCGTTACTTAAATCGACTTATTGACGATATAATGACTAGCTCATAAATATCATACAAGTTTTGAGCCGGTGAAATATGTAAAAAATCACCTCGGTTTCGTCCTTAACGAATCGTCCTAAGCATAAATGTTTGAAGACTTTTAATCAATTTTTCACTCGTGAATACTAACGAACAACCTCGAGATTCATCGATGTTATTCATTCCCGAAACGATCGAAGTCGATACTCGTATCGTAATGACGACACATTTATACAGTTTATATCTGTGTAAGTTAACGATCACGGTTAATCACGAATCGATTTACTTCGACCTTCTTTAATAATCATCGTTATCGCATTTATGATGAAGAAAATGATATTTGGAGAAAATTTTAAAAGTCTGATATTCGATCTTCTTACGACACCAATAAAAATGTTTTTTTTTTAATTATAGCGTTTACGTTTATCGTATTGACGTAACGATAACAATTAAGCAATCTTTGTATCTCGAGAAAGGAAGAGTGTACAACATTATCGTTAATCGTACCACATATTCTTGATTACAATGAAGCAAAAAAGAGAGAGAAATTTCCCTATCTTCTTTGTTCTTTGCGGTCTTTGTCATCATTTTCACGGAATGATTCATATCTTTCCGTTTAGAAATCGTTGCAATATAGAAATTAGTTTCATATAAAAAGAGTTAACACTCATCTTTGTTTTTGATTAAAGATTAACGATTCGACCCCACGGACACATGACGACAATTAATATCAATTACATAATTCATGTACGCACGTTTCTCCGATAATCACTTATTACTCGTAACATCTATCCATCTCTCTCGGTTTCGAAACGTAACACAGACGAGATAGCTCCAAAATCTTCCACTGAAGCACTTTAGTCTTATTTTCTTTATGGACCTTCGCATATTCGAAAGAGTCATTGCTCCCTTCTGTTCTCTTTTACCGCATCATCTCCGTGTATCTTTTATGGTATCGGTTAAAGACCTTTTCTATTGTTCCAATGATTTATTCCTTCAAAGGAAGAACATTTGTTTAAATATTTTAAGTGAAGAATTTCGGAAGAAAAATAGAAAAATAACGGGTAGCCTCGGTTTACGCGATCGTCATCATGGCAGGAGCGCGCCACCACGCGCTACTCGCGTGTTCCACGCGTGAAACGTGGGCGCACCTATCTTTTCGTGCCACCCAAGGATGAATAAAGAGGTTCTTTCTCTTTCTTTCTTTCTCTCTCCTTCGTTTCAGCTGCATCATCGTGGATGCACGAGCTTATGTCGTGGCGGAAGATCGACGGGCAACGAGTCGTGCGTTATTTACACCAGACGGCGCTTCAAACACAGTTTTTCTTTTCATTTTCTTTCTTTTTCTTTTCTTTTTCTCCACAACGGACACACTGTCATCCGTCTGTCGGCATCACAATGCCGACAAAGAATCGTTCCAACCGTTGAAAATAAGCGATCTTATCGTTCCTCACCTTCACAGCCTCGTTTCGGCGATCGATACGTTGCCCGCGAGTTTTCAAAATGATGATCTATCTATACCTTCTCTCTTGTTCGCACGATGATAACGATCCACAGACTATATTTGACATTTGTAATAAGCTCGGCACACTTTTATCGCTTTCGATGGTAACTCTTTAATGAGAACGAAAAAAAACGAGTGTAGATCGATCTGGATAACGAGGTCGATTTTTTTAAGAAGATATAACTGTCATGCCAGATTATTTTTACAAAACTCGTTGATATTTTATCGAAGACTAATGAATGCTTCTTTGTGCTTCAAAAATTTGTTATATTAACATATTTTGTGCTTTTTTTGGTTACAGCACCACAATGTCGCGTACTATGCTGAAGGAGTCGCCGAATGCGGCTTTAGATAAAACTATTTTACAAAGGTACCTTGACCTGCCACAACCGGACAACGCGATCCAAGCGAAATATATTTGGATCGATGGTACCGGCGAAGGTTTAAGATGCAAGAGTAGAACTCTGGACTTTTTGCCTAAACATCCTTCCGGTTGGTATCTGGTAAAATTGTTCTTAGAGACTATACATTTTGAATCGCTTCAAACGTCTTACGTAACTATTTTCAAAGAATTTCGTATATTTTCGTAAGACTGATCAGGCGCACCGCTGCTGCGGATTTCATTTTCTACGCCTACCAGCGTAAAATAGAATTATCTAATCTATTAACATTATAAGAAGCTATCGTTAGAGAGCAACGAACTCTCGAGCCGTCAACAAGAGCGGTTAAATTCTTATAAATGTTACGTAATCGATCGCTCTAGCTTCATCAACGATTCGTAGATTTTCAATAAACACGTCCAAGTATCGTGATACCTTACACGTATCTTATGTTAATTAGCTTTTGGTCTTATGCATAAGTGCAACACGATCGTTTGTTTTTGTCCTTGACTGCGATGCGAGCACAACTTTGTAGACGTAACGAGAATCATCACGGAATCACAATGAGCGTGTGTATGCTCACTCCTCGTTCATTCAATTCTTTGGCATTAGAAGTAACTTGCGTAGTAGTAGGAACGGCGTATAATTTTTCGACTGGCTAAAAACAAAAGATAAGAGTATCGTATACGAAATTAAAATTAGAAATTTTCGTAAACATCTCATCGATGGTTCGCAGACAAAGATAAAATTCTAACATCGATAAGATACGCATGATTACTCTTTACACAAAAACGTAGGCAAATATTTAATATATAACCCGAAATATCCTCTTTTGGCAGTGATATTAAAAAAAAAAACCTTTTTTAACAGAATTACCAACATGGACTTACGACGGTAGCTCGACGTATCAAGCCGAAGGAGGCAACAGCGATATATTTCTTTATCCGGTAGCGATCTACAACGATCCGTTCCGACGTGGTAACAACAAGTTGGTCCTCTGCGACACTTATACCAGCGATAAAACACCAACGAAAACTAACAAACGCTATAGATGCAATCAAGCGATAGAAGCTGTCAAGGACGAGGAACCTTGGTTCGGTATCGAACAAGAATATACTTTCTTGGACTTTGATGGTAAACCTCTTGGCTGGCCTAAGAACGGTTTCCCAGGTCCCCAAGGTCCGTATTACTGCGGTGTAGGCGCTGACAAGGTCATCGGTCGTGAGATCGTCGAAGCTCATTATAGAGCATGCCTTTATGCCGGTGTTAAAATCGCTGGCACGAATGCCGAGGTTATGCCCTCGCAATGGGAATTCCAAGTAGGTCCCTGCCTTGGTATATCCGCTGGTGATGATCTCTGGGTTGCGAGATTCCTTCTTCATCGCGTTGCCGAAGAATACGGTGTAATCGTCACTCTTGACCCCAAACCGGTCGATGGTCACTGGAACGGTGCTGGAGCTCACACGAACTTCTCAACGAAAGCTATGAGAGCTGAAAACGGTATAGCTGAAATTGAAAAGGCCATTGACAAGCTCAGCAAACAACACCTCAGGCACATCCAAGCCTACGATCCACGTGGAGGAAAGGACAACGAGCGTAGATTAACCGGAAAATGCGAGACCAGCAGTATTCATGATTTCAGCGCTGGTGTAGCTAATCGTAACGTCAGTATTCGTATACCTCGTGGTGTAGCCGAAGAGAAGAAGGGATATCTTGAAGACAGGAGACCCAGCAGTAATTGCGATCCTTACTCCGTCTGCGATGCTCTCGTACGCACTTGCGTTCTCAACGAGTAAACAGAGGACTATGATCAACTTGGAACATCCCCTGCTCCTTTTAGATATTACACGTACTTGAACCGTTCTTAAGTATAATAGAGTTGAAAGAGATCTGAGCGAAGAACGATAATCGTTAGCATGTACTTCGAGGTTCGAAGGTTTAAAGGAATTTCTTTTTACGGGAATTTTTACGAGAACTTTATCAAACTTATACTTCCTCTTTAATACATATGTGTAACCTTTGAAGAACGATCAAAAAAAGGGGTAGGAATCAGTCCTTCTTCGATTGTGTTTATCGGAAATAGGAACGGGGCTCTTGGACGGGGTTCGATAGAATAGAAAAATTCATTTGCTTTTTGACTTCTGCGCTCTGAAACAGAGAAGGAAGAGAAAGTGGTATTCGTGAATGTGTTGTGTTCACGTATATCATGTATACATACGTATGAACTCTACATGAATTTTAGGGTAGAGATGAAAAGAAACGCAATTCAATCTATTCGAGTATCGATTTTGCGTTGTATTCCGTAATCATAAGAAATTATTATCATTATTATGTCGTATACCTGAATATGTAGGAAGATTTATTTGATAAATTGTGTACCTTGCACGAGAGAGTTATATATGCTTGTCGTATCAATGTTTTAATTAACATTGATATTATCAATCGCGACAATAAAATAGAAGATTTTTGTTCGACACGACCATACGATCGCTGCGATTACTTGTCGGTGTGTTTTATTTCCACTGGCAAAAAAAAAACATCAAGTTTAATGTTATTTCTTTTTCATTAAATCAATAATCGTATCCTATTGAAGGAAGGTCAGCAATGCTGCCATAAAGTTTCATAAATCTCGATGATGATAAACGGGGAATAAAAGTGTTCCTTTTATCCAATCACATCGTTTGAAAATAGGTCCTACGTTCATCGTCGTTTAATTACTAGTGATATCGCTCTATTTTATTACAATATTACATAAAAGAATGTACACACTATTAATGTAATTTGTATATTGTATATTTTCATATTTGTATAAAGATATTTTTTATGCTCATTCGTTAATGTACTATATACTATGACCATCGTTAGCAATTTTGCTAATAATGATCGCTATTATCGCTGCTGTTGTTGTTATAATACGGGAGATAACGTTTCTGGGAGCAATTAGTATCCTCCTAAAAATGGAGCATTCACTTGTTGCATTATAAAATAAAGAAATCTATGATTGTAAGTTAGATACCCGCTCGTTTTATTAAACGTCTTATTATAAATAAGATGATACTGAATATCATTTAATGGACAAATTGAATCGTGCCTGAAATATACAAATTATAATATGACATAATATATTGACTCACCTAATTGACTAAAAAAAATTATATCGCGATGTCCTTGGTTAAAACTCGATGTATAATCAATTCGATTTTAATATCGCGCAAATTTGAGACTATGGTATGCAAGGACATCCGATGCAAATGTTACGTAGACGTAGCGCAAACTATAAAATACCAGGAGTTTTATCAAATTTGGGAAGATAACAATTGCGTATGATTAAATTCTTGAATCTATTTTACGTGCACAAAGTGCAAATGTAATTTATTTTTATTGATATATTCACATACCTGTACTAATTAAAATACTGGTATTTTCTTTATAAAACCTTGATACCACATAGCTGCGGTACATAAAGAAAGTGTATACCAAGTAACCATATAAGAGAAATGTTCGTTTCGCAATGTAACATTAGTCTGACAACTAATGGGACCTTCGGGAGGATCTTTCTTGGACCATAAATCTATATATATTGGAGAAGTCCCAAGCATATTTGCCATAGCATTTATATCTCTAAAAATCAAAAGTTTCGTACATTAGTAACATTGTTTCTGTTTTTATTATAAAATATAATCTGATTATATCTCAGTTTACCTGTAATACCATAACCCTATATCATTGTTATTAGCAGGGTTAAAGGAAGGTCGATTCTCTTCTTTTCTTACAACACCAGTAATTTCAATAGTACCTTCAGTTTTACTACGTGGCACACTCTTTGCTTTTTCAGGTATCCAACCACGATTTACTAATATCGTTAGACTGAAAAATGTATGAAATATAAAACATTTAAATATCTTTCATTCAAAGGTACACGTACTTCTGATCTTCAACTTGAAAAGGTGTAATGACGTTCCATCCATTAGTCACTCTCCTACCAAAAAGGTTTCCACCATCCATAGAAGCACTATGAATAGTTAAAGATCTTGGTCCAAGAAGAAATTCTTTTTCATGTAAAAATTTACCTCTTACTTTTACAAGACGATATTCCATAGAGTCAAGTTGTTCAATACTAAAAGAATTGTATGTTATATTCTTATATATTAATTCATTCATCTTTTTAAAGTCTGATTTTTTATGATTACTGTGTTTGGATGACAAAACCACTATGTTATTTAAAATTACTTTTCTAGTAAATTAACAGGTTCCATATTTAATCGAGATTTTAAATCTTTTATCAATTGTATTTTCCATTGACGCCTTTGCCACTGCCATGTACCAAGACAGAATGTTGCAACTGGTATGCCCTTAAATTTATTATATTATGCATAATTAATACTCCACATGCCTTGTAATATAATTCATGATAATAAAACTGATCTAATTAAATTACTCACCAACAAGAGATATCCATATAAACCGATAGATTTTGCATTTTTTTTTTTGACTTCATACAGAGATGGTTTAGATACTTTTGACCTACTTGTTACATGTATTTTTACATTATTGAACAATAATAGTCTTCCTTTGTCTTTATATTGACAGTGATTAACTAAAGTTCTTTGGGCAAAGTTTGAAAAATTTCTAATGCACGACAGATTCATTGTTTACCTTTTTTTTTTTTACACTCACTATTCGACTTAGGTTATGTTTAACATTTATACTGTCGATAAAACAGTTTCGTTATTGTCAAATCTTATAAAATATCGTAAATGCAAAATCTCGTATTCTAAACACAAGAAACTCATTGAAACTACTAATTAATTCGTTTTCACATCTATTTTCAAATTTAAAATATATAAATAAAACAAATTTTCTTGGAAAATTTGTTGCCGTTATATTGGTAGTAATGAGGAAGCAGGTAAAAGTAAAATAAATCTAGAAATTATCGTGGTTGAATTTTGGTATTACTTCCAGCTTGTACGCCTATATCCTGTACAATTCTTTCACTTCCGGTACACCATGGTAAGTGCATTGCGGTTCTGTAGCTCGTCGTTATTACTCCTGTAAAAATATAGTAAGAATATAAAATTTAAGTTTTCAGTATTCAAACTATTCTTTACTCACATTAACTTCATATTCTTTATAAATTTAAATATATAGCGTGACTAATATGGCTTAATGTATACTTAACATAACCTTATATTCAAATACGTTTATCGTCTTTGCAACACGTGCTATTCATACAGACGTTAGGTGTAACAGTAGTCGTATTTCTTTGCACATGGATATTAATGTAGAAATAAATTAATAAATGTTTGACGTTTCTACAGCCGTTCCAAAGATTTGTGGAATCTGGCCGAGTTGCCTATGTGAGCGATGGCCCGCACCAGGGCAAACTTGTCGCAATTGTTGATGTTATCGATCAAAACCGGGTAAATAACTTACTATTAATTTACATTACCAATAGATATGTAATAGATTCTATTAGTTGTAATCTGTATTGTTAAGCATTATGCATATTTTATTACTTCAATGATGATCCCAATATATTGATAGGAATTGCCGGCTGACACTTAGCTGATGCTAACTTTATTTTCTGAACATTTAGTGATTACAATCTATAGTTGTATAATCTTTATACTAGTTTTATATTAGTTGTAATTTTAACAGGTTCTGGTCGATGGACCTGCATCAAAAGTACCGCGTGGTCAGATGAGGTTAAATGAACTTCATCTTACTAAATTCCGTTTACGTTTCCCATACACTGGATCTACACGCATTGTGCGAAAAGCATGGGATGAAGGTAAAATAGATGAGTTATGGAAGAAGACAATGTGGGCTAGGAAAGTCGAAGCTAAGAAGAAGGTAAAGCTGTTTACAAAGATAGTTGAAAGTTAAATTTGGAAATATCTCTTTTTAATCTAGGATAAAAAAGCATGGTGTGTTTGTAATTAGTTGCAACTTCTACTAATGAATTGAACTTTCTGATTGTAGCGTGCTGCCCTTAGTGACTTTGACCGCTTCAAGTTAAGGAAAGCTAGGCAAATAAGAAACAAATTGAGGACAGACGCTTTCTTCAGATTGAAAAAGAAAACTAAGAAGAGCAAGGCAACTGGTGCTAGCAAAGCAACCAAGAAACCAGAAAAGAAGTAACCTTTTTATTTTGTGGAATAAAAACAACATTTTTTCGCAGTACTGATGTTAATAATATTTATATACCTCACAATAATTGGATAGTCATAATCATAAATAATTAGTGTTCGTATTATTAGAATATTCATCTACAATATTTTAATTTAAAATATATACAAAAAAATCAGAATCTCTAGTTATCTATGATTATGTTAGGTTGATTTACATTTATTTCTTATCTCTAAATATTATAATAAAATAGATTAATTGTAGGTGCTTAGTATAGAAAAAAAATTATTGGGCATATTTTGAGGATTACACATGGTCTTATATTCGTATACTTATAAACAAATTTCACATAAATGCAAAGGTACTTTGTTTTTTTAAAATGCATAAATTAAAGTTAATATTGACTTTAGCGAGATTATCGATGACTTATAGTTACGTATTTAATCAAACATATTCTTATTATTGTCTTTTTAGTAGACTAATCAAAAGTTAGTTTAGAATTCGTTTCTTTTTCATATGATTCCTTTTTAAGAGAAAGTATACTTACGAATTCTTTAGATAAACGCAGTTCTACTTTCATTAGTTCTGCAGCTGAAGGATGAACTTCGCAATAATCGATTAGGAACTGACAAGCATTAATACTGTTTTGATTATTTTTCATTTGTATAGCTTTATTAGGAGATATAATTTTATAGCATAATGTTCCTATATGGAAGTATGCACGTAATGCAGCTTGTTCAACATCTTCAGAGAATGTTACAGCCTTTGCATCTGTAGAGTTATTTTCCAAGGAATCTAAAAACAATTGCAAATATCTAATAGAATTTGTAGCCAAATGATTAATCTTTGCTGATGCCAGGACGAGTGAGTCGTTACGAATGAGCGAACTCTTTTCGCTCATTCGTAAACGATCCAACTTGATACTCAAAATAGTTGAATGCACTTTGCTTAATTCGATCCAAATTTGTCTACATGCAAGTTTATAATATTGGGGATTCAATTCTTTGACAGTAGCTTGCAAAATATCGATTCTACGTTTATGCATTTTCGCCTGACGATCTTCATTATCTTCGAAGAAAGCTAAATATTCGTATGCTTCTGACATATCTTGTATAATCTTCACATAATCTGATGCATGATCTTCTAAAGTATAATATAATTTTGCTTCATCTAACCATTTTTTAATATTTAAAAATACACGTCTGGCATCATTAAAATCCAAAAGATATGTGTCTGTAATTTGATCTACAAATGGTTTAATATCATCCATTAGAATATCAAATTTTAGGTCATCAAAAGATCTTTCTGGGTCTTTTTCTGACTTAGGTTTTAATTCACTCTCAGTAGTGTCCTGCCAATCAGTTTCATCTTCTTCTGCTCTCTCTAGAAGAAGGTCTTTTGAGGTAATTAGTAATAATATACCATATGCAGCCCAGCACCTAGCAACATCGGCACTTCTGTGATGAAAACGTTCATATTCGGCTGCAGCTTCTTCACTCTCCGTTTCAACATGTTTTTCTTTCATGATACTCTCATATTTTTTCAATATATAAGATGCTGCAGCCAAATGATGTCTGGCTTGAGAAAAGCCCAAAGCTTTCAAAAAAACTTGTGACAGAGTTGCTGCATTAAGGGCCCATTCTATGTAATCCAAATCTCCTATCATGTCATATTCTTCTAATTGTCTACGCAATGTCATGTGACAATATACTGCAGATTTGTGATGATTTTTTAAAGTCCCATATATTTGTGCCAGGTAATATAATGTCAATGTATGCATTCTTTCCAGTGGTTTTGTATTTAAATCTTCTTCTGTATCCGGAATGCCAAAGCTTGATGCAAAACTAACAGGGACATTGCAGGAATTCTTTGTGTCGGTAAAGTCTTTGTAAATCCGTTCTGCTTGATCAAGGAATGCTTTAGCTTTTAATGGTTGACTCCACTGAGACCAAAGCATACCCAATTGATTGTAAGTTGATAAAACAATAGAAACAGCTTCTGGTTCTATTTCTCTATCTCTCAATAGATCTATACACTTCATAAATTGCTCCTCGCCAGCCTTCAATTCGTCTGTATCCACATGTAATATTCCTCTATTCAAATGGATAATAGCGAGCCTTATAATATATTTATCTTTTTCTTCTACTCCAGTGTTTATGATATTATTGAGATCTACTTCTATTTCTTTAAGAATATCAATAGCCTCATACTTTATTTCATATAGCTCACTTTCTGACTTTCGTTGGTCGTCAAGTAGTTCTTTGACTTTGATATATTTTTCTTTAATAGACTTCATTTTTTCGTCACTCTGATCGGACGCCATTGTGACCCTCTTAAAATTGTTTGATCTTGCCTTTTTATTTTTTAATAATATGTACTTTTCATATAATTGATCGCAAAACTACTACGCAACTATATTACTCTACGGCAACATTGATCGAGACCAGGGTATGGGCCAGTGTCTGGACACTCCTTCCCCCTCCACAAGGACCAAAGTCAGCCCCTAGGGGGGCCAACCCTTAAAAAAAAAAAATATGAAGCAGATTTTGATTATACTGCATTGGTCACAGTGGCTATAAGACTGGTGGCGCACCCTTCTCAACCTCGTTCAGCCCCGGAGTCAGCCCCGATCTCAGCCCCGCTGGCCGGCGTAAACCCCTTAAAGCAGCTAACCCGTCAACCTTCTAAGGCCGCAAGCCGGCTAATGAGAAGGGGCACGTAACATATACATACTTGTAAAAAAAAGGCGTCTTTCGAATAAATAGTGACACAGATTAATTAAAATAATGTATTGATAGTGCTAGATTGATTCTTCGAAATTGTTTATCGATGTTTAACAGATTCATTGTAATAATAAAACGACAGCCGACAATAAAAGAATACTTATTAATAACGCGACTTGAAAAGTAAGGAGTTTTTATCATTTCGTTATTATTATTTATTCTCCCATCCATCCTTTTTTCATATCTTTGTGCTTATTTACCCCTAATTAAATCTTAAATAATTGTTGGGGCGGGTTATTTATTCCGTCAAGTATTTGGCGCGGAACTCACAACAGTACAGGGGATGGGCATTTAATGTTTTAAGGCGAAACAGGACCGCGGACCAAAACTCCTCGATGATCAAAGCGCTACCTAGCAGTAATTTTAATCGTTGAAAGTACTGGACCGAAAGCACAGACGAGGTATAAGGATAGACCTATCATCTTATGGGACTTCGTGTCCCATGTACTGAAATACCGATCGTGCAAAACAACAGACGTTTATTTACGCCCTCTACCATATGGAGCGGTGAATTTAGGAATCATATTCGACCCAATAATCGAAGTTGGTAACATCAATAGATCTGTTGCGATAAAGGACGAGAATCTCATCCCCCCTTGAAAATAATCCATACTTCGACACTTAAAATATTAATTTCTCATCATTGCGTAACGATATCGAAAAACGGACAACGGGACTGTATTCTGCGTGCTTTCTTCTTTCTAAATCTTGATGTATATATCAGGATTTTTGTCAAAAATCGATGCATCTCGAATTGGCCCGATCAAATACTCGTTGGAAAGATAAAAGTCTCTAATTTACGAATATGCAAGTCGCGTTTCGATAGGATGACTGGTTAAAAAGTTACAGCAGTTTAAAGCTTGAAAATGACCCATACTCCGACACTTAAAAGATTAATTTCTCATCATTGCTTAACGATATCGAAAAACGGACAACGGAACATTATTCTGCGTGATTTTATCTTTAAAATGAGCCATTAAACATTGAAATCGGCGGTGGTGACCATTTTGACAAAAATCATGATGCATAGGTCAGGATTTTTGTCAAAAATCGAAGTATCTCGAATTTGCCCGATCAAATACTCGTTCGAAAGAGGAAAGTCTCTTCTTTGCGAATATGCAAGTCGCGTTTCGATAGAATGACTGGTTAAAAAGTTACAGCAATTTTTCTCTTGAAAACGACCCATACTCCGACACTTAAAAAATTTATTTTTCAACACTCCGCAACGATATCGAAAAACGGACAACGGAACATTATTCTGCATGATTTTATCTTTAAAATGAGCCATTAAACATTGAAATCGGCGGTGGTGACCATTTTGACAAAAATCATGGTGCATACATCAGGATTTATGTTAAAAATCGATCACTATCTGCAATGAAGCCTTTTCATTGAAATGTTGCTATCTGAATGTTGCCTTTTTCCATCCTAAACCGATATTGTCGCATGCGACCCTAAAATGGTAATGGGGCTACGTAGCCCCAAAACCGTGGGACAAAAATTTACATTGCATGATACGTCTATCCTATACCTCGTCTGTGCCGAAAGTTGCCCTGCCTATTGTCGATAATGCAGAGTAATGTCTCATAATTCTGTCATCCGGTAGAGTACGCTCTTCGAATACCGCCAGATATCGTTAATATTCGTGGTAACCGTTTGAATTCTGGAAGTGACTTTAGGTGGATGTAAAAAAGAAACTGAAATTTCTTCTTAAAATGGCAAAAGAAAAGAAATGATTATATCAGAAGATTGATACTTCACGAAATGACTCACGTAATTATGAAAAAAGTCCTCAGTCTAATGACAAAGATATAAATTGCCGGTAAGACACATAGGTTATAATTTTTTTGACAGAACGTCGTAAAAAACGATTTATTATGCCGAAATGCTTCCCTGCCGAAGATAACGTTAGCTAGAGTAAAACGAAGGAAATCGTTATCTGCGAGCATTGAGTCGAAGGTCGAACTAAAAAATTATTTCCTTGCGTTCGACATACTTTATCGCGAACGCGAATTCCGCGAAAAGAGTCGTCGAAAGGAGAAACCCTCGAGCGTATTGTACGTATAGCGGTCGTCGTAAAACGTTAATGGGTCGGCTCGATTTTACGACGTGTTTCATGGAAGATGTAAAAAAGCTCACGATAAATCCCGAAGTTCGAAAGAGCCAGGACGAGCCGCGTTCGACTTCAAGAGTCATCTTCGTCCGCGTGAAATTTATTTATGATTAATAGCAAAGTCCTTCTTTCGACTCGTCTTTTCGTACGTCGATCGTCAATATTAATGACTTGGCCTCAGATAAATATACGCTTTCCTAGGTTAAAGGCAAATAACGGATTTTAGTTTTTCCACAGGATTGTGTGAAGTTGCGGAGAACATCTGGCAGAGGTCGCGTCGATAGCATCTGGTACGAAGTTCAAAAATCATTTCTCCTGTCTCGTTTCTACGGTTAACTTACTATTTTTAATCAATTATATTTCAACATTTAATTATGGTAATAACTTAATCGCGTATCTTATTATTTAGCTAGAATAAAAAATATTAACGATAATTAATGATAAATTTATAATCAAAAGGTACTGATAAATTTGTACATTTTTTAATAAATTTTCTCAACTTTCTTTTATCCAGAGTAGCAGCTTCTCGTCCGTCGTAAAAGAAGATACGAAGTTCTCGTCTCTACGTCATCAAAAGATTATGGTATATTCTATTTCCTCTTCGCTGACCAATCACATTTCTAGCAGCTTTTAATTACATTTCTAATCGGCGTTTAAAGATTAATCGTTTAAGTTACTAGCGAATGACATTTACGATCGAGTAACGTTTACTAGGAATCATCTGGAGGAGTCCGTATAAAACTCATCGTTGCCGAATGAAGTGGCAATGGGTATTGGATTCTCATCGAGGGGACAAGTTTCGCGATGAGTTTGCTCGCTGCAGGTAGTACTTCCTGCCGTGTAACGTCTCTTCTGCTTCTCTTTGTGGTATCAAGATGCCTTCGTTCAAGCGCATTCAAAATCGTAGGCGGTGCAGAAGTGCTGATAAGACCGATACGTCGACGCAAAGCGGCCGTAAATGGTCCGTAAAAGTATGAATGAAGCGTTCTTCTCTCAACGATAGCCAGCATCGTTGCTTCTGTAACGTGGCTTGCTCGAAATGTTCTCCTTTTATGATAAGAAGTAAAGGGGAAATTTGTCGAGTTATATTAGAATGTATGTAACTGAATGAATGTTATATAGATCAAATCGATGGTTTTCAAACTTTGTATAAATATTCTAATTAAGAATAGATATTAGTATCATTGTTGATAGTATGCTATACAATTATACTGAAAAAAGACAAAGATGTTCATTAAAAATTAACAAGTTAGATTTCTGGGTCTACATCTCAAACTAAATAACATATATTACACTTAGAAAATCATCGAATTTGACGCATTGGAAAATTCACTCGTTTCTCCCGAAATAAACGACCGCGCAGTAATACCACGAACGTCCGAAGGTTAACTCGCACACTTACATTACTCGCATAGCAAAAGTGTTACTATTTAAAGAAACATCTTCGATTCGACGTATCGTTTTAATCCTTGGGTATCAACGATCATAATCTGATCTTCCTAGAAGTTGTCTCATCGAGGTACATCATACTCGTTCGAGCGCTTGGAAACGATTTCCAAGGAGTATCTAGAAGTGACCACTAAAAGGGACGCATAAAAGTAAATAAAAAAAAAAAGAAAGAGAGTTAAACGTGGCATTTCTTCCGCGAAAGAAACGAGGCTCGTTGGTAACGAGCGCGCGCGTTGGAGAATTTACATTACAATCGTCGATCTTATAATCGTGGTGCTCAAGCTCTCCACCATAACTCTGTAATTCGATGATCGTGTAATCGCCAGCGATATCCAACGTTTCTCTCTTTGCGAACGAGAGAGCGTTTACGACGCTTCGAAGCACATTCGCAAGGGAATAATCGGTCGGGAATACCGGTATTCGACGTGGCACGCGCGTTAAAACGACATCGAGCTTTATGCTTCGAGCATAACGCTTGAGAGCTCGATCGCGAGAAGTGTATAGAAACGAGGAAAAGACATGGCATGAATCCTTTTGCTAGAAGCCATTACGTGATTCCATTTTCCATCCTTATCCAACTTCTCTCGCTCGTGTGACTCTTCTCCCGATTATTCGCCATTCGCACGGAAGAATCGTAAATCGCGAAACCGGCCTAACGAGGATCGGACCCGGTAGTAGTAAGACCGGCGAAAGTCTCCGGACACACGATCGTTCGAGATTACGAGATTCGACTTAGTAGTTGATGGAACGATCATCTCCCTTATTTGGTTTTCTATACAGGGTGTCCGATTCCAGGTATCCAAGCGGAGAATTACATTTTTCACAGATTGCCGTGATTGGCCGATCGTTGTTAGTTAATAACTATTTAACATTGATGTGTACATGTAGTTTTCCGCTTGGACACCTGAAACCCTGTATACAGGGTGATAAAAAAACGTTAAGTATCCGCTAGTAGACCCCATAATAATTCCGAGAACAATATTTAGTTAACACTCTGACTGCCACCGAATTTTGTTAGAATTTTACCGCGAGTAATCATAATAAAATGTTCATTATTTCAAGTATAGTATAATAAATTATTTGTAATATGGTTAAATAAGACTATATTCTTATCACTAGTGCCTTTATATCACCGGTGACAGTCAAAGTGTTAATTTGGATATAAATAATGAACTAAATATCTTTTATTCAAAACCATAAGAATTTTTTTTCGTAACGTCTCTCTAACTTGGCTTCTTTCCAAGCAAGAGAGCTCGAAGTGTCGCGCGTAGATCACGTCGAGTGAATATCACCGGTAAAAATGATTTCTTCGACGTGCCTGAGATTTACGGTATGTCACGCGAAAGGTCTTCGGTCAAATTGTTTCACATTGATTTCCAGGTCGAGGATGAGAGAGAGAGAGAGAAGCTTCGTACCGCTTCGTCTGCCCACACGCAACGTCTCTGAGAAGGCATTGTGGTTTCCAGGCACTTATTTATGTGCGGCCCGACGTTTCCGCCCCTTCCGCCTGCAGTTTAGGGCCGTTGACTTGAACGAAAGCGTCCAAGAAGCATCGCCGTTGTGTCGTCGTTGGAAGCACCGACGTTTCCCGTTGTCACTTTGTCGCAACACCGGCGACCTTTTCTCTCATCGTCTTCGCGACAGGTGTAATTACGACTCAGCTGTGTAGTATAGCTCTCACTTCTAATGGAAATCATTTTTTCGTATTCGAAAGTCGTGGCACCGATGCTTCGGGATGAGATAAATCGGAGATATTAATGGAGTACTTTCTAAGAGAACAGATTTAAATGAAGTTGTTAATGTCACATGAGTTTCGATGTAAATTTATTTTTGCAATGTCTACGTAATCGCATCTTTTCCAATATATTTCTTTTACTATTCATTTATTTAAATATATTCTATTTTACACTTTTGCAAAATAGGGTAAAAAGTATAGTGATTGCTTAAGGAATACACAAAGGTTTTTTTCTCAATATTTAATATTATAAGCAATAATAAAAAAACTACTTTAAAAACATAGTGATTGCCAGGGCAACACAGCTATTGCCCACTTGTAAATACTGCTCTAATCAACCTAAACCTAAACAAAAAAAAAAGAGTCTTTTGATCTGTTTTGGTTTCTTTTTTACAGTGAGCAATTACTGTACGACTTACCCTATATACAAATTTCATATAGTCTTATCTAGTTCTAGAACGAATGTACATATCAATGATCGTATAATTACTAAATTAATATGTACATGTATGAATGTTCACTCAAAGTAAATCCAACATCCAGTTGGTCATATCATAAATCATCAATGACTTCATTTCATTAGAACACAGTAACTTGATCGAGTGATAAGTAATGGACTAGTGAAATAGGGGGTAAAAAAAATTTGAAGAAAATTGCGCCCATTGACCCGAAACATATTTTCTCTCTCTCTCTCTCTCTTTTATACACAGGTACATACCAACACACACACACAGGAAGGGAAAGATTTTTGCTCTCGGCGCGTACACAACGCGTATGCAAAGCGAGCGACGACGGGCTCATAACGTATGTATCTCGCTTTCTATCGGAGCCCGCGAAACCATATTAGTGCATCCTGCATTGCGCAAACCGTACGGCCAGCTGCAATCCGGCTCCATATTAGCTGCCGATCCACCACTACTTTCGCGGCTGGTTCCTGTTGATTGGGTTATAATCGACGAAAAATACGAAGCCGATGGGCCCATTACGCGGCCCATCCTTCGATCTTCTTTCGATTCTTCGCCTCTTTCGCGAACATCGACGTACACTCACCTTCCAGTCATTATACACTGTATTAAGTATCCTTTTTTTTTCCTTCTTTTTTAGAGTCTCTTTTCCTCGTCGATCGAAAGATTCGAAGGCACGTTGCAAGCTAAACGAACGAGCCAGGACATGAACGACTTCCACGAAACGATTATCTACCAGGAAGAAACCCCTTTGTGAACCGACTAAGACGACTCAAGACGATCCAGGATATCGTCGTCGATCAACGACCGTGCGAACGCCGTGCTCAGGGTTATTTGTAATTGTTAGGATCGCATTGTAACGAGAGTCTGAGTTATTGGACGTCGTTGGGCATATCGTATCCTTATTGAATCTCCTGTCACGTTACGCCGACGTATATATACTTTATATTGTACCGTTAGATTTCGCGTACAGTCACTATCCTCTCTCTCTCTCTCTTTTACTATTTGAAGAAGGTGATGTTCTGGTCCGGGTGATCTTCGGTAGATTCCAAAGAACGTCCACTTCGATTCCTATGGTTAGAGCTCGACCTTGACTACCTGTTCAGCCTTCGTAAAGATTAAATCGCTTGCAGCATTTTAACTGAGTATTTTTCTACTAAACTTTTGCATTCTTTTTTTTTTTTTTGCTAATACAGAGGCTTATTAAACGTGATAGGGTAACATCGATTGTAGTCTTTTCTACCGGTACATATAAATGGGTCGGCGTGCTTCTCCGATTTCGCAGTTACGAAAGCGCCATTGAGAACACGCCGCTGCTCGTTTAATTCCACGTGCAGTCGAGAACGTAATACGACGAATACGCAAGGACGAATCCGATCGGCTAAGTTGATACCGTGTCACGGTCATGCAGGCGGATACTCGTGATTATCCTTACGGGCTTATCGATTATAATGCATAGAAAAGTGAAAGACAATTCTTTTAAATCTAGTATTACGATAAAAAGTAATGAAAAGTTCTTCGATAGAAAATATTTGAGCTGTTTATATTGAAACTGGCCTAAGTTTATTTATATTTAAGGGTTTGTGTTTCAATGCAATTAAAAATATAAGTACAGGATATCAATGAGTCATACTGCTTAAGTGTGTCTAAAAGAGTTAAATTTACAGTTCCTATTAAAGTAATAACTAGACTGTGGATATTTATGCAAAAGCATATTTTTCTTATTGCGTATGTTTTTCAAATTTTACATATAAGACAAATCATTTAATATGTTACATATATCCTTTATATTTTACATATTTTTATTCAGTTATCAGCTCTACTTGCAATAGTTGATAAATAATGAATTATAATTCATATGCATTTGCATAAATATCCGCTGTCTAGTAATGACAATTATTAAGTGAATAATATGCATTTTCTTACCAGGAAGGAAGTTAAGTTACTTTCAAAATAAAAATGGTTGTCATTCTATTATAAACCAGCTAATTTTCTTTTTACAAAATCTTAATAATTTAAAATATATTACTCACAATTTCTATTAAAATAGCTAGCCTAATTTTTTTGGAAAATGAACTTACGCCACTTTCAAAATAAACGATTCATTATGAACCCTCGTGAGAAAATATCCTTTTAGGGTAAAACGTTTATTTCGTGCTCACGAATCGGTAGTTGAATAAATTTCTTCAAACTATCGACTCGTTCGCTCGAGTCTGTCTCGCACCTTCGACTTGGTTCGCACGTCGTCGAATTAATTTCCACGCGCTTGCGGAGCTGGCACGAGTTAAGTCGATTCGTGTGAAAGAGAGAGAGAGAGAGAACACGAAGGTAAGAAGGGCTTACAGGAGAGTAGAAATTAATTGGACGCGGCTTTAACTTTACGACTGTCACTATTATGCTGCCTACGAGAAGACGAGGAGAACGGAGAGGAAGAAACTAAGAAGGAAGAAGAAGAAGAGTCTATACACGCGGCTTGCCACTCTCTCTCTCTCTTTCTCGTACAAGATAGTTAACGATTAATACGATTGCTCGCGTTTACCGCCGCGTGTTTCACACGCCAACCGGCTAGACGACACTAATTACGCTATCAAGTAACGCGAGGGAGCGCGTACACCGTCGACGATAATTGCGCTAACTGCCCACTTCAATTGGGACGAATTATTTTCTCGCGGCCACACGCTTTTTCTCTTCGTTCGTCTCTCTCTCTCTTCCTTTTGCTTATTCTACTTCTATCTCACTTTAACGCGTTACACGAGAGGCCCTTTTTTTTCTCGCGAAGCGGATCCAGTGTCTACGACCTCTTATCACCCTCTCGCATCTGCTTCCCTTTAAAATGAGAGAGAAAGACGGGGAGGTGGGATAGTGTGCTCGTTAACGCACGCAATTTTCATTTCACCAATGTACTTGTGGGTAAACTAATTTATTTTGTTCATTTTATAGAAGCTGGAGGTTTACGAGTGTGGACTTTATTATTGTCTAGGATAGTCTATAAATTTGGAGTTGGATTCTACATGCTTGAGGTATAAGAATTAAGCATATATCATCTTTGCTTTCTTGTTTCTATTATCAATTACATTATATCATTCTTTATTTTCAGACAAAACAATCAGCTGATCGGTATTTCTTTGAAATGAACATGAATATCGTTTAGAATGGTCCAAAAGTTTGGAAGTGAACATAATACAGGTACCTCCAAGTAGCATTTATGCGTTTGATGTATCTTATGGACAATTTTTGTTGAAAACAGGAAGGTTTCATATTGCATCTTTCTTTTCTTTCATAACATCACACGCCCGTTCACTCGCTCGCAAGAAATTTGCTCCGGTCGATCCCGTTCCCACGATCGAAGGAGACTCAACAAACTCTCTTTTTGTCGTGTGGAGAGTATCGCGGCCATTCTCGCGGTGCTAAGGGGTTACACGGGTCCGGGACACACACGCAGCTTCTCGCAGAGAGAGAGGGATCAGCTTTGGATCGGAGGATGTGAAAAACCAGCGTGGATCCCACACCAGGCCCAAGTTTAATACCGAAATCCCTATTATTATTAAAATTATTCGGAGGACCCTGCGGGTGTCACGGTGCGTTAGCTTCACACTGTGTGTACGTACATATAAGTAGGAACACGCGCGAGCGCGAGAGCATACTGTGTGTCTCGATGTATAATATCGTAGCGGATGCAAGCCGTGTGAAGAATTGTTACGTATGCACTTGTGTGGTCCCAGAGATTTAAAAAAAGAGGATTGAGGGAAAGAAATTATGATGAAATCTTTTAGGATGTTGCTTATTAAAATGTTGTCAGCGAAAAGGGAATTCGTAGAAGTAGTTCACACATTGTTTATATGATCACGATTCGAAAACGCGTACGCGAGTTTATTAGCAAGGTGCCGGAGTCACCGAATACCGGCGGTGAACCGAGCTCGCGGTGGTACGCCTCGGAAAAACGAAGAGGAAGGTGTCGAGCGTTACACGCAGTGGATCGTAACCGCGAAATACCGTGGGGTTAGTAAAATCACCGATAAAGATGGAGAGTTAGTGAGTGAGAAAGTAACTTTGTTCTTAACCTTCTAATTCCAAGGTGGATGCTTATGTTCGAAATTTGTATAGTCATCCCCCTAGTTACGTAAGTAACTGTAAACCTTTAGGTATCTCGAATTTGTCAATTAGGTGTAACTTCATACATATGTATGGTCAAGATTATTATATTGGGAAAATTGTATCAACAATAGCTCGATAAGCCTTTAAAGAACTGTATTTATTTTTATCATTTTCGAGATTCATTACCTAAGTCGTGGTTAGTAAGTAAGTGTCTAAGTAAATTAATATTTATTATTATTTGTAGTTATACTAAATACTAAGAAAAAATTATTTGAAAGATCATTGTTATTATATAGAATCCAAGTACGTAATCGTGAATCTCACTCACAATAAGGGATAGAGAAGGAAGAAGTATGAAGATCGTCCCAAGCTCGGGGAGAAACAGGAATATCGTCGTAGGTAGAGCAGATTATGGAGTTCGCGTGTCGTATTATCATAGACAGTGCAATGTCACGAGCACCTCGTGTCTCGTGTTCGAGCCTTAAAAGCGGCTTTAAAAGCGGCTTCGTATAATGCGGTGATCCGTATTGCGAGATCGATGCGCGAGGGCCCATGCTCTTGGCACACGTATTCCGTATGCGCCTCGACTCTAGATCGTTTGTTCGTTCTTTGCACGAGCACGAACTCTCTCTCTCTCTTTCTATTTCTCCTTTCTACTCTTCCGTGGAATTAATCCCGATCCTTTCGCGTGGCGTAGATCGCCGATCTGTCACTGCTCTCGATGTTTTCAAATGAGCTGCAGTTGAGAGAAAATTATTTTCTTCGATTTGATTAAAATCGTTTGATTTTCTAGTGTTGATAATCTCTCAAGTGTAATTAAATATAGGAAAGTTCTTAAAGTATTGAGCACCTGACGAAGGTAGCTTTGTAAAGGACATTGTAATGATCTACTAAAATATAAGTAAATTAAATTAAAGTTTTGAAATATTAAACATTTTACGAGATGTAGATTATATTGTCAAATAAATGTTATTCATATATTTATTTTGAATTATCTTTGGTTTTGGCCCCGTGACACTAGTTAGCATTAGATTTGAGTATGTCGAGCGAGTTTAAATTTCCCGCGCACTCTTTCTTAAACACTCGAATACTTCCGATAAATTCTGATACGGAATACTAACTTATGTTTTATATATCATTTATTATATTAGTCCCCAAATTATTTAAATATTACTCTTCGAATCCTTTACTATTTTATTTACAAGAAAATTTCTTCAAAGATGGTATTACACTTAAAAAATTGTGACCGTTATTTTCTTAATATGGAACGATCTTGCTTTCTTCAAAGATGATTAGTCGATATTTTATAACAGTGAACGTGATTGGCCCATGTGAATGCATACCTTGTACCAATACGCCATCAGAGGCGCGCATTGGCTGCGACGTAATTCGTTAGGATCCGTAATCGATCAGTTCGGATTGAATCGTCGCGTCGCGTCGTCGGGAGTGATTACTCTTTCGCGTATCAATATCTTAAAAAATTGCTTCTTGCTAAATTACTACTGCAAGATGAACACCTACATTACGGCTAACACAAGCAGAAGCAGTTTTAAGGTTCGGTCGACAAATTATTGCTAAAGTTTAAAATTCTTATTCGATCAAACTTCCTAAAGTTTGTAATTCATTGGTAATGTAGCATTGAAATTAGTTGTTGCTTTACTTTTGACCAATAAAATAATTCTTCTAAGTGATTATATGCTCGTATATAGGAATTATAAATCTTGTATATTTTTTATTAATAGATCGAAAAATGTCCTATTCACGGCAGCCATATCGAAGATGGCGCAATGCACAGGCGTCGCGTCGGGATATCGCCACCCTCGTGGGACCGTGCTTTGCCGCCATGTTGATTCGGTGCGTGCTACTTGGCTGCTACGAAATTGCGTCATCCTGTTAATTACAGGTAATTAGCATACTTTATTCTAACATACAGCTTCTTTTCATATACCAAACATTCTCTGCGTGGATAATTTATGTGGGGAAGTGATCGCAAGTCGGGCCAGCATCGCGTGTAAAAGATATTCGCGAAAATAAAATTGCGTAACAACTTCATTTCTTTTTTTATCTTTGCAGGTCTTATTGAGGATCATCGAGTAGACAGCAGACTCTTCCATCGTAGGACTGACTAGATCGATGTCCAGTTGTAGAATATTCAACCAACTACGATGTCGACCTACGTCATTCTCAACCTTCTTCAATTTCGACCTACAGCATGGACGAGTGGTTTGGTTCCATCGCAGAACTTCGGAAGTAGTAAGTGAAAATTGTTAAGTTCCTTCAGTGCCCTCTGCTAAGGACGAAGAGTCCACATTGGCAGTGGTCACTGGTTGTAATTAATTATTATAGATCATTGATGATTAAATCCTTTCAAGAATTTACTGCACATATATGTGTATTTGCTTTGTGATTTTTTGCATGCTTTTGTACTATATTACCTCATGATAGGTTCTTCTTGCCGTAACAAGGTAATATTAATTATTAATTGCACATACTTATGTGCATTTTATTGTTCGTTTTGTTTCACGCGAGATTAGAGAAAAAATCAGTATGATACATTCATTCTGTGTCGTAGTTAAACATGAACTCGATTTATTTCGATATATCGAAACATCCGAAATGGACAAGTAGAAAAGTCGAATGTTTGTGGGATAATTACGGGAATGTGGGAATGAATTTTGGACCGTGTCCTTTTTCGCTTCCTGTTCCAAAAAAATTCACACAATTGACTTCTAATTAGTAAAGCAAAGTATTTTTTTAAGGTTATTCAAATATTCTTACCACAAGTTGACTTATCTTTCTGGAGGCAGTTGGGTTTGGTTGTTTGTTAAAAAAATCTTCTTGGGTGATCGAATTCGACGATTCTCGGCGACGTAAACGTTGCAGGACCGATAATGGTCGATCGTTTGCTTCTTCTTCTTTTGAAAGAGAAAGAGTGAGTGAATAAGAGAGAGAGAGAGGAGATTCTTCTCGCACGATATCTCTCAAGGTTCATTCGAGAGCGGCACGATTCGCAGGAGCGAACGCACGCTATCTCGGAAGGAACTCGACCGAGTTACCGTACCGCTGACGTCTCAATGTAGCCACCGAAACGGACCACCCAGTCGCGAAATTTCCTTAGACCCGCCCGAACCTGAATTCCAGAATAAAGAAACAAAAAAAAAAAGAAAGAAAGGAACCACCGTCGTGAAGGGTTTCGAACCAAGAAATGTTCGCGAATACTTTCTCTTCCCTTTCGGTGAGAATAAGATGAATAGCTTAAAACCTTTAGATCAAACTAATAAAGTCTATGATATGAAGGGTTGAGGTTAGGAGGATCATCTCTGTGTATTAAAAGTGTTCGAAAAAATCTCGTAAAATTAAGATGGCGCTGCTATATCAAAAGTCTCAAGTTTAAAAAAAGCGCCTAAAGTTGTTAGTATCAATTGTATTAATTGAATATTCATTTACTGTATTCTTTTCAACTACTTTTACATTTTGCTATTTCTGTATGGCATACTTCACTTCGTCAATAACTGCCAAGTTCAGATCTAACCCCGATTGCACAGCAGCGCCACTCATGGAACTACTATTGGGAACTGACATGGAGGTGTGGCTTAATATGGCTGACTTTAGGTTGCAAATTAGAAATAAATACATGTTTGATAATTCATTTTACAACAATTAGCAAAAATTCATTTTTTTCAATCACCATCACCATCTGTCACCATCAGACTTTGGAAATGTATGAAAGATCTAAGTTTTTATTTGACTTACTATTGCAACATTTAATTGCACAGATAAATCTTCTTGTAGATTTTGCTAAGATTTAGCACGAACAGGTCAACTGACAATTTCCATTGTGATTGTTTGATTTTATATAATTTTATTTAAACGAATTTCACATGTTGACAGTATACAATGCAACCTTATTATAGTTAGAATTACAACCACCAAAGTGGTCAGTTCCCAATTTTACGATTTTTCATAGACACTTTTACGACTGAAGTCCCATAAGAGATGATACCCTCCATAATCTACGAATAGAAATCACGAATTATCTCCCCTTCTTTCAAATCTTCAATGATATCTCGCGTGCATACGAAGCATACAAACGTGTGGTGATTTAATCGTAATTACTCGTCGCGTGCCTATAATCAAAAAGTGTAAAAAGAACGAAAACGATCTCTGAAAAGAGAAAGGAAGAGAGAGAACAGCTTGACTTTATTGCCGTTTTACGATCCTCTTCACCGATCAACGTTCCACGAATACCATCGGCCGATCATCGGATCGGCTTGCGCAGGATTATAAATCAGCCAGTCCGAATTAAAAGTGACTGGAATCTGTCCAGCCACCGATTGGACCCGTTCTTTTCTCTTATAAAGAATCTCTTTTGAGAGCTTCTCTCTTGAACCAGTCGGTATAATCTCTCTGGTGTCAAGGAATTCGCCGGTGATCGTTCCAAATAACGTTTCGCGTTCGTTGGCCCTCTTTATCAACAAGCCGGACGTTGATAAAAGCGATCGGTTTATCGCGAAGAAACGCCTCCGTGTTCCGTCGTGACAACGTTTCGTGACGTTTCCTATATATCGTTTCGTTAAAATGTTTACTTGATCGAATCGGATAAATCGATGAACGTCTTTTTCATGTAGGTCAAACGGTTCATTATTACAAATTGTTTTAACCCTTGGACGACCAAGAGTTTTTTTTAGGGATTCAGTTACCAAGTGGGGTCACGATTGACCCTATTGTTTTTTATAATATAAATGAAAGATACTTCAGTATAGATCATTTGCATTTATTGACGGTAAGTTCGAAACCTAATTTGTTATATATATATAATTTTTTAATTACTTGGCTATTCTTTTTATGAAATAATCAACTGATTCTTTATTACATAATTCTACTGACGGCACAAATTACATTCTTGTATTCCTCAGAATTGGTTTTGCAAATAAAGGTTAATTTTATTTATTTTGTATTGGTTAACAAAAAATTGGTTGCAAAGAGGTAAATTTGTTTTTCTTGATTTTGTTATTTCTTTATCCAAAATAGTTTGTAAACCACAAACAAAATTTGATTTCACTTATTTCGTAATTCATGCATTACAGGGTTAAATCAGACGGTATTAGATATTATTCAGATTAGATAAATATCAATAATTACTTCTACTTACAAATTAGTTACATTTTTTAAGATAGTAGATCGATTTGGATCAAGATAAATGAATGACTCAACTTCCTCACAATTCCATATTAGATCACTAGACTTAGATCATGTTCATAATTACGTTGCACACGTAATACAACGTCATATGCAAGTTTCCTTAAACAATATACTATAAGTAGAACATAGTAAAAGAACTGAAAGAATATTAGAGATGATTACAAGAAGAATACAGCACCATACATTAGCTTTCATAAACAATATAATAATTATATCTGCTAAACTATAAGTAGAAAATAGTAAAAGAACTGAAAGAAAATTAGAGATGATTACAAGAAGAATACAACGCCATACATTAGCTTTCATAAACAATATAATAATTATATCTGCTATACTATAAGTAGAACATAGTAAAAGAACCACAAAAAATATTAGAGATGGTTAGAAGAAGAAAAAGTTGTTCGCACCGTTGAACTTTCGTGATTCACCGTGCGAGCATGCCGCAATGACATTATTATGCAGCGTTCGCATCGCACGAAGGAGACCACGCGAGGGCCCTCGTACAAAGGCACGTAAGCCCGCCGCGAGGTTGCCTTTGTGCGTAAAAGTATACGCGCAAGCCGATGCATTATCTCACGCAATGGGACAGTGACACCCCGTTTGTGGTTTCTCTGTGGCGTAAAGAGCCACACAAAGCGACACGACTGAACGTAGAGAGAGAGAGATAGAAAAGAGTTCATGGAAAAATGTGTTAACAAAAATGTACACATAATTTATCATCTAATTCCTTCTTAACGACTTACAAACGATTCTCCTTAATCCCTGACGTAAGCCAGATCACTCTCGCATGTTTTATGAAGAGGAGAGTCGAACGATGGAAAATTTCGTTTTATAATTTACTTTGAGAGATGATAGAGAGAAAGATGACAAGACTTACAAAACATATGAGGTATTTAGAAAATCATTTCTCAAGGCATTATTTTCAACGTCGTTTCTCTTTCTTGCTCCTGTAGAAGTTCGTATAATACCAAGAGAGACCCTAACGGAGCCAAAAGATTACACCGCAATTAACTGTGGCTCGGAACGAGGCGTGAACGCGGATCTCTCTCTCTCTATCTCAAGTTTATATAACAGCAGTCCTTTATTATGTATACGAGCTTCTCCCGAGTCTTCTAATGGTTGACACGCACTCTACGTAGTCTACGCATACCACGCAACACGATTCTCTTTTGTGACGCTCTAGGAAAAGACAGTGAAGAAATGTTTTTGAAAAGTCTAGCTGAACGGCCTTACTGGTGTCCTCGGAAGACAGTCACCCTCTCATTCTGGGCAGGTAATTATCAGCTAATTCTCATTCCAGTGCAATTAACGAGGCGTAAGATTAAATAAAAGATCGAGTAAAAGGGGGAGTAACGGTGTTGTTGCTGCTGCTGTTGGTGTGCCGGTTGCTGCAGCCCCGATCGATTCGACACACGCACCGAACGATTTCGTAAGCGAATCTCGTTCGTCTTGAGTTTGGCTCCGAGTCCTTTCTCACGATCGGTTAAGATTATTAAATGACAGGGACGAAGGACGGTCGTTGATGGTCCCTTCTCTTTCGAAAATTTGATGTTATTATGAACGTTGTTACGTGCGAACGACGTTCGGGTGGTGATGAGATGAAAGTTCTGATGAATGAACGTGAAAAAGTAGAATGAGAGAAAGTGTATGGGTTCATAAAGTTCATGTCATTTCAAAAATCATTTCACTTTTATATCATTTTAATGTAACTTTGATAGAGATTATATTCAATTAATTTTTCGAACAATTGGCTTATTGGCCATCACACGTTATATCAAGTATCCTATCTTAGTGAATATTATTCTTATATTCACGTCAGTATCGATATGACAATAATAACTGCCAGCTGGAATAATCTTTTAACCCATTCAATGCCCACTCAATCCTGGGACCAAGTCAGTGTTTTATGTGGCACTCTCGTAGCCCAGAATTTTTTTTTAATAATTTATTTGGTCTTTATATGAAATTAAAAAGGCCATAGCACCACAAAGGCTTTGGCACCATTTTGTGCCAAAGAGGGTAACTTAGCAAAAAGGATTGCGCACAGAATGGGTTAAAAGCAACACATAGTCTCACAGAAACAGTCAATGTCAAAATCATTACACTTCATCTTCTAAAAAGATAATATTGATATTTAAACAACAATAGTTATTGATAATCCCATATATTGTCGATAATCAACCGAATTCAACGTCGGGCTCAATTTTGGGAACTGTAGAAAAAACAGCATTGGAAGTCCCGTGTCGTCTCCTTTCTCCCGATCGTCCTGCGATCGGGTCGAGCCTGTGCTCGGTCCAGAGCCTTAAGATAACGCGATTACGTCGGTGCGCACGGAACGAGAACTCGTTTCCCCCCCCGCATTACCATTCGTGTACGAAACGCGCTCTCCTACCGTGCAGCGCGCGAGGCCGGCGCGTTTGATGCGTCGTCCGTTGCATTCGCCTCCCCACCATTACTCCTACTCTTCTTCTTATTCTTCTTCGTCTTTTGCTTCTTCTCGTTCCGAGATCCTTCTCCGGATTCCCACAGTGTTTGCATCGCGGACATGAGAGGGAGAGAGAGAGAAGTGCAGTGGCACGAGTCAAGTGGCATCTCGTTGCCGCAATTATCGCGGAAACGACGCCGATGAGACACGAGAGCTACGGGAAAACGTGCTCACGGTTCTTTCAATTGAGAACGAGGAGATGGAGTTTTGGTGATGGGTTTTTTCTGGGGATAGATTCAGTCTTTGTTGGGTGAAATTGGGTTTTTGTCAATATTTGGATTTTGGGTGTAGTTGACTGGTTTAGCAGTGGTCCAATATATTTTTGATGCAGGGTGTATATGTTTGGGTCTGGGTTGGGTCTAGTTGATTGGTTTAGCAGTGGTCCAATATATTTTTAATGCAGGGTGTATATGTTTGGGTCTGGGTTGGGTGTAGTTGACTGTTTTAGCAGTGGTCCAATATATTTTTAATGCAGGGTGTATATGTTTGGGTCTGGGTTGGGTCTAGTTGACTGGTTTATCAATGGTCCAATATATTTTTAATGCAGTGTGTATATGTTTGGGTCTGGGTTGGGTGTAGTTGACTGTTTTAGCAGTGGTCCAATATATTTTTAATGCAGTGTGCATATGTTAAGGACATATTTGTATTATGTATTTGTAGGAGATGAAGGTGTTACTATGACTATTAAACAACGTTCGTTGGTTTATTTATTGGTTAATGTAAAATAAAATAAACTAATGGTCCAAATACCCCAATATGGCCCAGATACCCTGACACACTATACTATTTTGGTAGATAGATGATACTATTTTAGATAGAATTGGTGAAGAATCTCAGCTCTATCTTACACCCATTTACATTCCCAAAATATCCAAAATAATCATTAACTAACCCCCAAAATTTCACTTTCATCAGCCCATCCCACATCCCTGTATGTATCTTCCGAAAAAGACAATAATAAGTCCCTTTACCTCCTACAAAAGTAACCATTCTAACGTTACACTACTTTCTACATGAGTGATTCAATCCACAAAAGGAATTTGATCTCATTTTATTTGAAACTCTCCGTTACGTTACAACGACGAGTACAAATTTCGAAGGCACGCAGAAGATTCGTGGGAACGTTCTTTCTCTCCTGCGATGTTACGTTTGGACGAATGGACGCGTCTTCTCCTCTCATTGTTCCTCTCGTGTCAGACACGAGTCTTCTTGCTCTCCTAAGCCCCCGCTTTCGCTTCCCACTTCTTTCTCCTCGAAGATACGTTATCCACCGTTTCGCTCACGGGGTCACCGTCTTTCGCGAGGCTACCGCTAACTTTCGCGACGTGGACGGGCTGATGTCATCCCCTGACACGAGACGTTGATGATAATAATAGAAATGATATGATCAGTGTGGGAGACCCCGGGAAGTGATCTTTAGAAAATGAGGGCAAGTTTAGAAACTTTCTTTTGGGAGTTTGTATGAGAGATGCTGCACAGCATCCAGGATGGACCATATTCTTAATCCATTGATAAAGTGAACTTTGATACCTACCAAACTCATGTTTAGACAACTTTGGTATCAGGGGATGCGGTCCATCAAAAGAAAAATTTTGACGTTACAATTGATAAAGATCAATTCGCTGCTACTTCAGATTGATTTCCATGAGGAAGTTACAAGCAATCTACGTACGTAGCTGTTTCGATGCAATGTATTAGTCGGATAATAAAAAAGGGTTCGTCCACGTCCCCTACACGTACGAAGCGCATCTAAGCGTGTGGAGGTAGCACTTAATCATCCCGCGCTACGCAATTATTCTAATGAAGGGACCAGACGCGACTCACATGCGAAGAGGGATCTTCGTGCAAGAGAGTAAGAAAGAAAGACAGAGAAAAAGATAGCTGGCTACTTCGGACCCCCCATGCTTTACACTATGGCGTCCCATACGAGAAGTAAACCTTGAAAAGCAAGTTACAAAATAACCTTTTGCCGTTTCCTTTCACGGATAGATTATTTTCTAGGTATGTACCATAGTCAAATGACGTTTCGTAATGTATAATTAGTCATAAGGTACTTGAAGTTTTATTGGGTGTTTCTGCACAGGATATATAGGTGGAGGACAAAATTTAGCGAATCAAACTAATAAAACGAACTACCAAAGTGTTCTTGCACAGTATCCAGTATGTGGACCATATAAAAAAATTTAATTTCCAATGAAGCAAACGAATAGAAAGAAAAACTCCAAAAGTGTTCTTGCACAGTATCCAGTATGTGGTCCATATAGGTTGAAGAAAAAATTGAATTTCCAAAGAATCAAACAAATAAAAAGAACTCTCAAAGTGTTCTTACACAGTATTCAGTATGTGGTCCATATAGGTGGAGGAAAAAATTTAGTTTGCAACGAATCAAACAAATATAAAGAATTTCCAACGTGTTCTTGCACAGTATCCAGTATGTGGACCATATAGGTGGAGGAAAAAATTTAATTTACAAAGAATCAAACAAATAAAAACAACTTTGAAAGTGTTCTTGCACAACATCCAGTATGTGGTCCATCAGTTTAGGAAAAAATTTAATTTCCAACGAATCAAACAAATAAAAACAACTCCAAAAGTATTCCTTAGAAACAAGGAGCAAATCCAAAGACAATCTTAGAAAATTTGATCACAGTACAAAGGAAAGAACCTCAGCATCACTCAGAATTTAAAAGAAACACTCGTCGGTTACATCTCGTTAGCAAGCTTCCTCAACGTCTTGGCTTCCGTTTCTTAACGTCGATTTCTCTTCCTCTTCTTCTTCGTGTCGAGATTCCCTCGACGTCTCCCCTTTCGCGTTTTCTCTCCGTCGAGAACTCGTCCGGCAGCAGCGCCGAGCGTCATTTCTTTCCTCGAGCACGGACGCGTACGCGAACCCCTCCGAGCCATTGTTTGTTAATGTAACCGCGCGCCGCGCCGCTTCTTCTCCCTCTTTCAACCACGTGCAAGAGTATAAGCGTGTAGGAGCTTCGTGTGCGGCGATTTTTCTCAGCAAGAGGAGCCATTGTTGAATCGGAGCTCGACCGAGCTGGCGAACCTCGGGCGACAAGAGCCGACGGTGAAGGTTCTTCTATCCCTCTCTCTCTCTCTCTCACATGCTAGCCAATTTACCGTCCGACAAATGCTCTCGCTTCGCGTGACCGTGAAAAAAAGAGCCACCGTAGAATCGATTTCGAGACTCCGACTCTTAAGTCGAGTTGTTGTTGTCGTTGATCGGCGAATGCGGAATGAAGATGAATTATTTAGCAAAGACCCGTTATCTTTCTCCCTCTCTTTCTCTTATTCTTCTCTCAGGAATGGCATTTCCTAGTTCGGAAGAGCACAGATTCCCTGACAAACGACGGCCGTCGTCGCACGGTTTTAAACTCGGCCTGCCATCACACACATACTCAAATCCCCATCTTTACGACGACTACGGAGGCGTCCACCTAGCGATACTAAAATTCTCTCGGAGGAAACGCTAAAAGCTAACGTTCGCGACATGGTGGTCCCCACGTTGTTTCTTCCTTGAGAACAAATACTTATTGCTTTTCCACATCCGATCGATACCACATCGAATATAACGGTTGTTTACCCTAAAGAAAAGTCGAAACTTCAGGACGATCGACAAATTTTCTCTATCGAGACGATAAACTTTTTGATACTCGACTCGTTTTGTGAGGGTTTACGTTTCGGCTGAGAGACAAGCTTAAATTGTCTTTAGTTCCTGGGTTAAAGTCTTGGTGGTCTTACGCGTCTTTACTAAGGCCTGGAACGGTTCCGGGCTCGGTTCAATGTATGGCGCCAGTCTTACCTTGATAACGTTTCGTCTCGGTCTTTACGATTTTCCGTCTGATTCATGAGAGAAAACCGGACAGGGTTCTGTCTGGGGTCTGGTGAATGAGGTATCATTATTTTTTTTTTGGTAATTATAACAAAAGTAGAGTTAAGTCTTGGATCAATTCTGTAATGTGTGGGTGAAAATTGATTTAAAAAAATCACTTATATATCGTTACTAGGCCTTCCATATGAGTTTTTGGAAAATTACATACAGTTTGATGCAGAAATCAATAAAAAATGCACATATGGTACTTGGCAGGCCCAGTTGACGATATACTCATAACCAATACATCACCCTAATTTTTTCCATAATTTCTTTAAACAGAATACTCTACACCCTGACATCAGCACTTTACAGAATGTTTTCTATAAATCTTTCCTATCCTTCCAAACCCTATCCTCGCTTTTAACGTTTCTTCATCGACGTTTCTAACACCGACATCCGCCGTTAGAACTTACGGAACGAGGAAGTCGTAACTCTCGTGTTCCAAGCGAACGTATCGTTCGTTGAGATCGATGGAACGGAAGCTGCACGTCAGCGAGTAGCTTTTTCGACGATCAGATCCCCTTCTTCCCAAAAATCATCTTAAACACAGTAACGGTTGCATAAATACAATATATTGGGTTGTTCGGAAAGTAATTTCGTTTTTTTCCTAACAGAGGACTTAATTGTATTTTTTTAAAGGCAACTTTACACTTAAGCCGCATGGTCATTATAAATGTTGATAGCTGATATAGTAAGGCTAATTTGTGAAAAAGTTTGTTTGATTCTGCGCAATAGTTTTTGTTTAACGTGGTGCATATTCAACATCGAAATTTCCGGAACGAAATTTTGGAAACCATTTTTGGCACTGGCGTTCTGTCAATACATCTTCTCCATACACACCACATCATTTTTTTGTTGCCTAAACAGCATTTTTACCCTTTTGATAGTAAAAAAGTAAAATATGCCGAAAATGCTTCTATCGCCTTTCCATATTTGATAGGACACCAAACAAAAACTATTGCGTAGAATGAAACAAATTTTTTCACAAACAAGCCTTGCTATATCAGCTCTCAAAATATATAACGACAATGCGGCTTAAGTGTGAAGTTGGGTATGAAACAATTCAATGAAGTCTTTTGTTGGGAAAAAAACGAAATGACTTTCCGAACAACCTAATAATAATGTATTATTTGTAAATAGATAATAAGATTTGTCCAAAATTTCTTAACACGACAGTCTGAATATGATAAAAATCGAAAAAGGGGCAAGGCGCCATTCCGGAAGGTAGATTGCATAATTTATAAACAATCGGCTCGTTGTGCAAGAGTAGCCGTACAGGCTACGAGCGATGACGAAGCATCGTCGTTCTCTCAGTCTCGCACGATGAAACAATGACTCCTCCGTTGGCGAGCCGGCTCTCTTCGATTTCTAAACACCTTTGAGGAAGAACGTCGGAGTCGCCCACGCGAGCCATTGTCGCGCGAGCCCTCGAAGACGACGACGATGTCTAGCGTTCTCGTCGAAAGCACTTTTCGATCGATCTTCGTGTGCTACTCTACTACTCGAAGAAATAAAAATGACTTTACCTTCCCTCGAGTAGCCACTTTGAGGAATCTCAGACTTTGAAGCGTTGACTCAGCCGGCCAGACGGAGTTTAAGTATCTTTTTAATATCGTCAACGGAAGGTGAACTTGGTGATTCATGTTGTTGATCGAGTTTCGTAAACCTTGAAGTCTCGCAAACATTTATGATTTTGATATCGATATGTGTATGGCTATTTTTGTAGACGTTCAGGGTCTTGCTAATATTTGCTTCTTTTTTATCTTATTGGTCAATCAAAAGTATTGGTTAAATATCTTTTTCAAATATTGTACACGTGTCCAAGAAATTTGAAATGTTTCGAAAATATGAACTTAATATTCAGAGAATATAAAAAAGAAATAATTCACAGTTGGAAAAGAATATTTTCTTTCCAATATTAAGTTAATATCTATTTTATATTTGAAGGAAAAAATCTGTATTTCTGAATATAAAACAAATATTTATAAATATAAAAAAGAGATTCAATATCTTTTTAATATTGGATACATATGTATTGAATATTTTGTGCTATTAGGGTAGAATTGTTTATGGTGGAATATTCAAATAATTGATAGTAAATCAATCCAGAATCTTTTATGGTAGATAAAACTAATAATTAGTTATATAATTGATTAATAGAGTCGTGGAGCAAACGAGAACTCCTCTTCGTTTAAAGACGACGGTGGCACGCTTCGGGATAGTTAAATACGCGCAGCCGTGTGATGTGGCCAGGCAAGAACCGCAAAAGCCGCATTTCCATTATTCGTGGTTAGCAAAGGGTTGGAGAAAGAGAGGTGCTCGAGAAGGATCAAACTCGAATGGCACGAGCTCGAAACGCATTTCTTTTGTAAAAGCGAATGATCATTGTACCTTTTCCAACAACCACACTTAAGAAAAATTATAAAAAATCTTTTATTGGAAAAATCAGTCGACTTCTTCTATGGACAACACGAAACCAGTTCAACATCATCTTTATCTTATTTTATTCCACGAATCGATTTTCAAATAAAACTGAAAGATTTGAAAGAAAAATCAACCCCCTCTGAACGACCTTCGTTTTTTCTTATTGAAAAGATTCAGGACACGATTCTGTTCAGGACAACGCGACGATGAAATGATTGACGACGACACCGGACTAGTTTCGCATACTTTTCTCCTCACCGCGAATAAAACGAGCGGATGTACTTTTATGTTTCCTTGCGACGTCAACGACGTCGTCGACGGAAGTTCACCGGCAAGTTTTTGCGAAATACGCTCGAGCATAACGACTGCAAAGCGTTCCGCGAACTCACCGGCCTGTACAATGTCGTTTCTCGTCCTGATAAAAAGGAAGGGGTTCCTTTCTATGAAATCATATGCAGAAGTTTAATGACAAGGTATGTAGAAAAGAAAACGGTAAATGAATAGGATAATCAATGAAGAGTTTCTTCAGAGATATCACGTGACTGATGAAAAAGATCGAAGGATGTATTTTGTAAAAATTTCGTTTAATTCAAGATCGAAGGAAGTTGTTGAATTTTCCGGTAAAATTAACCGGTCCACCGTAGGATACAGGACGCATTTATTTCTTTTTTTTCTTCAAAGAGGGACGGACAGGAGCCTTCTAAGGAAACTTGCGTCCTGCTTGGCATCCATGGTATCCCCGTAGAAAACGCTTCTCGCATTCTGATCGCTTCGAAGTTCGCCTTGAACTTGATTCGGTCGTGTAAGTCTCTCTCTCTCGTCGAATGGATCGATACGACGGATAGGAACGTGGAGCGAAGAAAGAGGGTGTCCTCTTCTTCTTCCAGTCTTCGATTCATCGTCTCTTCAAAGGGGGAAGAGACAGGATAAAAAGCTACTCAATGGACTCGAGATCTTACGTACGTACGTATCTTGCCTTGAGGATCGATCCACGTTCCGGCTCTCGTAATTTATGAAATTAATTCGTTCGATAAAAGCTGCTGTCCCTTTTTAATATTTATATGTGACAGGGTGAAGTGTTGTATATTTTAATGGTAGTTGATTATTTTTCGGTTATACAGTGTGGTATTTGACCACCGGGTCGCCAAGGAATACTGCAAATACATAATTTATTCTTATGATAGAATACAGTAGAGTCTTTTTAATCCAGCACTATTAACCCCTTGCCCTATGATTTAATTTGACACACAATGAAACTAGTATTAGAAATTGAGAAAAAAAAACGAATGTAGGTAGTTGCAAGCAATATAGTTCACAAACTTGCCCATACAAAGAATAATGAAGACTAAAAATGTCTACTGTGTAGTAATAAGGAGATATGTATTTTTATTGTTATGTACCCATGTATTTCTTTATAACAATGTTTATCTTACTTAACAAATTTATCTTAAAATAGTCCTTAATTAAGGTCTGTTTTTTTGCAACTTGTATCCTTTGTTTTTAAAACCTTTTCTCTGAGGATGCCGGACTACTGGACATGCCGGATTAGTGAGACTCTAGGGGAGACCGGGGCTAGTTGTCCCAATTTTAGGTTTTTTGTTTCTACAGATTTCTGTAGCTTATATTTTCGAATTTTTTAGTGACCATCATAAAGTTCAACTTCTTAGCACTACACGGAAATTTTTCCTGATGTATGCATCATGATTTTTGCCAAAATGGTCAACACCGCCGATTTCAATGTTTAATGGCTCATTTTAAAGATAAAAGCATGCAGAACACTATCCCGTTGTCCGTTTTTCGATATCGTTAAGCATTGATGAGAAATTAATCTTTTTAGTGTCGGAGTATGGGCCTTTTCGAAGCTTAAAACTGCTGTATCTTTCGAACCAGCCATCCTATCGAAACGGGACTTGCATATTCGTAAAGAAGAGACTTTCTTCTTTCGAACAAGTATTTGATTGGGCAAATTGGAGGTGCATCGATTTTTGACAAAAATCCTGACCTATGCATCATGATTTTTGTCAAAATGGTCACCACCGCCGATTTCAATGTTTAATGGCTCATTTTAAAGATAAAAGCATGCAAAATAATGTTCCGTTGTCCGTTTTTCGATATCGTTAAGCATTGATGAGAAATTAATCTTTTTAGTGTCGGAGTATGGGTCGTTTTGAAGCTTCAAACTGCTGTATCTTTCGAACCAGCCATCCTATCGAAACGGGGCTTGCATATTCGTAAATTAGAGACTTTCCTCTTTCGAATGAGTATTTGGTCGGGCAAATTCGAGATGCATCGATTTTTGACAAAAATCCATAATGATAAAAACAAACGTAACAGCAAAAAAATGAGGATGGGGCAAGTTGTCCCAGATCTCATTGTCGGGACAACTTACCCCGACGTGTGAGACAACTTGCCCCATTTCCATAGGTTTGTTTCTCGGGTCATAGTTCAGTCAGATCGAGGAGTTCTAAAAAAATTCTGGCAAGGAAATGAAGCTGATAAAATTCTCTTTCTATTACATGTGTGAACTCGTGTGCAATCGATTTTCATTAGTGCCTAGAGATGCTTAAGTAATGTACCTAAAGTAGAATTGAACTTATCAAAATATAAATGCGTCTCTTGAAGGAACCAGGGAAGACCAAACACAATGATACCAAAACTACGACTGGGATAACTTGCCCCTGGGACTTTTAGCCCCAGTATCCTCTACTGTAAAACAATTTTTAGCAATACAGTTAGTCATCACCCTAATATATTATACATATAAAAATGTTATTTGCACAATAAACCAGAAACCGAACGATACATAAAGCATTTCCAAATGAAAGAACACTGGCCAAGAAACCTTTGCCCGATCGAAGAACCGATTTATTCCCAAGAGGTACTGGTTCGTTAAGAAAAGGGAAAGGTTTCTCGCAAAAGACGGTAGTAAGTTCGTGATGACCCGAAGAAATCGAGAGTAACCGTTTGTTCGTTGTACAGTCTCGAACGAAGCCGAGGCGATAAAACATGCGGGGCTTCGTCGAGAGCACGATATCGAGAATTACGCCACGTCGTCTCTGGCCAACGAAACCCTTCTTTCTCTTCATAGAAAGAGAAAGAACGAGATGACGACGAGTCGATGAGATCGCGTGGGATTGATTCGGCCTACGAGCACGACCACGAACGACCGTTTGCCTCTGATAATACCGGCTGATGAAATGATTGAGGAAATCTCCAAACGGTAGTCGGGCAATTTAGTTGTTTCGCTTTTCCTTCTGTCTCTCTCTTAACCATACACACATACCACACGCGATTTCAAACGTTTAAACTCACAGCCAAGTACCCAGAATGGTACGAGCAATTTCGCCATATCGCGGGCAATAACTTGGTCAACGTTTTCATTCAAACGACGTTTTCATGGATGGCCGAGTCTAGAAAGGCGGACGTTCGCGTAACGCTTATATATACCAAACGAAGTAATTGGACGGGAACAACTATGCTTAGAAATAACGAATATGTCGTGTGCTGCTGCTCCTTCCGATTGATCTCAACTGTCAGCTACTTTCATTGATTCTTCCTTTTCCCATGACTTCTATTTCAAGATCGAAGATTAGAAGTTCGATGGAAGACGTAGAGAAACTTAAGAGAATCGTATAACTCGTTTCCAGTCGCAATAAAGTATCCGATCTAACGTCGGTGACCACCGAGCTAGTAGACCTATTAGAAACTGTATCGAGGAAAAGCGTAATCCCTAATTTCATTAAGAGTACCTTACTAACCGATAATTTCGTGCACCACCAGAGGCCGCCGTTTGATTACGTTGTAATAATGATTAACGAGTGGCTACCGCATTAGCGTTCTCTCTACGTGCAACGTACGGAAGTTAGCAGAGCTTGCTAGTCATTAATACGGGGAGGGAGGGTGGAGACACTATACACACTGTATATATGTATGTTTATACATAGATAGATATATGGTAGACCAAGTGTGTAATGCAGAATCCTTGGAATGATTAATGCCTCCAACACAGACGCTATACACTCGACTATATCGGATTTATTTTCGCGGGTTGCGCGATCAGCACGCGTCATTCACTGGCACAAGAGGACGTTTAGGATGAATTCAGAAAGTTTTTTTGCTACGGTGATCCATCGACTAAGAACTTCGGGAATGCTAATGTGTCTGGTATTGGGATTACTGCGAGGTGATCCTGTAACCACGAGTGGCATGTGTTTTAATTTATGAGATTTATAAGAAACAGGATAATGGAAAATCACTCTTTTAAATTTATTCCCATATGGTATTTTTCCTTTGAACGTTTCATCTCCGGAGAATGACGTACTTTTTTTCTTAGATTGCTTTGATCTTATTTCTCTACGTGGAAACGACATGTTCCATTAATTACGAGAAGAGGAAAAATATGAGGATTGTGGTAAAATACAAAGAAATGGATAGAAAGAGGAAGAAAGAAACGAGGGTTAACGAGCATCCGTTAAAATTGTTTCTTTCCACGGCAAGACTGCGGTGACATAATCGGAATGCGGTTAAATTAATAGCGTCGAATTCCTTGGCGACGTGCACATGTGTCCTATTTCCTATACTAGACTAGAAGGAATCCGTCTAGTTTGTTAAGACCAATAAGAAATTCTTTAGACATCCTGCAATAGGCTTCTTATAGGCTTAGTAGACCCTCCAAAACCTGCAATTGTAGTTTTGTACAAATTTTTTTTTTTTTTTTAAGATTTGGAGGGTCTAAACAAAGTTTACAACCTACGTTTTGACCCACCATTTGCTAAAAATGAACAAAACAGCCACTTGGAAGTTGAAAACATAGTTTATTCGCCATATACAAGGTGTCCGGTTCCAGGTGGTCAAGCGAAGAACTACATCTACACATCAATAACTCGAGTCGAAAAGTCTAATACCATTTGTCGAAATTCGACATATTTAACGAGTTATTAGCTAACAAAGATCGTCACGTGTCGCTGCTCGCCGTGATTGGCCGATCTTTGTTACTTAATAACTATTGAACTGAGCCAAATTTCGGAAAATAGTATTAGACTTTTCGACTCAAATCATTGATGCCCACATGTAGTTTTCCTCTGGGACACCTGGAACCGGACACCCTATATATTCCATATAAGTTTCACTTTTAATCTCAAACTCCTAACAGATCATTTTGGAGGGTCAAATCGCGATTAAAATTTTGACTCGAGTTTCTTCCTTTCCATTACAATGTTTGGTTCACTCGTTCAAGGTCGGAGTCAAACTTTCCGTATCGATTTCGGACTAGAAAGGCGTATCCTCGCTAAGAATCGTCCGGAGTCCTCTGAACGCCCACGTTCATCGTCTCACAGTCCACAGCCTGATTTGTAGGTTAAACGAACGAACGAGTCTCGTCTGGTCGATGCGTATAAAGCCACGCGCGCTCTCTCAGCTCCCCGTACGCTCGCTAGCTGCATCTCGCTGCGAGCTCACTCAGCCTACGTGCACTTTGCATTTGGCGCGTGAGTGGGCGACAAATTGCGGTAAATTGCAACGAAAATCAGGAAATCGTACGTTAAACCGTCCTCTCTTTTTATTCCTTGCTATTATATACATACATACACCCTTGTTCTCTTCTCCTTTTCATTGCTTTTATAATCGGTGATCGCGAATTACTTGGTATCTTACGTAAGAAAAAAAAATGAGAGAACGTCGATGCGAACTCTTTGATCATTTTTCGAAATTCGTCACGCGTACACCTACGAACGATTACGTGCTACGAGTCTAACGCAATCTTTCGAACGGAAACCACGCGCGTGTTGTTTCCTCAGCTTCCCGTGGTTGGACGTCAATCAAATCAAAGAAATGATATATACTTTCAATCTTATACGACAGTGAACATAAGCAATCATGTTTCTTCATTCATTCGAGCAGAAAATAACCAATTCAAACACTAATGTAATATTCCAAATATTTAACAATTTTTTTTAACAATCAAATTCACTTCTTCTCTATCGTCTCATGTCTTTATGTCTCTCTGGACTTTATGATTTTCTTTGTAAATTGTTATATTGTATAATGGGCTTGTCCCGTTTATTAGAATAAATAAATAAATTTATAAATCAGAGAAAATCATTAATAAGTGCAGTGAACACAAGTTTCTAAAGTTTAGAACTTTTTTTTTTTCATACACATTTTTTTTTGACAGTTTGTATAGATAATAAAAAGAAAGGATGTAAGAAAAGAACTGCATTAGTGGCCAGCATTTAGTACAACACGCGCCACTCCCATAACTCACAATCAATACGATGCGAGATAGTTAATAAATTTCATCGTGATTTTTCGATGTCAAAGGTCACACTCACGCGGCAGATGCGAGGGTTCGAGATCATCGTCTCTCCCTCTCTTTCTCTTTGCGTGGGCGCGACCGTGTGTACACCTTTGCCGAGGAGTTATGGTGTCCTAGAAGCATAATCACAATGGTAGGCGATATACTAGAGTGACGCGTCCGCTAATGGTAAAGCCGTGTCAGGCCAGTCGTTTTTTCCGAATTAGTTGCCGCCAACTGCTTACAGTGGAAAATGCATCGATAATGTTTTATCCTCCCCCCTTATTTTTCTTTCCTTAACCCCTTCATTTCAGTTAAAAACATAATAGGGAGACGAGAGAAAGTTGAGAAAGATTCTGTGGAATTATTACAGGATGTTGGAATATTTAATTAGTGTGTTTAAGTTACATTAGAAGGTGGTGGAACTACCATTATTACTTCGTAGCACGATTAATTTAGCTAATAATTTATTAGAATTAGCTAATCACGGTATATGGAGCCACGTTAGTCTCGCTTTCTCCCTAATGACGTTTTAAATGGGATCGATTTTTCTCTCTTGATTTACGGGAGAACAATAGTGGGTGTGTGATTAATTCTGGAATGATGAGTTTGAAGATAACAATTTTGTTGTAATTAGAAGAAATTCATCAGGTTTATTTAACGTGTCTCGAAAAATTATACTATTTATATTTAGTATAGATTGAGAGTATCATCGTGTATAGCGATAGGCTATTTCTATGATAAGGCCAGCCGGTCGACGATCGCAAAACTATCCTCTTCCGACTTCACCCACAACGGCAGATCCACGCGGGCAGGATGTCGCGCGATTATTCTCATTTATCGCGAGGGGATATTTATTTTTGCGTGTATCGTCCGCTATGGCACATCCGAGGCAATCTATTATACATCGTATATACGCCACGACCACATCTGAGTAAACTTTCTTATCAATGCGTTCTATCAATGAGTACAGTCAACGTCCGCTAGTTTCTAATTACGTTTCTTCTCGCTTCATAATTATGTTGTTTTTACTGATAAATATTTAATAATTTATATTTCCAAGAAAATTTTGTTTGCCAATAGTAGATTTAAATGATAATTATTTATGTGAATTAATTGATTTATGTATGATTTATTGTAGTGTATATGAGGATTTATCGGCGTTCGTTTAAGTCGATTTTAAATATTTGAAAATGGTTATTTTAATTTAGAAATTTATAATTCTATATATAATAACAGTTTTTAATAAATTTCTAAATTAAAATAACCATTCTCAAATATTTAAAATCGACTTAAACGAACACCGATAAATCCTCATATACACTACAATAAATCATGGTCGAATTAATTCACATAAATAATTATCATTTATATCTACTATTGGCAAGCAAAATGTTCTTGGAAATATTAAATTTTATTCGTCATTATTAAATATTTAAAATCCTCATATACAATATGTAAATGATAATGTAACAATTAGGTTAAATATGACACAAAAACATAAATGATGTTTTAACAGTCATCAAATATGATAGAGATGATAATTTAAAAAATTGGTATACAACATCGAATTTCGTGCACGCGAGTAAGTTTAAAGGCGCTCGCGCATGCGCTTCGGAGGCGCGAAGTGTGCACGTGTCTCTCGTAACGCGGTTGAGGATATCACGTGTGACACGTGCTGGGCTCAGCCATGCGATCACGTTCGAGATATTGCTCGTGATATACTTCCCGAGGCACCTGGAAGCGCGCTCGCGCGCAAGACACCGTACATGAGACGGATAAATCTTCGATGCTCGAGCTTTCTCTCTCTCTCCACATTCGGATTCGTATATCAAATTCAAGTTGTAGTACATACCAATTCACTTTTTCAAATGTAATTCAAATATTTTTTTTGTATTAATTTAAGACTTTTTGTCATAAAAAGATATTGGTTAGGTATATTTAATGCAAAAATACATTTTAGTGTTTTTAGTGTTTTTGTTTTAGTGTTTTTTGGTGTTTTGTTTAGTGTTTTTGTTTTAGTGTTTTTGGTGTTTTGTTTAGTGTTTGTTTTAGTGTTTTTTGTTTATTCTTTTTTAGTGTTTGGGGAGATACTACCTTCAGTGTGGATTATGATACAAAACTTGGTAAAAAAAAAGAATTTTTGGGTATCACCACTCACTGATATTAAATTGAGATAAATTGTTTAGCCCCTTGCCTTATGATTAAATTCGACACTCAATCAAATTAATGCTAGAAATTTAGAAAAAATAAATTATAATCTTATCCAAAGACTAATAAACACTAAAAAAAAAAATAAATTTGCAAAAACTGAACCATAAGTTTCACTCGTGCTTTTTATACTAGTCTCAGAATTTGTATTACGAGTCTCACACGATATTATAAAGCAAATGGTTGAAAATGAAATAGATGTGATATTATAAATATACTACTTATAACATTTTCATTAAAAATGACCATTTCTTACCTCAGTTTCACAGTGTCGTTTTCTTAACTCAGTGAAGCATGGAAATCGTTGAACAGACTAATACACCGGCTCCCTTTTTCTCCCTCTCACCCTACGAAATTCTTCAAGATCCCTTTTATCTGCACGCGCGCACACATTTCTGCGAGGACTCGGTAAAAGGCGAGAGAAGGGAAGAATGGTCGGTTAACGAAGGCACAATGTTGACCAATTATGTTCGCGCTGGAATGCGAATTAGCATCGCTAATCGCGTGCACAAAGACCGATGGATTTTCTTGCGACCGCTACCAGTCTCCTTCTCACTTATTCTATTCGTTTCCACTTCTTTATCACGATTTTAACGAACACCAAGTTCTTTTTCCGCGAAAAAGAAAAGCATTATTCCAGGACAGAGTCTCCCAGACCGCTAAGAATTACGACTTCCTTCAGGAACGATAGAAGATTATACTTTGCACGTGGTGCAAAATCCAACGACGTGACTGGTTTTCTTCTTTTTCGAAATGAACCATCGTGGATTAGAAAAGGTAAGTTGATGAACATTCGAAGAAGAAGAAGCGGAAATATCTTTGGTTATTTACAAGCATAATTAATACCATTATTGTGACGTCAAAGATAGGAAGGGACATAGAGAAGGAACATCGTATTACACGAATCGTATATATTCGTGCTCGACAGGCTACCGCTCCAAGCAGGATATGCTAAATACCACTAAACAACGTTGTTTTATGCTAAGTTCCCCGTTGGTTACTTGCTCTACGATCTGAAAGAACAATGCGATATGGTGAGCTCACGCACGCGCGTGCGTCTTTCCATCTTACGCGATGGAAACGTGCCTTTTGCTATATACGAGATTTTCCCTTCCTGCCTGCAAGAAAGCGGTTTAATTGCGAGAGATACTAAAAAAAGAAGCAACAACAACTGCAGTGAGCAACGATAAATCAAAAACAGAATTTCATTATCCCTCGTTGATTTACTAATGCGAGCTCTTTATTAACCAATCCCCTATCGTGTTATCGTTGTTGCCCCCAGGCGCCGTCAAAGATAGATACTTTCGATTCTCGTAATGCAATCGAGTAACAAGGTAGCTAACTACTCGCTTTGTATCGAATTTTACAAAAGAATTTCACCGCGGGAAAGTCGATTTTCTCACGGACGGTAGTTTCCTAATTAGCGAGAAATTACAGGTAATGTTATCATCCGATAAGGGTTTTTATCCACTCGGTAAGCATTGGCGTGATTCGATAGATCGATAGCAGGTATCTTTCTTTCTCTCTTTCCTATCTCGTTTATAAAACCCTATCGCGTTATTGGAGTTTAACGAGCCTTACCTACCCGGAGTATGAATAACCGAGAGATTTAATAGCCAAGAGAATTCCCTACTATCGATTAGAAATCGACGGCGGGCAAGCGTTGGCTGCTGACGCTCGCGAGTGAAACGCTGCCGCCGAGCTCGCGGATGTGTTTATCGAGACGTCGGAGATAAATCTCTGTTGGAGCGCGCGCGAACGCTTACTCCTCCTCCTCTCCTTTCGAGAAAGGGCTTTCTAATTGGATTGCTTTCCGACTTCGCTTGGAAAACGGTGAAAACTTCTGCCTAGGCTTTTCTACTATATTTATTACCATAGTCTCTCGTAATACTTTACGTCTATCCGTCGTTATTTTATTGATACTGTACTGTATGTCACGGGGATTAGGAAAGTGGGTTTAGGTGGATATTAGAAAAATATTTAATTTATCGTTTATTTTATGTTGCAGTGATTTATAATAAAGATGAGAGTTTTTTTTTGGATGTTGAGTCCCATATTGTAAATGGTGATAAAATTCGGAAAATTTTGTATGTTATTGTATGAAATGCTCGAGAGTTTATGTCAAAATTTCACGGTGATTAGGAAATTTGTTAACTCTTTTAGTACCAAGCGAATTTGTCGAATTTATTAAGAGGGTTTTTTTCTTTTTTTTTTTTTTTTACCAAACTAAGAATGATATTTACAAAATTCAAAATGCAACGTGTTACGAAAGAAAGGGAGAATAATTAAATCAAGTTATAACATTTTATAAATTTATTTTAATAGAGCTTTCTCACAATGCGAGAAATAAGGCGCCATCGCATACAAAACGATATATCGTCGTCCGGTACTAAAAGGGTTAAAGAAAAATTAATAATAATAAATTACATGTGGTCTTATGGAAATTGACGTAACTAAATCGCTTGTAAAAGCAATGGAAATACTCGATAATATACCTAAATGAGAATTTATGATTATTGCATAAATACGAGTCCTTTTTCTATACCAACATTATCACGGTACAAATTTGTTTCTTATATATTTATTTTTTTTATTGAAAATAAAATTTAGTAAAATCAACAACGATACCAAACTTGTGAATAAGACAGTCTGGACTCAACATCCTTAAATACTTACTAATCGATGTTCTTTTATCACTTTTTTGAACTCTCAAATCTAGTACAGAAATTTGAAAAACAGAAGGAAGTTCCTAACCGATTACACGCTAAAAGCTTCACACACGCTGTTTAAACAATGATATTCTCGTGCTAAGTGCATCCACCTAATGTCCCATTTCCTAAATATTATACCAGCTGCCCGAGATAGTGGTACATGCGGGTTACTAGATATCACGTTCACAAACATCCGTGAGGATTATAACGCGAGTACCATTCCTTTTTTTTTTCTAAGGTGAAAACTAGGAAGAGATGCTTAGTTGTCATTTCTAAACTAGATATGTACGACAAATCGACGTTTAGAAGGAGTCTGCTCGCGTCTCGTTGTCCCGGAAATAATTCATCGCTTAGCGTCGTTCCGCGCGTCGATAAATAACTCTTGCTTGGGAGAAAGACTGAAAGAGAGTGAGAGAGATGAGTATGAGAGAGAAAGAGAGAAGGTCAGAGCGCATCGGTACAGCGGGCACCACACTGGAGGAGTGTGACTCACTGACGCGCGACGAGCAACGGCTCGACAACAAGACGATATCAAAATGCACGAGCGTCTTTCGTGCCTGGCCAGGGCCGTGTGCTCCCTTTGAGAAACTCAAAGAAGGCTTTGGTAAGTGAAAGATTTACACCGTGATATCAATCGTTCGTTATAATATCCTTCAGATATTTTTTTTTTGCTTGTTATTAAAAACTTTTATGACTCTAAACTGGTTGAACTTTTTTATTAGATCGTTAAATTAAAACAGGCTCTCAATAAAAATTCTATTCGTACGTTATAATTGGATATACTACCGTAGGTATTATTGAGAAGAAATAATAGTGTGGCCAATTAATTTTATTTTTTTTTCATTTTTTTTTTCTCAACGTTCGGATTAGGGTTGGTTTTTAAATTAAAAAATTAAAACAGACTCCCAATAAAAATTCTATTCGTACGTTATAATTGGATATACTAATGTAGGTATTATTGAGAAGATATAATAGTGTGGCCAATTAATTTAATTTTTTTTTTTTTCATTTTTTTTTTCTCAACGTTCGGATCAGGGTTGGTTTTTAAATTAAAAAATTAAAACAGACTCCCAATAAAAATTCTATTCGTACGTTTATAATTGGATGTACTACTGTAAGTATTATTGAGAAGAAATAATAGTTTGGCCAATTAATTTTTTTTTTTTTTTCTCAACGTCCGGATTAGGGTTGGTTTTTAAATTAAAAAATTAAAACAGACTCCCAATAAAAATTCTATTCGTACGTTTATAATTGGATATACTACTGTAAGTATTATTGAGAAGAAATAATAGTTTGGCCAATTAATTTAATTTTTTTTTTTTACTTTTTTTTTTTTCTTAACGTTCGGGTTGGTACATAGAGTGTATTTGTATTTTTCAAATGTCAAACGGAGAGACATACAGCCCTGGCGTTAGGACGCTCTAGCGTGAAAAACCGTATGACATGCGCCGGCCAGACAACGGCGCGCCTCTAAACACGACCAAGGGAGATAAAGAAAGGAGAAAAAGCAGAGAGGTGAGCACCCCTCGTCGTACCAGAGAAGACGACAACGACGAGCTTCTTCGCTGGAACGCTGCGTGTAAGACGAAGTCGAACGCAAAAGTCGCGTGTGGGTGGTTTGGTACACGAGAGGGTGTAGGTATCTTCTCTATTTGAAATTCCTTTACGATTCTTTCTATTATTTTTTTCTTCTAAGTCTTGAGAAAATTCGTTTGACGTCCATGAATTTTCTGAAATTATTCATCAATGTTGTGATACATTATTCAGCTTTATTTTTAATTCAGAATATTACATTTCGGAAAAAAAGACACGGGAATTCACTTTGAAAAGTGAATCGTCCTCCAGAACTTTATCTGTCACGCATTCCAAGCTTGAAAATATTTTCGAGAGCAACATAAAAGGGAGCCTTTATGGGGCCACGACGACGACTCGCATACTTTCGAGCACTACCACAAACTCGACAGCTCGTTAACCCATTTCTCGAAGTGGGTGGAGAAAAGTTAGGAGTCGATGCTTTATCGTTTCCCTTTCGAAAAGAAGCCACGGAAAAAGGGTAAACCGTCTTTCAGACGTAAACGTTGTATCCCTTTTCGTGCGAAGTGAAAGAATCAAGGATTGATTTTATTTTTAGGTTTGGTAAACTGATAAAGATTCGATGGCTGAGTGATGTTACCGGTACGTTCCATCTACTAATTTAAAGAGAAAGAGTGAAATTCTAATTAATTAATTCTAAGATCTAATCAAATTAGAAACTTCGTACTCATAAACGAATGATTTATTTACACTAAAGAATATAAGACATCTAAATATAGAAAATGTTCTTTTCAGACAAAAAAAAAAAATTTTTCTTCACGACTGTAACTCATTAAGTATAAGAAATAAACGGTCATACCCTCGTACCATTCATTTCACGTCCATAAACTCGTATCCACTCGCTACTAGATACATAGATATGTATGTAACCAACTTATATACACTGGTATCAAAGTTGCGCGGTGCATAGGAGAAGTAGGTAGCCTTGAGAGTCCGCGTTTTCTGTCGGAGGCATCTGCGTGCGAGGATCTCTTGTTCCTCTCTTCTATTCGCTCCTCTCTTCTCGATTTGTTTCAGCGAGAGGATGAGCGACGTGTGTCATCGATTTGCATAGCAGCCGCGCGATACACGAACGGGTTTTATATCAACGTAACCTTGTTTCTAGACTCGTAACAACCCGCAGAATGCGTGTTCCTGTATCCACGCGTTGATTCGATTCTTATCGTAACTTCGTTGTTGGTGTTCATGTTTTTTTGTTGTTATTTTAACGACTTTGCTCCTAACAACGTTTCTCACTCGATTTAATAGTTTTTTCAATTTTCTTGTTTAAGTTTTTCTAGTACTTTGACGAGTCTGACTCGTGATACAAATTTTAGGCCAAAAATAAATATGATTTGTAATTTTTATTTCGGTATTGTTTATATATGACGTGTAGTTTGAACGATTTTATTTTTATTCTATTATTTAGTACACGTCACTTTTTTTCATTCTAACTTGTTTTGTGATTTTGCTTAGCTAAATAGTATGGCAAAGTTTTAAGAAAATAATTATACAGGGTGTCCAGTTCCAAGTGTCCAATCGGAAAAGTACATATGCACATCAATCATTTGAGTAGAAAAGTCTTATACCATTTCCCGAAATTCGGCTCAGTTAAATAGTTATTAACTAACAAAGATCGACCAATCACAGCAAGCAGTGATAAGTAACGTTGTTTATTGTGGATTCCTCCTCCCACCACTTCGTTTCTTCTCGAATGAACCGCCCTTCTTCGTTGATCACTGTGATTGGCCGATATTTGTTAATTAATAACTCGTTAACTAATTCGAATTTCGAAAAATGATATTAGACTTTTCGACTCAAGTCATTGATGTGTACTTGTAGTTCTCTGCTTGACCACCTGGAACCGGACACCCTGTATATGACAACTCACCCAGTTGAATTAAATTCAAAATCAAATTACGTTGTTTAATATAAATCATATAGGATTAGTTAATAAAATTAATTTAATTTGACTATAGCACGATAAACCATAATATATATTCGTAGAAGAAAATAGTAGCTTTTCTTTTTGGATACCGGGCATCATCGATTTATTCGGCTTATCTTATACAACGAGTATCTCTCTCTCACGACGATCAACGTCGGCTTACACGTTTATCAATTATCTTCGCGAAATAAGCTGAAGCATCGTGCAGGCCAGGCCACGATACGGTATTGTAATACATACAGCTTTTGTTTATGCTGATAAAATGCCGGCGATAAGCGTAACGCGTTCGCTCGCGTATATCTTCCATGCCGTCCATGCATAATCGTGGCCCGCTTTGAGTCGGTGCGAATAAAAAAAGGAGGGTAGAGTTGCCGTTGCTACTTCATGCTTTTAAAATTACGTAAGGAGAAAGAAAGAATATTACGTATATGTGTTCGATTTCGAAACACGTACGCTATTATATCTATAGTATATCGTTACGAAAGTGATCCACACAAGTACGAGAGTCGATTTATATGCCGATTAAATAACAAAAGCTGATAGTTTTCATTTCTATGAAAATTTATTATCGTTCGAGCTTAATACCGTACGAGCGACCTTATCGAAATATACTTGGAAAAATGAAATAAAAGGAACGAGCTCGAATTTCTGAACGAGCTCCGGAGCTGTTTTATGACCTTCTATCGGATTTTCTGTTCACTCGCGGATAAAAGAACCGATAAACGAGAGCAACCAACCTCCTTCTCGTTTTTTTTACAAGAGAGACGCTTAGAGCGAAAACGTCGAAGCGAGAGAATCGTATTACCGAAACCGTTATAATGCTAGGCTTGCTTGCGCTTGCTGAGAGTATAGGAGTGAGGTGGTGAAGGGTTTGGTGCTGAACCATCGAAACCGGTAAAAAGAAGAAGATAAAGGATAGGGAGAAGAGAATAGACCGGAATTTCGTCCTCGAGTTTCCTCTTTTTCGTTTGACGCCTGTTTAAAGAAAAGTAAAGTAATTTGAGAAGGGAGACAATATTGATTGGAAAGTGGTGAAAAAATATGAGAGATTGGGACAGTTTCAATTCATAAGTTAACCACAATCCTCGACAATAATCTATAGATCATAAGTAAAATCTGGGCCAAAATGATCTAAGGAGACATCTACAAAATAATAACTTTAAAACTATATTTCATGCATAAAAAATACTTTAATTCAAAGTACAGTCTTTGTCAGGAGGAATGTAAAAAATATATTCATGTTTGACCTAAAATGTTACCATGAGTCAGACTTGTCAAAGCATGGCAAAGGGTTCATCTTTAGAGGACCAGGAAGCCCTAAAAGAGGCTTTGTACTAGTCCTTCAATTCTAAGCAATATATTGGTTACATATATTTAAAAAATTTTGAAAAAGAAATACCATTTTTATGACAAAAAATATATCAAAAAATTTTTATTTTCATGACAATAATGAGTATTGACAATCATATGTCGTGACAAGTTACATGATCAGACTAAACAAATAATATCAACACAAATTAAAGACAAAATATCCATAAAAACGAATTTTCAATTCACGATAATTAGATCGTTTTCTCTATAAGTCTAAATAAAATGCTAATCCATGATCGTAATCATAGATCATACTCGGTGAACTACGACGATCATGTTGTCGCGACGGTAGCCAGGAGATCGAGAAAGCTTCTCGCGTTCGTGTAACGCGATAAATTTCTTGGTCGTTCTCCTCCGCGTGCCCCCGTACCGCTTCGCGCGTTAAACTCGAATTTGATTTATAGACGCGCGAATACGCACACGCGGTGCTGTTATCGAGATGAAGTTATTAAACCATGGGGACCTCTCTCTTTCTTTTTCTCTCTTTCCACACGTTACGATACATTATCGCGTTCGAAAAGAGACACGACGACGGGAATCAATACGCTCTCGAGCTCTTCTCGCCGCCGCGTTTCGAGCAGATAAGTCGACTACGACGACATTATCGGTAGCATAAGCGAGGTATAGTTTTAACAGGACAACAGTGATATCTGGACGTAACCCTCGCTACAAATTCCATTTCGATGACGGAAAAGTTTTTTTTTTTTAAATCTTGTTCTTTGATCATTTTTTGTTGGAATACTAGTATTAATACTGGCCAATGAGACATAAACATAAGTACAAATGCGTGATAAAAAAATATTTATGCGATTTTTAAATAAAAAAAAAAACTGAAGGTAAAATATCAGATTTTTTGTTATAGAAAAATTAATAGTATTAATAGCCAAAGAGACATAAATATATATAAATGAGTACAAATACGTGACAAAAAAATATTTATGCGATTTTTAAATAAAAAAAAAAAACTGAAGGTAAAATATCAGATTTTTTGTTATAGAAAAATTAATAGTATTAATAGCCAAAGAGACATAAACATATATAAATAAGTACAAATGCGTGACAAAAAAATATTTATTCGATTTTTAAATTAAAAAAAAAACTGAAGGTAAAATATCAGATTTTTTGTTATAGAAAAATTAATAGTATTAATAGCCAAAGAGACATAAACATATATAAATAAGTACAAATGCGTGACAAAAAAATATTCATGCGATTTTTAAATAAAAAAAAACTGAAGGTAAAATATCAGATTTTTTGTTATAGAAAAATTAATAGTATTAATAGCCAAAGAGACATAAACATATATAAATAAGTACAAATGCGTGACAAAAAAATATTTATGCGATTTTTAAATAAAAAAAAGTAGAGGTAAAGTATCAGATTTTTTTGTTATAGAAAAATTTGTTGAAATATCGAAACATTCTTTTCTATTCCACATTGGAATTCATTGCGTACGCAGGGTCCAACTATAAGAGCAACTTTCCGAAGTAATCGCGTGTCTCTAGGAGAGGAGCGATATGAACGAAGTCGAGCGTGTCAGATACACGAGTGTCGTTTATCAGAGTTAAGGACGAAAATATATAAATCACGATGTGAATTTCACAACTGGCTGGGATAATGCTAAGCGTTCGAGAAAATATAACATACCATAAGTATGTAGGTATATACATAGTTTATTTGATTCTTACAGAAAGAAAAAGGCATTACAAAAAAAGGTGAATACAAAGAAACACACGTACATATACACATTTACAAATCCAACTTTACCGGTTCACGACCTCACTTTTGTTAATAGCTTTTAATTACCACCTAATTGAGATTAATGGAAAGGCATGCGGGTATGTACACACACGACGCGTGATATCACCCTGCCTGAAAGCAAATTGAAGCTAAAACTTAAAAGAAACCGGCCGTCATTGCGTTTACTCTGTCTCCAACGTAACATTTTCAACGTACACATATACACGTGATTAAAAGAAGGAAGTCTACTCACGCGAGAAAGTAGATTCAGTTGCGAGAGATCGATAAAACGCATCGATAGACGTATATATGTAGAAAAGTACAAAAAGACGTACAGTCGTGTAGAGTCGCGTGTTCGATTTAAAGGGTCGGGGCTGTGATATCGCTTGGAAATCGATCGTCCACGAGAACGAAGAAGATACGTATATACATACATTTATACCTACATATACAACGTATTGTATGTATGTATAAGTTTGCAACGTGCTCGCCGCATGCCAGCGAAATTGCCCTATTATTACTTCATCTAGTCCGGGATGGTGCCGATCCGTGGGCTTAGAGGCGCGATCGTCCACGAAGAGGTCGTTTCCTCGGGGTCGTTCAACCCCTTGTTGTGTTTGAAAATTGAACAAGAAGAAGATTATACTTTTCGATCGATTGTTATCCAACAATGATATTATGATTCGAATTATCAAAGATTAGTTAGGAAGCAAGTACATTCACCTACTTATAGAATGCCCTTCTTCCCTGACTGAAAGAATATCTAGATGATGCAAAAGGATTCAAAAAATAAATGTATTATAATTAGACTGCGGATATTTATGCAATTGCATATGAATTATAATTCATGATTCATCAAATATTGCATAGAGAACTGATAAGTGAATAAAAATATGTAAAATATGAAGGATATATGTAACATATTCAATGATTTGTCTTATATATAAAATGTGAAAAACATACGCAATAAGAAAAATATGTACCTATTTGCATAAATATCCGCAGTCTAATTATAGTCATGCTTTTCACAAAAATAAAATAAAAAAATTAGTTAGGAAGATATCGAACACTTACGAGTCATTGGAAAACTGCCATTGTACGAAAGTGGATAAAGATTCACTGAATCATTACCAAAAAATATAAAATAAAGTTTAGCTAAACGTAAGGACTCAGAGTTTAAAGCTATTTGGTACAATTATTTAAAAAATTTTCCAAGTTAAAAATACTAGAAAACTGGAAACTGTAACAATAATAAAAAAAAAAGCAACAGGAGACATCGCGTGTGGAAGGTGAAAAATCGTAACACAGAAGCGAAGGTGGGTGTAAGAAACCCAGCAAATGTTTTGAACGCTAATATTTATTTCTTTTGTGTTTTTTTTTATATTTTAATGATTCATATACTTCATTTATTATTAAAATGTGAAAACGAATTGTTTAAAAACTAATTACATTTGAACGCTAATATTTATTTTATTTATTTTTTTTTTTCACTGCACGTATCGCTTCCTTATACCTTTTTAGGATAAGACATCGTTTTTTAATAGCCTACGCCTAAAATAAGCATCTTCACGCCAGGTTAAAAACTTTGCCGGTCAATGACAGTTGTCAAATAAGTTTCTCCAGTAATACTAAACATTAAAAAACAAAAGATACAATTATTATAAAAAAATCTATAAAAATAACCCAATAAAGAACTTTGCGAATATAAGTCGTCTTCAAGCTCGACCACGTGTTCGCACGCGAGTTTTAATACTCGTTGGTACCGTGAAACAGCTGAGCCTGTAAGAAAGAAAGAGATAGACGTAATCTCATCAGAAAGAACACGAGAGAAAGAGAGAAGGATAGAACGAACGCATCGTTCTTCCCGCCACAAGAGAGTCACCGGTTGGTGTGTTGCGCTTCGGTAAAGGAAAAAGAGGGAGAGACATAAGCAATGAGTAAGAAAAAGAGAGAGACAGATAGTTCGAAGAGAAGAAGGACTGGATGTGCGAGTGAACGGGTGCGAGGGAGCTAGGCTAGCCCAGCTAAAAAGTGGGGGTAAAGCAAAGAGTAAGCGAGTGAGAGATAAGTGATGGAGTGGGAGGGCTTTACAAGGAAGAGAGAGAGAAGCGTATCGCGCGGCGCGATCGGCGTGCCGAGCGAACGAACGCCGAGTCGGTCGTTTCTCAGTGTCGCCGCGGCGTTCGTGCTAGTTGTTTCTCGTCGGGCTTCTCTTCTTCTTCTGTTTTTCGCGTGTTGCCGCGTTTAAAATCCGCGTCCCGGTTCTCGCTCGATCCTACGGATTATATGGATCACGCCGCGAGGGATTTATAACGCAATGTCGATCCACCAAAATTGACGCGCGCGTGTGTTTCTTTCTGTTGTGTTTTTTATCGTGTGTGTTTGTGTTTATACGTTTATATATGTATATTTTGATATATGTATAACACACGTACGTATATACACTTTGCCGAATATCAAAGTTTCCAACTTTTCGTGTAGTTGCGGTTTGCTCGAGCGTGTCTCTCGAGAAGCCGTCGATTTGGCAGTCACGAGATCGCCGGTTTTTGCGGTTACATCGAGCGTGTCTCCTGATTCGACACGAAAGTGTCTGATTATTGGAATTCGAACTCTGTCTAAGGTACAACCGTTCGAATTTTTCCCGCCAAAATACGTGTGGAAGACAGTGTATCGTTTTTTTTTTTTTTTATTACGAAACGAGGTTATGGATCAATTGTGCGATTCTTTTGTGTTAAGAGAGTGAACGAGTGTTTTTAGAGATTTTTTTTGTGAGAGAATTAAGAAAAGTATTTTGAGAAGGACGTACGGGTTATTTCACCTACGAAAAAATTCGAATCTCTCTGATGCTACTTCGACGTTCACGCAAGACGCTACTGCCACCGGATTATTCGACTCGTCGTCGTGGGCGAGCACGTGGACGTGCACCGTCCTTCTTTTCTTCGAATTTTTCTTCTTATTGGAATCGAGGCTTGGCCGACTCACGGAAGAAGGCGAATCGTCCTGCGATTTTTGGGTAAATTTAAGTTATTTATTTATTTTCATATTCTTTAATTTCATTAAAATTTAATTAAAAATATATGATCGATTATTACCTTAAATATTCTCTTCCAATATATGACAGATTTCCATTTTGAATTCACCACGTTCTCACTTTTATTTACGATGATAAAAATCTAGGGTATGACCTGCACTTGATCCGATGTAAACAAAGTACATCTGATTCTTATTTCTTCATATTAAAAGAACAGATCATTTTATTACATTCCCCGTTGACAACAAATGAAATACCTTCTCGTTCCTTTGAAACGTACGAAAGATAAACACCACCTGTATTTTGCTCCGCGAGTATTTATCAGCATCATCTCTTCAAGGACGAGCAGCTTATCAATAAGAACGAAGGATCGTGCGATTCTACGTGACTGCATAATATTCTACGAGCGGAACTCACCGTTTCGTCGAAGGACCTCCGAGAGTTTTTCGACGATTTTTTTCCCTTTGTATTCTTTTTCTTCTTTCTCTTTCCGAGAAATGGTCATTGTAATCTTTAGAACGGGAAGGTCAAAGGGATTTTAGTCCATAGAGACTTAGGACATTTAGGTTGCATTCTTACAAGTTTATTGAAATGTAAAATTTAGGAGGGATCTATTGATCATCTATAATTATACAGGGTGTCTCTTTTTAATCTTTCAATGCGATTATTTCGAAAAATATTAATTATTTGTTAACATTTTTTCAACAAAACATATTCTACCTTGAAGGGGACATTCAATGGTGGACCTTTTTTTTCTCAGATTTGAAGTTGACCTTTGATTTTTTAAATGGAACCATATATTTTTGTTATGCCAGACATGTAGCCTAGCTCAAGACGAATCCATCGACATGCATTATGTTGACCTTGAAATGTTATTTAATTTTTTTTTTTATTTTATTTTAATTATTTTTTAATATTAATTCAATTATTTAATTTCGCATTTAAATTTCGCATTTCATAATCGCATTTAAAGATTAAAAAGAGACACCCTGTATAATAATTTTCTAAATTTTGTTGTATAGTAAAAGTTTAGGAGAAATTATCAATAGAATAATATTTCTTTAACTTGTTAACACAAGAAAAGAATATACACTATTATTAGACGAGCGTTAACTCCGTTAGCAATAAGTTTCTATTATCGTGAAAGTAACGTGCGAAAGTGGCAAGGAACATAAGGTTAATAGCGTTATACTATCTTACGAGGGCTTTAAAACTTACGAAGCTTAGCTCAACCGTCTTGAATCACTATAGTTTGACATGTTCGTCTCGAGACGTTTCTAATCAAGCAACGATAACACTTTGTTGACAATTTCATATCAAATACGTCGTTGGATGGTATCTTCGTCATCTTCATCGGTTGGGAATTTCGAATCACGATTTTCTTCATAGTTCGTACCTTTCCACGTAATCGATTTATCGATCGAACAAAATTCGCGTTCTGCGAATAGGTGGGAATTCTTCAAGACTAACACTCCCGATTAGGATTCTATACAACATGTTGTGCAGTGTATACGTGTGACGTCAGCGAGGATCATCATCCTCTCGGAATTCCCTGTCGATTATATCTTTCGAGTCACGCTGCTTCGTACGTTTCCTGACTAAATCTATATAAAAAAAATATTAGAAGAATAGTATCTGTTTATGTCAAAGTTAATCCTTAAAAATGTGTAATTTATTATTTCTATTGAATGAAAAATGACCTGAGGTCCTCAAGTTAGAATAAAAAAAAAAGGTCTTAAATAATCTCTTAACCCTTTGCCCTATCGTGTGAGACTCGTGATATAAATTCTGAGATGAGAATAAAAAGCACGAGTCAAACTCATGGTTCAAATATCACAAGTTTATCTTTTTATTTATTTGCATTTTTAATGTTTATTAATCTCTCTTTAGACAAGCTTGTGATTCATTTTTTCTAAATTTCTAATATTAATTTGATTTCGAATTAAATCATAAGGCAAGGGGTTAAATTTCTTATTGCTGAACTATTTAGCAATTTATACATATTTAATTGTAAAAAATAGTAATGTTTAATTCGAGTACAATGGCATCAAAGTCTGTAGAAGAAGCAGCAAAGGTATTTATAACTTTATATCGATTAACCTTTCAGAGAAGGAAAAGGCGTATGCACGTTGCGTTTATGCGTGCCGCGTTTCTACCTACCGCTCGTTCGCATTCGTCATGACTATTCTTCCATCGTCGACGATGCCCATTGTCTCTAGCGAGAACTCACAAGAGAGAGAGATCGAACTTTGCGTTCGATTTGCTACGGTCGTATGTACGACTAGTTTCATTTTTTTAACGAATATATTAACCCCATCGGTTAATGTATACAGATTTTAATTTAGAGAAGATGTTTATTGCAACTTGATTTAATCTTTTGATACGATTGTTTAGAAAATATCAACACGTGTTAACTGACCTATCCTTACATATTTTAAATTAGATTAGATTTAGATACATTAGAATTAGATACTAGAATTAGATACTAGAATTAGACAATAATTAGAATTAGATACTAGAATTAGATAATAATTAGAGTTAGATACTAGAATTAGATAATAATTAGAATTAGATACTAGAATTAGACAATAATTAGACAATAATTAGAATTAGATACTAGAATTAGATAATAATTAGAATTAGATACTAGAATTAGACAATAATTAGAATTAGATACTAGAATTAGACAATAATTAGAATTAGATACCAGAATTAGACAATAATTAGAATTAGATACTAGAATTAGACAATAATTAGAATTAGATACCAGAATCAGATAAAAATTAGAATTAGATACATTTATTCAATAGCTTAATACGATTTTATTCAGAATTATATCGATAAGATCAGGTTCAGCGTCCTACGTGCTTAAAAACACGCTCCATTCGGATATTCTTCTCGAGCACGTAAACCGAAAAAGGAACCTCTTCTTTTCTCCTTCTTCTCGTGTCCGGTAAATCTAGTCACCGGGATAGTCACGAAGTGTCTAGGAAAATAGAGTCCACGATACTATAGAATACAGAACGAAGGTTCCGGTATCGTACCAAGCCGCACGTTACCCTATTGTCGCTCGCATTCCTACTATTTATCTAGCAACAGTGGGAGCTACACTCGAAACGAATTGCCATGGACCAATGCGGTGGTCCGGTGATCGCGAAAGTTCAAAATCGCACGACAATACCTTCGAGGTCTTTAATTCAAGCCGGGAGACCGAGTTATTTCTGCGAGTTTTACTTGAGGTCTACTGGTGCTGTTTTTAGACGAATGCTTGTCTTTCTTGTTTCTATTCTTTGTTAAATGCAAGCCTTGTGTCAAATGAAATTATGGAGACCCTTGTATAACACGAAAGTTTGAACTATGAGGAGTGTCTTTAACCCTTTGCCTTATGATTTAATTCGACACTCAATCAAGTTAATAATAGAAATTTACAAAAAATGAATCACAAGCTTACCTAAACAAAGACTAATGAACACTAAAAAGTAAATAAATAAAAAAATTAACTTGTAATAATCGAACCATGAGTTTGACTCATGCTGTTTATCCTCGTCTTGGAATTTATACCACGAGTCTCGCATGATATTATAAGGCAAAGGGTTAACATATTTTGTAGAAAATCAAAAAATCTTCAAATAATTGAAAATAATAGAAAAACAGCTGTTTCCAAAATAAGTCACTTTAAAAAGACACTCTTCAATTATTCTTTGTCTAAATAATAATGTTAATATTGGAAATAAATTAACAAAGTTATTTTGAATGAATCATTTCACTAACTATATATTTCGTCTTAAAACTTATGAATGGATCTTCGAGGATTGTTATCGACCAGACGAATAAACAGAACGATTACGTGTTCCGAAAAGGTAGAAAGATACACGAACAGATAACCGATTGTGCTAATATGCACGGGTTCGAGGTCCACGGTAGTTGTGTGGTCGAGACGATAAGATTGTCTTCTTTGATTTCTCGAAACGACCGTTCTCATTCATCTGTTTTAAAATGATCACACGGAGGGTCAATACGCGTTTGATAAAATACGATTAAAGGTTCGTTCAAAAAACTATTTTCGAGACCGGTTGTGCTGATAAGAGTAATAACTTCGAAAGTGTATGCTTTGTTCGATGGGAATCATCGATTTAAATCACTTTTCGATATGAGATATTAAATGCCCTAGGGGGTATAAGTATAATAAATCTGCCCTCGAAACATTTTTAAATGATATTTAGAGGATTTTTATGTACTAATAAAATAATAATATCCTGAAAGTTTCAGATCCCTAACTCAATTGGTTTTTGAAACAAAAATTGGTTTTCTTTTAATTTCAATTTTTAACTACGATACAATTTTGGCATAATTATAAAACAATTTTTTTGTTATCAAACCTTAGATATTTCCCTATAACACTATGAGTTTTAAAAATTTTTAAAAAAGGTTCACCGTAGTAGAAAAAAATAAAAACCACTTTTTGGCCTAAATAATGAATTTATTTATGTTTTAAGCTTTAATTTTTTTTATTTCAACGCATATTTACATAACTTGTATCTACTATAAATAATATTTCATATTCAAAACAACAATGAGTTTTTTTGCCAAAATAAAAAATTAAAACAGTTATCAATTATTGATTATTGGTATTTAGGACCTGAAACTTTCAGTATCTTATTATTTTATTACTACCTACATAACCTCTAAGTATCATTTGATATGATTCAAAATAATAAAATATTCAATAATCATTGAAAAAATTCCTATAACAAGACAAATGTACACCTCTCAAATCTGTATTATTTAAAAATCAGAATACTAGAACCAACATATCTTCTCACAATTTTCTTGAAACTGAGCCACTCGAAGCAGGAAGCATGTGTCCTTCGTAAAAGATTTCTCATCCTTCCTTTCACGAGGACTCGGAAGCAAAGACGATACTCGAAGAGTTGGGGGATCTTCGTTCACGGCAATAGACGGCAATACCCGAAGGAACGGCGTTGATGGTTTAAGCCGGATCCTTCGGACCGTGCCGGCAGTGCATTCTTTTATTCCGCGGCGGTCTTTACACGGAGCTCGCCAGCGTCCCTTCGCGTGATTTACATCCCGCATTTATGACGCAACGTAAAATCGTGGCAAAACTTTGCTCAAGCTTTGAGTCTTCTCTCTCTCTCTCTCGTTGGACGCCGGGAGCCGTTAAAGACGACGTTCTGTCTCTTCTCCAGATCTTTTCTCCCTCTTTCTCTCACGCTTACACGTAGGTATGTACTTTCCGCGCTTTTAAACGCCTGTATATCTCGTTGGACGATGTATGAGATATTTATGTATGAGATGTATGAGGTATTACGATCCGGTTGGCTTTTATTCCCAGTACGTACACGCGTTCGTACTAACGTCGACACTTGGAATAGTTTTCCGTGGAAAAAATTTTTTTTTTTCTTATCTCGATATAAACTTACATATCCTATATTAATATTCAAGAATTTAAGTTTTTGGCGTTTGTTATGGTCGTATTTTAACAGTTAATTTTTAATAACAAGTAGTGATGTTAGAATAATACTATTTCAGAAAACCTGTCTTTATCCCTAACGTTCCGGTACTAAGATTGTACCATCCTCAAAGGGCGAAAATTTGCTTCCAAAACTTTAAATTTATTCTACCTGTAAAAGAACAAGTAGAATATTACAAGGGGGACACACACAATACCTTTTAAACTGCCATTCTTTTAATTAAGTATATCATTTTACCATGATATATTCAATTAATTAACGATAGGGAATTCAAATTGTAATTACTTACATGTGAAATAGAAAAGACTCTAAATTGTAACAATAAAACTGACTCTAAACATTTTTTAATTAATAATACTGGTATACGTTCGTTTCCTATGATCTCAATTCGGCTACATCTTCAGGACCACTGAAGATATGTTCCTTCTAACATGTTCCTTTTATAAAATCACTACTTGCTATTAAAAATTAACTGTTAAAATACGACCATAACAAAGCCCATAAACTTAAATTCTTGAATATTAAATTCTAGAAGTTCGATAAACTTAATTATTGTTTGATATCCTATATTATGTAATTTTTGTTTTTTGTTCAATTCAAAGATGAATATGCAAGTTGGTATAGTTTATACGTACATAATCCGTAGATATATACCAGGAGAACGTTACGTGCGTTTATTCATGCGTCGAGTTTGTCTCAGGAAGCGAGACAAATATGGCTGAGGTATTGTCGCATTCGAAGCAAGAAAAAGATAGAGAGAGTACTAACACGTGCTCTAGCACTTTCTTTCCACGTAATTTATTATTCCACGTAGCGAATATTCGTAGTCAATCAAGGAGAGGCCTTCGTACGGCTTAGAAAGTGCCGCACGCGTGTACTATTAAAGCCTGAGCGTATCAGAAATAACGATTAGAATAGGCGGAATTAACGAGGGCAGTCAAACGTTTGAATCGCTCGAACCAATTCCGCGTCCATTCCGCTGCGTTCATTCTGGTATCTCGCGGAAAATTCTTTACATGAGAGCTCGAAACTCATGCAAACTTTCACGATTCGAATTATAAGCGTAGACGAAACGAGTTCTTGCCGTTTCTTTTGCATCTGATACAAATATTCGATGAGGTTTAGATATGGTGTGTAGTTTTTACCTAGATTTATTTATTCATTGGTATCACCCTTTGATAGAGGAACATTGTTGAGAATGAAAGAAAGAAAATGTAACAATAATAAGCATAATTAATGCAATACAAAATATTATTACCGGTTATAATTATTAGAATTTTTCATTATAGGTATATAAAAAGTATTTATGAAAAATAACATTTATTTTTTTTATTTGTATAGAGAGGCTCAGGCATTTCGAAAAGAAATATAATTCCCTAATATTAAATAAATATTTATTTTACAGTTGGAAAATAATATTTTATTTCCAATATTAAATTAATATCTATTTTATATTTTGAAAAAGATATTTTACCATAAAATGAAATAAATATTTGTTTCTGAATGTAAAATAAATATTGTATATATATTTAAATATAAAAAAAGAGATTCAATATCTTTTTAATATTAGATACATTATGTATTCAATATTTTGTGCTACTAGGGAATGTTCTGAAATTCTTATCAGAGTACCTATGATTAAAATATTATTGAATATACTAATTGTTTCGGAACATATAGATTTTTGAAGGATTGATCTACGATACAAATACTTTTGAAATTTAGTGTAACTCCTACGAAAGATAAAAAAAATAGAGAAAGAAAAACGAAGAGGACAACACGAATCGATGTTGCTCGGGACAAACGTCTCGCTCCCTTTAGGGCATCGTTATGTTCTGCTCGAATGCAGAGAGAGAGACACGCGTGGACGACGGCGCGTATAATCCTTTGCCGAATGCCTCGATAACGACGTAAATTCTCCGTGCCGTAGCACGTTGCGCGCTTTAGCTCTCCTCCAGGCTACGATCGTTTACGTTAAAGCGAACGATTTATTTCCTCATTAGGAACAATGTGCCAGCGTGGAAATGGACGACGATGACGACGATTCTTGTTCTGGTCGCCGGAAGTGCGACAGAACGAATGGAAAAAAAGGAATTTTATCATTGCTTGGAAAACACGATTAGATAACTGTTTTTTTTTTTAGAGTAGTTATAATTTTTTGTTGATTATGATATTTGTCCTATACAGTAATACTCTTATTGTTTTTGTTCAATATGAAACAAAATATATTAAAGAAAATTTATATGCATTTAAATGCAAAGTTGTATCCCGACTTAAGCGATTTTTGTCGGACCCACCTATCACGAAACTTCGGGGCATTAGGTACTGTATTTTGAAACTTTGAAATTTACTTAAAAGTTAAAACAATCAAATTCGTTAAATTTTAGATCCTTTAGTAAGATATTAGCAGAATATTAAACTTGCATCTGTTCGAATTGATTATTTAGAAAGATTAGAAAGAAGACAGGTTCAAAATCATTAGTTACTCTGACACATAAATACTATGGAAAATTTCGATCATATAAAAGCAAGATAATGTTTATAACTTAAAATCTAAAATCCCATGATAAAAACGTATACATTACGGAATAAACTTTGGTATACAAATCGACGAAAAATACGACCACTGAATTTTCATTAAGAATCGTCACGAGCGTCGCCGGGCAACCCAATAAAACCCGTGCTCTGGAGGAGAGATACGTATCTCTCGAAGTCTTTGAGTTTCCCGAACACGATTTCTCTCTCTCTTTTTTTTTCTTCTCGCTTGTGGGAAGCGCCACGGGAGGGTAAACGAAGGATTCAGGAAGAAGCGATAACACAGGGGGTAGGAAGGGGCTTCGAAAGACGAGGTAGACAGCAGGTAGAAGATCGCACGAAGCTGGGAAGCCAAAGTTTCTTTTGCTTTCATCCCTTTTTATATTCCCTTTCCCATATTTTCTACGGTTCTTATACGCTTGTTCTTCGATTTTAGTGGCACACTTTAGTGGCTTTATCCAAGTTCCTTTTCTTTTTCATTACGAGATGCCCGTAAAATGTACGAAAAAATGCCATCTTTGGATTTTTACGAACTATACGTAAATTAGACCAACTGAAGTGAAAAAAGAAAGGTAGGTTATAACGACGATCAATTTTAGTGACATTTTAATTTAATTCTTTTTTCATTACAAATCTTATAAATTATACGTACATCAATTAAACCAAACGAAGATAAAAAAAGAAGATAGATAGATATGTTTTATTTATGCCTATGGTAATGCTAGGCAACGAAAGTACCAGATTTACACAAAATCATAATAATACAAGTCAAATTATAGTAAGATAGTAATATAGTAATATAAACATAGTAATATAGTAAGATAAAAAATATAGAAGATAGTAATAAGCTCGAAGCAATAAATAATGACAATGCTCATCGACGACTTAGAAAGTAATTACGTTCGATTAAACGTCGAAACGAGCATTGTCACCGACTAGATAAGAATCCCAACTATACAATCGGACTATCACTCGTGCGTGAAATTGAACGGATGAGGGTGGGAGGACGAAGAGATACGCGTTGTCATTGTTTAGAAAAACTCGTCAAATATTTCCTTGATTTTTTACATAACCGGAAATCATCGTTATTATCATCAACGTAGAAAATATGGGCGTTCTTCCGTCGATAGTTTACAACAAACGGTATATCAAATTTTTTTTTAATACTGAAGAAAGAGTGATTAGATCGTTGTTAGATCGTCGTTAGATTTCATCGGTATTCGCAAAATGCTAAAAGGTTATTGCATATTTTTATCTCATTCGATTTTCCTTCTTTCTCACACTCTTTTACATCGGTATACACACGAAGAAACGTATATATCGTGGGCTCTTCGACGGTTCCGCGAATGCTGTTAATTATAGTGTGTGTCCATCAGGATGAAGTAACGGTCGTCGAGGCACGTACCTACCTCCTTCCTCCTCGCGGATCCGATCGCGAAGCGAGATAAACGAGCCGAGATAAACGGATCGCGCGTGCTCTCGACGTAATTTCGATCGTTAATCGGTCCATGTTCGGTGGTTCTCTAAGTATCAAAGAGTTTGTTAATTAATTTCGATCGAATCATCAAAGTTCTTGCATTTTATACATATATTTGTATAGTAGGGATTTTATTTTATGTCGATCAATTCGATTTGAGGCTATAGAAATTGATTGAAACGTTCTGAGATTGTTAAATGAATTTTGATGAGATTTTTATTCTTTCAAATGATCAAAGTTCTTGAATTTCAAACATATTTGTATAATTACCGGTAGGTATTTCATGTCGATCAATTCGATTTAGATTATAGACTATAGGATTGAAACGTTCTGAGATTTAATAAATTTGTATTTTTTATTTTTATTATTATTATTTATTAACGGATAGTAAATTCCTTTAGCATATACAAAAGAATATCGATCGATTTTAATACTTTCAAATGATCAAAGTTCTTGAATTTCAAACATATTTGTATAATTATCGCTAGGTATTTTATTTCATCTCGATCAATTCGATTTAGATCATAAACCATAGAAATCAATTGAAACGTTCTGAGATTTAATAAATTTGTATTTTTTATTTTTATTATTATTATTTATTAACGGGTAGTAAATCCCTTTAGCATATACAAAAGAATATCGATCGATTTTAATACTTTCAAATGATCAAAGTTCTTGAATTTCAAACATATTTGTATAATTATCGCTAGGTATTTTATTTCATCTCGATCAATTCGATTTAGATTATAAACCATAGAAATTGATTGGTTCTGAGATTTAATGAATTTCAATGATATTATTATTATTATTTATTAACGGGTAATAAATTCCTTTAGCATTTACACAAGAATATCGATCGATTTTTATTTTTTTCATCACATTAGAGATCATGAAAAAGAGTTAAATCTTAAAAAATAACGATTGTAGTATCATTATCAAGAATTCGTTAATGAAATCCGATGCCTCAAGATCGGACAAATCGGCCTCCTCGCGAGAAGAAGAGGACCCACGTCGTTAAAGATCGCGGATATTCTCTTTCTATCTCGCGCCATTATACGCTTCGGAATCGGTCGCGCGTAAAACCAGTTCTACGACTCCTGAGAGTTCCAAGGAGGATGAGGAGAATGAAGAAGGGTAGAAGATATAAGAATGAAGAAGATAGAAAGAGACCATATACCTCTGGTATACTCACAGCAACTTCTCTCTCACACTCCTCAGAAAATGGTTCACTCCGATCACGCTTCATTGTACCTAAACTTTTTCTAACTTACGTTTATCCTCCACATTTGCACCATCGAACTCTGCTTCGTGATCGGCATTCGATCGATCGATACTCGTGTAGTAATCCTATAGAAGGAAAGGAAAGCATCGTGTTTTTGATCATTTAAAATTTTCTTCGGCAATATTGCAGCAGTGGCCTCGTTTTTGTTTATTCGTTCTTTTTTTAGTTCTCTTTTTTTTTTTCAAATCCTACAGGGTAAAGATCACGGAGGATTCTTCCGCTTGTTATTATTACAGTAGAATGCACGTCATCGGCTGCGTGAAAGCGAGCACGCTCGAAGCGACGTAACGCTCGAAGGGTTCAAACGTGTTTACGTATGGGAAGAAAGTTTTTTTTGTATAATTTTTCTAAAATCAAACAACTATTTTTAATCAATAAACTGTTTCAAAGTTGATTATTTCATATAATTTATTATAAATCAATGTCACAATTAATTCCTTGCCGTATGATTTGATTGGGCACTCGATCAAATTAATACTAGAAATTGAGAAAAAATTAATCACAAGTATGTCGAAACAAGACTAATGAACAATAAAAAAATAAACTTGTAAGAATTGAACCGTGAGTTTGACTCATGCTGTTTATACTCGTATCGGAATTTGTACAACGAGTCTCACACGATATTATAAGGCAAAGGGTTAATTATCATTTATCAGAAATCAGATAAGTAAATTTATGTCAAAAGTAAATTACGATGCAGTCGTACATAATCTTTAGCAGATTTCTTTTACTGCCTCATACATCTATGAATATAATTTCGTTCTTTGGAATGTCTAGTCGACTCATGATACCCGCCCTCTCTACACTATCTCATGAATCTCCACCTCTCCGTGAGATCATCCGACATCCTAAACAAACATTTCCGATCTTGGACTCAGCCCACCAAGTTTTCCCATTTCTCTCTCTCTCTTTTTAACATATCTACATACGATATGCATGGTGCGAGAAGACGAGTTGTTTATTTTAATCTAGAACATGGATCATTCCACTATGATCTAAATGTTTTGAATCGACCTTTAGCGAAAACGACGACGACTCTCGCTTTGGGCTTTCCACTCTTTCGAAAGTCTTCGCACTTTCTTCACGATATGCAAATTTTATAGGATGATATATTGCAAAATTGCCAGGAATTAACGTAAAAAATGTAAAAGAGGGAATAATCCAAGAATTTATGTTCATTTATTCCGTTGTGGTCGATTCGATAATAATAATTTATTCATTAACGTAGGTATATACAATTGTTGTGACGAATATTTTTCGAAATAAAAATTGACGAAGTGAAAGACAGGTACATTGTTGTGACGAATATTTGTTGAAATGAAAATAAAAATTAAGAAATGAAAGACAGGTACATTGTTGTGACGAATATTTTTCGAAATAAAAATTGACGAAGTGAAAGACAGGTACATTATTGTGACGAATATTTTTCGAAATAAAAATTGACGAAGTGAAAAACAGGTACATTATTGTGACGAATATTTTTCGAAATAAAAATTGACGAAGTGAAAGACAGGTACATTATTGTGACGAATATTTTTCGTAATTAAAATAAAAATTGAGAAATGAAAGACAGGTACATTGTTGTGACGAATATTTTTCGAAATAAAAATTGACGAAGTGAAAGACAGGTACATACGTCATACTCTTTTCTCTCTTTCTCTGGAATTAACTATCACCGTTAAACACGTTGTAAGATAAGATACTACCTACTCCCCTCTACGTAGAGATACCTTGACTTTCTGGTTGCTTCGATTCGACCGTTTTCCATGATAAAAACCGATCGAACGCGATCGGCTCGTTGTACTTGACATATGTCACAGATTAAATCGTTTGCGATAAAGCGCGTCACGTCGACATCTCTTCCGTCAAATCAAAGTTTCCTTCTAATTAGAAAAGCAATTAACGTCGTTTTATATCTTTAGAATCGCGTCATCTACGAATGTGTGAGTGGTATGGAAATAAAAAAAAATGCAATCATTATAAGTTTCTGTTTCTGAACGGAAAACTACGAAGGTTTCTAGAATCTCGATCTCGAGATACGTACCTACCATCCATGAAACGTGAATCATTCGGTTCTTGGTGGCCTTCCATGCCTTAGAAATCGTATCTAATCTTCTATGACCGTTGCATCTTCATTAAAACCATTCGTGAAAGCGAAGTAAACGCGAAATTGTGGTTGAATGTTCGCAAATGTTTCTCATCGTTTTAAATTCTTCGAAGTGATACTATTTGTTTCTTGACATTAGAATGCGATTAGAAATGCGAACTCGCGAAACGTTTCGCGATAACATTCGTCACGCAACCTTCGCGTAATATCCTTCCGAGTTTCATGTTAGAGCAAACTGGAACGTCGGTTGAGGACAATTATGCCGGTCAATAAATCAGTGACACGTTTTAATGATTTGTTTTTTTTTTTTTTTCTTTTATACTAGGCAGTCGAGTTTCCACGTGCTTAGCAGACACTACCGGAATCTATAAATCAGTCAGGCATCTTGTAACATTCCGTGTTATTATTAAACCGTCACGTGTATTGCTTATCGATGGAGAGACACCACGTGGTTTTGCGAATCGAAAGTAGTATTAGGGAGTTAAATAATAGGATAGGTTTAATAGATGAAAAATTAGATATAAAATAAATTTAAGGAGGTTTTATAAAATAATTAGAATGATTGATCATAGCTAAAAATCTAATCGTACTAATATTTCTAATACCAATATAGTATGCATATTATAGATCTATGTCTATAAATAATATTACAATTTATTTATTTATTCCAATATACAGGACAAGCCTATTTTACTATATAACAAACTTACAGAATAAATCATGAAGTCCAAAAAGACAAAGAAGACACAATTATAATAGTTAAATCAAAATAATAATAATACCATACACATTATAGATCTATGTCTATAAATAATATTACAATTTATTTATTTATTTATTCCAATATACAGGACAAGCTCATTTTACTATATAACAAACTTACAGAGTAAATCATGAAGTCCAAAAAGACAAAGAAGACACAATTATAATAGTTAAATATAAATAATAAATTATATAATTGTTAAATATTTAACACAATAAATTGTATTAATACGGTAAACACAGGAATTAGAACAATAACAAGAGCGAGTAGGTTAGAAGGAGTGTTAGGCGAACTCGCGAGCAGTTCGTAGACCTCGCTAAGATAGGTAACCTTGCAAGGCCTCCTGTGAGAGGCTCTCTCTCGCTTGCAAGGAACAAATCCGCTAGAAGGCATTCAATGGGAAGGAGTCGAGCGGAGCTGCCCGTGCAGGACGCCTGGATGCCCGCGGTGTTTAGCGCTCGCTAAACGACTCTAACACCCGTCTCACCGGAGAATAGACGGTGGCTGGGGGCTTCTCCTTTTCTCGCACGAGGCCCCCACTACGATCGATAGCCCCGATTACGAACCCTATCCGAATTCCATAATAAGCCAAGTCATTCTTGATGATGGTGATTTTTTCTGTGATCTAATTTCTTGTTATAAAGATATTATTTTATTCAATTTACGGGAAAACTCGTTAGTATAATACAATAAAGAGAACAATTATGTTCAGAAGGACGAAGACCTAACAAATCGCCTTACGGAAAGACTGCAATGCCGATTGTTCAGAGCACCCAAAAGGGTCAATGTTATCGTTATAGTAATTTTTTATTTTTATATTATATATACATTATATAATAATAACAGAGTTCAGAGAAAAAGATAAATGGCTAGTAACAGAAATTTTCTTATACTGGGTGTCCGGTTCCAGGTAGTCTAGCAAAAAACTACATGTACGCATCAGTGCCTTGAGTCGAAAAGTCTAATACCATTTCCCGAAATTCGGCTCAGTTAAATAGTTATTAACTAGCAAAGATTGACCAACCACAGCGAGTAGCGATACCTAACGATCTTTGTTAGCTAATAACTCGTTAACTGAGTCGAATTTCGAAAAATGGTATCAGACATTTCGATTCAAGTCATTAATGTGTACATGTAGTCCTCTGCTTGACCACCTGAAACCGGACACCCTGTATATAAATAAAAAAAATTATTTAATTATTTAATATATACTTTCGTCTATATTTAATAACCTACCAAATCTCAATATTTACACGCAGCGTATACGTATGTATACTTATTTAATATTGCATTAAGTATACCTGCATATTCAAGCAGCAGCCTTAAATAATTACACATTACTTCTGATGAAACGACGAGAAAGAGAAATTTCGCGAAGGAGTCGCGGTATTAGGTAATACCGAGTCGTTGGATGCATACTCGAGACTTCCACGTAACTCCGCAATATCGCAATTATCTTATCGTCGTGTATAACTCTCGGTTGATGTGGATTGTAACACAACCGGCTCTCAAATGATTCACAGTTGTGTGTTCGGTTCGTACTTCTTTAAATCGATGAACGTTTTCATAAGAAAAATCTTCCGAAAGGCTTTTAATATAAACACGTTACAGATTAGATGTGGGTTTTAGAAGGGATTAGAAGGGTTCACTGAAATGGACGTATCGTGTATTCCTAATTACGGTCACGTTATCACTTGGGACATTAAAGAGAGAGAGAGAGAGAAAGCTGATGATCACGTTTAATTCCAATTAGCTTGAACGATCGAAAACCAGTTTGGTAATAGCGAAGGATCTATTCTTCTTACTACTACTACGACTACTACTACTATTAGCCATCGATCTCGTGCGATTGCTTTCGACGAGATCCTTTTTCACCGAAAGGTCTCTCATCTATCATTCTCTCGTTTAAACAATTTATCACAGACGATAACGGGAGACGGTTATCGATACGGTTAGGTATTCTGACCCAAGTGCTGCGACGCGAGCTTGGAAAAATGATTAGACTAACCGGCCGTGTGATTAATAGTCGTATAGTCGACTACTCGAAGAAGAAGATGAAAATAAGGAGAAGACTTCTTTGCTTTTCTCGTTAACGTATCGTCGTTTCTACGAATATCGGCCGTTAGATGTGACCTTTTTGATTTTTCTACGTTTAAGACTCGTCTTCAATTTTACTTCAAAAAAAGAATTAGTATTGAATTCTGTTATACCCGCACAAAACTCGTTTAAATACCACATGTGTAACGCAAAAAAAGGGTGTTCGCTGTAAACCGTGTTATTTGTCCCTCTCCCTGTTTCTTTTAATGTACACGAACGTTTAACGAGTGTTAAAGTCATAAAAGCCGCGCTGACACCACAAATTGACGCCTCTGCTCCACGACAGACACGTGGTATGTATTCCGTTACGACTTTCGAGCCAAGAAGACCGGATTTGGTTTAAAGACCGAAATGTGGGAGTGTTTGAAATGGAGAGAGACGAGATAATTACGACAAATAGAGTTCGTAAACAGGACGAAAGTATTTTTTACACCTTCTTTGACACGGGCTATTCGCACCTATGGTGTAGTAGAAATGAAATTGATCGCTAATTAAGGAAGTTGGGATGCCGAAACGTTTGTAAGATTCTATGGATTTTTAAATACCTATGATTAGTTTATACACTAGTCCCTCAATTTACGCGAAACTTTTTTACAAAAAGGTTTTTTTTATTCATTTTACACGATTTTGAAAATTTAGGATAAAAATAATCAAATACCAAATATTTTCTAAACAAAGATTAGGTATATCATTTCCAATCGCACGATGTACCTATAGGTATTATTACGGTACTTTGAAAACACTATTCGCGTGCTTTTCCGTGTTTTTTTGATCGTAGTCGTAAACTCGAGCTGGTTGCCATCTCGTTGGATAGCAGTGACTCATGCACCATGCCGTCACGCGAAGAATTAGCATGACATTAGGCGCTCTCTCATCGAATTAATGAACGGACGTTTTAATAAAATAATCGGAGGGAGTACTGCGACGTTATTTTCGAGCGTAAACATCTGTTGCTACGAATGATTTTGCATTTTTTTTCTGAACTATAATTAGTACATTGGAATTTTTTTTTAAATATTGTATTAATTACTGGATCATGAATCAATGGGGGTAGACTATTAACCCTTTAGTACCGAGGCGAAAAACGGACACCTAAGAGAAGATAACAGGACCAATTTATTAAGGTTCTGGGTTTTAGGGTTTTTTTTTTCTTTTTTTTTACCAACATAAGAATGATATTTAAAAAATTGTAAATGAAATATTATATTAATTGTTGGATCATGAATCAATGAGGGTAGACTATTAACCATTTTAGTACCTAGGCGAAAAATGGACGCCTATGCGAAGAAAACAGGACCAATTTATTAAGGTTCTGGGTTTTAGGGTTTTTTTTTTCTTTTTTTTTTACCAAAATAAGAATGAAATTTAAAAAATTGTAAATGAAATATATTAATTATTGGATCATGAATCAATGAGGGTAGACTATTAACCATTTTAGTACCTAGGCGAAAAATGGGCACCTAAGAGAGGGTAACGGGACGAATTTATTAAGGTTCTGACTTTTAGGGTTTTTTTTTTTCTTTCTTTTTTACCAAAATAAGAATGAAATTTAAAAAATTGTAAATGAAATATATTAATTATTGGATCATGAATCAATGAGGGTAGACTATTAACCCTTTAGTACCTAGGCGAAAAATGGGCGCGTGTGCGAAGATAATAGGACCAATTTATTAAGATTCTGACTTTTAGGGTTTTTTTTTCTTTTTTTTTTACCAAAATAAGAATGATATTTAAAAAATTCAAAATGCAGCATATTACTGAAGAAAGGGAAAATAATGTAATCCGGTTATAACATTTTATAAATTTATCTGGTACTAAAAGGGTTAAATCATATAATATAGGTATACCATTACTATTTCGTAAGATCTTAAGATCATTTAATCATAATAGTCCTCGCGTGTTACCAATATTTTTATCTCACAAAGCATATGGCCGTGTCGTGTCTTTTCCTCTCTGTTAAAGAAGCGAACGGACGTTAAGAAATTAGAAGGGCGGGAAGTAAAAGAAATTCTCTCCTGTGAGAAGGCGGAGGCCTCGCGTGCTCTCGCTCGTTCATCGATCATTTAACACGTTCGCCACGATTTATCGATCATTTTTTCGCCTTCTCACGAAGGCGAACGTTCGACCATATCTTTCTCTCGGATTGAGCGCGTAGGCTTAGAAAGGGCGTTGCACGAACACAACCAACCATACCATCATCGAACGGCTCGCTAACTCGCCTTCGAATAATTTGTTTTGCAAACGAGCCTTAAGGTGGCCGATAAGCCATGACTGCTCGATGACGCGTGTCATTCGGCTTCTCCTTCCTGCTTCGTTCGACGATGCTTCGTTTATTCCTATCTTTCTCACTCGCTCGCACGTTCGTTAGATCACTTGCTCATTCCTTTAGCGTCGCTTCCGTTTTCTTTCCTTACGTGCAAACACGCGTCTTGGTATTAACCTGTCCAGGATAGGTAAGTCCCTTTCGTGGCAGGTTAGATAGATCGATCGATCGATCGATCTTCGCGCGATCCTCGTCTTGAGTAAATTCATTTTTCAGATTACATGAAAGTTATTTTAGTTAAGGTATTACTGAGGTAAACTTGATAACTTAAATAGGGTCTACTATTAATTTATAGACCGCTATATATTTCTAGAAATTAATAATCTCCTATAGATTGAAATTGCGTAAATAAAAAAGAAAAAAAAAAATCTAGAAATTTTTTACACGATTGGTTTATACATTTATGAGAAAAATCACATTTAGAATCAGTACTCGTAACACCTAGATCCTATACCGGGTCAATAAAATGCATGTTTTTTTTTTAATTTAAAAAATTTCTTTTTTTTCCAATTTTTTTTCCAACTTTTTTTTTTACCTTTTGTACTCAAGTAATCGCACTCGTACTCGTACTCGAGTGATATTAATGAAAAAAAACTTCCAGCGCAAAGGGTTAATTAAAAAAAAAAAAAAAAAAAATTTATTTTTTCATTCAATTTTTTTTTTTCGCATTTTATTGGCTCAGTATAGGGACTACCTGTTAAAAGTACTGACTTTAACCATGATTTTTCTCGTAAATGTATAGAAAAATCATGTTAGAATATTTGTAGAGTTTACCGCAGTAATACCTTAAAGGAGAATCTCGTGAAAACGCTCGCCGTGTAACATAAAATCGTTTTGGTAAAAAATAGACTTCAGTGATAAGAGTAAGTATAGGTGATTAAGTCGTTTCGAGTAAGTCAACGTTATCGTACCTCTTGCGTTTATCGTCGATGCATTTATCGCTGAACTCGTTTTACATATCGGCCTTGGAGTTCGGTATGGGTAATTATGTCGGTAATTAGAACGTCGATTTGAATGAAATTAAAGTTTTTTTTTGCATAATTTTGGTGAAGAAAATTGCGAGCAGTTTTGTTATGATAAAGGTCGTCGTTAATGGAACCCGCACGTGCGCACGCATGCACGCACGCACCGATGCGCTCTCGCTACAACAACTTGGAGCGAGCAACCGAGCTGGCAACCTGAACGACCGCAATTAACCTTACGTAACTCGGCGTTTCCTCGCGGCGATGCCTTCCTCTGAACTTTGCCGCGAGACTGCACACAATACGTCACACGGAAGGTAGTCTCTTCGTTTACGGTTCATAAAGATTATCCAGATCTTCGAAAATTTGTGTAATACGATTTTGTTTATACCTTTTATATCAAATTTATTTTCTGTATTTTTGTATATTTTTAGTTTAATTATAAAAATTTTTGTTGATCATTTTCTATGCCAGGATTGATCGTTGTTCCTAGGAATGCAATGATATATCGAAAAAACTCAAAATATTGAAACGAAATATCGAAAAAACCCACTCAAAATGGAATAACCACGAAATTGGGTAAAATACTTTTACTGGCAACACTGACTGTCTAAAAAAAAGTTGACACTAAATCTAGTTCTAGTTCTAAAGAGAAAATATGTAACTTAAGACTAGTCACTGCTTCCAAAAAAAAAAAAAAGAAAAAAAACTTGGCAGAAAAACTTAGCCTAACCCTAGCGAAATAACTAACAAAAAAATTGTGTGATAGGCATGCATGAGCGTGACGTGATTAATTTTATATTGATATTTGCTTTTAAATATGAAAAGAATTTTTCACTGATAAGATATTACAGTGAATAATCATACAGTAATCATATTACAGTGATAATACAGTGAATATTACAGTGATATAATCGATGAACATTCTATATAACAAAAAGAACTTTTTGGATTTACTTAGACTTTAAAAAAAAAATATCCATATGCATCCGTAATTGTTCCATCTTTGATTTCAATCTATTCTCGTTATTATCACTCATAAGAATGTTCGCCGAATGCACTAAAGGATCATACGTGATATCTTTGGAGTATCTACTTATGTAGATAGGCGATCTTGAAACCCGACCGAGCTGGCCGTCAAGACTTTATCGAAGTGTTTGTCAAAACATTACGAACAAGAAAGACCCGGCAATGATACCGGGCAAGCACCGATAAGAGCAATATTTGATATACCCTTTACATGTGATTTTATTATTATCGACCGAGTGACCGAGCGAAACTAGTTTTTCACGAGTATCGAAATGCATATACGTATGTATGTACTTGTTCGAGGTTCTACGTGCATGTTCACGAGGATCAGGATGTTTTCTATTTTATCTCGAAAATCTATGTCTCGTTTGCCATGCGAATTTTCTAAATTATCAAAAGGGTTATATCTTTGATTATGTTTATTTCACTGGGTGGTCACCCATGTCCCTCGTGACACCAAGGAGCAAGACAGGTGGTTATCGAAGGGTCAATAAATTAAATATCTTCTTAACGTTTACGATAAAATTGTTTTCATTAAAATCACAAACCATTCTGCATCTCTTTCCTCCCTCCTCTTTTGTTTCAGTAATAGGAGATCTAATCTGCAAAATATAATTAGCCTTCTCCCCTAGTGACTAACGCTTACGACCCGCTAAAATTAGACGAAATGCAATGGCTAACCGCGTAGGTGGCCGCGTTTTACCCTTTTCAAGCGTTTGACAAGCTGGGATTATATACGGACATTCTTAGATGTAGATACGGGAATCACGAAGTCTAATTATGAGGCATAAAAAGGAGAAAAGGAAATCCTTCTTTCTAAATCTATTAACTTTCTTGAATTTCTTTTTACACGCTACGTGGTTGGTCCACTTTTACGTTTCACTTATAACAAAGTAAATTACAACTATAACTTACTTTTTATATCTTAACCCTTTGCCTTATAATACTGTGTGAGACTCGTGATACAGATAAAGCACAAGTTTTATATGGTTCAATTTTAATCATGATGCATACATCAGGATTTTTGTCAAAAATCGATGCACCTCCAATTTGCCCGATCAAATACTCGTTCGAAAGAGGAAAGTCTCTTCTTTACGAATATGCAAGCCCCGTTTCGATAGAATGACTGGTTCGAAAGATACAGCAGTTTTAAGCTTCAAAACGACCCATACTCCGACACTAAAAAGATTAATTTCTCATCATTGCTTAACGATATCGAAAAACGGACAACGGAACATTATTTTGCATGCTTTTATCTTTAAAATGAGCCATTAAACATTGAAATCGGCGGTGGTGACCATTTTGACAAAAATCATGATGCATAGGTCAGGATTTTTGTCAAAAATCGAAGCACCTCGAATTTGCCCGATCAAATACTCGTTCGAAAGGGGAAAGTCTCTTCTTTACGAATATGCAAGCCCCGTTTCGATAGAATGACTGGTTCGAAAGATACAGCAGTTTTAAGCTTCAAAACGACCCATACTCCGACACTTAAAAGATTAATTTCTCATCATTGCTTAACGATATCGAAAAACGGACAACGGGATAGTATTCTGCATGCTTTTCTCTTTCAAATGAGCCATTAAACATTGAAATCGGCGGTGGTGACCATTTTGGCAAAAATCATGATGCATACATCAGGAAAAATTTCTATGTATTGCTAAGAAGTTGAACTTTATGATGGTCACCAAAAAATTCGAAAATATAAGTTACAGAAATCTGTAGAAACCTAAAATTGGGACAACTAGCCCCGGTCTCCCCTACTTGTAACTACATTCCTTGTTTTTTACTCAATTTCTACTAGTTCCATTGTGTGTCAAATAAAGCAAAGGATTAATACTTTAGTATTAAAAACGTTTAACAAAAATTCTAAATGTATATTAAAAAGACATCAATGTTCCTGTTTTACAGGTGCACGAGAAAATGCGTGTAAGGTCAAGGTGACGGCGGAGCTATGGAGAGCATGCAAGACAGTGGTGGCCTGCAGGTCGATGCCTCGAGAGGGAACATCGCACCTGGCTTACCGGTAGCGAGGAAGAATTGTCTGAAAATGTTTCAACCTGGTACGATGGACATTGAGACGACGAAGACGCCGATCTCTATACTTGAGGAGGATGAGTCGAGTAAGACCACCGTCGAGATGGATCCTTACAAGGAACTCGAGCTCTACCTCGCAAGAGTGAACGTGAGTGCAACAACTGACTTTGAATCGATCGATCATCGATCATACGTATATAAAGATTCATTCGTTTACTTCGTTAACGCGATAATTCGATCTGGGATCGTCGTTTCGTAAGATCATTTTTCTTCGTAACGATGTTGTATACTCGTGAACTATATGGCATGCCATAGACAAAATACATAGTGAGGAGTATATCTCTCTCTTTCTCTCCTTATTCAAGACATTGTTATATGTCAAAGGACCCGTATATGGCACGAGTGGGGTCTCAATCTGATCGACCGTTTATGACCCCAGCTAGAAACCTTTTGCGTGAGTCACCCGATCGACTTGTATTCGATCAGAGGTTCTAACGTTCTATCTTTGGTGATCAAACGGATAATGAGAAATGGGGATGATTAAATGTTAACTTTGTGAAAGCGAACGTATGAAGTTACACACGAAGTTTGTCCTGGTTATTATTTTTTTTACTGATCGTTGGAGATCTCGAGGAATCGATCATCGAGCTTATCGATTGTTTCGTCGAACGTCCACTCGCGGTCTAGCGTCCGCAACAAATTGAACGTGACGCCACGATTCCGGTGCAAGATTCCGAAACACGTTTCGGTCCAGAGTTCAGTTTTCTTTTTTTCTTATTCGATATCTTTTTTTTTTCTTCCCACTTCTCGTCCAATCCTTATCCCGCTTCACCTACGTCGCTACATCTGTTTTAGATGCTACGGCAACGGACTAAACGCCTCGAATGGCACCCGAAAGCACTCGACCGGTTTTTTATCCGCGAATTCGATCCTTAGTCCTATGTATTCTTTTGTATTTTACTTTAGATTTTTTTATTCGATATAGTGGTTGCATCTATGATGCACGTTCTCTGGTCGAGATTTTCTTGTTCAAGAAATAAGGAAATACCAAGAGAGTAGATAGTTGGTAACTCTGCAGAGAAATTTCTCATTTTATTCTTCTTGTTCTTCCTTCGAAACGCTATTTCTAAGATTGCTTCCGTGAGTAGGAAGAGAAGTAGAAGAGATGCGTGAAGATTTTCTTCGGGAAATACGGGATGAAGTTCGCGGAGTTCTAAATTTGGCGTCTTCTGTTTCACGATAGAGATGGGTAGAAAGTGCAAGGTCGAGAAAAGAAAGAGAAAGATAGAGATAGTTTATTGCTCATAAATCGTACGAGAGAGTAACATAAACGGTATTTCTTCCAAGGCCATTTCTCTGGAGCTCGAGATTATACTCAGATCCTTCGTGCTTTTTTCTCTCTCACTCTTTTTCTCGCTTTATTTCTTTCTTCCTTAGACCACGGTCCGCCGAATTTAACCTTCGATAAATTCAGTCTCCTTCTTCGACGAGTATCGTTAAGTGGCTTACGACGTCTTTCTCTGCTCGATATTCCAAATGTAGATATGAATGTTTCAAAGTATAAGAAGAAGGATAAAGCCAGAAAGGGAGTCAGAGGTCAGAGATGGAACGAACATAAACGCTCGAGACTGCAACACGATCTCTTTTTCTATCCCTTTTACTCCGTGCTACTCTTCACGTTCACACGCTTTTTTTTGTGTGATGACACTAACGTTGGTAACATGTGTTGTTTAAAAAAGAGAGGATGATGGAAAAAAGGAGAGAGGAGCGGTACTTTTTTGTAGAAAATTTTTTGTTTGAAGCCGGACTTGTTTTACAAGTTTCTGGGAACTTTCTAGCCTGATCCTTATGTATCAATCTTTATTATTAGTTCCAGTAATTTATTTCTTAACCCTTTTAGTAGGCATAATTCCTGCATTGCGAGAAAGCTCTATTAAAATAAATGTATAAAATGTTATAACAAAAAAAAAAAATTCTCCTAAACTCTAAAAGCCAGAACCTTAATAGATTCGTCAAATTCGGTACTAAAAGGGTTAATTACTGAAAATAAAAAAAGATTTTGAATTGTTCTTGATTTATTAACACACTGAATATTTTTTTTCCAACAAAAGAGTTGGACAACAAATTTGTTTCAAACAAATTTTTTAATTCAATTACATTGATCATACTGTAAAGGAAGCTACAAACTAGTCACACTGGACCATACACATGTGTTAGAGTTTATGAAGGTAACGAGAATCGTGTCTCGTTTTTACGAGCTTTCTCTCTCTCTCTCTCTTCGAGTCGATCTTTCGTGGCAGATTAGATCGATTCGAGCATCTACGAGGACGATCAGAGGCGTTCGGAGAACAGGTCTGCGTCGTCTTCTTTCGCTTCCTTGCGTTCACAGATCCCTTGGCACGATAGTGGGATCGTCGATCGTGCTGGACCGTACTCTCCTACGAGAGAGAGAGAGAAGGTAAGGCAGGGTGAGTCACAAAGATGGAGAGAGTAAAAGAAGAAGAGACGGCCTGGGACCGACGTCAAAATCGTTCGATGATAATCCGAATGACAGGTTGTTACATCGAATACCACCTCCGACGCATAATTTAGTTACGCGTATATCATTACACGCCGCGATCTAAGACCTCGTGGATACGCTAAGACGGTTACTTTGTACTTTTCCCCCACCACTATTCGCACAAGGATGTGTCCTTATAGTCATTCCATCATACCTTGGATTCTTATTTCTTCTTGTGGCAGACGAATAAATTTCGTTGCAATTTTCATGACGAACGCGCTGCGTCATTCGTTGAAAGCTGTTGAAACGTATTTTCACTTTCGATGTTCTCTGCTTATGATAATACCGAGAGGCTTTGTCACGAGTAGTATTTTATTTTTCTACAGGGTGTCCGGTTTCAAGTGGTCTAGCGGAAAACTACATGTTTATATCAATGATTTGAGTCGAAAAGTCTAATACCATTTCCCGAAATTCGGCTCAGTTAAATAGTTATTGACTAACAAAGATCGACCAATCACAGTTAAGCAGTGTTATGTATCGTTGTTTATTGTGGATTGCTTCTCCTAATGCTTCGTCTTTTGCCTAGCTGTGAGTTCGACTGAACCGCCTTTCTTTGCTGACCGCCGTGATTGGCCAATCTTTGTTAATCAATAATTCGTTAACTAATTCGAATTTCGAAAAATGGTATTAGACTTTTCGATTCAAGTCATTGATATGTACATGTATTCCTCCGCTGGACCACCTGAAACCGGACACCCTGTATATCTTAAAAACTAATCATTTTACGTTACACCATATAATTTAGTTTCAATTTTATTCACTTCCATCACATTTTTTTCTTCAAATTCAACCACTTGTCTGAAACTGACAGATTTCTATCCAAACTACCTACCGATCTCGTTCACTTCAAACCCCTCTTGCTGTTTCCAAATGCCCTGCGAGTTTCCCGAGACATTCGTCGTGTACACATATGTGTTCACCAAGATTAAAAGATAGTTATGCAGATAGAACGCGCGCGCGGGCGCAGTCGGCATTCGCGCGTTTACGCTCGAGGTCGTTCCGTTCCGTTCTGATTATTATCCGTAACCTCAAGCGCGAGCAAAGAACTTGGTGTATCGCATTAGATACTTCCAAGCTTCTTCTCTCGAAGAGTATCGCTCGAGAAAACTTATTTGCATTTATAGGAATCCAAGATGAATGCAAAGTGCATATTCATCTTACAATTGATAATATTATACTTGATCAAAGAAAGATATCTCGATCTTTTCTCATCTTCGAAGATCATCTCGATCCATTCCGCGTGAAATACAATGTCCTGGCGTGGACAGCGGCGAACGCTTTAACCAGCCACTCGTGAAAGATTCCTTCTGGAGAAAGATAGAGGCTGGATGCTGCGGGTAATCGATTTCCACATCGGTGAGATAAAATCGACGTTTGTACTTTAACCCCTTGCCTTATGATTTAATTCGATATTCAATCAAATTCGTGCTAGAATTTAAAATGAATCACAAGATTGTCTAAACGGTGACTAAAGAACACTAAAAATTAAATAAATAAAATAATAAACTTGGAAGAATTGAATTATGGCTTTGACTGGTGTTTTTTATACTCTGATAAATATATAATAATTATTATATTATTATTTTTTTTTTTGTATCTTTATTCCTAAATTTTTCTATTCTATATAACTAAAGGGTTTATCCCGTATAATTAATAAATTAAATGAAATGAAATACTCGTCTTGGAATTTGTGTAAAGGGTTAAAATATCCTCAGAGGTCTTCCGTATTTTTAATTATTATATAGTAGGAGAGATAGAGAAAGAGTAGAAAAAAATTGTTTTCTGATTTCATCAAGGTCGTTTGATAATCAAGCTGACCTTGGCAGAAAAGGCGAAATTTCTGCACGTACGTGAATACGAGCGAGTTCTTTCGAATTCGTCAATGACTTCGAAGTTTCTATCTCTTTCTCTCTTTTATAAGAGTATATACTTTCACTCTTGTGTCTCTCTTTTACTCGCAGGTCGTCGGTCTCAAATGCACGCACGTATGTTTAAGAGAGAGAGGTAGACGGTGCATCGCGTTGCGTATGCACGCGCGTGCCTCTCCTCGGCCTTCGAGCTCTCCTCCTTCTCTTTCTCCTCTCCTCTTCCTTGCCAACGGTTTACGCGCGTGGAAGCAAATATGCTCGCGTGTGGGTGGAAGTGTAGGACTGCTGTATATCCGGTTGGGTGTGTCGGATGTGTTCAGAAGCGTCGCATTTTGGACTCGTTCGAATGTTTATATACTTCTTCCTCTATTTTAAAAAAAGAAAAGAAGGAACAAACTTTACTCACAGCATCCAAGTGGAGTAGATTAATTTCATGACTTTTTGTGATTGTATAGAATTTAGATTATTTAGTTATTAAAAGAATTGTAGGAGGTTAGGTTGGTAATAAACTAGGATTTTAGTAACTTTTTACTCTTTATTTGTATCTTAACACTAGATTTACGAATGTTGTTTATATACCTATTTTTACTTAAGTAAAAAAAAAAAAGAAAAGAAGAGGAATCAACATTTACATATATTTCATTACTTAACTAAAAAGCCACGTATGATTTTTTTTTAAATAATTGTAAAGTTTCATATATATAGTAATCAAATTGTTAATGAGTCAAATTGGCTCAGTCCGTAAATCTAGTGTTAAAAAGGAAATACTTGGTTTTTCTTAGTATCACAAATGAACTTTATTAATTTTATACTCCTTTATTTTGTTTTTTAACGTTTAATTACTCGCGTGGGGTATACACGTTTGGTGATTGTTATACTTTACTATGATGTTGATTCTTTATAATTTTATTAATAAATATAATAAAAAAACAGTAAGAAATGTATTTTATTTTACTTTTGAAATTGGTAACTTTATTGACGCGAGTAATTAAGGTTTAAGACCATCCAAAATTTTAATAAATTTTAAAAACATTCTAATTGACCTAAACACAAATTCATAAAACATATTTTTATTTATTATGAATTTTGGTGCCTGCAAATTGTCACGGAAAACGTTTCTCATAGATGACAAAACACTAATAAATCTTAAGTTCGTTGTTCGATTATCGAGTTTGACGCGAGTTAATTAGAATCGTGTCTCGAACACGTAATACCAAGTAGCTCGTTCTCGAGTATTCACTACTTTCTGTCTCTCTCTCTTTCTCACTCACTCACTCGTACAGTTTGCTCGAGATCGTAAAGTCAGCGTTACGATAGGCGAACCGCGTCGTCGTCTCGAGTTTATGAATGAAGAAACACCAAGGCGTCGGTGAACTCGTGACTCCTCCAACCCGTACCGTTTCTCGGAACCACATTGATACGTACGTACGTCCACCTACCTTCTTCTAGAGCGAACGCACTTATAAGCGTGCACGAGAGTGCATATATTAAATGTTTTTGAATTTGACTAGAATCTACCTTCGGGCGTTCGCTCATTTCCATTGTGGAATATACTGAGATAAACTAAGAAGTGGGGAGGAGATTTTCTGTTTCTTTTTATTGTTTTATTATAGTAGATCGCTTTTTGTTTGCTGGTAGATGAAAGGTAAGAGTGGTGTCTGATTTTTAAGAGAATGATTGTGTATGTTTCTTTTTAGTATTAGTATTATTTTGGATTTGAATAGGGGTTATTAGGAAGGGAGATTGGTGTGAATCAGATCTGGGCATGTCTGAAATGATATTATTTGTAATATTATTTGAAATAACATATTGTTTTATTTTAGAATTAATTTTATGCCTGAGATTTTGTTTGAGATAACATTATTTCAAGTAATATGTTATTTTATTTTAGAATTATTTGAAATAATTGTGAAATTGTTCTTCGAAATTATATAAAATATTATAAAATTAAATTAAAATTAACTCATTATTGTAAATTGCTAGTATTTCAAATGAATTGATAAATTTGCTTTTTTTTTCAAATAATAGTATCAGAAATAAAGGTCCGAAATCAATTATTTCAAATAAAACTTGCCCAGATGTGATGTGAATTTATTAAATTAGGAAGTTTGATTTCAATTAAAAATATGCATTTACCTCTAAGTAATATCAAGTTTAGTTTCTAGTTTTAATGCAATTTCATTATAAGTAAAACACGTGGCACTAATTTAACGATACCAAATTTTCAATCAAATCTTTAATTGATTTTACAGTCATCACTTTTTGACTTATTTCAATTTCGAAACGCCATTATCCAAAACCCAGATAAAATCTTGAAAAATCGGAACGCGGAAATCGATCATCATACATACTTCCCAACCTACACACACCTAAATAAATAAATATATATGCAGCCTCTCGAACTCGTTTCGTCGGTTCTCGCGGCTGGTTAAAGAGATTTCACGGTGCAAGGAAAAAGGACGAAAAATCGTCGAGCTCTCGGGTTAAAAAAAAAAGGTAAGATGAGAGGGAAAGAACGCGCGCGCGCCGCTTTCGTCGGACCGCCACGTCGACGAAGCTGATTATGTCGCCGGACGGGACGACTTACAAATCCTCTGGGATATTTCCATCTTATCAGCATTGCAAATTGAAAATGCGCGAGACTGCGTCCCTCTTTAGATCCTCTCTCTCTCTACTCTTCTTCAAAGTCCATCTCGCCAAGTTCACGGACAAAAAAGTATATATGTATATATATTTTATTCGTGGAAGAGTGCTCGAAACCTTTCTGGACACAAAACGATCGAGAATTTTTCTTTTTTGATAGGATCTATCGACGTAGGTATCCGATTTTAGCGATGACGAGCGAAAGGATTTCGCCGAAGACCTTTTTCATTGCTTTTTTTTACTTTCTATTTTATCGGTAATGTCAATTTCGTCGTATCGACAACAGGTATTTATTTCCTGCGAATTTGGCCTCTGCTTTTATGGACCACGTTCGTTTCATCGATATATCTCCATTGATTTGCGTTCGAACGTTACTTGGAATTTTATAACATCGATTTCTTTTCTAAATGTTTTTATCAATTCATTCTCTTCGAATTTAGCTTTCAATTTTATAACACCAATTTCATTTCGTCCCTACCTATTTATTTCCTTGAACTTTGTTTATATAATTGATTTCGAATTAGCATTTGTTTTTTTTTTTAAATTTTATGAATAACACCAGTTTATTATTTCTCGAATGTGAATGACCTTTCGTGACTTGTCACCAACGAAATTAATTCTCTCTTTACTGTTTTCTACAACGAGACCAGGGAAGAGTCCGTCTAACTCTTCCTGTTTTCTCTTTTTCTAGGCAACTGCAACTCGTGCTAGCTCGGTAGTTCCTTTGCACACACCCAAGCGGATGCGTCGTTAAAACGCTTAATGTCCGTCCTTCTCTGTCTCTTTTTTTCACTCATTTGCGCAGTTATCGTCGGAAATGCGTTCGTTTTGCGCCGTGGCACGAAATTAACGTCCTTGTTCAAAAGACAAACAAAATTGCGTGCTAGTCTGAATAAGCTAATTCTCTTGCGGCAAAAATAATTTTTTCTTTCTGTTAATTCTATTAAAATATATAACCAAAACGTACGTTACTTTTTATATTTTCTGATGTAAATGAAATAATGGTAAATTTCGAATAAAGCTACAAATATTGCAAATTTTCAATCGCTTACAACTACTTCAGAATCATTCGACATTTTTATTTATTGCTATAGCTCATAAATAGAGAATTCTCAAGTTTTTGTGTCGAGATTCTTTGACTGTAAAGATGGAAAATGCATGTGGAGACGTTTCGGTCCAGGTAACACGATAAACTGAAAAAAAAAAGAAATGAAACTTCACGGTGGAACGATCACGATTATTTGTTGCAATAATAGAAAGTAAAATTTATGTGCCTTTTTGTGAGTAGATAGCGATGAAAAAGTGGTATCATTATTTTAACGGGAAGAAAATGAAAGAAAATTTGAATACGTTTTCGTGTAACTAATTCAATCGCTTTATCAGATAATTTAAACGAAGAAAGTAGCAACGGTATTTTAACAGAAGGAAAGTTAAATAGATTGGTAGTTTCTTTGCATTTTAACTTTTTTAAATTACGATCGTTTTATCAAGTAGATACATTTGCAATATGTTACTAGGAAACTACAGATATTATGTATGACGCACGAGCAACGCCAAATATTTCACACGAGACCACGATGAAACATCAAAGTTATGAATTACTCCTGAAACACTTCAGTGACTGTCAGAATGTGTCATTCTCTTTGCATCATTGTTTCATCGTGCCATCATTCAAACGAGTATTTATAAACGGGTAAAGAATGATGCATGAAGTACACCTAATGCATATCATCTAATTCACGTATCTAATTATACACAATATTCTGTTGCACTTCCGATGCAACTTGCATCCCATCTTAAAAATGCAGTCTGCATACAAAATTTTTTTTTTTAATTGATAAATCTTTTACCAAATGATACCCCTAATTAAAAGAACTAACTTTTGTCTGAAAACTTTTTTTCTATTCTTATTCGTTTGCCAATTATTACATAAAATAAAAAAATAACCAAATATACAGGTGTCAATTTTACCTCTTTAAAATGATTTTGGGCAGCAAAACTACATGTGCTTCTGGCACATGTAGTAAAAATATCTGGCCGATATTTGTTAATTAATAACTCGTTAACTAAGTCGAATTTCGAAAAATGGTATTAGACTTTTCGACTCAAGTCATCGATATGTACATATAGTTCTTCTTTGGAACACCTGCAACCGGACACCCTGTATAAGTATATACCTACGTCACGTGTCCAAGTGTGTTACCCGTCTATATCGCTTAATAATCGCAAAGCGATATATTTTTTTTTTTTAATTGATAAATCTTTTACCAAATGATAGCCCTAATTAAAAGAAGTAACTTTTGTCTGAAAACTTTTTTTCTATTCTTATTCGTTTACCAATTATTACATAAAATAAAAAAATAATCAAATATACAGGTGTCAATTTTACACCCTTTAAAATGATTTTGGGCAGCAAAACTACATGTTCTTCTACATATCCCCAGAGTTTAATAATTTTTTGAATTTCCGGGGATCATTCCTTGTTATAAGCAAGAAAAGCATCTTTTGCACATAAAAAAAAGGGTTAGAAGGTTGCCCACAAAATGTTCGAGTTTATAAAGTCAACGACGTGTGAGACACTATTATGGGAGAAGGTGAAGTTGCGTGGGCGATTATAAGGTGTCGGATGGTGGTAATGTTATGTCACTGGTATTGGCGCTACAGCATCTCGTTTCATACCGTTACGTTAAGGTTTCCCTCGGTCGGCCGACGCGGCGTAGAGCTAATTTGCGTTACTCGCATGGCGTTCCGTACGTCGTTTGTTCCTTCTCGCCTTCGGCACGCTCGTGTTCCGTAATCGACGTCGCCCGTCCTCCTCCTCTTTCTTCTTCTCATCGTCGCGTGCCAACTCGCAACGTTCTTCGCTAATACGAGATTAGAGAGATTAGAGAAACTTCGTTTATTTCAACGGGATAAATTGGTTTAGAAACTTTTAACAAATATTTCATATCGATGGAGTATGTTTTTTATTTTAATGATTATTTGTTTTAGATTAAATGAAGTTTATGATTATATATTGTTTTTGATCTTAGATAATTTATGATTAGTAGACGACAGATGTTTATGTAAATGCATATTTTTATAAAAAAACAGATATAGCGATGAGGTTAAAGTACAAATACTTTTTATGATCATGAGGTAATAAAAATTCATTTTTTATTTTTTGCATAATGCATATGCTCTGCATATTTATGTTTAAAAACATATGCAGTATATTGATACATATTTAATGCTTACAGTGAATATTTTTGTTAAAATAATTCAATGTGTCATCTATTTGTAAATTCATTCCCAAATATTTCCTGTATATTTACATATTTGTCATGCATAAACATTCGGAATCTAATGATTAGATACAGTTTATTCGGAATTAAAAAGATTTTATCATAAATGATTTAATTATTAGAATAAAGTTTTAACGAAACATACGAATCAACAAATTGAAATAAAGGGTTCGTTATGCATGATATTTAATTGAACAGTGAGGGACTTAGAACGAGATTAGATACTCGAAGGAAGCTGCAATCAACGGCTACCCACACAAGATCGTTAGACTCCGTCTTCCATTTTATGTTGCAATATCAATTCGAGTTCTGTCTACCACTGAATCGTTTTTACTCTTTCTATTTCTCTCTGGTTAAATTGCAAGCGATCGCCAACTTTCCGTCGCGTTCTATTCGTGTCAAGCGCGCGAGCCGAAGATCGCCGCCACGCTTTCGGTCGTTTTCAAATTATTTCGGTCAGCCTCGATGGTTGTACGGGTTTTGCACGACCAGCCTCGAGGCTTTTTCAAAAAATGATGGGACGTTTCTGGCTCGACCTAGGTCATGGCGAATTGTTTGTTTAGAAATGAGAAAAAATGAAATAGATTTATCGTTTGATTACCTTCGTCGAATCTTACATCATTTTTTATTATTATTTTTGGTAAATATCTAGAAAAGGTCCCTTACTTCAGATGACCTTGACATATGTTGTCAAAGCTCCATTACCATTGTAGAGTCGAATGCGAAATTTTAGAAATATATCACTTATTTTGGATTATGTTTGGATCTGGTCTGAATCTGAGGCCCAACTACGACATTTTTTTCTTTTTTTTAAATCATCATTGTCCAACCAGCATTAGACTTCTCTAGATCCTCTCCCTTCAGAAAAGCCGTCGGTTATTGCCTCGAGCCTAGAGAGGAGCCTCTTATAGCATCCCTAACACGAGACCATCCTCATTTTTTTTTTTTTTAAAGAATCGAATCCCAAAGCATTTTATTAAATAAAAAAAACCTAGAAAACACCAAACAGATAAGATCACGAGTACTGGTACTCTTTGGAGTTCATTTAAAACACGAGATTCGAATCGGTCTCCTATTATCGTTGCAAGGCAACGCTCTTTCTCGTATTATTCCTCCAGTAATTTTTCAACGATAACAGAACCGTCCTATCCACGCTGCCCACCTGTTTGCTCTATCGAAATCGGCTAAGACTCGATCCACTTTCAAGTATGTACACCTATTCGATATATATTTCACGTTGGGTGGACTCCGAGGACACGGGATATACGCACTTCCCTGCGATCAGGGAATCGCTTACGGTCTGTGTGAGAGAGAAAAAGAGAGTATGCGATTGCAGTACCGCGACTACCTGTACGTATTATCGGGTACGAAGGTTTTATCGGCTCCCTCGGTGAGTAACGACGTCCATGTGTTTCGCGAATTCATGGAAGAGCAAAGCGTACGTCGTCCACCGTTTCTCGAAGAGAGTTCCTCGATAGGACCTTTCGTACAAGGAAAGAGAGAGAGAGAAACATGGCCGAGTTCCTGATAACCAGACGACACTCGGTACCGACTCGAAGATAAACGTAAAAAGTAAATCACTCGACTTTGGATTTTCTTGCCTGCTGTGTACGGTCGAAGGAGTGAGAAAGAAATCAGTTTTCTTTCTTCTTTGACGTCACAATCGTGTGATACTGTGTATTTCCTGTTGCTTGTTACATTGCCTTTTTTTTTAAGATGCTATCGGTATTTGGGGCCAATTTGTGTTTATAGCTGGTACAATTCTAAGACTGAACTCACATGGGTGTCTTTTCGGTGACTTTTTATGTCAATCGGTGTACATTAAATGTACAGTGGTTGACATGAATAGACAAATCAGTCGATAAACTCTGTTCACCACGTCGAGTATTTGTCTGTTTATGTTTCGAGTATCGTCTGATGCTTGTATCAGTTTACTTTTAGTCGTCTAACCGAGGGGTAGTATCTCTGCTGTTCTTGTCGTTGAAACTACGCAAGTCACAGTGCCCCGTCATTTAGGTAATTCCATAATTTCGTTGAAAACTAAATTTCACTCTCTTTCGTCTTATTCATATACATTCAATTATATAAAAATAGTTTGTTTTCTACAAATTAATATCTTATACGGCAAAATCCCATTACATTTAGTCAAAAGATACCATTTATTTTTCATCACATTTAGTGAAAAACTACCATTTGTTGATAAGGAAACCGTTTCTGAAGTGCAAATTGAAAAAAACGGGGCTAAAATAATAATTTTTACCCGTATAACTTAGTCCATCACGCTACTGGTCTTGTATCTCTCAATAGCGTGCCTTCTCGAGGGTTAACCATAAAATTCTAATTTCTCGATGTATTCAGAATTTCATTAAGTTTTTGATCGATATAAATAATGGATCGTGCCGAATTATGAGCTTTAAAAAAGTGATAGAAGTTGCAGCACGATCAAAGTCAGCACGTTTATCGTTACTTAAGTATCCGATAGGCGAGGTCACGTCGCTGCCTTTATAACGGCGTTGATCGGATCGTAACACGGTGAGAACGACGTGATCGAGCTTCACGAGAATGGCTGTCGCGAAAATCCGTAACTTCGCTCTGGATGGTTCTATCCAGTTTAGAAATTCGTTTTAGATACCGTTCGACGTTTCCACAAAGAAGGAAAAAGAGACGGTTCTTATCGAGTTATTTCGCATGAATCTCACGTAACGTCATGGAGAAAACAACGATTCGTGAAGATTGTTCATTTTTTTTTTATAAAATTTGCAGGAAAAGAACGAACGTGACAAGTCGAGGTTTGTTTTTTTTACCAAAAATCACGAAATGCGTCATTATCATTATTTTTTATCACATATCTTGTGTCCAGAATTGTTTTTATCTCTCGCATTTTTTTTTTTTTTTTAAATCAAAAAAGAAACGATCAAGCTGTTACATTTAACATCATTAAAAAATCCAATGGTATTTTACAACATTCACGATGTTTATCAAAGATCCATCACTTTTTTTTCCAGAATTGTTTTTATCTCGCATTTTCTTTTTTTTTTTTAATCGAAAAAGAAACGATCAAGCTGTTACATTGTAAAATCATTAAAAAATCTAATGGTATTTTAAAAAATTCACAAAATTTATCAAAGATCCATCACTTCATTTTTTATCCATCAGTTTTTTTTATTCCAAGTTTTTTTTTTACAAGCTTTTATTTTATTTTGTGTATACACGTCAAACATGCTTGATTGGTTAAAAACCTTTTTTTTTTCCATATAATTTTTTTCCAAAGATTCGAAGAAGCATAGCTTGGAACAAAAAAAAAGATCGGTACAGTTGAACAGTACACGAGCACCGATCGAAGGATCTCGTCGCGGCTGGCATTTCTCATTAAACGCGAGCGGTCTTTCCGCACGGGAATGTCTCCGGGCATCCTCGTAACTCCTCGCCCGTAACTTTCCTTCCTTGTTCCGCGATAAATAACTTCACGGCACGGTCCGCGCCTCCACTTCGTTACCGCTCTTACCATGATTGTGATAGTGATGGTAGTAATGTTCATGACGTTGGTGATGGTAATGTTGCTGATGTTGCCAATGTTACCGATGTTTGTGATGTTGCTGATCTTGAACACGAGACATAGAAGTAGTATACCATATGACGAGAGTATCTATGGATATTCGTATGAATTCACGTTTATATACATATATGTGTGTGTATTTATGTGAGTTTGCTATGGAATAAAGAGAAAGAAGGGAGGACAGAACGGAGAAGACGTGGTATCACTCTATCACTCTGCCTACCTCCAGGGTAACCAGCAACAGCGATGTGATCGGATTATGGCTCGCGGACACGCTTAACGCTCGGCGAAAATTTATGCCAGCGAGTCTCCTTCCCCGTTGCGGCATTTGCAAATAATTATACGGGTCACTCTCGAGATTATGTAAGCCGAGCGTTCTCCTTCTCTCGTTTATGGTATATGTATGCTCCCGACGATGTCTTTCTCTTTTCGGCTTTTTCTACTTTTTTTCAGTGAATTTGGTCCAGCTGACTTTAAATACAAAATATTCTATAATTTTGTTACTTATTAGAGGACAATTTTAATATATTTCATAATAATTTCTTCTAGGTGCTATAATTTAATATAATTTAATTTAATCTATAATTTTGTTACTAATTAGAGAACAGTTCTAATATATTTTATAATCATTTCTTCTAGGTACTATAATTTAATATAATTTAATTTAATCTATAATTTAGTCACTAATTAGAGAACAATTCTAATATATTTTATAATAATTTCTTTTAAGTACACGTGATATCGAATGTTAGGATTTTTAGGAATTATATGTTTGTTTTCTAATCAATTCTTTAGCAGTGACTTTATAAAAATCTAAAAAACATAAAAAAGATTGAATCATTTATTACTTTTTTCAGTGCTCACACTATACCTACTTTTGAATTTTATATTCCATCAATTTTTTTTTAACTCAAAATCAAGCTCACAACCACCCAATTTATCTTTCTCTCTTCGAAATCTCAGGAAGAAACATATCGTGAGCCTTTAATCCGCTTCTTTTTCGAGCACGGACCGCGTCAGCTGAGTCACGGGTACGTTATGTGCCGATAAAGTGTCGCAATAATATACTCGGACCCGCTCGCTCGCGTGCTTCGAGTTATCGAACGAGCGTTCGAGTATTTCTGACGTAGTTAGGACTCGATAATTACTCTCGAATCGGGCATCCTGCCGGCGTGTACCATACTCAGGATCGTTTTCGTCCGCATGAACGACTTCTAATTGGCGTTCTATTATCGATCGTTTGAAACGCGTTTAGAAAAGTATAACCCTCTCGATCTCCCATTGTCTTTCATATCTCGATTAAAATCTAAGCACGCGTTAAATGCCTTTCTCGCACGTTCGGAACACCGTGACCGTTTATTGTCGCGCCAAGTGCTTATAATCGACTATGAAATTAACGAGGTTATGTTGATTCCAAAGTCACTAGGCTTTTGATTTCACAGAAATATCATTTTTATTTTATTTAAGTTAATATTTATTATACACAATCGAAACCAGCTTTAAATTCCATAATCCAGTATTCATAAACTAAAAGCATGAGTTCGTTTACGAGTAAATTACACTCGACCGATCTCTACGATCGATATCGACAATTTATAGGGTGGAAAGTATCGATAGAGGTGGTGGACGTCGTAGCTCAAGCAAAACGTTACATTGTCTCTTTCCCTCCCTCCCAATAACCCAATAATAATCGATCCTTATTTAATGAATTATTATGCCACATACAGGGTGTCCGATTCTAAATGTTCAAGCGAAAAACTACAGGTTCACATCGATAACTTGAGTCGAAAAGTCTAATACCATTTCCCGAAATTCGGCTCAGTTAAATAGTTATTAACTAACAAAGATCGACCAATCACAGCTAGCAGTTATATGTAACATCGTTTATTATGGATTCCTCCTCCTACCACTTCGTTTCTTTTCGAATGAACCGCCTTTCTTCGTTAATCACTGTGATTGGCCGATATTTGTTAATTAATAACTCGTTAACTAAGCCGAATTTCGAAAAATGGCATTAGACTTTTCGACTCGAGTCATCGATATGTACATATACTTGTTCTCTGGATCACCTGCAACCGGACACCCTGTATAAGTATATACCTACGTCACGTGTCCAAGTGTGGTACCCGTCTATATCGCTTAATAATCGCAAAGCGATATATTTCATCCCATGGCTTGTCTTTAACGCGTTACGCCGACTTGGCCTCGGTTTTCTATCTGCTTCGCAATTTTTCCATTCATCGCGATCGTACGCGATATCTCGAATAAGAAGATAAAGAGGAGAAGAAGAAGAACGGTGAGGAGTATCGATACTTATCGATAATTCTAATGGCCGTGCCCACCCTGTGATTACGTTCGGGGTCGACGATGAGTTATGTCTGTAGGCGCATCGAGGAATAAGAGAGAGAAGAGATCGATACGAGTTTTCTATCTCTCTTTCTCTCTCTCTCTTATTCGATGCAGCTTCCAGTGGTTTCGTAACACGGTAACGCGCTAATCGTGCCGCAAATTGACCGATTGGAACTCGGCTAGCAGGTATATAACGGCCACACGGTGTCGATCGACTCGATCGATCGATAGATCGTTAGTGTGTGTATATACTATGTTGGTGGGGGTTTCGTTTTCTTAGATTAGAAACTTGGACGCACCTGCGTCTATATGGGACTGTAGTATTACTCCTTTGCTGGGACAATAGAAAAATTTGTGTCAAAGTATAATATTTATAATCGATTATTATGATACTAATGATTAAAAGATCAATTTTATAATGAAAGTACCTATGTATACATCTTTCTTAACCTATAAATACCGACGTGTGGCCCCACAGGCACCTTTGTCAGTAGCAATAATAAAAAAATTATAATTGTGATTTAATTATCCTTAGTTTCATTTATAATTCCTAATTTTGTTATATTTATTATAATTATTAACATAAACCATCCAGATTTGACACAATGGCACACAGCAGTCTTGGAGACTTCATGTCGGTAATTATAGGTTAAGTTACAAGTAGATATGATAAACATCGAATCGTATCCAGTCAAAAGAAGCAAGATATGCTTAAAAATACTTAAAGAATTTCATTTCGTTGGCAGGTGCAGTTACCTGTCTTAAATTTATGACATTCAACTCGAATTTCCATGCGTAGGTTAAATAGAATTCCGATTACGTGTCCCCGAGAGAACCATAAGAAGGTTTTAGGCTTAAAAACTTGTTCACCATAGGGAACACGTGGGCGAGGATGAACGAAAGAAAGACGGGAGCGGATTTTCGTCGAGATAAAACATGAAATTTCTCGTAGTACCGGAGAACGACTAAGCTAATGTCGTTATTAACTCGTCGAGTCCTCTTTCTAATCTGCTTTGCGATGGGCACTGGTGCGAGCAAGGAACGTAACGTCGTCGTAAGAACGGAAGAAACCGTTAGTCGTGTGGAACATGCTCGTAATCGCGTGCGCTTTGAAAGCCGCTCGGGATGAAAGGCACGCGACGATTCGACGCGAGTCGCGCGAGTTAATCCCCGTCGTGTGCTTGCGAAGGTCGCGCGATAAAGAAGGAAGGATTATCACCATGCGTAATTATGCTTCTTTCTCTTTATTTCTCACGCGAATGAATCATTTATGCGTAGGTATTCTTCTTTGCATCTTCGAAGTGAAAGTTTCGAGTGAAATCATCTCTAGTCATCGTCAACAATTTTTTTTTTTTTAATCCAAGAAATGTCCCTGCATAAAGTTTGCTTTCGTAGATAATTTTTTTTTAGTCCAAGAAATGTCCTTGCATAAAGTTTGTTTTCGTAGATATTTTTTTTTTATTTATTCCATGTGAAATCATCGCTAGTCATCGTCAACAATTTTAATTTTTTTTTTAATCCAAGAAATGTCCCTGCATAAAGTTTGCTTTCGTAGGTATTTTTTTTTTTTTAATTTATTCTATGTGAAATCATCGCTAGTCATCGTCAACAATTTTAATTTTTTTGTTTTAATCCAAAAAATGTCCCTACATAGAGTTTGCTTTTGTAGATATTTTTTATTCCATTTACTGGTAAACCCATTAGTACTAGACAATAGTGAAAACATATATGTTCAGAAAGACAAAGATATAAATCGTCTTATGGAAAGATTGCAAATTGTTTGAAAAGTAATTTGCAATTGAATTAAAATGAACGTAATTTTATATAATTTATATTAGAAATTCTACAAATCAAGATAAGAATGTTTAATATATAATTTTTATGGTATAAACTGGTTACTTTTAGATTAATTGGGAAAGCGTGGGTTCCGCAAGCTCAAGCTTCGAAAGTCAGTAGTAGTATTGGAGACGAACTAGAGCGATCACCGATCTCGATCGGCCGGATACCTGCGAACCCGTTATGCCATAAATAATTGGTCACGATCACGTTGTACCACCGAATCTGTTCCAAATCGCTACTATCTTTGCTCGAGAGCTTGGAGACCTTTTTGTTGGTCTATGGTAATTTCCTTTCGTTAATTTAATACATTAATGACCGGTAGTTTAGTGACCAGGTTTCATTGATTTTTTAAAATACGAAGTTTTATCTCTCTAGTATCAGTAAAAAGTAGATTTATCAAACCATAAAATAGTATAAACACATTAAATCTTTAAAAAGTAATAGATATATATACACTCTTATCATATCCCTAACTTTTCTCTAAATTCTAATCATTTTATCCTAAAAATCCACATTAGTAATGTTAGATACACAAATAATCTATTAAATTTCATTTTATTACAAACATAAATTTGAATACAACCTATACAATAATTTACTCATATTTAACATTAATACAACTTTATACCCATGACACTATCGATATGGCATTAAAATCACCGTGAAGCTTTCCCCTGAACGTATCGACGTTCTCAGATGCGTGTCTCTTTAACGAGCAACGATTTTCAATCTTCTTCATCTGCCTTTTTTTCTTAATTTTTTTGTTGTTGCTGAAGGAGAAGCTTCTCTCTCACTCTATTGTACATAGGAACGAGAGAAGCAATGGCACGTCGATGGTGGAACGAGAAGCACGGTGGTGGTGCGAAGTCGAGGCTAACCTTGGCACGTAACGAGCAAAGGTGAAATCACGGTGCGCGTGCTTCGTCGTACGTCGGATTTCGCGCAAAGGCCACGAGTGCTTCGAAAAGGACGAATGGATGGATAATCGTTTGGCAGGCTTTTTATCTGTAAAAATAGCAATTAAGCTTAAATTACCAGCACCTTTGATCGTCTTCCTCATTGCTTTGATATTTTCTATATAAGAATTGGGATTAGCTTGTCCACGACAGTCATTGATTACATTTCCAACAATACACACAGGTCTCTAATTATTGTATATAAAGGGTGTCCGGTTCTAGGTGTTCCAGCGGGAAACTACATTTGCGCAAGGATGGATTGAGTCGAAAAGTCTAATAAACTTTTTCGAAATTCGGCTCAGTTAACGAGTTATTAATTAACAACGATCGACCAATTACAGCCATCAGCAAAGAAGGGTGGTTCATTCGAGCTCGCATCTAGGCAAGAAACGAAGCTTTATGAAGAGCAATCCATAATAAACAACGTTACATGTCACTCCTCGCTGTGATTGGCCGATCTTTGTTAATTAATAACTCGTCAACTAAGCCGAATTTCAAAAAAGTTTATTAGACTTTTCGACTCAAATTATTGATGTACACATGTAGTTTTCCGCTAGAACACTTGGAACCGGACACCCTGTATAAGAAAATTTTCTTTACCAACCATTTATCTTTTTCTCAGAATTCTGTTATTTTGTTATCGTGTACACAAGCAAATTAGTTTGACTAATTATTGGTTAATAGATCAACCAATTCGCTAGCCTTTGATCTTATCTCAAGTTTAATATAAAAATCATGACAGAAATATGAGAGGAATTTGAACTTTGCAACTCGAGAAAAGACTGACAAGAGAGATTCGCGAGTTTCCATCGCACGTACCGATAATCGGCCGAAGCGTAATCACTTTTCAAGGACGTCGGCTCATTATGCAGGCCTGCGGGAGGCTGCGGATATCGCGTGGAGCCTATTTCGTTCGGTGCCGTTCGTTATGCAATTACCATCTCTCGCTCGTACGATGCCGATTGTGTACGAACGACGTGTGCTTCGTGTGTATCATACATAAGTGTTTTACACACATACACACAATGGTATCTGCATAAGCACGCTTAGCGAGTTAGTCTACTCTAACGAGAATTATTACGAGTACTCGCACGAGTATAATCGAAATCATTTCACGTGATGGTACGAAGCCCCCCCGGTCACCGTGTTTACTTCAAACCACGATTACTTTCCGAGTCGAGAAGACTTTCTGCGTGCTGAGATTTTATTAGTAGCATCTCGTCGAACCTTTGTACCGCGAGAAGTCTTCGTCATACTCCGAAATAGACGACTCGATAAAAACTTGTAGTTGGCGTTGCAGCTTGGATAAGAAACAATTTTTCAATCTTAAAGAGTTTTTTGTTACGTTAAATTTGCATTTTTCGATTAATCTTTCAAAGGTCTTACGTTTCATCATAAGAAATTATATGTGGGATAAAATAAATGATTGAAAGTGTACAGTTTTGTGAATATATATAAAAAGAATGTGATCAAAGTTAGTTATGGAACATTGAATTAAAAGGTGTTAATGTAATTAAGTAGTTTTTTTTATATTTTTTATGTACAACCTGAACATACAACAAACAATCGTATTTTCATTATATTTATTTATTTATTTATTTATTCCAATATACGGGACAAGCCCATTATACAATATAACAATTCGATTTAGATCGAATGATCCAATAATTTTATTAAATACACAATTTTGTTTTGTATATCAATCAAATATTATATTTAATCTAGATAAAAATTAATTTAGTCCACAAAGAGTTAAGCCAGATTCGTTTGTTCGACCTATTTCGAAAGATTCCACTGTATATACAATCCTAATCCAAATTTATGTTGATTACATAAGATTTCGAAGCAAAGGATTATCATACATGCATACACAATTATATTTTCTTTATACATCTTGTTATTTCATGTTCGAAGCTTACCGACAAAAAACAAAAGGATCACACACGAGATTAAGTTGTACCACGAAAATACTCTTTCACAATTTTCCACAAGCGATAAGAATCGAAAGTTTTGCCAAAGGTCGTCGATGTATTTTCCAACGAATCGAGCGTGTTGAAATCTTCGAACACAGCTTCGCTCGTTCGATCCTAGAAAACGTTTAGAATCACGGCTCGTAGAGCTCGCGAATAGAAACGTCCGTCGCGTGGGATAATACGTCGAGGAGCAAGCTCGACATCTTTATCCACCATTACGTAAGATTTATGTGCTACAACGCCTTACTTGGATTCACGATTCGAAGATTTGGACTGTAATGGATCAAATTCTTATGTGATTTTTTTATTAAGCTCAAAATAACAAAAAAATTAATTACTTGTATGTGTACAAAAGAAAATTAAGAAATATGTCATTCATTTTAATCCTTTGCCTTATAATATCCTATGGGCACAAGTATGTAAAGCACGCCGATCCAAAGGTGTAGAATCATCCTATGATAACCGTGACATATATTTTTTTTACACCCTGTACATGGTTCAATTTTAATGAATTGATTTTTTTGAATTTTTTCGTCTTTGAACTGTATTGTTTGTAACTACATTAGTTGTTTTTTTCTCCAATTTCTAATACAAGGTTCATTATGTGCCAAATAAAATTATAGGACAAAAGGTTAAAGTATCGATCAAATGGTGTTATGGAACAAGAATTTGTATTTTTTATCTCAAAGGTGTTAAAACCAATCGCCGTGATATTCGAGCTTCAACTTTCACGGTACAACAAAAAAAGAAATAAAATGCAAACGCTTATCCGCGAATGGAACGCATCTGAAAAGAGAACTAACACTCGGAAGGCCTCGTAGGTCTCTCTCTCTTTCTTCTACATGGTACGCGAGAGATCTTGTCGGGATGCTCGTAAAGCGGGGCTTTACTGCGTTTTGCATGCAGTATTTAACCCTGAATTTATATCCCGTCAGAGCTCATTTATACCGGGCGTCGTCGCCCGACCGCCTTTAACGGCCTCCTTCGTCGTTGGATTCAGTAATGCGCGCAATTAGATAGTAATTAACTTTGGTGGTTGCATTTACGTCTAAACAACGTGATACGACTCATTTTCTTATGATTCGCAAAGAAACTTGGCAAATTTTTTGAATAATTTTTGATGAATTTAAATTTGTTTAGAATTTAGATAGAGTACAACGAGGTTTACCTGGCCACATGAATTAAGTTTCTATGAATTAGTGTCCAAATGATACTTGTATAATGTAATGACTGCCAGTAACTAAATTGTGTGGCTAATTACTATTAGAATATTGTTATTTTTCTAACAATTATTAAAATTTGAATACTTAATATTATTTTGTTTTACTCAGTAATAATAATTTAAATCTATCAAAAAGGATATACTTTATACGTAGGTATTGCAAAAACATTAATATTGTGACCTATTTTAATGTAAACTGGTTAGAGTACTAAAGTAGCCAGTTACTGGGAGGTTTACCTTATGATTTACATAATTTTTATAACTTTGCTAACCAATACATATATTGAAAGGAATCTTTATTTATTTATATATATATACGGGAAAATTCCCATTGGTACAAGTATATGATGAGTACCTACACAGAGGTGCAAAGAAGGAAAAGTATAAATCTATAGATATACTTTTAATTCGGTATATACCATATCTATTTCACACTATGGTTTGTCCTCGTTAAGGTCTACCGACGAAAGGGTAAGCAGATGCAACAAATGTAAAAAAAAACAAAAAAGTTAACGTAATTTCACCGGTAGCGCTCGTTCCGGCGGGCCTGCAGGCAATTCTTGTCCCGGTTAGCCGAGAGATGCGTCTCATCCACTCTCGGTGGATGAACGAAGAAAGAGAGGAAGAAGGAAGACCATGTATGGTTCAGGTACAACGATCCAGTCCACGCGGAAGGAGCCTTTTAATACGAGCCGCGTAAAGCATCTCGCGGCTTCTTTGCGTGCTTCCGACCGATTCCGAGCGAAATTGGGTCGCTCGTGGTGTGAAACGAGAGAGAGAGATTGAGAAAAAGGTGGGTTACACAGTCGACAAGAAACGTCCACGACGATAGCACGAGATTTATGCTAGCCGTCTTCGGTCTCTTTCCACTTAAATTGGAGTAAAACCTACTGCCTTCGATTTCACGCTGCCGTTAGAAATTCTTTGGATATATTCAATTATTCTTCGATGAATCATTTATAATCCTATATACGTATTTCTTTAAAAAACTTTTTCGAAATTTTTTTTTGAAAAAAAATCTATTGTCATCCGAGTTACATATGTGTGCAAAGTACATATGTGGGTCAAATTAAGCTTACAAGATTTGTACAGGACATAGATACTTCTCTATGGACAAGTGAAATTAAAGAAAGGCTTGTAAACTTGTCAAAAATTCATTTTCCATTACCATCTTTTACAAATTCTTCCTTGGATTGGATGAATCATTCAAACGATGACAAAGACAATCCAATTTCTCCTAACAATTAACAATTCTAATCAATGATGTAACCTCATCATTATCCATTCTGTCTCTTACAAAATAATTCATTTTTCATTAAAGTCATCCATACACTCATCATCATCTCTCATGCTTTCTCATATCTCGCAACGTTCGATTTCATTCCGAAACGAGATGTGAAAACGAAGTTGATATTTCGAAAACGTACTGAATGGTTGTCCTCGTTAACAACGTTAACGATCGTAGCCGTAAGATCGTTCCTGATTATTATAAATGTGTCGTTTATTAACCAGCAGCTTGTTAATCATCAAGCCCGCATGCCTAGCAGTGGGAAAGTATCGAAAGGTCGATTCGTCAAAGCTGCGGGAACTATTCAACACGTTTTCTCATCGATCGTATAAGGCATATATATGTCTTGTTCGTTGGCGGGAAATTCAAATTTTCCGATCTATCTCGCACGTCGATCGGTAAACTACCGTCGAGATCGCGTCGTTTCGAGATGCGTTACGCGACTCTTCCGAACGTCGCATGCACACTACGTGTGTTCACCATGGAAGGGGTCATCGACCAGCTAAAGTGCGCGCGCGCGCAAGCAGACATCTGTGTTCGTACAGAGTGTCACCGATTTCTTATTTCAATTATGGCTGTAGTAGCAAATCATTTCTATCGTTGGATTCTATTAGATGAATCTTTTCAATCGGTGATCTAATAAGAGTTCTACCTCGAATCATCGAGATCAATGAGGATCGTTACGAGTGAACGATTAACGACGCGACTTTTATTAATGATTTATTTTTTTCCTGGTTATGTTAGGTCGAGTTGTTGTTGTTTTAACCTTTATTTTTTATTATTTTACTTGGTTTTTTTAAATTGCAGAAGTATTAGGTATAATAAAATTATCAGATGTGTTTGGAATAATTGAAGGATGTTTGAATTAGATAATTTGATTTTTTTTTAAATACAGTGATATAATAATAAAATTATCAGATGAGTTTGGAATAATCGGAGGATATTTAAATTATATAATTTGATTTTTTAAAAACATAGAAACAATAATAAAATTATAAGATGAGTTTGGAATAATCCAAGGATATTTAAATTATATAATTTGATTTTTCAAATATACAGAAATATAATAATAAAATTATAAGATGAGTTTGGAATAATCCAATGAAATTTAAATCATATAATTTCATTCCTCAAAGATGCAGAAATATAATAATAAAACCAATATATACATTTGGAATAATTGAAGGATATTTAAATGACATAATTAGATTTTTCAAATATGCAGAAATATAATAATAAAATTATAAGTTGAGTTTGGAATAATCGAAAGAAAATTTAAATTACATAATCTGATTTTCCAAATATGCAGAAATATAATAATATAACCATCAGATGAGTTTAGAATAATCGAAGGAAATTTTAATTAGATAATTCGATTTTTTAACAATGCAGTAACATAATAATAAAATTATCAGTTAACCATAACTAAATTTCATTTTATTTTGAATCGCAAGACTTTATTCACGTAAGAATCGAATAATTTGCCCTTTGAACTCTGAAAAAGACTCTCGTATTCGTACGAGAGTTCCACGCGCCTTTATACGCGGTAGGAAATTGAGTACTTAAGCTACTCGAGAGATTCCATCTTAACCGCCTGTGATCTTGTTCCATTTTCTAACTCGTTACCGTTTTGTGTTGGAAGCGAGGAAACGAAAGACGCCGGGCGAAGGGTCAGCAGCCGCGCGCTGCGCAGAAAGGAAGGCAATATGATCCTTTCACGGTGGATCCTGCAATGTAATCTTGTCGTGATCCTGCAAGCGGGATGAGATCCTCCTGCGGCGATTCTTGAATCCTCTTGCTTCCTCCTCTTCTTTTTTTTTATCTCATTTATTTCTCTTCTCGTTTTTCAAATTTTTCTTCCTTACCCTACCTTCTTTAATCTCATTCTTTATTTTTTCCAATTCTCTTTTTATTTTCTTTTAGGAATTTTTACAGGCTTTGTCAAACATCCTGTGTTCGTATTTCAGTTGTTGTTTGCCTGCAATATCTCGTTACGCAATAATTTTGGCGCCACGTTACGTTCTTTGAGTTATCGATGTATACGAGTACATACACTGGAGATATTTTGACACTCTTTTTCTCGTGCTCTCGAACTCCCTCGGAGGAAGCTCCGAGTGCGCGTTCGTGACCCGACGATAAGATAATTCTCAATGTGGATCGCCATCCGGAATCCTCAGACGTTCTCGTGGTGACCTCGAAAATTTCTTTTTTTTTTTTTAACATCTACATATCTTGTTTTATTAAACGTTGGATGATTAACGAGTATTAAAAGGTCTTCATCAATCAGCTGACTTTATAATAACGGGTACAGTCATTTATATTTTATTAGAAATTATACGGTATGTCGTTTTATTATTTTTATATTTTTTGTAAAAAATCGTAAATGGTTGCAATCGATCAGCTGATCGGTGTTTTTAATTGTCACGAGTGTTATGATTTGTATTTTGCTTTAAATTATGAAATAGATCGTTTTATTATTTATTTAATTTTATTTTGATGACACTTTTTTCCAAATTAGTGATTTTGATAAGTAGATTTTTTCGAGTTTCCATAAGAGCTAGAATCGTACCGAGAAACATTCTCGTGTATATTCCAACAGATGGCGAGACGACCGCCATCGTCGCGTGGAAAAGCTTTCGTCGATCACGTTGAAATCTACCCATGCGGTCTTGATGTAGAGACACCGACGAGGTATAAAATTCAAACGATCCAAATATTATTTTGTATGCACTTTATCGTATACTAATTAATAAGACTAGAAATTTCACGAAACAATGCACATATAAAGTGCAAATCTTTAAATTTAACAATTTTAAAAGAAAATTATCACTTTGTTTCTATCATTCGGTTTCACTAATTTCAATATTAACCCCTTGCATTATGATTTAATTCGACTCTCAATCAAATTAATACTAGAAATTTAGATAAAAATGAATCACAAGCTAGTCAAAAAAATAAATTTGTAAAAATTGAACCATGAATTTGACTCACTCGAAATTTATAGTCTCACACGATATTATAAGGTAAAGGGATAGTGTCTATAGATTTTCCTTATTTTATTATACTGACACTCTTTCGATAGATCGAAACAACGATTTACGAGTCTTCGTTCAAACATAAACGAAATCCTTTTTTCCGTTGTCGATCACTCTCACTTTTCACATCGAATGTCGCGCGAACGTCAACGACGAACGTGAAACGCATTTGCCGTTCGCGAAGCTTTTTTGCTCGGATACCACGAAGGTTGAACACAGGGGCTACCGTTCACTCTCATTAGTCTCGATTTATTGTGATTCCTAAACGAGGTCGTTCTTTTTCCTTCCGAATACCAAAGCGATTATTTTGTACGTGGTCAGTGTTCGAATCGATCGAAACATTGAAAAATACGAGATTCTACACTCTCCTGACATCTTTTCCTAAATTTTGTTTCGATCTTCGTAATAACAACAACATATATCAAGCCAGAAATATTTTAGTCAATTTTGATTAATAATTTTCAATCAATCAAACCTGAAATATTTCTCTCATTATTGTCTCGTCGAAAGATTTCGTTTAAGAATTGTAACAATCTCTCTTTCTTTCTCTTTCAAATTCTGTCTCTGTACGCTTCTTGCCAGGAGCCGAGAAACGACAAGTTGCCGTATTAGGAGAAGCAGCGGCGCTACCATCGTCAATAGAATTCCCAATGAGCTTATATACCATGAGTGTCTCTCCTCCGGTCCGTTGCACGGTTATGAAACCTGCAGTGTGTTTCACCCGTGTCTCTCTTTGCCATTACCCTCCCCTTTAATCAAATTCCACGACAAAAGAAGAGAAAAAAAAAAATGAATGAAAAATTGATCGAGTTAGGTACACGTTCCCGGAAACACACACACGGTTTCTATCACCAGCGAGCGTTTAGAACGTTTGAAATGTTTCTAACGTGTGTTTTATTCGCGAAAGGGCGTCGATCAGCTTTCGATATAAGTTTTCCGACATCGTCCTGTCGAGAGGAAAGAGTTTCGTCGGTCACGTACATCCGTGTACGTGAGAATCGGGAGTAAAGAGGTGGGGGGAGAAACTCTTGATGCAGTTCACGCAATCCGTCTTTCATTTTTGCACTTGCTCTCGACTTGTATGTAGATGTTTACAATATAGTTTTCCTGGCTGGCGCGTGTATCGAAAGGAAAATCACGAGAAATCGAAAAAAGATACTGTGGGATGATGTACAAGTGTTGTGTAAGGTAGAAAAGAAAAATTGAATTCGTCCTATGACGTCTGAAAATATAGGGTGTCCGTTTCCATATAGTCTAGCGGAGGACTACGTGTAAACATCGATGAGTTGAATCGAAATGTCTAATACCATTTTTCGAAATTCGAATTAGTTAACGAGTTATTAATTAACAAATATCGACCAATCACAGTGATTAACGAAGAAGGGCGGTTCATTCGATAAAAAACGAGGCCGTAGGAGGAGGAATCCATAATAAACAACGTTACATATCACTGTTTGCTGTGATTGGTCGATCTTTGTTAGTCAATAACTATTTAACCGAGACGAATTTCGAAAAATTGTATTAGACATTTCGATTCAAGTCATCGACGTGTACATGTAGTCCTCCGCTGGATTACATGGAATCGGACACTCTGTATAATCTGTATATTGGAGTTACCTGAATTATTTAATACATGGCTCTTTCCTAGAATATAAATTACAATCCATTAATATGAACCATACCATGAAACATAAATTAGGATTATATAATAATAAATTATTGCCGATTATACATAGTCCATGGATCATTTGGTGACATTACACGTATGTCGTGTGACACGAGTACACGTTCAGGAATTTTTTTAAATGAAAATAAAAAAAGAACTGACCCTTGGTTATACTACAACAACTACGATCACTACTACACGGTGGACATAAAAATGGTAATAAAATTGGCGATTCCGCGGTCCCGTCTACCGATAGGATCTCGAGTTTCGATCGCACGCTGGCCCGGACTCTCTCGAAATTTAGCACCGAGTCGAGTTATACTCGCAGAATCAAGGGGACAAGAGGAAGAGAAAAAGATGGGCTCACCGTGGGGGCCAATGGAATATGGCCATTATTCGCCTTTCCTCTCCTTGTCCACAGCTATTGCCGAGCATTATTTATCGTCCCTCGGTGCATTGTTTCTCCGAACGGGTCTTTGCAATACGATTCTTCGAGCTTCATGCCTTCGCGCTTCTTCTTCGTATTCTCGAGAGTACGTTTAACGAGAAAGAGAGAGAAAGATTAGATTTAGATTAGACACATATTTATGACCACCTAGTATCTATACGATGATTTACATTAGTCAATGACAAAAATTTATTCAATAGAAATAGATAGATTGTTTTATTGGAATGCATCGAACGATTTGTATATGATTACATTTCTAATGAATGCATAGAGAAACTATGTGACATTATATAAAATTAGAATGGAAGTGAATTAAATAAAATACAATGGAAATAGATAGTTTTATTGGTATGCATGGTGGCAATATTGAACGATTTGTATATGATTAAATTTCTAATAAATACATAAAGAATGATATGGGTACAAATTAATGTGACATTATATAAAATTAGAATGGAATTAAATTAAATACAATGGAAATAGATCTTTTTATTGGGATGTCTTGAACTCTTTGATTAAATTTCTAATAAATACATAGGGAATGATATAGGTACAAACTAATGTGACATAATATAAAATTAGATCGATCGATCGAAATCGTTTCCTTTCTGTTTCTTCTATTCGAACAGTGACGTAATAATTGTACCAAAAAAAGAAGGGGAAATTGTAAATTCGCGCGAGGCCGCGGCGCGTGCATTTGCAGAAAATGTCGAAACGATACGGTCACGATCCTTGGCGACTTCAATGCTCCCGCGAACCGCCTCATAAATAAACATTATCGGCCGAGAGAGTCGATGCCAGTGAGTTCTCTCTTTCTCTCTCGATCGTTGGCTCGGTCTCTGAAAACTGAATTTACGTGTCCAACTCAACGCATCAAGATAAACTAGCGATATTTCGCGAGTAGTCTTATCGGCAAAGAAGAAGATCCACGTAACAATGTTGGTGACAGTGCCAATAAACGTGACTGATTCTATTCAATGTTAGGAGATTCTTTGGCAAATTTATATTCAAACTTCTGTTTTAATCATTTTTAATATCCATCCTAATAATTACCAGATATACAAGGTGTTCCTTAATAGTTTCTTCATTTGTTTTCACATAACAAATATTTTTAACGCAATATAATTGGTGTCACAAGTTAAATGCTTTTCAGATATTATTTTTTTCTTAAGGGAATTTCTTCGGAAATTTTCAAGGTCATAAGTGATTAAAAATATTTAGGTGGACCACCCTGTATAATTGTTTGTACCATTAGAAATATTTAGAACAATTTTATTTATAGGTATTATAAATAAAAATATATTTAGGTGGACCACCCTGTATAATTGTTTGTACCATTAGAAATATTGAAGACAATTTTATTTATAAGTATATCTCAATTTACAAGTATTTTTTTATTTAATTATTATTATAATTAATCGTTGTAAGATTTATTGATAATGTTGAACGTGGCGCTTAGACGTTAGAAAATTGAGACATAGCGATCGATTTTCTTTTTTCTTACCTTTTTCTACGATCTCGTACGCGCAACTATTCGTGGCACGGGGTTAAACCCGTATCTCGATATCTTATCGAATCAAGGTTGCGAAGTCTGGTTTATTCTACGAAAGGCGAACATCCGTGGAGCCGAAGGAGCGATCGTTCGTATAAGAGCAATTTTCTTAACCCGTTTTGCGTCCGTACTTGGTAAAACGGTGAGTTCGACTCGTCCACTCGTTATTATGTCGTCAGGACAGTTGATAAGGACACGCGTTCGAGTTTTATGTGCATTCATGAGAAAAAAAGGATCCTCGAGAGTGAGAGTGCTTGGAAAAAAACAAGAATTTTTTAAGAACAAAAAGAAGACAGGTAAAAAATTATCAAGTTTACACGATAGTTTTGTTTTTCTTTGACACAGAAAAAGTAATAGAGATAGATTGATAGAAAAAGAGAACGTATGAACTTAGATATTAGAATTTTATAGTTTTCACACCACGTTCACCTTTATTACCCAGCTTCAACGTTCGAATTTATCACCCATTTACGAGTCAAGATTTAATCTCTGATCGATCACCAATTGCACATTCTTTAAACACTTACGAAATAATTTATAATGAAAAAAAAAATTGTCCATTGTTCGAGAAATAAATCCTATGGAAGGCAGTGTGATCTATGGGATTCGAGATCGTCGAGTGATCCTTTCACGACTATCATTAGTACCACGAGAAGTTAATTACAATGATCCAACGTTACTTTCACCGTGTCGTACGATTCAACACCATCTCTGGTGTAGGTATAAACACGTGCCGCGATACGGCAATGTAGTTTTCTTCGATCCTAAAGAAATCTTGATTTTCTTCGCGTGAAAATTCCTTCGCTCGATCAATTTCTCAGGAATTAGAAAAAAAAAAACGAAACGTGGAGGAACGTTCAAGAACGACGGGATCATTCTTAATTCATTTATTTCTACCTTTCGTTTTGCAACGTACGACAGATGTAAAAGAAATAACTTAGATAAGTGTATTTAGGTCTTGTAAAAGCGTGTTTAGAAGTCAATCTAGATCTTTAAAATGTTAAACGAACAAGATTAGGAGATTAAGGTACATTGAAAATAACCTTTACCGTAAAACTCGATCGATCACTGAATTGTTATCGATCACAATGATTCATGGAATCTAATCGTCCTAAAATACTAGTTTAAAGCATCGATCCGTTCATAATCAACTTTTATCGAGTTCGATTCATTCCTGGCCACGGTCGATCGGTTAATGATAATTCACGTGGCCATAAGATCCTTTTTTTTTCGAAGGAGTGGGCGAACCAGTGTAGCATTTCCGCTCCCACGCAAGTACTTACTCTCACATATAGCATTCATTGGTATATATTCGCCAAACAGAATTATCGAGATCGATCGAGAGTCGAAGGGAATCGAGATGGAATAATGAAATTTTCGATGAAAAGAAACATTTTTATGTCGAGAATAAATTCTTTCTTTTGAATAGAGGATATGTGACGTCACGGGAGATAACTTTGTTCTCTTCGATCATTTTTCCTTTTAAGATTATTCGCGATCTTTATGATCTTGTAGGAATAATAACGAGAGGACGGTGACACCGTAAAGTCATCGTTTCTTTTTTTCGCCCACGGTTTCCGTTTTGATTTCTGAATGATAAAGGATGGATAGTCTTTCTTTCTTTTTATGATTCTCTCATATTTTCTTTTCTTCTTGAACGATCGACTCCTTCCACGTTCTCTGGACCGAACTTTCAGCGATAACGAGCAGCCCTGGCGTTACTTTCACTGGTAGAGAGAGAGAATTTTCATTGTTCGATAATTGGATTCGTGAGAAGCTCGCGCTCGCTACGAATTTCGCTAATCCCGTGGCTGATTTTATATCGACGTTCTTTCTTAGAAACGATTTTCGGTCGTTAACTCGCTAAGTGCTTGATTTCTCGTTGGTAAACGCGAATAAAACGTGATTTGCTTTTAAATTAGTTTGTAAAGAAATAAAAAAAAAAGTTGCCAGAATAAAAAAAAATATAATTAAATTTTTATGACAAAAAAAAAATAAAAATTTGTTTCTCAATGAGAAAACAAAATAAGTAGAATAGCATAAAGAGAATTGAAATTACGTATTTACGAAAAATGGGTCTTTTGTTTAACATTTGGCATCTCTGAGATTTTTTCTAATGAGCCTAATGTAATTATTTAATATGTTTGTCGCCTGTTTTTAGTGTATTAAACGGGTACTATTTTTATCCGTTAATAAAATGAAAAAAAAAAAAAAAAAAAAAAAGGGTATTTTTCTTTTTTTTTTACCAAACTAAGAATAATATTTAAAAAATTCATAATCCGGTACTAAAAGGGTTAAAAATGGAAAGAAGGTGTGAAAAATAAAGTTCAAGTAAAAAAAAAACTTCTCCAAATCGAAAGTAACCCGATCTCTGCACTTTATTCTAATCAAGACTACGAAACAAATCATCAATCTCCCCAACGTTAATTTAGATGTTACGAAAGGCTGTTTTTTTTCCAACTATCAATCTGAGTAGAAAGGCGTTCGATTTGTAGATCCGATCCGAATCTAATTCGGACTTCCGGCACGGATCCCACCGTGAAAGATACACACATACACCTAAACAGTTAGGAATAATTCCCGATTGGTCGATCGAGTCAGACTCTAAGCAATCGCTTAACTAATTCCCTCGCACCCGTGGAAAGCGAAGCGGCCGAGCATAAAGTTCGCATTCGATACGCGAGACTACTACGATCCGTATCATCTGCAAACGCCGCCACGAGTCCAGTGGATTCGAATTAATTGCTTTTACGGGTTTCGCCGAGCGTATTCTCGCTTCTAAATGTCGAACACATTGGTTCGAATAACGATCCTTTGTGATTAAATGAAAAAAAATAAATTCGTAGACCTTGCGTTATAAAAGAGAAAATAAAAGAAGGTTAAAATTATAATTTAATAGAGGCGAGTCTCGTATAGCACAATTGCATTCTGTATGTATCTGGTCCATGTTGTGCGAGAGTTAGGTACCTGTACAATGTAAGGGAACCTGTTGTACTTTGGGTATATAGGTATATTAGGTTATGTGTTTTATTAACTAACTAAATATGTGAAAGATTGGAAATGTAAAAATTATTTATGGTTTTTGTAAAAAAATTTACCCGAGGTACAACAGGTTCCCCTACATATGGCACATTTCTTAATACATTCCAATAGAAGTCTCATGCTTTTTTAAGGGTTTACCCAATTTTTTTTTTTTTTTTTTTTTTTCTCATTTATTTATTTTATTTATTTTTTTTGACTATGTTATTATCAAAGCATCGTCAATATAATGAAAAACATTTTTTCTTAAAAAAAAATCATGTTATCACGAAAATTACCTGCGATATCATCACAAGCATTTCTTTGGTGTATTTAACGTATTCTTGAAATACTCGAGAGGATATACGATATAATAATCTCGTTCGGAAAACAAGGGAGCCTCTGTTTCCCATTCTAGGTTACTCGTATCATCTTTCTTTCTTTCTCAAACGAGGAAAAGAGAACGAGAATTAAACGAAGAGAAGCTACGCGCCGATCGTTTCTCTCTCTCTTTCTTTCTTTATGGCAATGAAGGCTAGTCGCGATATAACCGACATGTCAGTCACTCAATAACGAGACAGCGTGCGATGTTAGAAACGCGTTGGTGTGCGCATGGCACGACTGTCCGTGCCATCCCCGTATACATACCTATATACGTCCGTTTCCGTATGCGTGAGCCCTCGATCTACCGTGGAAATGCACACGCGCTTCCGATTTCTGTTTGTCGAGCTCTTTCCATTTCTTGCCGAACGTTTTCTCGATAAATATTTCGGTTATGTTCTGTGAAACTTGTTTCACAATTTTTCTTTTATTTTTTTTTAAATATAAATAAGATCTATCGATGTATGGATCTTTACTGGATTATACCTTCTTTAATACGTTGAATACCGAGTCTGTTAACCCCTTGTGGTACTATTTAGTTAAATAAAATCTCAAAACGAATTAGAATAAAAAAAAATAATGACATATACTAAATAATAAAAGTGTTAAAAGTACACTTCATACATTTGCAATACTTAAATAAAAATTACAGTGTCTATCAGCAGGAATACCTAATCATATTTTTTTCTGACCCAAAATTATTAACAGAAGACAAACTCGTCAAAGTACGACAAAGGGTAAATAATTGTTTTTTAAATAACCATATCGAAGAATTTACTATCATATCTCTTATATCAGACATCACACTTTTCTAAATATTAATGAACACTTCAAAGGCATCATGACAAATCGAGTGCTGGTCACCAGTGACCCCCATGGTATTCAACATATTAATAACCCAACCCAAAAGTAACTACAATTCATAATGTGCTCATAAATACACAGATGCAATACGTTCTTCAACTAATACGTTCTTCAACTAATACGTTCGTCAACTAATACGTTCTTCAACTAATACATTCCTCAACTAATACATTCTTCAACTAATACGTTCGTCAACTAATACGTTCGTCAACTAATACGTTCTTCAACTAATACATTCTTCAACTAATACATTCCTCAACTAATACATTCTTCAACTAATACGTTCGTCAACTAATACGTTCTTCAACTAATCCTATTCAACATCTGGATCATAAACTAACCAATAGAAAGTTAAACCAACATATATAAAAGATCTAAACGATCTTTTTTTTTCCAATCTCAACATACACCTACATACATACACAATATTCAAGTTAACCGGGTGATCAGTCGTCTCAAGAGGTACCCAGTGGTCCTTGAATGATCCAACCAGCCAGTCAGCCAGTTAACCAGCTAGTCAGGCACCTAGCTAGCAGCCAACCAGCCAGTGGCCGTGCGTGAACGGTCGAACGATCGAGCGACGATCGTGGTGGCACGCACTTGCGTCTCTCGATCCTCGAAGATCGCATTGCCGTGCGCCTCCTTTCCGCGAACGGATCGACGCTTTCATACGTCTGCGACTTATGCGAGTGAGTGCGCGTTCGAACGTTTATCATCAGTCGGTCGGGATACTAACTGGTGTTCGTTCGTTTATCAACGTTACGGGACGTTGATTTCATTGGGAACGAGGTTCGATCCCTCGGGTGTTTTTTTTTTATCGGTACACGGGGTGAGTGATCGAGTGATCTATCGTAAAAAGTTCATATGGAATAGACTACATCTTGAATTAGCGGATTTATTTTATATAGGGTGAGACTGATTTTTGGTGTTGATAAATTTGAGAATTTTTTTATTCTTTTTTTACTCTTATAGGTTTTTGTAAGAGATTCATTTATTGTTTTGTATGAATGTATGACAATTTGGAATTGATATTTAGATGACTCACCGTGTATAGTTCGAACACGTGCTGTTTTCCTCGCGAACTTACACGCAAGCTATGATTTAATGCAAGGCAAGTCCGATTGTACACGATCAAAAAATGGAAGACTCGTATACCGATTTCGTTCCATGATTTGCGTTCACTTTTGCTCTTTGTGTGATTGAAAATGTATAGGGTGTTCTACTTCGTTCGAATACTTTCAAAGTAATTGAGCTTTTTTTCCGTGACATGGATTCAATTGAAACAATTGTTTTGCTATAAACTAAAATATACGGCTATTGTCGTTCATCAGGGACTAAACAATTATGTTTTCATTATATTTAAATATATAGAAGTTGAATAATTGAATAATTTTATTAAGTAGAAAATACCAATTAAACATTAAAATTGAATTGAGTTACTTTTATCAGAAAAATTGACATTTCCATAAAAATGATTCCTAGCAATATTACAAAACAAATCATTATATTTCCATAACAAAAATACAAAAAAAAAGAATCGACATAGACAGAGATCGTGGAAAGTACCCCAGACTCGAATTGTTAATCGAGCTCACCGCTCTTGCGCGCGCGCGTGTAAGCGAGCGAGCTCGAACGAGCGCGTTCGAGAAACGCTTCACGGCCAATTAAAGGTGAGCATCGGTTTAACCGCGGTTCACTTCAGACGCGCTTGTCGCGGTGCCGAGCGACATAAATCTCGTCCTTCGTGGTTCCAGTTTCTCCAGAAAGCTGAGCGCGGTAAACGGGGCACCGCCTCTCGATCTTCGATCTTCACCTTTTCTTATGCTCGATTTAACATATTCGCGCGCTTACACGTGACGTTTTCACTCTCTTAGAACACCCGCATATTCAATTTTTTTCTTTTCTTTGCGACTCATATTTTAAAAATTTCCTTTTTTTTGTCACTTATTATACACTGTTTTTTATTATTTTTTAATTGTTTTTGAAAAAGGAGGAGGTTACTTAATTCGACAGTTATAGAATTTTCTTTGTATGTCTACGGTTAACTTCGTAGTGTATGGACCAATCGAGTTGAAACTATTCTATTCTTTTAGTTTAGGTTTGCACTTGGTCCCATTTCAAAGATTTTTTATTAACATGCTTTAATTAGCTTTACTTGTAAATAACTATGTAAGCAAATCTTGGAAGTCGATTCTAATCTACTTCTAATTATCATATCGATTTGAAACTTTGCAAGTATATGTAAAGTTGGATAACAATACAATAATTTGGTACCAATCAGCTGATCTGATGATGAAGTAAGGAGGTGGATAGTGTTTTTAAAACTATATTGTTATTTATCTTTTAATTTCATTTTTAATTCCTTTCATTCTCTTACAATCATTTAACTCATTTTCGCTTATTTTTATTTTGCTTTAATTTTTCGTTTAGCTTTCTTTAAATTTCCTTCGCTCGATTTGTCTGCCCGACCGATCGTATTATAGTCGATTAATTTGATCGATCGCATCGAACGCGCGATCGACGCTGGCGGTAGCCGATGATTTCATTACTTATCCACGTCTTTACGAGTTGACGTCCGTTCCAGTCGTTCGATCGAACAAAGCGGCTTCCTCTCGTGAGATTAATCGGACGATGATCGTACGCTAATTCGAGTATGGGAGAAGTAGTCCATCTTTTCTTTTTTTTGACATAATTATCACTAATTTTCGATTTTTATATTTTTTTACTAGCCTTATCTACAAAAATTACAATTCTATAAGATTTTAGAAAAGTTCTAATCGGATAATGACGATTTTTATTGAGTACATTGATCTACAAGACAGTTCTATGTTAAATAGATCATCCATTTAATAGTATTCTGATTAAATACAGTATTTCATTGGAAATCTTACAAACGTTTCAAATACCCGTCACTGATGATTATTTATAAAAACTGATAGAACCGTATATAACCTCATTAAATATTCCCATTGACATACATCCTCTTTGCAATAACTTTATACTTAGAGATCAAACTTCAAAGCAAGCTGGTATCGTCATCATCATCAACGAGCTCTCGATTAGATCGGTTCACGTCTCGCTGATCGAATAATCGTTTAAATTCATAGACGATCATCGTATACCAGTAACTCGATACTCGTAAGCCTTAAGTTAGTCTCTCAATGGAGTTTATTTGATTAAACCGAGCTATTAAATCGCTTTTACATCGAGAAACGATCCGAACGTTACGATGCTCCCAATAATTATCATTCATTAATTAACCCAGTAAAGGTCGACAACGAAATGATTTTATAGAATGTCGATTTCTTGATAGTAAACTACGATAAGTCGAACGATAAAAAAAAAGAACGGAAAGACGACAAGCGATGAGAAGTCGCACGAAGTGCAAGCGGGTTACGTGATCGAAGGAAAGTTTTTGATCGATCGATCGAGGGGGACCCTTAAAATTGGCCACGTGTGCTTCGTGCGTTTTGTACGTGAGTTGAGAACGATATTATATCATCGAAGGAAAAAGAATCGAACTTTCGACCGATTCCGACAAATTACCATCAAAAAATTTTTCGTAATGTTCGGTCAATTTCGCGTGTAGGTGGATAAATGTGTAGGTGTCGATAAAATAGTATAGCTACATATACAGGTTTTTCTAAAATAAATTAGGTATGTACTTTCATAGAATATTAGGAACACTGGAGAGAAACTAAAGGTTTATATTAATAATATAACGAATTAAATAGATGGAACATATATACATTCATTTTATGACAGGCCAATTCTGTATACTATTCTGTATACAGGGTGTCCGGTTCCAAGTGTTCCAGGGGAAAACTACATGTACACATCAATAATTTGAGTCAAAAAGTTTAATAAACTTTTTTGAAATTCGACCTAGTTAATGAATTATTAACTCACAAAGACGGTCCAATCGAACCCCATAATAGACGAAAGACGAAGCGGTAAGAGGAGTAATCCACAATAAACAACGTTACCTGCAGCTAGTCGTCTTTGTTTTTCATCTCTGGCTTAGTATCTGCTTCAGTCCTCCGTGATTGGCCAATCTTTGTTAATTAATAACTAGTTAACCAGACCGAATTTCGAAAAAGTTTATTAAACATTTCGACTCAAGACATACTTATGCACCTGTAGTTTTCCGCTCGACAACCTAAAATCAGACACCCTATATAAAGTCTCCCAAAGATCGGATCTCATCTCGTAGGTGTCAGCCTTTATTTCTTCGCGATTTCTCGGACCAATCGTCCAAAGATTCCTTAACTATAGTTCTATGACGTCACTTTTTTCGATCCAAACCTCCTCCTCGATCTTTCGTAGAACAGGTCGGCCTTTTGAAACTTTAAAAGGTCGTGAAAAAGGCGGGAACTCACTATACACCAAGAAGGTGTAATTTCTTATTCTCTTTGCTAGAGTAGGATTCCCCCATAATTTATTCGAGCACAGACACACCATCGAAAACATACCATGGTGGTGGCCATCGACGCGTGACGTAAGGTTCCGCCGACTCGTGTGAAAGCGCCTTAACGAGGAACATTGTTTCACACGCGATTCCTCCTCGCATTTGAATCGGTCGGCCTCCTCACTCTTTTGGCTTCGAAATAATCTGTATTTGTGAGCCGGTGGCCTTTTAACACTTATACACTCATGTATATCATATACATACATATACGATATAGGAAGAAACGTGTCTCATAAAATCCAATGCTCGATCGGATCTATTAATGTGCGACGAAGGAATAAAAGGGACGATACGTGTCCCTTACATCGACGTGGCACTAATACTAACAATCGAAGGGTGCAGTCTTGAATGCAAACAGTACCTTGTTTTATTGAATTATGGTTGGGTGCTACCGTGTGAAGATAGAAGTGTGAACTTTCTACATAGTACTTTAATATTATTAACACTAGATTTACGGACTGAGCCAATTTGACTCATTAAAAATTTGATTACTATATATTTATGCAACTTTACAATTATTTAAAAAAAAATCATACGTGGCTTTTTAGTTAAGTAATGAAATATATGTAAATGTTGATTCCTCTTCATTTCTTTCCTCTTCATATTCTTCTTTTTTTACTTAAGTAAACATAGGTATATAAACAACATCCGTAAATCGAGTGTTAAATTATTTTTGCAATTCAAAGAAAATGATAATACAATATTTTTACATACATTAAAGTTCGTTAATAAATCAACGAATGACAGATACGAGTCGCAGAATTCAGAAATCTTTTCATAAACGTGATCGTCACGTTTACCATTTCTTTTTATCACGATATTTCGTATAAAAGAGAGACGAACAGGCCGAAATAAATCCGTCTTTATTACTCTCCATCGCCCATTACCCTCGTATAAATAAATAACGGTGAGAGTAGGTAGGTAGAAGATGATTCAGTATAGAATCGCGTAGAGGGAACGATCAGGCGTGCCGATAAAAGCAGAGAAAGAGAGAAAGGTTTAAACATCCAGTCTTCTCTCTCAACTCGATGATATCCAGTCGAGCGATCGATCATAAGCGTGGTGCTTCCCCATTGTTCTTCCAACGCCGTTACATCGTGCACCATCGTGAGTTGAATAGCCGCCTTATGTGGGATATAACTCTGTTGAAAGTGTCGACCGGATTATTATCACGAACAATCTCTATCTTTCTCTTTCAACATTCGGTCGCCTGGCGACGATTTTCTCGATCCGTAACGAACAAATCCGCCACGCATCGATTTCCCCTCTCTCTTTTCGAGAAAGAAATATGAAAGATACGATCGTTCGGTCGATTACTTCCGCTGGAAGGATCAACCTCGATCCCTTGAAAGAAGCTACGTTCCGAAAACCCCAAGCCCTTTGTATGGTAAATCAATTTAACCGAGGCTTCAGAGATTAAATTTGCGACGCGATGTTACTTGGGATTGCGATAAGAATTATGTTTGTGCTTTTGATTTATGTTAAGCCAATTCGTGAAGGGTGGGTTGGAAAAAAAAATTGTAGAGGATTGAAGGGAGGATGAATATTTTATATGAGGTGTTAACCATGATGTTTTATAATAATGTAATCAGTTAGCACCGTGCAGGTAGGATAATTGAAATTGATGGACGAAAAAGAGATATTAACACTAGATTTACGGATGTTGTTTATACAGAGTGTCCGGTTCCAGGTGGCCAAGCGGAAAATTATATGTGCACATCGATGATTTGAGTCGAAAAGTCTAATACTATTTTCCGAAATTCGGCTCAGTTAAGAAGTTATTAACTAATAAAGATCGGCCAATCACAGCGAGCAGCACAATAAACAACGTTACATGTCGCTACTCGTTTTTGTTTTTCGTGTATTTTGTCTCCTACCGCTTCGTCTCTTGTCTAACTGCGAGCTGGAGTGAGCCGTCCTCCTCTGTCGATTGTCGTGATTGGCCGATCTTTGTTTGTTAATAACTATTTAACTGAGCCAAATTCCGGAAAATAGTATTAGACTTTTCGACTCAAACCATTAATCTGTACATGTAGTTCTCCGCTTGAACACCTGAAACTGGACACCTTGTATAGCTATTTTTACTAAAGTAAAAAAAAGAGGAAAGAAAAGAAGAGGAATCAACATTTACATATATTTACATTACATATTAAAGTTTTATAAATATAGTAATCAGATTGGCTTAGTCAGTAAATCTAGTTTTAATAATTTCAAAGAAAATGTTTATTTCCCAAAAATTTTATTTCGAATAAATACATAAATAATATAAAATTCTTGCTTCGTTTGATGATCATCGTCAGAGATACTTCCCTCTCACGACTGCTTCATTACGCGACACTTTATAAATACGCTCCATCGTTATCCACGTTTCTCCCTTCACGCGACGCATATCTACGTTGCCTACGCATGCGTCGCCATTGTTGTTCATCTTATCTCTCCTCGTCATCGTCGTTGTTGTTGTTGTTGTTAATGTTGTTATTGTCGTGCACGTAGGCAGAATGCGAAACTCGACTTTATGTTCGCTGTATTCACAAAGGTTACCGGTTAGTACGCTTAGAGGATTCTCGCTTATGCGGTCTTTGGATTTTTCTGCTTGGAGATCAATCAAAGTGTTTGAAGTCTACTCCCCTCATATAATACACAGAAGTGGCAGTATGGACCGTAGTTGAGTTTGATTCGCTCGAATTTAGTCTCATTCATATTTATGTACACGTATATTCGTTTATTTACGTTTTCATTCATAAATCTGTACAAAGGCGTTATTACGTATTCATTCAGATATATACGAAGATTTTAATTAATTCATACATAAACATGTGAATTAGCAAAATCCAAAACTGGAAAATCTAAATTAAAAATATTTATATTACAGGAAGAGATTGGTGAGATAATCGAGTCAGCACCATCGACCCCGCTGCGTATAATCGACGAGCCAAAGTATCCACCACGAGAACCACCAATCCCTATAAGAGATCCAGATAAGGAAAATTTGTCAAAAGATTCGAGATGCTTGGCAACGAGAAATCACAATCGTCTCCCAAAACGACAGAATTCTCTGCCACGGGCGAGTAATAAAAATACGATCGCTGGTGAGGACATCGGCGAGTGGTCGAATAATATTCTTGCTGAGTTCAATAGCATAATAGCGAAGGAGATAAATGAATTAACCAAAGAAAATTCGAGTAAGTACGTTGGACGACGCAATACGATCGAGCCAAGACCGATCAAGTACAAAGAATTATTAAACGAGTTCGGGTTATCGGATAGTGAAAATTCCGAGGAAAGTTCTTGCGAGACTAATAGGAGTAAAACCAAGGACGAAATATGGTGCAACGGTGAGACCTACGGTGTTGATAATCGTTGTCTTCTCAACTCGGACTACGACGAGCCACAAGACAGCGAGCAAATTTCTAAACGTAAAAGTGGTAGTTTGCCAGAAAATCTTGGCGTTTTGGTTACTCAGGAACGATATCGATCGAGCAATCAGAATCGTCAGAGTAGCGAGTCATTGTCCAGTACAGCGAAGAATCACTGGAAATATCGAAACATATCTAGTCTATCGACGAGAATCAATGAGCAGGAGGACGCTCGCAGTCAGCCAAAGAAAATCGTAGAGTTAAGAAACGAGTCTGAGGGTGCCCAATTTATACCTCAGTTCTCATCATCTTCATCCTCGTCATCGTCGAGGGTGATCACGGTGGAAGAATCGACAAACAAACTGCCACCGCGTCAACGAGTGAACTCGCAAAGAAAACACAGTCTTCCTGTGATCCCAACGACTCCAAAACGTCGTCGAGATTGTTTGACGAGGTTTCAAAGATTCAAGCGTGCTCAGGACGATCAAGACATCGGCATGGGTTCCAATTATGATGATGTCTTCAGAAAGAATGACGATCACTTGATCGCGACTAGATCAAGATCGTTAGATAACAATGTACCTAAATCAGCACCAGTGACACCAACCGAAGAGAAAAAGCCACCTTTTGGAAAGTTCATGAAAAGAAGACAGGCACCGATTTATCAAGAGATTTCCAACGACGTTGTGCTTGTCAGAGTATCTTCGTTACCTGATCAAGATCTTCTTCGATTGGATAATCGAGCAAAGGATGGTTCCCTGTCCAAGAAACGAGCCATTTCACCTTTTACTTTAAGATCGGATATTTCGGCTAAGAGACTCTCCGAATCGGATAGGGACGTTAGAGAGACCAGTCCAGTGGATTTGAACAAGTTTTCTATCACTAGATCGAGGGGTAATGACGTGGCAGTTGGCTGCGATCTACCGGAAGATAGGATGGATGGGTTCATTGAAAATGGGAAATTGGAGAGTATTGATATGAAGAGGATCGTTGATGAACAGAACGCTAGATCAGGATCGGTAAGAAAGAAAAAAAGTCAAACAGAATAAAATATTGCATAAATTGCTAAATGTTTCATAGTAATAAAAGCTAACACAGCTGATAAGCATAACAAGTCAAGTAACTTAGCAAGAAATTATTAAAACAAATAATCGTTTATCTTTTCCAGCTACCAATCTCACTACATTCACTTTTATCAAGAATCAGAAACGGTTCAGGTTCCTGTTGTCCCAACAGTCCACCAATGGAATCCTTCACATGCTCAGATATAGCAACCCAAACTTCACCACCAATCTCAAGAAGTTCCAGCTTCACTTGGGTCAGCGAGTGCGAGTCACCACGAGGTGAGTCAATGTTTCTCCTTCACAATCAGAGAAAAAAAAAACGTAGATAGGATAGATAGGACGTTGAACGCAGCGTCGGTAGCAGCGTCGAATCCGTCGCTTATCAGCTCGCTTCGCTTTAACGTTTATAGCGGAATCGCAATTGGATTCGCAGTCGCTGCAAGACGAGAGCACTCTAGACCCACCTTCGCCGCAAGACACCGTAGACGACGACAACAGATCTTCCTCGTCCTCCCAAGATCTTTTGCAGAGTATGGACGAAATTTCATCTGGAAGCCAATCACCAGAAGCTACGGATAGAGCTTCGCCTCTCGAAAGTGGTATCGGTACGGCGAGTCCTCCTAGAAGCACGGATCGACGATTAAGTAAACGTAAGAAATTATTTTCCTTTATTTTAACTAGGGTAATTCATACAGTGATTGCCCACTGTAAGAAAAGAACAAAACAGACCAAAAAACCCATTTTTTTTTGCTTAGGTTTAGGTTGATTAGATGAATATTTACAAGTGGGCAATAACTATGTATAATGTATATGGCAATAGCTGTGTTGCCTTGGCTTAAAATTGATATGATCCCAAAGATATTGCAATTATAAAATAAAGCCATTTGAGTTACCATAGAAATCAGTATTAAGTAATTAATCTTTATAATAAATACTATATTGAAAAAAACCTGTGTGTATTCCTTAAGCAGGCAATCACTATACTTTTTACCTTATTTTACATCTGGAATTGAAATGAATTATTTGTTTTACTACGGGTCCATTTCTAAAACCCGTACAGGCATACAGTAGTCATGTAAATAAACCAACTGAATTAGTTTTACCGTATAAACTACGCGGCTTATCAAATTCATGTTTTGTAATTGTCCTGACAATGTAGAGAGTACTTAACTTGAAACGATTTCGTTGTATCTGTTTAAAGCGCCGACCTCGAGCAAGTGTCACCGGAAGGAGACTTGGGAAAGGATTCGCCGGAGGCCTTCGAAGCTTAACTCTCGTAACGACAAGAACAATCAGGACGTGTGGATTAAACGGGAGAGCGTTCACACGCAAACGAAAGATGACGATCGATACCTTCACGATGGAGTGGACAGTAGTAGCGGGTTAGATGATTCCCTGCCACGGGTTAAACCATCTAGACCAACTAATCTTCCACTTTGTAAGTTTACAGTTCAATTTAGAACACTAATCGAAATAATATGTGATAATTGAGATAATCAAGTTTGTCAATTCATACTGTATGTTTGCCATCTCTACGGTTAAGTAAAGATTATGATTATCATATTGAATTATTTGTTCAGGTCTGTCAACGACAGCCAGCTCGCTGAGCTCAGGCGAGCTACTGGAAACACCGCCCCGAGCACCTTCATCACCTTCAGCAGCTAGTTTGCAATTAAAGCCAGAACCATTGGCTGTTGAAATGGGCGGGAAAAGTAGCAGTGCACCATTATTGGAGAACAACGACATCGGGAAAACTAAAGGAAAGGTCTCGGTAAGTTGTTCAGGAATTTATCTTCATACAGAACATGATCACAATGATTTTGATGACTTTCGAATAGTATACGATCGAAAGACCTAGCTGATAGAAGAGTTTTAACACGAGTCACGTAATGAACATTAATCACTTTAGCGTTGAAACACGCCTGGCATTCGTATCATCAAGATAATCCTGTTGAGATAAGCCAAGTTGGACCCGTTAGTTCATTCGGTGATCCGTACTTATGGCGAATCATTAGTCTCTACCCACGCGAGTCGTGTACCGCATCGCGAACTCGGCTATTTGTGTTTTTCCTTGACGCGTTTCTCCGTGTTTAGACGCTGCATCCGAACGCTGGACCACTGAAGGTTCGAGCAAGACGTTTGAGGCTTTCATTTACCTTTCGTAAGAGTCCGTGTTCCATTTATACACTTGTTTCAACAACAGCTGCCGTAAGGATTTGATCAATCGAGTGGATACATTTTTAATTTTCACTTTTCTGTTTATTCAAAAAAAAAAAATCTAGGTAACGGGCCTCCTGTTTTTCTTCTTTACAAGACAGTATCCCTCGTGCCTTTCAAATGTCGCAAGATCGAGAGACGTGCCTGAATGGAGCTTGATTTTCCTTTCACGATAGCAGAGTAGTCAGCTTCCAAACGTGTCAACGCATGGATTCCAACGCATATTTTAATCGTTAGCGATAACGACCGATTCTTCTGAGATCGATACGATCTAATATCAGTAATAACCTATGGAAAGGAGTCTGCTTTATTGATAGCTTAAAAAAACACGCGAGAGAGACATGCGTCAGTTGCGTTTAGATTAACACGTGTGGCTACGTGTAATTATTTTTAAAAGGGTCACATAATTCATCACAGAGGTATACCGTTCAAGGTCAACCTGCTTTGATACCAAAAGCATCCCTCGGATGCATACACGTTGCGCTTGTCCCGTTTACCTAAAACACCTATCGATCGTTTCAAAGGTGGCTCTTCTATTTTGAACGGAACCATAGAATTCTCTCTCGATCGATCGTAATCCGATCTCCTATAATCGTATTTATAAAGAGGAGATATCGTGTATACTAGGTATTGTTAACGATTGACAAGGATCCTTGGTATAGGTAACACCAGTTTTTTTATCGATAAAACATATCCTTCTAAATTGATTATTACTTCATATATCGTATGCAAAATAATACGTGAAACGATACGGTGGTCCTTTTTTCTATGGATCGGCTTTCGTGTGTCTTCCTAACCATGCTTACAAATTATCAATGAAGTGTCAGCACACAAAGTGATGGTTCACGCACGAACGAGCATCGTTCCTGCACTCTCTCTCTCCCTCTTCTGTTTCTCTCAACCTGTGTTTTCACGATATATACTATGGATAGTATATACATATACATTATACCAGTGGAAGGAGACGGTAGTAGACGTGTATCAGTGAATGATCAAAGCTAATGGAGCAGCGAGCCGTGATAGCAACGTATTAGTCGGTTGGCATCCCACGACCCTCGAATAGACGTTCGTAGCTTCATCTCACTTTGGAGTTTATCCTCTTCCTTATTATTGCGGGGAAAAAAAATATTCGAATATTTCTTTGACGTCTATTTTTTTCGTTGATCTTAGGAACAATTCTTTGAATCATCTTTTTAGACATTTCTTCTTAACATTTTAATTGTTTTATTCTTAATTCTTGATAGCAGAAAATAGTAAACAGATTATAATAGATATGATATTAGAACTTACTTTTTAAAAATGGAAAAAAAATGATTATGGTAGCACATCGTAAGTTTTTACTTAACATTCTCAATATATAATTAACCAGGCACACCTGTACTCGTTTTTCACTCCAACACTCCATTTATTTTACCAGATTATTATTAATGATCAAACTTTTGCGGTGGCTCTCTGGCGACACATTTTGCGTGAACGGATATCCGTTTTACGAAGAATCTACTTTGCGATATAGTTCTCGATGATAAGGTCAAGGTCAAAGCCGTTTTGCCTCTCGAGCTCTCGATCCTGGAAGTAGGTCACGCTCGATTAGAAAACCGTAGGAGATATCCTGCATCGGACGATATCCTTTTCCGCGATGCAACGTTATTGCTCACGTTATTTCAGACTCGAATCATCGATTTGAATTACGGTGGTCTGAACATTTGTGTCTTTTTCTCTGTTTCTCACTGCTGTCGATAGAGATTGCAATTGATATTAATGAAAAACGAGCAATAAATATGAGACGGGATAAACTTCCCCTATTGTCGATGCTTCTATCACAGCTGATCGATTTTGAAATGCTTTTAGGGTACATTCAATTTTGCTGTTTTAAAAATAAGAATAGCATTAACTTTTTTCGTCCTTAACGGATACACATAAAGGGAATTGTTACTTATTCACTGCATGCTTTGCAAGTTTAGTAGCAAATATGTTTCGTGTAGCGAATAATTTTTTAATTAATAACGATATGAAACTCTTTGAAATTTTCATATAAACGAGAAAAGTGGTTAATTGGAAAGCAAACCGATATTTTAGTTAATTTGATAAAATTACATTGATAAAAATCTGTTTCAAAGAGTGTCAGATACAGTAGTAAAATACATGACGATGTAATAGAATCGTAATAACGATGTTTCCTCTTGTTTCAGTCGTTGCAGCAACCACGTTCGCAATCGGAACGGCAACTATCAGGTGAGTCTTATCTCTGACATAACGTAGAATCCTTACTCGAACGTTTATACTACACACTCGCTATCTTTATCGTTACAGTTGCAACTCCTCGCTTTCGTCTAACTATCCTCTCAATGTATCGAACTTTCTAAAGGTTCACCTTCGATTCTAATCCACTCGTAGTCAATGTTACGTCGGTTAATAACGATGAACAATGTCAAGGTACTATCCTTGAATAATTCTTAATGGTTTTATGACAGAATTTAATATTTTTTTTTTTTACAAAACTTGGTAAGAAGTGTGATCTTGAATCTCTTAATTCTTCATACCCTTTAACAGGGGTTTAACTCTGTGCCTTATGACTTAATTCGACACTGAATCAAATCAATACTAGAAATTTAGAAAAAATCAGTCACAAATTTGTTTAAACAGAGACTAATGAACATTAAAAAGCAGATAAATAAACAAATAAACTTGTAATAATTGAACCATGAATTTGACTCGTGCTTTTATCCTCATCTCGAAATTTATATTATGTGTTATAAGGCAAAGGGCTAACAAATTTAGTATTATTTAAAAAATCAGTAGGTATCCATAACTTCTGTATACATCTATAGGTGAATATGAAACATATGCAAGCGTGAACCGCTTTGGAGACGCGCTCGTGCGATCGAAAATCCGATTTAAATCGCTGTTCATACATCACGAGCGAACTTCCCACGAACGCGGACGCTTCTAAGCAGGTCGAGGACAGATACGACGTGCCACACGCTTCGCCGATCGTTTTGAGCTTTCGCTAGGTAGGATTTTATAGGAAAAGGTAGACCGAGCGAGTGAGAATGTTCGACTGATCTCTCTCCTTCTCTCACTCCCTCGGTCGATAAACGTGAATCGAGAGTATCGAGAAGAAGCACGCGAGAGGAAAATTGAAACGTCACGATGTAACAACGAATCTTCGTTCTCACGTTGAAATCGACTAATTTTCTGTATCACTGAACTTTTTGCGAAGCCAATTTTTTGGAGTTCAATACTGTGCTTTCATTTTCAGACTTTTCCAATTTAGTTATTCCAATTAACTTCAACTAACTTTTTATATATCTACTATTATAGTATGTTCTATTACTATTGGGATCTGACTAATAGAGGCATGATATCTAGTGGCCAAAATAGAAAATAGTTTATTTTATTATAGTTTATTTTAGAAAATATTTCTGAAGTTATAATTATAAATAATTAATAACAAAATTTGGTTATAGAGTATGAAAAGTGTTTACTTCAATATACAAGTATGAGATGAGTAAGGTGTTGTGTGAAAAATTGTCAGAGTCGTTCAAATAAGAATACAGATTTGAGCTTTTATAGTTTCCTGAAGCAGGTAACTATCACATCAAAGTTAAAAATTATTTTATTATATATTATTTTATTTTTGACATTTGAGTGAATCCTCATCACTTTCGACTTTATTTTTACCACATTTGATTACATGGCCTGCTTTCAAGTCTTCACCAAAATTCCAATTACTCGGTTCTGTCAACCCCCAACTACAAATTTCACAAATTATACTCATTTTCTCATTAAAAAATTGCACAAAGGGTACGTATTACAATATTATTTTCAAAATTTGTCACTTTATATCACCCAGATCCCAATATTAATACAAATTCTATATTTATTCTCTAGATCCAAATTCAAATGAAACGAAATCCTCGAATCGAAGAAACCCCATAAGAAATAATCCTACCTACAAAATGATTTGAAATCACACTGGACGTCTTGAACTACAAACTCCAATGTCGAGTCCCACTCGACAAGGGTTAAACTTTCTTCCAATCTTTGTTTTTCTTCTTTCAAATGATCGATAGGATGATTCTGCGGGATATCGAAACGATTTGGTCGGCCTCGAGGCGTATAATACTCTTGTGGAAAGTAGTCGTCGTCGTCTTCTTTGCGGCATCGCCGGTGTGCACATTTGCGTAGCTCGCATGGTGGTGGCTGATTTAATTCTTAATTTTAGCCTCGGGTCAGCACGCCTGCACCGGAAGCTTTAATCACCGACTCGCGAGCGCAAACGACGACGGCTTCGAAATCCCACCGTCCTTCTCGCGTGAAAGCAATTAGCGCGTGTTCGCGCGAACGTTCGATAATTAATTAAACTTTCGCGGATCGATTGTTGGTACCGTTGTACCCATTGCCTGACTACGATGTTTCATTGTCTATGTCTTTCTCTTTTTTATCCCACGATGACTCCTCTCACATGCTTTCGAATTTAAGATTCATTTCGAAACGTTTAAAATTGTATTTTTTTTTTTTTTTTCGTTATTTAACATTTTCCAATCTCGAATACACATCGTCATTGAATATTTTTAGTCTGGTTATTTTCGAGGAGGTCGAAACTGTCTCTTTTTTTTTTATTCTCGAATCTGTGAGTTATGCCAGTCTTGATCATTTTCGAGGCCGGATCGTGAGTTAAATGTATTTTCATTTTCTTATGTATAACTATAGGTAAAACGAGGTGTAACTGGCCACGTTCAGAAACTAGGTACTTCGGCCATTTGGATTAAGTTTCTATGAATTTTTGTGATTTACTTTGATTTCTCAGTGTCCAAATGTTACTTGTATAACGTGGCCAATTACTAGTTTAATGACTGTGAGTAATTAAATTGTGTGGCCAGTTACTACTAGAGTACTGTTATTTTTCAAACAATTCAAATTTATATACCCAATATTGTTTAGTTTTACTTAATAATAATTCAAATCTATAAAAGAGGATTTATTTTATACGTAGGTGTTACAAAAACATTAATATTGTGACCCATTTTAACGAAACACTAACGTGAACTGGCCAGAGTGCTTAAGTGGCCAGTTACTGGGAGGTTTACCCTAGTTTCTTTTTTTTTTTTTAATCAGAGATTAGTCAGTTATATTTTTATTAGAATACTAGATAGTACAATGTTGGAACAAGATGAAAATCGAGTGGACAAGAAGCTGCAAATTGCGTTTACGCGCGTTTCTCACCCGAAGAGAAATTAATTACGGGCTTGGCATCATTATCATGCGCGTGTGAACGTCGTTAGGGAGCAGCTGCTATCGATCGAGTGTTACTCGAGAAACCTCGATGACGATCCTTCAGAATCGAATAGTTACGGTACACACTGTTTCCTAATCCGGTGTGTTGGATTTAGAAAACGGTATAGAGTATCGTAGATCTTTTAAAAAGAGGGTGGGGTAAAAAGGAAACCGGAAAAATTAATAAGCAACGCAGAGCGATATCTCGCCTCGGAGGCACGCACGAGAAGGATTTGTAAACGTTTCGTGCGACTAAGCAACTAATTGCTGCCTTTCAGCAACGTTCTACTTCGCCGACTATCTAAGACGGACAAAGAACGAGTAATTACGCGATTACGGTCCGGTATATACGGGGTGAGTCGATGATTATCGACTTTTAATAGTAATTGTCATTGATTTTTGGCAAATTATAATGGAAATGTTTATCTATGCTTCAAATGTATTACAAATAATCAAAGTTTATTTCATATGCTTGTAATTATTGATTAATTCTGTATATAACACGTGGTAATAACTATATTCGAAAGAAAGAATATTTCGTAATTAGAAACGTTTGAAGAATGAGTAGGTACGTCACGTGTTTAGGAGAAAAGAATTTGATTACACGTGTAGATCAAAGGTTACATTAAAATTTAATTTAATCACGACGCTTGGTATTAAAAGATCTGAATGAACACGCGATGAATTAAATAACAAGGGAAAGTGACAGAATAATGTCATATGATTATAACAATTAACCTGGCGTTAGTGAGTTGAAAAATTGTAACACAAGCTATGAAGTGGGTGTGACACACTACATTGGATAATTTTGTTACAAAAAAATAACTCAACCTATCATTTAATTTGATGTCAAGAAATCAAATGTTTTAGAAACATCCGGGTACCTGACCTCACTAGGTTAAATGTATTACTCAATAACGAGTCTAATCACATAATAAATAAAGCAAGCAAATAACGTACCATACAAATGAAGACTAGATTTACGGATGTTGTTTATATAGCTATTTTTACTTAAGTAAAAAAAGAAGAATAGGGTAATCCTCCCAGTAACTGGCCACTTTAGCACTCTGGCCAGTTCACGTTAATGTTTTGTCAAAATGGGTCACACTATTAATATTTTTGCGATACCTATGTATAAAATAAATTCTCTTTTATAGATTTGAATTATTATTAACTAAAACAAAACAATATTGGGTATATAAATTTGAATTGTTTGAAAAATAACTGTACTCTAGTAGTACCTGGCCACATATTTTAATTATTAACAGTCATTAAACTAGTAATTGGCCACGTTATACAAGTATCATTTGGAAATTAAGCAATCAAGGTACATCACAAAAATTAATAGAAACTTAATCCAAGTGGCAGAAGTACCTAGTGGCTAGTTTCTAAACGTGGCCAGTTACACCTCGTTTTACAGAGGAAAAAAAAGAAGAGGAATCAACATTTACATATATTTCATTACTTAACTAAAAAGCCACGTATGATTTTTTTTAAATATTTGTAAAGTTTCATATATATATATAGTAATCAAATTTTTAATGAGTCAAATTGGCTCAGTCCGTAAATCTAGTGTTAATAATAATCTAATCCATTAACCAAAGTGACGAATTTAATCCCACAAAATTACACGTAGAAAAAAAATCTACAATGACCGATAATCATAAAAGAATGGGATTCGATACGTATAATAAAAAAAGACGTACACACAGAGAAAGGGAGAGAGAGACAGGTGATTGAGTGGATGGTAGAAGAGGAATCAACATTTACATATATTTTATTACTTAACTAAAAATCCACGTATGATTTTTTTTGTAAATAATTGTAAAGTTTCATATATATAGTATAGTAATCAAATTTTTAATGAGTCAAATTGGCTCAGTCCGTAAATCTAGTGTTAATAATAATCGAATCCATTAACCAAAGTGACGAATTTAATCCCACAAAATTACACGTAGAAAAAAAATCTACAATGACCGATAATCATAAAAGAATGGGATTCGATACGTATAATAAAAAAAGACGTATACACAGAGAAAGGGAGAGAGAGACAGGTGATTGAGTGGATGGAAGAAAAAGCGTACCGGGACGCTTGCGCCGCGGCGTCATGCGGCATCAGGCGAGCAAGGTAGTAAGTACGAGGAGGACGAACGAACGACGAGGAGGAACGGTGGTTGGCTTTGGTCCGTTGCGCCAATAGAAGTCGACGGCAGTCGTCGGTATCGCGGGCACCGCGGCGCTCGGCGCAGTTTAGCGAGCGCCGTCCACGCGACTCGCGCGCGCACCGCGTCTACTTTTACGCTCCTCTTTGAAAAACCGACACGTCGTCTGTCAAACGCACGCTTGGATTCAAACTCGCGTGAATCCATCCCGTGAAATTACGGTGTTGTTCTTATTATTCGTCGGTACGTTCGTGTTTTTAATTTATTTTTTATGTTTATTCCCGAGCGTGCAGTCTGATTCTTATTATCGTTAGTATTGGGAAGGGAGAATTATTGTGTACTGAAGGCAATCATTGAATTTTTAAAAGAGTTTGTGAACTTCTAATCGTTAGTTCTAATTTTTTTAATGTTAGTTCGATGTATGGATTTATTAGTTTTACGTTTGTAATCAATTTTTATTTAGCTCAAGAATCTGCAGTCTGATTCTTATTATCGTTAGTATTGGGAAGGGAGGATTATTGTGTACTGAAGGCAATCATTGAATTTTTAAGAGAGTTTGTGAACTTCTAATCGTTAGTTCTAATTTTTTTAATGTTAGTTCGATGTATGGATTTATTAGTTTTCTGTTTGTAATCAATTTTTATTTATCTAAAAAATCTGCAATCTGATTCTAATTAGCATTAAAAAGGGACGATTATAGTGAATCTGAGGCAATCATTGAATTTATAAAAGAGTTTGTGAACTTCTAATCGTCAGTTTAGTTCTAATACTAATCTCTAATTTTATTTTTTATGTTAGTTCGATGTATGGATTTATTAGTTTTCTGTTTGTAATCAATTTTTATTTATCTAAAAAATCTGCAATCTGATTGTAATTAGCATTAGTATCGAATAAGGATGATTATAGTGTATCGAAGGCAATCATTGAGTTTGTGAATTCCTAATCACCAGTTTAGTTCTAATACTAATCTCTAATTTTATTTTTTAATGTCAGTTTGATCTATGGATTTATTAGTTTCCCGTTTTTTCGTTGTTTGTAATCAATTTTCATTGATCTAAAAAATCTGCAGTCTGATTCTAATTAGCATTAGAATAAGAAAGGGTCGATTATAGTGTACTGAAGGCAATCATCGAATTTATAAGAAAGTTTGTGGATTCATCAGTTTATCTCTAATACTAATCTCTAATTTTATTTTTAATGTTAGTTCGATGTATGGATTTATTAGTTTCCCGTTTTTTCGTTTTTTGTAATCAATTTTCATTTATCTCAAAAATCTGCAGTCTGATTCTAATTAGCATCGAAAAGGACAATTATAGTGTACAGAAGGCAATCATTGAATTTATAAGAGTTTGTGAATTCCTAATCGACAGTTTATTTCTAATACTAATCTCTAATTTTATTTTTAACGTCAGTTTGATATATAGATTTATTAGTTTCCCGTGTTTTTTTTCCCATTTTCTTGTTGTTTGTAATCAATTTTCATTTATCCCAAGAATCTGCGACACTTTCACGAGTCTCGCCTTTTATAATTATAACTTTCCTAGGACAGTCGTTTTTTAAACATCACTCGTAAATCACGATTCGAAAGTATCGGCTTCCGCGAGGAACAAGGAAAAAGAATCATCGTGAGACTTTCTTCCTCTCTGTTAGGAAACTCTTCGCGAAGATGTCAGCTTTTTTTTCTATAAAGAACTTCGCGGGTCTCTTTGCAGTGTGTGCAGTGATCAGTTAGAGATTAGGATCGTTAAAAATAGGAAAAGGTTCGTCACGGTGAGCACAAAACGTTTATCGGAGCGTGACACCAAATTGGATACTTTTTTTTTGGACTATTTAGAAAACTATTTCCGTCTCGCTCTTTTATTTTTCAAACTTCTAAACACAGTATCGGTTTCATGATAAAAAAAAAAAGATTGGCGATACCTTACGCGAGATTGCGTTCGACTTCATTCATAATTCATAACGCATGGCGTCTCCGTTCTTCGATTCTATTCGCCAGACACACTTTTCTTTCTTTTTTTTTTTTTTCTTTCTTGCTGAAACTTCCTGCACAGATAACGGAAAGGTCTCACGCACACGGAAATTCCACGATGCTGCGAAACAATCCGGTTGGATCGGAACTCGGTGCTCGAATAAATCCCCTGGGCAAAGTTCAAAGGTTCTATCGAACGTTTCGGCCACGTTATCACCCGATAGTCGATATATAGTAGAGCGGGAGATGCAACGAGACGAGGGCTCGTTATAGAGTATGTAGAATGAATCCGTTAACGTTCGAGAGATGTTTGTAAATCGGAAAAGATTCGACCTAGTTTTTTTGGAATCCGTTTGAAACATCTATTTTCCCCCAAAAATTATAAATCAATATTTATACTAGTTAATTGTCAACAATTTGATGATTACAAAGTTACAAATTTGTATAGTAAAGACGAGTAATATTTTTCCAATCTACTTTCATATAGTCAATGATAAAATATATGTTTGGCGTTCATTCGGGTCGTTTTTGAAAAATTTTTGATTAGTACCAAGTTTACATTTAGAAAAAGTAATAATAGAATGTAAATGTAAACTTGGTACTAATAAAAAATTTTTCAAAAACGACATGAATGAACGCCAAACATATATTTTATCATTGATTAACATTTCTCGGTCGAAATATTACATTTAAATCCATTTATACTTTCATATAGAAAAAGATACTAGTATTTTTCACTTGGTTTATTTTATTGTTACATAAGTTTGTTCCATCGAATCCACAATAGGATAATGCTAAGAACGGTAGAAAAGTTTGTAAATCAGGATGAAAAAGTTTTGACCTTATTTTATTTATCTTTCTTCTCGTTTACGTAAATTTGTAGGTTCGAAGGATCGCAACTTCCTTTCTTCTCTTTTTGGTTCGCCAAAGAAAGAGAGAGAGAGAGAGAACCATGACTTTCACCCTTATGCAACCTCACGTTGAAATTAATTACTCGCAAGATCGATTCGATCTCGAGTCCTCGTAGGGAGGAGAAGGTGGAAACGGCGTTGTAACGACGACAACGTCGACGACGATGTTGAGTTACGACGTGCGGACAACGCGCTTAGGTAGTATCCGTTTCGTAACAATACCGAATTAAGATCGATCGATCGTGGATCGATCGTAAATCGATCCTTCCAAGAGATAGCACGCCCTTATTGTTCGGTTAAAACGTTTGATCTCTCTTGGCATTAGGTGAAACGTCTTGGTAATGTGTCTTTTCTTTTTTTTTTTTTATCGTTTTAGTTTACTCGAGTTTAGTTGAGATTAGTCTCGTTGTTTTCTTGTCGGGTGTGGAGAAAGATCGTGTTCTAACGATGTTCAGATTTATGATTCGTATCGAATCTTGACAAAGTAGCGAAAGGAACGAGACGAATATATAGGGTGTCTCTTAGGTTTTATTTATTAAATTTTGTCAACTTTTCTTAGGGTGAGGGGAATGAGAAAATTGGTGATTAGAATGATAATAGAATTACACAAAATCGTTTAGAAAACTAGCGAAAGGAACGAGAAGAATATAGGTGTCTCTCAGGTTTTATTTATTAAATTTTGTCAACTTTTCTTAGGGTGAGGGGAATGAGAAAATTGGTGATTAGAATGATAATAGAATTACACAAAATCGTTTAGAAAACTAGCGAAAGGAACGAGAAGAATATAGGTGTCTCTCAGGTTTTATTTATTAAATTTTGTCAACTTTTTTTAAGGTGAGGGTTATGAGAAAATTGGTGATTAGAATGATAATAGAATTATACAAAATCGTTTAGAAAACTAGCGAAAGGAACGAGAAGAATATAGGTGTCTCTCAGGTTTTATTTATTAAATTTTGTCAACTTTTTTTAAGGTGAGGTGTATGAGAAAATTGGTGATTAGAATGATAATAGAATTATACAAAATCGTTTAGAAAACTAGCGAAAGGAATAGGGTGTCTCTTAGGTTTTATTTATTAAATTTTGTCAACTTTTTTTAAGGTGAGGGTTATGAGAAAATTGGCGATTAGAATGATAATAGAATTATACAAAATCGTTTAGAAAAATTCTATTCTTTCAATTGATTTCGATTAAGTTCGTAAAAGTTTGAAGTCCCCTGAACGTTGTCCTCGAACGCCAAAGTTGTTTCGATTCAGCACTCGCTAATTTTACCTTTGAGGTGGGGATTCTGTCCCACTTGATGATGCGATTACGACGCTTTCGTGGAAGGAGTTTGTATTTTGGTTTAGGCCGACGAGCTTACTCGCGTTATTTTGACATATTTTTGTGATATTTACATTGTAGGAAGTTACATACGAATTCCGTGACTTCTAACCTTCCTCGAAGCTTCCTCTAACATTCCTCTAACATTCCTCTGACGTTATGTTAATTAGTGTCTTGTTGATCTTACCAGAGGGAAGTGGTTTTAATCACGCAGTTCAAGCAAACTAGAATTTGTTTCATAGTTTCGTGAAACGATGAGAAAGAACTAATTTTGTTGGAAAATTTGTTTCAAAATTCAATGTTTCTAAAAGTGTATATATTCCAATTAATTTTGAAATTCACAAACCTACAATTGTATAACTACGAGATTTATTCAATTGTTCATTAGAAAATTTCTTAAAATGGAATAACCAACGTGCAAAAATTAATTCGTTTCAAAATGAATATCATTTATATTCCAAATTTCTAAAAATTTATTTATTCCTTTAATAATTATTGATTTCCAATAATTTTGAAGTTCAATTTTCCACCAAAAAATTGTCTTAAAATTGAATAACTAACCTGCAAAAATTAATTCGTTTCAAAATGAATACCATATACATTCAACATTTCTAAAAATGTATTTATTCCTTTAATAATTATTGATTTCCAATTAATTTTGAAGTTCCATTTCCCACCAAAAAATTTACTTAAAATTGAATAACCAACCTGCACAAATTTCCAATAATATTCTTTTCTTCCATTGAAATAATTTTATTCCAACGACTAGATTACAAATTGCTCGTTAGCCACCGTGATTACTGTCTACCATTGACACCGTAACACGAAACTCACGGTAATAAATCTTTCGACGGTTCATCGATCGACCTTGGGTATCAAACTGGAAAGAAATTGAAGAGAACTTGGTGATCGTTGCAAGTTCGAAACACTTGCGAAAATAAGGAGAAGAACGTCGTTGTTTTCTCCACTTTCTTTTCCGATCCCTCGCGTCCGTTTGGATTGAAAAACAAATAATTCGACTGCACGCTCCCTTTTTTTATTACATACGAATTTCTTCGAATTTTATTTTGACGATCGTAAAGCGAACGTTCTGAAAATTTCGAAAGTTTCTTGTAGAAAAGGGAAGAGATAAGCGAAGAGTGAGAGAGACGATGAAGAGGAAGCGAAGGATGTCGAGCAACCGACATCATCGAGTGTACCTGGATCAAACAGGATCGTTACCTATCTTCTCGAAACGCGTTACGTAGTTTCGAATAGTTGGCTTACGACGTCGTTTGCAAACTTCCTTAGCCATGAAATTATTATTACTATATTCTATGTGCTTGGGAGTATAGGAAGTGGTAGAAACGTGTAACTTTAAGTGTGTCAGTTAGCTACTTGTACCTGAATCAATAATGATCACCTGAGTGATTTCTAAAAGAAACGAAATTATTCCATGATTTAAAATACGAATCGATGGAAGTGGATTTAGTACGATCAGCTGTTCGTGTAAACAAACTGTTCGATGAAAATGATAAATAAAAATGAAAGAAAATTGATACAAATTGCTGGATCATTAAGATCGATCGTCTGATTGTAAAAGATCGAGTTCATGATGTGTCTCGGGCACGAGATAAAGAAGTTCCCTTAAGATGGAAGTGCCTCGAGTGCTTTCAAATTGTACGAAATCTACGAAATTCACCTCGATCGTGAAAAGATCGAACGGATGTCGACCAAGAGCGATCACTGGGCACGAGTAAGCTCGAGGAAGTTGATTCAAAGGTGGAGAAAAATGTCGACGGAGGAGAGCAGTGGCGGTACACCCGCGAATTCCGCGGAAGAGACAGGCGTTCATCATACGTCAACGAGACGATTATCGAAGGAATATAAATTCTTTCGAAGTTTCAGTGCGAAGGTTGAGAATTGGCCGATGCGAAAAGCTGAAGCATTATGGCGTCGAATGCGTGAAAGGAAAATTGCAGGTATGTTGAAATTCTGATGGAGAAATTTTTAAAAATTAAGAATAGGGGGAAAGGTTTGATATTTTCACAAATTTCATTTTAACTTATAAAAATAATTTTAAATAAATATGAATACAGAAGAAAATAATATAAATATGAATACAGAAGAAAATAATATAAATATGAATACATAAAGAAAATAATATAAATATGAATACATAAAGAAAATAATATAACGAATAAATGAATTAAAATAAATATAAATAATTTAACCTATAAAAATAATTTAATCGATAAAAGTTCTTCCAATTAGTACAGTTTTTTTTTTAGTTTTAACTCAAAGAATACTCTTTGAACTAATAATCATACTTAGCTATCAATATTATGATAATACGTTGGTCAGATACCAACATCAAATGATTCGATTAACATTCCCAATTAACGTTTCGAAAATGAATAAAACAATACTGTTCCCAGTGATTATCGACACCCTCCTATTAGTTCCGATCGAAATGTCGAAGGTGTGTAAGGAGGAAGATATACAAGTTATCGTTTTCGCGCGCGTTCGGCATGTGTTGTCGCAGTCGGTTGAAATAATCACGAGAATTAATTACCGTGTTCGTCGAAGCGTGCTCGTTGAAAGGCCACTGAATATGTTTTGATGTACAATACGTACGTATTCTATACGTTATATTATATATACAGGGTGTCACATTTAAAGTTTTATTTATCTCTCGAGCTATTCGTAATATTTCAAGCAATGGCAACAACGAATTACCTTACAGAAATTCTATTTAAATGACCAGGACTTTAAGAATCTAACTCCAAGATCAAACCCAGATGAAAAAAAAAGATTCAATAGCCATGCCACTGTATTTCAAAATGATTCCTATTTTTTGATTTTGGCATACAAGTAGCTTGTTTCACGATAAATTCATCAAATTATAATATATATTAATCTTTCGAAATTTTCCATCGATGAACGTATGCACATCCAACCATTCGAAAAATCCAACTTTTCGAACAAATTTTTCACTTTTTTAAATAACAAATAATTAATGAGATAATTAAGTGTAAAACTTAAAATGGACCACCCTATAGATATATCTCTACTTCGTTTCCTCTCACGCACATGTGCGTAGGCGTTGACGTATTATTCTTCACTCGTGTCGTGTACAGTGCAGTTAAACGTCGCGTGGTGCGTGTCACAACGCATGGTGGTCGCGTGTTCTTTGACGCCATTTTTTGTCGCTTTCATTTTCACGTTCGAACAATGCTCGATTAAATTCGAGAACCAATTCGTAGATAAGCTTTTTAATACATCGTGAGAAACAAGTATAGATATAGGTACTAATGAAAGTACAGCAATCTTGTTCCATTGAAAATAATTTATTACTAACGAGTGAAAAGTTTGATTCCCATTAGTAGGGTAAGTGGATGAAATCGTATTGATATTATTCCGTCTCTCTCTCTTTTTCTCGTATCAGTATAGCAAAGTAGGTATGTGTACGAGCATCCTTGGTTTAACCGCGAAGCAAATCTCGACACGGTGATCGGTGGATGGCCGCAAAAATGACGATGAATCGTTGTGGTCGAATGGTTGAGTGAGTGATTTTTTAACAACTTTCGCAGTGCCACTCTCTCGACGACCGCAAAACGCGTATGGAAAGAAAGCTCGAGGTGAGATTTAATGATCGACCGATCGGGATCTTCTCACCTTTTTTTTATTTGAGATAGATTATTATTATCTTTCATGAGAAAATTAGAAGACTTATCCTAATTTGAAAAGTAAAATAAAATAAATTTTCTACTGTTTTTTATTATAGTCATTAATAGAATTATACAGAAATTAACATCATAGTAACTCATTTTTATAATTAATCAACATCATAGTAACTCATTTACAAGTTACACTATTGTTCGCGTGGGGCATATATTATCTCAATTTCAAAAGTAAAATAAAATACATTTTCTATTTTTTTTTTATTATATTCATTAATGGAATTATACAGGAATTAACATTATAGTAACTCATTTTTATAATTAATCAACATCATAGTAACTAATTTACAAGTTACACTATTGGTCGCGTGGGGCATATATTATCTCAATTTCAAAAGTAAAATAAAATACATTTTCTATTTTTTTTTATTATATTCATTAATAGAATTATACAGAAATCAAAATCCTAGTAACTCATTTTTATAATACCTAAATATACCTACTTGAGATCTGGCATTTTTATTAATAAAAAATAAAATCAGAGATCTCTCTTATATTGAGACGAAATTTGTATTACTTAAAAAATGTTTGTAAAATTGATTATCGTACAGTACCTACCAATAACTATACCGTTTATGCTAACGGGAACACTCTGAACGCGATAATCGCATATCCTTGACACAATTTCGACAAAAGGAAGTCGAGCTATCAACAACGAAACGCTCTTTGCTTTTAACAGGAAGCTACGAGCTTCCCTCGTATTCTCACTGCGAGACTACTTTCACTACGTGCGTAGTACACACATACGTACTATATGCGACTCGTGTCAGCGTGTGAGTTCGATAATAACTGGACATATTTCTCTCTAGATTCTTGTACGTATAATATGTACCATTTTTTAAGAGAAAAAGAAACGCAAAAATGTTTAATAATGTACATTTAAAGACTATTAACTTTTTGACGTACAAATAAGTTCTGCAAAATTCGGTCCAAAGTAGTAACGCCTTCAGCTACTCGTAAAACGAGAAAAAATAACATCTATTTAATACTAAAAGGATTTCTAATCTTTCAAAATGAATTTTCATCAATTTTCTGCGTAAAAAGTGATTGGCTCACACATATGTTCATGTTGCACTCTATTTAGATTTTTTTTTAATATTTGTTTTAAAGATTGACAGTTTTTCAATCATAGCTGCAAGTACTTGATAAGATGAAAAGGACGTATTTTACATACGTTCACGTTGAATTCTATTTTTAAAAATTTTTAAAAAAATTATTTTTTAATATTTGTTTAAAGATTGACAGTTTTTCAATCATAGTTTGCTAGTACTTGATAAGATCAAAACGACATATTTTCGAAATCAACCACATCATCGTTTCTAATAAATCACAATTTTAGAAAGTTTTCAACTCTTCAACGAGTACAATCGTCAATCTCACGAATATCGCAATCCCGAAAAAAAATATTAGACCGGGGCATGTAACGTCGAATTGATTTTCATCTCTATAAATCGATATACACATATATTTATATCCATTCTCGATGTTATCGGTCGATCACCGATAAACCGAGGACGTTCTCGTGGACGACGTCTTTACGAGACGCGACGGGCATCAACGTTACCGTAAACTTTCGAGATCTTATCTCGATTCGAGCCAAAGATGTTACTCTTCCTCTCTCTCTCTCACCCTCCCTTTCTCCCTCTTTTTCTCTCTCATCTTTATTATTAATCACTACGAGGTTCGACGATACGATCGCCAAGATTTTATTTTTCGACTACACGAGCTACTACCGGCGGATACGGATAGATAGATAATAGATAGGAAGCTCGTAAAGCGTTGTGTCTTAATACGATAACGCTCGATAAGAGGTGAAACGATTCAATGAACGTGCTTGTGTGTTTGGAACTCCGGTCAATCTTGTAGGAAAAAGTACATTTATATTTATAAATATGATTATTAAGCAAGAGTTTAAAGTGAAATTTTTTAAATACTTCATAATAATCTATCATTTTTCTTTTAATTTGAAATGGATAATTTGAAATTAATTAATGACAATGGAAATGCTTGATATGATTAAAATTAAATAATTTATAGTGGACAATAAAATTTGTTGATACTAAATATAACAACGATGTATCATTTTTCTTTTAATTTGAAATAGATAATTTAAAATTAATTAATGACAATGGAAATGCTTGATATGATTAAAATTAAATAATTTATAGTAGACAATAAAATTTGTTGATACTAAATATAACATAACGATGTATCATTTTTCTTTTAATTTTAAATAGATAATTTAAAATTAATTAATGACAATAGAAATGCTTGATATGATTAATATTAAATAATTTATAGCGGGCAATAAAATTTGTTGATACTAAATATAACATAACGATGTATCATTTTTCTTTTAATTTGAAATAGATAATTTCAAATTAATTAATGACAATAGAAATGCTTGATATGATTAAAATTAAATAATTTATAGTATACAATGAAATTTGTTGATACTAAATAAGGTTATTGACGATTTTAAGATCACTAATTTTAAATATTAAAAAGAAAAAGGAAGGACAACCAGATTTAGCTTCCATTTCTCACACGATCCATTCTTTATCCAATAAATCGGAACTATTCATCGTAGGAACAGTTAGACACATGTACAAAGTCGTACTCATTAAAACAACTTCAAGCGGATCTGGGTCAGTTTAAGCCGTCTCGCTAGACTATGTTTTGTATTTCTCACCTTACGCAACACGTGCGCGATTTAATTATTCTTTAACAATGTTCGACGCTTCGCTGCCTTTTCCAATGGCATTTCCGTCGAACCCTTCGTCCGACTTGCTTAATTGGAAAGTATCGAATGATACTCTGTCTCTGTACCGGTGAATATCACACCTGTCTCTCTCTTTCCAACATACGAACAGACATACATACGTAGGCATATACTTTCTCGTTTGAAAATAGATATGAGAGTCTACGTATGTACATATTAGTTCTTTTTTTGTATATTAATGTATCTACTCTTTTTATACATCGTTATTTTTAATTCATGGCCCTTCCAGGGCTTTCATTTCTCTATTGAACAATTCGACCATGACTATGCAGAGGTACAATAATAAGGAAAGTGATAGTTTTAAAAATACGAGGGATGAACCGAAGAGGTTTCGAATTTCATTAAATTAATGGGTTAGAGTCAATTAGAACGACAAAAAAGTTGTCTGAATGCAAATCAATATTTTGTCATGAAAAAATTATTATAATAGTTTGTCATGAAAATAAATAAACCAACCGTAAAAAAAAACGTGGCTCTTTTGGTGTCTGAATTGACCCTAACCCCTTTAAACAAATTAATTCGAAAAAATCCATTTATTTAGATACATATAGGTACATGTAAGAAAGGAGGAAATTTTGTTTAGCATCAGCTTTCTTGCCTCGCAGAATTTTCTTTATGCAAATATATAGGTCACGTAGCAAAAATACGAGTATCTTTTTTATGTATTCCTTGGGTTATCACCCGAGCATTAAAAGCACTTTTTGAGTCATCTTGAGTCACGTTAAGTGTGCGATAAAGCTTTTTCCTACTCCTTTTTTTAAAAGAAGCCGTACTCCTAAGTTGGATAAAAGGATTCGAGCACTCGAAGAAAATAACGAAAAAAAAAGTTATACTTTATATATATATATTTATATATACATATATCGAACCTTGGGGCCGTTAAGGATTAAAAATGTAATCGGCACAAGGGCGATTGTCTCTCTCGATGACGCACGCTTTTCGTCCCAACGGGACGACAATTTATTATCGTTACGTCAGCAAAATAATTTATAGATCTATCGTAGAAAGACATGGGGGGGGGGGAGTCAACCGCGAAATCACCGCGAAACACGCGAGAGCCACGTACTTTCATGATTCTCCAAAAAATGTCATAGCTTCCACGACCTGGAGATATCATCCGGGTCTTCTTGATTCAAGGTAATAAAAAATTATTCAAGGATTGTCTCTTCTTAGCTCAAGGTATACTCCATGATGGTTTTTAAGTCCTTCGGGAGAGATGGGGTCGTAAAAATGTGGGTCAATTAGATTTGCGGAACGTTCAAGGAAGCTTTTACGTTCTGGGGTTATCGTGTCTTTCGTTAGTTTTCTGTTTGTATTGTATAAGAATATTTATTTCAATGGTAGTACCATTTAAAACTACCTACATATGTATATTTTATATTTTATTTGGATGACATTATGATACACATTATTATATAACTCTCTTTGAACGATATTATTAACTTTTCATATAATACTACATACCTATATATTTTAGGAAATATAAATGCTAGTTCTTTAAAACAGATAATGACATGTCTTTACCATCTCTTTTTCACTCTTTAAAAAAAAAACATTTCGACTCACTCGTTGCCCCATTTCGGTCCAGGATCAAAGGATTATACCATGAGATCTCACAAAGAAGACAGATACGCAGTATCCAATGAATTTCCAACGTCGACAGAGAGCATCTCTTTCTCTCTTTTGAACCTGTACGTGCGTCGTTCTCGTTTGTACCCTCTTCTCGTTATTCTTCTTCATCGTCGTCCTCTCTCTCTCTTTCTCGCGAGATCGTGCTAACTCAATGAAGAAAAATAATCTACGTAAGAGAGAGAGAGAGAGCTCAAAGGGTACCTTCGTATTTTTTCCGGCGGATATCGATCCCTCTCCGGCCGTAAATCCAATCTTTTTATCGCCTCGTTCCTTGCCTTTTGTTGGCCCATAAACCCGCGAGACGTTTTTCTTTCGTAGCTCGCAAGCTTAATTATTTTACGATGCTTCTCGTATAAATCGTACGTGCTACGTATGTACGTGCGAACGTGCTTTGGAAAGAAAAATATGGAAAAAAGGGGTGAAGGGAAATTTTCTGGATGAATTCGAACGTATTTTTGCATTTTTTTTTCGTGGAAAATTACTGGAGAACTTCTGAGGAAAGTTTGACGTTAAAATGTTGGAAAAAGAGAGTCGAGGGTAATATAAAATTTTGCAAATATAAAGTGAATAAAAAAAAAAAAAAAAAAAAAAAAAATAAAATTTTTTTATTTTTTTTATTTTACCCCGAGTAATCATAATAAAATTTTCATTGCTTTTGTGTGTATTTTGATGTGTATATATGTGATTATACGTAATTATACATAAAAAAAATATGTGTTTATGTAAAATATAAAATTATGTGTAATATGGTTAAATAAGATTATATTCTTATCACTAGTGCCTTTATATCACTGAAAATATTAATAAATTGATTTACTACCATCTTTTTTTTATAAAATACCAATACAATACTAGGTAAATTTATCACCAATTAGCTAAACAAATATTAGCCTTTCATTTACCAAAAAAAAAAACTGAAATAACTAATTCATAAAATTATTATTATCAAGACTAGTTGCTCGACAAATAGAAAATGATTTTGAGTAACGAGTTTACCCAATGGAATGTATCTCAATGTGTCCACATAGTACCACAAGAGCGCAGGTAGTTTATGGGTTATGTTTTACATTCCGATAGTCTGGCGCCATACGTATGAGAGCACCGTCTTAAAGATTTCCAGAATTAATAGGTTCGTAATATATCAAGGCGGGGGATAACTTTATTGTGGATTAATGCACCGTGTGCATGCTCGAGGGGGTATCGAGGCAGATCGTTCGAACACCAAGGTTGCAGTTAATTTTCTTACGCGAGTTCGTTCGCTATTATCGAATTCATACCGGTAGGGTACGGTGCTGCGAAGAAAAGAGTAATTTAATTTCACATCTTCTCCATCCTCCACATTATTTATACGCAATAAACGTTCCTCTCCTCTCTTTCTATCTTTCGTTCAAAACGTCATCGCACTTTCTTTTTCTCTGTTTTTCTTCGGAACGGCTAACATCTGTGTCCCATACTTCGGGATTCCTCCGAGCCACGCAATAGTTTCGCGCGCACTCAAGGGGTGACGCGTACTGATCGTAACGTCGTAGAATACGTGGGCCAGAAATAAGGAGCTAAAGGAAAATTTCTTTCTCTCCTCGAATTTGCACGAATTTTTGACTCATTTTACAAGGAAATAAGATGACTCTAAAGGAATGATAAATAGAATTTGTGTTTAACATTGAGATGCTGTGTTGGACCAAAACAGTATATAATTGTAGAGATCAAATGATATATTCATTGCTTCTAATCTGTCACGGCTGACTTCTGCTCGTATATCACTCTAGTCTTCTAGCAAGAAAGTGCTATCCATACGATTAGACGAACGTCTAACTCCATTTGCAACAATGTAATGTAACGTTGTAAAGAGTCACGAGAACAGTTTTGATTTATTCAAACGTGATTTGTAACGAGTAGACTTTGAGATGCTGTGCTGGACCAAAACATATACAATAATAACTCATAATGACTGATACATAAATCAGCCGTGAAAAAAACAAGAAAATCAAATGGGATCTATTCTTTGTCTCTCATCCCATCGCAGATCATGCTAGTTTTCTAAATTCAGTCAATCGTTTTCTAACCATTCGTCAAAAAAGACTGGCGAGAAAGCGATTTGCCTGATTCTCGACAGAGGGGGGGATAAACGACGCGAGCCCGACACATACGGCGCACAGTGAATTTATTTGTGGAAGCTCGTGGGTCTTATAATAGATCACAATATAAACCAGGCGGCTTGGTACGAGATCGCGACGATGCCATCGAGTAAAGAACGCTTGCAAGACTGGAGCTTAGGATCGTAAGATCGCGAGCTTGTTTGCGTGGAACGCGCGAAACTTGCGAAACGTGCTTCTGGTCACCGTACTTAAGCAGTCCTTGCTACTAAGCCTGGGCCATCATCGTCATCTTCTCTCTCTTTCTCTTCGATCTTTCAAATCGACGGCTGGTTTATTTTCGTCTCGCGTACGAGCAAGGAACTAGACGAAAAACACCATAACGACGTTAAACCTCGCGGCACGTGCTTGCTATAAACGGGGGGTCGAGGCCTTTCGCGTGAATATTTTTGGAAAGCCGAATTTTGTGTTATCTCTTTAATTACATACCTTCTTTATTGCATTTTTTTAAATACTAAGTTAATTTATCATCAATCTTATTGTTATACAGGGTGTCAAGTATCAGGTGTTCAAGCGGATAACTATATGTGCGCATCAATGATTTGAATCAAAAAGTCTAATACTATTTTCCAAAATTCGGCTCAGTTAAATAGTTATTAACTAACAAAGATCGGCCAATCACGAGAGTCAGCGACATGTAACGTTGTTTCTTGTGGATTGCTCCTCCTATCGCTTCGTTTTTTGTCTAGCTGCGAGCTAGAGTGAACCGTCTTTCTTCGCTGGTTGCTGTGATTGGCCGATTTTTGTTAGTTAATAAATCGTTAACTAAGCCGAATTTCGAAAAATGGTATCAGACTTTTCGACTCAAATCATTGATGTGCACATATACTTTTCCGCTGGATCACCCGGAACCGGACACCCCGTATAAGTTTTAATTTATTCTTTAAAGTAAAAGTGTAGAGCCTCTCTTCGGGTTATAACCCTGACTTTTATAATAATTTTCATAATTCGGCTCCATGTCCTGTTTACAGGTGTGTAATAAGTAACAAAATTTTCACTCGACCACAACGGACGCCAATCATAATCTAATTATTACTTATCCTCTCTCTTATATTATAAAATTTCATTTTGGAGATGACAATTCTTTTCACAGTTTAGAAAGTTCAAGAACTCGAAGATCGAACCCGCGAAAGCCTTAGGTGTGCGTTCATACACCTGAGAATGTCCCGGCCTTCCAATAAAGGCCGAGACAATGGGAGAAACGGCATATTTCGAGTGCATTCGTGGGAATGCAGCTGCGTCGACGCTTTTATAGTTAAGGCCACCTTCGCGCGAAACTTTGCCTTTTCCTCGGCATAAAGGCTAACGAATTGTCTTCATCTCCTACACGAGTGCAAACTTTCTTCCACTACCGTGCATCATACATTATTATAACGTACCTACAAATTTGTATTCACCTAAAGTAGTATGCCATTCATTTAACAGGAATCCCGTATAAAGCTATCGATTCTCGTCACAATGAATGATTAATTTTAATGAATGATTAATTTGCTCGTTCCCTGCTTAACGAGACGTCGCATTATCGTACTCAAGATTTTTATCTCGATCGATCGTAACCCTCGATTATCGTGAAAAACCGGAACGATGGAGCTGTGTATAGCTATCTTAAGCTATAAAAAGATATCCAAGATAAACTGTGTTTTAAAGACAGGGAGAAAGAGAGACGAGAATAGAAAAAGGAGAACGGGTGATTTCGTTGTTTCTTCCATAGTCATTTATAGCAGATGTTGATGTGGAATGATTTATAATTTTCTTTTGAAAATTTTAATCTTCACTTTCTACGTTGGACTTTATGTGTGTGTGGTTGTGCGCACGCGCAATCGCACTCTCATGCAAATCGTCGGATTTATTATGGTATGGGACGAGTATGCATATGAGGGCACGAGTTTCGCGAGCGGATACACCCCGTTGATTGCACTTCCATCTACAGGTTCCGATCTTACCTTTCTCTCTACCTTCTTGCTGTTTATCGTTGTTGGAATTTTGAATTTCGCGCCATTGTTACGAAAGAAGAGTGTATGGGCAGATTTTAATTAATTTTATTAATAAATAAAATTATAAATTAAATATAAGTGTTGTCAATTTTGTATAGCAAAATAATCTCCTATAGAGATTGAAATTGTTTAAATAAAAAAATATATTAAATAATGTATACTATATGGTCAGAGATTTCTATATTAAAAATTTATGAAAATTAAATATTATTGTTAAAATCATACGCTTTTAAATCAAATAATTGTATAAAATAAACTTTGTTGATATCGACATTTGATTAAACATAATTGCATTTGTGGGTCAAATAATATTTCTAAGTTAGATTTGAAAAGAGTGACTAGCTAATTACTAAGAACCAGATAAATCTATCAACCAAGTTGGAAAGCCACCGTTGGGTTCCCTATCTGGCTTTTCTTCTGTCGACTCGCTTATAGCTCGACAAAAGGACTACTTTCCGTGGTCCCCATTGATCCTATCGTTCGTAATAGCATATTTGTCGGTCGCTTCGTTCCAAGTTAAGTGACTTTGGCGTTCTCTTTACACAGTTTCGGTTTGGAGGCGTCATTGTTTCCTTCGAAGAAGCAGCCTTTCCAATGTCTCTTATCGTAAACCATGAAAATTTTTATGATTTAATCTCTATTGTTTACTGCTTAAAAATATTTAAAAGAAGAAAGATTTTGAATTTCTTAAGAGTTAGAGTCGAAGGAGAAGTGAGAGATACGAGACGCCTGAAAAGATGCAACGCAAGATACACGAGTGCATTCGGTGCAAGCTGCATAACGAGCTCTGCTTGTTTAGTATGTAGGTAATGCTTGCTCGATACGGTTATACTAGCGCCGTCTATCGGTAAATTAGCGATTAGAGACCATCAAATTAATTCATAGATGTATTTTAGATTATTCAATCCGATCGACACGATTTAATAATAAATAAACGATAATACTACATACTGTTATAACCCGTGTCATTTAAAATGTATAAAATGATAGAAACATCTATCGAATAGAATAAATTTCAACAAAAATTAACATTGACGGAAGAATATTGATTGAAAGAAAAGAAAAAAAACAAACTGTCTTATAAAATAACTTCTTCTTGGCATCTCTGGATAGTGCGTGTAGTGAGAAGGCCAGATTAAAACCGCGCCCGTAACGGAGAAAAACGAATATCCCATATATTTAACGCGTAATACGTCGAATAAAATAAGTTTGTTAAGTACGCTCGCACGCTATCGCCATTGGCACGCCGCGGACACGGTGTGGAATAGCTGCGTGAATCCCATCTACATGTAGATTCGATCGAGCGAATTCATCGGATACAGTTCCACGATTTCGCGTGATGAACGAACGCAATAAAACTCGCTTTGGTCCCTGGCGCCTATACTAAGAAAAAAAGAGAGAGAGAGAAACTTTCTCTTTCTCTTACTCCTCTCGTACTTTTGCATACGACTACGTACCATCGCGTGAATAACTTTAATCTACATCTCGCGACCGGTTCCGAGTGGATAGTTTTTAAAAAAGTGGATATTTTTTTTTTTTTTATTACCGATGCTACCGTTCTATTATAACTTCGTTTCATTATAACTTTTATGAATTTTGCTTTTTTTTTTCAACTCACTTTTTTATTATTGTATTTTATTTTTATAAGGTTAATCTTTTACTTTATTTGTGAATAGTTAATTTATTAAATTCGTTTTTGTTTTGTTTTTTTCAACTCACTTTTTTATTATTGTATTTTATGGGTATTTTATTTTTATAAGGTTAATCTTCTACTTTATTTGTGTTTTTATTAATAGTTAACTTATTAAATTCGTTTTTGTTTTGTTTTTGTAATTTTTTATGCATTTATTATAATTTTTTATTACTTTCTTTGTATTTTATAAATATCATAGTTTTATACGGTTATTCTTCAATTTCATTGGTGTTTTTATTAATAATTTACCTACTAAATTAATTTTTTTTTATACTTTTGTTTTTTGTTTTTAATACATTAAATATGATCGAGGATATGAATGATCAACCCATGGACATTTTATTAAAAAAATAAAATGAAAATTTGTCTCGTCTATTACATTCAAGAAATGCAATAAGGAAACACCTCGAGAAATTTACGAGATATCAATGTAACGGACCAGTGTAAAGATAATGTATTCCAGTATGGATATTCGTCGAATTTTTCGAAATTCTTGCTCCGTGAAGTGGTCTTGATGGTTGCATGTTATATCGAGTGGGAAGATGGTGACATAAAAAATGTAAAGCACGAGTATCGTTGACAATCGTGATCTTTATTGAAGACATTCAATTACGCGTCGGTTGGATTCGAAACTTGAGGTTTCCTTTCGTCGAATTCTTATTTTATACATCTCCTGTCAACTATATAAGAATAAAATAAATTAGTTAATATACCAATAAGCAATAATTTGAAATATTTAAATTTAATTTAAAGAAATGAATTTTCACACATGTAAACTTCTTTTCACGCTATTCTAATTAACAAAAATTGTATAAAAAACTGTCTATTATATTTACAAAGGTTTGTTACGAGTACTTAACGCTTAACCATGCTTCATTTATGTTCCAGGTAAGCATCAGACGATTACGGATGAGCGTGTTCCAGTATAGTAGTCGCGAGTGAAACACTAAATCCGTTCGTAAGTACGTTCTACGTTTTAAGGCTCATCCAATCACCATAAAATAGTGTCCAAGGGCGCGTCGTTAAGGACGAGGGTGAGGTAAAAGCAGGAGAACGAAGAAGTGGGACGAACGGGGTGGGGAAAGAGGGGGGAGGGGGTCGAGGGTGAAACGATTTGCATTTTCATAGGGAGTACCTACGGTTTATGTCGCTTCAAGGTGGACCGCATTTCGAAGTCGTCTTGCCGATGAAGATCGCGAAAAATTACGAGCGCAGGTGCGTTTTCACTTGGTCGTCGTCTTGCTTTCGTATATGTACTCGTGTTTGAGGGCTCGTAAAAGGAAACTTTGAAATTCTTTGTCGATGATAATCGATGGGATGAGAATGATGAAACGGTTTATGCAATTTTATTTATTTTTGTACGAAAAAATTCAGAGGGATGATTTACAATAATATTTCATGTTAGAAAACTGTTAGATTCTGTTTGATGTACAAATTGATTATCCATTAGATGATTTGATACTAATGGTGGTTAAGGTTGTGTACTGAATCTCAGAAAAAATAATATTTTAATTATTTATTATTATTTTATGTATATACTAATATTTAATGTTAGAACACTGTTAGATTCTGTTTGATGTACAAATTGATTTATTAGAGATGTCTTTAACCCTTTAACCCAATTTTACCTTTGGTTCTAACTTGGGGACCCCAGATCACTTTTCAATAGAAGTAATGAATTTCACATTTTTTCAAATCCCAGCCCTCTAATGGTTAAATATGTCCACCAAACGTGAAAACGTAATACAAATAGTTAAATTGGTAATGACGAAAATATTTTTTATTGCAATAATTTGTATTAAAATTCATTGGCAATAATTTATCCTTCACCTTTTTCCTTATTACAAACAAGAAACGAAAAATTAGACAAGATTTCCGTCCAATCAATCGACGTCTCACTGAACGAGAACTCTTCTAATCTCGTTCTAGCGGATCGTTCAAAGTAGCCATGCGCGAATCGCTATAAATATCGAATTTCGTTCGAAAATCATAACGAGAATAACTTGGAAGCGACCGTGAAAGACGATCGTAAATCGTCCAAATCCCACGTCGTTAGATGAAACTTTTTACACATAGAACACGTACGATACATCAGGGAGAAGGAACAATCGAAGTGCCTGTTACGCGTTCTCTCGTCTCGTTTCAGGAACGAAAAGAGTAAGTACAGTGAGTTACGAGTTGCACCAGATACGATTTTACAACCGGTACGACCTTCGAGCTATAAGAGCAAGTAATAAAAGGCACATTCCTTGAAGTTAGGTACTCTTGGTTGTTATAGTGCAACACAAGTGGAATCATGCCAGTCGATCGTAAAGATTTATTAGAAAAATTTGAAAGATCGATTTTGAAGACACCTGTAGAATAGCAAACTCCAGACTATACTTATCTAGTCCTCGTTTACTTCCTTACTGATCTTGGAAGAGAGTAAGAAGACTGCTACTTACTGATAGCAACGCATCGATTCAACTACTACTACTTCTAGCTTCGAGAGATATCTTTATCCGCAATAACGAACACGTCCGTACAATTATTCATCTCGCTAGACCCTCTGGCGATCCCCTTCTTCGTCTTTCTCTTCATTTTCTCAGAATTTTATGTCTCTCCTTTCGTTTGTACACCTTTCTACGAGACAGGAAAGGAAAATGTTATCGTAGTTAGTTAGAATCCCACGGGTGGTCTAGAATAATTAGTAAAAATCACGTTCTTTAACAATGAAGAAGATCAAATTAAGGATTGATACTTAGGGGAGACCGGGGCTAAAAGTCCCAGGGGCAAGTTGTCCCAGTCGTAGTTTTGGTATCATTGTGTTTAGTCTTCCCTGGTTCCTTCAAGAGACGCATTTATATTTTGATAAGTTCAATTCTAGTTTGAGTACATTACCTAAGCATCTCTAGGCACTAATAAAAATCGATTGCACACGAGTTCACACATGTAATAGAAAGAGAATTTTGTCAGCTTTATTTCCTTGCCAGAATTTTTAAAAAACTCCTCGATCTGACTGAACTATGACCCGAGAAACAAACCTATGAAAATGGGGCAAGTTGTCCCAACAATGAGATCTGGGACAACTTGCCCCATCCTCATTTTTTTTGCTGTACCGTTTGTTTTTATCATTATGGATTTTTGTCAAAAATCGATGCATCGCGAATTTGCCCGATCAAATACTCGTTCGAAAGAGGAAAGTCTCTAATTTACGAATATGGTAGTGTGGCTTCGATAGGATGGCTGGTTCGAAAGATACAGCAGTTTTAAGCTTGAAAAAGATCCATACTCCGACACTTAAAAAATTAATTTTTCATCATTGCTTAACGATATCGAAAAACGGACAACGGGACAGTATTCTGCATGCTTTCTTCTTTCTAAATCTTGATGCATACATCACGATTTTTGTCAAAAATCGAAGCATCTCGAATTTGCCTGATCAAATACTCGTTCGAAAGAGGAAAGTCTCTTCTTTACGAATATGCAAGTCCCGTTTCGATAGAATGACTGGTTCGAAAGATACAGCAGTTTAAAGCTCGAAAACTACCCATACTCCGACACTTAAAAGATTAATTTCTCATCATTGCTTAACGATATCGAAAAACGGACAACGGAACATTATTCTGCATGCTTTTATCTTTAAAATGAGCCATTAAACATTGAAATCGGCGGTGGTGACCATTTTGGCAAAAATCATGATGCATAGGTCAGGATTTTTGTCAAAAATCGATGCATCTCGGATTTGCCTGATCAAATACTCGTTCGAAAGAGGAAAGTCTCTTCTTTACGAATATGCAAGCCCCGTTTCGATAGGATGGCTGGTTGGAAAGATACAGCAGTTTTAAGCTTCAAAACGACCCATACTCGGACACTTAAAATATTAATTTCTCATCACTCCGTTGCGATATCGAAAAACGGACAACGGAACATTATTCTGCATGCTTTCTTCTTTAAAATGAGCCATTAAACATTGAAATCGGCGGTGGTGACCATTTTCGCAAAAATCATGATGCATAGGTCAGGAAAAATGTCCATGTATTGCTAAGAAGTTGAACTTTATGATGATCACCAAAAAATTCGAAAATATAAGCTACAGAAATCTGTAGAAACAAAAAACCTAAAATTGGGACAACTAGCCCCGGTCTCTCCTATACGTGATGATTATTGCCTAACGATCTAACCAAGACATTGCAATTAAAAAATATATCGTAGTAGGTACTCTCAATAACCTAATATCATCGATATTTCCCTTAAGAAAACCACCATTAACTTTATTCTAAAAAAAAAATGAATACCAATGAACCTAAAAATATACTGATTGCGACTTGGACGCAGGCGTAATCTCTGGGAGAATCCTCGGCGTCGTCTCACAGATCTCGATCTTTATTTTCCAAGCGGTGTTGAACGCAGCTTTAAAGAGACCTCATCGACGAATTAATTCTCGCGAGACGGTTTAAGGAAGGTGCGTTAGCACGGCTAAGTTCCCTCGATGAAAATAGCATAACGAGCATGGTGAGATGCTTGGAACGTAGACTATGCTGTGTAACGCAGACAGTTTGAAGTCTCCTCTCTCTCTCAGTTGCACTAGCCTGTGCAAACGTAGGTACTGGTACACCCTCACGTGTAATCAATGAGATTACACCGGAGTGCACGTCTCTCAAGGCACAGGAGCGCAGTCCAGCGCGTTTACGCGAGCATGTGCGTGAGCGTGTAACAGTGGAGCAACACCATAAAGCCCGTGGACAGGCACTAATGGCGCCATAACCCGGCCGAGGACGTGCGATCGCGCGTGCGACCCTTTCCACTCCCTTTTTGCGTCCTTTCTTCCTGGTTTTTTTATTTTTTCTTCATGATGCACCGTAAAAGAGAAAAGAAATTCTCTTAGATTTACTAGAAGAATATCGTGGGAAGCTTTTATTGCGATTGTAATAATTATTATTATTTTAAATTATTAAAGTATTACTGGTGTAAATTCTATAGAATTTTTAATAATTTAGAAATTTACCTAGAAATTTTTATCACGGTTAAAGTCAGTACTCGTAACATGTAGTCTCCAGACCGAGTCAATAAAATCAGCATGAAAGACAAAAAAAAAAAAAAAAAAAGGAAAAAAAAAACATGCATATTTTATTGGCACATTTTTTATCAAACGTTCTTTGTTTTAATAGGTTATAAAGCGTCATGAAATTTTGTCCATTAGGTGATTTGATACTAATGGTAGTTAAGGTTGTGTACTGAATCTCAGAAAAAATAATTTTTTTTTTTTTAATTATTAATTATTATTTTATGTATAGGACATCCCGTGCTCTAGTGCATTTTTTTTACTGCACGTTCGAGTGGTAAATATATTTTGACATTATTTAGTTTCATTTCAGTGAGAGTTGTAAAAATTATAAAGAATATTAGAAAATTTTTTCTAAACAAGATCGTCAATCAAGGATTTGTCAAGGATGATGATGAATTTTTGTAATTAGTATCGTTTAATGTTCATTTTATAACACGTTCAGATTAAATTTATGATAGAAAATTCATATCACATAACGATTAGGTACATGTTAAATGTTGGTATGAAGCTTAGGTTAAGGAAGTATCGAGTTCTCGATACCACGATGTCATTAATAAGATCTCTTAGCCATCTCTGGTGACTTTCCCTATGCGCATCGTCGTTTTCCGGCGTGTCATAAAATTGAATAACTAATTAACAGACCGAAGAAGTCGCGTTCACGCCTAGGCACGAGCTGTACTATCGCGGAAACGATTAACGAGTCGTTCATCGTGAAGGGATTCCAAGCTTAAACTACGTAGGAGACTTTCTAAGAAGATCGAAGAAGGAAGAGATGTTTTGAAAGATCGATAAAGATAACAATTTGTCCATCCTTTTATTTACATCGTTCAGTTAACGTAACGTTCAAGGACATGGTTACTTCGTATGAAAAAAATTATTTTTCTTGAAATTCAATACTATCATTAGTATTAAATCACCTCAATTTTGAGGTGACTCTCAAAGGTGACTTTCAATACTGAAAATGAGGCATGATGCCTCATAACCCATTAAAACAAGATGTTTGATTTACACCAATAAAAAACTTTAAATCATATTAATAAAAAAAAAAATGAGTACCATCATTACTATTAAATCACCTCAAAATTTCATGATGCCTCATAACCTATTAAAACAAAAAACGTTTGATTTACACCAATTAGAAACTTTAGATCATATTAATAAAAAAAAATGAGTACCATCATTAAATCACCTCAAAATTTCATGATGCCTCATAACCCATTAAAACAAAGAACGTTTGATTTACACCAATAAGAAACTTTAGATCATATTAATAAAAATCGAGATTAATCGTTCGAACATTAATCGACATTCGTGTTAAACACACGTGAACAAGTTAGAATACCGAACGAAGGATTCTCTGTGCTCTGAGATCTATGCAAAGAAATGTTATGGTGGCATTACGATAAAGTATTTCGTTCTTCGCTCTTACGCGCATATAAAGCGACAAGCGCGAACGGCTACTCTCGCATAGCTCGACGGTTATTCGGTTCGAACAACGCGGCTCATTGTGCTCCCGGCATGTCGGGAAGTCATGAGAGATATCTTTTGCGATTCTACGTGATGAGAAAGAGAGAGAAGAGATGGAAAGAGAAAGAAGGGAATTGTGAGAACGTCATTACGTGGGAATGCTGCTCACCGTATTACGAACACTTCGTTCGGTCACTTTTTAGACGTTCCTAAATTTTGTTCATGAGTTACCATCGTTTTGAAGGAATCAACATTTTATTAAAAATTTAATTATAAATAATAAAACGTCTTATGTTTGTCAAATTTTGATTATTGTTTTTAAAAACAGGTCGATTAGACTGAATGGGGAATGAAGATTAGTATTACTTATTTATTTTATAATATAAATTTCGTCATCGTTTTGAAGGAATCAACATTTTATTGAAAATTTAATTAGGATTAATAGAAAGTCTCATGTTTTTAAAAATAGATCGATTGTAGGTGAATATCAGAATTTTATGGGAAATGAAGATTAGTGTTTCTTATTTATTTTATAATATAAATTTCGTTGATGATGATTGTTTTTTATATCATATGATTCAATGAAGAAAGGAAGCTTATTGATTGTTATAATATGATTAAATTTTGCTTAGAAAGTAGAGATAATTCATTAAGAATTCTTCGTAGACGTAGAACGTAATTCGATCGATCAAAGCTATCGATCGAAGACAAATTCAAGCCGTTGGTGTCGAATATCGAAATGAAAGGAAGAGAGCATCCTTCGGTGTATTCTCTGCCACGACGGAAGCTCGAGTTATCTCAGCGTTCTGCTCTGAATATTTCAAATCCAGTGAAAGCCCAACTCATCTCGAATATATCGACTTTAAAACATATGTACGATATCCGATATTATCGAGCATTCTCACGAAACCCACACTATTTTACTAATAATTTTCATTTATTCTGAATTAAATACTCGGTTACTTTCAATTCAAATGGCTAAAAATAACATTCCATAATTCGTTAAACCTGCTTTGAATTGTTTTCGTTGAAAACAGCTGTCTTGTTTACGTGGACGTTTCCCTATTATTATGGAATTCGCGTCTTATCAGTTTCGTCCAGTTATCCAACGTTTGTAGGTATAATACAACGTGCTGGTGATATTGCACAAACGTTTTCCGTAACTTCCACTCTGGTAGGATTTTAATACAAATTCTTGCGTCGTAATAAATCCATCTTGGGGCTACTCGTTACTCGATTTTTCTTTTGACGATCGAGAAACAGAGGAACGTGAGAAAGGGTTCTCTGAAAGAACAGCTGATCATATTTAAATGCACAGAATTATTATAAAAATATTTTTTTAAGTGACAAATACAAATTAATCGTCCAAGGAAAAATTAAACTAAAACACATATCTATGATTTCAAATCATAGATATCGTTAATAATCCTCACGAAATAATTTTTTATCCATCTTCTGACAGCATCTCGAGATAAATGAGCTATCATTTCCGCCACGTTCATCAAAGGATAGAAAAAAAAAGTAGGATAAGCTTTGATTTTACAGAAACGATGAGAAACGTTTACTTGGCAGCCTCATTTGCTTGCAACTAACTTAATTACGCAAACTAGCGTCAACTTTCGCAGAAGCCCGAGAAAATTTCCTTTTTAATTGCTTTCTCGGTGAATTACCAAGAGAGACCATCTTTTTCCCTTATTACAAATCACCAACCGGCACCTCGTTGTGAAATTCGAAATTCTCCGTGACATTGCGCTTTCCAGCTTTTACTTCTCGCTTTCTTATGGTTCTTGGACTCTTACGAGACTTCGGTCTCTTCTTTTGCGAGCCTTCTTCATCGGATCTCCTGGGATTTCCAGACTACCCACTTCTTTTATAATTTATAAATATGAGTTTGTATATTCATTTTCAAGTTTCCTGAAATAACTTACCCAAACCAGTTATCAGTTCTTGCACTATTATTTTTTTTTTCTATAGCAACAATATAACATTCTATAAAACGAATAAAAAAATAACAATATCACAGACTAATGGCTTTATGTGATCACTGGCAGTCTAATCCAATCTTAGGTTTTTTAATAATTGTACTTAATACTACTATAGAAACGTTAGTTAGAAAAACTATACAATTCATTTTTAGTAGGGTAAGAAAAAAAAAAAATATACATCTTCTACTAAATTAACTCCAAAAACCTTATTTTATTATTTATATTTAACTGTAGCACAGAATATTTCTCGCAAAAAAATTATACTCCCCGTCGAAGAAGTATAAAAGACGTTTAGGCACTAAAGAAATTTCTTTCGACTCCATTTTTTTTATTTCTCAAAAGATTTGCAACACTCGAATCTCTTCAACGAACAAAAGACAAACTTTCCCGTAACAATGAAGTACTTAACTTCATTCCCATGTAAATTTCGGTCGACTTTAACTCCAGGAAACTTCTTTATCGACCGGGACGAAGATTTACGAGCACCTTGCATATACTCATCGAGCGCAAGTTTCACCGTAGGAAAGTTCTTAGCACGGTAGGATCGACGTAATCGAGTAATTGCCGGGACGTGGCGTCGTCCGTCATCAACCGCATCGTCGTTAGTCGTTTTCAATCGACTCCCCGTCCTCTTAGCTTCAACTTAGCCACCTAACGTAGAAAATGACGAGGTGAAGCCCGTTTGAAATTCCCGCTTCTCGCGGTGTCTATTAACCGCACTTGCCTCTCTCGTGAAAACACAATCTTTCTCTCCTCCTCTTTGATGGATCGCTGATGGTCCAACGATTACCATAATCACGTGGTTTATATGTATGTTTAGGCTAATTGCACGTCCGTATGCGCGCTCATTAATAACCCGTACGTCGATTCATACGGTAGCTGTGATTCGTGTCTGTAGAAATGGTATAGGGTTTTTGCCTTTTTTGGGTTTGAGTGATGGTTTAACAATTTTTTAGTCTACATGATGTATAAGGGATCATCCTATAGCACGGTTTTATTCTAACATGATTAGGAGGAAATTATTGTATAACAGTGTACTTTTATTATGTATGTATATATTTAGATATCTAAATTATACTTCCATTAAATTAAGGTTATTACAATGGAAATATTTCATTATATTTGGTTAAATATTTAGTTATGTCTTATACAGGGTGTCTACTTCCATGTAGTCAAGCGGAGGACTACATGTACAGATCAATAACTTGAATCGAAATGTCTAATACCATTTTTCGAAATTCGTTTCAGTTAAATAGTTATTAACTAACAAAGATCGGCCAATCACGACGAGCAGCGACATGTAACGTTGTTTATTATGGATTGTTCCTCCTACCGCTTCATCTCTTTCCTAGCTGCGAGCTCGAGTGAACCGCCCATCTTCGTCGATCGCTGTAATTGGCCGATATTTGTTAATTAATAACTCGTTAACTAAGTCGAATTTCGAAAAATGGTATTAGACATTTCGATTCAAGTCATTGATCTGTATATGTAGTCCTCCGCTTGACTACATGGAACCGGACACCCTGTATAACACAGTTTCACGTAACACAGCATTTTTTAGGAACCTATAGGTATCTACTGTATTATAAGAGGGTTACCTGTACTTATTTTATTTATATAAATATCCTTATAATATAATAATCGATATTTACAATATACATTAATGTTTTATATAAAATATTTCATATAATAATTTGCTAATTTATCGTACCAAGTAAAATCTAGAACATCTAATAATACAGTACGTTCTTTTCCAATTACACCACGAGAAATTTGACCGATCGATGATATTTTTTTTCTTGTTACATCGATTCTTGCACTCCACTCTTCCTTGACTACTATAACGGTGGTGCCGGTCAGCGTACTCTCGGCGCTGCAGCAACGCGGCCATTAGCTCTTCTAAATCACGTTCTGTCAACAAGCTCGAACCGTGCGGAAGAAACGTTGTAAGTGCTGTGAACGTTGTAAGGAAGCTCGTGCGATCGTAGAAAAGTGCGAGAAAGACAGAGGGAGAGAAGATTTGCGTGCTCGAATCGTACAGACGTGTCTTTGATACGTGAATGGATAGATGTAACATCTCGTTGAACTCGGCCACCACATTCCAGTATCTCAACGATGGACCATAATCATTAACTCCCAACCGGTGAATTATTCGAATATAAATTGTCATTAAATAGTAATTGACGTTCGAAGCTACGTAAATATATATATGGTTTGAATCTTCTTCCTCATTTTAATCATCTATACGATGTCGAGCATATCGGAGAAATCGAGATGATTGGGTAATGAACGCTTGTATTATAGATCGTATATAATTTACTTCTTTGTGGTTTTTTTTTTTTAATTTGTATGGGGGTCAATTTTAAGATAATTGTCAGACTTACTTCCGTGTCTGGGTTTGATTTATTTGGATTTTACCATTTTTTTCGATAAGGTAGATCCTCTTGTCGGTATATAAGCCGAAAGTAAAGCGAGCATTATAATTAGATCCTCCTCTTCGCTGTAAAACGAGTCCGAGTTCGCACCCAATAAGGCTGTTTTATAATATGATGCATCATCAGGCGGTATTTAAAAGTCCCGTGACTCGTCCGTATTTAATGACCTCGTGATGGAATCATTATTCGCAGTTATATTACCTAAAAAAGAATTGGATTCACGATATTAAACATTTTTTCATATATGTAGAGGAAAGTGGGGTATTGTGGACCAGTGCAGGTAATATGGACCACTGCAATATTATAATAACACTATTTTTTTTTCGAAATACTACGTACTCTAGCAACCATACAATCACTATGAAAATGTCATTGTTTTATGTTTTATTTATGAAAGGGTTAAATTCACAAATGTAACACAACAAAAATTCATAAAAAAAATTATTCCAACCTACTCGATTTTAACATAAACAATACACAGATTTCGATTTACACGTAAAATTGAATAGATGCAATACCCTAATTCACTGCTTTTAGCATGAATATCCATTTCATCAATTTTCCATCTCGTAACTGCTTACCGAATACTCGGGAAAGTATACCAATGACTATGGTAGCTCGCGATCATGGTACGAACACGACAACATAACGGTCGTCGGCATATACGCGAGACTAGAAAATATATGAACATTATCGGCGAAGTTCGTAACGTAACGTGGCAAAATCTTGTTGTGTAATCACGAACGAGCGAGAACGCGCCCTCGTACGAACGCGTGTAACTGTTTCGCACGGTTCGCTGAACCGCGAGATAATATTATCTAAAATAACATAGTCCGCGTGGGTATACGTGTATGCGTAATATGCTTTAGGAAAAGCGAGTGCGTTTGTGGTAAAACACGATGGATAACTAACTCAATTGGGAAATTCGCCCTGAAGGCTCAAGATCGAGGCCGTTCGATTTTCTTTGAACGATTTGAAGAAACTTATCGTTAGCGTATATGTGTAGCTACAGGGTATCTTGATTATTTCTGGTCAAATTATAGGAAGAATAAAACGTGGTAAGAATATATTTAAATGAGTGTAGGAGGTAAATAAAAATTAGAATTTTCTTTAGCTTATACAGGGTGTCCGCTCCCATGTAGTCAAGCGGAGGACTACATGTACAGATCAATGACTTGAATCGAAATGTCTAATAACATTTTTCGAAATTCGGCTCAGTTAAATAGTTATTGATTAACAAATATAGGCCAATCACAACGAGCAGTGATATGTAACGTTGTTTATCGTGGATTGCTTCTCCTTCCGCGTCGTTCCTTGCCTATCTGCGAGCTCAAATGAACCGCCCATCTTCGTCGATCGCTGTGATTGGCCGATCTTTGTTAGTTAATAACTATTTAACTGAGCCGAATTTCGGAAAATGGTATTAGACATTTCGATTCAAGTCATTGATCTGTACATGTAGTCCTCCGCTTGACTACATGGAAGCGGACACCCTGTATAAAGCAAAGATGGGTAATATGGACCACCAGTTTGAAAATTTGCTAATAAAACTACTTGCATATTATAGGGAAACTAATGTACTTTCTTATACAAAATGATAATAAAATAAATCCAACTTAATTCAATAACAAAAGTAAAGTAAAGTAATTTGCAAGCAGTAAGGAAGACGTGACACAAAGAGGTGTGATAGAAAAGTATGAGAAAAATGCCATAATATCTACAACAATCTAATATTCTAATTTTCAATTCAGATTCCACTCATCCCACAACTCCAATTACTTAACCATTAAGATAACAATCATTCCTCAACTCCGAAGATCATAATCCTAAGACCAAAATAAACTCTCCTCTTCAAGGACAAGGATGATCGATGATAAAGACTCGATCTCGAAAGCACCCACACTAATATCCCAACATCGATATAAATCCGCGTGCAAATCGTGTTTCACGCGGGAAGTTCTCGCGAACGAACCAGTTCGAAAGCGGAATCGCGCGCGATATATGCAACACGGGAGGTGGTTGAAGCATAGGAGACGAAAATGTGTGTCACTGGTGTCTATGTCGCCTAACGGCATCTCGTCCCCGTAGGTGATGCCGGGCTACTATAATAAATAGTCATATTCTATGCATCGCGATGTGCACATTGTGCATATACACGTCGACGCGCATAAATATTACCGGTACACCTACGAGTTCAGAGTTGTAGTACTCCCTATCCTTATCTTTCTCTCTCTCTCTTTCTCTCTATCTCTTTCTAGTACGTCTCTGTGTCTACTCTCAGTCGTGCTGGATGTAATCAGAAACGAAAGGACGGTCCATCGGTGTGTGTCGCGAGGACCACGCGTCGTGCTCTCGTACCTCTCCGGATATAAGTACCAGTACCTTCGGTACTGCTTCGGATAACATTGGCGTAGAATTACAAATTTTCGATCATTTTCGTTCATAATTTCTTCACTTTCCATTAATTTTTTAATATTTTAGAGTACATATCTGGCAGTACTTTCTTATAGCTTCGAATAATAATTTTCTTTGGTACAATAATTTGTGTAGTTTACATTTATCGAACTGTGTGCCATTTAAAGTATACGTCATGTCGTAACACATACATATGTAAAGATTGGAAGATTGCGATCAGTTCCTTCCGGTCACCAAGAAATTCGTAAAAGATACCTTTCGAGATACGTAGCTCACCGTTTCTCGTGATTTATCTGTATACCGTATCAAGGCTTATTTGACGAGAATTATTCATAGATAAATTTCCAATGGTAATCGTCCCGGTCTTCTACGTCTTCTCCTAGGTTTATCTTCGATCGTTCGCTCTCTCGAAACTTCGAGGTGCTCCTTTTAAAGAACGAAAGTCGAGGTATAAAGAATTTTTGTATAGAAAAAATAAATTGAGAGAAGATTCCTGTCGACGCCTATGCGAGCACCTCTCTAGCATCATCCGCTAGCACACATCTTCGCGCTCACGGAGCAGCCATCGGGTAATCAACGGAGAATCAGGAACACCGCGTGATAGTCGTTAGAGTGTCCGTGATGAAGCCCAAGCTGTACCCGTGGACCTCGAGTAATTGAATTTCCGCTATTCCTGATCTTACTCGCGGGAAGAGAACAACGAGTATTCAACGTGAACACAATGATGTGTTACTGGATTTTACTTGGGATAGGAATTTATTGCATTTGGGAAATTTTATGAAAATTTAATGTGATTCTAGATTTTTGTTAGATTTGTTATTAATAATAATATATTATTGTTTTATTTATATACAATAATATACAGGGTGTCCGGTTCCATGTAGTCAAGCGAAGGACTACATGGAAACATCAATGACTTGAATCGAAATGTCTAATACCATTTTTCGAAATTCGACTTAGTTAACGAGTTATTAATTAACAAATATCGGCCAATTACAGCGATCGACGAAGATGGGCGGTTCATTCGAGCTCGCAGATAGGCAAGGGACGATGCGGAAGGAGAAGCAATCCACGATAAACAATGTTACATATCACTGCTCGTTGTGATTGGCCTATATTTGTTAATCAATAACTAATTAACTGAGCCGAATTTTGGGAAATGGTATTAGACTTTTCGACTCAAATCATTGATATAAACATGTAGTTTTCCGCTAGGACACTTGGAACCGGACACCCTGTATTAATAATTTATTATATTGATCCTTGCATGGGGTCCTTACAGTAAGCACGTGTCGTTAGGATACTTACGGTAAGTATCCTAAAAGTGCTTTTTCGTAAGAATATTTCATAAATTAAACGATTTTTTAATCTATTAAGGTCTTTCGCAATTAATTTGACTTTTATTCATAGCTATATAATTTTCACCGCAAAAATGCGAGTAGTTAAGGATTAATGGACATAATAATTCGTAGTACTCGAATAAAACTATTTGGAGAATGAATTAATCAATTCATTAAAAAAAAATTCACTAAATTCTTTCTGCGAACGAATAGTTTCGAAAAAGAAATTCTTTTCATATTCCTCACCATTTATTAGATATTCAATGAACGCAGCCAGTGCTCGAAGCCAACGTCCTTTCTCTCATCGACTGTACTCGCACACATATACGCACGTAGAGCGTAATTCGATTGGCGATGCATCGTCCGACGAAATTATCGTCATCCAAGGCACGGGGTTAAGCGTCTCTGACACCTCGACGACCGCGAAAATGAATCCTCTCCTCTTGGTGCCAGAATGGCTCTGCCAACGTTGAAAACTTGAAGCGATTTTCTCGCTTGTCTCGCTAAGCTCCTTTCGTGTTTAATCAACTTACGAATAATCCTCGTCAGTATTTGTATATCATTATGTTTTACACATTTGTTCTTTTTTATTTAAAAATCGTGAAAATATAATTTTTTTTAAATAATCTAAGTAGAATATCTTTCATAGCATCACGTTGTCTTTGAAACTCTATGATCTCACGAGTTGAATATTAAAAAGATCGGGAACGTTTTTCGAATGAAGATGAATTCTCGTAAATTCCACTCTACTATCTACCGGGTGTCTTCTGTAAGATGCTGATACTTTTTATTGTAATCTTGAAGTCATCTTTAAAATATAGACACCGAGTGTCTCTCTTTCTCTTTTGTGAATAACTTAGTCAAAGTGCTCGATCGTTCGTCGACATCTTTTTCAGTAAAAATTCAAGTGGACTTCTCCTCTCTTTCACTCGTTTTCTCACCTCTACATCAGTGAGATCACTTAGGAAACACCAAGCGTTGCAGTTTGCACCCATCTCTCCTCACTCTTTCTCGTCTAACGGTATTTTGCATGTTTGCATGTGTCCTGGAAAAAAGAGGTCTTGACACACTGTTCATATAAAATTAAAAAATGAGAGACCAATTAAACGATATTAAATTGAATCGAAAAACGAGTACAACGAATATACCAATTTAAATCAAAATGAAATATCAATTGAAAAATGATAGAAACATTTGAAAGAATAAAATAAAAATTCGTTTGAAAGCAATATAGGAGAAGTTTAAAGATTTAGAAATCAGTACATCGAGCCGTATTGAGTTACGAAGCTTCGAGAGAGAAAAACGAAAGCATGTCTTCTTCGTGAGTAGCGAGAATATGAGTAAGAGAGAGATGAGCTCCGAACGAGTTGATCCAAGAACTAAAAAAAAAAAAAGAGACATAGGTATATATACCTTGGCAAAAAGAGTAAGAAAGAAAGAGATAGTAAAATACGATGATACGACCCATATACGGTCGGGTAACAAAGCACGAAGAGAAGGGTATCGGGAGATGCGTATGTACCTACGCTATATCTTCGAAATATTAGCTTACCGATCGGTGAAGTGGACACCGCTCTCGTGGTACTCTCGATCGATTAAGGCTATACCCGGATCATCGATAGGACTGCTCGATCGATTCGCTCCAGATCTGCCAAATGTCTTCTCCTTTCCTTCGACACTTTCCAACGCTTCACTGTCTTTATCGATAATCATTCCAGAAACGAAATGATCTATGAATTTAATGTTCATTCATAATCATATTGATTACAACTTTTGTTTCTAATAATTTAATATTATTTTTATTTATTATAAATATAATAATATACGTATATAATATGACTAGCTGTTCCCTTCACCCACGCAATTTTGACTACCTTGATTGAATTTTCGAAAAACGGTGAAACACGTGTTTTTTTATTTTCCAAGTAGAATATAAATATCAATTTTAGATATTTTAATGCAAAACAAATTTTCACCCCCTTAGGAACGGAATTAACAAAAATCCTTCCTTAGTTAGTGCCTACGTCATGAAACAACTGTACCTTCAAAATTTCTGGTTCCTAAGTTTTTTAGTAATTTTATATATATAAATAACGATTTATAAATTATTATTACAAAATTAAAAAGAAAACAGTCCTGACAATTATGCAGTATGCAATAACTTATAACAAATAATAATTTTTATAATAAACGCTATGTCAATCATTTAAAAAAATATTAAAAAGTAAAATGATGAATATTATTGATACTATAACCGGACAGATCAAAGATAAATCAAAGAAATGGCATAATCCGGAGTCCCAACTTAACGATATACGATCTAGGTATTCACGATCTATCGGAGGATCCGATCGAAAGGATCTTTCGGGCGTTAAATCCACGAACGAACGTCGAGGCCAACGCGTTATTACGATCTTCACGGATCGTCGAAGATCAGCCCACCTTCCCCTCTTTAACTCCCCCACACCGGGAAGTTCGTCCCACGCTGTGTGTTTGTGCACGTTTGGTCAGGGATAAAAGTTCCGAATGGAATTCAAATCTTTTTTTCTCCTTTATCTCTCTTTTTCTCGCATAGAGAGAAGTATCTTTCTTGTATTCTACCTGCGCTCGCGCGCTTCGGAGCAAGGTCGTCCGGGTTTCTTTCGGGAGACGCGTAAGAATTTCGAGAAGGTGCGTTGTGGAGGCCCCCTTTTCTTCTAGCTACTCAAATATTCCTTCGGGGAGTGTTTGGAACTCGTTTTGATAATCCTAAGCACGATTCTCGTAAAATTCCTTTTTAAAAATAGTCTCATACTTTTGAGACACCCTGTATATCTTCGATCTGATTCATTCGTTTTGATAATCCTAAGCACGATTCTCGTAAAATTCCTTTTTAGAAATAGTCTGATACTTTTGAGACACCCTGTATATCATCAATCTGATTTATTCGTTCGTTTGGAACTCTTTTGATAATCCTAAGCACGATTCTCGTAAAATACTTTTTTAGAAATAGTCTGGTACTTTTGAGACACCCTGTATATCTTCGATCTGATTCATTCGTTTCGATAATCCTAAGCACGATTCTCGTAAAATTCTTTTTTAAAAATAGTCTGATACTTTTGAGACACCCTTTATATCATCGGTCCGATTCATTCGTTCTGACGGAGAAAGAAATTAAATTGACCGAGGGCGAATTAGTCGTGGTTACCGTCGATTGGAATATTATCCCGGAAAAGCTCCGTGGAACTTGAAGAAGATTACTATTTTATTTCGCAATTTTCTACTTCCATCAAGAAGAATCTTTCACAAGCTCCTTCATCTTAAAACGTCGGGCTTGTTTTATCACGAAAATATCAGCTGATTCGATAGTTCTCGAAATGCATCGAATGGTATGTATATTAGATCGAGAACCACTGAGGTGTCTCGATGTAGAAGGACATAGACGAAACTTTATCTATCTGGCCGATCTTCCATGATTGGCCAAGGAAATCCACTCAGGGTCTAACTTTCTCTCAAGGATTCTCCATCTTCCGTGCGTACTCTTCGAGTCTCTCTCTCATTTTCTTCCGTCTATTACATTCATACATGTGTGTGTACGTTTTCCAGTCTTCCTTTTTCGGTCTTACCCTCCACGTTCACCATATAAGATAGTTTTCGATTGAATAATCTTAGCTCGAAATGTTGTTTTCGCAGGTGTAAAAAAATAAGAAAATTAATCTAAAATAAGGGATAACAGATGTTCGAGAAACTTCGATGGTCAGAAACACACGATGCCTTTGCGTCAGAAACGACGTCGGCTATCCCGGTCGACGAACTCCGAGACTCTCCCATCCCAAGCGTTATTTTCAACGAGCACCTATAAACCCCTACCGCTTACGAGCAAATCGCGCCAGAGCGAACGAACCAACTCGCGAGTAGTAAAACGACCTTAATCGTCTTCTCCTTGATATAAAAGAACTCCCTGGGGACCTCGAGGGTAGACGGCAAAGGGAGTGAGAGTCGTATCGGAAAGAGAAAACCGAAAGCGGTCTGGACCGAAACGGATGCTGCGGCCCGTTTTGTCGCTTTTAAAGGACACGAGTATCGGACATGGCTTTGGAAAAAGTTTTATTACTTACTGTCTTGGTATTTGATTATCTCTGGTTAATATAGTTCAAATATTTGTTATGTTTACAGATTTTTAATAATGTTTATCACGTGATTATTTTTAATTGAACATTGACATTTTTTAAAAAATAGAGATTTCTGGGTGGAATTATACATTTTATGGTTTGATTAAATGTTCATTGGTTCTGCCAAGTTTTTTTAAGGCGGTTTTTGCCATTCTAATAAGTTTAAAGCTGATTTTCTCAAATTTAACCCCGTTGCCTTATAATATCAGCACAATCAGCACTTATAAGTAAAGCACAAGTTGTACATGCTTCAATTTTAATGAATTTATTTTTTATTTTTTTGGAATTTTTTAGTCTTCTTAGTTTGTGAACTGTATTGTTTGAACTACATTCGTTTTTTTCCTCAATTTCTAATACTACTTCTATTGTGTGGCCAGGGGTTAACACTCTTCAATTATGATATTACATAAGTAAATGCAGTCATGATTAATAGTTCGACCTAGATTTTCTCTGATAATAAAAACAAAGTTATGTATCTGAACCAAAAGAGATGCTGTGTAAAAAAAATCATGACATCGTCAAATAATTCTAATTTATACATACATATGATATAATATCAAATAAATTATATTTAACGTTCCCAATAACCCATAACACGATAAACATATCAAATAAGATTAAACAAGTCTTTACCTTAACATCATCTTATCAGATTTCGAAGGTCGAGTCGTTAACCGTTGCAGCTCATACACATATACACAAAGTTATTGTCCTTGTTCAGTGAAGGATCACTCGTCGGCTCGTAGACATCGCTCGCACGATACCCACTTGAAATTCGACATCAGACGAAGCCGCTATCGTCGAAAGCTCCCCTTCTTCATCTTTTTTCCTTCTACTACTACCCATACACACACTCATCTCTCTCTCTTACTCCAGTAGGATCCGTTTTTTGAACTTTCATCTCGCTGTATACGCATCGAAAGGATTGCGTTTCACGTGCGATAAAGCACGGCCACGGTCCATCGATCGGGGCCTGTCGGCTTGTGGCCAGTTTCAAATTTAGCCGTGTGCGATTTGCTTCGTGGAAAGGAGAGAACAGCTTCGAGAGAGAACAGAAATAAAAGTTTCAAGTCCTAACGGCAGGGTTCTCTTACTTGATGCTTGTATACTATATACTCACCTATATATATATTATATGTATATGATGGTATCTCTTTTGGTACGCGTGTTACGTTCTTAGAATAAATATTAGATAATTTTAGTGACGCAACGTGCCAACTTCTCGAGTATTATTTCTCCTTTTTTTTTTATTTGGTGATCTTATATCGTGTATTCGTAATCTTTTTTGTTATTAGTATGTAATAAATAGACTGAGGGTATTTATGCAAATGCATATGAATTATAATTTATCAAATATTGCAAAGAAAACTAATAACTGAATAAAAAAATAAAAATATGACTGACTAAATAAAAAATAACTAATAAACAATAAAAATACATATGTAAAATATAAAGGACATATTGAACATGTTCAATGATTTATCTTATATGTAACATATGCAAAACTTATGCAATTGTATAAATATCCAAAGTGTAGTAATAATTTAGTTGAGTTATTCGTATATACATATATTAAGTATGTATTTCACTGATCTATGAATGAATCGATTTGTGTATACGTCGATTATCGAACAAATTGAATATACACCGTTCGTAAATAACTTTTATCGAATGACACTGTTTACTCAACTGCTTACCGAGCGAACTAACGGCAATTTCATTTTTAGCTCGACACAGATAGGCACTTACGTACATTCACACTCTTCCTCATTTTCAACATTAGCGTGTAGATTCTTCGCGAGCAGCCGAAAATTAACTTTCTCGAAAGGTGACGGAGGTGTCGAATAAAATTCACCTTTTGTACGGCTCTTTAAGTGCGAAGAGCAAATATTTTCAGTTTGAAAACGTGTTGTATTGGTATAAAGTACACGAGTTCCGTCAATGGGTGAATATAATAATGATTTTGGGAAAAGACGGACCGAGATCGATCAAATTTGTCAATAGAGTCAATGATTTAGGATTACTCTTACATTAATATTCAAGATTATAATTTTATTATTAATATAAATTATTCGTGAAAAAGGTTGATAAGAATCAAAATCTATTCAAAGTGAAGAGACTATAATTTCATTATTAATACAAATTATTTGCGATAAAGGTTGATAGGAATCAAAATCTAATCAAAGTGAAGATACTTATTCAATCAAATTACTATTACTAATCCAATAAATAAAAATACAAAATTAAAAGTCAACATAATAAAAATACTAATTCAATAAAATTACAAATACTAATCCAATACATGAAAATACAAAAATAAAATTCAACATAATAAAAATACTAATTTAATAAAATTACTAATACTAATCCAATACATGAAAATACAAAATTAAAATTCAACATAATAAAAATACTAATTCAATAAAATTACTGATACTTATCCAATAAAAAAAAAATACAAAATTAACATTCAACATAATAAAAATACTAATTCAATAATATTGAATCGATTCGACAAAAAAGAAAGTAAAAAAAAAGAAACGATCCGGAACCTTTTTACGTCAACGAAACGCGTCACCGTATGAATTATCACCGATGAATCAACGTAGAAAGATCGAAGCGAGATCTATACGATCGATGGATCGTCATTCGACGCGAACAAGGACCTTCTTTTATATTATTTAACGTCTCTCGACGCGCGAGAATGTCGTTCGTTCGATTCTGGAATGGACAGATACGTTTTCTTTTTTTTTCTTCTACTCTCGGCTGACGCGCGCGGCTTTCCCAAAATGGAATTCGGACTCGAGGTTAAACTCGTTTTCGGCGGATCTTAAGAAGGCAGGCCGACTTGTTTTTCGCGATCGTAAGTGACGTCACACACGATCACCGATCGCTGACGCAAAACTGGCGTGCTTGCACGTACGTAAGATTAATTCAATTTCGTCCATTGTATCGTCAATCTATTGCTCGTAAATCATGTTAGAGAAAAAAGGAAGAAGACTTCTTAGTTTAGGAGAAGTACATATGCGTATCCATAATTTGGAAAAAAATATTTGAAAACTGGATGAATGACATCTCTGACGTAAATACGCCCGTGTTTACATACTTTTTCATTCCACTCGAATGCGTACGATATCGTAAACACCGTATAAGGTTTAATAGGTCCAGATTTTTATTCTAGTAACAATTCAATTTTTTTTTTTATTCTATGCAGTTACTATACGACGAGTACGAGACAGTCACCTATATTTACACTCACCTAATTTACAAAATAATGCAATAACATGTTACGATCATCTTTCAGTCGTCTCTGAACAGCACGTGACTCTAAAATTCATAAAAAACATTCTTTTCGGTCATAATAAAAGTCTACGTTAAATTTATTTGACAATTAAATAAATTTTCCATGTTCAACTTTCTCTTAAGTTCCAACAAATGTATAAAAAAATATTGATATTAGTTCGAAAGTTGGGAATGATCGATCGATAGATCGTGATCTATGAAACCTTAGCTCACGTAAGATGGTATTCGATGTAGATCGTACGGGAATGCAACGAAATAAAGAAATTGCGTCTAAGGATTGCTGGCAACGAACGCTGGCAAAACGCGAGAGGCACGCTCGCTCACCTACACGTGTTACTTTTATACGTGATTCGAAGCTCGTTTCTTCCCGAGTATTTATTATTCATCCGTCACTTGCCTCTCCTATGTTCTTTCTCTCTCTTTCTCATGTATATGTATCGCGAACGCGCGTGGCGATCCTTTCGCGCGCACGCACGTTCCTCGCGGGCGCGTGCAGAATTCGTCCGCGAGGGTGATTCGCGCAAAAGGTGTAGTAACATCGAAGAGGAGGCATAGAATATTGTTTCAGGATGTGTTAACTCGATTAAAGTCACTTCGAGTTTAACTTTAGTTGTTGACAGGTGTCTACGAATTTTTTTTTACGAAATTTTCTGTTATGCTTTAACCCTTTGCACTCGGTGTCGAGTGTGACTCGACAAGACTGATTTTGAAATTAATACGATGTTGAATGTTCCATGACACTCGATTTTTTTTTAATTCGCAGATTTGTCTTCGATTCACCTATTTAGTAACTCGAAAATATTTTTTTTTTTTTTACAATGCACCCAGTAATATATTGAAGTGTAATTATATAATGAAAATATGTCGCCTCTGAGGCGACACTCGAGTGCAAAGGGTTAATAATTAATGATATTCTTATCTATACATAGCAATATGTCCTAAATGTTTTGACCAGTGGTTCTTATCCTTTTCAGAATTATGGAATAATTACAATTTTACAATATTTTTGCGGAATACAGTCATAAAATAGTATAGGTATATATATTTTTGTATAGGTTTTTTTTTTTTCTTAATGACTGTTTTAATTTTTTACAGATTTTCTAATTTTTATGAAACACTTTCTCTAAGTCCATTGTGTAAGTCCAAAAGTATTTTGTTAGAAATATTTTTCAACCAAAATCATACTTTACATTAAAATATATCTGTTAACACTAAACCTACCAAGACCCTTTATACGTGTCTTGTTTCTCGATTTTTTAAATAATAAAATTACTTTCATAGAAATTTATTATCAATAATATTTATTCAATAATAATTCTAAATGATAGCAAAAAGCATGTTTTCGTTTAAGTATTTGTCAATTAGATAAATGTAATGAAAATAAGTATGCCTTTAACGTCGGTAGGTTTAGTGTTAATCAACTTAGAGGAAAATAGGTAGTAACTTATAATAAATTCAGCTTACTTTTAAATATTCTAAAGAAATTTATCATTATTATCAAATGATTACATCTTCGTACACTTTGGAAACTTTCAAAACAATTCAATGTAGGTACGTAGAAGAACATAACTTTACTTTGTTATATTTATCCTTGAATAATATCATACAAGATTCTCATTTTATGAGGGCATAACCATAGTTCTCCCGAGAGTCCCTCAACTTCTTCCTGATTATACGAAATTATTCCTGAAAAGTGTGATTAACGAGTTTCGGGAGAGCTTTTTGGCAGAGGCACGCGCAAGCACGCAGCATCTCGAAATAGCGTAGCCGTTAAACAGAAACAAACGTCGTTTATAAATGCTCCCGGTTGATGCATTGTTGAGAAAATATACGAGGCCATCGGAGAGGTCGTGGAAAAAGTTGTACTACGCGCCTGGCGGCGCTCGTGACGTCACTGGCGTTGCTAATGCCTACGGGTATACGGGAAACAACGGGTGGAGTATAAAATGATTCTTTTTTTTTGTCTCTATAAAACAATTAGGTAAATTATATTTCGAGAAAATGTAAATTCGAAATATCAGGGTCATAAATGGAGAGACAAATAAATTCATCATTTTGTCTAATTTTAAGTGAAATAATACATATTAAAATATAAGTTATGTATACTAGAGTAGTAAATACAAAAAAAAAAGATAGATAAGATCCCTTCGTAAGAAATGGATTCGTTGGTTTATTTAGGTTCGGACCATTCGCAAATCTTCATCCCTTAATCTTAATCTGGTTATTTCGTAGGCCACTCTTCTTTAAAAAATCACCTTTTCAAATAACGCTTATCTGCAAAGAAATATATCGTCTGTTTAAAAATTTATCGATTTCAAAAATTCTTTATCACAAAGTAGAATTTTGTGTAAACATACTTTTCAATATTAATCTTAGAAGATCTAAACATTCTCTCTGTAATGAACTATTCGTTTTTGAATTTATACGTTCACAAATTCATCATGGAACAGATCAAGGATCTATTTAAAAAAACGAAAACATAAAACCCAAGTTTCATTCAATTTATTTAATAATCTCATACATATTCCTTGTTAATTTGATCAATTATACGAGCCGTTTATTTTGAAAGTGGCCTAAGTCCATTTTCCAAAAAAATCAAGTTAACTGTTTTAATATTCACATTTCAACCTTAGATTTGCATTTGGATATAAATTGTAATTAATAAAAAAATGGACTTAGGTCACTTTCAAAATACCTACTTAATTCGTTCATAATTTAAAATAAACATTTATTATTGCCTACTATGGCGTCAAACAGTCTACTGCTACCTTTCCATAAATACCAACAGAATAAAAAAAAAAGAAGTCAAGTGAAGGCGATCACATTGTAATGGACGTCGCTCGCATTGCATAGAAACGTTTTCCGAGAGCGAAAGGGGCCCACACATACTCTCTTTCTCTCTGTCTCACTCGTACTATGTCTTGGTCACTCGATACGACATGACGCAGAGGTTGGCGCGCTAGGCTTGTAACGAGAGAAGTTCGTCGTCGGAGGCCAAAACATACGTTCGGGCTCCACGTGCATCGCGTTCCTGCACGTGCGCTTTTATGATTCCAATGTCAAAGTCATCGGGAAGCTTTTCTCGTAAGATTCTTTGGTGTTCAACTCATTACACTTCTTTATCAACTGTAAATATTGCATTTTACTAACTCGTGATAAGTAAATCTCGTGAGTTTTTTTTTGTTGTTTTTCAATATTATCACGTTGACTGCCACGTGAATTTGATATAAATTTAAGTATGTTATAAAATGTTCATTATTATAATATCATATGATACGTGGTTATTCATGGTCATCATCAGGTGTTATCCTTACTTAGAAAATAGTTGGTGATCAGGGATGACCAACGCGGCAGACATTGTATTAATTCTTATTTTAGTATCAATATAACAAAATATCTCTCTTTTATTTTATACTCAATGCTTTGCAATGCTAAAATCATGTGTAAATAACTCCAGTAATTATAAAAATACTTAAAATTTTCTGAGAGCAATTAAATTATATTATTTCATATAACCTGTTGGATATTATTAAAAATACTATGATAAGTTAGGATTCTATGTAATTTATAAATCTATAATATATAAATTATATATTATATTATATAAATTATAAATTTATAATATATCGCTAATAACCTCGTCGTTGAAGCAACAATAAATAAATACAATAAAAAACAAAAGATTATTCAAATAAAATCAATCACTTTCGAAGATGTAACTTTACAAGGGGGTATGGGGTGGAACGTTTAACATCCATTTTACCTTTTAATCGACTTTCTCTCGAATCACGTCACGTTCTCCCATAACAAGAATCCGCAAACGTTTATGGTACGTATAACCGAGAGGCTAAAGTGCGCTCATCCGTGCGAAGGTAGGGAAAAAGAAATAAAAAGATAGAAAGGGAAGGCATATACGTGAAATAAAGCAGTGAGTGTAAGAGAGAGAGGGTGTTTGTCAAAGGGACATTGATTTTCAATAGGTCAATCGTAGGTCGCGCGACCAGCCCATATTATAGGGTTTCAAGCGGTTTTGGCCCCTGCCTACATTAAGCTTTTGCCGTCGAAAATTTGCTTTCGTCCACCTAAGCCACGCCTAACCAACAGCTTTATCATTAGAATCTGATGAACCGTCGATGCGGTAACCATAGCGCAAGCAGGTTACCTTCTTTTGCGGCTACCGGCCTTCGTTTTCCGATCGTCCCGGTTTAAACGGGATTATTGCTGTCCTATGGTTGGTGCAACGCTTTTCATCCGATTTTATTGACGTCAATTGTATATAACGTGAGAACTTTGGGGTTTTAGAGATTAAATTGTCGGAATTTTTTAATCATATTTTTGTATTTTGTGCCTATAGATTTTTGGATTCATAAATGTGGTGTAAACTTTTCGTACTTAAAATTTGGAATAACTTTTACAATTTTTTTTTTTAACGGGTAAACCCTTTGATTCATTACTGATAATGTGTTAGAAAATTCCATATTTAGGAAAATCAATTGTGGAATGAATTTGAGGTGGATTTTCAGTTAATAATTCTACATTAAATCTTCATTTTATTTTACCTTTTATTATCTTAATCTTAGTAATTATTCATTTAATATTCCTTCATTCTACAGGATCAAACAATCCTATAGGAACAAGTTCAATACTGATTCAATACATATAATGCATTTTATATTTTTTTTTATGCCAGAACTAAACATATATATTTGTTTAAAATTCAAAACACGTACAACTTAGTACCATAAATATTCCAAATGTGTTCACAATTTCCAGGAACATCCTTAGAAAAAAAGTTCTGTTTTGAAAGGTGTAGGGAAGCTTTCTACACTCGTATGCACAAGGAAACAGATGTTAACTGAATATAAGAAGCTTGTCACGTATAATGCATATATCATATAATATGACATATTACTGATCTATGAAACGCTTAGTCATTCGAAAAATTTTTGAAAAACCCTAAGAATAATTTCCTCTAGGAAATCATCGTGGAAAATTTTCTTATCTTTCTCCTACGTTATCATTTGACATTTATCAGCTCTTTTATCCCATTTTGCGAGAAACGGATCCCGTTTGAATAGATAAAAGAGATTGAAAGAGTGAGAGAGATTGCACGATGACGAGGGTGCTGTAAATGAGTCACCGAGTCGAAACTGAAAGTGATACGCAAACATGAAAGGAATCGTTGTCTTGACGGAAGAAGAACTTCGAATTCACGAAGAGGAGAGCTGGAAAAGGAGAGCGTGAGAAGCTTCACGATTCTTCCGAGAGTTTTGCATTCCCCAATGTTAAAAGTATATATGTATATATACGTTGGATTGGCCCACAGTTGGGACTCGATAGACCGCAAACAAAACGGTACGGTTTGTCGTCGCATGGCAAATAGAAAGACTCGACCAAAAAGTGAGTAAGAGAGACAGAGGAGAGAGTGATCTCTTTCTTTCTCTTTTCACGATTCGTTTTACCTTGTCTTCTTTCTCGAGTTCTTATCTCAGACGTGAGAAGCGAATTAAAAGTGTTTTATGGCCAACGATTTTTGTTTTCACACTTAACCAACCGATTGGAAATGCAAATTTGTAGTCTCTCTCTTGGTCTAAAAATAGATAAATAAATAGTCAATGTAGGAGGCATTTGGTATCTTTCGGGTTGAATGGAAATATATCTTGGACGTGTACGTATCTCGTTATTGGCAAGCAAAAAAATGGAAAAAAAGGAGCAAATTTATTGCTAGGGACGTAATCGAGTGGAACCGAAATGTGAGACGTGTTAATTGCGAAAGTAGTGTTACTCTATTTTTTAGAAGAAAATTAAATCGATCCTTCGTTCAAATAAATATTATATAAAATAAAATTGCATTATTTTATAACAAACTATATGTACAAAACAAATAGACCTACGTAAGACAAGTATTGAAATGACTGCTGTCGAGTGTGACTCGACAAGATCAATTTTAATGTCGAGTACCACTCGACATACATTTGGTTTTCGTGCTTGGAATTTTTTCATTAATTTCCCCTACCAACAAGTCGAATATTTTTGTTTATAGCATACCAACCGAAGAAGTCGATCGAGTCCGTTTTTTGTTCGGTGACACGATTTGCGATTCTGCTAACGCATAACACAACACAGCGGCAAACGTCAAGTATACTACTCGACTCGACTCGTGCCACGATAAAAACCTGTTTTATTCCACCTACACGCGAGTCGAGTTAGCTTGCCCCCTTACGTTCGCACGTATTGTACGACAAGGACGGAACGTAGTAGGTACCTGCTGAATCGTCTCGTACCGACAAAGTACAATTTTAGGTCCAGAACAAAACTATGCGAATTATGGTGTGAGGGAGAATTTCTTGTAGCAGTATAATTGGACATCATTTTTAGCTAATTGATATTGTATATCTATATTAAACATAAATAAAAGAAAAGAAAAATTTTCTTTAATTTCAAAAGTCAGCTGTCACTGTTGTTAATAAAACAAGAGTGAGAATTTCGTGTAGCAGTATAATTTGACATAATTTTTAGCAGATTGATATTGTATATCTATATCAAACACAAGTAATATTTGAAAAAAAAAAAATAAAAAATGGAAAAAAAATAAAAAAAAAAATGGAAAAAAAATAAATTTTTTTTTTTAATTTAAAAATATAAACTGGTCCATCGCTGTTATTACTAAAACAATTGCGCTTTTTTTTATTACATAAAAATATTAAATCAATGATGCGTCGTATCTTTATTAATAACTATTTATCAAACATCTATAATTTCAATTTCCACATTGGTTCTTTAGACCATATTAAACATTCTAGACTTAAATTAAATTAATTATAAAATAAATTACACATTTTCGTTCAAACAATTTTGCTAAAATAACAATCTGATGACATTTAATCATCTAATCATTCATTCATTTATTTTTATGCACAGACATCTATAAAATTCAAACTTCTAGATAAAAGGAACCAGAAATAAAATAATACATGACAATCAAAATGTATGACAATCGTATTACTTTGATATTTTTTGCAGACTCAAAATATGGTAAACCATGTGTCATATAAATACATTTATTCTCTTTTCCTCCCTATGAAAAAAAAGCACGACCCGTTCGTTCGAGTCATTTATAAACGATAAAACGCGAAGTTAGTATTACTCGGTAGCGTAGCGCAAATATTTTCACTCTCCGGTATTGGCAGTCGCCGGAAGGCGGACTCTCGACGGTGGATCTTGTTCTTTACAAAGAAAACTGTGGTTTTCGTGGTCGAGAGAAGAGTAACGCGATAGCCCACGGAAAGCGTCGCTATGTTTCATCCAGCTTTGTTCTTCGCTCGTTCCATCATTCGTTTCTTCGCTCTTGGAGTTATTTTGATAATAATAAAGTGATAAAGTCTTTTGGAAGAGTCCAAAATCAAAATAAAGTATAAGTTTTAAATGTACGAATGGTAACAAATTTCACGTAGAAAAACTTTTAAATATTACTGTACAATATGCAGAATTATTAATATTATAATTATCGAAAGATAGTTTCAATTTCCTTTTAAATATTACTGTACAATATGCAGAAATATTAATATTATAATTATCGAAAGATAGTTTCAATTTACTTAATTTTATTAAGTAATTGAATTTCGTTAAGTTATTTATTTAATTTTATTCTAATTTGATTAGTGATGATTAATATACTCAGTATTTATGAAAATGAATGAAGAATTAATTACCAAACATAATCTTATTAAACTATTTTAATTTTTTTTCTTTTTAAATGCTTAATATCGATCTGGAAAGTTCGTAGACCCTGCGTGTCACGATATGGGATATTTTAAATGACATTGCCTTCCCTGTTACTCGTGTGGATCCTACAAAACGTTTTTGCTCGTGGGTGGTGAGTGAACGGTGCAGGATATCTCGCATGAATGAATGCGTCGTTCCTGGCTCGAGATAAACGGTCTTAAGCAACGTAAGCCTTTAGCCCACGCCGTTTCGACGAAAGATCCCCGAGAATGCTTCCTCTCTCTCTCTCTCTCTTTCACTCTCTTTCACTTTCTGACACTCGACTCGGTGCAAGTTTAATCGAGAAGACGAATTAAGCGAGTCGCTTCTGCCTCCGGCGCAATTCGAGTGACACGTGGTATTTTCATGACTCGCTAGTGCGAAAACGTTCTCTTTAGTTTTATTAAAATTTTCAAGAAGTACGCGAGTAACCTAATACAATTTTAGATATACTGTAACACGAAGTAGTGAATTGAAATATTACAAAATTGTAGAAAGTATAAATTCGAGAGACGAGGTTAAAAGGATATCTACATATATTCAGAAAGATTCGTGCCGTCGACCTATATTTTCTCGAAAAACAACTCGGGATCGAGGTACTCACAAAAAAGGCAAAACAAAACCTGACCTACATAAATTCTTAGAACCCAGCCTTCTCGAGGAGTCGAGGTAATTCAGGAGATAGACCGATTACTTGTCTCGTTAATTCGGTTCGAGAAAAAACACAAAATCTGTTCACGTTTTACGTAGGTTAGGAATATTCAATTAATTATTATTACAAATGATTACTATTATAACATAAATTACATATTTCAGACTTAAAGTACCTATTGATATAAATTAAATTAAATTCTTATACAATTTAATAATGCGAGATTATAGATTAGAAAAAAAATCTATTACTCAAAATTGAAAATAACGTAAAGTTATTATTAAATATTTTATAAATATTTCCGAAAATGGAATAATTCAAAAAAAAATAAGTCTTACTGTTCTGATATCGAATAACTATTATAGATGCTTAATATCTTATCAAATCATAAATAAAAAAATAAAAAAATGTGTTATCATTAGTAATGTTGTATAATGTATTGTTATTACTAATATTCGCCATTAATGTAATGTATTAAATAATTAAGGTAATGTTTATCAATAACTAAAAAAATAACCCAAAAAAATGTCTGTCATCAATAATGATTATTTGTAAATAAAAAGGATTCCTCTCAAAAATAATAGTTACAGATAACCAAAAACAAATTAAGCATCTATAACAGTCCCTTATAATCCAAATCATTTAAATAAGTAATGTAACAAATATTAGTTATAACTCTTAGAATGTCTGGTGAAACTCGACAAAGCTAAGATCAAGAATAAACGAAGAGAGAAGAAAAAGCATCGATTTTCCTCGAAGATAAGAACATCTCGAGCTCGTAGGCGCCACGCTTAGGATGGCTATCGGAAGAGGATCGTTATGCGAGTGGAGCTGCCTTTTAGCGAATCTCGAATCGGACTCGTCCCGAAGGGCGCGACCCACGCGTTCGCAATAACGATCTCTCGATTGTACCTACGTACGATAGAACGATCCTTGTTCTTTGCTCTCGTGGGAAAGGCGCGAAAAGAAAGACTTTCAAAAAATCGTAAACGTTTGAGGATAATCGGCCTCCGTTCGCTCCACCCGCAAGATTATTCGATAGTTCGATCTCTAAACGTGTATCACGTGATCGTGTATCTTGTGTGTATAAGAAACAGAAAGATAGTATGCCGTCTAAGAATTCGAAATTATACTCGTGTGACCCGTAAGAAAATAACATTCATGGTACCAGTACTCTGCTCGAATCTCGAACGACGTTCGAGAAATCTTGTTTTAGGTATATACCTACCAATAATAATAATAATAATAATCTAAGTGGTCGAGAGACAGAAAGATCGTTAAAAGTTTGCTAAAGAAAGGAGAAAAAAAGTGGAGAAAAGTGTAGGAGTCTCGAGATCCTAAGATTCTTTCCCACGTGGTTTGCGACCCGTACGCGAAATACGAATAATATTGGCGCCAATAAAATGTCTCACGCCCACGAGAAACACAGTCGTACGCGCAATACGGTGAGTGCATCGTGCCGATAATGAAGCGATCGTGGTTAAGTTTCGTTCGTTCTTTCAAGCAGTAGCTTGGATTCTAAATAATGATTCTGTGATCAAATTATTTATTTGTTTTTTTTATAAAATTTCTGATTTTTGTTACTAAGGAAATATATGATTTTGGGAATTTTAAATGACAAGAGTTTAGTGTACACATTCGAATAGTAAGGATTAAGGAGAAAAAGAAAGAGTATCGATTTTTCATAGCATTATTTGTATTTTCTAATTTCTTCTACTCACATTTATCTTAAAAAACAACCTATAATAATGTAATTAAATTGTATCCTTATTTTTAATTTTAATAGATCATTTTCATTATTATTTTCCACAGAACACGAGAAAGTCATCAAAAAGAAATAGGAAGAATATCGATTTTTCATTATTTGTATTTTCTAATTTCTTCTACTCACATTTATCTTAAAAAAAATTCTATAATAATGTAATTCATTTTTAATCCTAATAGATCATTTTAGATCGAAAAAGTAACATATTCGTGGGAACGAGATCGAATTAGTCAAAAAAAGAATAAGTCCCTCTGTGATCGTTGAATTCGCGAAGAATTAAAACCCACGTGAAAATTGATACTCGGTTATAATCCTCCCCACTACCATCACTTTTCTCTTCGCAGAGACTCGTGCGAGCTGGGAGATTTATGCGAGGATCGCGCTCCGGTGCGTCCGTCACTCGCCACCTACGAATTTCCAGAGAAAGGCGATACGCCGACTCGTCCTACTTCGTATACTAACGCATATACGTGTACTCAAACACATTTATAGTGTCTACGTTTAGTACTAGGGGGACTTTTCGTTTCGTTCGACCGATATTCGATGCCATGTGTGCGTGTGTCCGCAGTTACAAGATCGTTCGAATTTATCTTCTTTAGTCTGCTCCATTTAAATCGTTAAATTGAAATAGAGACAGATAAATTCTAGACGTTTCTATTTTAATTTATCATTTTATTGAAAATGATATTAGAGATATTAGAGATTAGATATTGCGTGTATTAACCATTAATTATGATGTTAATTCTTTTTAATTTAATTAATATAACACAAAACAGTAACAAATGTATTTTATTTTACTTTTGAAATTGTGGTTATACAGGGTGTCCGTTTCCATGTAGTCAAGCGGAGAACTACATGTACACATCAATGACTAGAATCGAAATGTCTAATACCATTTTTCGAAATTCGACTTAGTTAACGAATTATTAACTAACAAAGATCGACCAATCACGGCGAACAGCGGCATGTAACGTTGTTTATTGTGCATCTCTCCTCCTACCGCTTCATCTCTTGCCTAGCTGCGAGCTCGAATAACCCACCTTCCTTTGCTAATCGCCGTAATTGGCCGATCTTTGTTAATTAATAATTCGTTAATTAAGTCGAATTTCGAAAAATGGTATTAGACATTTCGATTCGAATCATTGATGTGTACATGTAGTCATCCGCTTGACTATATGGAAACGGACACCCTGTATATACCCACGTAAGCAATAGTGCAATTTTATTGACACGAGTAATTAGGGTTAAAGAATTCAAATTATTTTTTTTTTTTAATAAATTATCACCATTTTATTAATTAATTAACCAAATATATACAAGTAATCAAAATCATGATATCAATCCTAAATTTTCTAATATTTTTAGAAACATTAATCCATTAGATCTCATACGTCAAACGTAGTTGATTAGAAGTAAATTAGCGAGACGGGTAAGCGATGAAAAGCACGTGTAAGCTCCGAATGCTATAATTTCCCTTTAGGCCAGGGCCTCTCTTTGTCCCTTTCCAATTCGCTTATTCAACGATATATCATCCATGCAGATCTGAAATAGGATCACAAAGTTAAGCCAGCTTTAAAGCGAACTTCCCCTAACACGCGTTGGGAATCTCTCTCTCTCTCATCTGGCTAACATAGAAAGTTTAAGCCTAGTTAGAATTTCGGCAAGTTCAAATTTCAAAGCTGGCCATGGACAGAATCGGATTTTCACGTGAAGAGTCCAACATGCCGTTAGAATATACATGTATATGTGGGAACGTTATCTCTCGTTCGTTCGGTCCAGAGAGCACAGAGATATTCGTTTTTGCACAGCATCCAGGTTATACGTCTGTGATATCGTACTAGGTATATATGTAATACTCATAATATATATATTATATATATATATCTTTGTCTGGCAGTGGTGCATACGTACATACATAAATGCCAGCGACAATACGTCGAATATTTTTACCCGACCGTCATCTCCCCCCCTCAGGCATATTCTCCCTTTTTATAGAAATTTATTGACGTCACGTGTATGTATGCATGTATGTGCTTTCCCGATAAACCAAACGTATACCATATCTATTCTCGAACTCTTTTTATGACTTTTTATGAATAGAACGCATCAACAATTTCAAAAACGATTCAAATTCACGAGAATGAATTCTCTTCGAAACAAATAAAACTTGTATTCTCGTAGGATTTCATTATTTAACTCGTCGACTCCTCCACAATTTGTGTTAATTAAATTTTCTGGAAAGAATTTCTAATCATTGGGAGTGAAAATGTCCACTTTAGGGATAGGATAAAAGGGGTTCTCCTCTACTTTCAAGACGGTGTCGAATGAAAATCGTTTAATGCTCGCACGTAGGAGAGAGAAAGACTGGGTGAAGTGCACCGTGTAAAAGAGTTTGATATACCTACCTTGGGTGAGATGCTGGCTTGAACTTTGACATTTTAAAACAGACGTTGCGTCGGTTCACCGTTTTAACGGTCCCTTTAAACTGTCAAAGAGAGAAAATTTTGAGTTATGCGTACTTCGTTGAGGAAAATCGTTTTCCTTCATCAAATCTGCTCGATAATTAATTTTCTTGTACATCGTTATTCTATCTTATTACACGAGTAACTTCGATAATTACTTTGGAAGACCGTAATTGAATAGAAAAGCTTTCAATTTTTTAAATCAACTCTTAAGATATGAAAAAAAAAAAAAAAATAAGAATGAGTAAGAATGTTTAGATGATTAGATGTATTAGATTAAGTCTTATTACACGAGTAACTTCGATAATTACTTTGGAAGACTGTAATTGAATAGAAAAGCTTTCAATTTTTTAAATCAATTCTTAAGATATGAAAAAAAAAAATAAGACTGAGTAAGAATTTTTAGATGATTAGATGTATTAGATTAGAAATGAAATAACCTACTTGTTAATTAATTGTTTTGAAACGACTAAAGAAACATTTCTCTCACTCACTCAATTTTCTTTCGCTTCTCTCATGCGATATAACCGTTCGCAATATCGTTTTCGTCGGTGCGGCACGTTACCGTTTTATTTACGAGGAAGAGTAATAACGAGATATTTATGACGGTATGTTCGGAATAATTAGCATAACACGTAATGCTCCAATCCTGCGCGTGTCCGGCGCATAACGTGGCGCCTGTAAAATTCGGACCACCCAAGAGGTCAAAAACCCTCCTTTCGAGCTGTAAATACGTACGTACGTTGTATATAAGTACGTAACTTGAATATTCTAATGCAAGGAACCTTTTGTAAGCTCGTAGCACTTTGAGTACGTCTTTACGTAGAAAATGTGATCTCCTAGAATACGGAAAAAGGATTTTGCCGCGTGACTTCGCGAGAAATCCTTTGGCTCTTCGAATGCTACTCGAAATATCTTGAGAAAAAGGATAAGAGTGTTTCTTAAAAGGGTGAGTCGAGCCAACGAAGCTTGAAGTAGGCTTATGAATTATTTTTTAAGTGAAAGAAAAGGTCAGCTGTACTTTGAGTGAATATTTTCCAATATTCTGTTGATTATTTATTTATTTATTTATTTACGGGTTTAATAACCCTTTAGTACAACTACTTTAGTATTTTTACGTTTAGTACACCCTTTAGTGACAATACTCCATGAATACTGTCATGAAATTTAATTTGTTGAACCAAACTTTTCTACGTAACAACCCTGTCTTAACTATTTTATTTATTTTTCATAAAAGTGATGTATAAGAATAGATATTGTTTAAATTGTAAGAAAATTTATTATTCTAACAAATCAAGTTTGTTAATGTTAATATATATTGTATAATGATGATGTGAATATGCTAATGTGTGATGATAAGCTAATGTATATGATAATATGAATAATGAATAGTTCTGTTAATATATTTTTAAGTCACTATTATATCAGTAACATAACCATTATTTTTTATTGGCTATACTGGACAGAAATAACAAAAAATGTATTAAAATTCATAACTTTTTCATAAAACTAAACAACCATAGTAATACTCGAGAGAAACGAAGAAGAGGATAAAAAAAGAATGAACCAATGTCTGGACGGTCCCTCGAGAGTTTCGCGTGCGCGCTTATATATAGAAGCTATACGGTTCGCACAGTCGTATATCTCATTTGAATATGCGTACACGCAACTCGGGCCACGGCAAACAGCCGCTCGCATGGGGAACACGACGAGACCGTTTACTAATGAACTGTATTATTTGCGATATACCCAGCCTCTGGATTTGCATTAACACGGCTTTTATTGCGTTTAATTGAATCGCCTTTTAGGCACACCTTCTACCGCCAGAAGATCCGATCGTGGCCCCAAGATTGGCCCGTGAGGGATCCCATAAGAGAGAACGTTTAATCTTGACAAATCGAACCTGATTGAGGCATACCACCTTGAAAACATGATCACGTCACGTTCGATGCAAACTTCCACTAATGTCATCACGGGTTCATACCTCGTTTTTTTTATTTGTAACAAACGCTTATAAAAAAAAAAAATAACGTTTGAAAGGGTTTTAATCTATGGATAAGGACAAAGCTTTATATAAAAATAAGATAATTAATGTTTAGTCTATATTGTTATCTTTAATATAGTCTGGGTATATTCTTCTTAATATTTTAAATGCAAAAGTGTGGTTGTTACCTCTTCACGCCTTAATCAATTGTGATGAAATTTGGCATGTAGATAGTTTAGACCCCAAGGTAACACTAGACTACTTTTTATCCCGTTTTATCAAGTAACCTGTTAAACTAGGATCGAATCCCGACAAGTGCAGATTTTTTTTTTTTTTTTTTTAATAAACCAGTGATAGTAGTATACAGGGTGTCCGGTTCCAGGTGTCCAAGAGGAGAACTACATGGACACATCAATGACTTGAGTCGAAAAGTTTAATACTATTTTCCAAAATTCGGCTCTGTTAAATAGTTATTAAGTAACAAAAATCGGCCAATCACCGATAGCTGATATTTTTTAGTCAATAACTCGTTAACTAAGTGAAATTTCGAAAAATGGTATCTGACTTTTCGACTCAAATCATTGATCTGCACATGTAATTTTCCGCTGGGACACCTCGAACCAGACACCCTGTATAAAATTAAGTTCGTCAACTTTTGAAACATCATCAAAGTTCTCTTTTCTATTAAACATCAAAAGAAATAAAATAATGGGTAAAATACATAAAAAATAACTTCTTTCACGAGTTCTTTCCTATCACAACGTTTCTAATTTCGAAGTCTGTTATCTTCCCACGAGCACCTTTCGAAGATCAAAGACGCTCGTATTGACGTTCAATAACTCGATCTCCTTTACCATCGAACACACAGATAGATCTAGGTGTATACATAAAAGCTAGACGTTTGCTCCTTAAGGAGCATTTCGTAGTCAAGAGCGTAAAGGATCGTGACTTTCACCTCGCGCACGCTTGAGAAAGAGAGACTCGTTTCTTGTAACGCCTTCGTTTTACGATGATCGATTCGTTTTGACGCCACGAGTTCGGGAACGGCCGATTTTATGCTTCCATGCACTTCCACTCGAGTAACGGATCGGTACACCCCCCTCCTTATACAACGTACTGGTACTAGTTTGAGGTAGCGAGTCTCGATCATCGTTGCCAGAAGGAAAGAGATAGATAGAGTGCCAACGAGAATAGCCTTTATAGTCTTGCTTTTCTAATCTCACACAAGAGATCTACGAAACGGGAATTAATTAATCATTGTCAACGATAGTCTTGTCTCGGGTAGTGCACACACGAATTGTGAATCGTCGCCTTAGCTAATTTTCGTCGCACGTGATTAGGATTAGGCTTTAACATCCAATGTTATATACATCAGCCGGAAGAATCGGTTAAGGCTGTCGATCAGGACACCATAAGCTCGTTCGTTCGTTTGAAATATCCGCGTTCGAGGAAGGGAAAAAAAGTTGACGACAAGCTCGTTCACTCGTTCCCTTGTTCGTTCGTTCGTTTCTTCGTTCACCGCCTTCTAATTATCGATCGCGTTTTCTCGTAAATCAACCATGCTTCGAGCTCGTTCTATGCTGCTAGTGGTGTCCTGCTGTGGGACTCGGAAGATTTTTTTTCACGTTGCAAACCATTTCGCTTCCGACTCGTTAGTTATTCGTTCCACCGGATGAGAAACTCGATAGAGAGTTCACTCCCACGCTTGTTGCTTTTTAGAAGGGTTTATCGGATTGTTTTGTGTTATATGACCATTTTTTTTTGGTTTTAACAGGAAAAGGATACTTTTTTTATGCATATGTTAAAATAGTGGTGATAATTATTTTTGTTTTTATTTATAGAACAATTTTTTTAAATTAGGATAATAAAATAGATTATGTTAAACATATTAAGTAGCATTGCAAAATAATTTTAACTCTTATCTACTTGCATGAAGAAAATTATTTAACTACTTGTAATTTTGCAGTGAAAGTTATACAGGGTGGTCCACCTAAATATCTTTAGTTACTTATATCTCGATGACCTTAAAAAAAAAATAACATTTGCAAGGCATTCAACTTGTGATACCATTTACATTGCATTAAAAATATTTGTTATGTAATAAAAAATAAATAAGGTATTAAGGTGACTACATTTACGTGGAACACCCTGTATACCTATGGATAAAAGTCAAATTAATGGCGAAATTAATTTTTACACCCGATGAAATTGTAATGACCCCATACCAGCAGTTAAGGGTTAGGAGAGATTCAAGTTGCCTAATACAAAAAAAAATATTATTTTTCCATATATTTAATAATAAACCAAAATTCGACAACGTTACATTTAAAAATTGTAACAAAGGTACATTTATATTACGATATATCGTCCATAATAATTTTTATACACGCTCTTTCTTTCACAATACTCACTGACACGAGTAAAACACAATCGTAAATCGCCATTCCATTAAATTTCTACATCATTCTTTCACCCTTTGTCCTAGGTCTCGTTTCTTTCTTTCATTGCAAAAGAGAAAACATAGGTATCTCTCTCACTATATTTAGATCCTTCACTCCAGATACATCGGAAAATAGAAGTCTCGCGAGTCTCTCTGCTTCGTAGAATGAAATATCGTTCTCGTGAATCTCGAGACTTCCCTCTCTCTCTCTCATTCGTCTAGCAAAGAGAGTCGAAATATCATTACACTTTGCCGTAACTCAACATGGCACGCACTAAATTATAAATTCTGCAACACGCGAAGGGACGTACGGAGAGGAACATTTGCTAAGAGGCGGATCGTTTGACTTTTTTTTCTATCTTCCAGAGATGCATTTTCTCTCATTTTTCGTCTTTTTCAGGATGCATTCGTTTCATGAATAACGGAACACGTTTAAAAAAATACATCTTTTTTATCTTCCCACATATAGACTATCAACGTAAGTCGATTATTTTTTTTTTTCTTCTCATTTTCTAGTTAAAATTCTCTCTCTCTCTCTCGTGTCTGACCTACCTCAAAAAGATGCAACGTTACGTAGCATATACATATACTAGGCGAACTAGTTCGCATAATGGAGTTTCTTCGAAACGGTGTTACGATAATGATAGTCCGCCCGGCATCGTCGTCGTATCCGCGTTTATCTCGCTAGATTGAATCCTCGAGAAAAATGACGTAAGTACGAAGGTTCATCGTCCAGCAGCAACGGTGGTTTGAAGTGGCCGCGATGACTAAACGGTTCGGAGCTCGCATTATCGCAGCGTTATTGTCGCTTCGCCAAAGTGTGCGAGAAAGATCGTATCCGTTATATGTATATATGCATATATATGTATGTATATATATAAACATATGTGTATATATGTACATATATATATGCATATATGTAGGTATATGTGTGTATATACACGCACGAAGTGTTTTACGAACGCCGTGGGAAGAGAAACGTAACGACGCAGCATGGTGCTCCCATATTCTCTTTCGCTGCTGCGAAGCTTCCTGCCGCGTGAAACAAGTTAAATATTGTTTCCTTCCCTTGCAACATTTTATCTAAAGGAACTTGCGAAGGAAAGATACTTTTCTAGGTAATAGAAATTAATTATTGATTATTTAGGAATTTATTATATTAGATAAAATTGTTTTACTCAGGGATTAATCATTTATTTCGACTGCTATTAAACATCACGAATTTCGGCTTGTATTTCTTCCTGTTCAAAGAGCCTCACGAAATCTTTTTCTTCTTCTCTTACTACCATAAGAAGCAGCGTATTGCCGCTCTCAGATATACGCCGTTCGTGACTCGCTTTCAAAATAATCCGCGTGCAGGATCCCTGGACCTTTTTCAGGGTGGTCCGAACCGCTACGTCTAACGTGAGCAGCTCGAAGAAAATTTCGTTGAAAGGCATATACACCTATAAGCTGGTAGAATTTTAATCGAGCATCAAATTATTCCAGGTCACTCTTCTAGAGATTATTATTCTCAACAAATACAAATGTTTGAGCCATGATGTTAACCCTTTTAATTCTGAATTTTTTCTTTCGTATAAAAAAAAGTGTATTTTCTTTTCTAACTTCGTTCTAATCATCTAAATTTCTTCAGATTTGTTTTTATCATTGATTAGGTGATAATAATTTTTCTTGCATGTAAAAAAATTGTATTTTCTTTTCTAACTTCGTTCTAATCATCTAAATTTCTTCAAATTATTTTTTATCGTTGATTAGATGAGAATAACCTAAGCTCTCACGATAATGTTAGAGCCAAAGAGGTTAAATTCAATTCTGAATTTTTTCTTGCATGTTAAAATGGATACTTTCTTTTCTAACTTGGTTCTAATCATCTAAATTTCTTCAGATTTTTTTTCTATCGTTGATTAGGTGATAATAATTTTTCTTGCATGTAAAAAAAAGTGTACTTTCTTTTCTAACTTCATTCTAATCATCTAAATTTCTTCAGATTTGTTTCTATCATTGATTACGTGCAAATAACCTCACCACTCAGAATAATGTCAGTTCTGAAAAGGTTAAATAATTAACGAGATGATCGTAGGGATGATTTACAAAAGCATCTGCATCAATTTGCTGTTGAAATTGCACACGGGTTAACGAAGATTCGCGAAAATCATTCCAAGAATCGTTAGTTACGATTCAGAGCTCGTATTTAGTCGTTGTAACTAAACCTCGAGCTAAAGAGGTGTTTCCATGAAAGTCCGAAACTGGTGCGGAGATCCTCCGACGAAAGTCTGTACGTTGTCAAGAGAGAAGGGGGGGTGGGACATGATAAAAATAATTCGAACACGAGCACGTCGAGGTCTCTTCTGATTAAAAGTAACGATTTAAGTGTCCGGGAGCGTAGGATTAACGGTTTTGTAAAACGGATGGACTGTGGTAGAGAGGAATAATTATTCGGAACAATGGAGAAAGCTTTGGCAAGCGGTTGTAATCAACGATGTCTGGCGACAAACACCCACCTTTCGACGACGATACGGAAACGCGTGTGCTCTTCCTTCCTACTTTTCTCTTTATCTTATTTCCTTGTATTTTAGAAAATTGGGAGTGTATCAAGACTTTGTTCAGTTTCTATTATCGTTTTGGTTCATTTGGTCAATTTTGAAATTATTTGATATCTCACATTAATTTATTATTGACGATTAAATTAAGTACATTTGTCTTTTCTTTTATAAATTGTACTATTTAATTATTTTTGTTATTATTTTTAGCAATTAAAATTGAAAATTGTCTTCCAAGCTTCGAATGTTCTTGTTCTACGCTTAGACCATACTTACATTACACATAAATCTCCATATCTATCTATCTGTTCCATCTCGTTACGCTCGCACACACAGCAGTTTCCAGGAAGCTACTAATAGATCCACTTTTCCATCCTGAAATTTCCTCTAGCAAGAAAACCCATAGGAATTTCAAGATCTTCTTAGATCACAAATAAACGAATCCAAGATCTATGTAACTACTCGATCATAGAAGATAATAAATCAAGAAGAAAAACAAATGATCCGTAACACTTACGTGAAAAATAACAAACGATCTTCAAACGGACCGCATCAGTTGTAAATCCCACGACTAATCATTTATTCAACTTTAATAATGAACGTGGCACGCGATCGATATTCTGTCTTTTCAAAAATCAAAAAAAGAAATAAAGAAAACTAACACTTCTGTAAACGTTCCACTTATAAATCATCCGACTAATCATTTATCTAAACCATTAAACCCCACGTTTATTTTTAACATTAAATTCCATACAATTTTTGCATATCTTAAATCCAATAACAAACTTCCAAGCATTCTATAACCAACAAAAATACTAAAGCCTTTTCTCATACACATTCCAAATAAAGTATCCGACTCGATGCAAACCCCATAAAGGGTTAATCTCACTAATAAACGTGAAACTTGCTCGATATTGCCATTACAAAAAAGAGAGCCTTGGTAAAAAAAAAAAAAGGGAAATTGGAAAAAGGGCAAAACATTCTTTCAATTACGTGCGGCACGAGTACAGGTATACGGAGATGGAAAGAGGGTATACTAAATGAGATAAAGAGAGAGATAGAGTGTAGTAGTAGTAGCGGGTGCCGCGAGAAACGCTTAATCGCCAACGCTAATTAGTCTCTCGTACTCTCTCCACGTTGCTCGTTTCACTCGCAGCATCGCGTTGGATGTTGTGCCGGTACAGTGGCAGGCAGCTGGGTGCGTTCCAAGAGCACACGCGTGCAAATAGTCGCTGGGTTCCTGTTCGCGACAGGTTTTACCGTGCTTTTCGGTGTAACAAAAAGCGGGCAGCGTTAATGAGCGACAACAGGCGCCCACGCTGATGCCACTTTTCGTAGTACCTACGAGAAACAAGGTGTAACGGAGTCTGAGCAATTCGACTTACGAGCCTACTGGTCACGTGACCCCTGATACGTGTTACTCGAGAAGGGATTCCTTTTTACAAAAAGAAGGTGATAACAATTTATAGCGGGATTAACTATATTAACGAGGTCGAATTTCGACAAATTTTATTAGACTTTTCGAATCGAATTATTGATGTGAATGTGTAGATTTTGTGTGATTCATGTAGTTTGAGACACCTTGTATAGGTTGGATTTTTTTTTCGTACTTCTATAACTTGACGACTTTATTTATAGCTGGATTAACCTTATAGACAAGTAAGACTAATGTCTAGGGCCTATAATTTGGCCCAAGTTATCCGTCTTTGTCTCGTACCTAGCCATTGGTCGATCTTTGTTAGTTAATAACTCGGTAACGAGGTCGAACTTCGAAATATTTTATTAGACTTTTCGACTCGAATCATTGGTGTAAACGTGTGGATATCGGATGGTCTGCGTTGTTTAAGACACTCTGTATAAGTCGAATTTTTTTTCGCACCTCTATCTCGAATTATTCTCTGTTTTTTTAAATTTATATTATATTGATGGCTTAACTTTCCAAGAAACAAAACTAAATGATGTAAATGAAGCCCTGATTTACATTTTATCTAGGGCCTGCTGGATTTTATCATTTTAGAGTACATAACAGGAGTTATGAGAAAGTAATTACAGGGAATAGGGGATTATTGTATTGCAAGACAATTTGGAGATATTATTTTATATTTGTTATATAGCCCAACCGCAATTTTTGAACTACGTTCTGTCAAATTATCGTGTCAGACGAGAGTTACTTCCTATACTGTTGCAATTGTCTGCTTTTTTTTATGTCTAAAAAATTCAGAAGACTCATCCATTAGATCGTGAATTTTTACGGTAATGCTAGCAAAGACGATGCTTTACTTTTACATCTCTCTCGATGCCTCGGAGATAAATGGATTTTATGGGATTCGTGGGAGGGAATTTACGGGAGGGTAAGGTCGGTAAGGTAAAGAAACAAATGGTTCGTGTTTGTACATACAGGATATTTTATTATGCGTTCATATTCTTTACATATTTTCTTCTCACAATATCCCAGGTAGATACATAATAGAACAAGCGAGATAATGTAGTAAAAATGTCGTTTGATCTAAGAAATATTTAACATAACATCAAAAAATAATTCAAAGATTTCCCTAAACTATTAAACATATTATCTTTTATTATCACCATAATCGCCTAAAACGTCACAATCAGCTTTATAGAATCCGTTCTAACGAGATTTCGTTAATAGAATGGACGGCCTTGGTAACGGTGGTTTTCATCAATGTCAACGCAACAACGTTTGGCTGGCCACTGGACAACGGTTCAGCAACTTCGTTACAAAGGACGTAAACGTGGTTTAACGTAAACCGCGTCAGGTTGAACAAAAGATTCTTATTAATAGCTAACCCGTGTGATATCCGTATTATTACGATAACAAGAGCAGCATGGTCGAATTACGCCCAGCCATTTATCTTCTATTTTTTCCCCGTTCGTCCTTTCCCATTTTTTTTATTTGAAAAATCACCTCTCGTGGTACATCAATTTTCCCTGGAGCGTTTATAAAGTGATCATTACGAAATCACTGTGGGCTTGATGATCAAAACAGGATCCGTCCGATCCCGTTTTCTCCTTTAATCTACGATAGACAAGAATCGTGGTAACGATCAAAGACGAGGAAGTGCATGACAGATCGCACGTACCTACCTCGTTAAAACGAAATAATCTTCTGGCACGTTCGCCACCTACGTCACCTATCCTTTTTCACATACCTTCTCTATCCTTCTTTTTCTCTAGGCAAGTTGAGGTAGGCTAAGTTCCTCTCCGTGTCCCAAGCTATTACCAGTTAATGACTGCCGGCTACCTTCTTTCTCTCTCAACGAGCTGACGGCCGAGGTCCCTTTTTTTTTTTTTTAATATACTCGTCTCGCTTTCTTCTTATGGACACGTTCGTGACACACACGTGACCGTATATCGTACCTGGTCACGCGATGGATTCAATTAAAAAGCACCGTGTGATATGGTTAAACATAGGCGATTACGTTTAAATACGACCTTCGCCTCTTTTTTTTCCATAGTGATCGGTCGGATCATCGTGTGGTGTTTTTTTTTTTTATTAAACTTTTAGATATGTGGGATGATCGAGGAAGATCTTTCGATATGCATGAAGGATATTAATTATCTTGGGTTATTTAATTATAGCTCTTGCTCTTGAGATTGTCATGCGTTATTAATGTCTTGGGTGGTTGATTCATTTTTTGTAGATCACTTATGTTAATTATTAGTAATTAACGTTGTGTTGATACTGGAATGACTATTAGAAGGTTTAGGTACTGGATTTGTTTTACTTTTTTTTTTTCTTTTTAGTTCACTATACAGGGTGTTTCAGCTAAAAAAGTCCACCTAAATATTTTCTTTGTTTTTAATGATGTGACAAACTTTTATGGCATATTTTAAATGGTTTAGAAAGACGTATGTTATGAAACAAAAAATTACCTGGGAATAATAATAATAGTAAATTATTTAATTATTAATTATAAATTTACAAATACCACAAACTTCTATAAATGTTTGAGGTTTGAAAGAAATTTAATTAAAACATGACTAACCGAGTGACGACTTAAACTTTTTTCTTGTCACCGTAGAACGTCATCGGAGGCTAAGTTCGCACATAGGAGGTATCCCTTTCGTGTCTCTTATTGTTAGCTCTCAAAGAAGAAAAGGAAGGCTAACCGGTGAACTCGACACGACTCAGCCAATAATACGAGATGATTCGCGTTTCAGGGTTCCCTGTAGCGTAATGCAACTTTTCTTTCCTAACGATGAACGTTTCCTTGAGTCGAACTTCTAATGGAACTATTTTTTAAATTGAAAAAAAAAAAAAAATTCGAAGAAGGATCGAAGTTTCGCTACGAGATCGCAGCTTCTTCCCATTGCTCCTTTTTTTTTTTTTTTCTTCTTCGTTAAAGCGGACAAGGCCATCGTCGATGTAACTCTCTCTCTCTCTCTCTCTTTCTATACTTCGGTATTGTTTTCTACCAGCGCAAAATCGATTTTTTATTTATAGACGAGAACACGTATACCTTCTCGAAGGACGTCGAGCGTTAATTATCGAAGTTCGAGCCCTGTGCATGTTCCCTGCGACCTAAACTCATTTTTTTTATGGAAAACTTTAATAATTTATGGTTGTGCACTGCTTCTTTTTTTCTGTTACGAAATTTTGATCACGTGAGTGAAATTTTTAAATTAAAATCAAATGAATACTTTGTTCAGAATTATTTTAATTATATATGTAGGTTTTGTTTAAAAAATGATGTGATATAATGATAAAAATGATATAATGATAATGATAAAAATGATATAATGATAATGATTAAAATAATATAATGATAATGATAAATTTAAAACATTTTTGACATTAAACATGATTTTAGTACTGTTAATGAAAAATCGACAAAAGCGATAAAACAAATTCCTTTACCATCTTACCTTTCACCTCCATTGTTCAATAGAAGAACACAGCTCGTTTTCTCACGCGTCATTGATTTCCTTGCTTTATTTCGTATTATTGAAGGGTCGAGAAGGAAGCTTTTTAACGTCTGTACCGATAGTTCGTCTCATTAAAATTCGCCCACGCGAGGAATACGACCCGTAACGAGTCTTGAAATGCTATTTCTTCCCTCGCGAATGCATACACGAAAATTCACATGAAATGAGAGAAACAGAGTGAGGACGATCGTTAGTCACCGTGAACACATTTGGTGTATCGTTGTTTAATAAATCACTAATTAACGTCCTACTTGTGTACCAAATCCCTGTTTTATTTTTCATATAATAATTTTAGTATATTTACTCAATTATTTCTTAAACTAAAATGTTATTTATACGAGCATTCTTTGTGGTTGTGTATTGTTTAAAAGTGGTTTCATAAAATGTCTTGACATTTTAGCCTTTCTATAGAATTATTAAAAAGTCGATAAATACTTGAATAAAAAAAAATTTGGATTTTCCCTCTTTTTTATTCTCAATAAAATTCTACTTATTTCTGATCGTTGTAATTAATTTCCGATAACCTTTTTTTTGTTATTTTAAAAACATCTTTAGAAGCAGAGACGAAAGATAGAATATTAAGAGGAAATCTTTTCGAGAAATAGCTTCAGGAGTCTCTTTCTCGATTTAAACGCGATTGAAGGGCACTTAGACGTTAGCCACTTCACATTTGCATGTCTATGAAAGCCAGACGTGAATCCACAAGAAAAACCCTTGCACCTATTTACTAGATGAACTTTTTCAAACGAACGATACGACCACGTCCACTCGTTTAAAAACAAAATTTCTCAATGAGAAACGCTCACGGCTGTTTAAAATCCGCTCGTTCTCTTCTATACGTACTATTCCACGAATCTGTTTGCCTTACAACACCAAGGACGGTGATAAAGTCAGTCAGGAGGTTAACATTAGTCGATCACGAACCAGTACGACGATACACACTTCGAATGGTACCATTGGCACACTTTCCAGGAAAGAAAGCGTCCACTTTTAATTAACATAGTAATTAACGTCGTGATCCGAATTTCTTCGTTGGATTCCATAGATACTTCGTATTGGAATTGATTTCCTATATTTCCGTTTTAGGAAACTCATCTGAAAATTTCCGTTCTTACGAAAAAACATTTGAGCAATACTATTGCTCGAATAAATTCTTTTTAGTTGGATTACAATCATTTATTTTATTAATTGTCACAAATTATTATACAGTAATACCTTGACTTACAGGAACTTGTAGTTACACGATTTACAACAGTGCACGATATATTTTTTTCTTCTTTTTTTTCCTCTTTTTTTCCTCTTTTTTCCTTTTTTTTCCTTTTTTTCCTTTTTTTTTATTGTTTTTGTTCAATATGAAACTAAATATATTTAAAAAAAAATTATATATTTGTTGTTATATTTAAATGCAAAGTCTATCTCATACCTTCGGGGTATTACTGTAATTAATTCTTGTCTTTAAAAAAAAAAAAAATTGCATTCAGTGGTGATTTTCTATCTAAGGCACTTTCCAATAAAAAAAAAAATTATATATTTGTTGTTATATTTAAATGCAAAGTCTATCTCATAACTACGGGGTATTACTGTAATTAATTCTTGTCTTAAAAAAAAAAAAAAAATTGCATTCAGTGGTGATTTTCTATCAAAGGCACATTCCAATTAAAAAAAAAATCACAAAAATGGTAACTACAACCAACTCGGCATCAATCTTACGTATATATCGTACGATTCCTTCGGGATTACATCGATTCGAGCAAAGGGAGTAGGATGAACGTTAATTAAATGGCTCAGGTCTACGAGACAACTGGATCGACAGCCTTCGTCTCGTTATCGTGTTCGAGAGTCTCACAGGAATTTTGCGTCGAGAAGAACGTAAAACGTTTTACATTCGTTGATTAATACGTGACGATATATCACTGTAAGTGAGCGTTATTATTATAAAATACTTTTTCTTCTCGCTATCTCGTTAGAAAAGAACATCGTTTCGAAATGAAATTAATCGCGCAGGGATTAGAACGGGGGGAATTAGAAAGAGAAGTTAAAAGAGAATTTATTATTTTCATTAGTTAAACTAATTTAAAGAAGAACGATCTAAAACGATAATCGGTCTTAATTATCGAGACGAGCTCGGACCGGTGCAGCGATTATGAAAAAAAAAAAGACGATTTCTTTGCCGTGAAAGCGAGTGGATTAAAGGAAAACAGAAGGATAACAGCGAACGGCTTAATTAGTTTTACGAGCCGTTCAAGAACTCCTCGATGCGTTCGGTACATACGTAAAGCGTGCGAGGACGTTTAACGAGCTGATCGAAGTAGGCCGGGCATATAACGAGCGTGGATCGAATCGAGAAAAAGGAGAGAAAAGCTAAGGTTTAAAAGTGTACATGGAAAAAAAAAAAAAGGGTACGTTAAAACAATTTATCGAAGGTAAATCGAAGGAGGAAACTACTATCTTTTTTATAAGCTTTTATTTAGTTTTACTTGTTTTTTTATTTTATACAAGCTTTTTTTTTATTTATTTTTAGTTTCACTTGTTTTTTTATTTTATACAAGCTTATTTTTATTTTTTTTTTATTTTTTTTATTTATTTTTTTATTTTATTTATTTTTAGTTTCACTTGTCAGTATGTTTCGTACAATTGACTTGAAATTTTACACACACACGTAACTCGGATGACTATACATTTTTTTTCCAATAATTTTTCTTTTAACTTTTTAAATCGATATGATCATGTGTGCGATGAGTATAGAATACGTCCGTGTCCCACTAGTCGAGAGTGAACTCGATTGTTCGTGGATTCGGGTCAAGTGTGCCACTCGGTATATTTTTGTATCGATGGCCTCCTTTGCACACCTAACAGCCGGCACAACATCTTTTCGAATTTCTCGGACAATCGTGAATCGTCGATAGCCATCGTCGAGGCAATGATAAAAACAGGAAAAGGAGAATTTATGAGAGAGGCTAATTACAATGAAATATGTCTATCTTATCTTTCATGTGTATGAAATTTGGATATTATGGACAACGGCAGGTAATATGGGACATGTATATTTTCGTTCAAAGATATTTATTATTCTGATAATTTTTTATCATTTTGTATAAGAAATTGCATTAGTTTCCCTATAATATGTAAGTAAGTTTATTAGAAAATTCATTCTGTATACTTTTTTATGGTATTTTTTCAAAGTGGTACTGCATATTACCTAAATTTTCTCTAATTAGTTACTCGATGATTCACGGGGATCCATTGGGTTGTTACGGGAATAAAATTTTTATTTTAATTCCATAAAATTTTATCATTTTATTATCCTCTCGTTAACACTATGACTGCCAGTCACCAGTGACCACCACCTATTTTTTTCTGTGGTGATCACTATCGATAATCATGGATAACTACCAGTGATATAGTCTTATTAATAATAATATAGAATATACTCTTATTTAACCATATTAAAAATAATTTATTATTACATACTTAAAATAATAAAAATTTTATTAAAATTCTCACAAAATTCGGTAACAGTCAAAGTGTTAATATTTCTTTCTAATACCAATTAGATCGATCAAATCTACAATATCATCATACAATATTCTCTGACATCAATTTCCCACCCCATACAATTTCCTTACCAGCGGCGGCCACCGGGAACGATTAGCGTAGTTTCGAGGTAGACAGCCGATCTGAAATTTTTCTTCTCCTCTTTTATCTCGCACGAGAGACGGTTATTCGCGAGACGTTGGTAATTCGGTCGGAAAGTGTAGCCGGTTTCTGGAGTCTCGCGTCCGGGTGTTGTCGCCTCAATTGCGTAAAGGCAAATCTCCTTACGAAAGGGCCTTGCATCTACCGACCGTGTATACGTACGTGATATATACAAGTCTCTCTCTCTCTGTATATGCATCACGAACGCAGGCAACGGCAGTCGCCGGCCTTTTATTCCGCACGAAGTGACACACCTACGTAGATCTTTATTCAGTACCAAGAGAGCTGGATGTTAAACGCGGCGACCTACCGCAAAGCGATCTCGACATCGTGGATTTCCATGTCGTTCGTCTATGGAAACGTCGCTTGTCCGTTTCGTGCGATTTCGTCGTCTAGAAATAAGTCCTGGGAGAGAGAGGAGGATGCTTGGACATCAAACCCTCTTTCTTTCCCATTCTACTTTCTTATCTCGTTCGTTTACAAACATCGTGTGTAAATTATCAAATAGGAGCTTAAGTTAAGACATTTGATTTCTTTTTATTTGTTAGGAAAGTAGTGGCAATTTCGAGCATAATTATCATTTTATTTTTGTAAGATGACGTCAAATATTTGATCCTTTTCGAAGCTGTAAGGGAGTTTATTTCTTTTTATGTAGAGTGATTTGGGTCAAGTGTACACACTTTTGTGTTTGAAGCTCCACTGCACCCAAACTATAAGGGTTAGGAAAATTTAATTAAATTTATTATTATTGAAAATTTAATTTATTTTATTATTAATTTTAATTTATTTTTAGATAGAGTATTTATTAGACTATAAATCACAACAGAAACAAAATTCAAAAATCTTTTCACACTATAGGAGAAATGTAATGAAATCAGAATAGGCACACTTGTCCCGTCTTAGGGGTAATTTTTTTTTACATATATGACAAACATTGATAAAAATATAATATTTTCTTAACGCGTTCATTCATCAGTAGAAAAATTGTCATTCATAATCCAGTGTTCATTCACTAGTGTTTTTGGACTTTCCAATAGTTTCTATAATTAAGATTACTTTTCAATGTTATGATTAATCTTCTATAACATTCATGCATTTAAATAAAATATTAGTAACTTTTATTAACCGTTCATTCACTGGTGAGTTGACCCTAAGCAGTTTCACTATGTTATTCATTTCTTGAAATCGAAAGAATCACTTTCATCTTACCATGAAGAATCTTCTTCTCACAACGGGTGGTCCATTCCAAGGCATAATACTAAAATTTTCCGCGTGAATTCCCGTTTTTCTGCCGTAATTACGTCAAACGTATACGCATATACATATATCTCCATCTCGAAGCATCTCTCCCTTTAACCTTTTCGCAATTAATGTCTACGATCTTATCGGTCAGCTGATCGATTTATTAACGCACAGGACAATGACTCTACGTTTAGTGTTCGAAATAATAGTCTGGCTATCTCTCTCTTTCTTTCTATGTCTGTCTCAGTCTTGCTTTTAAAAGGGATAGGGTAGAAGTAAACGAGGTACAACGACGTTTCTTCCTTGACGATTGAATGGGCCGTCGTCGGATCCGCGAGTCGGTACGGGCCGCGCATTCCGTCCAGCTTCAACTTTTTCTTCCTTTTCTCTTCTTCTCTGCCCTCGAACGTCGATGTCGCTCCTACGTATATTACATACATATATGTATGTATGTAACAGTGTACAGGGTGTTTCTCGTGTGGTATTTTTCATGAACATTTACTGCTTGATTTTTAAAAGACGTCTTAATTAGTGACTTTAACGAAGGCCTTGGTGACTACCTTTTTTTCTATTAAATAAGTTCGATTTATGAACGTAAATATATCAAATTAAATAGAAGATGATATCAAATTTATGTGAAATGTTTCAAATATTTTTGTACAGGGTTTTTCAATATTTTTTTTTCTCAATTTTGTATGTTTATAGGATGAGATAAACTACAGTGGTCTTAAAATATATCAAATTAAATAGAAGATGATATCAAATTTATGTGAGATGTTTCAAATATTTTTGTATAGCGATGTTCAATATTTTTTTCCTAATTTTGTATGTTTACAGGATGAGATAAACTACATTTGTCTTAAAATAGTGAAAAAATTAACACTTTAGAGCTTGTTTATTGTAATTTTTGAATCTTGTCGCAGAGTAAGTTTAGTCAACGAAATTTATTTAACTATTACAATTTTTGTAATTTTGCTTTTGTTGCTTTCAACTCCAAAAAAAACTAATAAACAAAATTCAAAAACAACATTAAACAAGCTCTAAAGTACTATTTTAAAACCATTTTTCACAAAGATATTGCAATCAGTCTATTATCACATCATCAATTAATTGTCAACCGGTATAACTTCTTGTTCTTCGTATCGTTTAATATAAAATCTCTCTTGTAAAGCAAAACATAGCAAAGTTTCAGTTAACGAGTTACTTAACTCGTGCGATAATTATTGACTCACCCGGTATATAAACGTTTCGCGTCGCGGATACCGCTTTTTCCCGACGAAACCTTCATTCATCCAGCGCGACGATACGATCTCATTGAGAAAATCGCGCGCGTCTCGTTCCACCGATGCTGGTTTAATGAGCCTCGAGAATTCTTTTAAGAGAAAAGAAAGATCCACATGTACACATTTATGTATGTATATACGTGTTGCTATGTATCTACAATAAATGCAGGAACGAGTACATTTCTTACGAACTTCTTGTTAGACACGTCTGTACTTATTATCGTTAGTCTATTAAACAATGTCTTCGAGTTTTTGATAGAGAATAAATTATCGTTGTTGTGAAGTTTTAATCGTTCATGGAAATGATTTTGTTCGCAGAAATCGAAGCACAGGAGGCATGCAAGTGGCTCAGGGCTGCTGGCTTTCCACAGTACGCGCAAATGTACGAGGGTGAGTGTCTTTTTTATTTTGTATTTTTCTAGTACTTTTTATATTATCTTTTTTATACATGTTCTTTAGTTTATTTAATTTTTTAAAGCTTACAAAATTTTTTAATACAATCTTCCCGAGTAGTAGTAGTCTCCTTCGATGTGTTCTAACTTGAACCGGTGGATTGGAAAAGCTTAACGTAAAGCCAGGGAGGAAATTCAATTTTAGATAAAATCTCTAGTCCACTTTAAGAAAGAGTTCTAAACGCATTCGAGTGTCTCTTGGTAGTTGATAAGGTGCAATTAAAATCAGTATCCTGTGCTGGTTAAAAAAAAAACTGGTCTACCCTCTTTCTTATTCTAATTCAATTTCTTTCTTTCACAAGTTATTATCCTGAACGTTCTGAATATTCTTTCAAACTCTTCCTACATTCGTATACTAAAAGATCACGAGATAATTTCCTTTCATAAAACGAGCAAGACATTCGTTAGACTCGAACGTGGGGGGTGAAAAGCCATCGATAGTTTTCGAGAAGCACTACGTGATCTCTAACGCGTGCACCATTTTCCAATTCGTAGAAAATTACTCGAGAACTCAGCGTCGTATTATCGTAGGACAAGAAATTGGAGGTAAGAAGAAGGATAGGGTAGACGGCAGGCCGATGAAGGAAGGAGAAAAAAATTAAGAAAAGAAAAAAAATCAAGAACGAAGGTGTCAGGTTTCAGGACCCTCTTAACGAGAAAAATTGTGACAAGGAGAACGGGCTGGCGCTCCACGGGATGGACCACCCAAACCCGTATCGATATGTAACGGGTCCTCGAACGTGCCACACGATTCGATTTTTGTTATATGATTTACACTGGGTGAAATATTTCAATATAATGATAATTAAAAAAAAAAAAATATCGAAATATCAGGAAAGGTGGAAAAATACTTGATTTCTGGACAAGAAATAATCATTTTTGCAAAAAATTTAGTTACAATTTAACATGATCGTATTATAATAATAATATGTAACATAAAGTATACAGGGTGGTCTTAATATCTTCTTTATTTGTTATTACATAACAAATATTTTTAATATATACACATAATGTAAATTATTATATTATTCTTTAAAAATTTCCAAGGTTATCGAGATATAAATAACTAAAAATATCTAGATGTCCCACCCTGTATAAATAACAAAACATGATCAGCTGTTCCAATTAAAAAACCACCACCCCGTATAATCTTACAATACCCAGGTTGTCTCCCGTATATTCGAACCTTCGACCTCCTAACACGACAAAAGCAAAAAGAAATTAACCTTGAATGCCAGTACGAAATTTTTAACCCAGGAAAAAAGGACATACGTACTCCTATAAGCCTGTATACATTTATATGTACACACACGTTAATAAGGTGCTAACGAGGATCCCGGTGTGTCCAGTATTACACACACACATTTATACACATATATATTCGAACACGTGGTGTGGGCAGAAGCGTGCAGCAAGCTTGTGTGTCGTTGTAGTCTCGCTAGCTATAACGAATGCATTGTTGGTAGACGTCGCGACAAAGGGCCCATTATGAGATGTATTAACATGTTCGGACGCATCACCATGCTGGGCTCTGTAATAATTTACTCTCGGCTTGTGCTCGTGCCGATCCGATCCGGCGCTGCCCACGTGTCGTTAGTTTACTACTTTTGCGGCACACGTTTCTATATAGTATACGAACGTACATCTGAACTAGTAACCGATCGCAATTTAATTCAATGTTCATCTAATTTCTACCATTGATTTTCACGATTTTTAAAAAATGTAGGTACATGTAAGAGATATTTATTTTATTTGATTTTGTAGCTGTATTTAACGTTCATCTAATTTCTACTATTGATGTTCACGATTTTTTTAAAAATGTAGGAGATATATATTTTATTCGTTTTTATAGCTGTATCTAATGTTCATCTAATTTTTACTATTGATGTTCACGATTTTTTAAAAATGCAGGAGATATATATTTTATTCGATTTTATAGCTGTATCTAACGTTCATCTAATTTCTACTATTGATGTTCACAATTTTAACAAGATGTAGGTACATATAGGAGATATTTATTTTATTTTATTTTATAGCTGTATCTAATGCTCATCTAATTTTTACTATTGATGTTCACGATTTTTTAAAAATGCAGGAGATATATATTTTATTTGATTTTATAGCTGTATCTAACGTTCATCTAATTTCTACTATTGATGTTCACAATTTTAACAAGATGTAGGTACATATAGGAGATATTTATTTTATTTTATTTTATAACTGTACCTAACGTTCATCTAATTTTTACTATTGATGTTCACGATTTTTTAAAAATGCAGGAGATATATATTTTATTCGATTTTATAGCTGTATCTAACGTTCATCTAATTTACTATGTACACATTGTATTTTTAATAAGATACACGTGCCATACGTGATATTATTTTTTTATTTTTTATTTTATTATTATTTTAATCGTTTAATCTCCTCGTGTGCATTTCAAGGTCACATTGCAAAAGGTCGCTGCTATTGTTTTGCATGTGAGAACCGATCGATAGGAAGAGACTATGTTTATCTTCTTAATTTAGATCAACCTAGATGCACCGAAGGGATGGTGATATCTTTTATCGTTTTTATCTTAAATTTATTTATTCGAGGATATAGATATCTATAGATGTTGTTTTTTTTTGGTCGGGTAAATGAAGTCATGGATAAATGCGTGGATGTGTTAAGATCTTTTGTAACTCTTTTAGTTAATTGAAAAATTAATTAAACTCTAATCTTTTTCTAATTTGTTTGAAAAAAAACATTGTTTTTTTGGCAAGATTTTTTTGGGGGGGAAATTGCCTGAACTTGCTACACAATTTACCCCATATACTGTCATACTGATTGTAGTATATACAGACGTCAGATATGTATAGGTAAAATTCGTAGGGGATCATTAACGTCTCACGAATATCATTCCAAGTCTATTCTTTAATTTCGCGAGTTAATGCAGGAATAATAATCGTTCAAGACGATGATTAATGATCTACGTTTAATTTTTCGAGCTCGGTCAGCGTTCGTTGCATATGCCAATTTACACGCGAGAGTGCGAAACGCGCTTCTACCTTCGGGGTAGAAGCCATCACAATGTTGTTCAAGATTTATGCAAAGACGACCTTCATGTTTTCTCTCTCTTTTTCATAGACACTCATAGAGATTTTTCTTATTCCGCTGAAGGCGGAGGATTTTTTTTCCTTTTGCAAATTAATTCAAGAAGGTTTATAAATAAGTCGTGAGCTCATCGAGCGACGTGAGAAGCACGAACGCGTATAACGATCGCTCTTTTACGTTCTTGTTCGGGAAAGGATAGTGAGGATAATGAGAGATCGATGATCCAGGATCTTCGGAAAGGTCGAAAGATTTTTTTTTATTCTTCGAGTAATATTGCATTTTAATATTAAGCTTGATGAGAATTTAAAAGTCTTCTTGTTTTACTATTTTTTTTTTTTCTTTTATAATATGATACAAAGTAATGGAAATAAATATAAGAAGAAGTATATTTCAATAACATGATCAGAATATTCATATAATATGATTCATACTATTTGTATTTAAATCAACATGATTTTTTACTGTTTCAAAAAGAATGGGTTCGATGTAAATAGGTTAAACATGACCTAAATAAAAAGCTAAGCCGTCTAAACGCATTGTATCGTCAAAGAAGCTAATCGTTAAACACATGAATTAACTTTGATCCCATGTAAGTAGACAGCACAGCAGCTGATCGAAAGAAAGAAAAATCTCGAGTCACGCCTCTCCATCGGCTCGTTAACTAACCTAAACGAGCATACGCTTTTGAAGGGCCGCCGTCAAAGGGTCTCAACTTAATATAAAACACGATCAAAACATCGACTCTTCACAAGAAATCCCCAATTTTGTGCAAGACTAAGCGACGCCAAGATCGCAAAAATTCGTCAGGTGGTCGTCGTCTAACTCGAGTCGATGAATTTATAGGAAAGAAAAGCCGAGCCTTGCCAAGAGATAATTTCGATCGTGTGTTCTAAAATTAAAGCTCGTGGCTCGAGTCACGATTCACGAAATCGTCGACTGTCGGAAGCACGTGCGAACTCTTTCCGCTTCTTTCGGACAGAGTTTGGCTACGGTGCCAGGAATGGGTCTTTCGTGTCTGAGAGAGAACGACGGATCATCTCTGTATATATCTGTCTCCTTTTCCATCTCATTTCATTCATTTAATTGATTTTAATGAAAAAGAGTTAATGTCATCTAACCCTGTTAAATTATAATTCAATAATGAATAATATTTGACAGACAAAATATAGCCATTTACTTGGTAACGTTAGTAATAAAATGTCTGGTCCAAAACGTGCTAACTGTAAAAGAAAAGGAGAGAGAATGATTCGTGTTTCTGGTAGCCAGACAGTATGTCTCTTACTCAGAATCATTCCAAACTCAGCTGTTGGATACCTCGAGATGAATTCTCATACCACATCTAATTAGTTACCAGAAATGACTGTATAATTACTTCCCAGAAGACACGGCTCGTTTATCGTTGAAAATCCTTGGACCAACGGAATCTTATCTAACTTTCGACAATTTTATTGTCGAACATCGATTATTTGAACTAGCTACGGTTTTACGTCAGCAAGTAGTAACTATTCGACCTAGTTCACCCAAAATCATATCACTATTACCTACGGTTTTCGTCAATTTGTTTATATACGTATCAATTGGGTGAAGGTTCTTCCTCCACAGTTCTCTCTTTTTAAGCAAATTTTAGCAGGGATACTCCCATGGTGTGCTATGTTATTACAAGTTTCGCATTCGATCTGTTTTATTTCCAAGCGAGTCCTTCGATTTCGTTCTCGCTTTTTGGAACAATCTGTTGGCGCTCCACTTTCGATGTATTCTCTCCCAGAGGCGAGATAAACAAGCATCGTGGTTTTTCCTTGAAATCGTTCCTATTTTCGTGTACGATTGTATTCCAAGGTTCGATAACACGAGTCTTTTGATCGATTTTACATCGATAGATATCTCTACCTTCTGTGTTTTCTCAAAACCCTTTGATAGAACATCACAAACATCTTCAGGATATCTCTAAGATTCCGTTACAATTCATAGCATATGGTCATATGGTCGGCATAAGCCGAGTTTAGGTCGGCACGTAGTGCCTTCCTTCCCGATAATTAGTCATCCTCCTCCTTCGTGCAACGAAAATACGGCGCCAACGTTGACCCGTCCATTTTCTCATCTCTCGTCTCATGAAGGTTTCGAAATACGACCGAGCATGGTGTGCTTTCGAGAGCGATCTATAGTTTAGATAGGCCTAAACTTTACTCGTGTATTTTTTTCATACCATTTCATGGAAAGTCTTCGATAATATTTTTTTTCAATTATTTACTGATTGTGCTGCTTTTTAATGACTCGGGTGTTTTCTAGAGATTTCTGAGAAACCGGAGAGAACGGAGTCCATTAACCCAGTTCGAGAGACGTTAAATCAAACGGCGTACGCGGTTGTCGTTGACGCGTTTTATTTCCGAGCGTTTCCGATATAAAACTGCAAGAGTTATGTACTACACACGGTGACACATACGTTGACACTTAAACAGTCATTTCTTTTTCGTTTTTTTTTTTTCACGTTTACTTCAAAACAAATTGCTCATACGAATAGGAAATTTTACAAATATGGAATATTTGCAATGATTACTATTTAATAGAAATGTAAAATAATTTGACACACCCCAGTCCTCGAAAATTCATAATTCTTTGAAAAATGTTTCTGTTCTTTTACTGATAAAACTAATAAAAATATTCAATTACTTCGTTTTTTTTATTTAAACCTATTGATTACAATTTACAAATATTATTCCATAAACAAAACACTCAAATAATTGAAATAAATTAGTTTTATTACATCTTACATTTTTGGGTATGTCACACCCCACCTAGTATAGGACAGGCTTTTTATTCACCTGGTACACGAAAGGTTAAAAATGATACAAATTTGTGACAATTCGAAACTTGGCCTTAATATGGACCATAGCTTGTTAAATATAATCAAGCGTAGTCCATGTCTCTAAATTTAACATGCAGTGTACTCCAACCACGTTTGAAAATTCCCAAAACTATAGAACTTTACCAAATTTAATACTCTGACAGTTTATCAGCTGGAACAGTCATCCGAAGCATTTCGAATATGAAGGTATTTGAATCACGATGAGGAACAAACTTGTATATCTAGCCAATTAAAAGTTAGCATAGTTATCCATGTTATCCACCTGGACTACCACACTTATTAATTCGATTATATAGTCTACCTAATCAACGGACTTAACCTCAAGTAATAATAGTTTTAGCTTGCTCCTATCATCGTGTTTTCCAGAAGAACTCGTTGAAATCAATTAACGTCGAACATTATTTTCACTTTATCTCTATTATTGTAATCATTCCAGTCCGTGGAAGCCGCTAAGCTGGCAAGATACATACTGGACCAGCAAATTCAAGCATACGTCTGCACGTATCTACCACCAAAGAAAAAAAGGAAGATTAAAATGGGGAACCCTCGCGGCGAGTCCACATCGCGAGAAAAGAAGTTAATCGTTCCTTTCTACGCTATACGGTGCCTCACCTTAAGCTGATTAAGTCGTTCTCCAAGCTCGCAGATTCCCCCCCTCTTGCATCTTCTTTTTAAAAGCTTGTAAATAATTTTCTTTCCATCTGTCTCTCTCTTTCAAACTGTCTTACAGTATGTCTGTCTCTCTCCCTCTTCAAACTGTGTCTGTATTTTTCAAATTTTGTCAAGTATTTTAATGCCTCTATCACGAATTATTTCACTTAATTTCTCTATTTTTCATCTTCGGCCTGAACTATTTTTCAGAATATGTTTGTATTATTTCTTCTTTCTACGTCCAACGTAGTGTCTGCCTTTTTGTCACATTGAATACATCTGTCTCTGTCTTTCCCCATTTAATTTATATCCATCTCTTCGTTTTCTATTTTCCAGCCCACGTCTATATCTCTATTTTAACATATATCTGTCTCTCTCTCTCCCTCGTTCACTTAATATCCATATTTCTTTCTCTATCCCTTTTTAAATGCATCTCTTTCTCCCTCTATCGGTCTATCTATCTCTCTTTTTCTTCCAAGGTATCCGTTCATCTCTCCCTCTTTTCTTTCTCCTTTCCTTTCGTTCACCCCTTTCGGCCGCGTTCTCGCGCCCCATGACAAAGTAATCTCGGCGAGATAAATTATTCGTTTGGAGCGCGAGCGCGGCGAAAATGCAAATTCGAGCCGGTGGGCGATGGCGGCGATTTATTCGCGAGCGGCCGGATACTTTGCCGGCGTTTAAGTCGGCCCAATCTTTCTTCTCTCGCACAGAATTCTTCTCTTTTTCTCTATCTATCTCTCTTATGCATACACGCATATGATTCTCCTTCTTTCTCACTCTCGCTTGTTAATTTATGCGGTTGCATTACGCGTTATTTCGCGGAGACATCGCCGAGTCTACGCGTCGCTCTCGCAGAATTTGTCTTTTTATTCTTCTTACTCCTCTTCTTTGCCGCGAGCGCATGGAAATTCGTCATCGAGAGAAAGGGAAAAGATCGTCAACCTTTTTGCTGACCAAGATCCGGCCAACTGTATATACAGGGTGTCCGGTTATAGGTGTTCCAGCGGAGAACTACGTGTATACATCAGTAACGTGAGTAGAAAAGTGTAATACCATTTTGCGAAATTTGACTTAGTTAACGAGTTATTGGTTAACGAAGATCGGCCAATCAACGCGAGCAGCAATATGTAAAAAGTTAATTTACAGCGAAAGGATTGCTTTTTGGACCCATGTCTTTTAGAAATTGTTTACTCCTCGGTGAGTACTATAAGCCCTTCAATTTACGGACCCTTATTTTGTATCACCCTGTATATGGAAGGAGCTTTCTACAATGAATGTCTTTGTTGTTCGTGGATTTCTTCTCTTGCCTAGCTGCGAGCTCGAGTTAACCGCCTTTCTGTCTCTGTTTGCCGTGATTGGTCGATCTTTGTTAATTAATAACTCGTTAACTAAGCCGAATTTCGAAAAAGTGCATTAGACTTTTCGATTTAAATCATTGATGTACACATGTAGGTTTCCGGTGGACACTTGGAACCGGACACCCTTTATACAACGCACATATACACTTCATTAATCTAGCATTGTTGATCTAGCATTCGTTGATCTACCACGAAAGAACCTGCTCCTCTAATTTTGATCATCCCTTCTTCCTTACCGATCGACTATATAGAATAGATACTTTGTGGCACGTTTATCGTGTCACGTTTCACGTATGACATCTATCCCTGTATAAATATGTATGTTCGTGTTGAGATCACAAGATGCAGTCAGGATTACAAACTTCGATAATCTCGAGCGAGAAACGAACCACGGTCATCGGTCCATCCAAGATCGCTAACGAACATGAAAATACTTAGCCTCGAGTAAATCTTTCGAAAAGTTCGCCAGGTTTGACGTCAGAACTGATCGAGAAAAGAGAAGAAAAAAAGAATTGACGGCTCGGGACCGACACTTCGTCGGGTCTTCTTTTTTGAATCTGACGTCCTTGGTACGCAATCGAAATACTTTTGACATCACGAGAAGCAGAAAAAGAGATAGAGGTTCGATAATCGATCTTACGTGAGCAAACTTTGGCCTCTTCGGCGTTTTCCATGAAAGAGGTCGAATAAATCTGAGAGATACTGACTCTGAAAATACGTTACGGGCAGGCTGCATCCGCGAGGATTTAGAATTTAGATGGGTCTACGTGCCTCGTCGTCCGTAGTCTCTCCGGCAAGATTAGATAGCATCCTCGACTGTCGATTCCTATCGACTGTCTGGTCTTTCAAAGTTTTCGCTGTTATCGTCTTTTCCTCTCTTTGCTTTCGTCATCTCCTTTTTTCTCCTTGTCCCTTTTTCGCTAACGTCACGATCGAACGAGATAAATCCCAAAAGCATTCTTACGTGTCCTAAATACTGGTCTATAACGTCAAAGCTATGGTATTTCTAACGATAAGTGCGGTTATCGCGAATATTTTCTAATCCTTGCCGGTTCCCTTAGGACTCTCTTAGTAAAAGAAAGAGACAGTGAGTCTGGGTAAAAGAGAGTTGAGGAGGGGGGAGGATATAGTTTCGTCTCGCGTGCAATTTCCACGGAGAAACCACGAGGGTGTTTATTTCGAGCGGTGACATTGGACCGCTCGCGAAAAAGAGGAAAGAAAAAAAACATTTTAAAGCATCACCGAGCTTAAATATACTGACAGAGAAAGAGATAGAGTGAGAAGGACGGTGAACTAACGTAGTCGAACCGGTGCGAAACTGAGAAAAACGATGAGGACCATGCTTGTATGTGTGTTTGGCTTCTACTAAATTCGTCCTAACGAATTACTTAGGCTAATGCAGGAGCTATCTTTCCGAGAACACACTATCTCGTTCTTTCTCTTTTCGTAACACACACGAGTACAGGGTGTCTCAGAAGTTGATGATTATACGGAGCGAAATGATGGGGGAAGTCATCGTCAATCGATGATCTATCAAAATATACTTTCTCCTTGTCTGGTTTAACCAATATTTATTTAAAAAGTAAAAATTATTTTTTTTAACCCTTTAAACTCTGTGTCGACTCTGACTCGACAAGACTGATTTTTAAAATAATATGATGTGGAGTGGTCCTCGATGCTCAATTTTTTTTATACTCACAGATTTGTCTCCAATTCACCTACCAGCAACTCCGACATATTTTTTTTTGAAAAATGATGCCTTGGAGGGGACACTGGAGTACAAAGAATTAATTACGATCCTAAAGAGCATAAAATTCTGATAAAAGTATTTTTTTAACAAATTTTGAAATAAACTTATAATTGAAAACCACATACATATGATTAGTTTGATTAGATCTAACCCTCTCAACCTCACCTCGTTTAATCGTCAACTTTTAGGACACCTTGTATATACATACATACATATGTGTAAGCTTTCCATTTAAGGCGCGAAAAATTCGAACGATGTGACAGATTTGTTCGGGCCTCTTTGCTAATGCCTCTCACCGATAAAATACAAACGACGAAATGGACTGGAGCGCACGCTCTCGTGCGATTTAGTCACGCCTCGTAGAACGCGTTTTCTTCTTCGAGACGAGGTCCTGCTTGCCTGCCTGCCTATTTACGAGCGGCTACCCTTTGTCACGCTTTCCACAGGAGCAAATCGTTCGATTACCTTTTTAATTAACGATCACCGAGGCTGGGTTGGGCATAGCCTTTATTTCGCTACCGTGCCTGAAATTGTGTACACTTTGACGCGTGATTACTTTCGTTCAAAGAGTAATCGAATGCATCCTTTGGCAGTCTCATTATTTATTTATAAGCTTTTCATATGGTTAGGTAGTCTTTTATTCTTATTTGTGTCTCCTGTTTTTTTTGATCATTTATTTATGGGTTTTTGGAGCAATTAGTTTCAAGTATTACTTTATATTGTTTTATATTGAATTATTTATGATTAATGTTATTGTACTTCTAATGAAGTTCATATATTTGATTTTGTAATTATAATTTTTATGTTATACATCGTTGCATCCTTGCCAAACTCTAATTTATTTTAAAATCTAATCACCCATAAACTGTCATCATTATTCCGCACGTGTTACCATCAATGCCTACTGGCGTCACGTGTTACATCAATGAAGAGACGATTCCATTGTCAAAAATTGGCGACAAAGAACGCCGACGATGACAATTAGAAATCCTTCATCTAATTTCCAATCTCTCTTTCTCTTACATGTCTTATCCTTGTTCAGAAAACTTTAGTGACAAATTTATGCAGTCTTCCGATGATTAGTGACAACGATTAGAAATCGTTTATTTATCTTTAAATCTCTTCGTTCATTTTTGTTCACAAAGCTTCCCTGACGAGTTTAAGCCGTAGGAGTGGTCTCCGTTGTAGAAAAATGTAAAGAAGGATAAAGGGGGCCCAACCCAAAGGGTAACCCTTTATCAAGGTCCGAATACAATTGAATAGAATCTAAATAGCGTAGAACAAGCACTGGTTCGAGCATTTGGAATAATTTCGTAGTCACGTTCGAAGGAGAGGTTCTCGTAAGCCAGTATAGACGCCTCGCAAGGTAAAATCTGCTTCCTAGTCTCGGAAATACTCTTAGCGCGACGCTTCAAATAGTTCTCGAGCCGTGCGTCTTCGACTTGTTCGTCTTCCCGAAATACGGCTGGGTAAATTATATCCTTCTCGGTAAAATCGGGCATGCTACCAAGACACCACGTCTCTCTCTCTCTCTTTGATCGAGAGAGAAAGAGAGAGAGAGAGTTTATACTAGTCTCGTCGTTCGCGGTAAAACCGGTGTCTTCGTGATCTTCTTAGAGTCTCGTGCGCGCGGCTAAACATCGTCTCCGTGCCACGAGAAGAAGCAGCCTCAAGGAGCAGTCGTCTTCCAGACACACCCTCGGGATTCCGATCCAACGAAACCTTTTCCAACCACGAAGATCTCACCGTCTTCGGCCTTCTACGGACTTGGAACTTGGCCAAAACTTTGCCACTCGCGTTTCTATCCGAAAACGTTAAGGGTCGAAGACTCCTAGTTTCTCAGAATCATGGATATTTCATCGCGAGGAAGAGACACTTTTATGTCCACTTTCCGAAATGTATTCTACCGTGTCATTTCGACAGATTAGTTTCGGACGAGTTCCAGGTAACTTGGGAATGTACCAAGGTTCGTGCTCATGAATTTTTACAGTCGAATGATGAATCCAGTTTATATGCATTTAATTTTCCATTTTTGGGATTCACTTAAAAGTTGATGGAGTAGTTGGGGTACTTAAAATACTTTACTGCGTCAGGGAAAGTACGTGCTGAATGAGGAAGTTTTCATTTTTTTAAGAATGAACAGCTTAGACAATTGTAGGATCTTAAATAAAAATGTAGGAAATTCCAATTGATCGATCAATTCGTGTGGGACATATACAAGATGTCCCATTCCGAGTTACCCACAGGGAAACTACAGATAGAGTGAATCAATCTAAACAGAAATATCGACAAAATTTTGAACAAATTCGGTCTAGTTAACGAGTTATTAATTAACAAAGATTAGCCAATCACTGAGAGTCAGAAATTGCTTCCTCCCTTACCCACTACTGAGATCGAAAAGGACGTCCTAATCTGCCGGTAACTTCTGGCTCTCCGTGATAGGCTAATCTTTGTTAATTAATAACTCGTTAACTAGGCCGAATTTATTCAACAATTTTGCAAAATTTCTGCTTAAATTGGTCCACTCTATCTGTAGTTTACCGGTGGGTAACTCGAAATAGGACACCCTGTATAACCCCAATTTCAAAAGTAAAATAAAATCAAATTTTTACTGTTTTTTATTATATTCATTAATAAAATTATAAATAATCAACATCACAGTAAAGTATAACAGGCATACCCCATCTTTTGGAACCAAGAAAAAAAGATTGAAATAAATATAAACTTATTTCCATGACCAAGTTCTAATTTTTGTAGCCCATCAAGAAAATCCCGTTGACATATTCAAGTCGGCAATGACGGAATCGATGAACGATTCGTGTTAATCTCGAAGTAAATCGTCAGTCGAACCCATCTAAGGCTTTGGTCGCGTGCCAGGAACGAATGACCGAAGCGACTATGTACGTACAACGTGTCGACGAACCAAAGGGTCCTTGACACATCTGTTGGGGGTTAGCCAAGTTCAGAAACTCGTGGGAGTTAAGCGCACCTGGATAAACCCCTCGTCCAACCCCCGTTCTCTCTCTCTTGCTCTTCGTAATTGCAACGACCACACAAAGGCCACACAACTACCAAATGCAAAACACACGTTTTCCGGGAAGACCAGCCTCTTTGTGTCGGGCTGCCCGTAGGTGGCCCGCAATTAGTCTCGCGAATGAAGAGAAACGCAGTCAACATTTTGGTAGTTAGCTCGTTTTCAACTCGATTTTATTAACGTCAACGATCGTTTCGACTAAAACGTGACGTTAGCTTTTAGTCCGAGCGTGACACAGTGTCTTTTATACTCCTACAACACCTTTGCATACAATTTCTATGAAGTGATCAAAGTTAGACTATTTTAATACAATATTATGAATTATAATACGATGTTGATGAAATGTAACCTTTCGTGTACTATATGGGGTATGACACACCCCAGTCCTCGAAAATTCATAATTTTGAAAAATGTTTCTGTTCTTTTATTGATAAAACTAATAAAAATATTAAATTACTTCGTTCTTTTAAACCTATTGATTACAATGTACAAATATTATTCCATAAACAAAAGACTCAAATAATTGAAACAAACTAGTTTTATTACATCTTACATTTTTGGTTATGTCACACCCCACCTAGTATAGGTTTTTTAGTCACCTGGTAAAGGTTAGAAAATGCAACATTTTAATTAAAGTTTTAAAGCTCTGCTTTTTTTGGAATCAAAATTGTTAAAAAAAGATGATACGCCTGGAACGATACAAGGGGGAACTCCCGATGAAAGGCCGACTGAAAAGAGAGGAATAAGACTCGAGGAGGAAAAAAGTATACACGCTTGCATATATATATATACGCGAGGAGGAGGATTCGTTCGCGATGCAAGACGCTGCTGTACGGCTCGGGCACAGGGCATGCACCCGTGAAACGCATCGGTTTTCCCTTTCTCTCTTCGTTGCATCCTTCCTTCCCTTAGCTTTGAACGTACGAACACTGAGATGTATCGTGGCTCCCACCATTCGACGTTAACGCATATACGATGACACGAACCGATACTAATACATTGTATACATATATCGATACGTTGCATATAAGGTATATACGAATACTTTTATAGTATCTATATAAAAATGGATGTAATTGTGTATACAAACATAATCACATTTAAATTAAGTACATCCATCATTTTGTATTATTTGTAATAATCTTTTCTTTAATCTATCTTTATTTCAAAATTTAAATCAATTTTTTCATATATACTTGAAACGACCTGAATGAACGCCAATTATAAATTTTACTTCATTAAATAATTTTTCGGTCGAAATAATAAATGAGTATCTTACAAATATAGAAGTACATGGATATATAAAAATAGTGAAACGAGTATACAAAGTTAGGAATAAATACAAATAAATGCATACTTAAAAAAAAATATATAAATGCATGAATACACAGAAATTTACGTGATAGGATATATTAATACACAACAAATCAAGAGACACTAGTGAGCCATATATTTACCCAATTAATTACCTACACAAAATTAAACATAGAAAAAATTATTTAAATATTGAAAGTAGAGTTAATCACATTTCTCATGGTTCATATATAAAACAGAGACAGTAAATAAATAAAAAATACAGGCACACGTATAAAATACACGTACTCGAGTCTACGTATACACGTAGGCACATATCGAGACTGGTATCACGATTAGTAGTTGGTTCGACTATTTCTTCCTCTCTTTTTCGTTTCTCATTCCTTCTCTCTCTTTCCTATCTCTTCTCCCCCCAAAGTCAAGCAAACCCCACCACTCCAGCACGCGCTTCCTCGGTGTGCGGTTTCTTCGTGCAGGCCGAGCTTCTCTCTTCTATACGGGCTACTCGCTCCTACGACCGCTAGTCGAGTGCCAACCGGTGAAGCAGTCGTTTGCGTGACGCACGAGATCGGTTTTCTTCGTGACTCTTTACGAAGTATACGTCTCTCTCGAGAGTGTTAATTTTTCTATTCGAATTATTTAAAAAAACAATTCTACCGTGAGGAATTCGAATAAGAAGAAAAAAGAAAATTTTTTTCACCATCAGTGTGTTTATTTTTTATAATTGCATGGAATAAAATTTTTAAAGTGCAGCGAATATACTCGTTTATTTGTCAAACTATTAGTTCATCGATAATATCGTCGATAGCTCGTGAATCGCGTAGGCGCGAAGTTTCAATAGTGTCAATCCCGATGATACGTTAATGACGATAGTGTTGATGGTGATATGGAAGCCATGATCGAGGAAGAGTTTTTCACGTTCGTTCGTAGTCTAGTACCAAGAAGAAGGAGGAAGGTTCTCTTCTGGTAAGAAAAGAGTAGGGGAAAAAAGGGAAAATAGAGAGTGGGGAGAGAAAAAGGGACGAAGTGAACTACCGAGTGAAACAAACGAGAAATAGACAAGAAAATACTCTACGAAGCTACGAATGTGTCGACAGTGTTGGTACGGAAACATGAAAGGTAAATTATAATCGTGTATTTAACTTTAATAAACAATTTTTACAAATAAAATAATTAAACTGAATTAAAAAGATCCACTTGGTTCTCTTTCATAAAAATAATTCTTTTCAATGAAACAGCGGCGCAAAGATTATTGACTGACAAGAAAGATTAGAAAAATGTCTCATTCATACCGGACGTGAAAAAAAAATGAAGATAAAATACACTATACAAACATCGTTTCTTATCGACGCTCTTTATCGAATATTTTTTTTTTCGAAACAACGAACCACTCGATAAGATTTTCATCGTGCAAGAAAAATAGCACCTAACGTTTAGCTACTGCCGTTTTAATAATTAATGCGTCCTCGAGTTAGAAAAAAAAAATTGTATAACGAGATACAATGATCGATCCGTTCCTCGCAGAGGTGTAACAGCGATCCAGTAGGAAGGTGTGCCCACGATACATGTATCTCTCTCTCTTACAAATAGTCAATGTATGTATATATAACGTTCTTACGGAAGAACGATACGCACAGGTGGCAACTTTGCTGTCACGACCGTTATGTAAACGTTTCGCTCGTATCGAAATTCACGATGCACGCTGTGATCCAGTCTCTCTCTCTCTTGGCACCGTCACACACCGTCTACATATACTTCTATATTCTTATATATATATATATATATACATATATACCTACGTATGTATATCATGCTCGCGAGAAAAAAATTCCGGAGCGAAGTCGCGTTAAAAGCAATCCTTCGCGGATTTATTGGGCGTGCTTGGTAAGGCTCGTAAAGATTCGCTTGGAATTGCATTGGCCTAAGTGTGTACGTGTGTGTGTGTCAGTGTGCGTAGATATACGGGAGAGAAATCTCGATTAAAATCGTTCTACCGGTCGCCCTCGACGCGTAATGGATGACTTTATAACGGTGTCTCTCTCTCCAATCTGGAGAGCTTCGTAATCGAATTATGCTTTGGTCTTCTTAAACAACTTCGTTATTACATCGACATATAACAAAATATCATTTCTTTTTCAAGAAAATTCCTTTGGGATATATAGCTGTTGGTCAATGTGGAACATAAGTTTGGTATCTTTATTAACCAGAATATTGTAACTTTTTTCGATACATTGTAACGATCAGCTGTAACACCGTTTCACTGTACGACAGTTATTACATATAAGAGAGAGGGAGATTATCTTGCATATTATACAGGGTGTCCGTTTCCATGTAGTCAAGCGGAGAACTATATGTACACATCAATGACTTGAGTCGAAAAGTCTAATACCATTTTTCGAAATTCGACTTAGTTAACGAATTAATAATTAACAAAGATCAGCCAATTACGGCGATTAGCGATAAAAGCCGGTTTACTTGAGCTTGCAGCTAATCAAGAAACGAAGCAGTAGGAGGAACAATCTACAATAAACGACATTACATGTCACTATTGCCGTGATTGGCCTATCTTTGTTAGTTAATAACTATTTAATTGTGTCGAATTTCGGAAAATAGTATTAGACTTTTCGACTCAAATCATCGATATACACATGTAGTTTTCCGCTAGGACACTTAAAATCGGTCACCCTGTATACAAAAAAACATAACCAAAAATTCAATTATTTTGAAAGATTCGTATACATTTGTGTATACCTACATATTATAATAAAACACAAATGGTAAGCTAATCATTGATGTGCACATGTAGTTTGCCGCTTGGACATCTAGAACCAGACACCCTGTAGATCGTTCGAGAGTATTCATAAAAATGCTCGTAAAATGACTAAACTCGCAATTTTACAAGCCACACTTTCGAATCCGTTCTCTTTCTGCCAAAGCAAGCAACGTGTAAAAAAGATGCAAAAAAAAACGAAAATAAAAGTTTATGTCAAAGTTCAAATTTATTAAAAAATGAAAGTCAATGTCATGGTTCGATTTGACACGGCAATTTGTCGATAGCTCGAAATAACGTGTGCCAGTGGTATTAGTGACGAGGATAAAAGGAAGCAGCGGCTCCGAGCAATCGGATCGATTCGATCACGACTCTCTGTTACGCGCGAGATCGAGTGATCACGTGTGTCTGCACGCGAGAACTTCTCTCTTCGAGGAAAGGAAGATCGATCTGTAGGTTGATTCTCGTTACTGCGAAAAACACTTGATCCTCGATGATATTCGATCGATCCGATCTTGTGGATAGATTCGTGGGATCTCGTTCTCACCCGTCTTCTCGATCTTTCTCGATCAATTTCGAGGATTCCCAAGGAAAAAACTTTAATTTATTTCATTATGAATTCACATTATTCGGGAAACTTTGACCAGAAAACGTGATTATTATATTATTTTATCGAAAAAATTAATTATTTCTTACCGTTACATAAATTAGTAACATTATATGATGAATTCAGGATAAAATTATCATTATATGTGACAAAACAATTATTTCTTCGTATTACATAAATAATTATTACCATTATATTTTAATTCAGTATAAAATTAATAATGAATATTATTATTATTCGTGAGACCTTTATTAGGAAACGTGACGATTATTATTATTCTATCAAAAAGTTACATAAATCATTATTAACATTACATGCTAACTTTAATAATGAAAATGATCATTATTTGTGAAACTTTGACCAGAAAACATGATTAATATTATTCAATCAAAAAATTAATTATATTTCTTACCGTTACATAAATCATTATCAACATTATTTTCTACACGAGACGCATGGAACGGTCGTAGCACCGTTAATCCCCCCATACGATTTCTTATCTATGTATATGTCTCGTACTCACACATTCGGTATATTCAATTTGACTGCTCGACGAGTTAGCCCGCGGCAAGCCTGTAGAAGTTAAAGTCCTCATAAACATGCCCAGGATGCAGCTGTTAGATCGCAAACCGAACCCAGATGCCAAAACCTAGGAAATGAGAAATATGGTGTGAGAGTAACGGCGAATAACAGGCCTTGTCCTAACTACTATCGACTTCTTCACGGTATCGAACCGAGGTAACAGCTGATCGGTGTCACGCAAACGAATCATGAATTTATACATTTCGTGTCCTCGTGATTTCTCTTCCTATTCTTTTGTCTTGTTTCGAAGTAAAATAAAAATTAATTGCTATACGAATACTATACTCGTTTGTCTCTTGTAAGGGAATTTGCGAAGAGACTTTATACGATCGTTAAGGATCGCGTGAGAAAATCGAACGTCCTTCTGACACCACGCATGTATGTACGAACACCGGTTCTCGTGGTAGTTGCACCGGTTTTAGAAAGAGACACAAATAACGTTATATACGTTTGATACATGTATATGAGTAAGAGACGCATAGTCAACTCGCAAGACTTCGTTCGAAGTAGTAAGATCATAACTCTCGTTAGCCGGGGCTATCGCGAAACTACACTATGAATAGTAGCTAATTGACCCAGTTGAACCCTGCTCTCGATGTACTCGCGATATAAATAAAATACGAAAGTATACATGGGAGAGCACGTTTGATCGAACGCGTTCGTATCGTTTATTAAGAATCGATAGAGGAACACGCACGAGTTCCTCCGTCGTCGTGCGTTGAGCGCGCTTGCCTCGTATTACGACGAAGAGCTTATGTACGTATCTACTGTGAGATAAAACTCGATTCTCGGGACCAACGGTCCAGGAGTATACCTACTACTCTCGTACTTCGATAACGAGATGGGAAGATCGCGAACGAGATAGAGTCTCCTGCGTAATTATTTCAACGTAGACTTCTTGTTTCATTTAACAACGCACATATAAGATTTATTTCTTTATTTGAAGCATGTAAGTTTTCATTTAGATACGAGTAGACCCGTCAGTGAGTGTTCTGTAGGATAAAAGAGACTGGATAATATTGTTTTTTTTCTATACAGAGTGTCCAGTTCTGGGTGGTCAAGCAGAAAACTACATGTACACATCAATGATTGGAGACGAAAAGTTTAATACTATTTTCCGAAATTCGGCTCAGTTGAATAGTTATTAACGAACAAAAATCGGCCAATCAACGATAGGTGATATTTTTTAGCCAATAACTCGTTAACTAAGTCAAATTTCTAAAAATGGTATTAGACTTTTCTATTCAAGTCATTGATATGTACATGTAGTTTTCCGGTGGACACTTGGAACCGGACACCCCGTATATTTCTGTGTATAGGATTATAAGTTATTTACATTCTGTTACAATTTTGATGATTTTATCTACACGGTTGTCACGGTGGATTAGAAATACTTTATCGACACTTATCTCAGATAATTGCAATTATCCTAGATCTAGTTAATATCTCAATAGCTTCATCAATAAGTTTATCGGAACGGATTAGACATTTTTGAAATACTTATCGACACTTTCATTCCTTACGTCAAGATCTTAGATTATTTTACTTTGAATTTCGAAGATTTTATGGAAGAGATCGAGTCTCGATATAATTGACTCGTCGGACGAGCTCTCGAGCTAGAATTAGACGATCTATCCGGTAGTAATTAGCACGTCCAGGAAGTGAGCTTAATCGAGGATCGTTAATGATCGATACATCAGAGGCTAAGATAGAGATTGAGATTTGTAGAAGCTTTTTCGTTATGCTTAGGTGCTGCTAAAGGAAGAGAAAGAATGTTACCTCAGCTCGTCA